>CM035134.1:150308201-151766357 GCA_020205605.1 Panax ginseng
TCAAACCACTAAACCACTAAAATCAGTCACTGTCATATCAAGCCACAAAACTATTCGTTTATTGAAAAACGGATGTCAAGCTTTCTTAGCCCATGTTATGGATTTGAATAAAGACAAGTCGATTTGAATAATATTTACGTGGTTAGAGAATTCACGATGTATTTCTGCGCAGAGCTTCTGGTTTACCCCGAACGTGATGTTGAATTCTTTATTGACCTTGAACCGGACAAAAAACCCATTTCTAAAACCCCATATCGAATGGCTCTATTGAACTTCGTGGAGTTAAAAGTCCAACTACAGAGTTATTAGACATCGGTTTCATTCGTCCCCAAATCGTCTCCTTGGGGTGCTCTGTTTTATTCCTAAAGAAGAAAGACGGGAGTATGCGACTTTGTATTACTATCGAGAATTGAACAATGTCACCATCAAGAATAGGTATCCGCCACCTCGCATTGATGACCTGTTCGACCCGATTAAAGGAGCCTTGATTCTTTTCAAAGATCGATCTTAGCTTACGGATATCATCACCGAAGATTAAAAGCGAGGATATTCCAAAGACGGCATTCGAGGACTCGATACGGCATTATGAATTCTTGGTCATGTCTTTTGGATTGACTAATGCTCCCGCCGCTTTCATGGATATGATGAACCGTGTATTTAAGGAATATTTGGATCGGGCCTATCATTGTTGTTTTATTGATGACATCCTCATCTATTCCAAAAGCCGTGAAGATCATGAGCACCATTTGAAGTTTGGTCTACTACAAAGATTTCGTGAACACAAGCTTTATGCCAAAATTTGAAGAAATCGCGAGTTCGCTTGAGGAAGTAACATTCCTTGGGCACGTGGTGTCAAAACAAGGAGTATCTGTTGATCCGCGAAGATTGAAGCAATACAAAGTTGGGAGAAACCAAGTCGGTGGCCAAGACGCAGTGACTTTACGGGCTTAAATTGGTTATTATCGGAGATTTGTGGAAGGATTTTCTCGAATCGCTATCTCTAACTCACCGTGACTCGGAAGGATGCAAAATTCTTATGGAAGCGAGGAATGCGAGAAGAGCTTCCAAGAGCTCAAGAGAGAATCATTTCAAGACTGTTACTAACAATACCATCCGGTTCGGATGGATTTGTTATCTACAATGATGCTTCCGGCAGGGGTTAGGATGTGTTCTCATGAAACATGGGAAAGTCATAGCCTATGCCTCACGACAACTCAAAGAATATGAGAGGAATTATCCTACTCATGATCTAGAGTTAGCGCAATCAGATTCAGCGTTGAAGATATGGAGACACTACTTGTATGGAGAGAAAGTGGAGATTTATACGGACCATAAAAGCCTCAAATATTTCTTCACCCAAAAGAACTCAACATGCGGCAAACGACGTTGGTTGAGTCATTAAAAGATTACGATCACACTATTCAATATCATCCCGGAAAAGCGAGCGTAGTAGTGACGCGTTAAGTAAGATCATACGCAAATACGAGTGCGATATTGTCAACGAAAGGCCCATTTTGTATGACTTGCAAAGGATGGAGGTAGAATTAAAGACTCGAGGGACCCACATAATGATGGCAAATATACTGAGTAGAACCGACTTTAATCGATAAAGTTAAAGTTTCTTTCGAGCTACGGACACAATGGCGATGCGTATGAAGAAGAAAGTGCAAGAAGGAGCTATTCCGAAGCAAGAATTGATGAGGAAGGAATACTTGAGTCAATTCTAGACTTTGCGTCCTAACGATTCTCGACACAAGCATAAAATCATGATGGAGGCGCATAACACCCCGTTTCACGAATCCATCTCGGGAGTACCAAAATGTATCATGATATTCGACATACATTTTGGTGGAACAATATGAAGAGAGAGATTGCGGAGTTTATCTCAAGATGTTTAACCTATCAACGTGTAAAGGCGAACATCAAGTGCCAAAAGGTCCATTCAGACCACTTGAGATTCCTGAATGGAAATGGGAACACATTACTATGGATTTTGTTCTGAGTCTTCCCAAAGTTTCTCAAGGCGTAGATGCAATTTGGGTTATTGTTGATAGATTAACTAAGTCGCCCATTTCTTTCCGACACGAGACTTATCCCATTGAACGTCTTGCTCGTATGTACGTGAATGAGATGGAACGATTGCATGGCATGCCAGTATCCATAGTTTCAGATCGTGACCCGAGATTCACTTCAAGATTTTGGGTTAGCTTGCGAAGAAAGCTATGAGCACGGTTCTGATTGATTCGAAGATACCATCCTCAAACGGACGGACAATCGAGAGGACTATTCAAACCCTTGAAGATTTATTAAGACTCAGATCCTAGATTTCAAAGGAAGTTGGGATAAGTACCTACCAATTGGTGGAATTCTCCTACAACAACAAAGCATCGAGCAAGTATAGGCATGACTCCATTTGAGGCGTTAGAAGGATCGAAAATGTCGCTTCTCAAAGATCTTCGGGACGAGGTGGGAGAAACAACATTGTTGGGACCGAAATTAGTACTCACGACTACGAAAAAGATCCAAATGATTCGACAACGTATTCAAACTTCACAAGATCGACAAAAAGAGTTATCTTGATCTTCATGTAAAGGGCGTGGAGTTTAATATTGGAGATCATGTATTGTTACGTATTGCTCCATGGAAAGGAGTTACAAGATTTGGGAAAAGAAGAAAGCTCAATCCAAGGTTTGTTGGTCCATTTGAGATTCTTGACCAATAGGAAGCGTAGCCTATAGACTCGCGTTACCTCCAAGTATGTCTCGTGTTCACAATGTATTCCACATATCTATGCTTCAGAAATATGTGAAAGACCCGAACCACATTATTGCATTAGAACCGCATTTAGATAGTGAAGATTTAACCTACGAGGAGATACTGTTGAGATTTTGGATAGGAAAGAAGCATGTCTTACGACGAAGGTTATACCACAAGTTAAGGTTTTGTGGAGAAACCATGCAATTGAGGAATGACATGGGAGTTGGAATCGGAGATGAAAGCGAGGTACCTCACCTTTTCGATACACTGTGTACGTACGTTAATTTCGAGGACGAAATTTCATAAGGAGGGAGGTTAGAAGACCCCAACTTATTATAAATAAAATTGAATTTTCCTTTATTTATTATTCTAAATTAATAAGGGTTAATTTGATATAATTCTTTTGTTATGGGTGAAATGTGCAAAGTTTACAAAATAAGCAAGTGGTTATAAAATATTCATTATCGTTTGGGAATATTCGTTTGGTCGTGGAATATTTTTTTTTTCGGAATCTCCGTCTGACCAGTGCAGATCATTGGTGGGCCCATATAACGGAAAAACGGTTGGATGAAGGAAAACGACAAAAGATTGAGTTTTATAAATAACGACGTAAATTGTTACCAATTAACACTTGTTGGGTTACAGGTGGTTAAAATACGATGTCTGGCGCTTGGTTGCATGCGAAGACACTTTGCGGTATTGCATGATGATATTGAATTATTGATCCTTACGTGAAGGCACTACTCAATAATTATTACGATGAATTCTTTATTCAATATTATATTTTATTGATTCAATAATTCTTTGCGTTGATATTTTGTATTGTTGTTGTTTCATAATTGTCATTACACGATTTTTTCCATTATCAAATCAATAATTCATATTATTTGAATAATATTATCGAGATAACATTATTGGCAATGTCTAGAAAGTTACATCTAAGGAGAGGTTTGGTCACCTAATTGCGCGCCAGTAAGGAGAAATCCTTATTGGAAAGCCCCCTCTTTCCTGGGAACGGCCTAGTTGTCAGTACTGTGATTCTGTAATATTATTAATTATTGATTATTATGATAAAGAAAATATTTATTTTATGTGGATATAGATGGAGAAAATTTTTAATGTGACAATTGTTGAAAATTAATATTTTATCTTTTTACGATAAAATAATTCATTTAAATATATTATTTTAATAATATATTAATTGGTGATATTTTTATAATGAATGTGGGATACATGAGTATATGAGGAGGAAGAGTATTTTATGACATTAAATGTTTAACACATGTTTTGGGTGTTGGTGGACACAATTCTTGATGAGAAAATTGATTATAGGCGTAAAATCGCTTCGTTTGTGGATTTCGGTCAATTTACATTTGGAATTTGGAAAAATTTCTTCTCAAAAGTTGTAGAAATTGAAATTCCTATGTAAAAAGCTACGAGTTTCAAATTTTTTGATAACCGAGAATATTTTCTACTTAATTGTTGAAGTTTCGAAAATAAAATGATTTTTATTAAATTATGGGACCCACTTTTTTTGGTTGGTGGATTAAACATGTGGTTTCTGATTTTTGGTCCAAAGATGGCTAGTCTTATTTTCCAAAGAGGCATGCGTGAGGAAAAGAATGAATAAATAATATTATTATATTAGTTTAGTTTCCTTTTGGCGTTACAACATTTTCCTATAAATAGAGGCTAAGTTAGAATTGAAAATCACACCGAAACTAAGTTTTCTCTTTTTCTCTCTAAATTATCGAAATTTATTCTTGTGAGTATACTTTGAGTGTTCTTTATCTGGTGTGGGTTTACAAGACTATACCAAAATTCAATCGTAATGTATACGGTTATTTTGAGGTAAGGGGTATTATTTTCTTCTTAAATGATATTTTTTCTTCAATATCATTATCTTAGAAGTATTGGTGAAATTTTTATCAAATTTGGAACTTGTTGTGTCGGGATTACTATTCACGATATCGACACTATTCACGAATCTGGAGATTATTCAATTTAAAAATAAAAATTTTTTTTTTTGTCCAAAATATCTATTCGGATACTAAACTTTGATTGTATCCATGTTTTGATCATTCTTGAATTTTACACCAATATGATTATTTTCAAGTATTTTTGGACATGGGTAAAACAAAGTACTAATCCTTAATCCTTAATCCTTGTCATTTTGTTTCACCGGATTCGTTTCTTTAAAAATGTTTTCATCATCCTCGATCCTAAATGGTGATATAAATGAATATCTTTGGCTCATGGTGCAAGATGAACGATTAATCGATGAATATCTTTTTGGCTCAGTAGTGCAAAGATGAGCAGTGTTGAGATGAACATGACCAACTCGGTGATATGAATGAATATCTTTGGCACGTAGTGCAAAGATGATTAAAGATGTATATTGATTGTTATTACGGGGATAAACTATTGATGATGGACTTTTAAACCTTAGAAGACGGTAGAATTCTTTCTCTACGTGACTCTTCTAATGGATTCTTTATTCATTGCATTTGTTGATCTAAAACTTGTTGTCTATTGTATTCTATTAGATTTTTCCTGTTGAAGACTAACGATAATTTGTTGTATATTATCTTAGTCATAATATTATTTATCGGGCTAGTTGAGCTCACCTTTTCCTTTTTGTTCCATTTTTCTTCTCGGGAGGTGAGAACATAGCGAGGATCGAGTCGGGGTATGGAGTGATGGTTCTAGGAAGATGTTTTAGTTTGTATCACTATTTACGTAAAATAATGTATGAATAATTAATGAGGACTTATTTGGGTGTGTATATTTATGCAGAAGACAATATTTGTATTCAAACTCACAACAGATTGTCGTATTCTACACGACATCCGTATTGTCAAAGTTGTAGTTTGCTTTACATACCATGTATTTTGGCGACTCGAATGGGTGTTGTATACCTATTTTGGGGGCGTCACAATTGGTATCGAGCTTAGGGATATGATCTCTGGCGGAGATCGGGGAATAGAACTAGGAGGGAGAGACGAGTAAATCCTTCCTTATTTAGTGTCCTACCTAAGCTTATTTGTTGGTCGGTCATAATATAGGATATTATGTGATATGTTAATTTGTTTAATTAACCTTTGTTTTATGGCGATGTTAAGAATGGGCTGTGAGAGAGCGTTAACAATGGAGTTTATGAGGCCGTGGAGACGCCTTTGCACTCACCAACGAGGAGAAACGTCTGCAACAGTGTGGCAATGTTCTTCCCGTGAACAACGCCATAACGAGAGCAAATGATGAGCGACGGGATGTTTAGAAGCTTTTTGCGATTCATGTAAAATCGAATGAGGAGACTCGTGTACAAAATACGGGTGGAAATGATGGCAACGCCTTTGCGATTCATCACGACCCAGCGGGTTTAAGGAGTTGGGACCACCAGATTTCCATGGAAAGCCGGATCCGATCAAAGCGAAAACGTGGGTCAAGCAAATTACCAAGATATTCGATGTCTTGGGGTGCGGAGGAACGAAGGTTCCATTCGCCACCTTTATGTTTAAGTGGTGAAGCGATTCTTCGGTGGGAATCATAGGCGTACCAACCGAGATGCACTTAACATGTCTTGGGAAAGATTTGAAGCTGTTCAATGACAAGTACTTTCCGAGAAAGTATTCATCGTATGAAGGAGGTAGAGTTTATTAGACTCGAACGAGAACAACATGACGGTGTCTCGATGACGAGGCAAGGTTCGTAGAATTATCGAGTTTGCACCTCATTTGGTGGAGAATGAGGAACGAATGACGCGTATGTTTCTCGAGAGGTCTAAAAACCGTAGATTCACAATACCTTATCTCTCATAAATTTTCTCTGTATTCAGATGTTGGGTGTGTATATTGTCTAGAAGATAATATTTGTATTCAAACTCACAGTTGTATTGTCGTATTCTACACGACATCTGTATTGTCAAAGTTGTAGTTTGCTTTCTATACCATGTATTTTGGCGACTCAGAATGGGTGTTGTATACCTATTTTGGGGGCGTCACAACCATCCTCAAACAGACAGACAATCAGAGATGACTATTCAAACTCTTGAAGATCTATTAAGACTCTGTGTCCTAGACTTATAGGGCAGTTGGGATAAGTATTTACCATTGGTGGAATTCTCCTACAACAACAGTTATCAGGCAAGTATAGGTGTGGCTCCATTTGAAGCATTATATGGACGAAAATGTCGCTCTCCAGTATGTTGGGACGAGGTGGGTGAAGCAACATTGTTGGGACCCGAGTTGGTACGTATGACTACGGAAAAGATCCAAATGATTCGACAACGTATACAAACGGCACAAGATCGACAAAAGAGTTATGCGGATCTTCATCGAAAGGACGTGGAATTTAGTATAGGGGATTATGTATTGTTGTGAGTTGCTCCATGGAAGGGAGTTACAAGATTTGGGAAGAGAGGAAAGCTCAATCCACGATTTATTGGTCCATTTCAAATTCTTGACCGAGTAAAAAATGTAGCCTATAGACTCGCGTTACCTCCGAGTATGTCTCGTGTTCATAATGTGTTTCACATATCCGCATTTCTTAGAAAAATATGTGAAAGACCCGAACCACGCGTATAGAGTTAGAACCGGACGAGATAATAGAAGACTTAACGTCTGAAGAGGTACTGTCAAGATCTTGGATAGGAAGGAGTATGTCCTACGCACAAAGGTCATACCACAAGTTAAAGTTTTGTGGAGAAATCATGCTATATAGAGATGACTTGGGAATTGGAAACGAAATGAAAGCAAAGTATCCTCACCTTTTCAAACACACCGTGTCGTGACGTCAATTTCGGATGAAATTTCATAAGGAGGGAGGTTGTAAAACCCCAACTTATTATTAATGAAATTTAATTTTCTATTTATTATTTTGTAATAGTAAGGGTTGATTTGATTAATGTGGATAGTTATGGGTAAAATACGCAAATATTTCAAAATAAGCAGTGGTTATAAAATATTCATTGTTGTTGTGGAATATTCGTTTGGTCGTGGAATATTCAGATCTTTGTCGGGAATATTAAATGACGATGACGCAAATGACCATGCATGAACCCCATAACGAAAAGCGATTGGATGAAGAAAACGACAAAAATAAGTTGTTTAAAAATAACGGGCGTAGTTATTACTGATTATTAATTAGAATACCCGGTGGTTAAAACGATGTCTGGCGTTGTTGCCGAGATGAGACATGCAGGTATTGCACCAATTATTGATTCTTACGTAAGAAGGCACTACTCAATAATGGTTACGATAATTACTTTATTCGATATTTTATTTTATTGATTCAATAATTACTTGCGTTGATATTTTATATTCTTGTTGTTTCATAATTGTCATTACATAGTATTTTTCATTATCGAAGCAATAATTCATATTATCCGAATAATATTATTAGATAACATTATTGGCAATGTCTAGAAAGTTCGCATTAAAGAGAGGTTTGGTCACCTAATTGCGCACCAGTAAGGAGAAATTCTTATTGGAAAGCCCCCTCTTTCCTGAGAACTGCCTGGTTGTCAATATTGTGATTCTGTAATATTATTTGTAAATAATTAATTATTGATTCATATGATGAGAAAAATATTGATTTTATGTGGATATAGATGGAGAAATTTTTAATGTGATAATTGTTAAAAATTAAAATTTTATCTTTTCGATAAAATAATTTATTTAAATATATTATTATATTTTTAATAATATAATAATGGTGATATTTTATAATGAATGTGTGATATATGAGTATACGAGGAGAAAGAGTATTTTTGTTGCAATAAATGTTTAAAACATGTTAAACATGTCTGGGACCCCATTTCTTGATGAAATTTGATAATAGCACAAAATAAAATAGCCTTGCTTATGGATTTCGGTCAATTTACTGCTTTAGAATTTGGAAAAACTTTCTTCTGTAAAGTTGTAGAGAATTGAATTTTCTATAAAAACTTGCGAGATTCGAATTTTCTGACAAAAGGGCTATTTATTGTGAATTATTCAAGTTCTGAAGTTCCGAAATAATTGATTTTTGGAAGTTTAAAATATTATAATTAAGAAAAACGTTTTTTAAAAGTTTTGTGAGTTGGTGGGCTAAGGTAAATGTGCTGAAATAAGGATTCAAATGATGCGTATGATTATTTAATAAATATTAATATTTTTATTAAATTTTCTACTTTGGTGTTCTAAGCATTTTCCTATAAATAAGGTGCTTAGGTTAGTATTGAAAATCACACCAGAAATTAAAGTTTTCTCTCTCTATATTATCGAGCGTATTCTTGTGAGTATTTTGAGTATACTTTGAGTATTGTTATACGGTGCAAGTTCAAGTTATAAATTTATATCCAATATTCCGCTTAAATCTTTGTCTTTTCCAGAAGTAAGGGATATTATTTTTTTTAAATAATGATATTATTTCTTCAATATCATTATCTTTGAAATATTGATCTGAAATTTTTATCAAATTTGAAACTTTTGGTGTCTGAGATTCTTATTCACGTATCTGAGACTATTCATGTATATCTGACCTTTATTCACGAATCACGGCATTATTCATCAAAAATAAATTTTTTTCTTTTTTCGTCTAAAATATCTATTGTGGATACTAGCTTTGATTGTATCCATGTTTTGATCATTCTTGAATTTTACACCACTATAATTATTTTTTGAGGTATTTTTTGGACATGGATAAAACAAAAGTACGAATCCTTAATCCTTAATTCTTGTCATTTTGTTTCACTTTGGTTTGTTTCTTTAAAATATTTTTCATCATCCTCGGTCTTAAATGATGATATTATTGAATATCTTTGGCACATAGTGTGCAAAGATGAATGATTTTGATGAATATCTTTGGCAGTAGTCAAAAAGATGAACATGTGTTTAGATGAACATGACCAATGATGAATATCTTTGGCTGTAGTGCAAAGATGAATATTTGATTCGAGATATATATATTGATTGAAGTTACGGGGATAAAAGATGAGACGATGAACTTTTAAATTCATACATGAAGATAGTAGTTTGCATTCTCTACTTAACTCTACTAATGAATTATTATTTCATTGCG
This sequence comes from Panax ginseng, assembly GCA_020205605.1. Lineage (NCBI taxonomy): Eukaryota > Viridiplantae > Streptophyta > Magnoliopsida > Apiales > Araliaceae > Panax > Panax ginseng. The sequence goes on from CM035134.1 coordinate 150,318,018, forward strand.
AATATTGATTTAAAACTTGTTGTCTATTGTATTCTATTAGATTTTTCTGTTGAAGACTAACGATAATTTGTTGTATATTATCTTAGTCATAATATTCTTTCTTGGGCTAGTTGAGCTCACCCTTTTCCTTTTTGTTCAATTTTTCTTCTCGGGAGGCGAGAATATAAGCGAGATGACAGTCGGGGTATGGAATGAAGGTTCTAGAGAGAGTTGTTTAGTAGTCCTCACCATTTTTGTAAAATAATATATCAATAAATGTGATGAGGATTTATCTGAGTATAGATATTGTCTAGAAGATAATATTTGTATTCAAACTCATAGTTTTACTGTTTTAATAATAAAGTTGTAGTTGTTTCTGTACCATGTATTGACAACTCAGAATGGGTGATGTATACCTATTTTGGGGCGTCACACATGGTGTGTATTACAAAATTGACTACTGAACAAAAGTCGTAATATTTTGTCGCATATATAGTATAACAAAACTCTTGTTAAAAAATGATTAAAATTTTAATTGATTGAGATATGTAGTTAAAGTAGGTAATTAGAATTATTATTTATTATAAATTATTTTATTATTTTTAATATTTATTATTATTACTATTTTTGTTGTAGCAAAATTTTGCAAAAAAAAATAGAGAAAGAAGCCCATGGTCGGTAGGTACAACTTTAGGGCCACGAGGCTCATATTTTCAAATTTCATCAAAACTCGGGCCCATTTTAGTGGCTGGGTGTCGCCCCAAAATAGGTCCATTCCACCCAACCCATTCTCGAGTCGCCAAATACATGGTACAGTAAATAACTACAACTTCAATAATACAAATGTCGTGTGAAATACGACAATACATACTGTGAGTTTAAATACGAGATATTGCCGCCAGACAATATCCACACGCAAATAAATCCCCATCATAATTATTGATACATTATTTTAAAAAATGGTGAGGACTACTAGACAACTCTCTCTAACCTTCATTCCATACCCAGACTCGATCCTCGCTATGTTCACACTCTCCGAGAAGAAAATGGAACAACAAGGAAAAGGGTGAGCTCAACTAGCCCATAAAGAATATTATGACTAAGATAATATACAACAAATTATCGTTAGTCTTCAACAGGAAAAATCTAATAGAATACAATAGACAACAAGTTTTAGATCAACAAATGCAATGAAACAACAATCCATTAGAAGAGTCACGTGAGAAATGAATTCTACTGTCTTCTAAGATTTAAAAGTCCATCATCAATATTTCATCCTCAGAATAACAATCAATATACATCTTTAATCATCTTTGCACTACAGTGCCAAAGATATTCATTTGATCACCAAATATGTCATGTGTTCATCTCAACACTGCTCATCTTTGCACTACTACGGCCAAAGAGATTCATCGGTTTAATCATTCATCTTTGACTACTGTGCCAAAGATATTCATCAAGATCACCATTAAGAATCGAGGATGATGAAAATATTTTTAAGAACGAATCCAAAGAGATAGAAGGACAAATAATAGAGATTCGCATAACAATGGTTTATCCAAGATCGATAATACTTCATAATAAACGATTTTGAAGCGTAAACTCAAAAAATAACGATCAAAACATGGATACAATCAAAGATAGTAGCCAAAATAGACATCTTGGACAAAAGAAAAATTTTCATTTTTCTAATTGAATAGTCTTAAATATTAAGTGAATAGGTCAGATATCGTGAATAAAGTCTTGATATCGTGAATAAAGAACCCCTACACAAAGATAGAAATTTCACAAAAAATATCTTCACGCTTCGTGAATAGTAACTCGTGAATAGTAACTCATGAATAGTAACTCCGACATGAAAAAGTTCTAAATTTGATAAAAATTTCAACAAAGATTTTGGCATAATGATATTGAAGAAAATAATATCATTTGCGAAAGAAATAACATCCCTTACCTCAAAATAACCGTATTACATTTGTATTTTTTCGGTATAGTCTTGTGAAACTTCATATAGATAAAGCAACACTCAAAGTATACTCACAAGAATACGCCGATAATATAGAGAGAGAAGAGAAAAACTTAGTTTACGATGTTATTTTCAATTCTAACTTAACCTCTATTTATGAAAAATGCTTTAAGCCATGAAGAGGAGACTAAATAATAAATTAATATTATTTATTAAACACATTTCCTACGCATGCTTACCTACCAATTCAGCCACCATCCATCCTTGACTCAAATTAGCGACCACATGTGTTAGAATAAAAGTGGGTCCCACCCATAATTTAATAAAAATCATTTTATTTTCCGAAACTTCAACAATTCATAGAAAATAGCTCGGTTATCAGAAAAATTCAAAATTCGCGATTTTCCATGGGAAATTCCATTCTCTACAACTTTGCGAAGAAAGTTTTTCCAAATTCAAAATGAAATTGACCAAAATCCATAAACGAAGCGATTTTACGATGATATATAATTAATTTTTGTCAAGAATTGTGTCCACCGACACACAAAAAATATGTTAAACATTTAATGCCACAAAAATACTCTACCTCCTCATATACTCATATATCCCACATTCATTATAAAAATATCACCGTTAATATATTATTAAAATAATATATTTAAATAAATTATTTTATCAAAAAAGATAAAATATTAATTTTCAACAATTGTCACATTAAAAATTTTCTCCATCTATATCCACATAAAATCAATATCATATAAATCAATAATTAATTATTCACAAATAATATTATAGAATCACATTACTAACAACTGACGGGTGCCTCCTGTGAAAGAGGGCTTTCCAATAAGGATTTCTCCTCATTCTTGGTAGCGCAATTAGGTGACCAAACCTCTCCTTGAACAAAACTTTCTAGACATTGCCAATAATGTTATCGATAATATTATTCAAATAATATGAATTATTGCTTCGATAATGAAAAATACCGTGAACTCGACAATTATCAAACAACAACAATATAAAATATCAACGCAACAATTATTGAATCAATAAAATAAAATCTTGAATAGTAATTATCAGAACCATTATTGAGTAAGCGCTTTCTTATGTATGCGAATCAATAATTCAACAATCTTTGTGCAATCTGCAGGTAATCTTTTTATGCGACCACGCGTATTCTTGTATTTTCACCACCGTGTAACCCAACAATTAAATTCAGCGGTAACAACTACTGTAGTTATTTTTAAACAACTTATATTTGTCGTTTTCTTTCTCCAATCGCTTTCCGTTATGGGGGCCCACACATGGTCATGCTACGCAATCGTCGCATTTAATATTCTCTATTCAAAGCGATATATTCCACGACCAAACGAATATTCTCCGAAAACAACAATGAATATTTTAATAACCACTTGTTTATTTTGTAAAAATTGCACAAAAATTTCAGTTCCATAAAATATAAAAAAAAATTTAGTTGTTTTAAAAAAAAAAGCAAAAAAAAAAAAATCTCGTTTTTACAAAGTAAGGGAGCCCTCACCTGATCGGTTATATATATATATATATATATATATATATATATATATATACGGTCCGGATATTAAGTTCACCCCTTAACTAACATACATTGCATACCCCTTTTAGCGACGGATTGACGACGATTGATTAAAATCGTATGAGGTTCGCTTCTGTCGTTATATGTTGTCTGTCGTTAAAAGGTTACATATATAAATGACAAACCGAATCGTCGTTCGGTCAAAATCATTAAAGAGGGTATGTCAAGGTATGTTAGATAAAAGTGAAACTTAATATCCGGGCCAATATATAATAATAATAATGTGTGTGAAAAATGATCCATAAAAAATATTAGTTTTGAGCACTGTTTCAACTAACTGCTATTCAACCATCCAATGAAAAATCTAAGGGGCTGGGTTGGAGCCCGCTGCTACTCCTTGTAGCGACCAATTTGAGTGGCCGCTAGAGAAGTAGCGGCCAACATAAAATAATTTAACTTAATCAGACACTTAAAATAGTTAAAATTTAAAATAAAAAAATATAGCTAATTAATACTTCACTCCCTAACTGGTTCACAATTTGAAAGTAGTAGTTGAATACGTAATTTATTTGAGTAGAAATATAATATAAACTCAATCATTATTTCTTATTTATAATTAAAAATCATAAGGCGATAATCAGTAATTATCTTTATACATACTTATTTCATTATTAAGTATAAGGATAAGTATAAGGATAATTAATAATTATTCTTATAATTTTTTATAATTTTATTTTACTGATTAATAATTTGTATGTATAAGGATAACCAGTAATTATTCTTATAATTATTGATTTATTTAGTTGAAGCAGTGTGCAGAATTAATTTTTTCATGGATCATTTCTCTCTCTATATATATATAGATATATAGAGTCTGGTTCCTATCCGGACTCCCGGACTTTGTACTTTTTTTTTTTTGCTTTTTCTAAAACAACTAAAAAAAAGTTTAATATTTTATAAATTTTCTTTCATAATACAGTATTTTGGGTGTGATTTGAATACATAATACAAACTTATTTTGTTATATGTCTTCAAATCACACCCAAAACACTGTATTATGGAAAAATTCCAGTTCTATAAAATATTATTTATTTATTTTAGTTGTTTTAAAAAAAAGTAAAAAAAATAAATATAAAAATTTCGTATTTTAAGCAGGTTTGGGCGTTCGGACCTGATCCCCTATCTCTCTCTATATATATATCGACAAATATATGACGAAATTGAATTACGATTAATTGTGAAAATTCATACGATAAGATAGAATAAATTAATATGCGATCATTTCTATATATGTATATATACATGTTGCACCGAAAATTTTTGTAATACATAATAACCCTTTTGTTTAGTATCAAAATTTATATTAAAAAAATTATCATGGCGGGTTTTGAATTTTAGTATAACCTAACTCGTGAAAAAATTTATATGAACACGAGTGTTTAATTTTTATGTTCACGTAAAAGAGCTTCCTAACTAGCTGATCGCCAGCTACAAGACGGGACGCTTAAAGTTGGTGCGCCATGTGGAGCACTTGCAAACGATATCCTCGTCGCTGTTGCCGCCCTCGCACCACACACATTTTAGTTTTTTAGTCCACCAGTGCTATTAGTCAAATGGGCCGATTTATATCCACTTGCGATATTGTTATTTTTATGCTTGTTTTATAAAAAGAATCTTAGTTTAAATCAGACTCATTTTGTAAATTTGAAGGTATATTTAACTTACTTTTAAAAAAATAATAAAAATATATTAAGATAGTGCTGATAAAAATTAAGATTTTATATTTAATAATGACATAATTTTACAAAATTATAGATAATTATGTCATTTTATACCACTCCATTATTAATAAAAATAAATTCTTTTTTATGAATATCTCATCTCATCTCATCGATCCACATGCTTGAACACTTTTAGGACAGAGAACGGGCAAATACTAGTTAAGAGTGTTATGAAGTCATTTTCAGCGGGGTCCACTATCGTATATGTTATTCCTGATTTTGTTATATAAATAGTTTCGAAACATGTCATTTTGCATAATAAAAGAAAATATTTCTTCATCAGGCTTTATAAGAAAAAACTTGAGCTGTTGGGTCATGATATTTCCCTTATTTGGGCCGGGTAAATTGGACTCACTTATTAATTTAATTTATTAGACTTTTATAATTAAGCCATGAGGCTCGTTGGGCTGGTCACCACCATGTTACCTTTATCCTATAAAACCTGGAATTAGGTTCGTTGGATTAACCCATTGGATCATTTAATATCTATCACTTTGACTTGTAATGATGATATAGTATGACAGTTAATGAGATATCTGCCATGCATTAATGTGGATGGGATTATAAATGGTAAACCAGTATAAATAATGTGCGGCGGATAGACTGGACAGATGCGATCAGCGGAGAACCCATCGGATCGAGGGGATATATCGGATAGTAGTGGGTGTACGATAATCCAAAGCGAATATATTATATCTTGGCGAGTAAGTCTTCATAAGGAGGTTCGTTTTTGATATATACACATACACAACTAAGAAATCGAATCTCTCTCATTACACTAGATTTTATCATCCTCTTGAGTTAACGCTTGTGAAGACATACTTACTCTCACGCTTTGAAGCTATCCCCGTGATCCGTCCTACCACGTCGAAGCTTGGTGTTTGTGTGTTTCTTGTATGCGAGATCGGGGCGTCTTTCGTGATTGGGGCGTGGAGAAAGATCTGGCGTTAACATTGCGCTTAGAAGGAGGGCGTGTTACAGTGTCACCGAGTATTTTTCAATCATGATTGTGTTTTATTATTCGGTTTTAATGGGGAAGAGTAGAACACCTACACCCCAAAGGACGGTACCGATGTCCATCGGTGAATCAAGACCATGAAGTGTATACGCGAAAGATCGTTTGGGACCAACAATAAGTGTTAAATGCTAAGACAAAGCGTCAAAACGATCACTAAAGATTCTCGGCCCAGAAAGCGCGGTAAGCAAAAGCCAAACGCGTAAGCTAGTATTCCCGACGGAGAAGGGGTCAGCCATGGTGGGAAGCAGTAGAAGGCACCTCGCCTAGAACTCGACATCTGAGAGATGGCCGGACGCAAAACCTCCCGGTTGGCTAAGATGACAGATGAAGCGGATAGAGCCATGGAAATCTTGGTGAAGCGGCGTCGAATATATAAATTGAAGATTGGCTCGGATGGCGAGTTGAGAGATGAAGAGCTCGATTATGTCCAATCAAGAAGAAGCGAAGGGCATCAGTGGGAAGGAACTCGCTCATTCGAGTAGAGAATCTACAAGTAGAACTAGGGAAAGAAGAAGGTCCCAAGCCCTACTCCTCGTAGATCAAAGAGACATATCACCCCGTCGATTCTAGGGGACAAGAATTTAGCGAAAGAAGAGGTCGATCCGAGGATCGCACTCGAGCATACACAAAGAAAGCAATTGTTGTTGCAATTCTCACCATAAGCGCTTGAGTTGAGAGAAGAAGCATATCGAGAGGACATACTCCCGAGAGTCTACTGAGGGCACCCCGCCCTGTAGATACTCGTCATCGGAGAAGCCCCTCTAAAGTTGAAGGTTCTGTTAAAAGAATCCGGTCTGCTCATAAGAAGAAGGGGTCACCGGAGAAGGAGGCATCATCTCAACCAGAAAGCGTGGAGTATCTGGTTAAAGAATTGAAGGAGCTTCGGAAGCAGCTTGTCGAAGTGCAGAAAGCGAAAGACACTCCGGGAAAGAAGGCATCTCCTTTTTTCGCGGAGATTCTTAAAGAGAAAGCTGATCCCACCAAGAAGTTGCCCCATATCGAGAGTTATGATGGATCGGGGGATCCTTATGACTCATGGATTATTATGACTTTAGCGATGCTGCTAAATGCCATACTTTTGTCACAACGCTCAGAAAGGATGCCCGGCAGTGGATGGGGACCTTACCCTCGGATTCAATCTCATCTTAGGAAGATATGTGCGATAAATTCCATGCTTTCGCTTTGGGAGAAAGCAGAAGAAGGGAAAACCAACCTGTTCATTGGCTCAAGTTCGGCGATCCTCTAATGAGTCTTTAGGCCAGTATGTGAAGCGGTTCCGGGAAGCAGTCGGCCAAGTGGCAGATTTGAACGATCTACAAGCCTGTGGGGGCTTTGTTTGAAATGGGTTGGATTTGGTCAAATCGGAAAATTTGGTGAAAAAACTTATGTTTAACCACCCGAAGAGTCTTGCCGAAGCCTTTGATAAAGCCAAAGGCTATATCGTAGTGGAGGAAGCGTCCTTCTTCAGATCGGCTTAAGGAGACAGATCGGGACAAAACTGATGGAGACCAGAGGAAGAATGAAGGGAATAAGGACCGTAATGAAGGCGAGTCGAAGAGATACAATAATTGGAGGCAGGGTGGAGGACGTTCGTCCGCTCCAACCCAAAGAGTAAATAGGACGTACACGGCACTCAACGCAGACAGGGCTGTTATCTTGGATCAGATCAGAAATCAACCTATCTTCGAGCCACCTCAAGATAATATTAAGCCCGAAAAAGGGAATCCTCGCAAATATTGTGATTACCATCAAGCTTCGGGTCATGAAACGAATGATTGTGCCAGTTTTAAAAGACTTCATTGAGAGAAAGGTACAAGGTGGGGCTTTAGTTCGGTATGTGGCTGCCAGAACTAATCAACAATGAGGATCAAGACATCGGCCGGCTAAACCAGGTTCAAAGAAAGCATGCCGACCGGGATAACTGCGAGGCATGTGATAGATGTCATCACTTTGGGGTACTTACAGCAAGCTCATTGGAAAAAGCGCCAAGCTATTTGGATTCGATCGTATCGATTGGCGGGTACCTTCCGGATCGACAGACCTATCCGAATCTGATAATCTCCTTTACTGATGAAGATTACCCTTCGGAAGTCATCGAACCGCACGAGGGATCATTGGTACTGACTGCACAAGTAGGTTCGGTGGATATGAAGAGGATGATGGTAGATAATGGGTCTTCAGTAGACATCCCATGCGCCCGCTTTATCAAAGGATGAATCGACGACGACGAAAGATGGATATAGGGCGGAGGCTCCTCTTTATGGTTTCAAAGAATGATCCGATTAAAGGTGGGCTTGGGACCATTGAGCTACCAATCATATTAAGAACTACCCCTCAATGGTAGAAATTATTTGCAAATTTTATGTTGTGCGTGTAGATTACTAGCTTATAATGCTATTTTGGGGAGGCCTACTTTAATTGCTTTACAAGCTGTAATATCAATACCTCATTTCAAAATCAAATTTCCTACGGCTCATGGGGTTGGGGAGGTGAAAGGAGATTTGGATCTCGCCGTAAGGTGTTAAAAATCTTGTGATTACTTGGATTACTTGGGGTATCGAAGCGAAGCAGACCATGGCGATAGAGATCGAACCCTTCACCGAGAGTAGTTTCGAACCGTTGGTCATGCCAGCTGAAGAAACAGAGGAGATAGAGCTCATCCCGGGCAAGGTGGACAAAACAGTAAAAATAGGTTCGGGTCTGCCGGAACCTCTCCGGAAGAACCTCGTGGAACTCCTGAGGTGCTATGTTGACATCTTCGTGTGGGAACCTCAGGATATGCCCGGAGTAAGCAGGGATATTGCTGAGCATTGATTGGAAGTAGACCCGTCAAAGAAACCAGTACGGCAAAAGAGGAGGATCTTTGCACCTGAGCGTCAACGGATCATAGATGAAGAGATTGCAAAACTGTTGGCAGCTGACTTCATCTTTGAGATCGACTACCCGCAGTGGATGGCAAATGTGGTGCTGGTCCAGAAGCAGAATGGTAAATGGCGAGTCTGCATCGACTATATTGATCTGAACAAGGCCTGTCTGAAGGATTTCTACCCGCTGCCCCACATCGATCAACTCATTGATGCCACTTCGGGGTATGCTTTATTAAGTTTTATGGATGCATTCTCTGGGTATCATCAGATCTCCATGTGCAAAGAGGATATACCGAAGACGGCGTTCATTACGCATCGTTCGGTATATGCCTATAAGAAAATGACTTTCGGCCTCATCAATGCCGGAGCCACATACCAGAGGATGATGAACCATATCTTCAGATATCAGTTGGGCAGGAATATTGAGGTGTATGTGGATGACATGATTGTCAAAAGCATGTTGGTGCATAAACATTTGGATGACTTAGAGGAATGCTTTCAGACCATTCGTCATCACAACTTGAGACTGAATCCCACTAAGTGCACCTTCTGGTTTGAAATTTGGTAAATTTCTGGGTTATCTTTTCAATCAGCGAGGAATTGAAGCCAATCCAGAGAAGATTCAAGCGATCCTGAACATGAAGACTCCTCAGTCGTTTAAAGATGTTCAACGTCTGACTGGAAGGATTGCAGCTTTGCGGAGGTTCATGTCCAAGTCAGCAGAAAGATGTTTACCGTTTTTTGACACATTGAAAGGGCCGAAGAATGCAAAGACGTTCCAATGGACTTCAGAGTGTGAAGACGCCTTTCAAAGCATCAAGTCCTACTTATCTTGGCGCTTTCTTTGGTGAAGCCTGTTCTCTAGAGCCCTCTATATTTGTACTTAGCAATAGCTTCGTTGGCGGTAGGAGGCGGTTTTGGTGCGTGAAGTTGGGGTATCGACACCCGGTTTATTATATAAGCCATGTCCTTCGGGATCTTTGAAACAAGGTATCCAAACATTGAAAAGTTTGTTTTTGCTTTAATAATCTTCGCTAATCAAAGCTTAGGCAATACTTCCGGTGGTAGATTGGTAATAATATACACATCGACCTTTAAAGAGGATTATGTCAAACCGGAGGTATCGGGGAGACTAGCTGCATGGACGATGGAGTTGTCCCAATTCTTTATTGAATACCATCCCCGAACCGCCATCAAAGGTCAAGCCTTGGTTGATTTTTTGGTTGAGTGCTCGTTTTCTGAAGCTGATGAAGTCGTGGCCGAGGCTGAAGGATCTGACAGAGTAGTTGCCGTTCTTTAGTAAAAGGAGAGTTCATGGACGCTGTATGCAGATGGGTCTTCTACTACGGACGTCAGTGGAGCAGGGATTATCTTGACGAGTCCGGAGGATTCAAGTCAAGAAAGCCATCGTGTTTCAGATTCAAAGCGACGAATAACGAAGCGGAATATGAAAGCGAAGATTGCGCGGGTTACGATTAGCGAAGAGTCTTGAAGTCACGAGAGAAGTCATCTTCAATGATTCTTAGTTAGTCGTTAAACAATTCTATGGGGAATACGAAGCTCGAGGCCCTAGAATGATCAAGTATTTGGCAGAATTGAAAGAACTGCTTGATATTTCCAATTCTACGAGTTTTAGAAATTCGGCGTAATAACAATTCCATTCTTTGATGCACTCGCCGACTAGCCACTACTGGATGTTAATGTTTTTGAATGGTGGGTGTACACGGAAATTTTGCAACATCCTAGTGTTCATCATGAAGTAGTGATGTGCATTGACCGAACCAACTGCTGGTTGACTCCATACCTGGAATATCTGGCGGATGGCGTCTTACCTTCGGATCGGATGCTTGCCAAGAAAATCAAGTACAAGAGTGCTAAATTTGTTCTGATTGATGGGGATCTTTTCCGAAGGGCCTTCTCGTCTCCATTATTGAAATGTTTGACTCCATTCGAAGCTGAATATGCTCTTCGGGAAGTGCATGAAGGCATTTATGGTGACCATATGGCTGCTAAGTCATTAGCCTATAAGGTACTTCGTCAAGGGTACTACTGGCCTACCATCTTCAAGGAAGCGACTGAGTACGTCAAGAAGTGAGAGAAGTGCCAGCTCAACAGTCCAATACCGCATCAGCCACCAGAGGAGCTATACTCGATCTTATCTCCTATATCCTTTCTTTTGTCAGGGGGTTGATATCTTTGGGTCCATCTTAGAAAACAAAAAGGTCAAGTCGGTTTTGTTATAGTTGCCATAGACTATATGACCAAATGGGTAGAAGCAAAGCCACTTAGGTCAATAACAGAAAGAGTGTTTAAAATTTGTGAAAGAATCAATAGTATTCCGTTTTGGAATTCCTAAGGTGGTAGTAATGTCGGACAATGGGCGTCGGTTTGTGGGATCGAAGTTTGAAGCATTTTTGACAGAATCGGGGATCCAAAGACAGAAAAGACTTCATGGCTCATCCTCGATCAAACGGACATGTTGAAATAACCAACGAGCAACATCTTTGAATGGGATCAAGCGTAGGTTGGGCCGAAGCTAAAGGCGAGATGGCGGTAAGAGTCGCTAAGTGTGTTTATGGGCTTATCGAACTACTCCAAGGACTACAACAGAGATTCACCTTTCAGTTGGCTATAGGTGCGATGCCTTAGTCCCAGTTGAAATTGGATCTCCAAGTCTTGAGTTAGTCATTTCGGGAGAGATCTACAACGAGGAAGGGTGAAGGCCAATCTTGATTTGCTTGAAGAAGTCGAGAAATAGCCTTAATCAAATTGGCGGCTTATCGGTGAAGAGTGGCTAAGCATTATAATAAAGGGGTAAAACTTTGCGATTTGAAGTAGGAGATTTTGTCCTCGAGAAGTCGAAGCATCTACACCTCGAGAATCTGGAAAGGCGATGCCAAATTGGGAAGGACCATACGAAATCACTTTGAAGTTCGAAGCGGGGACTTATCGATTGAAGGCATTAGATGGACACGATGAATTAAAAATACTTGCTTACAAGTGGCGAGGCTTATGAAGTACTTTCAGTAGATTCAATATCAGTACATCGGAAGTCTGTAAATGTTTACATCATCATCAATAAAAGTTCCTTTTTTTCTCAAATTTTGTCTCTGTTGCTGCTCAGTTCATTGGTGTTAGGAGGATCGGGAGGACTCGCTGACCATTCGATGGTAGCCTCTTCGGCAGGTGGTCACTTTTGGCATTGTCAGGCCCTTCGGGGTAGGCAATTGTCGCCACTTTTGGCATTGTCAGGCCCTGCGTGGCAGGCAATTGTCGCCACTTAAACTTTGTCAGGCCCTTCGTGGTAGGCGAATGTCATCTTTTAACTTCGTCAGTCCCTTCGTGGTAGGCGAATGTCATCTTTTAACTTCGTCAGGCCCTTCGTGGTAGATGATTGTCATCTTTTGGTTACATTAGGCCTTTAAAATTAAACAAACTCTCAATGAAACAAATCATCTCACACTTGATGGCTCGAATAAGTATCTCTTTATTTTATTACCTAAATTTTTTCTAAGTGTTGGGTTCGGAATGCCTCACCTTTAACCTCACCATATCTGTTATATGACATGCTTAATTGTTAATTAACAATTTGAGTTGAATCCTTGAAGGGATTTTGTACTTTGTCCAGATGAATTCATATTGAAGTATTGACAGGAAGTAAAAATACACTGAAGTCATAAGGAAGAAGATCACTTTTCATTAATATCTCATCTACTTACAATATGGAAAAGAAAATTTTTACAAGTGTTTTTAAATAAAACCAAGAAAAACAAAAATTCATTTGCTTGGCAAACACCCTAAATCATCTGAAGAGTCGAGTAAGGATGGATCTATGTTGGCTTTGATCAACTTCTCCTTACCACGACTTCGGCAGAGCTCGTAACTTTTCGTATGAATCTTCATGATTTCTCCATTAATTTCATCCGAGTTCCGATACTCTTCACAGACTTGTTTGCGAAGGGCATCACCAAAGGAGGCCCAAGGTCCCAAAGAGCCTTGAATTCTCGATTTCTTCTTCGAGCTTACATCAGTATGTTCATCGTGGGTTTTTCCCCGCTCCAAACTTATGAATCGTCTTGGTTAAGAGCTTAGAATTAGCCTTGACTCCTTGATCTTGTCCATCCTTATTTCACTCCTCAAACCAAGTCGGCGTTCATCTTGACGATCTCTGCGTCTTCAGTGCTTTAGTCGACTTCGATTCTTCCTTAGAGGTCCGTCACGTCTTCCTTGGCAGGGCCTCTTTACAAGTCCTTCATTTGTATGAAGGATGCCTTCACGTTAGGTCTTTTCCCGAGCCAAGTAGATTTCGGATGGAGTTCTCCTTCCTCGGCCGCTTCTTCTTCGATTCAAAGATCGAGAGATCTTGGGCCTTGAGCCTTGAATCTGACATTTATCTGTGCATGTTCGATATTTTTTGATCGATTTCGGATATATGAGTACGAAGATAAGTATGGAAATGAAGGAGAGAATCATTTACCTTCGCCAAGTAGCTTATGCCTTCGCTAAGCAAATCCCCATTCGAACTGTTCCCAAATCGATGGTCATCGGTCTCACGAACGAAGGCCTCGAACAGTTGAAAAGGGAAGTTGGCATTAAATCGGGGCCACATGGTTGGAGAGGCCATGGCATCATGCTGAAATTCGGTGGTCGTTTGTCTTGGAGGAGAGGGCATAGATTGATTGCGAACCGTGAGGATCCGTATGCACTGCTTTTACGGAGAAGGAGATCGGTAGGCGAGTAGGGCTCGGGGTCGGAGAAAGAGCAGAGGTTGCACCCGGCTGGTTGTCTGAAGGTTGTTTTCTTTTTCGGGATAAGAGGGGGACAGATTCAACCAGCCCAGCATCAGGTGTTTGGTTTTCGGTTGGGGTTGTTGGGGGATTGGCCGTCGAAGACGTTGGAATTCGAAGTTCTTCGACAGTGAGTGGAGTTATCTTTGACCTTAGCTTCTTAACACGAAGAACTTTCGCCCTATCGCATAGAGGTATGTCAAGCAAGCTCCTTTTAGTTGGAGTTGATTCAGAAGGTGCAATAACGGGGTCAGTTGGAGGAGTTGATTGTGGGTTTGCTTCGGGAAGAATCTCCTCGTCGCTTTCAGGATCTATCTCGCGATGGATAGTTCTGGCTTTTTTAGCAGCTTTCTTCCTTCGGCGAGGTCTGAGGGTTTCTTCGGGAATGAGAGGCTCGTCAGCTTCAGGTTCATCATTCTGAAGGGAAATGGTTTGTGGATCGGAGGCGGGGGGGTCGGTTCGGGAAGACTCTTCGGTAGGAAGTTCTTCACTCGCCTCCGTAGTCTTCCCTGCTAGAAAGTCTCCCAATTCTTTCACTTCCGAAGAAGTTGGTTTGATCAGAGACACTGCAAATAACCGTATATTAAAATCCATGCCACTTAAATACCTCAAAAAACTATATTGCAGAGTTGTTCGGAACTTACATTTATGATCATACAGCCAGGCTTGTTTGGTCAGAAGTGTGAAACTCCATTCTTTTCGAGGGATCTTCTTCAGAAAGTCTCTCATCTCCTTCACACGCTCTTCGGGAATGTCTCCGAAGTCAGCAGAGATCCGATTTGAGATGGTCCAATCTGGAAGAGAAGGGATCTCTGGTCCTGTGACGAAGAACCACTTCTCGTGCCAACCCTTGTTGCTCGAAGGGGTGCTCATCAGGGACCTCTTCTCGAATTTGGAGTTCGGGCGAGGAGATTGTTTGCTCAGCATCTTAAACCCTCGTTCTCGGGATCTACCGGCCGAGAAGAGGGTGAAGAAAATGTCAACCGAGGGAGTAATCCCTAGCTCATGGCAAAAGGCAATGAATGCCGGTGATGTGGATGTAGGAGTTAGGCACTTGGTAATGAATGAAACCCACTCCTATAAACCCTGGGAGGTAACAACGAAGGCGTGAAGGGGTGAGCGAATCCCTTTTCCGTAAAGGTAACAGAGCATGGCAACCCGACCATCCGTCCGTCATTTGGTACATTCGCTCCTCCGGGCAGCGAGAGCCCTTATAAGATAGTTATCCTAATCGATAATAATCCGAGTGCACGTATCTCGGATTCTCGTGACGGAGATGCAATGTTGGCATGAGAAAATTGTTCCCCATCCTTGAAGAAATCGGCAGGAGATGTAGGGTTTGAACTCGAACCCTTTGGGTTAGGGTGTGGATTGGGGGAAACTGGAGAAATCTGGCTAGGGTTCACCATTGTTGAGATTCCGTAAGCTAGAGAGAGAGAAGTTCTGGGAAGGAGAAGAAGGTTCAAGATTCAAATTAGCGGTAAAACCGCTGAAATTTGTGAAGTTTACCTTTTATATTGGCGATTACCACGGGTTCTGAGGCCAGGCATTAATTAATCGTCGATAATGATGAGAATTGAATGGGGCGTGTCGTATTTACCTTTGGATATCTTATCAGATTGGGCCTCACAGTTGAATTTCTGATTATTGGTCCATCCTGTTCAAATTCAATCCTTTATTGATTAGGCCTATTACTCTGGGCATCTAGCCATTCCACGTCCCATTTTATGCACCAAAGTGGGTATGTCTCAATTATTCCCTGTTTTGGGCTTTCATTAAATTCTAATATCGTGGACCATTTGTAGTTTTCCATTAACCATTATGTTCAACAAAAAACTAGGGGGTAATGTTGGGTCATGATATTTCCCTTATTTGGGCCGGGTAAATTGGACTCACTTATTAATTTAATTTATTAGACTTTTATAATTAAGCCATGAGGCTCGTTGGGCCTGGTCACCATGTTACCTTTATCCTATAAGACTGGGTCGGTTCGTTGGATTAACCCATTGGATCATTTAATATCTATCACTTTGACTTGTAATGATGATATAGTATGACAGTTGACCGAGATATCTGCCATGCATTAATGTGGATGGGATTATAGCCGGCCGACGGTATAAACAGTGGCCAAAAGCAGCGGATAGACTCCATGCAGTCGGCAGAACCCATCAGATCAGGGGGATATGTCAGATAGTAGTGGGTGGCACAGTAATCCAGGCGAATATATTATATCTTGGCGAGTAAGTCTTCATAAGGAGGTTCGTTTTTGATATATACACATACACACAACTAAGAAATCGAATCTCTCTCATTACACTAGATTTTATCATCCTCTTGAGTTAACCTTGTGAACAGACATACTTACTTACTCACGCTTTGAGCTATCCCCGTGATCCGTACCGCCAAGCTTGTGGTGTTTGTTGTGTTTCTTTATCAAAGGATCGGGGACGTCTTTCGTGATTGGGACGTGGAGAAAGATCATGGCGTTAACATGAGCTAATACGACGGTAAAAAATTTTATGAGCGTTGATGGTAAATTAGCAATGAGCAATCATAAATTATGTGTGGGTATTAGACATTGTAAATTGAATGAATTTAAGCTACAAAAAATAGATGGAGTTGTCGCATCTAAATAAAACAAGCTAGTATTATAAATTTCTACTTTTATTGATTTTAAAGACATAATAAAAATTGAGTATACCAATTAATTTGTTAAAATGTTAGAAGGAAACTAATTAATATCAAATTTTATAAATCATGATGTTCCGGAAAAATCATGATATCAAATTTTAATATGTAACAACTAATTTAATTAATTAGTAAAATGTATATATCATCCTATCAGTAGTTCTAATATCCCTCCTGAAAGATAAACATGATTATGATAATTTACTGATATTATACCGGGTATTTTTTTTAATAATGGTTGATCTAATCACATTGATATTAATTGTATTCCAATTCAAAACCCAAAGGCGGCCAAGTTGGTATATGGTACCCCACCCCAACCCCACCCCCACCCCCACCCCCATTTCAAATCAAATATAACAAACGCGGGCATATCTGCTTGTAATTGACCTTGTTGGAATTAACGCAATTCCATATTTTCAATATTCATTAGAAAGTCATCTTCTTCTTCTTTTTCCATTTTATTTATTTTTTGTGATATTCTAACTGTTTTATCTCATTTGCATTTTTTTTTGTCAATTTATAAAAGTTTAAATTAATTTTAATTTATTAAAATATTATTAGTACAATAGCCAATATTAAAAAATTCTTAAGAATTATTAATAAGTTCAAAAATGTCATTTTTAATATTTAAATAAATTTACATCTATTATTATATATACTAAATTACAGTACATGACACAATAAATTGACATATGTCGTTTTATAAAATTGACACATGTCCATTCTAATTAATGATTCTTATTGCCCTTGACAAAAATACCCTTAACAATTATTTTGATATATATATTGATCACTTTATTTTATGGATATTATCAACAACCACGTTATTTTAGTATCCATTAATTAGATAACTCTCTTAGACAACAACCAGATTGGATCAATTTAAACACGATAAGGCCAACTTGCTTTTTATGAAAAATTAGTTTTAATTATTTGAAGAGTAAATTTCCTTTAATATTAGACTTTTATTTATTTTACCTACTTTTCATAGTTCCATGCAATTAAAAATTATTTCTATATTCATTTTAAAACTTCAATCTATTAGCTTCCAAAAATTCTTCCAATTATTTGAACCACGCTAATTGATTCTAAAGATATGAAAATTTATTTACTTAACCAAGTTATGGAAAACTCAATCAATTTAAAATTCATGTGAATATTTATTTTTATCTTTAAAATAATAATTTTGTAGTAACTGATATTTTTTAAAGTAGTTCAAGAAATCAACTATTACATTATCAAATTAATTTACATGAATTGAATTGTAATTTTCACTAATTGATTAGTAAAAGAATCTAAACTGAGTTTTTTTTATGGGATACTGAAAGTATAATTAATTTTGTCATGAAACTTGAAATTAGTTTAATTATTTTATTAAAATAGAATGGACAATTTACGTGAGTTCATATGAGATTGTGCTGATGTGGTAAGATTTTGAATGAAATCTATCTATTATTTATTATCTATTATCTGTTATCTACATAGCACCATTGAATGACATGTGCTTTTCCCACATTGTAACACATGTTCTATACAATTAATGTGCATCCCACACTAATTTAATTATATTACAACATAATATGATATTATTTAAAACATTTAAAATAATTATATCTCCTAAAATTACTATTTTTCTAATATTATACCATACATTATATCATACATGTATGGTATAATATTATAATACACGATATAACAAAATAACTACCTATTTAAATCGTGTGGATATTATCATTACTAATTTAATTATATTACTGACATAATATTATACCATTTATAATTATATTACAACATAATATTATACGATTTAAAATATTTAAAACAATATTAAAATAACAAATAATATCAATTATAACTTACTATGTTTATTTTATAATCTCATAAATCACTATTTTCTCAATCTAAACGGTTTTTATTATTATTATTATTATTATTATTATTTTATAATCCCTAAATCACTATAAAATCTAAAACTGCTACGATAATGTTAATCGCTCTAATATTATCATTACTAAATTAATTATTAACTTTTAAAATCACTACTTTTTAATTCCAAAATAATATTTTAAATTTATAATTCACTAAATCACTACAAATCTAAATTATTTTGATAATGTCAACTGTTCTGATATTATCATTTCTAATTTAATTATTATCTCCTAAAAGCACTATTTTTTAATCCCAAATTAATATTTTGATTTTATAATCCCCTAAATCACTACAAATCTAAATTGTTACGATAATGTTAATTGTTCTAATATTAGCATTACTAAATTAATTATTATCTCCTAAAATCGCTACTTTTTTAATCCTAAATTAATATTTTGAATTATAATCCACTAAATCACTACAAATCTAAATTGTTTTAGAAATGTCAACTTTTTGATATTATCCTTTTAATTTAATTATTATATCCTAAAATCACTATTTTTAAATCCCAAATTAATATTTTTATTTTATAATCCCCAAAATCTACTACTTTTCTAAACTATTACTAATTTAATTATGTTAAAACATAATTATTGTATCCTAAAATAATTACTTTTTAATATTATAACATTCATAATTATACCATACATTATATCATACATATATGATATAATATTATAATACACGTATATAATAAAATCACTACCTATCTAAACCTATATATTTATTATCATTACTAATTTAATTATATTACAACATAATATTATACTATTTATAATTATATTACAAAATAATATTATACAATTAAAACATTTAAAACAAAATTAAAATAACAAATAATATAAATCATAAGTTACTATGTTGATTTTATAATCCACTAAATCACTACTTTTTTTTCAATCTAAACGATTTTTATATTATCATAACGTAATTATTATCTTCTAAAATCATTACTTTTTAATCCTACATTATTATTTTGATTTTATAATCCCCTCAATCACTATACATCTAAATTATTCTAATAATGTTAACTGTTCTAATATTATAATTATTAAATTAATTATTATCTACTAAAATCTCAACTTTTTTTAATCCTAAATTAATATTTTAAATGTATAACCCTCTAAATCACTACAAATCTAAACTATTTTGGTAATGTAAACTATTCTGATATTATACTTTCTAATTTAATCATTATCTCCTAAAATCACTACTTTATGCTATTATCATTACTCTCCGTTATTTATCCAAATTTTCTTATCAAATATCCGATCAATCCCCTTGCAGCAATTGTTGATATTACATATCCTAATTTATTGAAAAAAAAATTGACAATGACTTTTATTTCCAAGACCAAGCCATCCTTGCTCCTACAATTGATGCTATAAATAAGGTGAACGAATATGTGATGTATTTATGGCCAGGTTATGAAATACCATATCTAAGATGTCCTATGTAAGGTTGATGAAAACTCAAACAGCTATGAAGGCATTTACATCCTATAATTTTTTAATAGCATTACATCTTCTGGAATGTCAAACCACAAGATAACGTTGAAGAATGGGATTCCTGTAATGTTGCTCCGAAATATAGATCAGTGATTTGGTTTGTGCAATGTCACGAGATTAATAGTAACTCAATTGGGAAAACATCTGATACAAGCAAAAGTAATTTTAGTCAGCAATTTTGGACACAAAGTTTTCATACCTCACTTGGTCTTAACATCGTCAAACATTAGATTACCTTTTAAATTCCAACAAAGACAATTTCTTTTGGTTGTTTGTTTTTTCATGACAATTAATAAGAGTCAGAGGCAATCTCTCTCACATGTTGGACTGTATCTGTCACGTCCAATTTTAGTCGTGACCAATTGTATGTAGCAGTATCAAGATTTACAAGCAAGAGTGGAGTAAAAATACTAATTTGTGATAAAGATAGACAAACATACAATACTACAAAGAATGTAGTTTTCCAGAAAGTTTTTCACAATTTAATGTATAAAGGTTTGATCTGCTTCGGCTATTATCTTTTTTTTGCTCATTTCATTATTAGTGTAAACCCTGATTATTTTATTATTATATCTCATGAAATTTTTATTATAATCTATTTGAATCTTTTTAGATAAATCTATGATTTGCATTTACAAAGCTATCTCGATCGAGCCAAATTCCAATTCTGAAAGACAAAAATAAACCGAAAAAACTCTCAACACTACCCCCAATAAAATTGTTTAGTTTTTATGTATATTCATTTTTTTATGTCTGTGTATATATATTCATGTATAACCATTGAAAAACTTTTAAATAAGAGTATAATAGGTTTGTCTTTTACTTTTTGGATGACATGATTTGAAATTCTATACAAGTCCATTTCATATGTGTTTTTACTCTAATTCTTTTCATTTTATTTAATATAGGAGCTAAATTCCTTTATGTTACATTAGTTTTCAATCCGACAAACACATGAATTTTTTAGCTAAGTGTGAGACTTTTTTATCTCTTGGACAATACTATTTCTTATAAAAGAGTTGTGGAAAGATAATTATTTATTTGGTTGATAGTTTATGCAATGTTGAAATCAACTATTAAGTATGTCTAAATTCTTATATTTCACTATTGTCCAGTTTCATCATGAAATATTTATAAGATTGCAACGACTGTTAAAAAGATCATTTAAGTGCTAATTTTGTTTGTGTGAATATATTGCACATTCAATAAATATAACTGGATTGAAGACCTAAACTGGAAGAAGCTTAAATGTGATAATCCTGGTACCTATTGTAAAATTCCAAATTTTACGAATAAAGATTTAATTTTCTCGAAATATTTTTTTTTAATATTATGGTATGGATTTGAGATAATGTTATAGTTGTGGGTAGTATTTATAAATTTTACAAAGTATGCAAGTTGTTGTATTATATTCGATTGGTCGGGGAATATTCGTTTTAGCAGAGAATTTTCGTACAACGACACAATCATTGATGGATCCCACAACGGAATTATTGTTGAAATGAGACAAAGACAAAAATATATTTATGAAAATAACGACGGAAGTTTTACCGTTAAAACTGTTGAACTACCCGGTAGTAAAAGTACAATAATACGCGTGGTTGCATAGTAGTACACGATATTGATTATTGATGCTTACGTGAGAAGTCACTCAGTTTTGTTCAATTATTGCTACAATAGTTGCTGCATAGTATCTCACGTTATTGGATTTAATTATTGTCGATTGTTATATATATATATATATATATATATATATATATATGAGTTTTATTTTATTAGTATTATTAATGTAATAAAAGCAGAAAAAACTTTTTATATAAAATGTAGAATATTTTTATAAAGTTATTCTATAAATAGAATATATTATATTTTATTATGCATAGTGTTGCATAGTGCTCGCGTAGTATTTTGCATAGTAAAATCTTTTTATATAAAACAAAATACTTTTATAAAGTTATTCGTTTTATTAGATTATAAATAGAATATATTATATTCTATTTAAAAGATTTTGCTTTTAAATATGGATAGTCCAATTAAAAGTAAATCAATCTGGACCGCTTAATGAATTAGTTACTTATTCAGGTCCATTCTTCATAAATAGAAGCTCATTCCTTAATTATTTCTTACGAATTCACCGAAACTCTGAGAAGCGTAGATAGAATTCTTCTTCTATAATCTTGAGCGTCTTTCTTTAGCGTTTAAGAAAGCTTTGGCGTAGTCTGAAGTTTCTTCAAGTATATCCCCGCCTCTCTGGTTGAGAGTTTTCTTTATAAGGTAAGGGTATTATTTCTTTCGTATTCATGAAGAGAACTTCGTTATTCCATTATATATTATTCTCATTGGAATAACTTTTGTATCTGTGATCTACCCTATACTTGGTGAAATTCTTCTCATTTATTCCATTCTTTATTATTACATTGGAATATCCTGCTCATAAGCGCTTCTGTGGGACTGGGTTCCGCTTTTTATTATTTTGTTGGAATATCCCATACATGCTTTTTTTGGGACTGGTTCCGTTATTTATTATTCTGTTGGAATAACTTTTACATCATGCAATCACCGCATGCATGGTGATTTCGCTTTGTTATTTCATTCTTTATTATTCTATTGGAACATCCCGCTTGGTCTGCGAATTTACTTTGACTGGTTCCGTTATTTATTATTTTGTTGGAATAACTTTCTACATGTGAAGTACTGCATGCATGGTGATTTCATTGTTATTCCATTTTTTATTATTCCGTTGGAATATCCTCCGGTCGCTATATTACGCTTTGACCGTTCCGTTATTTATTATTACATTGGAATAACTCGTCTATCTGTCTGATACCACATTCATGGTGATTTCTTTTGCTATTTCATTCTTTATTATACTCAGTTGATTAAAGTTTTAACTTCTATACTCCATGAAATTAGTGGAATATCCTTGATATATGCGCTTCATCCAGTATCTTTTCATGAAAATATTCTTCTGAGCATTCTTGAATTTTACTCTACAAAGAAGTATCATGTTGACAATTTGGACGTTATTAGGTCACGACAAACGCTCTCCCAGAAAGCAAGGAACCCGAATGAGGTCATCACGGGTAAGCTGTAAATGAAATTTAATTTCCTCTAATTATTATTTTGAAATAGTAAGGGTTGATGTGATTAATGTGGATAGTCATGGGTAAAATACGCAAATATTTCAAAATAAACAAGTGGTTATAAAATATTTATTGTTGTCGGGGAATATTCGTTTGGTCGTGGAATATTCGTACTGTCGGGGAATATTCGTACGACGGCGCAGCCATATGTGGGCCCCATAACGGAAAGCGATTGGAGGAAGAAAACGAAAAATATAAGTTGTTTAAAAATAACGGCGTAGTTGTTACCGTTTACACTGTTAGAATACTCGGTGGTTAAAACACACGATGTCGCATTGTTGTTGCACAAGAAGACACTTATTGCACCAATTATTGACTCTTACGTGAAAGGCACTACTCAATAATGGTTACGATAATTATTTATTCAAAGATTTTATTTTATTGGTTCAATAATTGTTGCGTTGATATTTTATCTTCTTTGTTGTTTCAATAATAATTGTCATTACACAAGATTTTTCATTATCGAAACAATAATTCATATTATCTCGAATAATATTATTAGATAACATTATTGGCAATGTCTAGAAAGTTACGTATAAGGAGAGGTTTGGTCACCTAATTGCTTGCGCTAAGTAAGGAGAAATTCTTATTAGAAAGCCCCTCTTTCTTGAACCGCTGGTTGTCAATATTGTGATTCTACGTAATATTATTTGTGAATAATTAATTATTGATTCATATGATGAGGAAAATATTGATTTTATGTGGATATAGATGGAGAAAATTTTAATGTGACAATTGTTGAAAATTGAAATTTTATCTTTTTCTCGATAAAATAATTCATTTAAATATATATTATTATATTTTAATAATATAATAATGGTGATATTTTTACAACTAATGTGGGATATATGAGTATACGAGGAGGAAGAGTATTTTTGTTGCAATAAATATTTAAAACATGTTAAACATGTCGGTGGACCCCATTTATTGACTAAAATTTGATTATAAATTCTAAAATCGCTTGGTTTGTGGATTTCGACCAATTTCATTTAGAATTTGGAAAAACTTTCTTCGCAAAGTTGTAGAGAATTGAATTTCCTATAAAAACACGTGAGATTCGAATTTTCCGATAAAAGGGCTATTTATTATGAATTATTGAAGTTTCAAATTCAAATAATTGATTTTGGAAGTTTAAAATATTTTTAATTACAAAAACGTTTTTTCATTTTTGAAACTCATTTAACATGTGGTTAGGAGGCTGAATTCAGATGGTAGTGTGCGTAGAGATATTTAGAAAAAATATAATATTAATTTATTAAATTTTCTACTTTGGTGTTCTAAGCATTTTCCTATAAATAGGGTCTTGGGTTAGAATTGAAAATCACACCGTAAACTCAAGTTTTCTCTCTATATTATCGAGCGTATTCTTGTGAGTATTTTGAGTATACTTTGAGTATTGCTATACTATGGTGAAAGTTCAAATTATAGCTTTATATCTAGTATTCCAAATTTAAAGTCTCGATCTTTCGAGGTAAGGGGATATTATTTTTTTAATAATGATATTATTTTTCAATATCATTATCTTTGAAATATTGGTCCTAAGTTTTATCAAATTTGGAACTTTTGGTGTCGAGATTACTATTCACGTATCTGACCTTATTCACGATATCTGATCTTATTCACGAATCATTTAAGATTATTCATCGAAAATGAAAATTTTTCTTTTCGTCTAAAATATCTATTGTGGATACTAGCTTTGATTGTATCCATGTTTTGATCATTCTTGAATTTTACACCACTATGATTATTTTTGAGGTATTTTTGGACGTGGATAAAACGAAGTACGAATCCTTAATCCTTAATCATTGTCATTTTGTTTCACTGAATTTGTTTCTATTAAAAATATATATATATTTTTCATCATCCTCAGTCTTAAATGATGATATTATTGAATATCTTTGGCCTGTAGTGCAAAGATGAATGATTTCGATGAATATCTTTGGCCCGTGGTCTGAAGATGAGCAGTGTTTAGATGAACATGACCAATCGGTGAATGTCCTTGGCTCAGTAGTGCAAGGATGAATATATGATTCCGAGATATATATTGATTGATGTTACAGGATAAAAATATTGATGATGGATCGTTAAATTCATAGATATTAGTAGATTTCATCCTCTACGTAACTTTTCTACATGAATTAATATTTTCCATCATGAGTATTAATTTAAAACTTGTTGTCTATTGTATTCTATTAAATTTTTCCTGTTGAAGACTAACGATAATTTGTTCAGATTATCTTAGTCATAATATTCTTTATTGGGCTAGTTGAGCTCACTCTTTTTTTCCTTTTTGTTCCATTTTTCTTCTCGGGAGGCGAGAATGTGTAACGAAAGTACAGTCTGGGTATGGAATGATGGTTTTAGAGAGTTGTTTAGTAGTCCTCACCATTTTGTAAAATAATGTATCAATAATTATGATGAGGATTTATTTGTATGTGGATATTGTTTAGATGGCAATATCTCATTTAAACTCACGCTTTCTTCAAGTATAATAATAAAGTTGTAGTTGTTTCACATCAGGTGTATTGACAACTCGTAATGGGTGATGTATACCTATTTTGGGGGTGTCACATAAGCTTATCATAAACTCTAGCGAAGTATATACCTTATTTGATACCGGTTCTACCCATTCCTTTATTTCTCCTACTTGCACTCAACGCTTAAATTTAACTCCTGAGAAATTAGACTTTGACTTATCTCGTTGAAACTCCGCTAGAGAAACCTTCATTACATCCACTCGTTTATAAGTCTTGTTTGGTTCAAATTGGTACCTCACATTACCCTGTCGATCTTATTTCATTGAAAATACTTGCATTTGACGTAATTCTGGGATTGATTGTTAACTACTCATTATGCGAAAATTGATTGTTTTCGTAAGGTTGTTAGCTTTCATATTCCTAATCAACCTATTATCGCGAATTCAAGCAACCAAACCATTAAAATCAATCATTGTCATCTCAAGCCATAAAGCTATTCGTTTATTGAAAAAGCGGATGTCAAGCTTTCTTAGCTCATGTCACGGATCTAAACAAAAATACGCCGGTTTTGAATGATATTTCTATTGTTAATAAATTTCTGACGTATTCCCCGAAGAACTTCCCGGCCTACCCCGGGCGTGAAATTAAATTTTGTATCGACCTTGAACCCTAGACAAAACCCATTTCCAAAGCCCCATATCGAATGGCTCTATTGAACTTCGTGAGTTAAAGACCCAACCGCAGAATTGTTAGATATTGGCTTTATTCATCCTAGTTCTTCTCATTGGGTGCTCGCTGCTTCTATTCGTGAAGAAGAAAGATGGGAGTATCGCGACTTTGTATTGATTATCGGGAGTTGAATCATGTCACCATCAAAAATAGGTACCCATTGCCACGTATTGATGACCTGTTTGACCCGATTCTGGCGCGCCAAATTCTTTTCAAAAATTGATCTTTGTTCGGATATCACCAATTGAAGATTAGAACCGATGACATTCCAAAGACGGCTTTAAAACTCGATGCGGGCATTATGAATTTCTAGTCATGTCTTTTGGATCGACTAATGCTCTCGCGCTTCATAGATATGATGAACCGAATATTCAAGGAATATTTGGATCACTTTAATGGTTGTCTTTATTGATGACATCCTTATTTATTCCAAAAGCCGTGAAGATCATGAAAGCAACACTTGAGGTCGATACTCCAAAAAGCTTCGTGAATATAAGTTTTATGTCAAGTTGAAGAAATGCGAGTTACGGCTTGAGGAAGTAGCATTCCTTGGGCACGTGGTATCAAGTCATGGAATATCTGCTGATCCGCAAAGATTGAAGCCATTCAAAGTCGGAACAACTTAAAATCAATGGATCAAAGACGTAGCTTTCTCGCTTGCATTGGTTATTATAGGAGATTCGTAGAAGGTTTTCTCGAATCGCTACTCCATTAACTTCGACCGACTCGGAAAGATACAAAATTCGGTTGGAGTGAGGAATGTGAGATGAGTTTTCAAGAACTCAAGAGAAGACTCATTTCAAAGACCTGCTCGACAATACCATCCGCTCGGAGGATTTGTCATCTACTGTTGATGCTTCAGCAAAGGGTTGGGATGTGTTCTCATGCAACATGGGAAAGTC
Organism: Panax ginseng; assembly: GCA_020205605.1. NCBI lineage: Eukaryota > Viridiplantae > Streptophyta > Magnoliopsida > Apiales > Araliaceae > Panax > Panax ginseng. The sequence goes on from CM035134.1 coordinate 150,345,347, forward strand.
ATAGCCTCACGCCTCTCGACAACTCAAAAAAAATATGAGAGGAATTATCCTACTCATGATCTGAGTTAGCGGTTGTTGTCTTCAAGACTTAAAATTTGGAGGCATTACTTGTATGGGGAGAAAGTGGAGATCTTTACGGATCATAAAAGCCTCAAATATTTCTTCACTCAAAAGGAACTCAACATGCGACAGCGACTTTGATTTGAACTGTTGAAAGATTATGATCATACCATCCAAATGATAGTATTAGTAGTCCTCACTATTCTGTTAAATAGTGTGATAATAAATATAATGAGGACTTATTCTGAGAATGGATATTGTCTAGAAGACAATATTTGTTTTAAAACTCACAACTTTCTTGTTGTATATTAAAGATTGTATTTGTATTCTGTATCATATATTTGACGACTAAGAAATGGTGATGTATACCGATTTTGGGGGCGTCACATCTACTATCTTCTTATTATATTTTAATTTATTAATTGCATGTATAAATTTATTATTAACAAAATAATTAATCTCATCACAAAGCGCGGATTTGTATCTAGTTACAAACTAAAGTTTAAAATTTTAAAAATTAATTAGAATTAAATTCAAATCACACTCTTTTTTAATGAAATAAAAGAAATAATTATTGTTAATAATATCAAACTAATATTTATACTATCAAAATAAATAAATATTTAACGATATTTTAAAATTTCACTTATTTTATTAACCCTTTAAATTTTCAGCTACACTTATTAGTCTTGTAGTACCAAATGACCAATTGGCCATATTTATTTTTCCAATAAAAGGTAAGAGTTAATATAACTGTACTAGTAGTGGATAAACAACAAAGAAACAAAAAGAAATGAAAAGTGAAAAAAATACCATTAACTCACCAACCAGTTTCGCCCACGAACCAGCCCCAACTTTTAGTGCTGAACCTTTATTATTCTTCTACCTTTACCTTCCAATTTACATCCACCTCTGCAAAATTTTCTCTCCCCTCAATCTTTTATCTACCAGGTATACATACCCATAATTGTCTCTATCTATCTATCTATCTATCTATCTATCTTATACATAGCCATATATATATATATATATATATATATATATATATATATATATATATGTTTTGTTGTTTTGACCTTTATTTGGCTTTGTATTTTGGTGGTAATTTGAAATTTTATAGAGTATACAAAATAAATGGAGTACTGCATGGAAGCAAGAGCATTGAAGTCAAGTTTTCTGTCAGAAGCAGCCAAGAAATCGACCCAACAAGTTTTTCTTGATGATTTCTGGTGTGTGACCGGAATTCACAACGTTAATTCTGATGATTTCTCGGTAGATGATCTTCTCGATTTCTCCGATAAAGATTTTAATGAAGTTCTTCTGGAAGAATCCGAAGAGTATGAAGAAAAACATTGTTCCCTCTCCGTTTCTTCTCAAAACAAGGGAGTTGTTTTTTATGATGATAATAATTCAAACTCCATCATTTCTACCGTCTCCGGCGCCTTTGAGACTCTTCCCGCCAGCGACCTTGCCGTTCCGGTAACCATTTAAAAATTTAATCCTTAGGATTTTTGTACATGGGTTTGTTTATTTTTATGATTATTTATATAAACATTTATTTTTTTTAGGTTGATGAAATGGAGAATCTAGAGTGGTTATCTCAATTTGTGGATGATTCTGCTTCCGGGATGTCTTTGTTATGTCCCGACGAGAATTCTGAGGAGAAAACCGTGCATTTTGCCGTGAACCGGTCTGAACCAGAGGCTAAGAAGTTTACGGTTCTGGATTTGCCATATCCGGTTCGAACTAAAGCTAGAAGCAAAAGGTCAAGGCCTAGTGGACGTATTTGGTCACTTGGATTGCTTTTACTCACTGAGTCGTTGTCATCGTCTTTATCTTCTTCACAAGACTCTTCTTCGACGTCCCCATTCACCCCCTCGAACCCGGTTCAAATTATGGACTCATTTGCAACCTTTCAAAAACCTTCTTTGAAGAAGCAGAAAAGAAACCAGGCTGCCGAATCCGGTTTTCAGTCAGGTGGGTCCCAGCCATTGCGTCGGTGTAGTCATTGTTTCGTTCAGAAAACCCCACAGTGGCGAACCGGTCCATTAGGTCCCAAAACGCTATGTAATGCTTGTGGTGTCCGGTTCAAGTCCGGCCGTCTGTTTCCGGAGTACAGACCGGCTTGTAGTCCTACTTTTGCTGGTGACATTCACTCCAACAGCCATCGGAAAGTGTTGGAAATGCGGCAGAAGAAGGAGACGGTGGAATTTGTGATTCCCGGTTTAACAGAAATGGTTAAGAGCTTTTAAGGTTTAGGTTAGGGTTAGATAACAAACCGGACGTGTGAACAAGTATAGTTTGAACCGGCTCAATTGTACAATTTTGGTGTTTGTGTTGCAGTCTTAGACTTGGAACGGAAATTAGGGAGGTTAATTTATGCTTAAATTTCTTTCTTTTAACCCATTAATTTAGGAGTTTTATTTTAAATTAAATTAGATTAGATTAAATGAAGGCAGTGATATAAATTTATAAGTTGTTTTGGTTAATACAATATCGAATCTTTTTATATAGTGTTCCCTTTTTTCAACTTTTATTGATTTAGAATTGGGAGCTAATATCTTATTGGACAAAAATTGCATTTTTTTCCCTTACAATAGATAAGTCACTACAATGATCAAAATTTAAAAATTAATTGCCTAAGGATGATTTATCAAAATAAAAACAATTATTGCCCTTTTAACATTTTCTTGTTAAGCAAATTGCGGGCCTATTTTGTGGGGTGAAAGTGGGCCATGGTGAAATCAATTGGCTGTGGTGTTGGCATGATCCTCAATGGGCTTGAAGAATAATATCTAAAGAATGACTCGTGAGTCATACCTACTTGAATGGCTGCTGGCTGTTTTGGAGTGGTGCTGACTCAGTCTGTTACTCCAATGTGGACACCTAGCAAGTCTAGAAAAGTCAAAAGAATTTGGCTCATTTTCAATTAATTTTTTCAGTTGCAAAATGAAAGTTATTTTGCTAGAGGAAAACAAAAGTAGTCACATTAATTTTTTTTGCTAAAAAAATTTCAACCAATGTAAATATGCAATTATAAATAAGGGTAATATGATCATACACAATTATATATATTTTATTTGTGCACAATCTATTAAAATTACGTCGTTTTGATAGATTTATTTTTTAAAAAAAAAAACCACTTCCCTCTTCTCAAATAAAATACAAATTTGCTAAAATAACGTAATTTTAACAAATTATACACAAATAAAACATACACAATTATTTATAACCATTATTACTATATATTAATATTAGAATCCCTTTAAGAAAATATGGTATATTATTGGAGACACTAGATTTGAAAATCAAATAGGTGGAAGTAATTGCAAATGGGCCATGGCAGACCTTTGAATCCAACACACAATCATCTGGCTTATGAATCAGGAAAATAAGCTAACATCATTTTCTTTGCTAGGATATTGTTTGTAATATTTTCATCTATGATCATCCTGTTAGTTATTTGCTTTGAACTTTACTCTTTTATACCTCAAAAAATAAATGACAACTAAAACCACAATATACTCTATTTGGTCAAAAATAAAATCACAGCACCATTTATATAATTTTAAAGTAAAAATAGATATGAAAGCAGTACTTTTCAAAATCAAATATATTCTCGCTGATTTTGAATTTTAAGATTTTATAAATTTACTTAAAAATCAAAATGTCTCTAATTTTTGTAGAATAAATTTTAGAAGGGTGATATTGCTATAACCCAACATAAAAAAAATTAAACAAAGTATCTGTATATTTCTAAATCTATATGTTTACTACTAAAATGCCACTTAAAAAACGGAATGGAGATTATATTATTGAGACATAAGTGATGGTGGACTAATAAAATATGCAATTAAATACTTAATTATTTGATTGCACGGTTAATAACTTACCATAATGCAAATGATACATCAGGAAGTTCAATTTTAAGTTTTTTTGGCAATACTATTTTCAAATGGAAATATGATTATTTTACATGAAAATGTCATATTTTCCAAGATTCTCTAAACATAAATAGTGGGGATACATTTCCATTAAATGCGAAAATATTATATTTTATAGGAAAAAATGTATATAAACAACTGTGTAGTACACAATCGCCTATGACGACGGATTTTTTAGGCGATAACGACAGTCGTCACTATAGCTATTCTAGTCTATATCGACGAATAAACACAATTATATATATATATATATATATATAACTCTATTTTATAAGATTCAATTCACATAATTAGTAAATGGTATATATGCAATAGACTTGTGAAAATAAGTTGAACTATCAAATTCTGTTTTCCCTTCCCTTAGATTTTATTGGAATTATTTTCTTGAATAGTGGTTAAATAATCAAGTAAATGAAGATGATTATCTCTTCCCAATATTATTTCAAATTTCAATGAGGCGCTCTCTCTCATATTACTCTCTCCGTTTCTTAATATAAATCGTTTTAAAATTGTGCACAAGTATTAACAAAATAATTATATAATACTCCTTATGTTCCTAAAAGATTGTCGTTTAAGGTTAATGCACACAGATTAAGAAATATAATTAATACTTAACAAAAATACTATACTACCCTTTTATTAATTATCTCAACCAATTATTCCCCTCCCAATATTTCTTATTCAATTCAACCAATTACTACTTAGATTATAGCATTAAATTGAATAAGAATCATTGGGAAGGGAAGAAAACTTTAAATAGAAGAAAACTTTAAATAAGGATAAAGTAAAGAAAAAATAGCTAATGTGTATTGATAAACTCAAAACGACAATCTTTTTGGAACAAAAATTACTTCCTAAAACGACAATCTTTTAGGAACGGAGGGAGTATTAAATATAATATTAATTATTTATATTGTCCTTGTATTGAAAAAAGAGTGTTATTTATTGAATAAAAAATAATGAGAAACCAAAAGTTATACTCCCTCAATTTTTAATTATTTGACGTTTAAGAGCTTTGCACAACTATTAAAGAAGTTTAAACTCCTATAAAAATTCCACTAAAATTATTATGTATTACCAAAAACCCCATAGATAAATGAAAAGCTAAATTATAAATGATAAAGATGAGAGAGAAATTTTGTTAGAGAATATAGAAAATATAGGAATTATAAGAGAGAAAGATAGTATATCAATAAGATATTAAAAGAGCGAGAAAAAATAGTTTGGAAAAGTAGGAGAGAATTAAGGTGTATAAAATATTTTAAGGGTAATTTAGGAAGTAATGTAATCAATATCTCCTAAAAATCTATAAACGTCAAATAAATAAGAACAAAATTTATTCTCTAAAACGTCAATTAAATAAGAATAGAGAGAGCATTTAATACTTGAATTAATAGTAAAAATTAAATAATTAATACTTACTTTAAATTTTCAAACGCCTTAAAAGAACGGGCGAGTATATCATGTTTTGATTCTTAGAATCATCAAATTTGATACATAGAATATTTCTGGATATAATGGCTATTAAATTGGTTTGGATATAATGCCTATTATAAACGGGTCCATATATACATATATATATAATACCCAACTCTTCATTACCGAATTCAATGAGTAATTCAAACACACACAACCATGAGTTGCACCCTATTTTCCACAACATTCATCTATGTTCTTCCTCTTGTGCTCATCGCCATTTTCATGGCCAAATTTTGCCGGAAACTTCCATATCCACCGGGCCCAAAAGGGTATCCCCTTATTGGAAACATGACCATTATGGACCGGTTAACTCACCATGGTTTAGCCGGACTAGCCGACCAATATGGTGGGCTTTGTTACCTCAAAATGGGCATGCTACACATGATATCTGTCTCGACGCCGGAGATGGCTCAAGAAGTCCTCCAAACCCAAGACAACATTTTCTCCAATCGGCCCGCCACGGTGGCAATCAGTTACTTGACGTATGACCTACGGCCCATTTTGGCGACAGATGAGAAAGATTTGTGTCATGAAATTGTTTAGTAGGAAACGGGCCGAATCTTGGGCCCCAGTTCTTGAAGAAGTGGATTCATTGATCCAAAAAATAGGAACAAAAGATGGAACGCCAGTGAATATTGGTGAATTTGTGTTTGGTATGACAAAGAATATAACATATAGGGCCGCGTTTGGGTCGATGTCACATGAAGGACGAGGAGTTTGTGAGGATAATGCAAGAATTTTCCAAGCTTTTTGGAGCTTTTAACATTGCTGATTTCTTTCCAAATTTGGGTTGGATTTTTGGACAAGATTTTAGCAGGAGGCTTGAGAAAGCTCGTAAATCGCTTGATGGGTTTATCGATAAGATTATTGATGATCACGTTGCTAAGAGAAAGACCAAGAAGAACATGCATAAGACTGAAGTTGAAGATGATGATATGGTGGATGAACTTATGGAGTTTTATAATGAAGATGGTGCAAAAAGCTATTCAAATGAGTCGCAGTCTTCCTTTAACATCAATAGGGATCACATCAAAGCTCTCATTATGGTAAGAAAATTAAACAAACCCAAATAAGGTCCATATATATATAGATATGTAGCTAGCATTTCCATAGTTTTGCGATTATTGTTTAATTTTGAGTAATGATTTTATATAAATTCCATTTGTTCTAAAACTAGAATCATATTTTTCTCTTTAATCTATTCCATAATTAGATATATATCTAACTATGAACTTCCTAACATTTCATTACTCATACTATAACTAGATTGAATACTATTATGTCACCAATATTGCATCATAGCTAGCATTTGTTAGGAATATATTAAGAATATATTTTAAATGCATCTTATTTAACTCATAAACGTAGTTTAGAGGTCTAAACACGATGCGCCATCATTTAGCGAACGCCTCGGTAGTCAAACAAACAAACTCTAAGTAAAGTAAATTCTTTCATATATATATATATATATATATATATATATATATATATATATACTCCATCCGTCCCTATTTAAATGACGTTTTAGAGTTTTCATTTGTCTCTAATTATTTAACGTTTATTCAAATCTAGGAGAATTAATGACAATTTTTCCAAAATTACCCATCATTATTCTTCCTACTTTTTTGATACTTTAAACTCTTTCTCTCTCCTTATCCCAACAAAACTCTTCTTATCCCAACAAAAGATTTAAGGGTATTATAGACAATTGAGTACTATATTTAATGCTTTTCAATCATTATCTTAACGCTTGAACCCATCTCTAAAGTGTCATTTAAATAGGGACGGAGGGAGTATATATTATATTGCATGCATCTTCATGAATTGTCAACTTTTCACATGCAGGATGTCATGTTTGGAGGAACTGAAACTGTTGCATCAGCAATCGAATGGGCCATGGCCGAGCTAATGAAGAGCCCTGAAGACCTAAAGAAAGTTCAACAAGAACTCATCGAGGTCATCGGCTTAGAACGTCAAGTTCATGAATCCGACCTCGAAAAACTCACCTACCTAAATTGTGTCATCAAAGAAACTCTACGTCTCCACCCTCCAATCCCTCTCCTCCTCCACGAGACGGCCAAGGATTGTGTGGTGGCCGGCTACAAGATACCCGCGAAAGCACGCGTGATGATCAACGCATGGGCCATAAATCGGGACAAGAAAGCGTTGGTGGAGCCTCACAAATTCATGCCTTCAAGGTTTCTCTCAACTGGTGCACCGGATTTTAAAGGAAGTGACTTTGAGTTTATACCGTTTGGGTCGGGTCGAAGGTCGTGCCCTGGTATGCAACTCGGGCTTTACTCATTGAACTTGACAGTGGCTAAGCTTTGCCACTGTTTTACTTGGGAATTACCTGATGGAATGAAGCCCAGTGAGCTTGACATGAATGATGTGTTTGGACTCACTGCACCAAGGGCGATTCAACTCGTTGCTGTGCCGAGTAATCGCCTGCGTGTTGACCCAGATGGGAAATGATGGAACATGGTGCTATTTTAGATTTTGCTTCTAGTGATATGCTTTTGTGTTTACAAGTACTACGGAAATAATGAATTATGTTGTTCTTCAATCAGAACAGAACTATTCCTAATAATCATTAATCTACCGAGGATAACAACTTCAAAAGTTTTCTACAACTACCAGACAGAAATGTCAATGCATGTATAATTCAATGCTATATAGGAGCAGAGATACTGTAGGCAATGAAGCCTAGCAAGCCTATCAAGTAATTTCAAACCTAACAAGCAAAACTGTGGCCTATCATTGACTCGGTTTTGTTTCAGTTTTGAGTATCATTCAACAAGCCTAACAAGCAAAACCGTGGTCTATCAAGTACTTTCAAAGCTAGTGACATTAAGAAAGGAAAAGGGTTTCTAAATCCCATACCCCACATACCCTCTCAAAACAGAGTTTACATATGGATTAAAATTTCAAGAAACTGGCAGACAGTTGATACCGAATTGCATAAACTAGCTAATAAGTGCAAATTAGATCAAAAGAAATGATGAACTAGTTAGTACCTGGGAACTTTGTATCTCAGCTGTAAACTTGGAAAGGTTTGATTCCTGGACCATTCAATCTACATAACCAAAAGCATACAAAAATAGTTAGTAATATTCACATCACAGGTAAAGCACCACATTTCAGGTTCTGACCATCTCAATATATTTTTTTTTAGAAAAATTTACTATAAATTGCATCTAACAAAAACAAGAATTACAATGCTCCAAATGACAGACCAGGAACTAATAATTGAACAAGTGAAGAGTCTTACTTTCTGTGATTCTGATTTTGAGACGAAAGCATGAGCTACATTGTCTATGCTGTCATTTAAAACTTCAGTAATAGCGGCCGTTATTGACTCAGCTTGTTTAGAAGGGATTCCTTGTGCTTCTAACCTCCTCACCTGTCATCATAACAAGGTCAGGATATTTTATTATTCAATGATTAACTCAAAAGTAATGAAAGTAAATAAACCACTTCCTCCCCATTACTTTGCTTCCTCTATATCAACAATTTGTAGTTAATAATTTCTTTGAATCAACAACAAAAAACAAAGCCCAAAAGTTCCAAACTAGCTGATTGACATCATATAAGAGAAAAATCAGGCACAAAATGATAAATATGGGCCTCTTACTCTTGTGAGAAGTCATCAAATTGTTGCCACATTCATGAAGGTGTTGTAAGTTTGCACAGTATTGTTCAATATACTAGTCCCTCTGTCCCAAATTAGTCCACCCCTCCTTTTCTAGCTAGTTTCCTAAACTATGTCAACATAATTTTCAAATTATGTGCATTACCAATTTATTATTTGCTTTGAGCATGGGACCAGTTTCAATCTAATATCGGTGAACTTGAGAAAACTTTAAAACCATTTTACAAAATTTCTTGAAAGTGCTTGAAATGAGAAAAGGGACTAATAGAGTGTATTTTATCTAATTATACCTTACCAAGAAGAGGGGGATTATGAGTTTTAACGAAATTCTAGTCTGTTGTAAATTCATATAATATCCTTACTAATTAGTACTGTAAATGCAAACATCAATATTTTAAGCAAGTGAATGCAACATAACTGTCTAATTTCCTTCTCGTCCCCTTAACTATCCCAATTCCCAAACAATCTATCTTTCCTTACCTTTACTTTTCTTTCATTGCTCATCCGAACAGCTAGAAGAGTTATTTCCCATCTTATGAAAAGACACATAATCTCCTTTCCATCACCATCACCTAATTGCTAATCCATAATCGAAAGAATAAAATACAACAAATAATTAAGCACATAATTGATGCAACATACAGTATGTTAGATCAATAAACCAGCTTACAAGAGCTAATGTATCAACGAGAAACGCGTGTGATCCATTAGATTTCACGAGCTGAGAGATACCCCGATAATCGAAGCGATTGATGCTCGAAGTTCCGTAGAATCTCGCCGGCGCCGGCTTTGGTGATTTGGACAAGCAAATCGCCGAATTAGCTACTAATTGCAGCACGCGCTTACAGACCGCAATTGATTTACTTATTAGTCCTGCAAATAAACCTCCTGCATAACAGCAGTATATATATGTATAGTAGAGAGAGAAAATGAAGGTGATCTAGTTGAAAAGATGATTGTTCATGGCGGGAAGATAAATTGAAATTTCTAATTGTTTATCTAGTTTGCCCTTTCTATCTCAACGGTTGCTTGCCCAAAAAACTTTTACGGATCCAGTTATTTTATGGTAAGTTGATAAATTAACTAATACCGTCTTGACACGCAGAGGAAGATCGCCTCTTGCCTGCGTGTTGATACTGTATTAATTAATTGACCAAAATTAACTTCATGTTAACCACTCTCAGCTTCTACCATCACTCCACTTTAATTGGTCTAGGCCGAAAGCAGTTGAAATTTATTTTTGGATAAGTTGATGAATTTGTTAATAGAGTACTGACACGCAGACAAAACGTTTTATGTGTATCAACATTCTATTAGTCAATTGACTAACTTATCAAAAAATAAACTTCATGCTAACTGGATCCATCTAAGCCTGTATTGGAAGAAAATTTATTGTATTTTTAAGTTTAGAACGAATTAATAAAAAAAATATCTTTAATTTTAAAACAGAGTATCAAATATATAATTTTCTGTCAGATTAAAAAAAAAAATTGTTCCTTGATAAAAATAAAACAAAAGAAAGAAATTCTAGTGTTTTTAGACATCTAAAATTTTAAAACTTACGTACACATTATTTTGCTCGAATTGAAAAAAAAATTTATAACAAGTATATATAATTACACAAATAATAAAGAAGTATAATAACATATACACAATATAATTTACAAATAAGATTGTTGGTTACTTTTTAATAAGGTCTGCTGAATTTCCGCAAACAATTTTTTTCCCTTGAAAATTTGTTTTTGATTCTTGTTTTGTTTTAATGTTATTCCCATATTCATAAGTTGCAACTTATAACTTTAATTTATAGTGAAGAGTAACTACAAAATTTATAGCAAATTGCAAACCATCAACAAATTATTCTTCAACAAATTGAGAGAATAAACTTGGCCCAAATCATCTTTTGGACTTGGATTACTGGCCCAAATGCACCAATCCACAAAATTCTATAATTCATCTCCATCATAATTCATCACCATAAAAATATGGCCGTAGGGTCTTAATTCTGTAAACAACTTAAGCACCCTCATCTGTCTGATAAAAACTACATGTGACATGCCAGACTCAAATTACCTTTGAGGCCGAAGCAACAAGATCATCCTCACAATCAGTAGAAACTTTGAAGCCAACAAGGCCTAGATAATCGGAACAAACATAGAATACTCCTAAATTGGCAGCAAAGACGGTAACCAATCTATTGGCAGTCTCTGATTATGGCTTCTTCAAAATCGAAAGGAGCAATGGAGCATCAGCTTTTCACTAAGCTACAAAGAAACAAAACAGAAGTGATGCTAAACTGCACAAGTTTTTACAATTAGAAAACCCAAAACCTATGGTGAAAGGGTCAAAACCGCCTAAGCTGAAATTTAATGTACATGATAAGTTACGCGATATGAAATTAGACTAAGTGTGACGAAATTTGCAAGAAGCTCCCCTCTTGCAATGCCCACTCTGTTCAAACATGTAGCATTGCCCTCTGTTAAATCTAATAGAGCATCCTCCTGATTCTCCGCCAGTCTGCTTGTTCCAAGGCCTACCACGCTGAGAGCCCCCATCCCTTTGACCTGAGAATCTCTCTCCTTTGTTGTGGTTTTCGCTTCTCTGGTTTCCCTGTTTCCCTGCAGGAGAACCCCAACCTGGATTTGCATTTCCTGATGCTGGTCCCTGAACATTAGTTCCTAGATTCCCAATTGGTGCTGCCCAACCTGGGTTTCCATTCCCATATACTAGCCCTTGAGCAGTTGCTCCGACATTCATAGTTGGAGTAACCCAACCTTGATTTGTATTCACAGGGCCTAGACCTTGAACAATAGCGCCAACATTGCCTGCTGGAACAACCCAGCCTGGATTAAAGTTCCCAGGAACTGCCCCTTGAAAACCAGCTAGTGAATTCCCATTTGGCACAGCCCAACCTGGATTTGCATTCCCAGGTGCTGGCCCTTGAACAGATGCCACCCAATTCACATTCAGGTTAGGTACCTGTCCTCCCCACCCCATGTTTGAATTTGCAGGCATTGCGCCCCAACCAGAATTTGGATTTTCAGGCTGCAAGTTCTGAGCTGAAGCGCTGCTCTCTGCAATGCCCATGCCCCAAGGTACATTAGGTTGCACTGGAGGCTGCATGTTAGCTTGATTGTTTGGAATTGGAGGTCTCCAAGGATCAGGTCGTGGCATAGATGAGACACTTTGAGTTGGAAAATTTCCAGCAGAATTCTGAACAAGAGTTGATGGAACACCCCACTGTCCATAAGCAAGTAGTTGTCCAGACAGAACTGAAGAATTTGCTTCCAAGCTCTGGGATGGCGCACTACCCCAACCATGGGTTCTAAAAGCAGGGTTCTCACCAGCAACAGACTGAACAACATTGACAGTAGTTTCAGGTACAGGAAGCAGATTGCCGAGACTCTGTACACCATGTGACTCAACCGTAGCGGTTGATTGAGATGTTTGAAGAGACTTGTTAGCGTCTAGAATACTTGGTTCGGAGTAGGGTGCTGTACTATTACCTGAGCGAGAACTTAGAGGACTTTTCTCTGAAACCATTGTCAGATTCCTGGAACTATCTGGGGTAGCTGCAGGTGACTGCAGAGTTTCATTGCTGCCAGAGAGCTGAACAGCAGCCAAGGGAGGGCCCACTTCTCCAGCCCACCCTGCAGCACTTTGTTTTGGAGTAGGAGAAGGAAGGTTTACCGAATTGTTCTTGCTACCGTAATCAGAATTCATCCTGTCTGCAGAATGTATTGGGACCTCAACTGAAGGTGCAGCCCAAGCCCTAGATGCCGTATTAACATGCGAATACATTGCATCATAGTTCTGACCAGAGTTCAGTCTCTCTCCATCTTGGCCCTCCCTTCCCTGTTGTAAGGAAGTTTCATTAGGTTTCCTGGTGTTGGTGAATGGGAGATGAGGACTATGCAGAATATTAACCTTTGGAGTTCCGTTGTCCAATTGAGGCAATTCTCTCTGAAACTTTCCTGCCAGTGCATCAGTCAAAAGCATGGCATCATCTTCGTTTCCAGTAGTTCTCCAAATCTTGAGATCAGAGGGAAAGTATCCAGTATTGCTCCATTTACGTAGCTGCACCATAGAAAATGGACCTTGAACTTTTCCAGATGGATCCTTGTAATGCCACATTTTGTCTGTTTGACTGATGTTAGCAGCAGTTGTAGCAACTGGACCAGACAGAGATACTGGGGAAGTTTCTGTAGCAACATGAGAGAATGATTCAGAACTCACAATAGAATGTCTATTCAATACTAATGCTTCAGAACTAGTAGCTGGGCTTGGCTTCTCCAAATTTATAGGTTTTTCTGTTTCTTTCCCCCTTCCTTGATTCCATGAGCTATCGGCGGATATTTCAATACTCAGAGGAGCATCTTCAACTTTATTTGCAAGACGTTTATTTGATAAGTTTCTGTTTAATTCCCAACTTTTACCAGAACTTTTCCCGAAACCACTCCAGGAATCTTTTGAATCTCCTTGTCCTGGTGAAATTGGCTCCCTTCCTCTCCTGCTAAAGCCAGAACCCCTAGGTCTCATGTAAACTTCTGCATACACCAGAAGAGAATTTAAAAATGTATCACATTATACTCTTATATTTTTATGAAGAAATTATAAATGACAGGAGCATACCTTGTTTGTTACTGTCCAGTTCACTGTTATTATCTTCAGAATCAAAATTTGGATCCATGTTTGGGTCTGCATGTATCTCAGGAATATCTTCTAGTCTACGCCTACGCTCTTCAGGTGTCTTCAGAAGCTGTAAACTCTCTACGCATTCTCTAAGCGTGAAAGTACATCAAGGATTATATCAACAGTTACCGATATCGATCACATAGTAAAAATATATAATGACAATAACTACTAATCAACTATAGGCACTAGCTATGAGGATAGGAAGTCCTACAATAATAGTTACAATACTCCATCTGACCACATTATCTACAAATTGCAACTTTTCTTTTAGAGTGTGCAGCACGGGTTTCAAGACGTGTCAAAAGTATATTTAAATATTCTATATTTATAAAACATATCATATAATTAAAAATATAACATTTGAATATATTAAAGAATATAAATATATACAAGAATATAATATCTACAAAACGTTTTAAAATCAGTGCCCATGCTCAATAAAAAGAGCTGCAAATAATGTTGGGGTGGAAAGAATATAATCTATCTTTACAGACATAATCCCTATTTCCTAGGGTTACATTTAGCTTCATTTAAGAACCACATCCATCCCCATTCCCAAACATATTAAGAAAACTTGTGATGATATATTTAAGAATGCCGTGAAATCATCAAATTAAATGCAAGTACATTTAAAATAGGATGATTGGTAGCAGCGCATATATGAAAGATTTTGTCATTAAGGATATCTAGATATAGCTTCTATTCAAACTAATGGCATATGATGTTCAACAAAAAAACCACACCCACAGACATTAAATCATAAACTTTAACAGCAAAGGATATTGCTTCTTTTTCCCTAAATCACTTGCTCTATCCCGAAGATGACTAAGGCGCACAAGTTCTGACTCCAGCCACTGCATTACAAACACTGACCATCATGCATGATATAACTGAAAAGCATACGCAACATCTAGTAACACAACAGTATAACTAGGAAGACAACTTGAAATGAAAAAAAAATAAAAAATAAAAAATATATATATATATATATACATATACATGGCATGAAACCATACTGAAGCTAACTTTATTCAACACAAATGAAGTTAACAATAAATATATGTTCCCTATACGAGAGGAGAGACTGGAGTATAGATACGACGAATCCTATAAAGAAAGCAAAGGTCGCAAATTTTCTGTTCTCTTGTAGTAGTCAATTTTCCATTTTGTGGAGCCAAAGATTTTCTTTAGGCATATGCAACAATATAAACCCCAACTCCTCACTGTGTTTGTGGATAATAAAGTCATTTCTCCAAGCTTTAGGTTCCAGTTTTAGGCCCAAAGAAAAGAAATCAGTTAGACTGCCAAACTATGAGAAAGCATGGGAAACGGAGTTTTCAAAATTTAGAACAGATATGCTTTTCCTTCATTATTATACTACTTTGTGACAATAGTTCTCAGTTAGCAAGAAAGCAGAACAATATCAGACCCAGTTCACATACACCCCCAATAAAGATTGGAAGATCACATGAGCAATACTTACATCATTTACTCTTGCTACCTGGACTTCCATGGCCTTATCAAGAATGTCACCCTACAAGCAACCACAGATCTTCTTAGAACAATGAGAAAATTTGTATATGTTGAATCGAAATAAAAATGCAACTATTGTGCGTAATCACCACAGTCAGCCGATTGATAAGTCCACATTTTATACTCTGGCGTAAACGTTTGCATTCATCCTAAGAGATCAAACAAAGATATATGTCAATTTTGTCAAATACACACATATGCACAGAACATAAGATATATTCCTTGATAATAAAATTTGGCCATTTGGGAACCCTTTTCTCATAATAAGGATTAAGGAAAGCATCTATTAATAAGCGATTGAAATCAAGCTTACCCTTTGTCACCTCTTTTCAGATCTGTTATTTATCAAATGTACTTCAGACTTTAATATTGCTTAATTAAGGTGGATAGAGGTCATAAAACAAGGTGTCCAACTTGGGAGCAACATTATTGCTCACATCTATGGTCAAATCTATTATAGGTGATCTGAAGTGGAGAAGTGGAAACATGGACAAGATTATTGTCATCCGGCAAAATGTGTGTATATATTACACGCGTTAAGTTTCAAAAAGGGTATAAGTGATTTATTTATGAGAGAAATACTCCAGAAAAAATATCTTTAGTAACTGCATGAAGAACTGAAATAAAATAGCTTGCTTTCAGCTTACTCACCTCAGTAAACTCCTGGTTTGAAATTGAATCAATTGATATAACCTCCATTTTGTTAAGATTTAATATTTCTAGCATGATATCAGTTGTCCTTTTACCAACTTTGTAAGGCTCTTCTGATTTGCTTCTACCTGTATGTAAAATATGACAAAATCTTAATATTCGATTCTATGTAAAATCTTCGAAATGCACAATTCTGAACTAAATACAGAAGATGGAATGTTATAAATAGTTACCAACAACTTGGACTAGCCTATAAATGTCTTGCTTTTGATTACTACCAGAGATCCTTATCCTTACAAAAGTACCAACAACCTTGTGATAGAACGCCTCAATATCTTTAAGTAAATCCTCCATCAACTTTCGTCTTAAGTATATTAAGCTAATGTTATGGATATCAATGGCAGCATAATCTTCACGATTAGATTGATATCCACGGCCATCTTTCTTACGTGTTTTGCGCTTCCGATCTTTCCCACCCTTCGTTTGGGATTCAGTGTTCCCATCAGCATCCTGGTGGTTAACTTCAGTATCAACAACACTCCCTTGGACATCATCTATCTGGGCATCCTCCTTTATTAGGAAGTGAGATTCAAGAAGTTTCAACATTTCAAAATGCCCTACGCGTGCTTTTCCAAATATATTTTGAAGCCTGGCATCACAAATGATTTGACTTTTTCGACGAGGGTCACGAAGTTTATTACATTTTATATATTCAAGCAAGAGAGCCTGAACATCAAACTGAGATAAAACGGTTTTGTCCCCATCCTTCATGTGCATGACAAATTCCAGAAGCTCTTTCGATGCCCACTCAGAGTTTTTAGGTATGGTAGTCCATTCAGTGCCAATTGCTACTACTTCACTTGTCAACTCATCTTGCTTGGCATGAGACTTAAGCCGTTTCTTCACCTTTCTTTTTTTAGACTTACTTGCTTCTGCGTTATCAGAATCATTGTCAGAACCAAAACCTCCATCCTTAACATAAAGCTGCTCATTAGGGGATTCATGTTTGCCAGCCAATACATCAGATCCTTTACAAGGGTTTTTAGCCTGGACAAGTTCAACTGAAGATATGGATAGGTTTTCTTTCAGATCTATCCAGTAATCCTTAAAGAGGTACTCCCAGCTAGTCTTGTCATCAAAATCTACTGGTGCCTACACAAAGAGAGAAAGATCAATAAGCAATGAACATTTTAAGCCATCGAAAATCAGATACCTGATTTCAACACATCTTTGTAAATAAAGATAAAATGACCATAAGATCGTAATCTCTGGTACTCCGGACCACAGCCTCTCGAAAAACAGTGAACCTAAAACCTCCTATATAAAACTAAAAAAATGATGCAGAATATGTTATCTTGTACAGGTTCCATACAAAACCAAATCCGCTCTACTAAGCAATCAAGAGAATAGAACTCTATAAAGTGCATGAAAATGCAAATGCTTTGAACAGTCTTATAAATCTAGTTGAATCAAGATGGTTCAACTTTGAAATTCAAAGAAATATTTCTATAATTTAACCTCATAGAACATATAGATACTTCCCAGCTGGAATTTGGCACAAGTTAATTTGGCACATATAGATGCCGAACCATCAAGGCTCACGCCTTAGTAGCTGGCACAAGTTAAGTGATTGGATTTGCTATGTCGTGCAATTTTATTACTTATTATACTTGTAACGGATGATGGGCAAGTCATCATTTTTTTATTTTCTAAAAGAGGTGTTTGTTGACTTGTTCTAATAGAGTAATAGTTTTTAATGTCCTCGATTGTGATGTATTCATATAATTGTATTCTATAGTGTTAGTTATTATGTTTTAGGTATTAATGTATATAAAACTTTATTGTTAAATATACTTTTGAATTAAAATAATAATGAATAGATTGCACATTGTTAGCGACTTGTCGCCATACGGACGCTATGACGAGCGCCTTATTGCCTAGTCGTCCTGGCGGTCAACTACCGCCGCATCTCTCCTTAGCGTCGTGACAACTATGCTACCAATAATAAAACTTGATAGCAAATAAAAAAAGATAGTTGGAAATATAACCAGATTATCCAAATTTGTCTAAATGCACCAACACATTGGAAAAATCATTTCACTTTAATTATAAATGTTAATAATCTGTAATCAAAGTTAACCATCACATGGCACAAAATTAATGTATTATCATTTTCATATTTGAAAAGTGAGTACAAGAATTGCACGCTTCCTAGAAGTGGTAATTCAGACTTTATAAAATGGGAGTACCTTCACAATTTTCTGTCAATGATGGGAATTTTTTTAAATGAAAACATTGTACTTCACAACTTTTTTAGAAACCGAAGGAAGATAATAAGGATCAGGCTTCTTAACAATATAGAAAGGGATAAAAATTTCACACCTTTTGGAGCCAATGTCTCTCTAGTATAGAGTTATTATGAGCAAATATGGTTTTCACCCGATTGAGGGATGTGAATCCTATTCATAATGTTGTTGCTCAAGCTAGCCCTTAGAAATTCATTTCCTAAGACTAAATTCTTTACTTCCTTTGATCTCCTTCAGGGTTTGGATGGGGATCAAATTCATTTCTGGTAGGATAGTTATGTTGGTGATGCTACTCTAGTGACAATGTTTCAAGTTCATTCTATCTCTCTTTGAAGCATAACATTTCCCTTGCTCATTTCCTTCACAGGGAAGCATAATCTGTTGCTTGGAACTTCCATTTCAAAAAATTAAATAATCATGAGGCAAATGATTTAATTACTCTAATGGGCCTTCTCAGCCAGGATTTTTCTTCTTCTACTTCTAATAGGAGAATGTGGACAACTTATCTTGCAGTCTTTTCCGATTTTCTTATTTGTATTCTTATTTGTCTCCTAATAATTTTTTGCCTAATTTCTTGTATATAGAAGGCCAAAGTCCCCTTGAAAATCAAGCCTTTTGTTTGGTTGGCAATTCTCAGTTGTCTCAACACTAATTATTTGTTGCAAAATGCAAAAGACATACAAACAATTGTGCCCTGAATAAGTGTAAGTTCAGAGTGTTGAGAGCAACTTTTTTAGCATTGTGTTGCTGGGGGTAGGTTATGGAATTTTCCTTCTGAGATTTTTTAGGAAGCTAAAGTGTCCTACTCCTTCAGAGCTTACTTAATAAATTTGGGGAGGCACAGAAATGCCAAGAAACTTGAAAAGTATTCTTTTTCCTATTATATGGGACATGTGGACTAAAAGGAATGCCAAAATTTTCAATGATATTGATACCTTCCACTTCTTTGGGATAGGGATTCATTTTTAGCAATGCTGTGGGTTTAGACTATAGGAGCTATTAGAGAAGTTGTTATTTCTGTTGGGTCTCCAACTTTTTAGGATTATTTTTATGATAATAATAATTTGTAAATAGGTTAAAAAAATATTAGAATCATCTCCGTAGGATTTATTCTATAATTGATTTTAATTATCTTATTTGCTTTGACCAAAAATATTTTCAAATTTTATTAAATTAATATTTTCTTGACCTTCATAATTTAATATCAAGTATTAAAGAGATTAGTTCATGTAGTAACATTTCCTAAGGCAAGGAAACTACTATTCTTCCTAAATGATTTTTTATACACTAAAGCTTTCAAAATACTATATTATATGTTAAAGTTATTTTGACAAAAATATCGAGGGCAAAAAGAAGTTGCAAACTTAGAATGAATAAAAGGCCAAAGCCTTTTACTCCACATCGCCGAGTATAGCACAAAATTAAATCCCACATGGTCATTTAATTCTTTCTAAAAATAACATGTGCAAAAACTAAAGTAACATGCAAAAAGCAAAAGGCTAAAGCCTATTTACTTTATCCGAGAATTGCTAGCATGTGCTTGGAATAGTTTGAAAATGGAAGTTGAAAAACTTAGAAGGCATTTTTGTTTAAAGGCTAAACTTTCAAAGTTCAAAATTCAAATTAAAAAGTAAGTGTGCTTTCTTTAAAGGCCAATCCATGTGATTACTTTTTAATCCATTCTAGCGTTTGATTTTGAAATCAAGAAATCCCAACCTTTGTTTTTTCAAATAAACTTTGAAAAGACCTTTATACCCTAAGCTTGAAAAATTTATAAATAGGACTTTTCATTCATTTCATCTTGCCAATTTCAAAAGAAAGAAAAACAAATGCTCCTTGCCTACATTATCTCTCTAAGCTTTCAAGAATCTCACTCTCTTCTACTAAAAGTACTTATCTTTTGTCGAAGAGAAAATTAGTCAAAGCATTTGAGATAAGTTCTTAAATTGATTTATTTGAATTATCTCATACTTGTTTATCTATATTTTATCTATTTGTATCTTATAAAAGTTTCGTACCCGGACACCGAGACTATAACAGAGATATTCCTCTTAAGTTAGATAATTAGCCGAACGAGTACTCAAAGTCTAAGTGATATTTTATTGACATAATTTATTTATATAAATATATTTTGTACTTGGGCACCGAGACTATAGCGGAGATATCATTCACTATAAAAGTTACTTAAACTTTTACATCTAAAATTTAATTTATATCAGCTTAACATAGAAGCACATTTCTTCATTTATAAAGGAAAAGTAAACATTTATAAATTTGCACTAAATTATATATCTGCTTATATAAGAAGCATCTTTCTAAACAAACTTTTATTGAAAAGGTTTTTTAAGTGAGTTGGTTGTTTTTATATATCTGTGAGAAAGAGAAAGTGATCCTTTAACCAATACCAGTCATAAATAAGTCAACGGGTAGTTGAGTCTCTAATGAATTTGTGAGGTGATGGATAGACTTCTTTCAAAACCAGCTTGTAAAACAAAACTAAACTTAGAAAACAGGTACAACTACGTTTGAGGAAGGAGCGGGGAGCAGTTGTCCAAGACAAGTAGTTATAAGAATAGTTGAAAGTTGATCAAGAAAACTTTGTAAAGGCTTCTTCGCCTGTAGAAGGAGTGTTTATTATAGATAGTAATAGGATCTCAAGTCCTGAGTAGGAGCTTAAAACTGGACGTAGCAACATATCCCGGATGTTGTTGTGAATCAGATAAATCTCTATATATTGTGTGATTAAATTTTTATTGTCATTAATTTATGACACTGTAAATTAATTAATTAAAAATTCAAAAAGGCCTAAGATAAATTTTTAAACAGTAATAATATATTCAATCTCCTTCTAGATTATTATTAAACTTTCAATTTTAAATACTTTATTAATTTTTTCTTTATTTTCCCGCTTGTATTTGTCTGGATGACTCCAGTCCTCCCATTCTGTTCTCTCTCTTCCATCTAATAAAACTTTTTTCATCGGAAAAAATTTTGGCAACTGAATTAGAGTAGCTGGGGAAAAGAAATTTGCCATTTGGGAGTTGACTGACAGATCACTTTAAAGTTTAAACTATAAAAATTATGGAAGCAAGGGGGGATTCTGATCTGTTCTCTTTCTAATTATTATTTTTTGGATAAAAGAGATATTTTATTAGATGAAAAAGAGAGCATACAAGTAAAGTGGAACAAATAGTCCACCCATTTATATAAAAAGTGGAAGGGAAAAAAAATTAAAAGTGAGCAGTTCTCCAATCTCTACAAAGATCATAAACAGAAATTCCCCTAAAGGCACCCATGGCGGTAAAGGGCCAAAAAACGAAGAAACAAATCCTATCCTGCAACAAAGAGAAAGATAAATAGTAGACACTTCCTTTGTGTAAAAAAATGACAAAATTGAGAAGTACTCATGTTGGACTCTTTAAAATACCATGTTTAATCGGACACTCTATCTGAGTCCATGTAACATAGGATAGTCTAAGTGTACATCAAGATTCTTGAGAACCACATCCCAAGGAAAAGATGCATCACACATCAAGATATAAAATATTTGATTCATCAGCAAATATATATATACACACACACCAATATTTGTATATTTTCTTCATCCCTCCCCAAAATAAGACTATCACATCATATATAAACACCAAGATTGTGAGACCAAGTTAAAGCTTGGGGACAAAGTTGACGTAGATTAACAGCCCACTTTTACTGCCCAAAAGAAAAATATAAATTACCCTTGAAGCTAAAACAAAGTGCAAGTAGACTGAAAAACAATTAGTAGCATATAAACCTCAAGAAACATAAAATATGAATCTGATCTTAAATTCACAGCACCCTTAAACCACATAAGTTCTCCCTTTGAACACGCTCCTTCTTAAACCTCTAATGGACTGCATCATTAGAAGATTTTCATACACTGGTCTATGGGAACTAAGTCATTCTTTGTATTAGTGGAAATAATTCATACATGTCCCATAACCAACACGGCCACGAGAGAGAGAGGGGGAGAGGGGGAGGGAGGGAGAGACTTCATAAGAATTATTTTATATACCTTATTTCCCTGATCACCATCTTCAATTAACATCACGATTTTCATACAAACCTCACAAAAGCCCTTGTTTCCTCTAACGCGCAAGATAACAGCATCCTTAACACACCCCTTGCACAAGGAAAACGTACATGTATAACACATATAGTATGCACTTTTCTGACACTTCTCATTGCTACACTGGTGCCAGCCTGAAACAGAAGAAAATGATAATCCTTAACCTAAAAAATATCCAATTAAAGTGGCAATCACTCCAACAAACTTAAAAAGAACACATGGAACTTCCAAAAAGGTACAACAACCAACTGTATACCATGAAGGAAAACAGAATGGAAAAGATATAATGGAAATAAATTGAAACCCAGAGCCTCTATGCTTAAAGCTTAAAGATTCATGAAAGACTTGAAACTTTTTACTCTTTTGGAAGTATAAAAGGGGCATGTTCTTGTACTCAAAATTTTTATTAGTTAAGTTCTTACGAGTTCTATTAACGAAAATAATATAAAAATATTTCATCCATGATCTGAATAGACTAATGATGTAGAAAGCATTATTTCCTAAAAGGGTAACTAAGCAGTAAAACGTACAGCTTCACAGAATAAAGAAAGCAGACACAAGAAAGAGAGTTATTTGGCAAGTGCATCATGTACGAAGCAACAAGGTTATAAAACTAAAATGCTATGAAAGAAATATAAAGTATATTCCTTATTTTTCCTTTTCCTTTACAGCAAAACTATATTTTGATGTAGCAGGAAGAAGTTAATGAGAAAGAAAAGAAACCGAAAAAATTGTGACCATCTCTTGTAGTTTCCACAAGACTATGTTCATACTTTGACGACAAGTTTTGGGACGAAAATGGCTCAGACCATGATGTTGGCTCACTCTCAAAAGTGGAACGCAATGCCTTAAGACATTAAATTAGTCCAAAGCACAAAGATTGCATTCATACAAGCTTATCCTGGACAACATGGAAGAATAATCAATCCCTTTAAAAGTCAAAATAATTTTGTGGTACATATTTTGTCTAAAATACAGAATTCTTCAAACCTAAGCATCAAACAAGTTTAAAATTTCTTTTGGGAAATATACATTTATAAGAAAGTTTATATCCGACTGAGTTTTGGGATTTTAGTGAATTTGTTTACCTATCAAAAAGATGTTTATTAGTATATACATGCAAAACATAACTAATTTCTTTTTATTTTGTTACCTTAGAAATGCATAAATATAAAATTTAAACAGCCAATTCCAAAACCTAATCACTTCATATATTGTTTTGTTATCTCAGACGGCCACATTAGAGACCAAGACCATAGCAGTTTGATGTGAACAATCAACTACATCATAGACTATTCCTCATACCGGAGGAGAGGCAGAAGCTTTGAGCAACTTCACAAATATAAAAACCGAGTGCAGGGCAGGTTCTCCAATGGGATTCCCTGATCCTTGCTACCATTGCACTCTTGTAAAATTGGCTCTCATGTGCAACAAACATATTCCAAAAATCAAAAAGTAAAAAAAATACCAAACCATAACTAAACATGTAAAACACATTAATTTTGGTGCTTCCTACCTGAAAGATATGAATACTTTATTTATTAGTTATTCTTTTGGGATAAGTAAGATGTGAATAATTGTTAATGCCTCAATGGTCCATTTCTACTAAAACACAAGAGTTTTGTGTTCTAAAGCCAGTTTAAAAGTCAAATCCAACTAAACAAACATCAAAAAAATGGTGTGATCATTGTAAGGACTTCTGTCAAAAATACCTTACACAAGAAAAGGGAGTAGGGAAATTTATATTTTAAATGAACAAGAGGGTCCATATGAGGGTCTCATGTCAGACAAATCCTCTATACCTTACATGGAATATATTGATTTCAAAAACCCCAGACTATCACTTAAAACTTGAACTACAAAGCCAAGAAACATCCTAAAATTCAAATAAATATAGAAAATAAATAAATAAATATTTTGCCTATATATTGTGATCAGTAGACAAATTATCACTAACATTAGATAGAGTGCATTAGGCATGTGCCCCAGAGAGATCCAACATGGGTATTTTATGAGAGTAGAAGTAAGAAAATAGAAAACCACCCAGTATGCGTCTAACTATTTCAGGGTTCAAAGTATCAGCCAACCCCAAAACCCATCAGACAATATGACTGGGTTCTGGCAATTACTAAACTGAACAGGATACAATTCACAAATTCAATGGGATATGTCATCTGATAAGTGGGTAATATACCCATGAATTGAGTATTTTTAGGCTTGATATATTGTAAGTTTTTGAGTATTTTAGGACATTTTTATTTGCTTAGTGGTTATTTTGCAGGTTAGGGCAAAACAGGGGCAAATCAGGACTTTTGGTATCATTAATGGCACAATTATAATTTTCCAGCAGAAGGCTAGCATCGGGGCGCTGTAGCTCAATACAAACCCAAAGCCGAGGCGCTGGGCATCAAGGAAAGTTGACGGATTTGTGCAAGGCAAGGAGAACAGGGCCAAATTCCTATTCGGGCAAAGATTCTATAAAAAGCTGACTTGGAGGAGACCTAAAAATGTAAAAGGAGAGGGGCTTGTTATGAGAATACATACAAAGATTGACTCGAATAGCTGACAAGAAAAGATTGAAGGTGGCAGAACATCACAAGGAGTTCAGGCTGAAGACTGAAAACACTTTAAAAAAAAAAATTCTTCCTTGTTCAGTTTTGTAATTTATTTGTGGAAGATTGCGTGCGATTTTTGGTTTTAATTTTCAGCATGAACTAATTTTCCAATTAAAACTGCAATTGAACCATTTATGCTTATGAATTAATTATCTATTCAAGTCCAATTATTTATTCAAATTGAGTTGTCTACGATATTTTGTGCTTATTGATTAATTGTTTGGAAAACGATTAGCGTTATACACTAGATAAATTCGGGAGTTGAAATCTAGGGTTAGATCTGAATATAATAACATGTACTTTTGATTGTTTGCATGGGATGAATAATTAGGGTTGTGAATCGAATAGGAATATCTCTTTTCACTGCATGTAACTATTGGAAATTGATACTTAATGAATTTGATCTTAAAGTAATTTAGTGCATTTTATTTGTTTTTTTTATGTTATTTGTAGGAGAATGCAAAGGAGGGACAAATCTAAAATTTTTAAGGAAGCAGTGGCATTTTAAAAATTTTGAGGACATGCAGTGCCGGGGCGCTCAAATTAGTATTAATCCCAGTGCCAGGGACCTGGGATGCAGAAGGAGGTGTCGGGTTCTGTTTCAGTTGTTGCACGGATTTTGGTTTCATATTAGAATTTGGATGCTCTAAAACCTAATTTTTTTTAGCATGGGAATTAATAGTAGATTTGGAAAAGGAATTGTATTATAGTAGTATATTAAAATTAGGATATTATGTATGTAAATTTAATTAGGATTGTAATTCTATTAGGGTTAGGAAAATAAACTCCTATAAATAGTCTTATTTTGGGATTGTAAAAGGTGTTGGGAAAAAGCCAATGAACACCATGTGAGGCTAATTCTCTTTCAAGTTCAAAGGCAAGCAAGATATCACCAAAGATGGAGGCCATGGATTGATGAAGCTTGCGGGAGACAATTTTTCTTCTCTAAACCTTTATTTATTTTTGTCTTTCATTGATGTGGAATATTTTGTGGATTATAATTTTATCTACTATGAACATGTTTTTAATTTAAGTTTTTAATGGAATATCATGTGTAGTTTAAATTGATTTTCTTTCTGTTTGATTGAAACCATATGGATTGGCTTATCATATTTTGAGCGTTCATGTATTAATTAACTAGCTAGTAATTAATAAGATAATCTATATGAAATTGGGAGATGGATTATAGGTTTACATTTGAATATGATAACATATATTTGTGTTTTCTGCATGTGATGGAAATCATAATTCGTGTATAAAATAGGGATATACATATATGTCATGTGTAACCAATTGGAGAATCTATGCTTAAAATCCTTGTTAATATAATTCACATAGGAATATAGTTAGTTATTTAGCTAGGATGTTCCTTTTCGATTCTATTCCCATTGTGGTGGATTTAAAAAGGATATGTTTAATGACCATCTGAAGAGGCGTATAAATACTAACGAATTCTCAATTAACAATTCATTGTGACCGTATAATTAAATGGAGAGTTATGATATTTGAAAGAAGCATGGGAAGAAATTAAATTAAATTTCTAAATGTATTTATCTATGTAATTATATTTTATTATTTAGTTATTTGTATAGTTAAATTAGTAATTTTAATTAATTCATCCGTTTAAATAAGATTGACTTGATATAAAATTGTTACTTAGGAAAACATTAGGAATGATTCCTCGTAGGAACAATACTCTACTTACACTTTATTACTTGTTAACCGTGTATACTTACACGTATTTATTGATTGCTAAATCAACCAACATCGTCACATCAAGATAAGTCCGAAAATTGCAAACACCTTGTACACAAAATTAATGCTGCAGTAAAAGCCGATATGGTGTTATTTGAACCATTTTTTGTAAGTAGTTACACATAAATAACATATAACGATATAAAGGATACTTCTTCCGTTCCAAAATAAAATATAAGATAAAATCAAAGTGATCTCATATTTTGGTATCTTACACTTTGGAATGAAGGGAGTATTTCTTTTAACAATAAGTTCACATAAAATGACATTTTCCTTCTGACAATTTCAATTTTCATTATAATTTGTTTGTCTACATATATGGAAAGACAAACAAATAGGCACTCACCACAATTCCAACAACCCTTAGCTTGAAAGAATTTCTCATCGCGATTAACACAGGAAGGATGATATGCTTTAGGGCAATTCCTACGAAAACAAAGAATTTAATAATCAGACAACCCGAAAAAACATAAATGCAATGGAAAACCTCTTTCCAAACACTAAAAATTTTAAACTTCAAGCACACTCACTTGCGGTCACATAGCACAAGGTCTCCACCATCAAAGCAAATGAAACAAACATCCTCACCCTCCACTGGAGTTGTCATCTTTCGTACTGGAGCTTTTGCTGGAACCTTAGAATTCCTCCCTCTCTTCCGCTTCCCTCCAGTGTCCTTCACCGACTCCGCTGCATCAGTTTCCATCTCCATTTCTGCGTCCACAGCAGTAATCTCGTCCTCTCCCACCATTGCTTCATCCTCTTCATCTTCATCTACATCTTCATCTTCAGGTAACTGCAAATCATCTAATCGAGGAGAAGACTCACTTCCTTCATTGTTCGCCTCCTCAGCATCTTTTTCAGTCTCCATATCCTCATCTTCATCATCAATCTCTGGAACAGACTCTATTCCATCAACTTTTGTCTTGGTTTCTGTCTCCATTGCCAAGTCCTCTTCCTCTACTGCCAAGTTCTCCTCCTCCACGGCCAAGTTCTCCTCCTTAATGGCCAAGTTCTCCTCCCCCATGGCCCCATCTTCAACCACATTATGTAAATCAGCATTATGTTCCGAATTTTCCCTCCCCACCAATACTTCAGGTAACTGCAAGTCCTCTAGTTGAGGGACAGATACCCCTCCTTCAACTTTTACCTCTTTAGTGTCTTTTTCAGTGTCCATTTCCTCTTCATCATCATCAAACTCTGGAATAGATTCAGTTCCATCAACTTTTGTCTCAGTTTCCGTCTCCATTGCCAATTTCTCCTCCAATGCCACATCTTCATCCACATTATGTAAATCATCACTATGTTCAGCATTCTCCCTATTTGCCACTCCTTTATCTGCATTCTTGGTCTCTCTTCCAACAAATTCCTCACCCGGTAATTTACTAACCGTCTCCCGTCCACCATCATTTCCCATCACTGGCTCAATCTCCACTTTCTCCTCCAGTGCTTTGGAATCAGCCTTCAGTTCCATCTCCTTAGCTTTCTCCACCCTATCTCCACTGTCGTTAATCTCACTCACGGATTGCAACTCACTCAACTCTGTGACAATTTTCCCGCCACCAACTACCGAACCCTTTTCTCTCTCCTCCGCTGCCGCTTCAGCTTTATCCGTACCCTCCTCTTCCAAATTCCTTGTCTCATCACCGACGACTCCAGAATCCTTTACCTCAGTTACCAAATTCTGAGTTTCGTCCTCTTTCACAGGATTCGAATCGTCAATAAAACACACAAAATCATCCAATTTGGGAACAGGGTCGGTTACGAAATCGCATTCCTCCGCGATTTTGAGCTCTTCGGTCTCTAATAACTTGTCTCCCATTTCAAATACCATTGATTTGTTTACATCTGATGTCTCTTCATTTTCCTACATGAAAATCAATCCTAACCTGTAAGCGCTAAATACAATTTGGAAGTACCATCGTATTCATCATTAAGCCCCAAAGAATTTGTCTTGCACTTTAATACATCACGTATCTAATTTGACACAATTTAGTCCCCAATTTTAAAATTCCACCAAAATTAGTTGTTAATACTTAATTTTTCGGCCACATAAGAATTATATATATATAGAATACTGACTAATAACATTTATATTATATTAAATACCATTAAATTCATAATTTGCTACATCAAATACCTAATTCATATTAAATCTGTATAAATCCTTATAATTATTATATGTTAAATTATTAAAATTAAATATTAATACAAATATTACTAAATATAAACTTTTTATTTAAAAATTTTAAAAAAAGACTTAATTACCCAAAAAAACTTGTAAACATATAAATTATATTTTTTACACGAATAACATTAAACTTTTAAACAATTGACAAAAGTATTTAAAATTTAATTAATTAAATAATACCATTTTTAGATTGGAAGAGCATACAAAAGGTGGAGGAAAAAGAAAAAAAGGAAAAAAAGAACGCATTTGCTCTCCCCTCTCTCCCTCTCCCCTAATTATCCTTCAAAATATTTTGTTTCTTCAAATTTGAAAATTTCAACGCTTTAGATTCTATCTAGTAGTTATGATCAACTTGATTAGAAAATAACCTGAAATTTTATGTTAATTTAAAGACTTTTCTGATGAAAAAAAGACTGATTATTGTCATTAAAGGATGAGGAGAGATGACATGGTGTGCAAAAAGTGATTTGCAGAGAGAGAAGATATATAATACGACATATGTAATGTATTTTAGATTTGAAAAGAGAGTTGTTTTTATTTAATTAAAAGATTCTTTAAACAAATAATAGTTAATTAGTTTATTCAACAACACTTTATTTCTGTCAATTTTTCGTTTTATTCTTCAAACAAACAGTAGTTAATACATATATTGTATTTATAAAAAAATTGTATTTATAATTTAACAAATTGTATAAATTTTTTAACTTAAATCTTACAAATTATAAATTATATCATAAATTATAAATTTTACAAATTTTATCACAACTTAAATTTTACAAATTGTATTTATAATTTTATATCGTATTTCTACAATATTAGTTTTTTTTTTAAACGACTAAATATTATTATATTTATAATTTTTTATAATTTTTTTTTTTTTTTTGGCGGCTGAATCATGAATATGGTGGTACTTGATATAACAAAATTGTAAATAGCCAATTTTCAAATTAAGTCAAATTGTATATTTATACAGTAAACTGGTATTAAATACACAAAATCCGACCGAATTTTGGGCGAGTCGGGTATTTAGGTCAATTTTGGTCGTATTCGAAATTTGGGGACTAAATTGTATCAAATTAGACTAGTAAATTGTAAGTCCAAATTTTTTAGGGACTGAATTATAAATTTAATGATATTTCATGTAACAAAAGTATAATTAGCCCTTTTATTAATGTATATATATGTGTGACCAAATGATGGTTGCTTTTATCTTTCTCTGAATAACTAGGTTTGTAGGTGAGGACTGTTTCGAGTAGGGCTGAGTTAGAAATCAAATTAGAACCGAAACCGCACTAAAAATTGCACAAATTAAAACGCACGAACGGTTTCAGCGTATGTGACGATTTTAGGTGGGTTGAAAAATCAAATTTACGATTTCGGTTTGGTTACTAGTCAAAATCGCACGCATAAAATCTAAACCACACCATATGTGTATATATATCTCAGATGCATAATCTTGATATATCTGAATGTATGACTGTAATGTAATCAAGCATGTTAAAAATTATTGATTGCATAATTAAAGGTTCCAAATGATTGTTCATTTGATTAGGGTAAAATAAATAAATTATTGAAGGCTTATACCTAATAATTGAAAAAATGACATATTCAAGTCACTACTAAGTTGGATTGGAAAGGGAGATCTTCATGTAGTGGATGGATGTAGAATTGGTATAAGAAATAATTACACTAGAATTTTGCACTAAAGAAATAATCGACTCAAGAGATAAATATTTTTTAAATATGGTCACAAAATTAGAGTAGTGATGTTAAATTGCATAAAATATAATTTTGTTATTTCAATTGGTTTTGAAACCGAAATCGCACCGCACGGTTTAAAAGCACATCGCACCAATCACAAGCGGTTTTATGTGCAGTTTTGAATTTATCAAACCGCACCTAAGCGATTTCGGATATAGGTTCGATTTCAAACGGTATCATACTCACCCCTAATCTCGAGTTATAGAGGAAAGAGAAAGAAGAGCTAGAGGCCGGAGGGGGATTTCCTTTTACAAATGGGTTTCGGGTTATGGAATTAAGACTTTGCTAATGAAAGTGTCCTATAGTCCAAAGATTTCGGGTTGAAAAACTACGGGCCGATAAATTCACATTTTAGGCCCGTCAATCAGGCTCTCTGAGTCTGGTTCGGCTCAATTTAAAATTGCTGGGTTCGAGTTGAATATAAAAATATGATCAAATATGAAATAAATAAGTTCAGACTTTTGAATTAAATTTTTATTAAGCCCATATAAAAAAAATAATACAATTAAATTGATTCTTAGACTAAAAATTACAAAAATGTAGTTTAATGAATTCGCTTAAAATATTTAACTAGACATCATTCTTCTTCATGCTAATCACAATAGGTTTAAGAAATTGATATTTCCACATGTGCTCCTTTTACATAAAAGTGGGACCCACCCTACTTTTTTATAAGAGAAAACCATGTGGAAATATTAAAATTATATGTGAAAATAGTATTTTCTTAAATTTAAATAACATTAATGAGCAATATATATTTTTCAATATTTCATCTTAATATTATTATGCGTGATTATTAAATTTTGTTATAAAATCTTCTATAAGAGACTAAGTGACCACTCAAATAAATCGTGGTAACAAATTTTTAGTCATGTCGAAGAGATCTTATATAAGAATGATATCTTTGTTATTAGTGACAATGGTATAATAATTTAAATGATAAATTTTATTAAATTTTTAAATAATTTGAGATAAAATAAACATAATATGAGATTATTTTAAGTTATCTTATAAATAATATTATAAAAAATATATAATTAAAACTAAGATTAATTAATAGTCTTGAGATGAGAAACTAATAACTGGACGAACAAATATGACCTAAAGATTTATATAGTAAAACTGTCGATTCATTTTTAAACGTCAAGACAAGTTGTGAGTTGTTGGTAGAGGTACCATAAACTCTGCCTTTTCGTCTCCAAATTTTATATATATAAAATTTAGGTTTGGCCGTGCTGAACTTTTTATTTGTTTCCACCAAAACACTCTGTTTCTGAGTTTTGAACAGAAAAAAAAAATAAAAAATTTAAATTAGAACAGAAAAGAAAAGAATAGAAAATTTGAAATTTTCCTTTGTGTTGTTTCTGAGTTTTTAATAGAAAAAAATAGAAAATTTAAAATTGAAGACATGAGTTGTAATTTAAAATTTATTATATTAAAAGTTGAGGATAATATAAGAATTATAAAAATATTACTTATTCCAATTTCTTTTCCGTTCAAATCTGGCCAATTTTGGACGGAAAACTTTGACAGGAAAAGTGGCCAAATTTTCTATCCATTTCTTTTCTTTTCCGTTTATTAAAAAACTCAAAAACGTAAGAATTGAAAAGAAAACTTAAATTTTCCGTCCATTTCTTCTCTTTTCTGTCCATTTTAAAACTCAAAAACAAAGCGTTCTTAGATATTGTTTTTTCAATGCATAAAACTTTTAACATTTGCGACTGGTTCAATTGGAAATGTCACAAAAAATAAATAAATTTGGTCTGGGTAATTGCTAATTTACAAATTACAATCAACTGAGTGAACATACTGCAAGCAAACATGAAACTTCTGTAAACCCATGGGAGCACAAATTGATTTCAATTAGCAACAACCTCATATACGCTGTATTTGTTTGCAAAAATAATGAGTAAAATATGAATATTTGTACTAATTTATCAGAACTTTGAATTATTTTATTTCATGATTATTAATTTGTCATTATTAGAAATTACAAAATATAATCCATTACATTAAATAACAGACTAGTTATGAAATAAAATAATATTAAATAATAATAAATTAGCACAAATGTCCTATACCGTTCATTATTTTTGCAAACGAACTTGCCCATGGAGAATTAGATCGAGATCTGCATATAGCTCTTATTTTTTTAATCTCTCCAATCACTATATGATTTCTATATAAGCAAACACCTTCCTGTGTCTCCTGCAGATATAAGAAGAGCAGACATGAACAGAGATTTCCCTTGTATATTAATTGTATGGGTAATTTTTACCGCTCTATTAGGGATGGATTTTAAGAGTAATGCTACAGACACAAACTATTTTATAAATTTTTACAAACTGCTGATGTGACATACTCCACCTCAACATATTAATGAACAAATTGTTTCAATATAGTCTTCGGCCCCACACAATATGTTGAAGTGGAGTATGACACATCAGCAGTTTATAAAATATTTGTAAAATAATTTGTGTCTCTAACATTATTCCGATTTTAATAACCTGTCCTACATCAGTTTTCAGTAATTGGATTAGAATTTAGAGGAAAATCAATTTTTACCTCTACTTCAACTTACAATCATTACATCGTCAGCACAGGACACGTCTAAATCAAATACTACCAAGAACTGGACTAAATAATTAAAATACACAAGTAACCACAAAATGCTAGTTGACTGAACTATAACCTAGATACCTAAAAATAATCCCCGACTCTTAAATTTTTAACAGACAAACTCAATTTCATCCTAAATCTAATTACACAGATTCCAGAACATAACTCATGTAAAAGTCTACTATTTCAAAATTTGCTATTGCATCCAGCATTACTATGTCTTAATTAGGGATTGCAACCACCCAAGGTGCGATAATTTACCTTGCCTGGTTCCTCACGGTATGGGGATGCATGCAACTAAATGGCCGAACTTGGTTTGTGAAAATAAAATATGGTCAACTCTGCTCCACACATGTTGAATAGTGGGAAGAGCAGCATACGAATTTGCTATAGTCGAAACAGCGATGTGTCACAGTAATCCTACATCTAAACTACAACATACCTAAACAGTATTGGGTGTCATAAATGTCACCCTTTCCCAGCATACCATCAAGGAACAGAAAATCTGCTTTATGGCAGCATGTACTTTAACAGGCCTGTTTACTTGAACTAATTAACTAAGTATGAAACCTTTAACTAAGTTTAGGTGCTTAGCCATATGAGCTCAAATAATTGATTATTCCCGTGTTATAAGAATCTGATATGACACCATCTCTAATTACATGAATGGAAAGCATCATGAACACTTGAGCAGAGCAGGCTGTAGACTATAATATTGTAATCGCAAAGAAAAACATTGAATATATATATTACGTAAATTGGTACCAGGAGAAAAAGCCCGTATTATCCACTTCCTGTTAACCAAGTTCATTACATGTGAGTACCCAGCTTGGGAAATGCTAGTCTCATTCGCATTATTTATATATATATATATATATATATATATATATATATAGGTATTAAATCCATGTGACGTTTGCCAGGGGATTTATTCAATAAACAAGTTGATTCTGTTGATCTGCAGACGATGGAAGGCGTGTGATTTGGTCGAGTTTTCTCCTTAAAAGCTACGAACATGGCGGCAACCACTTCCTTTTTGTCAGTTTGCAAATTACATTCTTTCTTTTAATTAAATTACATGCTTGCTAACATACTACATTTGTGGCGATGTAAAACCCACCCATATGGCCCATATGCTATGTAAAGATAAGTTTATATTTATGTATACATAATGTAAAAATAAAAAATAATGATACATAATATAAAAATAAAAGATAATGATAAGATAAGTCTGAATAAAAGATAAACTTATTTTTATAAATATATAATGTAAAAATAAGATAAGTTTGAATAAAAGATAAATTTATCTTTTATAATAAAATAAATTTATCTTTTATTATAAAACATAAATTTATCTTTTACAATAAAATAAATTTATCTTTTATAATAAAATAAATTTATGTTTTTATTATAAAATTTAAATTTTATCTTTTATTATAAAAAGATAAATTTATCTTTTACACTAAAATAAATTTTATCTTTTATAATAAAATAAATTTATCATTTATAATAAAATATAAACTTTATTTTATTATAAAAGATAAAATTTATTTTAGTGTAAAAGATAAATTTATCTTTTATAATAAAAGATAAATTTATTTTATTATAAAAGATAAATTTATCTTTTATTCAAACTTATCTTATTTTTATATTATATATTTATAAAAATAAGTTTATCTTTTATTCGCACTTATCTTATCATTATCTTTTATTTTTATATTATGTATCATTATCTTTTATTTTTACATTATGTATACATAAATATAAACTTATCTTTACATAGCATATGGGTCATATGGGTGGGATATACATCGCCGCCACAAATTGCAGGCAAGCAGTGCATGTAATTTAATTAGGGCAGAATGTAATTTGCAAACTAACAAAAAGGGAAGTCATCATGCATGTTCAGAAGCAGGGAGAAAACTTGACCAAATCACAAAATTCCATCATCCGCATCAATCTCAGAATCAACTTGTTTATTGACAATAACCATGTATGAATACCTATATATATATATATATATATATATATATATATATATATGAAACAAAGATTAGCTTACATTTTCTTTATGCTTAAAAAGTCAATTATCATTAGTTCTGGAAGCACATGTCAGCGAACTGTAAAGGTTATAAGCTACTTATAATGCAAAATAAAATAAAATCCCATCTCCAGTTATTGAAGAGAATAACCAAATAACTGAAACTGGGAAGGATCCAGAGAATTCAAAGTCGCACAACATATTCACACTTGTCAATCAACTTCAGAACCATCGCCTTCCAATATATATAATGCCCTTGTTTGAAAATAATTGTAAAAATACAACAGAAACTAAATTACTGCTTCATTCACACAGAATTCTGTTGTCCGGTAACATCTGTATAACAGCATGAATGATAATATTGTCCACTGGATTACAAGTTAAGGATGATTTTCAACAGCTGTCTGAACAATTCATTCAATTTTTTTAAGTATTCTATATAGAAAAATATCCTCAAAACTATGAAGAGCATAATTTATCTCTACATTGAAAACAAGAAGTAAAACGAATAAGATTCAACCAAGAGCAATAGATACACATATTATACCTCAATTTATTTTCAATATTCAGCCTCTCTTGAAGGATCCAATGGAACCACATTTGAAGATTCATGATTACTGCCTCAAAATACATCCATTCCATGCTCCTTAAATATAAAAGAATAAAAATACTTGCCAAAGTTACTCTACTGTGACATTTGAACTATATTGTAAGAGTGCCATTAGAAGACCATATCAAAAGGTAAAATAACAGAAAGCACTGCGAAGGAAGCAGAGAGAAGAATTCAAAGTAGACATTATTACCTGGTTGTTTGAAGTTTGGCCATGTACATGTTGAGGCCTGGTATTAAGATCAATCAAGCTAGTGCTCATATTTCCCCCACCACCATTGATATTACCAATCATTGGAACAGGAGATGCCCTGTGGTTTTGCTGGTTTTCTACCCTGTGACTTTGCTGGTTTTCTCGCGTCACGAACTTAAATGGATAATTGGATTCCCTCCTTGCTTCACCTGGTTCAACAGATTGCAATCCTAGCTCATCAAAATCACCAATTTTATCCCCAGGAAACTACAAAAATACCAAAGAGAAGGTAAATTTCTGGAGGACTTTTGTATAACAGATGCAAGCAGTTGCAGCAATGTCCTTTGCTACAAAACCACAAACCTCAACTCTCTGCCTTAACATGAGATATCTTCCGTGTTTTCTTTTACCCCCAACATGAACAATCATATCGCATTGCAGGCAAAGAGAACTTCCATCGATCTCACAATAAAAGAAAGCTGCATACAAGTTTTTAAGAGAAGAATTAAATTTCTAAGTGTTGCTCTATCTAAAATTATTTGTTTTTGAAAAGGAAAGATATAGGACACAAAAAGAAAAGAAAAAAGAGAGGCCTGCATACCAGGTGCATTTTCACATATATCACAACGCGGTACATCACTGGGGTCAGAAAGTCCAACCCGTACATGTCGGTTAGCAAGTTTGTTACACATATGCACCTGTCACACCAATCAAATAAGTCAATAATGTAAAATTAATTGCAAGAACCTATAATAACTTGAAAAATGAAGTTTGGCAATGTGATCTTGCAAGGAAAAAGTGTAACAAACATTTCTTATAGATATTTTCCATACATAGGTAAAATCATAACGACTACTTGCAACTTTATGTCCAAATGCTGGGAAAATAATTGAAAGGTTCGTACCGTATCAATTCATAAAATTGGTCCCTCGACACATCACATAACACACCTCAAATCATTCAAATCGGAAGTTTTTCTTACTATCAAGGGATCATGTGGTTCCCACTGAAACAAATTTGGCACAACCTTATTTTTTTCCTAATCAATGAAAACAGCTGAAATTCAGTTTCCAGTGGTTTTTAAAGTTTGAGATGCTATAGCCATAGAAAGGTTGCTGATTTTGAAATTTGGATTTATATGCAACCTAGCTAACTCTTACAGTAAGCAGTTCTTTAAATATAAACTTTACAGGTCGAGCTAAACCATTCCCATGAGTGAGCATACCTGAATAAGGCAATTGTGAAGGATGGCCAATAGGGAAGATATATGTAACATAATATTTTCATATACTATGGAAACCGGTAATTGCAATAACTTAGGAGAAATGATGATCCAACCTTAAGGCGAAAGTCCTATGTGACCATAACAAGCACAGTTGATATCATGAGTAAAACCATAATGTCTTTAACTCAACTATATGTCATATATGACCAAAATAGCTTAATGACGGAAAGGAGCGTACTTAAGTGGAGTTGACAGAGCTATTCAACCTGTATCAATCCAAGATAAATATATCAAATATTGCATTGATAAATTATAGAGTCATCTACAACAGGCCTAAGCCAGCTTTTGGTTCTGATAATTTTTTTTAAGTTGCATTTACCATAGATTAAATATAATTGACAAAAGGCCCAAAAAAACCTCAAATACGATTTCCAAGCTCAATTGTAATATCAGAAAAATATTGTGACGCTGACTAAATCATTCAAAATTGAGATCTAGAACTACAAAGAAACTATATACAACCTTATGTACTACAATCATTCAAAGGAGTACATGTGACATAGTATTCTTCCGACACTCTCCTAATATGAGTGAACATGACTAATTACCAACTAATTCTCAAATTCAGATTTGTACTAAACTAGATCCAAACAAATTAGTTCACAGTAAATTCAAGAAAAATTACACGTGAATTATACATATAAACTCAGCCTCAGCCTCAGCCTCAGCCTAGCCTCGTGGTTCATGAACTTTAGTCTCTAGTAGTCTAGTAGTGGTCATTGAGCAAGTCTATGTACAGTAAAACAACGTCTTCTTATTGAGGTTAATTTGGTATTCAACATTCACTGTGTTAAGCTTACCATCATCATTACACAAGTTAGAATCCTAGCTCCCCTATAGTGATTCAACATACTTTTAATTAACAAACTCCGTAATTTTTACCTATGTTTCTAAAACTAGATCCATTTCAAACAATTAATTCCACTCCTAATCAGTCATAAGTAAGAAATACTGAGGATTAAACATCTACTTCAATGAATTTCAAATAAGGAAACATACTTTTTCGTCGCAGGAACGACAAAGAGCAGCTTCGTCTGCGGCACAGAAGAGGATCGCAGCAGCACTCTCGCATACGTCGCAGACTGTTCGCATAATTCCGTGCTTAATCTCTCACTCTATATATTTAAATACGTATAGCTATATATATATATATATCTGTCTATCCATCTCTCCGCCACGGGATACCCATGCTTCACCGGCCGATCAACGGTAGATAACTAAACTCCGATCAAAGATATATAGGAATAGATATATCTAGACAAGAGGAGAGAGAGAAAATGAAAGTGAGTGTTGAGAAAGCTGATAGAAAAAAGGAAGGGAGGAAAGCTGGTAGAGAAGAACGAAACGTAAAGAAAACTCGGTGGTTATATTTGACAGAGAATAGGAAGGGGTGAAGTCGGTGAGAATTCCTATTTCACAGAAAAATTATCATTTTAACTTTTTATCGTTAATTTATAGAATAAAAATTTAATATAAATTTATTTATAGTTTAAAAATAACAAAATTAATTACTTATATTTTTTACATAACATACAATATTTATAATTATATTAATTAAAATTAAATAATTTTATATCAATTTTGAGTTTTAAAATCTACTAAATTGACTCCAAAATGGAAAAAATTATCAAGTTGAACCACAATAATTATTTTGTAGTTACTTTTTTTATTTATAAAAATAGAAAAAAAAAATCATTGAGGAGTACAATATAATCTAATCATAATCAAGTACATAATTACATTAAAATTAAAATGGTAATAATCAATCAAACATTATATACTATATAAATAAACACACTTCATATAAAAGAAAACTAAATTTTACATAAGATGTAAAGGTTACGATGTTTCAATCTTAACACCACGTTGGCTTTTTTAAGATTAGTTTTGTTTAGATTATTTTATTTGATTTAACATAATGTTGTTCGATTTTTATTTTATTAGCAAAAACATGTAAAAATAGAAAATATAAATAGAAAAATAAGAATTCAAAACATGAAAATCTAGTATTTTTTTAAATAAAAAGAAAATTAACATTATTTTCACCGGTGTAACAAGTGAAGATATTAACATATATAATAAGAGAGTATGAAAGCATAAGAAGTTATCAAACGAATTTTTCTTCAAAATCAATGTCAACGGTTACACCAGGTAAAAAAATGTATTTGTATATAAATAATAATATATTTTATGATTTTATATATCTATTGTTTCATTGCAAATTATACATATATAATTATAGTTGTTAATATTTAATAATAAATTAATATTTGTCACGATCATAAATAATCAATAACACTCCTCATTAAATAATACTTTTTTTTATTAAAAGTACGTCGTTTTGAAAATTCTTTTATAAGTGGAATCGTGAGTGACATTTTTATAAATAAAAGAAAAACAAGTGAGACCACTTTTTTAAAAAAATAATCCATAATGACGTAATTTTAATAAAAAAAAATGTTATTTAAATACAAGTGCTCGATAAAGATAGTATATATATTGATATCTATCACAATTCACAGATTCACAAATCACAATCTTATATGTTAATACTAGTAACAATTGTAAGAATTATATTATGTGTATAAAACTCTATACAAAAAATTATACACAAACAGTATGAGATATATATTGTTTATTAATAAACATATATAAAATATTTAATAATAAATTTCAATTTCTATTATTTCTCTCTTTTATATTTTATATATAATTTATGTTCATAATATTACTTGCCAAGGGACCACAAACAAAAGCCAAAAAAAGCAAAGTAGACAGATGTTCCGTTAACAACGAAGGGTGGAAAAGTCGAGTATTTTGGTATCAGGTTGTGTGATGATTCACCCGCTATTTCACAGCCACAATTGCAAACCTTTTAAATAATAGGAAAAACAAATACTTCATTTATTTCATAATATTATTAAATTATTATTATTTTTTAAAAGTCAATTTAATTTTTTTAATTAATATAGATTTTTAAATTTAATTAATATAATAATTATTATAAATTAACTAAAAATATTGTTTATTATAAATTTTATTATTTTATAAATCTGAACGAATCGTCTCAATCTTTAATATCATATATTTGTTATGGATCAAAAATAACATACACTATCTCTATCGTTCAATATAAGAACCAACGATCGAAATTAGAAATGAAAAATTTACGTTCGCTATTATTAGTAGTAGCGGATGATGGTTTACGTCCGGTAATAGCGGATAATGGGTTACGTCGCTAAGTAGCGGATATTATTAAAAAAAATAAGATCGTCGTCTCATTATTATTAAGTAATAGACGTAATCCGTCGTCCGCTATTAATAATAGTTGATATAAAATTTTCAGTGGTAATCTTGACCGTTTGTTTTTATACTGAACGATGAAGATAATGTATAAATATTTTTTATCCATAACAAATATATATGATATCAATCATTATCCATCTTAAATTTATAAATATTTAAAACGAAATTCAAAAAATAATAATATTTATACTGCGAGACTAATTAAAAAAAGCATATGGTTGAAACTAGAAACGAAAGGGACACCTAACCCATTCGTACCCACCAATTTAATATCTGCCATGGCCCATTTTCCATTTTCAGGTCCGTCCCCAACTGCCTTTTTCCTTCTTTTGTTAGGTTACACAAATAGATGTTTTTCATATTTTTTATTACAAGAGTTCAATTTATTAAAAAATTAAATCTATTTTTTTTCATTCTATAATTGTCATTAATTAAATTAAATATTTTTAACAACAAGAACATATTAAGAAAATTATAGTTAAATGATACTTTAATCTCTTTAAGTTGCTATTGAATGTTAAAATCGTTCATAAAGTTCATTTTTCGTAAATTATGTTCTTAAAGAGGCTAATTAGTGTCAATTATTTTCATTTTCCAAATTTAGTATCTATATTACTACCGTTATTTCACTAGGAAAAAAATAATTTTAAAATACAAATTATTAAAGTTTATTTAGGTTTAATTGATATCTTTGTGAATACTCTAAATTATTTAAAATATACAGTAAGTTATAAAATTCCAATAAAAACGAGACTGTATTTATAAATGGTAAGAGTATTTTTCCTTTTGGCTTTTTAGGAAAAGAGGCATTCAAAATTGTTTAACCTTTCCAAAATGTTAATTAATTAATTTACTATATTCTTTGAGCTGGTTGGCAAGTGGCAACGATAAAATGAGGCTTTCGTTTCTAAATCGAGTGAGTTGGTAAAGCCATTAGCTAGATGAATTTGAGTGGCTTAAATAGGTTGGTCCATTATCAACTACATGGGCTACGAGTAATTTTTGCTTTCAAAAGGATAAATTACATATATTAGTAACTTTTTGAAAATAATTACAAAAATCATACATTCATAAAATAATTATAAAAATATTACATTTTATCATTTTTATTTTCAATACTAATACAATTAAAAGTCTTTAAATTAAGGGATTAATATTAATGGGCTGACATAGCAAATTAGTTTTCATCTTCCTTCGGTCTCTCTCTTTTCTCCCTTACTACTTCTCTCTCTCATCTTGAAGCCACTCGGCGTCGTCCTCTTCCGCCGCTGCCGCCGCAACACCATAGTCTCTCAAATCTGACAAAAAATTGAATACGTGACACCATAGTCTCTCATCTCGAAGCCACTCGTCGTCGTCCTCTTCCGCCGCCGTCGCCGCAACACCATAGTCTCTCAACTCGTCGTCGTCCTCTTCTTCATCTACTGATATTTCTTCATCTTGTTTGTATTGGTATTTCTTCTTTTTCTTCATCTTCATCATCATAGTTGTTAGACTAATTAACTAATTGTTGGCGTAAATTGATTAATGAATATTGATCTCCTTCAGGCTCTTGGGGGGTGCAATTGGTTTGCATAGTCTAAAAGTCCTTTATTTTTTTGTGTGTTAATTTAAATTTTGTTATTGTTACTATCGTATAACTGTTTGGTTACTTCTGCATTATGTTTTGTTCTTTCGTTAACTTGTGATTGGATATCATTTTTGTTACCTTGATTTGGTATTTTGTTACTTTTTTATGTTGTTATGGTTACCATGTATTTGCTTAGTATACATGGTTAACTAAACCGATTTTAATGTACATGTTGTTTATGTATTGTTACCATTAATATATGTTTTGATTCTTAACATATACCGTTTGGTTTTTTTTATTAGTATATTTTTTTTCTTTGTTAAATTTATGATTTGGATACCATTCTTTTTTCTCTCAATTGGGATTTTGGTTACTTTTATATGTTGTTTTTAGTTACAATGTATTTGC
This sequence comes from Panax ginseng, assembly GCA_020205605.1. Taxonomy (NCBI): domain Eukaryota; kingdom Viridiplantae; phylum Streptophyta; class Magnoliopsida; order Apiales; family Araliaceae; genus Panax; species Panax ginseng. Next base: position 150,388,123 of record CM035134.1, read on the forward strand.
TTAAGTATACATTGGTTGACTAAATTGGGTTTGGTCTACATGTTGTTTATGTGTTGGTTACCATTAAAACATGGTTGGTTACTAACATATAACTGTTTGATTACTTCTTTAGTATATTTTTTGGTATACATGTTTTGTTTACTATATAAAATGGTTTGTACTACATGTTGTTTATATTTTGGCTATCATTAGATTATATAATATAACTTTTTAGTTACTGCTTTATTATGGTATGGTTAATGTTAAGGCTGTAAATGGTAATCGAAAAATTCGTATTCGTCCGCATCCGTATTAAAAAAAAAGCGGATATTATTCGCATTCGGAAAAAAACGAATATATCCGTATTCAGTTTAAAGGTATCCGTAAATAAACGGATACGAATACGGATATAGGCATATTCGTATTTAATTAACATCCGTCCGTAAATATATCCGATGGATACGGATATCCGAAATCTGATATCCGGAATCCGTATCCGGATAACTTATATATATATATATATATTAGTAACTTACATATACATTTATATATATAAGTTATTATATATATATACAATATACACACACACATATATATTAATAACTTACATTCATTAATTAATCACTTACATTCATTTATATAAGCTATTAATATATATTTGTATTATGATGTGAATTAAGTTAAGCTTCTTGTATGATAATGTTCAATGAAGGATGATCAATGGTATATGCATCAAGTTAAGTTAGGATGCAAATTAATCTTGTAATTTTTATGATGATGTGTTTGACATTTTCATCCCCTTATGATTAGGATGTTTAATTAATATGTATGGTTTAAATATTAAATTGTGTTTAATTAATATGTATAATTTAAACTTTAATATTTTTTTCGTAAATATTTTGAATGAATTTTATATTAGGTTACTGATAAATGAATTCGGATATTCGGATATCCGAATAATTTATCTATTCGAATAAAATAAACGGTAACGGATATTATCCGTATTCGAATATTTTTCCAAATACCGGATACGGATAATATTTTTAAAATCCGCCAGATACCGGATACGGATACGGATAGCGAATTAATTTTCCGGATACGGATATACCTGTATCCGTATCCATTTAATACCGTTTACACCCCTAGTTAATGTTATATTATGATATGATAACTATTATTGTGCAGTCAATTTGGGATGTTGGTTATTTGTTATAGTCTATTTTGACTACTGTGTAATTGTTATATTATATTTTGGTTAGTATGCTCTTATTTGTTAGTCACTATGTAAATGTTTATGATATAGATATTGTTTATATCTGGTTACTAATGACTGTGTAAATCTGATTTTGTTTATTTGCAGTTATGTGATCATTACTATGAGGAATGCAATTAATTGAAAAAGATATATATTGGTGACATGGAAGTCCTCAGCATTATTACTAAGAAATTGAACTCAAGTCAGTTGGAGAAGTTTAAGGCATCATTAGTTTGTGGATGTATTATTTTTGTAAATAATAAACCGAAGTCGTAATAAACCATGTATTTACTTAGTATACATTGATGTATTATTTTTGTAAAGTCCTTCAAACATAACCATTTGTTATGGTTAGTGAGTATGTAATGTTTATTGAAGCTTATGTAAATGGAATTACATATTTGATTATATAATCAATTATTTGACATTGTTTGTTGGTTCGTATTAATTTGTGTCTGATACATTATTTGAAAGGTGCAGTTGGTAACCAAACATGCATAGAAGGGTAACCATTTTATTTTTTGGTAGTAACCATATAGTTACAAGCTTGTATCAGGAAATATATCAAGTGTTAAATATACATGTGAGAGTATACATGGGTTGCCTAATCTGGGTTGGATATACAAGTTGTTTCTGTTTTGGTTACCATTAAAACATGTTCTTGTTACTTTTCATATAACTATTTGGTTACTTCTTTATTATGTTTTGGTTACTGTTACCTTATGTTTGGCTACTATTATTGTGCCCTCGATGTGAAATTTTGGTTCTTCATTATTTTTATTCGGTTAATATGTAATTGTTTAGTATACATGGATTGCCTAAACTGAGTTTCATTACATGATATTTATGTTTTGGTTACCATTAAAATCTGTTCTGGTTACTATCATATAATTATGTGGTTACTGTTTTATTATGTTACATTATGGTTACTGTTATTAGTAACCAGATATTTACAAGCTTGTATCAGGACAAACATCAATTATTAAATGTACATGTGAGAGTTTTTATTTATATATATGGTTACTTATAGATCTCATATTAAAATAAAAATAGTTTGAGAGGTGCAGTTGGTATCCAAACATGCATATAAGGGTAACCATTTTAGTTTTTATTAGTAACCAAATAATTAAAAACTTATATCAGAACAGTTATCAAGTGCTTAATGTACACGTAAGGGTTCCTATTTATCTAGCTGATGGATACTTTTAAATTACATAGTTATAAAAGTTATTTGAAAATGATCCAGTTGGTAACTAAATATGAATATAGAGGTAACCATTTTATTTTAGATGGGTAACCAAATTTACATAAAAATATTTCAAAACAGTTACCAATTGTTCAATGTATATGTTTACTTTATATTGACTACTCATGATGGAATCAAAAATTAAAATATTAATCAATAACAATTTTAGTTACTGTACACCATCAAAATTTTACCAACCATGTGGTTAATGGTTACTAACAGTAAACAATTATATATTCTTGTATTTACACTCTTTTTGTTTATGTTCCGTTGAAGTAAAGCACAAATGGAATCATCTCCATAGTCTAACAACTGAATAAACATTATAAAGTAACCAAATCAATATTAGACAGTAACCAAAGTGCATAATCTTAGTAACCAGAACATAAACAACATTTTTACATGCCATTTTGAAGGCCTAAATGATGGAATTTGACCAAAAAATCATGTACATCACAAGCAAAGCTGGTGACTTTTGATCGTTGGCCCATTTCCAATGAAATTAGGCTCCGAAAATGCCAAAATCTGACACTCCAAACTTGGCAGAAATTATCAAATTGTCACTGGATCAAATCTTTCCATAATCTATCAAATCGTTCCAAAAACTGGATCAACTGATACGTCTTCTCTTCAACCGCATCAATTTGTTACCAACTAAAGACTGACAGTTGTATGAAGTTAACCAATGTAGTCAATAATTAACCATCAATATAAAACAAACCAGTATAAAATAAACTAATATTATACAGTAATCATAACAACATTATACAGTAACCAAATTTAGATTAGTCAGTCAGTATAAGTAACCAATGTATTTAATAAGTAACCATCAATGTATATGTACTTATAAGTAACATTATACATTAACCAAATTTATATGTACTTAAAGATCCAACAGTTGCAAGAAGGTAACTAATGTATTTAATAAGTAACCATCAATATAAAAAATATTAGTAGAATATACATTTAAAGTATACATCAACCAAATAAATATTATACAGTAACCAAATCAATAATAAACAGTAACCAATTTGTATGTACTTAGTAACCAGAATATAAAACATATTTTTACATTCATTTTGCAATTAAAATAGTCGATTATCTTCGACTTTGTGACCAATCGAAGAAGCGAAAAAACTTAAGAAAGGTAACCAATATACGAGTATATAGTAACCACTAAGGTAACGAAATAAACATTTAAAGTATACAACAACCAAATAAACATTATACAATAACAAATCAAGAATAAATAAAGAACCAATTTCTATGTTCTTTAGTAACTGAATATAAAACATATTTTTACATGCATTTTGCAATCAAAACAGTCAGTATACTGACTTTGTGACCAATTAAAGAGCGAAAAACTTAAGAAAGGTAACCAATATACGAATATATAGTAACCACGGGGTAACCAAATAAACATTTAAAGTATACAACAACCAAATAACTATTATACAAAGAACTCAAGTCAATAATAAACAAAGTAACCAATTTATATGTACTTAGTAACCAGAATATAAAACATATATTTACATGCATTTTGAAATCAAAACAGTCAGTATACTGACTTTGTTACCAAATAAAGATCGAAAAACTTAAGAAAGGTAACCAATAAACGAGTATATAGTAACCATGGGGTAACTATATGCATATAAACTTTAAACTCAAATACCTCAGTATACAAATCTATAATGAATCAATCAACAATCAACAATCAAAGTTATTCATAGGAGGTTTGATTCTTGATCTTGCGGTTGGTGTTGATCTTTAGCGATTCTTTGTGATATTGCGAGATCTTGCGGTTTACATTGATCTTCTTCGATATTGTCCGATCTCAGATTTGCATTGCTGTTGGAGAATTCTTCTTCTCCGATCTGTTGTTGCTCTGTTTTTTCTGATTTCAAAGTTGTCTTTTTTCTTCAGTAACGTGAATTTAGGACTGGTTAGTTGAAAATATGAAAGTGGTAACTGACGTGTAGGACTTAATGACGCGTGATTTTAAGAATATTAATATACTGTATTATTTTATTTCTATAATTATGTTATATGTGTTTTATTTTTATAATTAATTTTTAATTGTTGTATATTAGTGTTAATGACCATTTTCAAAATTCAAAATGGCCCGATCAAAGTCGGAATATTAACCCACTGAAGATTGACATAGAAACCGGTTTTTTTTGGGTACTATTAAATCATTCTATTATAATTTATGGGGGGAGGGCCGGAGGGGGGAGTGAGAATCGAATCCGATTACTGCAGAGTGCTGCGAAATAACTACTGGCATACTGCAGAGTGATTTACCCGAAGATACGGTCTGAGACACTCATATGATTTATCTCTAACCCTAATTATAAGGATTAGCGATTTTATCGGTTGCTCGTTTTCAATCTCAGGTACTTTCTGTTCATTCTTTTGTGTATTTCACACACGAACACAGTCACATACACTAAAATTATTATCATGGTATTCCTAAAATCGATTGATAACAAAACCCTAGACCTCAATCTGGACCCAAAATCCACAACCCTCGAAACCTTAACCCTAGAAATCGAGGAGAAATCTGGCCTCCCGGCCTCTCTCCAACGGATATACCTCTCATCCCAACGATTTTTCGCCGGGGACTCTGCCGCAACAACCTCACTTGCGTCCCTCGGCGTGAAACATTGCTCAACCCTGACCCTCCAAATCCCTCTATTGGGAGGTACACAACCACCCCCCAATCCCAATGTACCCAAAAGCAGATTGGAATTCCTCAACGCCAAACCCCCTCCTAATTACGTTGCTGGGCTGGGTCGTGGTGCTACGGGGTTCACTACCCGTTCTGATATAGGGCCTGCCCGTGCGGCCCCAGACCTCCCTGACCGGTCTGCCACCACTGTTGGTGGTGCTGGCCCTGCGGGGGTTGGCCGCGGGCGGGGGAAGGGCGGAGGTGAGGAAGAAGAAGAGGAGGATGCAGAGGAAAAAGGGTATGATGAGAATCAGAAATTTGATGAGTTTGAGGGTAATGATGTGGGATTGTTTGCGTCTGCCGAATATGATGAGGATGATAAGGAGGCTGATGCTATATGGGAGGAAATTGACAATAAAATGGATTTAAGGCGAAAGGATAGGAGGGAGGCAAGATTAAAGCAAGAAATTGAAAAATATCGTGCTTCGAACCCAAAAATTACTGAACAGTTTGCTGATTTGAAGAGAAAACTCCATACATTATCTACAGAGGAGTGGGATAGTATACCCGAAATTGGGGATTATTCTTTGAGGAATAAGAAAAAGAGGTTTGAGAGTTTTGTGCCAGTTCCAGATACGCTGCTTGAGAAGGCTAGGCAGGAGAAAGAACATGTTACTGCATTAGATCCAAAGAGTAGGGCGGCTGGTGGGACTGAGACACCGTGGGCGCAAACTCCGGATTTGACGGCTGTTGGTGAGGGGAGAGACAAAGTTTTGTCGTTGAAGTTGGACAAGCTGTCAGATTCTGTGTCAGGTTTAACAGTGGTTGATCCAAAAGGTTATTTGACTGATTTGAAGAGTATGAAGATTACTAGTGATGCGGAGATTTCGGATATTAAGAAGGCTAGATTGTTGCTGAAGTCGGTTATTCAAACAAATCCTAAACATCCACCTGGTTGGATTGCGGCCGCGAGGTTGGAGGAGGTTGCAGGTAAGATTCAGGTGGCCAGGCAGTTGATAACAAAAGGTTGTGAGGAGTGTCCCAAGAACGAGGATGTTTGGTTGGAGGCATGTCGATTGTCGAGTCCTGATGAAGCTAAGGCTGTGATAGCCAAGGGAGTTAAGGCCATCCCTAATTCAGTGAAGCTGTGGATGCAGGCTGCAAAGTTGGAGCAGGATGAGGAGAGTAAGAGTAGGGTTTTGAGGAAAGGGCTTGAACAAATTCCTGATTCTGTGAGGCTCTGGAAGGCAGTTGTGGAGCTTGCTAGTGAAGAAAATGCAAGGGTTCTGCTACATAGGGCCGTGGAATGTTGTCCATTACATGTGGAGTTGTGGCTTGCTTTGGCCAGGCTGGAAACTTATGATAGTGCTAAGAAGGTTCTTAATAAAGCCAGGGAAAAGCTTCCAAAGGAGCCAGCTATCTGGATCACTGCTGCGAAGCTGGAAGAAGCTAATGGGAACACTGCTATGGTTGGGAAGATAATAGATAGGGGTATTAGGGCTTTGCAGAGAGAAGGATTGGGGATTGACAGGGAAGCATGGATGAAGGAGGCTGAGGCTGCTGAACGAGCAGGGTCTGTGGTAACTTGCAATGCAATAATTAGTAACACTATTGGGATTGGAGTGGAGGAAGAAGACCGGAAGAGAACTTGGGTTGCTGATGCTGAGGAATGCAAGAAAAGGGGTTCTATTGAGACGGCTAGAGCCATATATGCTCACGCCCTAACTGTGTTCTTAACCAAGAAGAGCATCTGGATCAAAGCTGCTCAGCTTGAAAAGAGTCACGGGACCAGGGAATCTCTTGATGCCTTGCTTCGTAAAGCAGTTACTTACAGGCCACAGGCTGAAGTATTGTGGTTAATGGGTGCCAAAGAGAAATGGCTTGCTGGTGATGTACCTGCAGCTCGAGCAATACTTCAGGAGGCGTATGCTGCAATTCCAAATTCTGAGGAGATTTGGCTTGCTGCTTTTAAGCTTGAATTTGAAAATTTTGAGTTTGAAAGAGCAAGGATGCTTCTTGCCAAGGCACGGGAAAGGGGAGGCACAGAACGTGTGTGGATGAAATCCGCCATAGTTGAAAGGGAATTGGGAAACACCGCGGAGGAGAGAAGATTACTTGATGAAGGCCTGAAACTCTTTCCTTCATTTTTCAAACTGTGGCTGATGCTTGGTCAACTAGAGGAACGACTTAGTCATTTGGATCGAGCCAAGGAAGTATACGAGTTAGGTCTGAAGCGATGTCCAAGTTGCATTCCCCTTTGGCTTTCACTTGCTAACCTTGAAGAGAAAATGAATGGGCTGAGCAAAGCTAGGGCTATTCTCACTATGGCTAGGAAGAAGAATCCTCAGAAGCCTGAACTCTGGCTTGCTGCCGTGCAAGCTGAATCCAGGCATGGCAACAAGAAGGAATCTGATATTCTGATGGCAAAGGCGTTACAGGAGTGTCCCAATAGTGGTATTTTATGGGCTGCTTCAATTGAGATGGTTCCTCGCCCTCAACGAAGAACCAAGAGCTCAGATGCACTCAAGAAATGTGACCATGATCCCCATGTCATAGCTGCTGTTGCAAAGTTATTTTGGCATGACAGGAAGGTTGACAAAGCAAGGACTTGGCTTAACAGGGCAGTGACACTGGCACCAGATATTGGGGATTTCTGGGCATTGTACTATAAATTTGAAATTCAGCATGGAACAGAGGATAACCAGAAGGATGTTCTGAAAAGATGCATTGCTGCAGAACCAAAGCATGGTGAGAAGTGGCAAACTATATCAAAGGTGGTGGAGAATTCCCACCAGCCAACAGAAGCCATATTGAAGAAAGTAGTAGTTACCCTTGGGAAGGAAAAGAGTTCTGCTGAAGATAACAAACACTAGTTCCTAGAACTTGGGAAACCGGTTTTCTTCCTAGTCTATTTTGAGATTTATATTTCCTTTATCAAGAAATGTATTTTCAGTAACCTGGATCTTTCTCCTGATCTATGTACTTCATCAAAGGTGGTGGAGAATTCCCACCAGCCAACAGAAGCCATATTGAAGAAAGTAGTAGTTGCCCTTGGGAAGGAAAAGAGTTCTGCTGAAGATAACAAACACTAGTTCCTAGAACTTGGGAAACCGGTTTTCTTCCTAGTCTATTTTGAGATTTATATTTCCTTTATCAAGAAATGTATTTTCAGTAACCTGGATCTTTCTCCTGATCTATGTACTTCCGAGATTTGTTTATGTCCTTTGTTTAAATGAATCAGTTTGTGTAGCCTGACATTGAAGAACAATAACTTTTACTTGTTAATTTCTATTTTGTTGCTTCTCTTGTGGCTACTTTGACATGTTACTCAGCTGTCTCTTAGTTTATATTTGATGGTGTGTGTGTGTAAATTTTTTAGCTTTGCAGGTTATACTTTCATGATAATTAGTGATGAATGATGATTCTTATTGAAAATTTGGCAACCCAACATGAAAAGTATTAGTATGGATGGCGTTGATTGCTGTTGGAATTGTGGTCGGCATAATTAGAGTCACCACATTCAACCACTGCAAGCAATTATCTTTATTATGGTATGGGTGTTCATTCCTCTTTCCTTCCAAAATGGTTAGCAAGTGATTTATTTGTCAAAAGGCATGCAGTATGAACTGTGATATGTAAGAAGCTAGTCTTTCTGTCATCCATCTCAAGTACCTTAAGTACTTGTGGATGAAATACAGTGTTTGTTGTACAGTAATTTTATTCTGCCAATGGATGGAGGACCAATTTAGTACTTGTATTCTCTTATTCTGTTTATGACCTTGCTGATATTTTGACACTGTTGCATGGCTTCCATGTTTTCTTTCTTTGGATTTGCATTTGTGGGGTTGGAGGGTTGGTTAGTGCTTACATGGAGGGGAAAGACACAATTGTGCATTTTGTTCAATCACAATCAGATTTGAGAAAAGAAAAATGTACAATTTGATTTCCTCAACTTATTACAATTTGCAATTTGTTCAATCACAATCACAATCAGATTTGCTGATATGTCAGATTTGAGAAAAGTATTCGGGATGAATACTAAAACTGAGAGCAAATAGCCTAACTTTGTAGTCCCAGTATGTCGGACCCGAGTGGTTATACTTTAAACCAAGTGATCGAATTATTATTATATGTATTGGAACACTGGTTGTAACTTGACTTTTGCCATCTACAATCTTAAGGAACTTGTAGATTCATTAGTTGTATGTGCTGTCCCTGTCCTATTATCATGAATGGCTCTTGGAGCTTCTAAAAGATATTAGTTTGAAAAAAGTGATTTTAATTAGATAAGATTTTATTCTATCTTTCTAATATATTGGTTGTTACCAAAATTGATTATGTTCAACACTAAAAAGGCAAAAGTTAATATTTCAAAATCATCCTACGTTGTTAATCCGTGGGGTTTGTTTTTAAACATGCGGGCTTGTTTTATTATCTATCCATATTCTAACCTTGGAAATATTATTATTAATAAAGACTTGGTCTTTCAAAGTTTAGTCTCTCTCAAATCTTCCTGATGTTTTTAAACAAACTTTGTTAGTCTTCAACAAACTATCCGCAGAGTTTGGGTTATATAAGTATGGTACTTCAAGATCGTTAGACAAACACTAATACATATTGAATATAGCTTTATAAAGTTACAATCTTTCTAACTAAATTATAAGTGACTTGATTTTAGTATTATTGTTGGAAATCAATCATAGTTTTCAGAGTGAAACAAGAAGTTAGTTTTAATATTATACAAGGAGAGTTCAAGGAAGCAGAGATGTCCAAGAGAGTAGTGGTACTCAAGGGAGCAGAGATGCTCAAGAAAGTTGTGTACTTAAAAAATACCTTGAATGTAGGCCCATAGAGTAAAGGACTAAGGGCCGAATCAAGTATAATATTTGTTTGTGGTTTGATTGTTATTCTGTATTTTAAGTTTATTTGATATTGTTGTTTAAATTTTGTATTAAAAAATTTCAAAAATACATTTGCATACACGACATACTTTAAGTTGAAGTAATTCAAAGAAGTAGTTAGAAATAATTTAATACAGACAACTCAAAGCAAAACACATTCTAAAACAACAACTAATGTACTGTCTACATTACTTCAATTTTTTTAAAATTTGACATACTTCGTTGCACCTATTCATCCCCCTAATTTCACATCTAAGCACTCATCTGAATGCCTAGTAACTGGCATCAAATCCTGCTATCAACTTCGGCATTAAAATTCAGTATTAGAGCTACTTATTAAAGTTGATTTTGGACAGGGTAATGCTTATAGACTGAAAGATTGAAACTTTCTCATATTTTAAAGTCGACAGACCTATCCCGAAATGGGTGTATGGCAAATCTAGCAATGAGAAAAAAAAATCCTTGGGAGACTAGGGAGTAGCACCAATAAGAGCTAAACTGAAATACAAAAAATCAACTACACAATATTGTGTGTATATATCTCAATTAGATGGCATTTAAAGCAAAGTTTTTAAAGGAGATTAAGAAAAGAAGAGTATGATAGTGTACTACACTATTTAACTAATGGATAAAAAATGACCAAGGTAATAATACCAATAATATTATAATATTAGTACTCATGGATATTATGTTAAAAAATAAAAAAAAAAGGAAAAGAAAAGATAAAGTAATGGATATTGAAGTTTAGTTGCGGTTCCAATTCAGGCACGACTGGACACCATTTTTAATGACAATCAATGGATATATGATATTTACTAGTACTAACATTTTTGCTCTCAATAGCTAAAACCCACTTTTCTTTATAGAACCCTGAAGAATTTTTCGGATTCATAGAAGATGGAGCTTTGTCGAGCTACTACTACAGCCTTGGCTTGGACAAGCTCCATTTCACCCTCCATTCACACCCATCAACCCCTCTCAGTTAGTCTCTCTCTCTCTATATATATATACACACACACATATATATATATATATATATATATATATATATATGTATGTATATGTGTATATAAGTCCATGTATGAACAATGTAACATTTCTTGAAATATTTGTGATGAATTTTGACCATCTGCTTGTAATTTTAGATGTGGGTCACAAAGAAATTCAGAATTTACTGCATGAATAAAGATATTGGTTCTGGTCAACCCCAGAAGGTAATGCCTTTTTCAAACCATCTGTTTTGGTATAATTTCTTGTAATAATTTGGTTATTTTTTCATATATGTAGTTCACGGTTTCTTAATTGTAATTTTTCTGCTACCCCAATTTAAGATTTCACTTCTCACTTTGAGATTTGGTTGAGAAAATATTAAGGAAGCTACTTTCATTTTTTCAATTTATTATTCTTAGTCTGGGCTTTACCATTAGTAAAAATCATGTCTTATAACTCGTGGAATTTCTTTGGAAAAGGTTTTCATATATTAAAGCAGACCCCCTTTTTGAATCGGCTACATCTGGGGTACTACAGCCCGTTAATTTGTAAATTCAGAGTATAAAATTTGGTCCTTATTTGATCTGGCTGAATTCAGCGAACACTTCTGGTCATTTGATTGTAACTACATTTTAGATTTAGCAATTTATTATAAACACAATATGGAAACTCGATTGTTTGAAATTTGTCAGAAGTTATGATGAGGAAAATTCTATGTTTGAGCCAGAGATAAATCTAGCCATCTTTAATTGAATTATCTTCATAATTTTGTACTCTTTTACTTTCCATAATTTGTTTGGAAATCCCTTGGAGAGGCAATTGGCGCCCACCTTTATTTTTGGAGAATTTTTTTAGTAGTATTATAAATATGACAAAAGTGTAAATATATATGTAATTTTGCCCATCATGATTTGAAGAAATATTGTAGGTATTTAGTATTCTTTTCCCACCCTGATCATAATTTTTGTCTCTGCAATGAACAGTTTTAAATGTAGACCAATGTAGCTTTTTATAAAGACTAAGGGAGTAGCAGGGCAGATAATTTTTTTTAGACATAAGTTTGCAGTACAGAAATTATATCAATAGATGTTTTCTTCACAATGTTTTAAAGTTAAAATGAATCAAATTGCTTTATAATAGCCACCTAATAAAGTATGAAGGTTGCATATAGCCATTGTTTAATTTCTCATTCTTAATCTCTCTGTTGTAGTAATGCTATGCCTTGTTCATTTATTTTACTAGTTTAAGTTACCATTAAGCTATTAAAAATTAGTACCAACAATGTATATGATGATTTAACACTTTTCAGCTTAGTTGTCAGCATAGCATTATGAAGCTTTGAATCAAAGTAGGACGCTTCCTTATAATTCTCTTAAACAATGATAGCTCAACTTGAACAACTTGCATGATTTATAATACTGTCTATCTTGTCCATTTTAGTCTGCATTCTTGCATTTATTCCCGTCCTTGAAGTCAATAGTTGAAGAGAATGGACAATATATAAAATTTATAATAGGTGTTTCAGACTTTCAGGTGTTTAGTAATTACTAACATCTCTTTATTCTTTCTCTGGGATCAATGGATATAACGTACCAATTCTGCAGCTGTTCAGTTCGGTCATCAGTGCTGTGAATCGTGATCAGTGTACAATCCAACATAGCTTTAATTGATTTTACCAAAATATAAAATTATATAGGTCTATTTGATGTCATATATTGCATTTTGTGAACTCCAAAACAGTGCCCAGAATGGCCGGGAATTAGATTTTGGAATCATGATTGAGTGATATTTTTTTCTACTTTTGGTGCTTAGCTTTGGTTCTGTGAAGTTCTCATTCACTATTTATGTTTGTTGCAGGAAAGTCAGATGACTGTCTCAGTAACGGGAGCTACGGGTTTTATAGGTAGAAGATTGGTGAAAAGGTTGCATGCTGGTAATGATCAACCGGTTATCTATAACTATGTTAAACTACAAACCCACTATCTATTGCACCAGTGATAATACAATTTTGTGGAAGAGTTGATGGATGAACTTTATTAATTTCTGATGAAAGCATATCTGTTGATCTATTATTGCCGTAGTATTTTATTATGTGGTGATAATTTATAATTTTAGCTAGTTTTTCTTCTGTCGTGACACTCCTGTGATAGGAAATATATTATCCTGAATTAGTTTTTCTTCTGTCGTGACACTCCTGTGATAGGAAATATATTATCCTGAATTGAATAATAGAAACAGATAAACTGCAACTCAGACTCACCTTTATGCAAGTATCTCTCTCCCCCCAAATAAAGTACACGGATCGGACATTATGTGACATGCCAACATGGCAAATTGACCAGAAAGTAGGAACCCATGGCGTAAACATTCCCGCTCATTCTGTGTAAACACTATGGTTTGCTAGCGTTAGCATCATTCTTAAGGTCTTTTCGTTGGTTCTAATAATAAACTAAGGCTTCTAGTAGATTAAATATGACCACATCATTCCTGCTCCCCATTGTCACTGATATTTTAATGTTAGAAACTCGAAATATTGATGAATGTTCATCTCAAAGTAAATTGTTGATCACGAGTTCACAACTAAAATATACTGAAAAACAAGCAATCATCTTTATGTATGTATATATAAAGCAATCATCTTTACGACATGATTTGTGCATACTGATCTCACTAGTTTCATATTATTACCTTCACAATATTTTGTGTAAGCTTTTTTCAAACTTGTTAGAGTTGTGTATGGATCCGATGAATTGAATGTTTTCTCAATCAACTTTATAATGTAGATAAGCATAGCATTAATGTCTTGACGCGGTCTAGATCTCAAGCTCAGTCAATTTTTCCGGGTAAGAAGGTAACGATTGTTTTATTACTTTTTCATGCTACTTTTTTCTTTCAACTGAACAAAAAATTCCATTATTCATGCATTCTTTTTATTAAATTATGTCATGTAAAATTGATTTATGTTTTGTAGCTTTGCTTTTCTGGTCAGTGGTCATCACAAGAACATTAATTGTCGTCCATTATTCCTTTTGCTTATTTCTTAAGTTCTCTTCTTAATGCACCTTCTAGACAAGGACTTCCCAGGAATTGTAATTGCAGAGGAGCCAGAGTGGAAAGACTGCATTCAAGGTTCATCTGCTGTTGTGAATCTGGCTGGTATGCCTATAAGTACAAGATGGTCATCTGAGGTGTGTTACAACCATTTTAAGCTGCCTAGTTTGTGTTTTTCTACTTTTCACATTTTAAGTCCTCTGCAAGAGTCTTGTTGCCTTGTATTAAGGGGTTATTTTTGCAATGGGTTTAATACATTTTCGTGGTTCCAATTTTTTTAACTTGCTTTCATTTATCAATTGATCTTCTAAATCTTGTATATTGATTTAAACTGGTTAAATACAGGCAGAGATACCTGTGTATGTGATAAAGTAATTTTCTCTACAAATGATTTGGATGGCCACACATTATTTAATTAAGCTTCTGGTGATTTATAATGGGTTGGCCCAATGTGAGATCTTGACCTTACCTAATCAATTAACTTCTTTGTGCAGATTAAGAAAGCGATCAAGCAGAGCAGGATCAAAGTAACCTCAAAGGTTTTATTGTTGATTTTCTTAAACAACTTTTACTGAAAAGAGCCTACAACGGTTTCTTTTCACTATTTTGATAAATTACTGTGGCCAAAAGTGAAGATAGATTACAATTTCTATTTTGTATGTGCATTGGACGATTTCACTGGTTTTGAAGGTTGTACAATTAATAAACAACTCAAAAGATGAAGAACGGCCAAGAGTTTTGGTTAGTGCAACAGCAGTTGGATATTATGGTATGTGTTGAATACCCGCTTTCATATGTCATTCAAATATTTAAAGAGGAATATATATTTTTCTTGTCCTTCTTTTGCTTCTATCAGGGAAAAGCCTGGTGATCCCATTTATGCTTTGTGGCATGGTCTATGTCTAGGGAAACCAAAATCAGATGAATTCATTTCACAAGTCACCAAATCTCTGATTTTTTGTTCTGCATCCTCAGTTTCTAAATAACGTCATTGGAAGCCATTTTTGTGAAATTCCTTCTGTGATTGTTGTTTTCACGGGAGGAGGATTAGCACACACACATGCATCTTACATCAACTGTTTTCTGAAATAGTACCCTAACATTATTTTGGTAAGCAAAGTGCAAAGTAGGATTACTGCAACCCCTAGCTTAAAGCTATTGTAATTTGAAGATCTATTTTTCTTTTCTGTTATTAACTAGTGCTGTTTGACATAAACATAATTCAAATGAAAAGACCTTCCCGTTCTTGTGCAATTATAGCGTTCTGGAAAGATAGGGCAAAATTGAGTTGAACTGCTAGAGTTTATACTTTTCCAGATAGTTGATAATTAGTAATCCGTTTAGTATGTTTGAAAGAATCAAGCAGTACTTAAGTTTGAGGCTGGCTATTTTTTCCTGTCAGTGAGAGCATATGTAACTATTATAGAAGGCCATTTGTTCAGCCATATAGCCTGATTATTTTCTTTCTAATCAAGAACTCTTTTCTGGGATATCTGTGAAGCAACATTAATTTTTGGAAATTAAAGCACCTTTAGCTTTCTCTATGCTACTGTGCTTAATCTCCTTGCTAATTATTATTTTTCAGGCACTAGTGAAACTCAAGTGTTTGATGAGCAAAGTCCATCAGGAAGTGACTACTTGGCAGAGGTAAAACAAAGATAATAGCTAAGTTCTGTGATTAATTCATGTTCTTTGTCTCAGAGGATAAGTCTAGTACTGTGTTTCTGCATATTATTGAAACCCCATTACTGGTCTAGCATTTTATTGATGCAACACGTCTTTTCACTTTTCAGGTCTGTAGAGAATGGGAATCAACTGCCCTCAGAGTTAATAAGGATGTTAGATTAGTACGTATTCGCATTGGTGTAGTCCTGGGAAAAGATGGCGGTGCATTGGGTTTGATTTCATCTTTCTAATCATTTTTGCTTATAAGATTTCAAACTCAAGGCCCAGTTTTATTTTGCACTTTTTAATTTGAGATGGTCATATTGAGTGATTCACGTGGGTAGACTAAGTAGTCGTATGTGATACCAGTGAGGCTACTATATAACAAAGAGATGATTTGTGAGATAATATTTGGCAATTGTAAATTATCTGCTCAACATACCTAAGAATATGTTGCTACAGTTGTTGAACATCTGATAAGAGGAACTACGTGTGCAAAATTTACCGTCTTCTGATTTTTCTCTTATGTTACTTCATTCTGATATTATAATTGTGGACCTTTGCAGCTAAAATGGTCCCTATTTTCAAGTTGTTTGCTGGCGGACCTTTGGGCTCTGGAAAACAGTGGTATTGCATTTAACGTCTGGCCGCCTCAAGAATTTACACTAACACTTTCACAACTATATATTTATTTCCTTGGAATTTTTTGTATCTGCAAATGGTAACTATGAGGGTAGAAGTTTTGATCATATATATTTATCTTCAAATTTCATCATTATTATCAAGGATGTTATTAGATACTCCTATAACTTACTTGAGATTCATTGAACCATATCCTTCAACTCATTTACCTTAACATTCAAATTAATCATTGTAGTCTTATTTGTGTAGGTTTTCCTGGATACATGTGGACGACCTAGTTAACCTAATATATGAAGCTTTATCCAATCCATCTTATAAAGGTGAAAATCTTTTTACTTTTATGCCTATTTTATTGATGTAATGAGGAACCGAACCATGTCGTGTGCCCTCTTACAATCCGGCAGCTCAATATAATCTTATTTTTGTGAAATTTCAATGTTAAAGTGGGAGATAAACACATTTTTAATCTTGGGTGTTCTTTGATATTGCATCTCTTTCACCTCTCAGTTCAGATGCACTTTCTTCTATTCTGTAATTTGCCAACTTCATTTGGATTTTAGGAAGTCTTGTGGAGTTTTAGGATGTTACTTTGTTTGGACTGAGTCCATGTAATATATATATCAGGCGTTATCAATGGAACTGCACCTAATCCTGTTCGCATGGGGGAGATGTGTGGCCACTTGGGATCAGTCCTGGGTAGGCCTTCATGGCTGCCCGTACCAGACTTGGCACTCAAAGCCGTACTCGGAGAAGGTGCTACTGTGGTGAGGATACACATTTTCTCACTTAATTTTTTATATTGTTTTCTCTTCTTTCTGCAGTTCACTAGACGAGTTTGCTACAGGTTCTGGATGGACAAAGGGTGCTTCCTGCTAGAGCAAAGGAGTTGGGTTTCTCATTCAAATATCCTTATGTGAAAGAAGCCTTGAAAGCCATTCTATCATAAGAAAGATGGAGTACGTAGATGAAATGACATGTTTACACATACATTCTTTATTTTTTGGTGTGAAGAATTGGCAACTTCTGCAATGGCATAAAGGACATTACCGGAAAGTTAGAATAACTCCAATCAGAGTTACTATTCTTAAAAGTGCAAATTAAGCTCAGCAGGTAGCTGTTTTTTTTTTCTTTCTCTACTGGCATTCTCTATGCTTATGAAATGTTGATCTTTAATGCTAATGAATGATAGATGGTCATCATATAATGAATGATTCTTTGGTTCAACATTAATGAGCTTCATTGATAATAATATCTAAGTTTTGATTTCAATATAGCTCTGCGCTCTCTCTGGCATAAAGAGGCGACAGCCGTCGTTGCTTTTATAAAACTGGATACCATCATATATTTTATTGTCCAATTCTCAAAGGGCACTCCCTCCATTCTGTTTTAATTATAAATGTGAAACACTAAGTAATTAATCTTCCTTAAATCTATAAATGAATGATAAAAAGAAACAAATACACCAGCGCCTGTATTTGCTCGTCTCTGTGTGTGCGAGAGAGAGAGGGAGGGAGGGAGCATGCAAGTGATCTTGTATTTTGGAACAACAGAGATAATATAAGCTACTATGGTTTTCACAGAAAACAAAAGCAGCAACAACAGTCAAATACAGTTAAATCCATACGATTTAAGGCCATTAACTAAATTTCAAATTGAAAGATAATTTATATTTCTTCCTTTCATGTTTAAACAAGAACCCACTGTTTCATTTTCAAATGATACAACATCGTAGTTCCACATAATTTATGTTCTAAACTTGATAGTTGGACAGAGATAAAGAGTGAGATGGTTATTGTGGAACACAATCACCCCTTTAGTGAGTATTTCTTCCCTGTGAAAGCCTGAAATTTTGGCTCTTCTTTTGCTTGGGGCTGCTCTTGTTTAGTCTCCTTTGCAGCTTCCTGCAGACAAGGAAATCCCAATAGGTCAAGACATACTAATAGCAACCCCTAATCAGGAACTTTGTATTAGAAAATGTAGGATAGATGAAGTACCTTTTGTGTGCCTGTAGTACGATTTGCATTTGATCCAAACACAAGTTTCCCCTGCGACTGACGAGAGGTACTTTGTGAGCTAGATCCTGCAGAAGGCAGCCCCCGACCATTGGAAACATCAGGTCGCTTGTCTCTGGACCCAGAGGAAGAAGCTGGTGGAGGCTCATACTTCAAGGGCTTCCCATCCAATCGTCTCCCTGGCCCTGTAAAAGGGTTAAACTTTGGTTCGGCCTCATCTGGAGCCTCTTGACCTGCACATTCTACTAAGTGTTATATGCATGTCAAAAACAAAACAAGTAAAGAAATTTCCATACAGAAGCATGTTGATTTTCCAAGAGCAAATTAAAACTAGGCATTTTCTGATGTTTTCATCCAAAAGAGAGTTATCATAACTGTACTGAAGATGGCCTAATATGTAACCAACTATGACATGATGAGAAACATATCCACACAGTCAGAAACTAGGACAATGGAGTATCCTGACACACTCCCACCAGGAGCAACATTGATTGTATTTTAAGCCAAGGAACACTGAATCCCATTGACTCGCAAAAAGAGAATTACGATGGTATATGGAGGTGTAAGCCAATGTTTCACATGAACATGATATATCCAACTTCTAGAAGATTACCATAGCCGATGACCAGTATCAAGAGTAATTATATCCTCTCTTCTTTTTTCTTTTTTTTTGGGTGGTGGGGGGATTGGGGGGTTAATATTTTACCATTTTTTTATAATTTAGTTCTCCATATCTATTTGCACTAGAGTTTTCAATCTTAGTATTTTACAAACAAAACCAAGCCGTATAATATTCAATTAAGAAAGAAATTTATCCGCCCTATACTCTCTACACTTTTGTTTTGGGTGCTATAATACTCTTTATCATTTTTCTTTACGAATTGAAAAGAATAATAAACAGATACAGTTTTTATCAGGTTCCACGGATTCAGCTCCCTAATCAGTCAAAACGAAGTTCAGCAGATCAGCCCGTGTAAAAAACAGCAAGAATTAAATACGTAAAGAGATGCTGAGCGTAGATTGAAGGTGCTACTGCACATGAGAAACACGACACGAGTGAAGTGTGTCCTCAGTAACCATCCATGATCACAACACCTTAACGCGTTGCAAAAAAAATTATTTTTATTTTTTGACAGGTCATTGCTAAAATAACAAAAAATAAAATAAAATCCAAATAGGGTATACGTTGTAATTAAACCTCAACAGCTTTGTGACAATGAAAACCATACACGAAAAAAATGAATTAGCCATATGACAAGAAACCAGAAAAAAATTATGCCAAGTTGCAAGAACCTGACCTGCTGGCGCTTTGCTTGAAGGAACAGATGTTGCAGGTTTTTCAGGTTCCTTATAATCAAGGGGAGGAGCAAAGTCCACCTCACAGTCCGTCTCAATGATACTTATGGCATTAGAAGGCTTTGATTCAATGATATCTATGTAATACTTTTTATTGTTGTAGGCCACCATAATACTATCCCCTGTGGTTAAGCATGAAAAGTTC
Organism: Panax ginseng; assembly: GCA_020205605.1. Taxonomy (NCBI): domain Eukaryota; kingdom Viridiplantae; phylum Streptophyta; class Magnoliopsida; order Apiales; family Araliaceae; genus Panax; species Panax ginseng. The sequence continues at coordinate 150,408,033 of CM035134.1, forward strand.
CTCAGTGTTGTCTCCAAGCTGCACGAGAAAAATATAACTTCAAATTGATCTCTCTCTGAACAGTGGATGGCGTAGGCAAGTGCTCATTTTTTCAATCTTACATCATCAAGTACTGGCACTTTACAAAAGGAAAATGAACCAAATTACATAGCAAAACATATTTGGTTATTTGACATCAGATGACTTACATTGCTTTTGGATTGGAAATGTCCAGAAAGTCCTTTGTGTGGGGTTGAAGTTTTACGTATGTACCCTTTGGAAGAGTAGCGCTTTTAACTCTCACGATGTCTCCTTCTTGTAGTAGCAAATTCTCCATCATCTACAAGAAAGCAATTCAAAACACATCCATCGAGAAAACTAGAGAGTAAAAAGGCCTAGAAACAATTATTGAAACAAAGTGACTTGAACAACAGAAAAACAAATGAGAAACTACCCAGTATGGCATATATATCATGCCTTCTTCTGCAATAAACTCCAAAACCCCACAATGAGAAACTCGCTCAGTAGCAGCATTTCGAAGCTCAAACAACATTGGATAATCAATGTGCAGAGATGCTGCAGGATTAAATTTTGATTTAACAATTTATATTAGAAGATAAACAGAAAATTTTTGTCCTTTTCTATGTTGGGTACGAGTTTGCTAAATATATATAAAATATTTACAAAAAAATCCAATAAATCAACTAACCAAGACGGTCAAGGGCAGAAGGAGGCATTATAACTGGAACAAATTCAAAAGGAAAATTAGATATTCACACTGCATTTTATAAACAGAATACCCCCAAAAAAAGTAAAAAAAGATTTTTTACTCACTTTTATCACCATTTTCTATTTGCGGCTGCAGGAATGGAAATGTAAGGTAGAATTAGAATCATAAAAAGACTACTGAACATGAAATTCTACATATTCATGTATTCTGAAATGCTTTAGAGTAGCATATTGTTTCTAAATAGTGCATTCATTTTCTTAAGACAGGTAAAAGCAGGGAAAGAGCAAAATTTTCTTCTGAAACTATATCTGCAGCAAATTAGTAGTGTAATAAAACAAGACAAGTAAGCTCCCAACCTTATCAATAAAGGATGCAGGGTAGCATCTATAAGTTTGCTCAAATGACGTTCCATGATATCCATAGCCATCAAAAAACTGCAGTGTCAAAAACCAACAGTGTTGATAATAGCAATGACTACAGATGAACAGAATTACTAAAATTTTGAACATATGAGAATGAAATTTGAAACTACTCAAACAAAAAGCAATACAGAGTTTTTTATAGAACTCAATACACCAGCATTAGACAAAAAAAATTACATGAACTACAAGTAAAAATGGTAATGGACAAATTCATCCAAAATTCTACATTTAAAATTTGATTATCTATCAGCAAACAACTAAAGTTGAGCAACAGTTATAGGACACTATATGGTCCTCAATTAACAAATTAATTGTGCAATTCATAATTAGAGACACATAAGAAGTTAAAGTTTCAATTGCATGTCCAATTCTCAATAAAGTTATCCTGACACTACTTATCAGAACAACTTCTATTTATCACCCTTCTGTTCACAACCTTGATAGAGTATTGAACAGTCAGTTCAGTAGCTATATTTGTGGAAAAAAAATAAATAAAGTACTCGATCCATAAAGTGTCCACCAAATATTTATAATTGATAACACTAGTAAAAAAAATTGATAAGTTAAAGGAAATAAAGAGCACAAAACCGCTAACAAAATTGTAAACAAATTCATACGTCAACAATCATTTAACTGAAATTTACAGGGAGAACAGATGTGCTATGCATAGAGCAGTATAGAGAACAGGAATCGACAAAACGGAACAAAGACAAAGTATTGTTATTATTCTTATTTACATTTTTTTTTGGCTAAGGCAAGGTAGCAAGATCATTAGATACAACCAAAAGGCAGGATGAGTATTAGATTTTGTAAAAGGCGCACCAAGAATAGCTTCCTTAAAAAAACAACCAATTCTAATCTATAATTTAATAGATTAATATATACACATATTGATGATAACTCCACAAGTAAACGCAAGTAGGAATATGCAGCAAAACACAAAATTCTTAGTTTAGTAAATGATATAGGCCAATAATGCTCATATACTTAAAGCTGATGATTTTTATTCTTATTTTTTTTAAAGCTTTACATCTCACAGTTAGGTGCCCACATCAATTCACAAAAAAATAATAAACATATAATTGTTCTAAATCACAACTAAACTATAACTCAGCAAAGATACACAAAAAATTAAAAAAATGCATTCACCAACTCAAGAACCATAACAGTAAGAAATTATGTTAAAACCATGATAAGTCGTACCATATTTACTATCTTCTGATTGCCTCACGGTCAACAGTCCACCACTCCTATCTGAGAAAGGAAAAAAAATAAAAAAAAATCAATCTCAGACACACAAATGTATTGGCTCATAAACTATGCACATTAATTTCAGTACAATATTAATCCAGTATTATTATCACATATCCCCAAAGTTTTGAATATTTTTTAATATCACGAGCATAAGAATTCACAAATTCACAAACACTCGCACAAATATATTGGGTCACTAATTATGAGGCCTAATTTTTCACTATACTATTCCAATAAACAATTACTATCAGAATTTCAAATTTTGAATTAGATTCGAATATCAGTGATGCATTAGAATTGATTAGTACGAGTAAAGATCGATAAAAAAACAGAGTAAGAGTGATAAGAAACAAAGGGTCTATCTAATTTAAATAATTGATATGGAAAGATTTGAACTTTACAATAGAAATCTCGTCAGAGTGTTGGAAATCGGAATGGAAGTGCAGAGGAATAGATGGAACTGTAGAACCAAGGACAGAGGTGGAAGAAAAGGCTAAGATGCGGTAGCTGCTTCTTCTTCACGACATGAGTAGCTTGTGCAATCGTCCAGATACTTTAATCTTTCAGGCCCTTTAGAGCCCAGCCCATGTAGAACTGGACCTACCCACAATTTCTCATAAAGTAATATAAGAATAGGGGCTAAAAAACAGGTAAAATAAATAAATTATATATATAAAAAAATCCCCCCTGATTATACAACATGATTATTAATTGGATGCTAATTTCAAGCAACAAATGAATAATTTATAAAAATAAGTTGCATTTTATATAAAATTAGCAATTCTTTTGATATAAATGGAAACTTATTTTATAGACTGTTCATTTATAACTAATTATGAAACGCTCGAACTCCTTTTAATCAAAGACTTATTTATTAGTATATCATTTTTTGCCTCATATTATGTAGAATCCTTCCGTGGGAATTTTTTTTTTAGTTTTGACTACCAAATAATTAATGTGATTTATTGGAATTGAATTTTTATAAAATACAGTTATTTAGGTGTCATTTGGATATATGTAAAATTCAGATTAGTTTACACTATGAATCAGGAAATTATATATCCAATAAGTCTTGCCGGACAAGGGAATGAGACGGGGGAATTGGACCGGTCCATTTTTTATTTTTTTTTAAAATTTAGACTGTATAATCCTATTTTTGTATATGTATTCAAATTATACCTAAAATACTATATTTTGTAAAAATTCTTGTTGGGATAAATACTATACATTTTTTGAGTCACAAATAATAAAAAAAAATTTGAAAAACCTGTCCAATTTTCCTGTCATTCGCCTGTCCGCATAGCATTACTCTTATATATCACGAATTTATGTATTAACTTTTTTTATTCATAAAAAAATCAATACATAAATTCGTCCTGATTCAAAGTGTAAACTAATCTGAATTCCAAAATATATTAAAAAGAGAGAGAATAAACGAGTATAATTACTATTCCGGATGTTATTCTTTAATTTTGTGTCATGCCTACTTTTTCTTTTATTATATCTTGTTAGTGAGCATTGCAAAGCAGCAATAGCACAAAGTATTGAATCAACAGCGTGTGTGATTGTTTTGCAGCCTAATATCTCAGTCAAGTAGCTTAGCCTTTACTTACTTACATGGCTTCATATATATCTTACAGGAAAAAGAAAAGGAGGGGATACTACATTAACTTTCATTTGGTCTATTCTTTCTACATTTAGATAACTAATTCAGCTAAATTCCCAGGTGATTTACTAAAGCCAAGCAAAAGAATAATCATTGGGCTATAAATATACATACATATCCTGATCACAATAAATATAACTATTTTGCAACCAGGTAAGCTAAATTTTTTCATATATCTATCTGCCTCAGAATTCAGATACATGGGTGAGAATTTGATTGAGGCTGCTCTAGTGAACAATATTAATGCCTTGTACCAATCAATTCGACAGGATCCATGTATCTTAAAGGGGATCGATGAGGCACCCAACCCCTAGCCATAATTTCAGCTGAAAGTCGGAGCTTCTTTACTCTAGCACTCACCATGGTACCATTTGGAAAAATGTGGGTTAAGCCCTTGAGAAAAATAAGAAATCGTCTCGAGCAAACTCATGATCAAGTCCAAGACCAACTATCGTACAAGGAGGCTCTAGCGGAAATAGAAGACATTTAACACACTATGAGACTATAAAACAAAATTACAAGTTTCAACAAAAAGTAGTTCCAATCCTACAAATTTAAACCAATAATCTACAAAGAAAATCAAGTATTAGACTCAAGTCACAACCATCAGATTATTTACATTTAGTAAGTTATATTCTCACTAATAACATTAAACTTGGACATCCAGAGTTTCTTTAAGCCAACACTTTCTAATAAGATACTCAACAAACTTCAATAATTTTGGACACATCAATCAGAGGACAGTTATTGACAGTCAACTTGAAGCAGCTAAAAATTACTGTACCAACCGAGATCCTTAATTACAGCTTAAAGCCAAGATTATTGTTTTGACGCAGACAGGGACCGCTATCACATTCAAATCACAGTTGCTTAACAGGATGATAAAAATATTATTCCAAGCAACTGAACCATATATGTTATATGAGACTTATTCCACAGCCATCAGCAGATCAAAGTCATGTTGCAACTTCAGGATGTAAATCAACTTCCAAGTTGCAGTGGAAGTGCCAATATCAATTATCCACTGGTGTCATCAGTCCACCTCCATCCATGTATTTATATATTTGTTGACCAATATGGTTCACATTTTATTCAATACCCTACTTCCAAGAACACACGGAAGTCATCCACTTGTGTAGCCTAGCAAAAGAGTATCCAGCAATGCAATTAGACACTAAGCTCTATGTTTTTGTTCAGATCATATTCTCTTAATATGTTATAGTAACAAATTTCTACTACATTCTTAAGGGAGATGATAAATGAAGCACAACAGATGGATTATGGAGTGCATTTATTGTTCCTATTGGAACCCCTTGCTTTTCTCAGAATTCACAATGAACAAAGTCTACATATTTCACCAATCCTAACCACAAGATGTCATGATGAAGCTATGAATAGAAGATAAATCCCCAAACTTGTGGCTAACAAACTGTTTATAGGTTGAACGTTTCTATGAATGACTTTGTAAGATACACTAGAATGAACTAAATAGCACTCGTCATTGTTCATAAATCATAAATAATCCCTAAAATGCTGCTGCTACCAACTAAATAAACTTTAAGATAATTTTATCACCCATCTACTAATTGCTACTAATCCTTGATTCAGAATCAGTTAGTTAGGACATAAGTGTAACCCACTTATGATGAGATCCTGCCAATGAGCAAGCCCAATTAGTACAGAGGAATAGAATCAACTGGAAACAAAACAGTCATTTCTATTTCAAAAACTGAAAAGCTCATCTTCAGTCAAAAGAATATCCACAATCTTCCTCGCAGACAGAAAATAAGACAAACAGACACAGTATCACGAGAGAAGAATAGAGGGAAATAAATGTATTCAAAAGGCCACCACAACTAAAATATTGCTAGCCACCATTGGGCTGCAACAGCACAAGCCAAAGTAACATGCATTTTAAAAAGAATGCAAAGTAAGAGCAAAGTTGGCAGATAAAGTTTAAACCCTATGTCTGAAAAAAGATCACAGCCAGATGAAAAGACTACAGAAAAAAGGGTATTAGACACCGAATTTACATGGACTTATCCGGCCAAGTTCCCACTTCTCCATAAGATCCAAAAGACTATCTACTTCCTACATATTGTTCGTTGTGAACTAAAATAGAAATGAACATAAGTAAATGCTTCTGGTGTGCAAATGCCGAGACAAATCTCAAGCACGGCAAAAGGTCAACTGCTCATCCTCGGCTGCATCAGAATTCATAACAGCTCCATATTTATCAACTTCGCAATAATAACAACCATTGTTACCATTGGCAGCAGTTATGCAGCAAGAGGAATTAACAAGATAAGGCATGTTGTGGAAAGAACGAGCAAGCCTGTTTGCAATGGCATCATGGTCCAAACCATGCCCACTACCATTATGCACAAACTCCTCAGCACGGTGCTTGAGCATCTCAAACATGATTTCAGGCTCATGCTGCATTACCCGGAGAACGTCCGCACAAGAAGGCCCAGGAACAGCACACGTCACTACAAAACTATGAGGTCCATCGCTCTGTGAAACGCGAACCATGCTCGGCCCACCAAACAGGTTATGAACTCCTCCAAGAGCCTCCTCATAAGCCCCACCCAAAAACATCCCCAAGTAGTAACTTCCTCTCCCACTGCCTTCCAATTCATGCAGTGGCAAGCTCGCCTCGCCCCCAATGAATTTATCAATCTTCCCATCACTATCACAAGTTAAGTCGGACAAAATTCCCTTCACTCCCGGATTTTGATTAAGTCGATGAATAGGAACAATTGGAAACAGTTGGTCAATTCCCCAGAAATCTGGTATAGATGTGAAAACTGAGAGATTAACATGGTAAGTTCGAACTGGATCAGAAGCCCCAATTGCCTTAGACACCGAGTCACATAACCCATCAACAACAGCAAGTTGTTCAATATCCAAAGATCCTTCCTTGAACTGTTCAACACATTTCTGCTTTAACTGATCCGAATAAAGTAAACATGTTTCAAACTCGCCGCGAATGGCAGCTGCAGATAAATTCCGGTAGTCCATATGAGCATCCTCAGGGAGTCGCTCTATAAAATACATGAGGTCGTTTGATGACATTTGGGGCATATGAGTACTTGATGATACAGCCTCAAATACAAGAACTGAATGATGAGAGACAATTGCTCGTCCACTTTCACTGCAAATTACAGGGTGTTTGACGGACTTACGGTTACAGACAAACCGAACTGCTTGAACTACTGCGGCAGCGTATTCTTCCAGAGTATAGCCAACAGAAACGTCAGAATCTGGCGATTTTGAACCGTCATAATCAATTCCCAGGCCGCCACCAATATCAATAACTCGCATACAGGCGCCAAGGCGGACTAATTCGCAGTATATCTGAGCAGCTTCACCTATGCCATCGGCTACCAGAGCTGTTGAGGGAATTTGAGAACCAATATGGAAATGCAATAACTGCAAACAATCAAGCATTCCACATTGATCGAGTTTCTTCACAACCCGTAAAATCTGTGTTGTTGTGAGTCCAAATTTACCTTTCTCACCGGATGTTGATCCAAAATGGCCCGAATGCTTCGTTCTCAACTTGGCTCTCATCCCAATAACAGGACGAACGCCGAGCTTTTGGCTTAATTCAATCACCAAGTCGACTTCTTTTTCCTGCTCAAGGACAATTACAGTGTTGAAAAGGAGCTTTCTTCCAGCAAGAGCAAGCGAAATATATTCAGCATCTTTAAAGCCATTGCAGATAAGAAGAGATTCAGGGCTTCCTTTGCAGAGACAGCTCATAGCAAGGAGGAGCTCCGGTTTGGATCCGGCTTCTAAACCGAAGCGCAATGAGGATCCAAATTTCACAATGTCTTCAACAACAAATCGGTCCTGGTTGCATTTCACCGGATAAACGCCTTGGTAATGAGCTCCATAGCCCTGCGACTGAATGGCAGAATTAAAAGCAGATTGAAGTGATTCAAGCCGGTTTTTTAGCACGTCAGGTAGCCGGACAATAAGAGGAAGCTGCAAGCCGAGCCCGCCTGCTGATTTCGGATCCGATGCCTTCTTCACAACCTTCATGAGATCAATTTCCTGGTGTGAGAGAGTGTCCGTACCGTGCGGGCGGACGGAGATGTTGCCGGTGGAATTCACGGCGAAATATGGACCTCCCCAGCCGTCAATTCCGTAGAGAGCGGAGGAAAGAGAAGTAGACCAATGGGAAGCGGCAGAAATGGTGGAAACAGTGGTGGTGGTAGTGTTAGTCGGCGGAGGCACGCCGGTGAATGGGTCTGGCGTGGGAAGAGAGCTATCCCAAGCAAAAGAATAGCCGGTAGGAGGAGTAACAGCGGGGTCTAAGCAACACGCGAGGGCCGGCATCCCTTCCCCGATCTGACCGAAAAAGAATCAAAGAATTTTATAGCGATATATATAAAGTATTTGATTTGATATGTTTGTAATAGCTGGGGGCTTTAGAACCCGCCGAGGCCGGAGCCCCGGCTACCCCCTCAAAAGAAGCGGAAAAAATTCGGAATCAAATGAAAATGGAAGCCTAACTCACACCAATTACACACAAATATCCCCACACCTACTTCAGCAGAAAGTAATCTGAAAGACTAATCAACAAAAACATTAAGAAAAACATAGATTTTCTTAAATCTAAAAATTGAGCACAAATGTCAGCATGTAGATTTCAGGTCTTATAGTAATTGATGAGAGAGAAATTCCCCGGAGGACTTTTCGGAATCCTAACGGCGAAGGGAAATTGAGACGGAGAGAAATTAGGGTTTTATTTTCAGGTGAAAGATTCACATATGTGAATTGAGCGAGAATTGCATGAGAGACGAAGGCAGTTTAAATAGGGGGCGGGGAAGGTTCGGGTATAGGGCCCAAAGATTCTGTGTAATTAAAATATCCATTTTGTTTGTTTTTATTAACAGGAATTATTTACTCTGATTTTTACCTTTTATAAAGAAAACTAGACTTCAAAAATGTGATTTCAAATTTTATTGTTTGTAGGTGAAAAAGTGAGTACACCTTTTTAGGTCTCAATTTTTAGTCTCCAATAATGTAATATTAATATATTAATTGAATATTTTTTTTATCAATTTTAAAATATCAATATAAAAAATTTTAGAATGAAGTTCAATTGATAACTTTGGATCCCATCAGGCGAAGTTTACATTAATTTTTTTTTTTAGTGCTGTTTGGTCATGATCTTTTTTTTATTGGGCCAGATTTAATGGGCTCCTCCCTTGAATTATGTTACTTTTGTCCTATTGATCCGAATGATTTGGGCCCAATTACTTGATCATTTCGTTGAGTTATCTCGGTTGGATCCGGTCATATGGGTCATTTCCTTTATTTGGGCTTAGTCATTGAATTAGCCCATTATGTAAATTGTCACTTAACCCAACTTTGACCGGTAATCATTACGCCAAATAATAGTTGATCACATATATCGCCACCTTTTCTGCATTTACATTAATGAGGATGGGACTCGGATGATGGTGGCAAATAGTGGTAGCGGTGAGAAAGTAGGCTACATACTTTCTTTGAAATGACCGGAGTGGAGAAAAGGTGTCGGTGATGGGTGGCACGATGGCAAGGGATTCTGATGCGTGTGGGGGCTAGGATGACAAAAAGAGGTAAGTAACAAAATATTACAACAGACGATCATATTATTATTTTTTCTCTCAGGCATTAGACATTTTTTTCCCTCAATTGTTGACCTTGTGATCACCGATCATCGACTCTCACGCCGAGTTATCTCAAACGGTCAAACCGCTGCTTTATAGGTCTTGACTTGTTGGCTATGCGCAGATATCGGACGCGTCTTGATGATTGGGACGTGGAGAAAGATCTTGGCGTTAACTTTGGCGCTAGAAGGAGGGCTGAGTTCTAGTGTCTTGAGTATTTTTCAATCACAAACTGTATTTGTTCTACGTCAATATTCATGGTGAAGAGTAGAACACCTACACTCGGCGGGCGACTATGGTACAAAACGGTGAATCAACACCGCGAGTGTCTGCTCGAGGATCGTTTGGGACTGCGATAAGTGTTCATGCCAAAGACAAATACGTCTAAACGATCACATGAAGATTTTCGGTACGAGGGTCGGGCAACGCCAAGCGCGTAAGCTAGTTTTTCCCGACAGAGAAGGGGTCCGCCATGGTCGGAAGCGGGTAGAAGGCACCTCGCCTAGAACTCGATCTATTTAAATGACGAAGACGAAAAAAGCCTCACGATTGGCTAAAATGGCAGATGAAGCGGATAGGGCCATGTAGGCACTTGTGAAAAAGCGACAGGATATAGCTGAACAAATGGCTCGAATGACGGAGTTGAGAGATGAAGAGTTCAGTTATGTTCAGTCCGAAGAACGAGGGCATCGGAGTGGGAAGGAGCATGCCCATTCGGACGCGTGGGTATCGGGGCCAACCACGAGAAAGAAGAAGATCCGAAAGCCCTACTCCTCACAGGATCGAAGAGGCACATCACCACCGTCGACTCTGGGGAGGCGGTCGGCGAAACGAAGAGGTCAATCCGGAGATCGCCTCTCTAGAAAGCACAAAGAAAGCACTTGTTGTTGCACATTCCCGCCAGAGCACCCGAGTTCATAGACGAAGTATATCTAGAGATCAACTCCCGAGAGTCTACTGAGGGTACATCACCCTGTGGACGCTCGTCATCGGAAAAGTCCCTCTAAAGTTGGAAGATCTATTGTAAAACCTATTACTTTCGTAAGAGGAAGGAGTCACCGGAAAAAGAAGCATCGTCACAACCAGAAGGCGTGGAGTATCTGGTTAAAGAGTTAAAAGAGCTTCGGAAGCAGCTTGCCGAAGTGCAGAAAATGAAGGATACTTCGGGAAAGAAGGCATCCCCTTTTTCCGCGGAGATTCTAAAAGAGAAGGCTGACCCCACCAAGAAGTTGCCCCACATTGAAAGTTATGATGGATCGGGGGATCCTTACGACCACAGTCAGGCGTTCGACCGACTGATGGATTATTATGACTTTAGCGATGCTGCTAAGTGTCATACTTTTGTCACAACGCTCAGAAAGGATGTCCGTCAGTGGATGGGGACTTTACCCTCGGATTCAATTTCATCTTGGGCAGACATGTGCAGTAAATTTCATGCTCGCTTTGGGAGCAACAAAAGAAGGGGAAAACCAACTGGTTCATTGGCTCAAGTTCGGCAGTTTTCGAATGAGTCTTTGGGCCAGTATGTGAAGCGGTTCCGTGAAGCAGTCGGCCAAGTGACAGACCTGAACGATCTACAAGCTGTGGGACTGTTTCAGAATGGTTTAGATTTGATCAAATCGGAAAAGTTGGTGAAAAAACTAATGTTCAATCACCCGAAGAGTCTCGCTGAAGCCTTTGACAAAGCTGAAGGCTATATCGTGGTGGAGGAAGCCATGAACAGCCTCAAACGTCCTTCTTCAGACCGGCTTAAGGAGACAGATCGGGACAAAACCGATGGAGATCAGAAGAAGAATGAAGGGAATAAAGACCGTTATGAGGGCGGGTCGAAGAGACACAACAATTGGAGACAGGGTGGAGGACGTTCGTCCACTCCAAATTCGAGAGAGAATGAATAAAACGTACACGGCACTCAATGCGAGCATGGTCATTATCTTGGATCGAGATTAAGGATCAACCTATCTTGAGCCACCTCGAGATAACATTAAGCCGGAAAAGGGAATCCTTGCAAGTATTACGATTACCATCAAGCTTGGTCACGATCTGAACGATTGTGCGATTTGAAAGATTTCATTGAAAGAAAAGTACAAGGTGGGGCTTTAGTTGATATGTGGCGCGAACTAATTAACAACAAGATCGAGGGACCTGTTCCGGTAACTCAACCCGATTCAATAGCGTTGCCGACTCTCCGGACACGACTGCAAGACATGTGATAGATGTCATCACCGGGGTACTTACAGCAAGCTCGTTGGAAAGAAGCGGCAAAAGCTATTTGGATTCGGTCGTGTCGATGGTGGGTACCTTCCGAAGATCGATAGACTTATCCAGAATCGGTAATCTCCTTTCTTGATGAAGATTACCATTCGGAAGTCATCGAACCGCATTTAGGATCATTGGTGCTGATTATTGTGAAGTGGGTTCGGTGGATATGAAGCGGATGATGGTAGATAATGGATCTTCTGTAGACATCCTGTATGCCCATGCTTATCAAATGATGAATCTGGACGGGCGGAAGATGGAGATAGGGCATGAGGCTCCTCTGTATGGTTTTAGCAATGATCCGGTCAATGTTGTTGGAACCATTGAGCTACCGGTCATCTTCGGGATGGCCCCTTAATAGGTAGAAATTATTTGCAAATTTTACGTTGTACATGTTGATTCTGCTTATAATGCTATTTTGGGGAGGCCTACTTTAATTGCTTTACAAGCTGTAACATCAATACCTCATTTCAAAATCAAATTTCCTACGGCTCATGGGGTTGGGGATGTGAAAGGAGATTTGTATCTGGCCAGAAGGTGTTACAGAAATGCTGTGATCACTTCAGGAGTGGTGGTATCGAAGCAGAAGCAGACCATGGTGATAGAGATCGAACCCTTCACCGAGAGTAGTTCCGAACCGTTGGTCATGCCAGCTGAAGAAACAGAGGAGATAGAGCTCATCCCGGGCAAGGTGGACAAAACAGTGAAAATAGGTTCGGGTCTGCCGGAACCTCTCCGGACGAACCTCATGGAGCTCCTGAGGTGCTATGTTGACGTCTTCGCATGGGAACCTCAAGATATGCCGAGAGTAAGCGAGGATATTCTTTGAGCATCAATTGGAAGTGAACCCGTCAAAAAAACCATCCGTGAAGAGGAGGATCTTTGCACTGAAAGTCAACGGATCATAGATGAAGAGATTACAAAAGCTGTTGGCGGTGACTTCATCTTTGAGATCGACTACCCGCAGATGGATGGCAAATGTGGTCTTTGGTCGAGTAGCGAGAATGGTAAATGGCGATCTGCGCATCGACTATATTGATCTGAACAAGGCTGTCAGGAAGGATTTCTACCGTACCCCACATCGATCAACTCATTGATGCCACTTCGGGGTATGCTTTATTAAGTTTTATGGATGCATTCTCTGGGTATCATCAGATCTCCATGTGTAAAGAGGATATACCGAAGACGACGTTCATTACGCATCGTTCGGTATATGCCTATAAGAAAATGACTTTCGGCCTCATCAATGCCGGAGCCACATACCAGAGGATGATGAACCATGTCTTCAGATATCAGTTGGGCAGGAATATTGAGGTGTACGTAGCCGACATGATTGTCAAAAGCATGTTGGTACATAAACATTTGGATGATTTAGAGGAATGCTTTCAGACAATTCGTCATCACAATTTGAGATTGAATCCCACTAAGTGCACCTTCAGTTTAGGGGCTGGCAAATTTCTGGGTTATCTTGTAAGTCAAAGAGGAATTGAAGCCAACCCAGAGAAGATTCAAGCGATCCTGAGCATGAAGACTCCTCAGTCATTTAAAGATTTTCAACGTCTAACTGGAAGGATTGCAGCTTTGAGGAGGTTCATGTCCAAGTAGACGAAAAAGATGTTTGCCATTTTTGATACGTTGAAAGGTCAAGAATGCAAAAGACGTTCCAATGGACTTGAGCGTGAAGACGCCTTTCGAGCATCAAGTCCTACTTATCTTGGCGCTTTCTTTGGTGAAGCCCGCTCTCTACCCGAGCCTCTATATTTGTACTTAGCAGCTAGCTCGTTGGCGGTAGGAGCAGTTTTGGTGCGTGAAGTTGGGGATAAGCAGCACCCGGTTTATTATGTAAGCCATGTCCTTCGGGATGCTGAAACAAGGTACCCAAACATTGAAAAGTTTGTTTTTGCTTTAATAACTGCTAGTCGAAAGCTTAGGCAATACTTCCAGGGTAGATTGGTAATAGTATACACAGATCAACCATTAAAGAAGATTATGAGCAAACCGGAGGTATCGGGGAAACTAGTTGCATGGACGATGGAGTTGTCCCAATTTTTTTATTGAATATCATCCCCGAACCACCATCAAAGGCCAAGCCTTGGCTGATTTTGTGGTTGAGTGCTCGTTCACTGAAGCTGATGAAGTTGTGACCGAGGCTGAAGGATCTGACAGAGCTGTTGCGATTCTTCAACAGAAGGAGAGTTCATGGACGCTGTATGCAGATGGGTCTTCTACTACAGACATCGATGGAGCGGGGATTATTCTCGACGAGTCCGGAGGATTCAAGGTGCAACAGCCATCGATTTCGGTTTAAGCGACAAACAACGAAAGAGTATGAGTATGAGCGGTACTTTCATGCGAGGTTACGACTAGCAAAGAGTCTTGAAGTGCAGAGAATAGTCATCTTCAGTGATTCTCAATTAGTCGTTAAGCAACTCTCTGGGGAGTATGAAGCTCGAGGCCCAAGAATGATCAAGTATTTGGCAGAAGTGAAAGAACGGCTTCAGTATTTCCAGTTCTACGAGTTTCAGGGGGTCGAGCGTAATAACAATGCCATTGCTGATGCACTCTCCAAACTAGCCACTACGGATGTTAATGTCTTTGATGGTTCGGTTTACTTAGAAATTTTGCAACATCCTAGTGTTCATGAAGCGGTGATGTGCGTCGACTGAACCAACTGTTGGTTGACTCCATACCTGGAGTATCTGGCAGATGGCGTCTTACCTTCGGATCGGATGCTAGCCAAGAAAATCAAGTACAAGAGTGCTAATTTTGTTCTGATTGATGGGGATCTGTTCCGAAGGGCCTTCTCATCTTCATTACTGAAATGTTTGACTCCATCTGAAGCTAAATATGCTCTCCGAGAAGTACATGAAGGCATCTGTGGCGACCATATGGCTGCTAAGTCACTAACCTACAAAGTACTTTGTCAGGAATATTATTGGTGACCATCTTCAAGAAGCGGTGAGTCGTCGTCGAGAAGTGCGAAAGTGCCAACTCAACAATCCAATCAAGATCGACCACCGGAAGAACTATACTCGATCTTATCTCTTATACCCTTCATTTGTCTGGGGGTTGATATCTTGGGTCCGTTACCAAAAGCAAAAGGTCAAGTCGGTTTTGTTATAGTTGCCATCGACTATATGACCAAATGGGTAGAAGCAAAAGCCACTTAGGTCAATAACGAACAGAGTGCTTGAAATTTTTGAAAGAGTCGATGAGTATTACATTTTGGAATTCCTAAGGTGGTAATATCGGACAATGGACGTCGGTTTGTGGGATCGAAATTTGAAGCATTCTTGAAAGAATCGGGGATTCAAAGACAGAAAGACTTGATGGCTCATCCTCGGTCAAACAGACGAGTTGAAGTGACCAATAGAAACGTCACTGCGAATGGGATCAAGCGCAGATTGACGGCGAGAAGCTAGGCGAGATGGCGGAAGAGCTACTTAGTGTGATATGGGCTTATCGAACTACTCAGGGGACTACAACGGGGATTCACCTTTCAGTTGGCCTATGCAATCGATGCCTTAGTCCCAGCTTGAAATTGGATCTCCAAGTCTTGAGTTAGTCGAATTCGAGAGATCTACAATGAAGAAGGGCTTAAGGCCAATCTTGATTTGCTTGAAGAAGTCGAGAAACAAACCTTAATCAAATTGGCGACCCTATCAACGCAGAGAGTAGCCAAGCATTATAATAAGGGGTAAAGCTTCGCAGATTCAAGTAGGAGATTTTGTCCTTAGAGAAGTTGAAGCATCTACGCTTGAAATTTGGGAAAGCGATGCCAAATTGGGAAGGACCGTGCTGAAATCAACTGAAGTCAAAGCCCAGGGACTTATCGGTTGAAAGGCATTAGGCAGGTCGATAATTAAAAATACTTAGCACAATCGGCGAGCTTAGGAAGTACTTTCAAGAAATTCAATGTCGATTACATCTAAGTCTCAGAAATGTTTACATCATCATCAATAAAATTCCTCTTTTCTCTCAAACAAATTTTGTCTCTGTTGCTGATCAGTTCAGTGGTGTTAGGAGATTCGGGAGGACTCGCTGACCATTCGATGGTAGCCTCTTCGGCAGGTGGTCCTTATGAGTTTGTCAGACCCTTCGTGGTAGGCAAACGTCATTGGTGTTAGGAGGTTTGGAAGGACTCGCTGACCATTCGATGGTAGCCTCTTGGCGGTGTGGTCACTAAAAGCAATCTCGAGCCCTTCGTGGTAGGTAATTGTCGTCACTTAGACCTTGTCGAATACCTTCGTGGTAGGCAAGTGTCATCCTTAAGGCATTGTCGAGCCCTTCGTGGTAGGAAATTGTCGTCACACTAGACCTTGTCGAATACCGTGGTGGTAGGCAAGTGTCATTCTTAAAACATTGTCGGAATTCCCGTGGTAGGCAATTTGTTATCGTCACTTAGACCTTGTCAGGCCCTTCGTGGTAGACAAGTATCATACTTAAGACCTTGTCAGGCCCATCGTGGTAGGCAAGTGTTGTCCTTCAAACTTCGTCAGGCCCTTCGTGGTAGATGACTGTCATCTTTTGGTTCTGTTAAGCCTTTCGGGGTAAACAAACTCCCGATGAAGCAGATCTGTCTCACACTTCGGTAACTGAATAAGTATCTCTTTACTTTATTACCTAAATTTTTCCTAAGTGTTGAGTTCGGAATGCCTCATTCTTTAACTTCACCTTATCTGTTATGTGACATACTTGGTTGTTAATTAACGGTTCGGGTTGAGTCCAGGAAAAAGTTTATACATTTTTCCGGTTAAATTAATATTGAAGTATTGGCCGAAAGTAAATGCACTGAAGTCACAAGGGGGAAGATCACTTTTCATTAATATCTAACCTACTTACAATATTAGAAAATAATAGAAATTTTTACAAATGTTCTTTAAATAAAACCAAGGAAAAACAAAAGCTTTAGCTTTTACACGCAGTATACAAATCATCTGAAGAGATGAGCGAGGATGGATCTACGTTGGTCAGTAATCAACTTCTCTCTTGCCACGACTTGGCCCGAGCTCGTAGCTTTCAATATATATCTTCATAATCTCTCCGTTGATTTCATCCGGAGTTCGATACTCTTCATGATTTGTTTGCGAAGGTCATCAGTTAAAGGAGGCCCAAGGTCCCGAAGAGCCTTGAGTTCTCGGATTTCTTCTTCGAGCTTCTGGCGTATATTCATCTGACGAGTTTCTTCCCGCTCCAGCTTATGAATCGTCTTAGTTAAGAGCTTAGAATTAGCCTTTAGCTCTTTGATCTTATCCATCCTTATTTCACTCCTCTGAACCAAGTCGACATTCATCTTGACGATCTCCTCATACTGTGCTTTAGTCGACTTCAGTTCTTCCTTGGAGGTCTTCACGTCTCCTTTGGCTTGGGCCAACTCTTTCTGAAGTCCTTCATTCGTATGAAGAACGCCTTCACGTTGGGTCCTTTCCCGAGCCAAAGCAGACTTCAGGATGGCGTTCTCCTTCCTCAATGCCTCTTCTTCGGATTCAGTCTCGAGGGACCTCGGGCGAACGCCTTGAAATCTGACATTCGCCTATGCATGATCAGTATTATTTGATCAGTTTCAGATGTATAAGTATGAAGATAAATATGGAAATAAAGGAGAGAATCATTTACCTTCGCCAAGTAGCTCATGCCTTCGCTAAGCAAATCCCCGTTCGAACTATTCCCAAATCGATGGTCATCGGTCTCACGAACAAAGGCCTCAAACAGTTGAAAGGGGAAGTTGGCATTAAATCGAGGCCACATGGTTGGAGAGGCCATAGCGTCATGCTGAAATTCGGTGGTCGTTTGTCTTGGAGGAGAGGCATAGATTGATTCTGAACCGTGAGGATCCGCGTGTATCGTTTCTAGAGAAGATCGGTGGAGAGTAGGCTCGGGGTCAAGAAGAAGGAGCAGAGAGGTTGAACTGGATCGATCGTCTGAAGGTTGTTTTCTTTTTCGGGATAATATGGGTTCAGATTCGACCAGCTCAACATCAGGTGTTTGAATTCCGGTGGGAATTATTGGGGGAATGACCGTCGAAGATAACGGAGCTCGGAGTTCTTCGGCAGTGAGTGGGGTCATCTTTGATCTTAACTTTTTAACGCGAAGGACTTTCGCCCGATCGCGTAGAGGTATGTCAAGTAGACTTCTCTTAATTGGAGCTGATTCAGAAGGTGCAGTAACAGGGTCAGATGGAGGGGTTGATTGTGGGATTGCTTCGGGAAGGATCTCCACGTCGCTTTTAGGATCTATATCGCGTTGGGTAGTTTTGGCTTTTTTGGCGGCTTTCTTCCTTCGGCGAGGTCTGAGGGTTTCTTCGGGAATGAGAGGCTCGTCAGCTTCAGGCTCATCATTCTGAAGGGAAATGGTTTGTGGATCGGAGGCGGGGGGATCGGCTTGGGAAGACTCTTCGGTAGGAAGCTCTTCACTCGCCTCCGTAGTCCTCCCTGCCAAAAAGTCTCCCAACTCTTTTACTTCCGAAGAAGTTGGTTTGATCAGAGACACTGCAAATAACCATATATTAAAACCCATGCCACTTAAATAAACTATATTACAGAGTTGTTCAAAACTTACATTTGTGATCATACAGCCAGGCTTGTTTGGTCAGAAGTGTAAAACTCCATTCTTTTGGAGGAATCTTCTTCAGAAAGTCTCTCATCTCCTTCACACGCTCTTCAAGAATATCTCCGAAGTCAGCAGAGATCCGATCTAAGATGGTCCAATATGGAAGAGTAGAGATTTCTGGTCTTGTGACGAAGAACCATTTCTTGTGCCATCCCTTATTGCTCGAAGGAGTACTCATCAGGGACCTCTTCTCAAATTTGGAGTTCGGGCGAGGAGATTGTTTGCTTAGCATCTTGAAGCCTCGTTTTCGGGACCTACCGGCTGAGAAAAGGGTGAAGAAGATGTCGACGGAGGGAGGGATCCCTAATTCATGACAAAAGGCAATGAATACCAAGATGTGGATGTAGGAATTGGGCACCAGCTGGGCGAAACCCACTCCTATGAACCCTAGGAGGGTAACAACAAAAGCATGGAGGGGTAGGAGGATCCCCTTTTTGAGGAACGTAGCCGGCATGGCGACCCAACCATCCGGTCGCTGATACATTCGCTCTTCAGGAGCAGGAGCCCTTATAGCATAATTATCTGGAATCTGATAACGAGTCCGGAGGGTACGTATCTCAGATTCCATGACAGTAGATGGAATGTTGGCATGAGGAAACTGTTCCCCATCCTTGAAGAAATCAGCAGGAGATGGAGGGTTTGAACTCGAACCCTCTTGGTTAGGGTTTGGATTGGGGGAAACTGTGCTCACAGGAGTCACACGAAGAGGAGAATTCTGGCTAGAGCTTACAGTCACCATTGTTGAAATTTCGTAAGATGAGAGAGAAAGAAGTTACGGGAAGGAGAAAAAGCTCAAAAGTTCAAATTGGCGGGTAAAAAACCGTCAAAAATTGGTAAAGTTTACCTTTTATATTGGCGATTACATACGATGTCGAGGGACACATTTAATTCACAAAATGATGGTGAATTGGAAGAGGTATCGTACGGTTTTGGGTCTAAATATCTTAACCAGTGTGGACTTATGTCTATTGGGCCTCCCATTTCTGTCTCTGATATCGATTTGGACCAAATTAGTTGGGCTTTGGTAAGTTTCACTCTGAACCTCTTGTGACTTATCATGATCCGTTATTTCATGGGCCTATATTGTTTATAGTCTTCCATTAAACCCCCTATTTAATAAAAGACTAGAGGGCAATGTTGGGTCATGATCCTTTTCCTTATTGGGCCAGACTTAATGGGCTCCTCCCTTGGATTATGTTACTTTTGTCCTATTGATCCGAATGATTTGGGCCCAATTACTTGATCATTTCGTTGGGTTATCTCGGTTGAATCCGGTCATATGGGTCATTTCCTTTATTTGGGCTTAGTCATTGAATTAGCCCATTATGTAAATTGTCACTTAACCCAACTTTGACCGGTAATCATTACGCCAAATAATAGTTGATCATTATGTACGCCACCTTCTGCATGGCATTAATGAGGATGGGACTCGGATGATGGGCGGTGGCAAATAGTGGTAGCGGTGAGGAAGAGGGCTACATACTTTCTTTGAAATGACCGGGAGTGGGGAAAAGGTGTCGGGGAGGTGATGGGTGTACAGATGGCAAACCGGATTGGGAATGCGTATGGGGCTAGGATGACAAAAGAGAGGTAAGTAACAAAATATTACAATGATTTATCATATTATTATTTTTTCTCTCGGGCATTAGACATTTTTTCCCTCTATTGTTGACCTTGATCATCGAAATCGACTCTCACGCCGAGCTATCCCCGACCAGTCCCGACCATCAAGCTTTTGGTGCTGACTTGTTAAACTGCGGGGATATCGAATAGCGTATTGGTGATTGGGACGTGGAGAAAGATCTTGGCGTTAACAAATGCATTAATTATAAAAAAAAATATTGTATGGATAAGTAGTATAGCTTATTATTGTATTGGTTAATGCAATATATTCTATAATCAATATAATAAAAAATTATATAAATTTATTAGGGTGAGATTGGTGTCAACTTCTTAATCGGATCCGATATAGAGTCCGTTAAGAGTGAACTAAAATAGTTCAAAATTAAAATTAAAAATGTTTTAATATTTAATAACTCTTGTAATACTTTTAAATAATAAATCTTTAAGCTCAAAAATATGTTTGAATAAAGTAAAAAAATTTGTGCTATTAGCTAAAATAATTTTGACAAAAGCAGAAAGTATAAAAAAATATCCCTAAATTGCTATAATAAATAAAATCTCATAATAATCAATTATCTTAAATTATCATTAATAATTTTACAAGTATTTTTATAGTTACGTAATTAATTACTATTTTGATTTTTATAGTATTTTTTATTAATTACTATTTTGATTTTCATATGTATGTATATTGTGAACTCTCGTCGACATATAGAGATCGTAGTATGTATGTGTGTATATAAATATTATGTTTTTTTTTTTATTAGTGATGATATGATAAAAAATTTAAAACTATTATGTTATTTTAAACTATTATCATAAATACATAAAAATCATCAAATAAGTCTTTGTATTGAGATTCCAAACCTTTTTGGGATAACATAGGCGAGTCTGCACATCACATGAGCATACACAAGATATTAACACATATGTTTAGAATTCAATATGATCCAGAAAGTTAAGTCATTAAATTTTAAGTTCATTCATGCGTATTATCTTTCATTATTTCTTTAACGTGAGACTAATTCACTTGTGATATCTTAATTAAACAAGTTAATCACATCAAGATCTCTCATCTACTTAAAAACTTCTCTTCAATTACTGTATCACCAATTCTTAATTATATATAACCACTTTTACTATTGTTCATGGAGAGTAAACTTCCACCAAGAAATCACCGATTCTTAGCAATAACAACTCTTTTCATTTTATGGAATGGAAAAGGTATTAACTCATCACATTCACTTACACAAGTTCTAAATTAATCAATTGTGTCAGCAATGACCTACCTAGTTTAGTTGCATGCGACCCTAAATAACCAATCTAGATCGAGCACTACTGCATGTAAAGGATGGAAAACCAAATTTAAATAGAATACATACATCAATTAGCAAAAATCTAAACGAAAAAAGACTTTGGAGTAGCTAGCCTATCGCCAATGAATTGAGAATGGTTAGCATAAAATAAACTTTGGTCAATTGATAAATACACTCTCCGTACGCAGACAGAGTTGATCTCTCTTTCTACATATTATTAATGTATTGATCAATTAATTTCATGATTACCGGATCCCAATGAATCGGTTAACCCCATGTGCAAGAAAAACTAGTCGTAATTAATGTGCTTCTTTTACTCGGAATGAAATATTAGATAAGATAACATTATAAAAATAGTTACTTTTAACTTTAAATATTTCTGAAAAAACTTTTGAGTTTTGAAAACATTTTTTAAAACCTTATCAAATTGAGCTTTACATGAATTTTTTGCACTTTTTTTTTCCCTTTCTCAGTTGAATCCAACAAAAAAAGATACCCAATAAACTGAGTGGAGTACAAACCTATCTTGGCCTAATATTTGTGGGGTTGGTGTTACCCTTTCCCTTTATTTTGGTTTAATTATTAATACCTTTTTGCACTTTTTTTAAACACAAATAAATTAAATGTTTCTTTAAAATACTACTACTACCTTATTGTATATCCAACTTGTTTTTTTGACCATTAGTTTCTTTGCATTCACGACCACAAAATACGAAGACGTGACGCGTGGCAAAAGAGAGATTAATTAGAGGCAGGGGAGAACGGGCATAAAAATATATAAAAGTATTTCAAAACAGATCAAGCTTTTGAACCTAATACGAATTGATGTCGTATTTTTATTGATTTCTTCTTCCTTTTTCTGGTCATGATGTTGAAATTCTCCGAATGCCAAGAATTATATATATATATATATATAAAAGATAGTGATTCATAATAAATATTTATTTTGAACATTACTTGTGAAGCCCCCAAAACAGGTATACATTACCCATCTTGAATCGCCAAATACATGGTATAAAATTCAAATACTGACTTAATAAAGATAAATTATGTCGTAAAACAATACGACAAAACATAAATTTAATAAGAATATTGTCATCTGTATAATATCCACACTCAAAGGACTCTTCATTACATTTCTTCGTCACATTATTTAACGAGAATAGTGAGGAGACTACTAATCTTATCATCCTGATGAGTCACTCCGCTTCGACTCATCCCAAATATATTCTCATTTCCTCAAGAGAAACAATGAAAGAAAGGGTGAGCTCAATAAATGGCAAGTAAAGAAATATCATGACTAAGATAATGCGAGAATAAATTATTATTAGTATTCAACAATGTTAAAGTGATAAAATACAATAGACATCAAGTTTAACTGCAGCGGAACAAGCAATCCATTAGAAGAGTCAAGTAAAGAATAAAATCTACTATCTTCTATGATTTAAAAAAAAAATCATCACTTTTATTGCTGGGACTCAACTTAATAAATAATTCACATCATCAATTCATCCTTGCACTACAGGCCAAAGATATTATTTAGTATCACGACCACGAATTATCCATGCACTACGGGCCAAAGATAATTGTGTTTTCATCAACGGTTCTGATCATGTCATAAAACAATTCATCTTTGCTCCCTTGGCCGAAAAGAATCCATAGCCATAATCATACCAAAAACTGTCCATCAATGCACTACGGCCAATGAGAACTTTTTCTACATCATTTGTAACATTACGATCATAATTATACCGAATAATCCCTGGTCATAATCATACCAAGTCCATCTATGCACTACAGGCCACAGATGACTTTCAACAAAATATAAACACGAGGATGATGACAATGATATAAGAATTCAATAAAACAAGTTCAAGAATTAAATTATCCAGGAACTAATAACGTCTAAATTGTCAACATGATACTTCTTTATAGAGTAAAATTCAAGAATACTCAGAAGAATATTTCCATGAAAAGATACTGGATGAAGCGCAAATATCAAGGATATTCTACTAATTTCATGGAGTATAGAAGTCAAAACTTTAACCAACTGAGTATAATAAGGAATTGAATAACAAAAGAAATCACCATGCATGCGGTACTTCGCATAGACAGGTTATTCTAACAAAATAATAAATAATCTGAATCCGGTCAAAGCGTATCACACTGCCCGGCGGATATATTCAACGAGAATAATAAAGAATAGAATAACAACGAAACCACCACGCATGTTGTACTTGACGTATGCGAGTTATTCCAACGAATAATAAATAACGGAACCGTGTCAAAGTAAATTACGCAGACGGGATGTTCCAACGAATAATAAAAATGGAATAACAATGAAATCACCATGCATGCGGTACTTGGCATATGCGAGTTATTCCAACGGGATAATAAATAATCGGAACCCGAATCGTGTCCCAAAAGCCGCATGAATGGGATATTCCAACGAATAATAAAGAATGAAATAACGTAAGAATTTCACCAAGTATAAGGTAGCCCACATATCTGAGTTATTCCAATGAATAAATAAATAATGGAATAACAGAAGAATTTCACCAAGTATAGGGTAGACCGCGTATATAGTATTCCAATAGAATAATAAAGAATAGAATAACAGAAGAATTTCACCAAGTATACCACGTATACAGGTTATTCCAAATAGAATAATAAAGAATGGAATAAGAGAAGTTCTCTTCATGAATACGAAAGAAATAATACCCCCTACCTTATAAAGAAGAGTACTCCGATGGTAGGGCGGGGATATACTTGAAGAAACTTGCACTACGCTCAAAGCTTTCTTAAACGTTAAAGAAATACGCTCAAGATTATAGAAGAAAAATTCTCTCTACAGTTTCTCTCTCTTAGAGTTTCAGTGAATTCGTAAGAAATAATGAAGGAATGAGCTTCTATTTATAGAAGAATGGACTGAATAGTAACCAATCCATGAACGGTCCAAATTGGTTTAATAAAATATTCTAATAAAACAAAAATCTTTTAAATAAAATATACTATATTCTATTTATTGTCTAATAAAACAAATAACTTTATAAAAGTATTTTGTTTTATATAAAAGATTTTTACTATGCAAAATACTATCAGAGACATTATGCATAATAAAATATAATATATTCTAATTATTGTCTAATAAAATAAATAACTTTATAAAAGTATTCTGTTTTATATAAAAAGATTTTTACTATGCAAAATACTATGCATAATAAAATATTATATATTCTAATTATTGCTTAATAAAACGAATAACTTTATAAAAGTATTACATTTTATATAAAAAAACTTTTCTGTTTTATTACACTAATAATACTAATAAAACAAAACTTATATATATAATATAACAATCGACAATAATTGAATCAAATAACGTGAGATACTATGCAGCAACTATTGTAGCAATAATTGAATAAAATTGAGTGTTTTGTCATGTAAACATCAATAATCAATACCGTGTGCTACTATGCTACCACGCGTATTACTGTACTTTTACTACCGAGTAGTTCAACAGTATTAACGGTAAGATTTCCGCCGTTATTTTCATAAAATTATTTTTGTCGTTTTCTCAATCCGACAATAATTCCGTTGTGGGGTCCACCAATAATTGTGCCGTCGTACGAATATTTTCTGTTAAAACGAATATTCCCCGATCCATCGAATATAATACAACAACTTGCATACTTCGTAAATTAAATCCATACCATAACATTATTTCAAATCCATACCATAATATTAATATTAAAAAAATCCATACCACAACTATAACATTATTTCAAATCAACAACAAATATTCCCCGACCCATCGAATATAATACAACAACTACCCACAACTATAACATTATTTCAAATCCATACCATAATATTAAAAAAATATATTTCAAAAAATTAAATCTTTATTCGTAAAATTTGAGATTTTACATTACTAGATCAACTTAGACAAGAGCACGGTCGTTAGTCTTTGTGACGGCTAGAAAAACTCTTATCAACAACCACTGTTATGACTAATTTGTCATCGAAAATTAGTAAGATTCTGCCCTAGTCGCTACTCTTACTGTCGACCAAGCTAAATGGCAAAATTTCTCATCAATACGATCTCTTATAGCCTGGCCACTAATAGGAGTAGTGGTCAGACGATAAACAAAACCCTATCCAATATTTGTAGAGTCCATCTGGTATCAATTGAGAGGAATAAGAAGAGAAGGCTGAGGCGTTAGACAAAATTAATTCTATATCAAAATTCAAGTTTGAATAGATTATTCTACTACAATTAGTCCTATTGAATTTTTTTTAACAAATTTATATTAATTTATAAATACAATTAAAATTACATATATGAAATATCAAATTGATCCCATATCAAAGTTGATCTGTTTAGTGAAATAATGTCAGTAACAAATTACCCACATATAAAGAGATAGTAGATAAATAAATAACAACTGTCCTTTCAGATAAGCACAAATAAATCAACGTATAGTTTTAAAGAATAAAATTTATTTATTATTATACTATCGTCATCTCAATATGACATTCACTTTAATTAATTTTGGTATTATATTTCATAAAAAATAAAAATTTATACTTATATCGTTCTATTAAAAAGAGTCGTTTTATTAAAAAAAATAAAATATTTATACTTATCTGCATGTTTTGGAATCTGATTCGGAGTCCCATTTATACGAATTGATCTCGTACGGTACAAAACTGAATATTCCTGGCTTTTGAAATCACCAAAAATCATGTACTCAATAATAGTTAAGGAGGACCAAACATGAACATGCTAGCAATGTCACATTTGCCACTAAAGCTATAATAAATTAACAGTGACGAT
Organism: Panax ginseng; assembly: GCA_020205605.1. Classification (NCBI taxonomy): domain Eukaryota; kingdom Viridiplantae; phylum Streptophyta; class Magnoliopsida; order Apiales; family Araliaceae; genus Panax; species Panax ginseng. Next base: position 150,434,394 of record CM035134.1, read on the forward strand.
TGACGACCAAAAAGAAATCGGCCATGAAAAGAAATGTGAATCTCTACGTATATGATGAGGATAAAATTGGCAATTCATTTGTAAAGTTATTAAAACAAGTTACATTTTTTTTTATATTAAGGAGTTTCTAATTGTATAATGCTTACTTTTTAAAAAAAAAAAAACCCAAGTTGTTGGTCTGATGATCAAAGAGGTATGTTCCCTACCTTGATTTCTTGGATTCAAACCTTATGCTACGTTTAGATTGAAGGAATGGAATGAACGGTGAAATGATTCATTCCATTCTAGTTGGAATAGGTTATTCCATATATTTTTCTTCTCAAACGAACCAAACATAATTTTTTTCATTCCAATCGCAACTAAATATAATTTTTTTCATTTCATATAAATGAGTCATTCAATTCTCACGTAAAATTAGGTTCAGCACGTCAGCACCCATAAAAAAATCTTCTGAATGCACCATGCTGACGTAAGGGTGCACCCTTAAAATGATTAATTTAGTCTTAATTTATGCGTAAATTGACACGATAATACTTTTATAAATTGACCCAATAATACTCTTTATCATTCAACAAACAAAAATATAACTCATTTTTATAAAATGTACAAATGAATTCTTCATTTAGAAAAATATGCTACCAAGTAACATGCTATGGGCTCCATCCGTCACCTGGGTTAAACAGTGACCTATTTTTTTGGGCTACTCTCCATAGAGAAAAATAATAAATAAATAAACATCAGATAAAGATATGTGTTTCATTCCACTGTGACTGTGATGAGGTAGGGAAGAAGAGTTTGCACTTTGCATTACGTTTTGTTTTTGTTTATTTCACTTACAAGAAGAATGAACGATTTAGCACGACTGACCTAAAGATTGGGTTGGGTTGGGTTGAACAGATTTAGAAATTATTTTTTTTAATAATAAATTTTATTTTTTAAAATTTCGCATCAAAAAATTTACATCCTAAAAGTTGAGTTCAGTTTGTGTGCTTGGAAATGTAGAGTTAATACGAAAAAGGAAAACAAAAATTATTGTAAAAATAAAAAATCATTTTAATGAAAATATTTATACTTATAAAAAATGTACTAATTTATTTTATTTAAAAAAAATTCTTACTATATTTTTTAAGTATTAGTAGTTTATAATATTAATACTTACAATGATTAAACCTCGATCTTTCCCTCCAAATCTTTGACCACGCTGCCAAATTCCACCCCAATTTCCAGCATAATTATGACACGTACCACGCCATCATCAACAAGCTCGCACGAGCTCGCGCATTCGAGCCGATGGAAACTCTTCTCGCCCAATTACAGAAATTGGACATTAAATGCGGCGAAAATCTATTCATTGTCGTAATTCGAAACTACGGAATCGCCAGTCGCCCCAAACAAGCCCTCCAAACCTTCTTACGGGTCAAAGAATTCGGCGTTGAAACCTCAGTAAGGTCATTTAATACTTTGTTAAACGCTTTGATTCAGATCAAACAGTATAATTTGGTGCATATATTGTTTAAACATTGTAAAAAGAAGTTCAACATAATACCTAATTTGTTTACTTGCAACATTTTACTCAAAGGTCTTTGTAAAAACAATGATATTGAAGGTGCCCTTAAGGTGTTAGATGAAATGCCAACAATGGGTATGGTCCCAAATGTGGTGAGTTATACTACCATATTGGGGGGTTATGTGTCTAGGGGTGATATGATTGGTGCAAAGAAGATATTTGATGAAATTCTTGACAGAGGGTGGATTCCGGACGCAACGACATATACAATTTTGATGGATGGGTTTTGTAAGCAAGGAAAGTTAATTGATGCAATTAAGGTTATGGATGACATGGAGGAGAATGGGATCGAACCAAATGATGTCACTTATGGAGTGATGATTGCGTTTTGTTCGCACAAGAAGTCGGGTGATGCGGTTAATTTGCTTGGTGATATGCTTGAGAAGAAGTATATTCCGAGTTCGGTGTTGTGTTGTAAGTTGATTGATCTTTTGTGCAAAGAAGGGAAGGTTGAGGATGCGTGTGATTTATGGAAGAAGCTTTTGAGGAAGAATGTTACCCCGGACAATGCGATATCGAGCACACTTATTTATTGGCTTTGTAAGAAGGATAAAATTTCTGAGGCAAAGAAATTATTTGATGAGTTTGAGAGGAGTTCTGTTCCTAGTGTCTTGACATATAACACACTTATTGCAGGAATGTGTGAGAGGGGAGAGTTGTGTGAGGCAGGGAGGTTGTGGGATGACATGGTGGAGAAAGTATACAGTCCTAATGCTTTTACTTATAATATGTTAATTAAAGGATTTTGTAAAGTTGGTAATGCCAGGGAAGGTATTAGAGTTCTGGAGGAGATGTTAGATAAAGGGTGTTTGCCTAATAAGGCCACATACTCTATCTTAGTTGAGGGGCTCTATGACTCGGGGCAGGAAGCAGAAGTCTCCAGGGTACTTTCAGTTGCCGTTTCAAGTGCACAAGGAATTGATACAGACACTTGGAGAGTTTTTATAGCCAAGTCATTTCCTGAACTTGATCATGGGGAAGCCACTATTAATCTACTATTGTCGGATAAGCACTTAGATGTCCATATCAAAGATTGAAATATATGACTGCCAGTTGTGCTATTGCAAAGGTTATATAATTTGAGAAGCAAGGAGCTGCCTTTTATCTCTGCATATATGCCTATTCTGTTTGTTTCTTAGAAGCTATATGGACTGACAAGGAACTGTGGCTTATTGGATTGCAAGAACCTCTTATTTGTTTTAGCCCTTCTTTGAAATTTGAGCACAATATGTTGAGCAACTCCTCGATTTTTTTCAAATGCCAATTTAAAAGGTGAAGCACATTGTTGGGCCAACCAGAAGACATTTAGTTCACTGACGAGAAACATCAAGCAATCTCTCTTCTACTGCAACACTGCAATTTAAAATGGATGTCCTGCATTTCTCTCTAACAAAATACTGACAGTAACGCTTCTCCAAGATGGTATTTCAAATACAACAATTCCATGTAGTAACCTCTAATAATCTACAAGAAAACACTATTTGTTTTATCCTTTTGGGAAATGTTCCCAATGCTCTGGACTATTCTATGATTTCAATTGAATGGTATTTATAGGAGTATAGATTTGTGCTTGCAAGTGAGAAGAGGTGAAAATTGAAGAAATTGAAAATCTTGTTCAATGTCAGTTCTACTTTTACCACATTATATACTCCTTTTTTGCTTTTGTAAACCAACGTTCTTCAACCACAGATAATTAAATCAGTTGTACTTCTTTTAAGTTACATCTTCATTGAAGCTTCATCCATTGATGTTTATACCTCAACAGATTTTTGATGCTATTTATCTTGTAGAACTAACTTTATCAAGGCTAAAGCCAAAATGGAATAAAAATATTAAATAGATCTGAACTAATTAACTTGCTCAAATTCACAACTGCTCCAAATAGCATCAGAATATTGTTCTTCTCAATCAATTCACCTCGCATTGGAGCACTTTGTCACACAAAATATGAGTTACAATAGAAAGTAGGACGATTTTGTGCGATACTAAAGATTGAAGTTTATGTTTATGCTCATATATTAAGAAATACAAACATATATATTAATGGATTCAGCAGTGAAATAAAGTTAAATTTTGAAGAACATCATCTATCCAATACTTCGTTTCATAGTTTAATAAATATATACACGGCAAAAGTTTCCATACAAACACTGAAAATAAAATATGATAGAGAAAATGTCAATACCCACATAGTAAAATAATAATACCATCACATACTATTTCTGGTGTAAAAGTTTCTACTCCGCAGACGGAAGAAAGCAAATAACAAGGGACAGGGCTAATTGTGCAGAGAAACTAATCCCTGCCTCTACAAAAAGCACCTGAACATTGTTGTATCACTGTTGTTGAACAATGACTTTGAAAGAGAAGATATGCAACCCTACAAAGGCTAACTATTAAACTGACGAGAATCAACTTTTTTCTCCTCCTTATCATTCTTCAAAAGCAGCAACATAAACAATAGAAAAAGATTCGCAAGGGCAGCCCCGTTCTTAGTCTGCTCTGGACTGGCCAGCTCGTGAAGACAAGATTATGCCAACAATGAGACCATAGAGGGCTAGAGCTTCAGCAAAGATGAGTATAAGGATCATCCCAACAAAAAGCTTTGGCTGTTGTGCATTAGCTCTGCAAAAGAAAATCATTTTCATGGCATTAAAATCTCAATCATCTTTTATAATATGATATAAACTCTTGGGCATATTTGCCTCGACAACTAACCTACTCAAGTTATTGCAGAATACCAATATAGTTAAGAGTAACTTGAGGTTGAGAATATATACTTGATTAAAGCATGAAACCTATCCTTCACTCACTAAAATCTATATTACATTTTTCCCCCTTGTCAATAAATAATACACACACACATATATATATATATATATATATATATATATATATATATATATATATATATATATATATATATATATATACAGTAACCGATCAGTGAGGCTCCTTTACTTTGTTAAAATCACGGACTCTTTTTTTTTAAACAACTAAAAAAAATAGTTTAATATTTATGGAACTGAAATTTTTTCATAATACAGTGTTTTGGATGTGATTTGGATACGTGACTGTACATACATTTTTTGGTATACGTATCCAAATCACATCCAAAACACTGTATTATGAAAAAATTTCAATTCCATAAAATATTAAACTTTTTTTTTTAGTTGTTTTAAAAAAAAAGAAGCAAAAAAAATCACAAAAAAAAATCCGCATTTTAACAAAGTAAGGGAGCCCTTACAGGAACCGGACCGTATATATATATATATATATATATATATATATATATATATATGGGGTTCCATCCACAGCAACCTGTTGTTGTTGAGCAACCCCTTTTTTAGCCTTGCGTTGATTTATTTTTATTTTTTTTTGCTCCGGCTGCTACAACACAATATTGAACAGATCATTCATTGGTGAAAACTCCGATATTACTTGCTCTAGAATTTAATCTAGCTCCTCCAACTAATATTATCACTAAAATCAATTGCTAATAACAACATTTACCTACTAGCAAATAATCAACGCAGTATGGTCACATCACAATGCACCTGTTTCTAATTAGCACTAACATGTACCAAATTGAATAGAACACAAACTGACATCAGCGAACAATATATATTCATTTTAGATCAAATGAAAATAACAATACCTAACACCAGCATCACCAACAATTCCAATTGCCATTCCAGCAGAGAGACCAGCAAGACCACAAGCAAGGCCAGATGAAAGGTGTGCGTAACCATCAAAAAGGTAATAGGATTTGGCCTTGGGGTTAATTCCGGTACTTATAATAACAGCAATAATCAAACCATAAATACCCAACACACCAGCCATAACCACTGGCACAATAGACTTCATAACCAGCTCCGGCCTCATCACTCCCATCGAGGCCACTCCTACACCACTCTTCGCAGTGCCATAAGCAGCCCCCATACCTATTTTAAATCAATGATGTTCAGGATCTCAATTGAGTAAAATACATAGATGGAAAGAAAATCTACGAAAGAAGTACAATATCTACGTGTGTGTGTACCTAGATTTACTTGGACACTTTTTGAAAATAACTAGATGTGTCTATACGTATATAGAAATGTATAAAGTCATAAATATGTATGTATCTGTTACTATTGTTTAAGCAATGGAGAGACTTCCTTTCCATGGATGCCCTATGGAGTAATTAACATCAGTACGCCATTCGCCTCTTTGACAATAAGGTTTATCTGACTACTTTGTAGTTACAAATAAAATAGTTAAATTCGACCTTAAACTTATCCCAAGTCTTCCGGCTCATCTTTTCCTTTTTAGCTTTCATATGTTCTACTCTTGTTTTTACTCCTCTTCCCAAGTGTAAAATACGAAACAAATAAATTTGAGGCTTTGAAACTTATCCCAAATGCTGAGTTTATTCCTTTATATAAAATATCTTTAAGCTCTCAGGTGGCCTCCAATTTGAAATCCAGCACAACTTTTTACACGAATCTCATTACATTCTTAAAATATGTCGAAAGTCAAACAACAAACTCGGGATGGAGTGAAATATGAACCGGTGTTCACTAAATCTAAATTCAATTGATAATTCTACTTGACAATGCTACCATCCCAGTATCAGATTTCTATTCATAATATATCTATAACAGTTACCATTCTTGTTTGTGTTTTGATTAGTAGAACTTAAAGGAGATAGATACAACTCACAAAACCAAATAAACAAATAAAATAGAGGGTATAACTTATCGATATGTTAACTATTTCTGAAAACGTAGAAATAAAAGAGTTAATTAGATTCAAGTACCTGAACTGGGAAGCAAATAAATATTTAAATTGCAATTAAAAAACATATGATACTACATGTAATTATGTAATTGTGGAAGTATGAATAGAGATCTAGGATTAGGATTACAGGAGAAAACGAGGGCGGCAGCAGCGCCAAGGAAGCCAAAGAAGGGCGCAGTTTCATCGCCACTGAATGTTGAAGACATTTTTCCAGGAAATTAATGGGGATTAATTAGATCTGAGAAATTTTGCAGAGTTCTCGACTCAGATCTCTCTCCTCTGTTTCTCCCCCAAACTCGAATTTGCATAGAAGATTGGTGAATCGAATAATTAACTAGCCTCTAGTTAACTTCATACACGTGTTATATTCGGGTTTGCATTGCGAGGGGGAGGGGGAGGGAGAGAGGGTGGGGTTGGCGATGGGGGATTATTTATCAAAAAACCATTTTATAATTAACTTTTATAAAAAATAATGGGAGAAAAATCAAAAATGTCCCTGACTTTTATCGCGATATCGAGTACCTTATATTTTTTTTTGTCCAAAAATACCTCTAACGTTATAATTTTTGGGTCAATTGTGCCCCTGCCGTTGACAGACATGCCAAATAGACAAACAAAATTAACACTTGGACATATTTTGCTTACGTACGCTTACATACATAGGCGGATTAAATACTAATATATAAAATACTAAAATACTAATAATAAAAACAACAACAACAACAACAATAATAATAATAATAATAATAACAATAACAATAATAATAATAATAAGATAAAATAAAATAGTAATAATAATAAAAATAAAAATAAAATAAAATAAATAAATAAATAAAATAAAATAATATTTTAGTATTTAAAAAATATATAATATTAATATTTAGTAAAATAATTAAATAAAAATATTTATATATTTACATATTACATTGTAAATATGTAAAATACTAATTACATTGCTTACACTAAATTAAAAAAGGAGTAGCAGCCATGCCCCAAATTCGTTCCTCCGTCCAATCCGATCAAAAGGAGCAGCAGCAGTCATGGCCATCTTCAGATCCAGCCGATCTACCACCACATATACATTCAGATCCCATCTCTCAGCTCAATTCCTCATGGGAGACCAAAATTGCGGTTCTGAACCTCAGATACAAGTTGTGAGTCAGAGTAGCATAAGTTTAGATAAAACTGTACTGAACCATTTTTCCACTGTATTGAACCGGCGGAGGAACTTGCCGCTGTTGCACTCCATCCGGTGCCAAGCGTTGTTCTTCTCCTCCTTTTCCTTGCTCCTCTCGCCGCTAATCTGGAGAACCCTTCCTTCTTCCACCTCTACCTTCACCTCCTCCTTCTTCAGCCCGGCAGGTCGGCCTTGAACATGTGGGCCTCCGGCGTCTCCTTCCAGTCAATTCGCGTGTTCGCAAACGCCGCGGCCTCTTTTGCAAATTCCGATAGAGGGACGGAGAGAGCACTGCCAGATGTTGGATTTTTTAATTAAATATAAATATTTATTTTGTTTATTAATTATTTATTTTGTTTTAAAGAAAAATAAAATAAATAATTAATAAAAATTGGATTTTTTAATTATTTAATGATTTTTTGTACACGTCAGCAAATATTGCCACGTGTCAGTCACATTAACACCCGTTAGTCTAGTTGGCAGATTTGTTAACGGCAGGGGTACAATTGACCCAAAAATTATAACGTTAAGTGTACTTTTGGACAAAAAAAAAATATAGGATGCTCGGTAGACATCACGATAAAAGTTATGGGCATTTTTGAACCTTATCCCAAAAAATAATATATATTTTGAATTTAATTAACGAAACACAACTGGTTTTGAATTTTTCGTCCACCCTAATAAACAATCAGAATCGTCCAAAGTTTGTAATAAATCTCATCGTTCATTATATTTTCTTTAACTTCAAAGTATAAAAAATTACTCTCTCCCACTCTCAGATCTTTTTTCTCCTCCCAAACTCGCCCTTTATCTCTTCAATTCTCTAGCGCCGACAATTTAATTAACAAAACACAAGTCTCACCGTCCATTATATCTTTTTTAACTTTAAAATATAAAAAATTACTCTCTCCCACTCTCAAAACTTCTTCCTCCTCCCAAGCTCGCCTCTTCAATTATCTAGCGTCGACAATCTCTCCTCTCATTCCTACGTAGTGTACAATTATTATTCTATATAACATAACTAAACCTTTATATACACGTAAATAACATACATACCTAACCTAATACTCATGGAAGCTATAAATTACTTAGGGGGTGTTTGTTTAAAGCTGAATGGAGTTGAATCTGAATGGCTGAATCGGTCAGTGCATTTGTTTTGGTCTGAATGGTTGTATCGGTAAAATGAACGAGCTGAATGGCTAAATCAGATTTTTTTAGCTGAATGGCTGAATGAGCAACTGGATGAAGTAAAAAAAAATTTTAATTTTTTTTAAAAAATATTAACTATTATATTAAATAAATTTACAACAATTTTGAATTTTTTCAGAAGGTTAAAATAATAAAATTTTGTCATTCAGATGTTTCAGACATGTCAATTATCAAACAACTTTTTTCATTTAGATTCAGATTTAGCTCATTCAGATTCAGATTCATTCAATTTTTATCAAACACCCCCTTAATACTTTTTAAAATTAGAGAATATTTAATTTACTTAAAATAATATTCCTTCCGTTCCCAAAATTCCAAAAGAATAATTAAATATAAATTTTTTATCCTCAATCTTTTGAGATAAAATGTGAGACCCCGAATTTTATGAAATAAAAGTATTAAATTTTTCTATTTTAGTAAATGGTTAAATTAATAAAATTTAAAATTAAAGGTGATATGTGAAAAATTTGTAAAGTAAGCAAGTTGTTATAAAATATTCGTTTGGTCGGGTAATATTCTTTTTATCGGAGAATACTCGTACGACGGCATAATCATTGGTGGACCCCAAAACGGAAGTACAGTCGTCGTAGTTAGAAAACGACAAAAATATTTTATGAAAATAACGGCAGAAGTGTTATCGTTAAAACTGTTGAACTACCCTAGTAAAAAAAAGACGATGTCTGGCGTGGTTACATAGTAGACACTTGTGATTTGTGGCGCCCCAAAATAGGTATACATCACCCATTCTGAGTTGTCAATACATGGCATGTAAACAACTACAACTTTATTATTACAATAGTAAACCTGAGTTTGAATACAAATATTATCTTCTGACAATATCTATACCCAAATAAATCCTCATCATATTTATTGATACATTATTTTACAAAAATGGTGAGGACTACTAAACAACTCTCTCTATAACCATCATTCCATACCCCGACTCGTCTTAAATTACATTTTCGCCTCGAGAAGAAAAATGAAACAAAAAGGAAAAGGGTGAGTTCAACTAGCCCAAAAAAAATATTATGACTAAGATAATATACAACAAATTATCGTTAGTCTCCAACAGGAAAAAAAATCTAATAGAATACAATAGACACACAAGTTTTAAATCAATATTCGCAATGAAATAATAATTCATTAGAAGAGTTAAGTAGAGAATGCAAACTACTATCTCCTATGTATGAATTTAAAAGTTCATCGCTCATCTTTTATCCTGTAACATCAATCAATATATATCCGAATCAAATATTCATCTTTGCACTACAGTGCCAAAGATATTCATCGATTAATTCATGTTCATCTAAACACTGCTCATCTTTGCACTACTGTGCCAAAGATATTCATCGTAAATCATTCATCTTTTCATTACTGGCCAAAGATATTCAATAATGTCATCATTTAAGATCGAGGATGATAAAAATATTTTTAAAGAAACGAATCCAATGAAACAAAATGACAAGGATTAAGGATTCGAGGATTCGTACTTTGTTTTATCCATGTCCAAAAATACCTCAAAAATAATCATAGTGGTGTAAAATTCAAGAATGATCAAAATATGGATACAATCAAAGCTAGTATCCAGAATAGATATTTTGGACGAAAAGAAAAAATTTCATTTTTCAATGAATAAAGTCTTGATTCGTGAATAATAGTGTCGATCGTGAATAGTCTAGATATCGTGAATAAGTAACTCAGACACCAAAAGTTCCAAATTTGATAAAAACTTCAGATCAATATTTCAAAGATAATGATATTGAAGAAATAATATCATTACTAAAAAAAATAATATCCCTTACCTCGAAAGATTTATACTTCTAAATTTGAAACACCGATATAAAGCTATGACTTGAACTTGCACCAGATATAGCAATACTCAAAGTATACTCAAAATACTCACAAGAATACTTCGATAATATAGAGAGAAAACTTCAGCTTACGGTGTGATTTTCAATTTTAACCTAAGCACCCTATTTATAGGAAAATGCTTAGAACACCAAAGCGTAAAATTTATTAAAATATATTATTAATAATAAATTTCATACGCCTCCTTGGAAAATCGATTTCTAACATATCCCACATGCTAATCTTCTAAAAAAGTGAGAAAAAAACGTTTTATTAAAAAAATATTTAAAACTTCCAAAATTAATTATTTTGGAACTTGAGTAGAATCGAATCGTAAATTGCACCCATAGCTTTTTGCAAGCTAACCCAAAATCTTGAAGTGAATCTTAGGTCACGATTCAAACTATGGATACCGGCATGCCATGCAACCTCACAATCTCATTTACATATATACTAAAGAAGACGTTCAAGGAATAAGTCTCCGTGTCGGCAAGAAATGAAGCGGAGACTTGGTTAATCTATCAACAATAACCCAAATAGCATTGATGCCTTGAGAAACCGTAGGAAGACCCGTAACGAAATCCATGGTAATGTGTTCCCACTTCTATTTCTAATCTCAAGTGGTTGCAATGGACCCTTAGGTACTAGATGCTTCCGCTTTACACGTTGACAAGTTAAACACGTTGAGATAAACTTTGCAATCTCTCTCTTCGTATTGTTCCACCAAAATGTATGTCAAGATCACAATACATTTTGGTACTTCCAGATGGATTGCAAATGGTGTGTATTGTGTGCCTCCATCATAATCTTGTACTTCAAATTAGAGTCGTTAGAACACAAAGTCCGGAGGTGGACTCAAGTATTCCTTCATCATCGATTCTCGCCCTAAGAAAGACATTCTTGTACTTTCTTCTTCATCATACGCATCGACTCCGGCCCAGTAGCTTGACCAACCTTAACTTTTTCTATTAAAGTTGGCTCTACGCGTATATACTTGACATCATCGCACTCGCGTTCGTTCTGCATATGATCTTCTACTCAACGCGTCGGCCACCACGCTCACTTTTCCGGATGGTATCAATAGGTGGTCGTAGTCTTTTCAATAGCTCGAGCCAACGTCATTTGCCGCATGTTGAGTTCTTTTTTGAGTGAAGAAATATTTAAGGCTTTTATGGTCCAATATATCTCCACTTTCTCCCCATATAGATAGTGCCTCCGGATCTTTAACGCAAAAACATTTGCCAACTCTAGATCATGAGTAGGATAATTCCTCTTATATTCTTTAAGTTGTCATGAGGCATAAAGCTATGACTTTCCCACGTTGCATGAGAACACATCCTAACCCTTTGCCCAAGCATCATTGAGATAACAAATCCATCCGAACCAGATGGTATTGTTAGAAACAGTCTTAAAAATAAGTCTCCTCTTAAGCTCTTGGAAACTCTTCTCGCATTCTTCGCTCCAAACGAATTTTGTATCCTTCCGAGTTAGTTGGGTTAATGGAGTAGCAATTCGAGAAAACCCTTCCACGAATCTCCGATAATAACCAGCTAAGCCCAAAAAGCTACGTATTTCAGTCACCGACTTCGGTTGCTCCCAACTTTGTATTGCTTCAATCTTCGCCGGATCAACAGATACTCCATGTTTCGACACCACGTGCCTAAGGAATGCTACTTCCTCAAGCCAGAACTCGCATTTCTTCAACTTGGTATAAAGCTTGTTTTCACAAAGCCTTTGAGTAGTACCAAATTAAATGGTGCTCATGATCTTCACGACTTTTGGAATATATGAGGATGTCATCAATAAAGACAACAACGAACTGATCCAAATATTCCTTGAATACTCGGTTCATCATATCCATGAAAGCCGCAGGAGCATTAGTCAATCCGAAAGACATGACTAAGAATTCATAATGCCCGTCTCGAAGTTCTCAAGGCGCTTTGGAATATCCTCGCCTAATCTTCAAATGATGATATCCGAATCGAAGATCAATTTTTGAAAAGAATTGTGCTCCTCTGCAAATCGGTCAAACAGTCATCAATACGAGGTGTAGAGGATACCTATTCTTGATGGTGACATGGTTCAATTCCCCGATAGTTAATACAAAGTCGCATACTCCCGCTCTTTCTTCTTTACGAATAAAACAGAGCACCCCAAGGAGATGTACTTAGGATGAATGAAACCGATGTCCAACAACTCCCGTAGTTGGACCTTTAACTCCTGAAGTTCAATAGAGAGCCATTCGATATGGGCTTTTAGAAATGGGCTTTGTACCGTGTTCAAGATCAATAAAGAATTCAACTTCACGCCTGGGGTAGGCCGGAAGTTCTTTAGAAATACGTCAGAAAGTCAATAACAACAGAATATTATTCAAATTTGACGTGTCTTTATTCAAATCCATAACATGGGCTAAGAAAGCTTGACATCCGCTTTTCAATAAACGAATAGCTTTATGATTAGATATGACAATGATCGATTTTAATGGTTTAGTTGCTTGAATTCGCATAACAAAGGTTGGTTAGAAATATGAAAACTAACAACCTTACGAAAACAATCAATTTTGGCATGATGAGTAGTTAACCAATCAATCCCTAAAATCACATCAAAAGCAAGTATCTTTAAAGAGATAAGGTCAATGGTAAGGTGATGGTGCCAACTTGAATCAAACAAGATTTATAAACAAAGGATGTGATGAAAGTTTCTCCTAACGGAGTTTCCACAGATAGGTCAAAGTCTAATTTCTCCAGAGTCAAGTTTAAACGTTGAGCACAAAAGAGAGAGATAAATGAATGGGTAAAGACTGGTATCAAGTAAGGTACAAACTTCGCAAGAATTTATAAATAGCTTACCCGTGATTACCTCGTTTGGGTTCTCGCATTTTGAATAGTCCACAACAAACGCTTCTTCCGAGAACCGTTGACTTTGACTTTTCTCGGGATACTCTTTTGAGTCACCGTCCCCATCGAACTAAGTTTCATTCTTCAGATAATCCCGAGCGATATGTCCTTCCTTTCCACAATTATAGCATACCTTGAACTGTTGTGGCGCGGTTGACCGATATGTCCCTCTTTTCCGCATTTGTAGAAGATATACGACCGGTGGTCGTTTCTCTCCCTTAGAACCGATTCTTTAAACTGCGTTTTTCATTCACGTGGTCGTTGTTAAATCTCCTCTTTTAAAATCTCCTCATGACTTCGCTTCTTCTATTTTCATGGCCATGATTACCACCAGTGATTACCATTTTGTCCGTCTTTTCTTTCTCCACCGGTTATCGTTGTTTTGTTGACCGCCATCTCCCAGTATGATCCTCGTTGGGTCCCTCAACGACTGCAGTACTCGTTATCTCGCTTTCTAATAATTGAGCCCTCATTACAACATCTCGAGTAGAGAAAAATTTATGAGAAATGAGATCTTGACGATACCTGGGTTTCAAACCTCTAAGAAACATCCGCGTCATCGTTCTCTCATTCTCCACCAAATGAGGTGCAAACTCGATAACTCGCAAACTTTGCCTCGTCTTTGAGACACCGTCATGTTATTCTCGCCCAGCCTAATAAACTCCACTTCCTTCATATGACGAACACTTTCGTGAAAGTATTTGTCATTAAATAGTTTCTGAAATGTCTCCCAAGACATGCCGAAAGTCTTGATGGATGGATGGGTACGCTTCACACGATTCCCACCAATGATCTCGCCTCCACCACGGAACATAAAGGTGGCGAATGGAACCTTCTGTTCCTCCGTGCATCCCAAGACATCGAATATCTTGATAATTTGCTTGACCCATGTTTTCGCTATGATCGGATCTGGCTTTTCCTTAAATTCTGGTGGTCCCAACTCTTTGAATCGCTTGCATTTGTGACAACCCGTGAATTGCTATCATTTCTCCTATATTTTGAACACGAGTCTCCTCGTCTGATTTTTGCATGAATCGCAAAAAAGCTTCTAAACATCCCTCATTCATCATCTCGCTTTCAATTGGTGTTGTTCACGGAGGAACATTACCACTGTTGCCGTTCTCCTCGTTGGTGAGTCAGAGATTTCATTGTTAATATTCTCGGTCGACATTCTTAAATCTTGTCATAAAACAAGGGTTAATTAAGCAAATCAATATATCACATAATATCCTTATATACTTGACCAACTAACAAATAAGCTTAGGTAGGACACACTAAATGAAGGATTTACTCGCCTCTCCCTCCTAGTTCTATTCCCCGATCTCCGCCAGAGAGATCATATCCCTAAGCTCGATACCAACCGTGATGCCCCCAAAATAAGTATGCATCACCCATTCGAGTTGTCAATACATGGTTCGTAAACAACTACAACTTTATTATTACAATAGAAAAGCGTGAGTTTGAATACAAATATTATCTTCTGATAATATCTATACCCAAATAAATCCTCATCACATTTATTGATACATTATTTTACAAAATGGTGAGGACTACTAAACACCTCTCTCTATAAACCATCATTCCATACCCACTTCGTGCATTTCGCTACATTCTCGCCTCCTCGAGAAGAAAAATGGAACAAAAAGGAAAAGGGTGAGCTCAACTAGCCCAAAGAAAGAATATTATGAATAAGATAATATACAACAAATTATCGTTAGTCTCCAACAGGGGAAAAAATCTAATAGAATACAATGTAGACAACAAGTTTTAAATCAATATTCGCAATGGAAATAATAATTCATTAGAAGAGTTAAGTAGAGAATGCAAACTACTATCTCCTATGTATGAATTTAAAAGTTCATCGCTCATCTTTTATCCTCGTAACATCAATCAATATATATCCGAATCAAATATTCATCTTTGCACTACAGGCCAAAGATATTCATCACCGGTCATGTTCATCTAAACACTGCTTCATCTTTGCTACCATGCCCAAAGATATTCATCGAAATCATTCATCTTTTCACTTTCAGCCAAAGATATTCAATAATGTCATCATTTAAGACCGAGGATGATAAAAATATTTTTAAAGAAACGAATCCAAATTGAAACAAAATGACAAGGATTAAGGATTCGAGATTCTTCGTACTTTGTTTTATCCATGTCCAAAAATACCTCAAAAATAATCATAGTGGTGTAAAATTCAAGAATGATCAAAATATGGATACAATCAAAGCTAGTATCCGAATAGATAGATATTTTGACGAAAAGAAAAAAATTTCATTTTTCAGATGAATAAAGGCCAGATTCGTGAATAAGGTCGATATCGTGAATAAAGGCTTGATATCGTGAATAAGAATCTCACACACCAAAAGTTTTAAATTTGATAAAAACTTCAGATCAATATTTTAGCATAATGATATTGAAGAAATAATATCATTATGGAAAAAAAAATATCCCTTACCTCGAAAGATTTATACTTCTAGCTGAAACACCGGATATAGGCTATAACTTGAACTTGCACCGTATAGCAATACTCAAAGTATACTCAAAATACTCACAAGAATACGCTCGATAATATATAGAGAGAAAACTTCGCTTACGGTATGATTTTCAATTCTAACCTAAGCACCCTATTTATAGGAAAATGCTTATAACACCAAAGCAGAAAATCTATTAAAATATATTATTAATAATAAATTTCATACGCCTCCTTGGAAAATCAAATTTCTAACATATCCCACATGCTCATCTTCTAGAAAAAGTGAGAAAAACGTTTTTATTAAAAAAATATTTAAAACTTCCAAAATTAATTATTTTGGAGCTTGAACTTCAATAATTCATAATAAATAGCCCTTTTGTCGTAAAAAATTCGAATCTTGCGAAATTTTATAGGAAATTCAATTCTCTACAACTTTGCGTAAGAAAGTTTTTCCAAATTTCAAATGAAAATTGACCAAATCCATAAACCAGGCGATTTTACGGTGTTATAATCAAATTTCAACAAGAAATGGGGTCCACCGACATGTTTAACATGTTTTAAACATTTATTGCAACAAAAATACTCTTCCTCCTCAGATACTCATATATCCCACATTCGTTGTAAAAAATATCACCATTATTATATTATTAAAATATAATAATATATATATTTAAATGAATTATTTTATCGTAAAAAAGATAAAATTTCAATTTTCAACAATTGTCACATTAAAATTTTCTCCATCTATATCCACATAAAATCAATATTCTCCTCATCATATGAATCAATAATTAATTATTCACAAATAATATTACGTAATCACAATATCGACAACCGTGCGCCTAGTAAAAGAGGGGCTTTCCAATAAGAATTTTTTCTTCTTCAAGCGCAATTGATTAGATGATCAAACCTCTCCTTGAGATGTAACTTTCTAGACATTGCCAATAATGTTATCCAATAATATTATTCAGATAATATGAATTATTGCTTCGATAATGAAAAATACCGTGTAGTGACAATTATCAAACAACAAAGATATAAAATATCAACACAAAGAATTATTGAATCAATAAAATAAAATACTTTGAATAAGAATTATCAGAATTATTATTGAGTAGTGCCTTTCACGTACGTAAGAATCAATAATTGGTGCAATACCGCAAGTACATCGTGTGTTTTAACCACCGAGTATTTTAACAAAGATTAATTGTGAATAACTACGCCATATTTTTAAACAACTTATATTTGTCGTTTTTCTTCATCCAATCGCTTTTCACATGGGCCCCATACATGGTCACACACTGTCGTCATTTAATATTCCCCAACAAAGATTTAATATTCCTCACCAAACGAATATTCCCTAGGACAACAATGAATATTTTATAACCACTTCATTTATTTTGAAATATTTGTGTATTTTACCCATAACTATCCACATTAATCACATCAACCCTTACTATTTCAAAATAATAATTAGAGGAAATTAAATTTCATTTATTAAATATTTGGGGTCTTACAGTATTGGTTATTGATGCTTACGTGATAAGTCACTCAGTTATACTCAATTATTGCTACAGTAATTGCTGCATCATATCTCTCATATTATTGATTTAATTATTGTCACAGTATCATGTGCATAATATATTATTTTATTAAATCAATAATTGAGACGACAAAGTTATTCATATTATTAAATTGTAATATTTACAATGTCTAAGAAGTTCACGAGGAGGTTTTGGTCACCTAATTGTACGCCAATACGGAAAAATCCTTATCGGAAAGCCCCCTCTTTCCTGGGAACAACCTGGTTGTTAAATATTGTGAGTTATGATATTAATGATGGATAAGTTCGTGTTGATTAAAGATGAATTGATAGTTCCATTGTGTTGAAATTATTTGTGTTAAACATTTATTTCGATAGTAATTGATGTGTGGAGGTTATATTGTTCAATCGGGTATTCGGGGCACTTTTTGTGTTGGAGTTACAATATTATTCCATGAGGAGATGTGCTAATTTTTCAGACCGTTGGTTGAAGTTATAATAGTGAATCAATATGGACCGCTGGTGAAAAAGTTATAATAGTGAATCAATATGGATAGTTGGTTTAAAAGTTTTAAATAGTGAATCAGTATGGACCGCTGGTTTAAAAGTTTTAATAGTGAATCAGTATGGACCGTTGCTTTAAGTTTTAATATGGACCGTCCGTTTAAAAGTAAATCGATCTAGACCGTTCATGAATTAGTTACTATTCATTCCATTCTTCTATAAATGGAAGCTCATTCCTTCATTATTTCTTACTTAATTCAATTTGAAACTCTAGAGAGAGAAATTATAGAGAGAAAAAAAAAGAGTATTCTCGCTACTTCACTACTTACAGATCCAGCTTTTTTAGGTGTGGGTGTTATTCTTTCTTATTCATGAAGAGAACTTCATTATTCCATTCTTTATTATTCGAATAACTCAGATACGTGGCATACCCTGCACATAACCTGTATAAGTGGCATACCCTATACTTGGTGAAATCCTTATGTTGTTCCATTCTTTATTATTCTGTTGGAATAACATGTATACGTGGCATACCCTGTACATAACCTGTATAAGTGGCATACCCTATACTTGGTGAAATCCTTATGTTGTTCCATTCTTTATTATTCTTACATTGAATAACTCAGATACGCCAGATACCCTATATACTTGGTGAAATCCTTATGTTATTCCATTCTTTATTATTCTGTTGGAATAACCTGTATACGCGACATACCCTATACATAACCTGTATAAGTGGCATACCTTATACTTGGTGAAATCCCTCTGTTGTTCCATTCTCAGATTATTATGTTGAATAACTTTGCTTATCTGCCAAGTACCGCATACGTAGTGAAATTCTTTTATTATTCCATTCTATATTATTATGTTGGAATAACCTGTTTATGTGAAGTACCGCATACATGGTGAGATTCTGCTATTATTTCGTTCTTTATTATTCTGTCGAAATATCCTGTCGGTGGGAATTTCGCCTGACCTGGTTCCATTTATTATTCTGTTGGAATAACTTGTATACGCGGATTACCGTATACCTGGTGATGTTTATTATTATTTCATTCTTTATTATTCTGTTAAGAATAACCTGTCGGTGCGATCTATCGCATGCATGGTGATTTCTTCTATTATTTCATTTTTTATTATTCTGTTGGAATAACCTGTCTATGTGGAGTACCACATGCCTAGTGAATGATCCTTTGTATTCATTCTTTATTAAATTGTGGAAATAATCAGATATCGTGGATTACTGCATGGCGAATTAAAAATTCATTTGCAGTTTCATATATTCTCTTATACTAAGTTGATTAAAGCTTTAACTTCTATACTCCATGAAATTAGTGGAATATCCTTGATATTTGCGCTTCATCCAATGATCTTTTCATGGAAATATTTTCCGAGCATTCTTGAATTTTACTCTACAAAGAAGTATCATGTTGATAATTTGGACGTTATTGGTTCCTGGTTAAATTAATTCGTGAACTTGTTTTATTGAATTATTATGTCATTGTCATCATCCTCATGCATATATTGTGATTTAAGGTCATCTTTAGCTTACGTGCATAGATGGACTTAGTATGATTATGACCAGGGATCATTCGGTATAATCATATGACCTGTAATATTATAAATGATATGGTAAAAGTCCTCGTTGGTCCAGAACACATCGATGGACGCTTTTTGGTATGATTATGATCGAAATTGTTCTATATAGTCATGACCATTGATGATTTAATGAATATCCTTGGCCGTAGTACAGAGATGATTAGATGATGTGTTTTAATTATGAAGCTGAGTCTCAGCGATAAAAATTGATGAAAACATTTTAAAACCATAAAAGATAGTAGATTTTATTCCCTACTTGACTCTTCTAATGGATTGCTTATTCCGTTGCAGTTAAACTTGATGTCTATTGTATTTTATCAGTTTAACATTGTTGAAGACTATTGATAATTTATTCTGCATTATCTTAGTCATAATATTTCTTACTGGGCTAGTTGAGCTCACCCTTTCTTTCACCGTTTCTCTTCGTGAAATGAGAATATACCGGGACGAGTCGGGAACCGGGAGTGACAATCCCGCAGGATAAAGATTAGTAGTCCTCGCTATTCTCGTAAATATAGTGTGGCAATAAATGTAATGAGGACTTCATTGACAAAGGATATATTGTCTGAAGGCAATATTATTGTTTAAACTCTCTGTTTATGTTTTGTCGTATTTTACACGACAGTTGTATAATTAAGTTGTATTTGAATTTATGTACCATGTATCTGGCGACTCAAGATGGGTGATGAATACATAATTTTGGGGACGTCACATAAAATACATAAAATAAATGGTAAATATATCACTAAGTTACATTAATATAAAAAAATGAAATTACTCATCAATTTATATATTCATGTACACACTCTACTATCGTATAATTAAATCACTCTACGATCGTATAGTACAGTAAAGTAGTCTACTCTTCTATATCAGGATTCAGTCTACGTTTCTACAGTAGTAGAGTGACTATTCTACTATCAGTCAGTGACTATTTTACGATCGTAAGACTACGATCGTAGACGGTGTATATTTAAAATTTACACAGTTGTGTACCTCTATTTTTTTCTTCTTATAAAGTCACTAAAAATAAATTTTAATTTTTTTTACTCTAATTCTTTTACTTTTACTTTCTTTTTTTTTTAATATGTGTATAAATTATATTTTGCTCATCCTTTTGAGAACGGATGGAGTAACATATTAAAATTTACATGATATTTTATAATCTAAAATTAAAAATGTATCTGATTTCCTCGTAACAAAAGGAGTTGAGCATAGTCCGGTGCTAAACAGTAGAAGTCATTACTAATACAAGCAAAAAAAAAAAAAATCAAAGTATTATTAACTTTTCTATATATATATGGGTGATAAATCAGACAGAATTCATATAGAAACTTGTGCCCAGTTCAGTACAAGGGATAGTTTGGGTTCAACACAACATGAGTTTCATCCATTTAACATAACCACATGATATTAGTAACAAGTATTATTCCCCTAAAAATTAGTAAACAAGTGGTATAATGGCTGAACGGTTGCTAGGATAATTGTCGAATTTATGGAGATACCACCTGTGTGTGTCTGCTGCTGCAAGTGTAAGATTTGCAACCTGCAATAGAAATGAAATATTAAAAACCCACAATATAATAAAATAAACTTCTTTGATATTTCTCAAATTGAATGAAAAAATACCACGAATGCAAAAAGTAACCAGATTGTGATATCTGCGCATCCACTAGCAACCAGAAGACCACCATATATAACCTTTATAAGAGCAAAAGAGCACAACATATAAAACTCCGAAAATTTGGTTTAAAAATGTGAAGAAATTAGATTAACTCATAATGACAGGTCTCTATAGGTTTGGTACTGAACAAACATCATGTATTAGTGCAAATACTAAGAACCAGAAGTAGCATATGAGAGAGAGAGAGAGAGAGAGAGAGAGAGAGAGAGAGAGAGAGAGCTTACAATCTCAGCCAAGTAGTGTGCTGATGAAACATAATCAAACCAATCACCTTCAGGAACTACATAAGCTTCAGCTTGATCTGTGTTCTCTCGCAACGCGCCCTAACTCGAGTAAAAGAAATCATTTGAAATTATAAAAGGTTAATGCAGAGGTACTCAAAAGGGTTCCTGAATCTACAGCAAAAACTGCCAACTATGACACCATAAATTGGGAATAGCTGCAACATACCATACAAATACAACCATAACAACTTCAGTAAATTCAGCTTTCTTTGTACAATTTTTTATTTAATGGTGCCTTGCTGTACTAAATATCAAAGAACTACAATATAATCTAAAATGCCAATACGAAAGCTTGCTATACTAAAAATAAAGCAGCAGTAATATACTCCCCTTGGTTCCAAAATATAAGAGAAATTTTGGCATTTTGAAGCCAATTTGAGACATTTTCAAATTCAAAATTGATGTGATTCAATTAAATTTTGAAAACAATAAATCTGATTCCTGGCACATGATTAATTTGTATGAGTTTAGTTTTCTATTCTAGAAATTAATTGATATGAATTGACATACATATTCATTAATAGTTTAGATAGTATAATATTGATAATTGTATTGACTAAAATTAACTAAATTCATATCAATTTCGAATTTGACTCAAACTGACTTCGAAAGGTCAAAATGACTCGTATATTTGAAACATTGGGAGATTTGAACTTCAGATAAAGAAAATTAATACATATGAAAAAAGACGTACAAAAATCAAACTGCTGGAGTGGCTAGACACAAAACTTACAAGGATTGCATGACAACAGCGCTGGTGAATCCAACCCCAAAAGAATATAGCTGTGCCAATCCATGTGTACCATCTGTGTCTCATGAGAGGATATATAAATCCCCAGGCATCAAATTCAGCAACTGCCATCTGATTCTTTCCCTTAACAATGAACTCCTCCATCCAATTTGTTGCAAATTTGAACACCTCAGGTGCAAAATTACAGCAAAGTGACAGTGGAGCTGCTGTGTAGAAGCTGATATCATACAGGGCCAAAATTCAGCAAAAAAACATGTAAGTAATGCAAATATTATTACAGTCAGTGAAGGAACAAAAAAAGGCAGGACTTTCAGGCAGTAATCAATCAAGCAATTCTAATTGCAAAGCACAGCCCTCGGTTGGATTACATACATACATGTAAGCAACAACTTATAAATTATAAACATTCCAGAGGAGTTTTTTAATGTTTGAAGGAAATCTGATATATCAACTTACGATAAAATTAAGAACCTAGGTTCCAAATATAAAATTGACCAGAATGCATCCAAATTACATTCAGCCTTCAACTCCCAAAAGAAAAGATAAAAATAAACACATGAGAGCTTAAAAAACAATTTCAAATGGTCCTGTATCATATTTCATGCCTATGTGTAACAGCTAATAATTCCTGCCGTAGACTTGACCAGCAACTTGTATCGGATCAATAACAAACACATAATCAACATTGCGTGTGTAATGGAATAACAATTAACAGCATTCTACACAATACAAGCAACCAATACATGACCAACAGTAACATATTCTTCTTGGTATGCAGCAACTCTTGTTGAAAACCTAAATATTAGAAGGATAACAAGTATGCAAGACTCAAGAGGAATGAACGAGAAGTTATACAATAATCAAAGAACTTACTATAGGCCAGTGAGATAGGCAAAAATGTGCATCCGAGCTGATGGACTATACTTAAAAACGTATATTGTCTCGAAAAGGCGTCTCAGGACTTGAGCTTCCATTAACAGTAGAAGAAATACAGATTGCCAAACCATATACCACTGTTCTGTTCTTGAAGAATGAAATTTATACAAGGAGAATATGTTTGATCCTCCAGTCAAATAGTTGGCAATAGAAGAATAAAGCAAAGGTTCCGAGATTGATGGTGTCATTCTATATGCATAAAACCAAGTTCCAACAATCAGAAGTGTTGTCCACAGAACACCAACCACATAAAAGTGACAGAAGAATCTCTGTGGAACAGTGAATTTCTACAATGAACCAAAACATTGTATTAAATGATTTAGATGAAGAAATTGAATAAAAGAAAATAAGATATATCAAAGAGGATGAAGACATTGAATACTGCTTCTTCTTTTTTCACCAGAAGGATGCACAGAGCAAGGAATAAAGACTATAAAGTTCTCTCTCTACTTATCAACAACAAAAAAGAATTTTTCTTACCACTCTAGCGGGCGAGAAAATTGAAACATATGATGATACCAAGGATGCAATAATCGAGTTCTATGAGTCCTTATTTGGTACTGGCAATGATTATCTTTATCCATGATATTGACAATGACAGTAAAAGGTTAGCTGCTCTTCTTTCTATTATTAAAAATGAAATTTTCCATTGGCCAAAATGCCCGTTATGATTAACGATATCATGGATTATATTAGTCCCATACATGTGAAGTGTCAAGCAAACAACCCATAGGATGCCAGTTATCAAGCCATAAATGAATATCAGCTCCATCTCCAATTTCTACTTTGAAGAACTGTTTACTTCCCCTCTAATCTTCAAAATCTTATAATGCCTTTTAATATTAGACAAAAAAATATTGATATTCTTCATGTCAAAGTCATCAACCTTTTAATACCTATCAAGGTTAGTCTACCCTACAATTAATTCCAAAATATTGATATTCTTCATGTCAAAATCAAATTTGGAACAACATTCTGATGAGGACATGGCATGCGTGGACTCAAACAAGACTAAAGGAACGTGGGATCAAGCAAGGCTAGAACTAAGATGTTTAAACAAGGTCTCAATGGATTGATCCAAGATGTTTGGGCTGAAGATAACGCAAGAAAACCCAAAGAGAAGGATGAGACACAAATTTGGGTTAATTTGATACAAGCCCAGTTCTGATCATTCTAAGCCCACAAATTACAGCAAGGACTAAACTTACTATATCATGTGAATATAACTTATTAAGTGGAACATATGAAGTGGGCCTTATAAATTCGTGCATGGAAAGGAAACCATACAATTTAATAAGCATGGAAGCAGCCTTCTCACGCCTTAGCTGTCCAAATTGATTTCGGATTCTCGGATTCAACATATTTACGGATTTTATAATTTCAATTGGGCAAAGATTATTAGATTTTAAATTCTATTATAATTAAGATTTATTATTAGTTTAGATTTACTTTCTAAATAAGGTTTCTATTGTTTTATAGAAATAGGAATTTCTTTTCCAAATTGATTTCTACTTCCTTGTAGAAATTAGGGTTATGGTTTGTAATTCCTATTAGGATTAGAATAATTTGTTCCTATTGTTATTATTCATTATTCAATATATTTGTGAGGTTATTCTCTACTTTTGGTTCTTTGAAGAATTCTTAAGTAATTCTTAGTTATTTTTTTGAGATTCAATTTGACTTATCATACAACAATTCATAGTTGTGTGTGGCCCGCATCAATCGTCGGAGATTACCGCTTCAATATATAAGCGAGGGGTCAACGCAGATTTCCGAGCGCGAAAAATTATACCAAGATTACCGTTTATATATAGACGAGGGGTTAAGGTGTTGCAAACAATTCACTCAATAATGTGCTAAAAATGATCTGGGCGACGACCAACTCGCGCAAGCCTGTCGTAGAGTCTATCACATTGACTAAAATATAAAGTAAAGGAACTCATTTTCCATATAGGGACTAACAATTCTGGGTCAATAAGAGTCAAAATCACTTTAAATTTCAAACCCTCGATTTCATTTCACTGAACCACAAATCCTCAAATCAAAAATCTAAAACATAAGCAGCTTAAAGTACAGGCTATAGTTACTTACATGCGAGGATGATTGCATTATTTTGCCTCTCTTAGCGAACCCAGCTACAATTTGGTGAAATGAATAAAGCCGAGAGGAAGGTATGGAAGCGACGACAATAGGTAAAATTCCGGCAATCCATGCCGCTCTCAAACACCCAACAATCCCCAACTCCAGCGGGAACATTATCAATCAGAATGAGGCACGAGTACAACAATTAATTAAACCCCGACTTAGATAAATTCAATTCGTTCACAAGGAAAATGAAGCCTAACCGATTCTAGAAGGAGAAGCGAATACCCCATAAACTATGCTTTGCTCATTTTATAGTTACTTGATACCAGACGTGAGGGGAAAGGAGCTCACATTCGGGAGACTGTGCAACTGTGTGTCATGAGTTTTAAACGGGCTAATCTCTAATTTGTACCCTAAACTTTAATCTTTTTTCCCAAATTTTTTTATACCAACTTACAACTTTGACTACTTTCAAAATAAATAAAAAAAAAGGTAAAATTATTTATTTTTATTTTCATTTTCAAAATCAGAATAATAACTCCTTTTTCCCTGAAACACGTGTAATTTTAGGTAAGACCGTAAAATAAAAGGTTTGATTTCATACTCGTTCCGTAAGACCACAACTTTTATGAATAAAGATAATTTTTTTATGAATATCATTTTTTTTTAATATTATGAAATAAATTTGATATTATGTTATAGTTGTGGGTAGTATTAAAAATTTTTGCAAAGTATGCAAGTTGTTATAAAATATTCGATTGGTCGGAGAATATTCTTTTTGTCGGAGAATATTCGTATGACGACCAAGACAATCATTAAGTGGACCCTACAACCAAGTAATCTTGTAGTAGTTAAAAAACGACAAAGATATTTTTTATGAAAATAACTATGCGGATGTTTTACCGTTATCTTGTTGAACTACCCAGTAGTAAAAGTACAAAGAATACGCTGCGTGGTTGCATAAGAAGACACGATATTGATTATCGATGCTTACGTGATAAGTCACTCGGCTTATAATTTGCATTATTGCTACAATAATTGCCGCATCATATCTCTCATATTATTGATTCAATTATTGTCACAATATCATATGCATAATATGTTATTTTATTAAATCAATAATTGAGACGACAAAGTTATTCATATTATTAAATTACAATATTTACAATGTCTGTAAGTTCCACATCGAGGAGAGGTTTGGTCACCTAATTACAGCGCGTAAATAGGAGAAATCCTTATTGAAAGCCCTCTTTTCCTGTAGAACAACCTCGGTTGTTAAATATTGTGAGTTATGATATTAATGATGGATAAGTTCGTGTTGATTAAAGATGAATTTGATAGTTTCATTGTGTTGAGATTATTTGTGTTAGTAAAATTGACATTTATTTCGATAATAATTGATGTCCTGGAGGTTATATTGTTCAATCCAGTATTCGGGCACTTTTTTTGTGTCGGAGTTATTATTCATGAGTTACTATTCATGAGTTACTATTCATGAGTTACTATTCACCGATTACTATTCACTCTAGTATTATGCATTCTATTTTTGGGTACAATATTATTATTCTACATGAGGAGATGTGCTAATTTTTCGATCATTGATTGAAATTATAATAAGAAATCAATATGGATCGTTGATTTAAAGTTTTAATAAGAATCGCCTTTCAGTTTTTCAAGAGTTACTTGTCTCTTCGGTGTTCCAAGGGTTAATTGCCCCTTCGCAAATAGTAGTTGTCTCTTCAATATTACCAAGAGTTATTTGCCTATTCGGTGTTCCAAGGGTTAATTATCCCTTCGTAAATAGTAGTTGTCTCATCAATATTACCAAGAGTCATTTTGACCCTTCGTTAAGACCAAGAGCCACTCTCAGTTTTTTTATAAATAGAAGTTCATTCCTTCATTATTTCTTATGAATTCACAGAAACTCTAAAGAGGGAAATTATAGAGAGAAAGAAGAAGAGTATTCTGCTACTTCACTACTTCTATATCCAGTTTCTTTTACGGTAAGGGATATTATTTGTTGTACCCGTAAGGGGTGTTATTCTTTCTTATTCATGAAGAGAACTTTTGTTATTCCATTCTTTATTATTCTGTTGGAATAACTCAGATACTGCTGCATACCCTATACATAATCAGATACGCTGTGATACCCTATACATAACTCAGATACGCCAGATACCCTATACTTGGTGAAATTCTTCATTATTTCATTCTTTATTATTCCGTTGGAATAACTCAGATATCGCCAGACACCCTATACTTGGTGAAATCCCTCTGTTATTCCATTCTATATTATTATTGTGACGCCCCCAAAATAGGTCCATTCCATCCAACCCATTCTGAGTTGTCAATACACGATGTACGTAAAAACAACTACAACTTTATTATTACAACAAGAAATCGTGAGTTTGAATACAAATATTATCTTCTGACAATATCTATACTCAAATAAATCCCCATCATAATTATTGATACATTATTTTACAAAAATGGTGAGGACTACTAAACAATCCTCTCTAGAACCTTCATTCCATACCCCGACTAGTACTCGCTACATTCTCGCTACATTCTCGCCTCCTGAGAAGAAAAATGGAACAAAAAGGAAAAGGGTGAGCTCGACTAGCCCAGTAAAGAATATTATGACTAAGATAATATACAACAAAATTATCGTTAGTCTTCAACAGGAAAAAATATAATAGAATACAATAGACAACAAGTTTTAAATCAATATTCGCAGCGGAAATAATAATTCATTAGAAGAGTTAAGTAGATAATGCAAACTACTATCTTCTATGTATGAATTTTAAAGTTCATCGTCTATTTTTTTATCCCTGTAACATCAATCAATATATATATCTGGGATCAAATATTCATCCTTGCACTACAAGCCAAGGACATTCACTAGTTGGTCATGTTCATCTAAATACATGTTCATCTTTGCACTACAAGCCAAAGATATTCATCAGAAATCATTCATCTTTGCACTACAGGCCAAAGATATTCATCATAAATCATTCATTTTTGCACTACAGGCCAAAGATATTCAATAATATCATCATTTAAGACTGAGGAGGATAAAAAATATTTTTAAAGAAACGAATCCAGTGAAACAAAATGACAAGGATTAAGGATTCGTACTTTGTTTTATCCACGTCCAAAAATACCTCAAAAATAATCATAGTGGTGTAAAATTCAAGAAAGATCAAAACATGGATACAATCAAAGATAGTATCCGTAATAGATATTTTGGACGAAAAGAAAAATTTTCATTTTTCAATGAATAAAGGCAAGATTCAGTGAATAATAAGACCAGATACGTGAATAAGATCGTGATACGTGAATAAGAAACCCCGCACTAAAAGTTCCAAATTTGATAAAAACTTCAGATCAATATTTCAAAGATAATGATATTGAACAAATAATATCATTACGAAAAAAATAATATCCCTTACCTCGGAAAGACAAGATTTCAATTGAAATAATCGGATATAAAGCTATAACTCGAAACTTGCACCGTATAGCAATACTCAAAGTATACTCAAAATACTCACAAGAATACGCTTTCGATAATATAGAGAGAAAAACTTCAGTTTAAATTGTGATTTTCAATTCTAACCTAAGTACTTATTTATAGGAAAATGCTTAGAACAATTCAAAAGAAGAAAATTTAATTAAAATATTAATATATATTAAATTTTCCTACGCACACTTTCTAAGATCTGAAATTCAGCATTTTCATCACATGCAAGCCCCACCTTTAATGACAAAAACGTTTTCATAATAAAAATAATTAAAACTTCCAAAATCAATTATTTTAACTCCGTAACTTCAATAATTCACAATAAATAGCCTTTTGTCAAAAAAATTCGAATCTCGCAATTTTTATAGGAAATTCAATTCTCTACAACTTTGCAGAAGAAAGTTTTCCCAAATTCCAAATGTAAATTGGCCGAAATCCACAAACCAAGCGATTTTAGAGGCTATAATCAAATTTCAAATAATAAATGGGGTCCACCGACATGTTTAACATGTTTTAAACATTTATTGCAACAAAAATACTCTTCCTCCTCAGATACTCATATATCCCACATTCGTTGTAAAAATATCACCAT
The DNA here is from genome assembly GCA_020205605.1 of Panax ginseng. Classification (NCBI taxonomy): domain Eukaryota; kingdom Viridiplantae; phylum Streptophyta; class Magnoliopsida; order Apiales; family Araliaceae; genus Panax; species Panax ginseng. The sequence continues at coordinate 150,463,854 of CM035134.1, forward strand.
TATTATATTATTAAAATATAATAATATATATATTTAAATGAATTATTTTATCAGAAAAAGATAAAATATTAATTTTCAACAATTGTCACATTAAAATTTTTCTCCATATATATTCACATAAAATCAATATTTTCTCATCATCATATGAATCAATAATTAATTATTCACAAATAATATTACGTAATCACAATATTGACAACTGCATAGCCTCCTGTGAAGGAAGGGGCTTTCCAATAAGAATTTTTCCTTCATGGCGCAAATTAGGTGACCAAACCTCTCCTTAGATGTAACTTTCTAGACATTGCCAATAATGCTATCTAATAATATTATTCAAATAATATAAATTATTGATCCGATAATTAATGAAAAATACTGTGTGTAGTACAATTATAAAATATCAACGCAACAATTATTGAATCAAAATAAAATATTGAATAAGAATTATCGTAATAATTATTGAGTAGTGCCTTCTTACGTAAGAATCAATAATTGGTGCAATACCGGTCCCACTCTTGCAACAACGCCAGACATTTTACTTTACTTTACCCACCGGGTATTCCAACAAAGTTAATTCAGAATAACTACGCCAAGTTATTTATAAACAACTTATATTTGTCATTTTCTTCATCCAATCACTTTCATTTATGGGGCCCATAAAAAGATCATACTGCCATTGCGAATATTCCCCGACAAAGATTTAATATTCCACGACCAAACGAATATTCCCTAATAATAATGAATATTTTATAACCACTTGTTTATTCAAATATTTTCATGATTTTACCTATAACTATCCACATTAATCGATCAACCCTTACTATTTCAAAATAATAAATAGAGGAAAATAAATTTTATTTATTAATAATTTGGGGTCTTACAATTATGTTGAATAACTCTGCTTATGCTAAGTATCGCAAACGTGGTGAAATTCTTCTATTATTCCGCTTCTTTATTATTCTATCTAATATCCTGTCTTCTGCATAATTTTGCCTCGACCTCGGTTCCATTATTTATTATTCCGCATTTATTATTCTCGCTTAATATCCTCCTGCATCTCGTTTGCTTTTATGCCTTTAATTCGGTTCCATTATTTATTATTTCACATTTATTATTCTCGCTTTAATATCCTATCTCGCAAGCGTACGCGGGACCGGTTCCATATTTATTATTCTCATTGGAATAACTCCGCTTGTGTCTATCTATCACATGCCCGGTGATTTATTTTGTTATTCCATTCTTTATTATACTCAATTAGTTAAAGTTTGACTTCTATACTCCATGAAATTAGTGGAATATCCTCGCTATTTATTTAAGGCTTCATCTAAGATCTTTTCATGGAAATATTCTTCCGAGCATTCTTGAATTTTACTCTATAAAGAAGTATCATGTCGACAATTTGGATGTTATTAGTTCTGGATAAATTAATTCTTGAACTTGTTTTATCAATTCTTATATCATTGTCATCATCCCCATGTTTATATTTTTGAAAGTCATCTCGTGGCCTGTAGTGCATGTATGGACTTGGTATGATTATGACTGTGGATTATTCGGATAATCATGACCGTAATGTTACAAATGATGTGATAAAAGTCCTCATCGGCCCGTAGTGCATTGATGGAAAATTATTGGCATGATCATGACCATTGATGAATACACAAATATTCCTGGCCCGTAGTGCATGGATAATTGTGGTCGTGACCCTAATGAATATCATCGGTCAGCATCAAGCAGGATGATGTTGATTATTTATTAAGTCGAGTCTCAAATTTATAAAAATTGATGAAAACGCTTTTAAATCATAAAAGATAGTAGATTTTATTCTCTACTGACTCTTTTAATAGATTGCTTGTTTTACCGCAGCTTAAACTTGATGTCTATTGTATTTTATCGGGCTTTAACATTGTTGGAGACTAATGATGATTTATTCTGCATTATCTTAGTCATAATATTTCTTACTGAGCTAGTTGAGCTCACCCTTTTCTTTTTTTCGCTCTCTTGTGATACGGTAACGTAATTTAGACTAGTCGGGGAATGGAGTGATGGTCCGGATGATAGTATTAGCTAGTAGTCCTCACTATTCTGTTAAAAAGTTACAATAAATGTAATGATGACTTATTCTGAGAGTGAATATTGTCTAGAAGACAGTATTTATATTTAAACTCACAATTCTCTTGTTGTATAATTAAGATTGTATTTATATTCTATACCATGTATTTGGCAACTCAGAATAGGTGATGTATACCTATTTTGGGGGCGTCACACGTTCAGCTAAAACTTCAATTCTAACTTAATAGAAATGATCAAAATATGAGTAAATTTTAAAATTTGATAAATTACTCAAACTTTTTCAAATTATAATTTTCTATTGACACTCATATAATATTTGCTCAAAAAGTTTAAATTTTTTGGACTTTATCATGTTCAACACGATAGTTAAACAAACCTTAATCAAACTTTATTTCACACTCTATAAGTTTTATAAACTAAGGGGTGTTTGATAAAAACTAAATGAATCTGAATCTGAATAAAAAAAGTTATTTGATAATTAACATGTCTGAAATATGTGAATGACAAATTTTATTATTTGACCCCACTGAAAAAATTTAAAGTTATTGTAAAATTATTTAATATTACTTAATATAATAGTTAATATTTTGTTAAAATTTTTTTACTTTATTCAGCTGCTCATTCAGCCATTCTCTCAAAAAAAAATTGATTAGTCATTCAACTCAATCATCTGACCGATTCAATCATTGAGATTCTTTTTTTTTCAAAACAACGTACCTAATGGCTGACCGATTCAACTATTTAGTCATTCAGTCCTAAATAAATAACCCCTAAATTTAAACAATTCAATACTCGACTCGATTCAATTCATTACATCCCCTAATTTTACGCATTGGTGAATGTACAAAGAATATAACAATAAATTGGGTTAAATATACTTTTACCCACTCTACTAGGGGTCGGTTTACAAATGTATTATCGAACTGATTTTTTTTACGGTCAACTCATTGAACTATATATTATTTACAAAAAGTGATTTTGTCGTCTATGCATATCATAAACCATTTAATGTAAAAATGACGTAAGCAATACTGACAGGAGAGAGAAGCTTAGTTGGATAACTAATTAAATTAAATTACACTCAATTCTATAACAAATAGTTAAACAAAATATAAATTAAATTAATATACATAACAAATAATTAAATTTAATTAATTAATTAATAATAAATAAATTAATAAATATTTTTTTACAAATGTATTTATATAAATTAATAAATTCATATTTTTTAAATATTTTAATTTTACTTTAAAAATATAAATTATCTAATATTTTGAAATGGAGAGATTATTATTATTATTACCATATTCCTTTTCCTAGATAAAAGAAAGAAAAAAAGAACTTCATCTTCCTCACAGAGATCTCCATCGCCAGCCAACCACCATCATCCATAACTACCACCATCAACGTACAACCCTAACATCTACACAACAAATCCTTCTTTTAAAAAAATTGAAGGTTCAGTAAATGATTCAACATTTGCACAATCAACAAAAAAATATTTAGCAAAAAAAAAAGAGATAAAAAAATCCAAACAGATTAACCCTTTTGACCTAGTTCCTCTTCGTCCTCTGGCACGGACGCCTTCTCCGCCGGCAGGATCCACGAGAAATCGATCAACCCAGATTAACTCACAAAATAGATAATAAAACCCAAACATATTAGTTTCAATTTTATTCCCCAAATAGATAACAAAACCCTAAAAACTCACAAAATGTACAGTTCTTAAAATTATTTTTTAGTTTAATTCTTCTTTCTCTGCCATTCTCTGGTCAGATATGGGTTATAGTAGTGTTTATTGAAGAAAAAAAAGGTGAACGATGAAGGAATATGTAGAAGGAATACGGTGAAAGAATCGGTGAATGTACCCAAGACGCAAGGACGACGACGATCTAATTTTGTGGTCGCAATGGTAAGAGAGATGGGATAAGGAAGAGACGTGGCGTGGGGTGGCGTGGGGTAGCGTGGGGAGGGGAGGAAAAGAGAAAAAGGGAATACACAGAGAGGAGAAATGGGGTGATGGAGAAGAGAAAGGGAGAAGAAACAAAGAGGAGAAATGGTCTCTTCTTTTTTTTTTTTGGTTCTTTTTCTTTTCTTTTTTTGTTATGTGTTCTTTTAAAGGTTTTTGTTCTTTTAAATTTTGTTTAAACCCATTTATTTTTCTATGTGGCAACAACTAGGATGATTGCACATGAAGTAGTTGATGTGGATATTCATTTAAAAGCTGACGTGGATGTTCCGTTAAAAGTCAACTCATTTAACAGAATTTGTAACGATTTGAAAATAATTTATAATTCAATGAGTCGATTGTAAAAAATTTCAATTCAATGATGCAATTATAAACCGACCCCGAATAAAGCGACAAAAAATGTATTTAACTCGCAATAAATTATAGGTCTACAAATTTGCTGATAAAATTATAATGATAATAATTTATTTTACATGGTGAAATAATTAAATACTAATTATGGGATACTTCTGTTTCCACGTCCATGGCGACGGGAACTTAGGCATGGTCCACATGGAAGTGAGCATCTCGAAATCAGTTGTTCAAAAGAAATAATTCATTGTTATATTAATCCCATACCAATCTCGTACTACATGGTATATGTCATATGTCTTTTGTCCTCACAACCGCACATTTGAATTAACTTAACGATAAGTTAGTTAATTAATTAATATAATATTAACATATTGATAGAAATCACCTCTCGATTTATGTGTTGATACTGTATTAATTAATTTATTAAAATTAACTTTATACTAACTACTCTTTAATAAAAAAACTAAATTAAACATTAGTATATTACGATTCGAACTCGTATTTAAAGTATGTTATCACAATTTAAGAATAAGATTAATGGCTAGAGATTTCTTTTTTTCAGGTTAGGGGATAATGATTTATTTCCATTATTTGTACATTTTTATGTATTCTTTAATCTTCTTATTTTGTAATCGATTTTATTTCATTTTTTTTGGTTTTTAGAAGATTAAAAGTGAGTAATATCATGTTTGTTGTAATTATTATAATCTATAAATTATATTCACATGACAAGACTATTAATTATATGATTAAATAGTTTTAATTACATGTTTGTTTTTTATGATATTTTATTCATGGATAATTTAAAATAATTTCTGGTAATGTTTGTTTTGTTTAAAATTATTTGAAGAATGGATAAAAATTACATTTTGAACTATTATACACTTATCACAAATAACAAATATATCATATTCTCATTAATTTAAGTATAAAAAATAAGATAAAATACATCAGTCATTTTAAACAAATTTGTCCACAAAATTTTAATCCCAAATAATAAAAATTACAATATAAGGTTATTTTATTATGTTATGATAGTCAAATCTATTTAAAAAAACAAATAAAAAATTTAGAATTAATAGTCCACCTTTAATAAATGTTATACTTGCAAAGCCTACGGAAAAAGAAAACAAAAAATTAATTGAGAAACAAACAAATTGGGTGAAAGTTGCAGGTGTTGAAAGACTAATCGAAGAAATCAAAAAGAAAAAAAGGAAAAATAAATACTCACATCCCCTCTCTCTCTCTCTAAAAACTGCAGGGAGCGATGCGTTTCAGTTGTAGTCCAAGCCGAATCTACCTTAGCTCCATCTACATCTGTAAGTTTCTATTTTTCTATCAATAATACTCGTGCATTTGTGATTTGTCACTATAGTTCGTAATTTCTTCTTCTTTTCCTAATCGGTCAGCAGATATATATAAAAATACTAATTTTTTATTTGTTTTAACTGTTCAAAACCCTAGCTTGCTCTTGATTTGTCACCTCTTAGGCTTAATTTAAGGTATTATTCATAGATATTTTGTACGAGAACTTTTTAATTCGTTTAGTATTCGTTGTTGGACATTTATTTTATGCCTTGTGTTTCTGTTTAACACATATAATCACTAAATTAACTGAAGGTAAGATTTAACTGTTTCTTTGTTTCATGATTCCTTTGAATTAGCTGGATTTGTTCGGTAGATGTTCATTTTGCCTTGTCTTTAGCTAGATTAGTATCTTAACAATGTATTGAGCTGGTGGAGGAGGGTTTATAATGATAAATGTACTTTCCCCTCTATCTATTAAAGTTTTTGTTTGTTTGTTTGTTTGTGTGTGTGTGAATGCCCGTGATTGGGATTTAATCAAAGAAGATTATTGTTTGAATAGCATTTTGCGCGGGTTATATTGAGCATTGCGTGCTTTTCCACCTTTTGGTGGAACTAGTTTATTTTCTAGCTTTCTTATGGGTTTTCCGCCACGAGGACCTTTCAAGGAGTGTTTTTTTTTTAGATTTTCATAGGGATTAGGGGACAGTCATGTGAGGAGTCTGTATTTTTTTCATTTTTCGGTCTAAGAGGACTTATTGTCCTTCCATTTTTGTGTTCATTCTCTCCGACAAATTGTAGTGTTTATTAACAAAAATAAAATAACATAATTGATAGAATTTTGCTCATATTTGATGCTGGTGAAAGTATTTGGTGTTCTCTCTCTCTCTCTCTCTCTCCATGTAAAACTAAATTGGTACTAGCGTAATTGCTACAACTCTAACGCAATGATAAAGGTAAATACAGAAGGAGGAGAATTCCTGCCACAGTTTACATTGCTTCCCACATCGTTCTCTTGCACTTCGATCTATGGCATTATCATTTTCCTCCTTTCCCTGCCATTCCTCCTGCCTTCCCATAGAACTCCTTATACCGGCATACTACTACATTTCCCACCTTCCCTTTGCTTCACTACTTGGGGTGGCTAGAGATTGATTCCAAACAGTTAAGTCTGCTAATAAGATGGCTCAAAAAATAATTCTTTTGTGGTGATTCCTTGCACTTGATGGTTTTAGTGCCGTGAATCTTCGTGTCAATGATGTTTGGGTTAGTTTGTGTGTAAATTGTATTGGGAGATTGTGTAACTATTCAATGGCAATATAGTTGTCAATTTAATCTGCTTCCTTGCCTTAGCATCTCCCTTCCTTTCTTTCTTTCTTTCTTTTCCCCTATCAGTTCTCGCTTTGTCACCCTTATGATCCCTTCTCTTTGCTTCCCGTTAAATTTTGAAATCAATAAAGTCAGGTATGAGTAAGGCCCTCCATGTTTTGCAGGATTGATGTTTCCAATCAATTGATTTTATTATATGCCTATTGCCAGAACACTCTTCACCTTGAATAAGCAAATGTTTTTAATCTATCTTGGGATTTCTTTTGTCTAAAAGTCAAATTGTATTTTGGTGGTTATACTACCTTGTTGTTTTACCTCTACTCGATGAATTTAGAACATAAACTAATAGAATGCCGTAATGATATGCCAGTACGTTTAACATTCTAATATATTAATAAAGTTGTGCATTAATGTTGTTCAGAAAAGGCATTTAAAAAATAACCATAATAGAATCTAACATGTAATTAGTAATAGAAAATATATGCAGTAGTTCATCTATATACATATTACACAGTCAGGGGCAGATCTATATGCGGGGCAGGGAATTTTTTTTTCCAGGTATAAATAAGGGCAGATATGTAAATTAATAAATTCAACGGGGCGGATTAATGGAAGAGTTTAACTTGGAGGGGGCAAAATAAATTTCATAAACCAATTCTAAATATAAGTATAAAAATCTTAAGGCTGGGTGAAATTTTAGAAGTACAAAACTAGTTTATGCTTTGAAATTAATTCATTGTTTTGTTTGAATATAGAAAACAAATTTGATTTGAGGCTTTGAGCATTTGTGAATCATTCAAATTGAACTATGACAAGTAATCAAAATAAGTTTCTAAATTGTATCTAAATGTTTTTTATTTAAAATTCTTTTTTTATTTTGGATTATGAATATTTATTGCAATTTGTAAACATTAGTATGATTAGTTCAAGTTTTCTTTATTTAACTTCAACAAAAAAATTAGTTGAAAAATTCTTTCGCAGTGCAACTAAAAAAAGTCTATTTGTATGGGTGTAATTAATGTAATTGGGGACAAGATAGAATAAAATATTGCATGTTTAGGATAGTATTGACAAAAAATTCCATGCAAGAGAAATTACTTATAGTGTGATTGCCTTGTGAGAATCACCATCTCTAGAAAGCATTGACTCCCCAAGCCCACCACCTTAGATGGTGTTTGATTGTATGATTTGTTGGTCCCGACAAAGTTGTAAAAGTTCAAGAAGCAAGCCAAGGTATCATAGAGAAATTGTGGAATGTTAAAATTTAGGAGGAAAACACATGTTCCATTAACATGTATTATATCTGATAAGGAAATACATTGTTGTTTCTCTTTTGCCTTTTGTATACTTCATTGTGTAGATTAGCGTTGTCCTCGTTTTTGCGGCTTTTTAATAAATATTTACTTGTAAAGAAAAGTTGGCAGAAAAAAAAACACACGAAAGAATACCAAAGCGAAAAGCACAAGCAAAATGACAAAGCACAAGCAAAACAACAAAGCACAAGCTAAACGACAAAGCACAAGCAAAACGACAAATCATATAGGTCTTTGGCCTCAAGTGATTAGAAGTATTGATGGACTTTAACTAAATGGGTGGAATGCAAATTCATATCCTTTTATTATTAATTCTAGTGTTTGGAAGTTCATATTCTAAAGTACAGTTGTAAGGGCTTCTCTAGGGCATGCCCCGTGTATATTGCATACGTGACATGCAACCTCATGCACTTCATGCTATGTGTAAGGTTCGCAACCTTGTTCTTGCCAGATACTAATCATTAATCCAGTTAGTTGGTCAGTTATTGCTATTGGACATTAACAATCATTAACTCATTAATTTCTCCAACTTGAAGCCAACACAGTTCTAAGTCTTGCTGAGGCTTCTTGGAAGGCCCTAAGCTGGATGAGAGAATATCAGTAATGTGGTTGCCTAAAAAATATATCGATGTCGAAGTCTCCCTTCTCGCCATTAAAACTTCAGCTTGCTGAACACCGTGAGGGATCCTTTTAGTGGGGTCATGTGTGTGAATTTACTATAAGCGTGGTATGGTGGTGTATACCATATCTACACTAGTATTGACTTTTGCATGGGTTTCCATTAATGCACTTTCAGATGACTAAATTTATGAAATTGATTTGTTTGGTAATGATTTATGTTTCACACACATATCTGTACATAGAAGCAAAAATGGTAGAGACATATCTGGATGTCTGCTATGCACCCGACAGGTTTAGTATTTGGGATGCGGTTATTATTTATTAATTTTAGTTTCATGCTCAAAGTCAACATGTTCATGAGAATGTGATGTTATTATATAAAAGTAAAATGTTGGTGAATTCGTATTGTGAAAGAGTAGTCAGAGGGGCATGTGTCTCTTTTCACAATGACAATCTGAGTCTGACTATTTAAGGCTTGTCACTCCTTTATGGAGAGAGATTTCTCGCCTTGTTTGCTTGAACTGATGCTTTGTCGGTCTAATTTTTTGGATAGTATAGTTGATAAATGTTATGTCTGAGATTTAACTTGCTACAAAAACGCACCGTCCTTCGGGGTATGCCATTGTCAACGCAGAATAGGCTGACCAAGTGACCATTAAATTGAATTGGACTCCATTATTTTCATCATCCATGGCAACCCCGCAATAGTTGTCTTCTCCCCTTGAAGGTCATTACAGCGAGTATTTTTCTACTTATCACCAATGTTTTGCCTATATCAGTTGTCTTGGTTGTTTCCTTGCTGTTTACCTCCACTGCTGTCTAAAGTAGCTCAGTTGTCACATGGGCTCTTCCAGTCACCTCAAGGGTATGCTCTTTAGTCATTGTATCTATGTGTCCATACATGTAGTTAGTCTGGAAAATGGTTGAACAAATATACCTATCCAAATTCTGAAGGTTGCATGTTTGAATGTCATAAATATAATTTGCTCAAAATATGACAATTTCTTTCAAAAAAGGGAGTTAATATCTTTCCTCCTTATTGTTGTAGGTGATGATTGAACTTTTCGACCATTTTCTAGGTTGGGGAAAAATACATACTGTTTTACCAGGTGAGCAAAAGAAGTAATAGTGTAATTTATTCTTTGGTAGTTCTCCAACGCCCTTCTAGTTTTGTTTGTTGAATTTTATTACCACCCCCATACTGCAGTGGATGTTAGAATTGGATTTTATTTTTGTGGTAAAAACAGTTGCAAAAGTAACTTAAATGATTGTATTTTGTCCATAAAGAGTATCGTAAATAAAGTACTATTGTTTTTTGGGGGAAATGCAATTACCAAAAGTTACTTTTGCAATCACTTTAACAGTTTAACTGCAAAAGAAACCTGATTGTGTCAAGGGGGGAGTAGTATTTTTTGTATTTATATTTCCCTCCTAAAGTTAGCTATGTTGGCATGCACTTATCACATTGATTGTTAACTTCTAAAATAGGTATTGTGAGTATGTGACATGTAGACCCCCACCCCCCAAACAGCAAACCCCAACTCTTTTTTGGCTGGGTTAACAGTGAATCATGTTGCATTATTGAGAAGCATCTTTTCCTTCTCTGGAAAGATCCATGCAATTCCTAAATTGATTAATCATGCTATATACGGAGTATATTATACCTTGTACGGAACCAAGGAATAATTAGAAAATAAATTATAAGTTATTAGAAAAAAGAGTAATTAATGAAGCATTAAATACGTACCAGGCTTCATGAAAATTGAAAGAGGAAGGATGTTTAGTGAGAAAGAGGCCCAAAATATCTTCATAGAATCAGACAAGTCCACACGGATCTGACCAGCTAAGAAACAAGGTTTAATGAGAGAAGAGGTAGTGCTTCTCATTCTTAGTGAGCATTAACAAGTATAGCATGGAAGTGGTTATCTTTTCTTTTGGATATTAAAGTAGCATTAGATTTGCATTTGGTTTTAAAATGGTGATCCCTTGAATTGCCTTGAGCTAGGAGCCCCTTGTAGGCCCCTGTTTAATTCCTAGCAGAAGCTGTGACAGTATAATGACTCGTGAGGTTGCCCAAGTCTTTTGAAAATGTCTTATGTAGCTACTCTAAAATTCTTCATGGTCAGCTTATCTCTAATTGGATTTCCTTATAGTAGATTAATCTATCTTTCTTTTTACCCCCTTCATAGACTTCAAATATGAAACTTTTACTTGACAAATATGACAGCTTGGGATGACTGCTGTTAGATTTTAAATCTTCTTTTCAATGCTCGAGAATGGGTAGGAGGATTTCTGACATACATCATTATTAAAAGCTGAAACATTATTTACCTTTAACTAAAACTGTAAGTTTGACATGTATCGTTAATTGTTTGGGTTATGGTTATTTGCTTCTGCTGCTCCAGAGATATAACTTTGTGTTTGACACTTGATATTACTTGAATACACAGTCCTTTCACTCCATAGCCTGTTGTAATTTGACTCGAGTCTGACATCTGGTTTTCTTTTCAAAGATATAGGAATATTCTCGGGGTGTAAAAAATTGTTGATACCATATTTCTAGTACATTATTCAATTACAGTGGAATCAGTCTCTGCCTTTACTGGCAGCTACGTGAACTTTACATGGATGAAGGTGGCCGTGAAAATGGGAGACACAGGATGGAATTCTACAAAGGAGCTCACACTCAGGTAGTAACAACTTAACTTTTAAAGGAAAAAGACATGCATAAATCTTTGATTCATTTGCTAAAATAAAACTTAAGTTGATTAGCCCGGCCATTCCTCTATACTGTTGCAGTGGAATATGATACCACAGTATCAGGTAAAGGAACAGAATGCCTTCTCTATGAATAGGATGATCATGCACATTGCTGCCGAGAGGGATGCTGCTGTTGAAGAACGTGATAGAGCTCTATCTGAAAGGAAGGCAGCAATGGATGAGCGAGATGCGGTAATCCAACAGCGTGATACAGCAATATCTGAGCGCGACAATGCTATGAAGGAACGAGATAATGCCATTGCAGCACTTCGTTTCCAGGAAAATACCATGAACAGTGTATTGAACCGTGGTATCCAACGTGGCTCAAAGCGAATGCACCACGTGACAAACCACCCTTCCAAACCTGCTCAAGCTGCTTACAAAGTGAGGGAAGGACACATTACTGATGCTTTCCCGCTACAAGCCATTTCATCTGACAATGCTAAGGTGCATCAAGCAAAACGAACAAAGCAGAACAAGCCTGTTCCATCAAAGCCATCAAAGTCATCGCGGAAGGTGAAGAAAATAAGTGAGGATTTGAATAGGCATGTCACTACTGATGGTTCGAAGGCCGAGTGGGATGCTCAAGATCTTGGCTTTGGAAGCCAGATCAATTTTGATGCGTCCACCATGCCTACACCTGTTTGTTCATGCACTGGGGTGCCGAGGCAATGTTACAAATGGGGCAATGGAGGCTGGCAGTCATCTTGCTGCACCACTACCCTGTCAATGTATCCACTGCCGCAGATGCCAAACAAGCGCCACTCGCGTATGGGTGGACGGAAAATGAGTGGAAGCGTGTTTACTAGATTGCTTAATCGTGTAGCAGCACAAGGCCATGACCTTCATATGCCCCTGGATCTTAAAGTTTACTGGGCTAAACATGGTACAAATCGCTACATTACCATCAAGTAATTCGACTATAAATGTTTGGTATGGAGTATTTTATCTGCTTTAAACCTTGGCTGAAAATACTGTAGCTATGTTTAACTTAAAAATGTTGCTCGTTGCTTTGGGGACATTATCTGGAACATAACTTGTATGTCGCTTCAGTCTGGAGGAAGGATGGAGATTTGAGTACAGTCCAAGCTCTTCTAGTTTATTCAATACTTTCATGCTTTGACTAAACGTCTGTTTTGCAGGAGGGACTTTGATTTAACTGTTGTAAATTTGTACATATTGCAGGGACGACAACAGTTTTAATTTTGTTTGGCTTCTAAGGCCAAGAAAATCCTCGATTTTTCATCTCCCTCCCTCCCTCCCTCCCTCCCAAAAATGGAGTCTGGTTTGATTTGATTTGATTTTAATTTTCTAAATAATAATTTTGTATTTGGTAATACTTTTTAAGTAGTTTGCAATATTAGCTATTGCTCTAATAAAAAAAATAATGATTTCTCCAATTAATAGAAGAAAAAAACAAATGGAGTATTTCCTTGTGTGAACTGCCTCTCTCTCTCTAAGCTCTCTTTCACACGCGGATCTCAAAGAAAGTAAAATTTCACTTGTAGCAAATTGTTTTTTAATTATTTATTAGTGTATTCAAATGTATGTATATTATTAAGGAAGAAAAATTATTAACTGCGATTAGTTTATTTTATTTCAGCAATACATATATATCTAGCTATCAACTCTAGCTTATCTACACTTTTAATTTTCAAATTCCAAATTCATCATCATAAAAATTTTAAATTTCAAATTCATAATCCCTCAAATTCCCTAATAATATTGAAACATGTCATTGTGCCTGCCTTAGTAAATCTATCTTCTGGTCATTATTTAATAATTACTCTCTTTTCTCTTCTAAATAATATTATTCATGAATCTCAAATTCCTAAACTCAACCCCAATATGGTGGATATCTACTACAAATGCCTTCTTCCATCTTCCCAACCCAAGAATCTTCCAACTCTTCACCATTAGCAGCATTGCAACATTAATATTAGGCACGGCCATGATCATTGGTGGACGCCGCCTCGGATTCCGGTGGACCATCTACTACGGCAGTTCAATAACTACACTAGTGGTGCTGAATTGGATTATTTGTGTAATTTCTGCCGTTGCTTTAAGCAAGAAATTCCGAAATCAACATATGTTGCCTACAGCAAATAGTGATCAACAACTTGTGGTACAAGAACAAAGTCCCCATATCAATTCATTTGATGGTGGTGATCAAAGGGATATAAAATTACTAGTGACAAAGGCAACTAAATTTACCAATGAGAAGTTGATTCTTAAAAGATCATTTTCTTTGCCTTTGCTTAAGATTGTAGCACACAAAAGCAAAATTAATCGTATTTTAAGTTTTTAATGTTGAAGGAATTTTCATTGTATAAAATGTTGGGTTTTTATTTTTCGGGTTTTGCTTTTCTTGTGGTTTCATTTTTGTATTGAACTAAGATAGTAATAGGTCTGGGTTGGTCAATAAGAGAACTCTTTCTCGGTGAGAGCTACTAGTAGTTTTGGTTTAAGCGGTTTCATTCCTATTGGCTCAGCACAGAAAAAACTGTTCACTAAGCTTATCTTTCTACAACTAAATTCTTAATTAATATTAAAATTATATTTAAAAATATAAAATTATCTTTAAAAATCGTAATTTTATAAATGTATCTCTTCTTCTTTCCCATACACTGGGATGAATTTGGCTCTTCGATATATGTGCACCTTCATTAAGGTTCATCCCATACATAGTTATTAGGATTCTTTACATAAGTATACAACAAATATAAAATAATTACAACAATAGTGCACCAACTAAATAATTTTAATAACAGTGAAATACTGAATAATAATGCCAAAAAAAAATGCAATACACATCAAGATATCCAATCCAACAAAAAAAAATTCCCTAAATTCAAAGAGAAAACTACTCCACCTATTTTGGCAGTTACCAACTAACCCAGAAACTCACCAAATCACGTCACCAAATTTCTCAAAAATTCGACGAAGAACAAAAAGGAAACTTCATGGATCATTGAATCTGTAACACAGGAGCAATCGAGAAGAAGAGTAATCAAGATATAGAGAAGAAATCGAAATCGAAAGCAACAGAAAGCAGAAACAGAGCATCCGAAAAGCAAATTAGAATAAGCGATTTCAAGATATTTCCTAATGTAATCAAAAATTATATTCGAGAAATCAAACTAAGTCTCTGAACGATACTTCAAAGGTACGAATGAAGAATTATTATATATACTGAAGCAACTATAATTTGAAGAATCTAAACACTTTGGTTACGTATTCGTTACAAAATTAAAGTTTGAGGATATTCATATAAAGGTTTGGTTAATTTGATTAATATATTGGCAACATTAATATATAGATTTGGTTACTTTAAACGCATGCATAATTCAATACAATTTAGTTTTGAATTTAAATGTTCATTCTTTAGAACTTATCCTCTGCAGAAAGCATTGATACTATTAATATATATTTTGGAAACTATAAAATGTTGATTTGGAAACCCATAAAGTAATATTATTAATTTCAGTTTGGAAAGGGAATTGTATTTGTCATTCATGGTTTGAAGAATTCATTTAATATATTGGGAACATTAATATATAGATTTGGTTACTTTAAACGCATGCATAATTCAATACAATTTAGTTTTGAATTTAAATGTTCATTCTTTAGAACTTATCCTCTGCAAAAAGCATTGATACTATTAATATATATTTTGGAAACTATAAAATGTTGATTTGGAAACCCATAAAGTAATATTATTAATTTCAGTTTGGAAAGGGAATTGTATTTGTCATTCATGGTTTGAAGAATTCATTTAATATATTGGCAACATTAATATATAGATTTGGTTACTTTAAACGCATGCATAATTCAATACAATTTAGTTTCGAATTTAAATGTTTATTCTTTAGAACTTATCCTCTGCAAAAACATTATTTTTGTTTTGTTTATAAATTGACTTAAAACATAATGTTACATATGCATATATACTAATTATTTCTATTTCGATTACTAAAAATTATTAATTTAGTCACATAGAAAATAAGACTAATTTTATTACTTTCCAAATAATAATATTTTTTTAATTTAAACATGCATAATCTGGAATAATTAATAAACTATTTTGGTTACTATATAATGTTGATTTGGAAACGAATAATAAAAATTATTAATTTCGATTCCATGAAAGGGAAATGTATTGCTCATTCACTAGTTTGAAGAATTCATATAATAGATTGGATAATGTTAATATATAGGTTTGATTACTTTAAATGAATGCATAATTCAATACAATTTAGATTCAATTTTAATGTTCATTCTTTAGTATTTAATCTCCCATAAAACATAATTTGTGTTTTGTTTATAAAATGAATGAAAATGTGCAATTACATATGCATAGATACTACATATATACTTTTGAAACCGAAAATTGTTGATTCACTCACCTGAAAATAATATTAATTTTTTAATATCCAACTAATAATAATTTTAATAATTTACATAATCTGGCATCATTCATATAATAGTTTGGTTACATCTGTATATCTATTCGTTCTTTAAAGTTGACAATGCAAACAATGTGTTAAAAATTAATTATTACTAAAAAAGTTATAATTGATTACTATGTGATGTTCATATACTAACTAATTACATAATTGTATTTATTTTAATGTTTCAGTTGCCGTAACATGGATATGATTCCAGTTGTAATTTACTTCAACGGTACGTGGAGTGATAGTAACCAATATCAAAATTTCGAAGTTACCGGCCTACTAGTCCCTTCAACATGTTCATTCACAGAAATGCACAACTTGATATGCAATGCATTAAGCCTAGAATGCTACAAAACAGAGTTGTCAATCAAATTTCATATTAGCAGCAACATCCCTCCAATCAAGGTGACAAATGAATCAACTTTCAAATTCTATATGGAAATCAGTAGAAAATCAGGTGAACATGGGAAGTATCCACTGATTATAGATTTTGAATACCAAATTGGAGGAACTACAGACTTACAAAACGTCATAATTGAAGAAGAAAATATAATGCAAGATGAAATGCCGATTAGATTGGCACAAAGGAATACTGATCTTGAATTTTTGGCAACACAAGGAAACCAATTTGGATCACATTTTGTTGAGCATCTGGCCATTGAAGCTGTTGATAAAGAACATGACAGACAACACAATGAAGAAAGAACAAGTGATGAGGTCATATCAGATTCGAATAAGTTTGAAGTAAGAATTCATCAAACTTACAAAGACAAAAGAATATTAACACAAGCGATAAGGCTACATTCAATCAGACAAAACAGGCAACACAAGGTAGAAAGAACAAGTGGAAGGGACTTTGTTCTGGTATGCATCGACAATGATAGTTACAAATGGAAACTAAGAGCATCAAAATTACGAAAAACAAATATGTTCAAGGTGAGAGAGTTTAATGATATACACACTTGTTCATCCAACATACTACTTGGAGATCATAGACAAGCAAATAGTGAAATGGTTAGTGAATGCATAATGCATAGAGTAACTAACTTCAAGAAAATTTACACACCAACCGATATTGTGGAAGATATGATGACAGAGTATAATGTGTCCATCTCCTATCAAAAAGCATGGAGAGCAAAAGAAAAAGAAATGGAGAAAGTAAGAGGGAATCCACACGACTACACTATGATTCCTTCTGGTTGCATACTTTGAAAAAAACAAATCCAGGTATCAATTAAAAACCGTTTATTTATGTTTTTAAAATTTCAGTTACTAATAATAAATGATTTGGTTACCTATTAATTAAAATTTGGTTACTAACTGTAATAATTAAAAATTAATAAACAATCATTTTTTCATGCGAGCAGTATATACAATAAATGTAACTAGTTAAAAAGCAATTTAGACACCATATAAACACTATAAAAAATATTAAATTATGATTAATCGGATGCCATTAAGACTACACTTTAGATCATTATCAACTACAAATATGGGCAATATGTAGTACATATATTTACATTAACCAAACTAAAAATTCATTTTAGGATCCATCACAGCCTTGCAGTTGGATAATAATGGTCGATTCAAATATCTTTTCTTTGCAATAGGAGCATCCATTGAAGTATGGCGCCATTGTTTCCCCATCATTGTAATTGATGACACCTTCATACAATCAACCTACGGGGGTACACTTCTCATATCAAGCACACAAGATGCAAATAGAAATATTATACCAATTACTTTTGGAGTTGTGGACAATGAAAATGAATTATCCTGGACATGGTTTTTCATTAATTTGAGAGATGCTTGTGGAGTTAGAGAAGGACAATGCGTTGTCTCAGATAGACATGAAGCAATTATAAAGGGACTTAACAGTGTGTTCCCTGATGTCATGCACGGTTCATGCACATACCATATTTTGAAAAACATAAAAAACAGATTCAAAAAGAAAGGAGAAGATGTCAAACAAGCATACAACGCGGCATGCAGAGCTTACACCGTTGAAGAATTCAACATACACATGAATCAACTTGATGCAATTGATGCTCGAATAAGAAAATATTTGGAAGAAGAAGTTCATCTAGACAACGAACATTTACCAACATCAACTAATATAGTCCTTATTTTCAAATTTTGGCAACGAACAAAAAAATATATAAATAGCATTTATTTTTGAACTTAATATTAATGATCATGAGAATAACAAACATTACTTGGTAACTTTGGTATTACTGTTTCCAACAAACCTAAACAGAAAGAACAAATTCATGATACAAACTGTTAAGTGTTGCTATAATTTACTATTAGTATTAATTAATTAGTTACCAACAACAATAAAAAAATATTACCTTTACATACAAATTTGGCAACCAACTAAATCATAACAAACAAATACCTGATACAAGTTATAAAATGCTTTTACAAATAACTGTTAGGATTGAATGGTTACCAACCACTGATAAAATTATTACCCATTTATGCAAAGATGTAAACCTACTTCGAACCGTAAAAAAATAACCAATATCGATTCAAAATAAAAAACAAAACAAAAAAAAAAAAATTTGAACCAACAAAACAATATCATACGTAGTAATAAAGAAAAATTAATACATCATTCCATCATCAAAATATTTACAATATCATTTCACAAATAATAACCATATCAAATGGTATCTAATGTCAAAACAGAAATGAAAAATGATGCAAAACCAAACTAGACTACACTACCAATTCTCGCTCGGGTGTTCTTGATTCGACTTCATATCCGCCTACTTGCTTGTTCCTCGCATGAATAAACAAATTGACGCACACATTTCTTGCTTATTGAGTTATTGGGAATGGATTTGGCGGTCTGTCTGCTGCTTGGAGAATATGTTCCACAAAAGAAATAGTGAACATACCACAATCACTGAAAAATAAAAAGATATAATGGAAATGAATACAGACATCATAATATATGGAAAACTAAAAAAATATAGAAAATGTAAACTTACCCTTCAATTTGCTCAGGTAGACCCTTAGTAAATTCAAGATTAATAATATCATTTTCTCTTTTTGTGCGATATGGTTCACTATTGAAATCAATATCACATCTATTCTTCCAAAAACCACAACCAGACAATATTATCAGAAGAATGAAAATATAAGACTCGCACACATCCATTATATTTGTTCGCATGGTGTTCCTGTTCTACTGAAGAGAATTATAAACTACTAACACCCTTCGATGCACATCAAAAACCAATAAAAACCAATGTCCAGGAACTGTCATATGAATTGGTAACATGACAAAATCAACATCAACCCACGGTGTGTTGACCTCCATAAAAAACCCATGAATGTACTCAGCCACATCACTGTTGCCCAACAACAAATTTTTATCACCATTCTTATTACAATATTCCCCATATAAGTTGGTCAACTTCACATGAAACCAACAATCTGTTGTTGTAACCCTTATTCGAATATCTAGCCAATTTACGCATATAGTACAAACAGACGTTGATGTGCTGAACCAAAAATGAAACCATAATAACAATCAGACATTAACCAAATTTTAAAAAAATAAAACTTTAATATATGTTGTATCCAATACAGAAACATATAGTAACCAAACTTATAAGATAAGATATCCGAAACTAACATACAATAGTTAAAAAACAGTAAAAAAACTCACATCATCATCAAGCCACTGTCCAGGAGTTTTCAGCTTGTAAAACCACATTTTGGAAGATATTGAAATAGAACCAAATTTGAATGGAGGCTCTATTTTGTCATTGTTTCCCGCAAATTTTTCAATTCTTCAAAACAAAAAACATATTGTAAAGATAAAATAAATGATTTTATCTCCTATAAAAAAAATAATATAAATATATTAAACTACAATAAACATACCTTTTCCTGTTATTTAAGCCAATTTTAAATCATTGGTAAAACATGACATCTTCAGATTTCAAAGGCATTACCATAAAAATGTTTGAAAATGCATACAGTCCTCTACGTAATGTTTTATCATCAACAACAACCGAAGTTGAATCAGCTGAACCAAACTTCGAAGTGTAAGGACTCTTCAACACTAAGACTTTGTTCACATACGTGCAAGGACAGCCTACCAACTTGGTTAGTTGCGATTTTTTCAACTTCAACACAATGGAGTAAATCTGTGTTGTCAAAACAATGTCATCAAGCAAATGGCAAGGTCCGGACTTTCACTTTTCATCATCTGTGTATTGAATTTTAAGACATGACACAAAAAAAATTTTCAATATCAAATCAAAAATTCAAATGTAATCGATATTATCATAAACACCATAACTAAGTTAATAATACAACATGTAAATGTAACTAAAATTGAAAAATTCACTAACCTCGACCGGTTTGAAAACAACAATTTCTTGACCACTGCACTGACTTAAAATATCAATCTTGGAATATCATCAATCTTTTCAGCCTGCCAAAAAAAAAATACATCTCATCAATATAAGACGTAAAAATAAAACATAAAAAAAACTAAAAATTTTTTTGATACCTTTTCATTCTCCTCATTAATTAGGACCCGTCTAGTGCTAAAAACAACAATCTCTTTACCATCGAATTTTAAATTGACATTCTTATACTGAATCTGTAAAAAAAGGGAAAACAAATCAGCATTTACTTAATAAACATGAAATAAAAATGAAAATATAACATATTTATAAACCTTTGCATCGACTTCTTCAAACTGATTCACACCAACACCACCAACCTCAGCATCATTACTTCCATGAAACTTTTTTGCAATGTCACCACGTTCAATTACAACATCATCCTCAACCTTCATAACATCATCAACTACTACATTAAGATTGCCACCATCAACATTTTCATCCATCTCAACATCATCAGCATCAACATTTTCATCCATCTCAACATCATAACTATCATCATCAACATCATCATCATCATCATATGCATAATCATCATTATCATCATCATCATCACAATCACCATCATCATTAACATTCACATTTCTCCGGTTAAGATAACTAGACTTACCATAAAACTGCTTTCTAAACATCTTTTTAATGTCCCTACAAATTTGAATATGAAACACCTGCAATTGATCTTTAACCTCAACACCCAAATTCTCAATTTCTTTCTTCACTTCCATCAACTTCCCTTCCAATGGCTTCACCCGTTTATCAATAATTTTTTCAAGATCAGAAATAGAAAAAATAAGGTCATTAACCTTCCTTAATGATTCAACTTTAATATCAGACCTTTGGGCTCCACTGTCACTTCCACTGAAGAATAAAAAACCTCCTAAATCCAACCGAAACTTCTCAACCTCCGTAGGAACAAGGTTTTGGATAGTCAACTGAAACAAAATTAAAAGCACCAAATATACCATATCAGAAACACTGAAAATAAAAAAAAAGTCAGTAAAAAAAAAAGGTTCAGAAACCAATAACTTATGAAAAGGAAACAGTATTTAATGTAAATGGTAACCAACATACGGCCTGTAATCAAAAACAGTGTCGTTCAACTTCTCATTCTTCGGAGCCTTTCCTAACTTTCTCCATCTGAATAATCTGAATTCTGAATCATTATCATCAATACAGAAACCCCTAACTTTCAATGTGGGAATTGTTTCAAACAAGAAAACTTGAAACACATAAGGTAAACCACTAAGCTTGTAATATTTACAATAACTATCACTATAAAAATTGTATATCACCCCACCGTACTTATCCTTCTTTACATGTCCCTTTACAGCAAAGGATAGAGAATTCTTTGTTTGTTCAAAAATAACTTTCCCCATGGATAACTTGCAACATCACCAAATGACAAAAAATTAAACAAAACTTCATCAACATAATTGTCAGAAACCGTAGCTAGTATGATATTAAAAACCAAGAAAATGACAGACATCCTAACTGCCTCATCATCATCATCAAAACAAGCACTCCTATAAATCCTCCCTATAGTAAAACGATTTAGAACCTCATTTTGAAAAAATTTCTTCACCAACAAATTTTCAATCCCCTTGAACCTACCAATGTCTTCATCTCCTTGCCAATTTAATCCAGAAATTAAACAAAATTCAGGCAATCCAAATCTTACCCTTCTCTCACCAAATATAAACCACATTTCCCCACTATCCCTTTGATAAACTTTCCTAATCAAAGCATGATGTATTATTTGTGAAAACATATGGTGCTGCCCAAAATCTAAAAATTTACCAAAACAGGTCAACTTAAACTTATCCATCCGAACTACGATAATTTATTTTTAATAATATTTGCAACATCCATTTCACACCAATAAATAACTTTGGCGTAAAAGTTTTAGTTGATCTCCTCATAGAAAAAAACTCCCAAATCAAAAATGCAAAAAAATTCATTACAAACAAATTTGGAAAATCAAAATATAACATCTGTAAAACTTTAAAACAAAAACTATTAAATCAACAATACACAAAAAACACTAATACTAATAACCAAATAATATCAGTAAGTTTCCAAAACTCAATTAATCATCAAAGTATTTAATATATATCGAATTATAAACTAACAAATTTAGAAAATAATACTAACAACACATCCACACGAAAACAACATAACCATTTTCCCACATACATTAAAAACATGCATCAATCTCCAACTCTTTTATAATAAAAAAACATTTAAATAATTATGAAATCATCAATTTCCATAATGATAAATGTTGGTAACCAAACCTCAATTAGCAAGAAATCATTAAAAGATTGTCAACATACATAATCAGAATAATGTAAACTACTTACCAAAACATAATACACTAATAACTGACACTCAAATATGAATGACAACAATAATGTAAACAAATTCAATTTAAAAAAATCCTTAAAGCAACTAGAACTCTAATGTAATATAATACATTTGAATAACAATGAAATCATCATTTTCCAAACATATACATGTTAGTAACCAAAACTCAATTAGCAAGTTACCATCAAAACATAAACAACATGCATAATAACAACAATGAAATCTAGATACTAATCTCTGAAACTAACAACGGTCTGAAACACTGTGAATGTTAAAATATCACCTTAAAAAAAAAAAAGGTAAACAAATACAACAAAAAAATATATATTATTAAAAAAAAAAAAACCTTCAATTTCTTCTACCTGAAAACAATTTTTCGCTTGTGAGCCTCGACTGCATCTTCTTTCCCCTCTTTTTTTGAAGAAAGTTCAAAATCGGAATCGAAACATACCAATGATTTAGCCTTCTTATTCGTATGTCTCTCCGCATTCTTATCTTCACCTCCGATTTCAACATTAACAACTTCTCCCGCTTTGAAAAACTTTGCCATACTATCCTCCCCTTCTACAAATTTCTTCATATCCTTTCTATAATCATCATCCCTAACCCGCTTACCATTCTCATCACTCTTCTTATGCCCAACTCCCTCCATTTTCTTCCTCGTAGACACCATCACAAACAAAAACCAAATAAATCTAAAAATGTAGAAACAAAAACACCACACAACTTACAAATAATCACAAGGATACGAATAATACGAACACAACGACCCAGATAACCAAAACGACAACAACCAATCTCTGCCGGAAAGAACTACTTACGACAGCCTGAAGAAGAAGGGTTTTGCATAAGGCGTTCCCAAAACACAAAATAAGGGTTTCCAGATAAACAAAGTAGACTAACAAATATGATAACAAATTTTAAATTGAAAAACGAGCCCACTTCTCTACCAAGATAAAGCGTGAAATGTTTTTTTTTTTTTCAAAAAATAAACTGAATTGCCACATCACCAGCACATTAAATATCACACCATAATTAAAGGAATATTTCTTTTTCACTACTAATGAAAATACAAATTTATATACATTAAAAATATAAATATTTAATGAGTGTACTATTGTTGTAATTACTTTTTAAAATGTAATATAAACTGAAAATTTCCCTAGTTATTATCTCTTGGGTCACTGTTGGGCTCTTTATAGCCCACCTAAACATTAGCTTGACGGGAATTTAACTGATCACTCGGAGACATTAAACTCCTATACTAAATACACGTCATTTTAAAATACAATAATACTCCTTTCATTAAGATAAATATTATTTTTTAAAAAATTAATTTGAAATATTTTTAAATTATAAATTAACATGATTCATTTAAGTTTGAATACAATAAATTTTATAATTAGTAGTACTTTTTAGTTAGTTAACCTTAATTAGAATTATGTGGGGGGTCTTTTGCTTTTGCCAGATCTAGACGTTGCGACCATTTGGTTCGTCGGTATTATCAAAAAGTCTCATGTTTATGCTACTGTTACCGATGATTTTATTATCTTAGACCACGAAGACCGTAGTCGTGCTTTTGGTTTTTAATCCCATCATCATATTGATAATAAATCTCTTCATACTCTATCATCGCTATGTTTGTTTGCAAGAATTATACTTGGAATATGACTATTAATCCCAAGTATATTTTTTGTTTTCAAATTTAGGTCTCGGAATTATAAAATAGTTTAATAGTCTTGACATTATAATTATAATTCTGGTAATATAATCATAGAATTAATAGTCTTGGGACTATAATCCTTACAAACAAACATAGTTAGAGTCCGTATCGTAGTGAAAAAAAGATAATGTTGTGATTCTTGCTCAAAAAAATAAAAAAATCGAACGTGTTCGAGTTATTGGCTTGTCTGATCCAATGAATTTATACCAATTTTAAGTTTGAAAATATTTAAAATTGATTTTTGAAAAGTCAATATGAACAGATGGAGTTTGGAACAGAAAAGGAAATATTTAGAAATTGATATTTTCACAATACTTTTTGATATTTCCACATGAAAAGTGTTGTTATAAATATATAGCGACGGCAAAAGCCGTCACTATAAGATCTATGATGACGATTTTCATGTGAAAATATTATTTTTTGTTGTTAATTTATCAGTTTCCAAATATTTAACATGTGTGCATTCTAACAAATCTTGGGTTACCCTTGGGCTTGATAACCACCTACAAAGCCTGTAACTGAAAGTCCACTTTAGTCTCAAAACAACGACGTCATTCCATGAATTTTCAATTTTAACTCACTCAACGACGTCGTTTTAAGAAATTTTCAGTTTCTTGCTTCACTGTCTTCTTCACTCACCCTCCAATTATCACAAACAAGGCAAACCCTAAAAAAGTTCTCTCCCACACCTACAGACACAGAAAACATAGTTACAGTGAGGGGAACCAGATCTGCCATGGACGGGTCATTAACGGAGC
The DNA here is from genome assembly GCA_020205605.1 of Panax ginseng. NCBI lineage: Eukaryota > Viridiplantae > Streptophyta > Magnoliopsida > Apiales > Araliaceae > Panax > Panax ginseng. The sequence goes on from CM035134.1 coordinate 150,489,298, forward strand.
TCATCGTGGAAGAACCCGGAAATTCGGTTGACCCGGCTGCCGAAAATGGAGAGAGAAAAAAAGCAGCTACATCAGTAGAAGAGCTAGTGGCAAAAGCTATAGCTCCTGTGAAGAGGGAATATCTACTTCCTCCACCTATTAGAACTTCCATTAAAGACCCCCCTAAGGACGCCGTTTCTGACACCAAGTCTTCCCCACAGCCACCTCTTCTGAAGGAGAAGAAATCCAAACGCCAAATAAAAAGGGAACGCCGTCAGGTACAAGTTACTTGAATTACACACACACACACACACACACACACACACACACATATATATATATATATATATATATATATATATATATATATATATATATACTTTGTTATTGCTTGAGGAGGTCAAATGTGTTTTTAATGGGATTTTACTGAATTACTAAAATGATTGAGACAATTTTTACCTTGGCTTAAGAGAATCCGTTAAGTAGACTATTTTTTGGTTGTTTAGGCTTAGGGTAATCCCAAAAAATATAGATATAAGCATCAAAACCCTTAGAGATGATTTATGGTTTACTTTTTGTAAATGGGATAAGGGTGTTTTTTTTCCCCTTATTTTCTTTATGTGGGTGTTAAGTTCATATATTGAGATCCATGTGAGTTGTAAAAAAGATATTTATATATGTATACATGGACATGATCCAGAACCACTGTTGGCTGTGGCTCATGTCCCAACCAACCCATCGTTAGCCGTTCATTGCGATCTTGAATGACCCATATATATATATATATATATATATATATATATATATATATATATATGAAGCACTGCTGACATGGCTCATGTCTCAGCTAACCCATCGTGAGCTGTTCATTGCGATCTTGAATGGCCTATAATAGAAAGGCCCCATTACTATCTGCAAGAACTTCTTGGGGATAGTTTTTAACTCAATTTTTTCTCTTTCATCAATTAAGTTCTAAAATTCAATAATTTTTTTGTTACAAATTCAAAATTGTCAATCTATATATCATTAAAACGCTCTCCTCAATATCTTCAAAATAAGATTCATAGTTGATATGTTTTAGTGTAGTTAAAATATCAAAATTTATATTCAAAGTTTACAATAGTGTATTTCAAAATACAAAATTTTAACTTAAATTTTGGTGATTTTAGCTGAAAAAATATATCAACAATAGATCTTATTTTGAAGATCTTGGCGAGAGCTTTCAAATGATATATAGATTGATAATTTTAGATTTGTAACAAATAAATTATGCAATTTTAAATTTTGGTTGGAGAAATAGAAAAAATTGGGTTAAATGAGTGGTTTGACTTTTAATGTAAAAAGTTATTCGCAAGAAGTTCTTGTGGATACTAATAATCCCACTTTAATCTCAGCCATTGCTATTTGAGATGAACGATAGGAGATGGGTTGGTTGGGAAATGATCCACTGGCTATGGATCATCTCCCATATATATATATATATATATATATATATTTTTACTGTGTTGCATCTTGTTCACAATGTCATATTTACTTATTAACTAATCACAATGAATTATTTGCAAACCTTGTAGGATCAGAAGTCTGTGCTTCGTCTGTGTCCTGAAGTGGCAAAAAGTGGAAATGTTAATTCTTGTCCTTACAGCGATAAGTGCCGCTTCAGCCATGATCTAGAGGCCTTTAAGGCTGAGGTAAAAAAGCAACAATTACAAACTGAGGTTTTTCTAATCAGCTCGTTATGCTGAGATTAATATTTTTAAAATGCAGAAACCAGCAGATTTAGAGGGCAATTGTCCTTTCTTAGAAGAAGAAGGACCATGCCCTTATGGGTTGGCCTGTAGATTTTCTGGTACACATAAAGATGATATTCATGCTGGAACTGTGGGTGTTAAGAAGAGGGAATCGGAGACAAATGGGTTGAAGAAAGATGTTCAGAAACTTTTGTGGAAAAACAAAATGAAGTTTCCCAAGGCTGATGGAAAACTGAAAATCCTTGGACTTCTGGTATAATCATACACATGATGTACCTCTTTTCTTATCTTATTGCTTTGTTTCTATAGTCTTATCTTATTGTTCACGCGGAGGATACAAATGCATTATATCTACATTATACACAAATGATGAATTTATCTGTGTGACCTACTTTGATATATTGTTAATCTTATATTTAAATAGCAGGGACAGGCGAATTCCAAGAAGAAAAATTTGGCAGATAAAGACGAAGGCAATCAAACTATCGCAGATGCTTCACATACTATTGATGAAAATGGTTGTAGTGAAGTGGTCAATGACTTGGTTATCGAATTTGAATGCTCTCCTGAAGTACTAGAAGAAAATGATGATATAGATAACACATTTGTGCCTGATGAGCTTAGACCCCTAAAGAAAGCCAAATCATCAATAGATGAGAGTCATTCATGTGAAGTAAATAATGGTTCGTTTATTTCAATAAGTTGTTTTTCTTGCATTCAGCTATATTATTGTTTATCAAAAATTATGAAGCTTTGGCATTTGTATATTGCAATAGGTTCAAGTGTCCAGCAGAAAGAGCTCGAGGAAAACTGCGAACAAGTAACCAAAACTGGTCATACTCTTACACAAACAGATGGAAGCCTAAAGTTACACCCGCGTGAAAAGAGGCTTGTTGATTTTAGTGACAAGCTCTATCTTGCGCCTCTGACTACTGTTGGAAATCTTCCTTTTCGAAGGCTTTGCAAGGTGTTAGGTGCTGATGTGACCTGTGGTGAAATGGCAATGTGCACTAATCTCTTACAGGTTTGTAGTTTTTTTACATACCATCATTTTGTGTTTGGATAATAAGGTCCAAAATGACAGCTGGTGTAGAATATACATGCTTCTAATTTCTAAATGTTTATAAAACTGCCATAGTATCAAGGCTTGTTAATACTATGAAATGAGCAAGTTATTTTCTTTATCCATTTTGTGCTTATATGTTATGAACTATATTTTCTACAATTATACTTTAGTCACTTGCTCATCTGATTTTTGCCTCTGCTAAATGTTTAGTGCCTTGATCCTTCTTACCAATTATTAGTTTGAAAAGACAAAGAATATTGAATTCTCTTTTGTGCATGTCTGTTGGAATTATCATACTCAATTGGTAAATGAACATATGATATATTATTATATTTATTTATATATATTATTCATATGCATATTACTCTTAGGGTGAAAATGGAACAATTAGATATTGCATCTCTATGATAGAAACTGCAAGCAGTTATGGGTTTTAGCATAATTATTGTTGGTCTTTTTGTCCTATGCAAGACTTTAAAGTTTTATGGTCCTAAACTATTTTGTGGAATTTAATCATAGGGCCAAGCATCTGAATGGGCACTGCTTAGGCGTCATTCATCTGAGGACTTGTTCGGTGTTCAGATATGTGGGGCATATCCTGATACAGTTGCACGAACTGTTGAACTTATAGATCAAGAATGCACTGTGGATTTCATTGATATTAATATGGGGTGCCCAATTGATATTGTGGTTAATAAGGGCGCTGGATCAGCTCTACTTACAAAACCAATGAGAATGAAAAATGTCATACAGGTAGCTTCCAGCACAATGGACAAGCCAATAACTGTCAAGGTATGTACTAATGTTCAAGTTAATGCTACTTTGAGGCAAATATTTGCGTGTCTTTGCTGATTAATATTTATAAACTGGGGAGGTTTTCACCTCTGTTTCTACCTTGAATGATATTTTAATATGCTTGTCAGGTGCGCTACATTATGCACTGTGTTGATGTAAATATTTGAACTTTATTTTGCTATCTGCTTGTGATATTAACTACAGTTATTACTTCTTTGTAAATCTTATTGAATTTTTTGTTCACTAGGTACGAACAGGTTACTTTGAAGGGAGAAACCGCATTGACTCTATAATAGCTGATATTGGGCACTGGGGGGCCAGTGCGGTAACTATACACGGTCGATCACGTCAGCAACGCTACAGCAAGCTTGCTGATTGGGATTACATTTACCAGTGTGCGAGAAAAGCCCCTGATGCATTGCAAGTCATGGGAAATGGAGATGTTTTTTCTTATTTGGACTGGAACAAGCACAAGTCCGACTGCCCTGAGCTTTCTACATTCATGATTGCTCGAGGGGCATTGATTAAGGTTTGTTGCTAGAGCTTCACTTTGCAAGTAAACATATCCTCCAAGAATATATCTAGGATTTCCATCTGATATTTTATATGATATGTGCCTGTGAACCCATTCTCATGTTCCGAATATCATTTTCCGTATTTGCAGCCCTGGTTATTTACTGAAATTAAGGAACAGAGGAACTGGGACATCACTTCTGGAGAACGACTAAATATTTTAAAGGATTATGTACGTTTTGGCCTTGAACACTGGGGTTCTGATTCAAAAGGTATATATGATTCATATGATATTACTGCATGATAGATATTACCATTATTTTTATAAAGCTAGTCACTCAAGTAAAAATGCTAGTGTTTGCTTTACCCGGTTTTATGGCCCTTGCATTCTTTTGTTAAACTGACTAGAAGGAGTTCAAGCTGGTGCTGGTAGCTGTAACTGGGATTTACTTTTTTTCCTTCTTAGCTTTTTTTATTTCCCAAGAATGTATCATCAGCATCAGCCTTGTTACAACAGCTACTACATAACTATTCATTTGCTTCATATGGATGCAGGTGTAGAGACAACTAGACACTTCTTGTTAGAATGGCTTAGTTACACATATAGATATATCCCAGTAGGTCTACTAGATGTTATCCCTCAACAACTGAATTGGCGACCGCCTTCATACTTCGGCCGTGATGATCTTGAGACCTTAATGGCCTCAGATTCTGCAGCAGACTGGGTAAGCAGTTTCTTTCAGTTTGGTTGTAGAAGGATCTGTTAAGCTAACTAGTGTATTTTGAAATTATGATAGTAATTATGTCACAATTACTCTTAAAGGTAATATAATTACTTTTTTGTTCTTTGTTATTCTTTCACAGATTAGGATATCCGAATTGTTACTTGGCAAGGTTCCGACTGGATTTACATTTACGCCAAAGCATAAATCAAATGCTTATGACAGAGCAGAAAATGGCTAATTTCTAGCAATCAACTCGTTATGGCTATACTTGAAGTAACTTCTGCTACTTTGAAATGTTTATGCAAGCTATATCAAGGATTGCTTATATGGGGATGAATGCTGGTGCTCACAAAATACAGTGATTTATGTCATGTTAATTACATTGAGACGCTATGTTAGGGAAGTTGCTTTGTTGATGGAGCCAGAACTTCGAAACTAAAACAATAGGTGAATTAACTTTGAACTGTGAGTCAAATGTGTAACTTGAGTTTTTATTAAGAATTATTCTTTTTAAGTTTTAGGATCCCGCAGTTGGACTGCTTTACTACTTACTATTGTGCACTAGCAAGTTCTTTCCTGTCAAGTTATGAATTAGTTTCTGTTCAGAAATATGTTATGATATGATTTCAGAATTTCCTTATTTAATAGTCAGTCCTCTGTAAATTTGATTATTTAATACTATTAACAAATAAAAAAAATTCAATATCCTGCTACTGTTTTTTCCCCTTGTGAACCCCCACTATTCCATTACATCTTCCATTTCAATCCATTCGGATTTCATATACAGGACAGATTATCATTCAAAGCTGATTGCATGACTCATAGGAGCATCACAAATTCATGATATTTGCAAAACCTTCCAAACCCCTTCAGGAATAAAAACGTAAAACAATCATTACTGCTCAAGTACAAGGCCGTCAATAGTATACTGAGGTGGATTGGTATTGTTACAACTATGTAAAGTTCTTCCGGAAGAAGCATTTGTAGTTTACTCCCTATTTTTCGAATTTCAAATAAACATTAATTGTTTAATTTTTAATATTATTTTAAGACCATATTTATTTGTAAAAATTATAATATCAATGTGATTATAATTTCAAGACTATTAATCCTAGAATTAAATAATCTTAATCACGTGTTTATTTTTTATAGGATTATTCATGAAATAATTTAAAATAATCCTATGTTATATTTGTTTTTTTCAGAATTAATTAAAGTACTTGATTAAAAAATATCGTTTGGACTATTATACCCTTACTAATAATAACATATTTTAAACTTAATTTTACAAATTATGTATACATCCCCACCATGACCCCGCATCCCCTGACCTCCCCAAAAAAATAATATTCACTTATTATATATATCCACACCCACAAACCCAAACCCAAACCCAAACCCAAACCCAAACCCATCATCATATATATCCACACCCACCAACACCACCCCAAACCCAAACCCAAACCCAAACCCAAACCCAAAAACATAGTTTTCCTTGCCACAAATTCACAACGTTCCCTGGTAAGAGATCACTGGTAGATAAAAGTAACACAAAAATTTATTTGATGCATGCCCTGCGGTCATTATCAAATGGAACAAACACAAATTTGGAGAGCAGGTAAAAATAAACTAGAGATATTCTATATCATATCTCTAAATACCAGACTTGAAATTAAATTAAATCCGCACAACGAACTCACAAAGGAGGTGAAAAATTAAACAATGAGAGGGGAATCTATGAAGTTCATAACCCATTATCAATAACATCATAATAATATAACTCATGAATTCCAGATTACATTCCCACAAGGGACGCAGGAGACCAAAATTGTCCTAAATCAATTGAGCAAAAATGTATAACTCAAAAACTAATGTGTTTGTATCATTCTGACTCACCTCATCCCATGTAAGAAACACCAAGTTCAGTTTCAATTGTCACCAGAAACCATAAACTAGCAGCATCATAACCATTATATCCAGCTATTAAGCAGCAACACCATCTTCCTCTTTAATTATATTTATATTATTCCGTACCTCATTTTTAGTTCCTTGAATCCATCCTTCATCAATGGATTCTATGCTTCCACTCAACCCATCATCCAAGAAATCACCAACCCTTTTCACTTTTCCAGTAGGAAGCACAGGATACTTCCCAGAAAAGCAAGCATAACAGAAGTTTGGAGAATCATTTCCCAGAAAATTTTTCATGCTCTCAATTGGCAGAAAAGCAAGTGAATCCGACCCAATATAATCCCTAATTGCCTCCACACTCATCCTATTTGATATCAGCTCCTCTGAGCTAGGGGTATCCACTCCATAATAACAAGATCCAATAATAGGTGGGCTTGCAATCCTCATGTGAACTTCTTTAGCCCCTGCCTCCTTTAACAACCTAACAATTTTTGAAGAAGTAGTCCCCCTCACAATTGAATCATCCACAACCACAACCCTTTTCCCTTCCAAAACTGCTCGCACCGGTGACAACTTAAGCTTAACCCCAAAATCCCTAATCTTTTGTGAAGGCTCAATAAAAGTCCTACCAACATAATGCGACCTAATCAACCCTTGTTGAAATGGCACCCCTGATTTTTCAGCATAGCCAAGTGCAGCTACAACCCCAGAATCTGGCACAGCAATCACAACATCACATTCAACGGGCGCCTCAGTGGCAAGTATTTCCCCAAATTTACGGCGAGAATCATAAACAGACCTCCCAAAAACAATTGAATTAGGCATAGCAAAATAAATATGCTCAAAGATACAAGCTTTGGGTACTACATGTGTCAATAAACATAGTGATGATTGAACACCAGTTTTATCCACCACAATTACCTCACCAGGACTAACTTCTCTCTCATAAGTAGCCTCAATCAAGTCCAACGCACAGGTCTCAGAAGCAAATACAACAGCCCCATTGCTCCTCCGACCCATCACCAATGGGCGAAACCCAAATGGATCACGAACCGCAACCAATTTCTCTTCTGTTAAAAACACCATAGAATAAGCTCCCTCGAGCTTCCCACAAGCCTCAACAATTCTTAGAAAAAAGGGTCTTGCTTTAGATATAGCAATAAGATGCAACACCACTTCAGTATCAGAGCTAGTAGTAAAAATTGAACCATTATCTTCAAGCTTTGATCTAAGAGCTTGATAATTCACCAAATTACCATTGTGGGCAACACCAACTGACCCGTATCGGTACCTAGTGACGAAAGGCTGCACATTTTTCAACATGGAGGCGCCAGCGGTGGAGTAACGGACATGCCCAATTGAAGAATCGCCAGGGAGTTGATCGAGTTTCGATTGATTGAAGACTTCAGAGACTAGCCCGACGCCGGTGACGGAGTGGAGCACCTTTTCATGAACGGTGACTATGCCGGCTCCTTCCTGACCGCGGTGTTGAAGCGCGTGCAGGGCCAAGTAGCAGAGGCGGGAGGCTTCTGGGTCGCCGTAAATTCCGACAACGCCGCACTCTTCCCGAGGTTTGTCGTCATTATCAAAGACATGGTCATCTGGGTTTTGTTTGTTTGAGGAGATAACGTCGGAGATGGGGATTTTGGAGAAGGATGTGAAGAGGGATTTGTTGGTTCGGTAAAGTGAGGGTTTTGGGGTTAGGGTTTTGGAGGAAAGAGAGAAGAGGAGATTCGATGGGTTTTTGGAGGAAAGAGAGTAGGGCTTGTTGTCCAGAGGTGGTGATAGAGGAGAGAGATTGGTGGTGCTTGTGGCGGCCATGGGAGGAAGAAGGACAAAGATTACACACAGAAAACACACAAAAAGTAAGTGGGCTGTGAATAGCCAAACTGGTACCTCAGGTTTTGGTCATTTATACTGCTAGTAATATTTTAACAGGATTCATATTCACAGTAAATAGTCTCACGTTTATTTGAGAAATCTTATGAATATATTATTTTTATTAGCGAAGATAGTAATTCTCTTTATAATCTATAATAATTTTAGTCTAATTTAAAATTTAAAAATAATATATATTATAATTTTATATGTGGATTATTTTATTATGAGTTAAATGAATAAATATAATTGATAATATTTTAATGATGTATTTCTTATTAAATGCCATATATTAATATACATCACAATTATAAATTGACAAAAGAGCTGATGTTCTAGCCAAACTGGTCATTTATACTAATATTTTAGCAAAATTCATATTCTTGTCTTATTTAAATAGTAAATAATATCACGTTTATATGGAAGATCTTAGGAATATATTATTTAGTAAAGATATTAATTCTCTTTATAATTTATAATAATGTTATATTAAAATTTTAACAAGATTCATATTCATATCTTAAATAGTAAATAATCTCACGTTTATATGAGAAATCTTAAGAATATATTATTTTTATTAGTGAAGATAGTAATTCTCTTTATAATCTATAATAATTTTAGCCTAATTTAAAATAAAAAAATAATAATGTATCTATTTTGCTGTGACTATTATACACTTTTTAATGTCAATTTTATAGTTAATTTCATCTAATAAAATTGTAAAACTATCTAATGTGATGATTGGCAATGCAAAGAATTAGGAGAGGAGGATTAAATGGAACAAATTTCATCAATTTTTTTTATATTTTTCATCAAACGAGTGACATATTTTTTGTTTTAATTTATTCTTAATATGATACGAGAATCTCATGATTATTAGTCAAACAAACATACTAGTAGTTTCTAGAGATATAGGTGTGGAATCTAAAGGGAGAAAGAACCAGATTCTTTCCAGCAATTTTGGAACGGAAGTGAGGATTGCGTTCTCATGGGCCAAGAGTTTTCGGCTAACAAACATATGGACGTCCAAGGATGTTCCACAAAAATCTTAATACTTCCGAAATCTTAACCACCAATATTTATATAGTAAAATATTATTATCCATTAAAAAAAACTAAACAACATAAATAAAAATGGAAATTATAAAGACGATAGTTTTTTTTTAATTTGTTAGGTATATATGGATCTACCCGCTAGAAGTAACATACAAAAAGGTTTCTATAAAAACTAAAAAGGTGACAGACAGAAAAATAGTCAATATATTTAAAAGAAGATAAGTATTAATTATTAGAAACTGATATTTTTACATGTTAAAATAATATTTTCACGTGAGTTTCTCTCATATATATAGACATAACGGTAAGATCACACACTCACTATTCATATGAGAGAGATCATGTGAAAATATCAAAAAAAAAATTATGTAAAAATATTAGTACCCTTAATTATTTTCTCTTATAATTTTCATTAACAATGGTATATATATTTCTTTTTATTTGAACAAAGCCGTGGATTTATCAATTTGGATAGGAGGCGTGGCAACAATGTCATCTTTTTCATTTTTCGTTTTTAAAATCTCCACCTTAGAGGAATATCGTAAAATAAATTTCATAATGAAAACTAGCAAAAAAAAACAAATAATAATAATAACAATAAATAAATAAATTCATAATTGAGATCAAGAATTTGATTCATAATGATAACTCACACCGACTGCGAGAAAGAAATAAAGTCTGAAATTAATAATTAATGATAATAATAATAATAATAATAATAATAATAATAATAATCAATTAAAACCAGAGAACTATTAATATTTAATTGCTTAATTATTTGAAAAGTGAAGTAAAGGGAGGAAAAAACAACTTGTAGAAGAAGAAATTAATATATATGTTCTATAGAATATTGTTTTCATCGTTTAGTTGGTTCATAGGTGATCCCAGTTAGCTAGAGAGCTTCTTATCTTCTCAATCTAGTTTTCCAACCTTATATACCTGAAGAAAAATTAAGTGGATTCGTCAATAACGACTTCAATAATTGGGTATATATATATAGGGGAGCGATCCATAGCATCTATATGCTATGAGATAAAAAGTGGCATATAGGCTCTAATCCGCTTCGTTTTATTGATGAAAGGTTTGAGATTAGATTTGAGCTTACTCACCTGTCAAGAGTATTACTTAGCGGACACAATTAGTATAAATTACGGACACTTAAGACCTCCAGGTTTACCCTCCAATGGACCAAAATAGACCCGATATTATCATGAGTCCGCTAGTAATACTAGCGGACGAAAAAGACTCTTTACTTCTTCCTATTTATTAAACTTGAAATGCAATTACAACACGTATACAATAATCAACACGTATACGCATTTAAATTATACTAAAGGCACAACATGTATGGATAGCATGTTTTTAATGCATGATTTAAAAGCAATCATTAATGCATTGGACCACTTGATGTATGAAAACAACCTTCAAATATGATTACATTCAACAAATTTTACGAATAATACCGCATACGCTTAATTTAATGTAAGAAAATGCCCATGCTTTGTTTGTAAATTTTGTTGAAAAATTTCTTATAATAGTTCGACGCTTTCTAGTTCATTTGAAGATATATGAGTGGAGTTAATAAGAACTAAAATTGTAAGAAATTAACTTACTCCCCGCTTCAATGACAATGTCTCGCAACATAAACGCCACAATGAGAGAGAAGATATCAAATTATGCATTAACTGTATCGAGGTATGATTTATGATCCAAAAAATATTAAGAATAATTTTCCAACTTGTCAATATTTCTTGTTGAAAAAAAAATACCTCCAACCATTCCCCGAGCTCCTGCGCAGTTCCAATGCCGATAAGCCACCATTTTTGCTTTGAAAATCATCATTTTATTAATAAAGTTAGAACTTCTTGATTGATGTTGTATATCAAGTCGTTGATCTAGCAGATTCAATGCTAAAGTTGGACAAAAAATAATTTATTTCACCACGCATGGATGTTCTAAAATATTTAAGTATACAACTTTAGTGTTTCAAGATTCGTGTGTGTTCTTGTAAATATATATGTATTAGGTCACCTTTCACACAAAATTTTAAAGTCCGCTTAGTATTACTAGCGGAACTCATCAGACTACACATCTATTGGAGGGTAAACCGGAGGGTCTTAAGTGTCCGAATTTATACTAATTAAGGTCCATTAGTAATACTAGTGATTGTAAAAGCTCAAATTTGATCGCAGCCTTTCATCAATAAAACAGACGGATTAGAGCCTATATGCCATTTTTTATCCCATAGCATATAGATGCTATGAATCGCTCCCTATATATATATATATAACACAAAATTTCTTACAGTATTATGTATATAGATATACATAATAAATCATATAAATATAAGGAAAAAATGTTTACAGAAAGTGGGTTTTCATCAAAATAAATAAATAAATTCCCCAAACCTTTTTCAATAACTATAATTAATTATTTATCAAGCAAACATTTGATTATATATCAAACTTTTCCAACATTAAAGACCAAAAATTGAAGGAAACTTATATCGATTTTGAATATTGACTCCGCGTGTAGCTCCATGTAGATATTTTGAGTATCCTTAGCATTCCAATTCCAGGATGAAAAAAAAGAATGATCAGTTTTTAAAAAAGACATAAATCGGGAATAATTAATGGTAAACGGATCCATCATTTTTTTCCTTGAAATCAATTCTTCATGAAACAGTTGCAATTGATCATGCAGATATAAATGCATGAGTTCATCATCAAATTCATCGAGGCGGAACTAGGGGCGGGGGCATCTCGCTTCCTGTAGGGAGGCGATCTGGCGGAAATAGGGGAGGGCGGGGCGGTGGGGCGTGCGTGGCGGTTCAATGATCGATCTTCTTCTCCGACTGCAACACACGCTATACGTAGGTCTGTTTCTTTCTTGTGTTGATTCAAGGTTTAATCTTTCTTTGTATGATGAATACACGAAATTGGAGGAGAGAAAAAATCATATTAAGACCCTTTTCATCCCCTCGCTACGACTACGAAAGTTGAAATTGTGTACGATGAACCCCAATTTACATTGAACAAGAAGAATCCATTGATGATGATTTGAAAGCGAGAATATTGAGTTGAGACTCCCCAAGCCGTAGTGTCACAAATGTCACATAATATTAAGCCTTCTCGACCTCCGTCCGAATCTCTAAGGAACTTCGCCAGGTCTCATCGCTTTAAGCATGCCCTCGAGGTCCCTTCTATTTTCTTTCATTAAACTTATTTTTACTAATGTTTCATGTTTGTATATTTTCTTCTTTGGGGTTCTGCTTTGGATGGTGAGGAGAATGGTGGGTTAGTTTGAGTAAAGGCATAATCTTTTTTGTTGAAAAACACACCCAATTGATCTTTATTGTCTCATTGAACAATTTTCTTCTTTTGGGTGATATTTATTTGCTTTAGAAAATGATGAACAAAGTTCGATTTAACTACAATATTATTGGCCCGATTTTCGTGTAAGTTTATTTTAAAATTTAAATGGTTCGTTGAGTGTACCTTGTTTATTAATGCAAGTTATTGTGATAGTTTCTTACTTTCGCTTTTTGTGTTACTTTGTTATACATCGCTTATTATTTGCATATTTGTATATATGAATTTGTTCTTTGTTTTTTGTACTTTACAATGTTGAAAGTGGTTGTTTTGTGACCTATAAGAACAAAGTCGACAATTTAAACTAGTTGCGGACAATTTAAATCTGTGGTCATTTGGACTTTGCTTTCTGTTGTTCCATTTTTGTTCCTTTTTCTCATCACAATGTTTTCTATTGGCATCATCATCATCATCATCAATAATACTAGATAGTTTGAGCATAGGCTCATCTCATTATAATCGAAAATCCAAAGACCCATTTAATTCGCCAATAAATAAAATTTTTTATTGATATATTTTATCCCCCTTAAAAATTCGTTCTGGTTCCGCCACTGAATTCTGTATAGTCGTCCGACAAATTATCATCATCGTACCAATCATTATAACCCATAATTAAATAATGTGAGCGCTTTAGAAAATTTTAGAGTATAACTTTATTACTAGCAGTCTAGCATGCATATATATACATATATGCGGTACATTTTATAAAATCTAAGTCGGATTTGGGTTTTGGGTATTGAATTCGATTAGGAAATAGAAATAACCTATTTCCAACTTTAAGAGGGAGAGTGTTTTGTTTAAAAAGAAAAAAGAAAAAAAATGGAAAAACTTTAATGGATTGGACTGAACTGAAAAGAACTGAAATTAATGGGCTTAGTTAATTGAAATTAGTGGGCTTTAGCCGGTCTTTTTCTACTTTTGGGCCTCCCAAATTTTATTAAATTTTTATATCATGGTTTTTTATAATCGATCAAATCGTAGGCACAGTGGGAGGAAATTCTTGTTTCTATTTTGACTTGATCTTGTTCACTTCTTGTTGTGATTTGATATACTACAACTTGCATTAAGAATATGGATTAAAAAATATATATATATCAAGATCTGGTTTTGGCAGTAATTTAAAAAAAAAATCCCCGCTTCTTTCAAAGAGTGTCTTGGTTCCGGAAAAAGGTCCAAAGCGGCGCACCATTGATCTGAGAGTTTCAGAGTCAAAGGAGAGAGAGAGAGAATTAGACTTCAAAATGCTCTCACCTTCGAAGACCTGTCTGTCTCCCTATTGGCGCGCAATTAGGTGACCAAACCTCTCCTTGACAGAACTTCTAGACATTGTAAATATTGCAATTTAATAATATGAATAACTTTGCCGTCTCAATTATTGATTTAATAAAATAACATATTATGCAGATGATACTGTGACAATAATCGAATCAATAATATGAGAGATATGATGCAATATTATCGTAGTAATAATTGAGTACAACCGTGACTTCTCACGTAAGCATCAATAATCAATACCGTGTCTTACTACTTATCAACCACGCCAGATTCAGTATTTTTTTACTACCGAGTAGTTTAACAAAGATAACGGTAAAACTTCTGTCGTTATTTTCATAAATATATATTTGTCATTTTCTCAATCCGATAATAATTATGTTGTGGGGTCCACCAATGATTGCGCCGTTGTACGAATATTCCCTACTAAAACGAATATTCTCCGACCAATCGAATATAATATAACAACTTGCATACTTTGCAGAATTTATAAATACTACCCACAACTATAACATTATAAAAAATTCATTCCATAATATTCAAAAATGATAATTATAGAAAAATCATCTTTATTCATAAAAGTCGGGGTCTTACATTGGTGATGCCGGTTGGAGAAACAAGTTCCCAAGTCCCATTGTGAACAAGGGCATCATACTCTTCGAACATTGCTTTGCGCCAGTTTGAGTCTTTAAGGGCCTGGGTAACAGATGTGAGTTCTGAACTGGGTGAAGAGGCTAAGTGTGTGTGGAGATTGCGTTTTTGGACAGGTTTTGTGATATGATTTTTGGCTCGAGTAGTCATGGAATGGCGAGGAGCTAGTGTAAAGACTTGGTGTGAGGCAGGTTCTGGTTGCAGTGCAGGTTTTGGTTGATGGGGTGTTGGAGACATGGTTGAGGGGTGATCTGCAGCAAGGGCCAAGTCCAGAGCTTGTACTTCTGGAGTGTAATAAGGCGGTTGTGCTGGAGGAGAAATGGGAATTGTGAGAACTGGTGGAATCCAATCAGAAACTGTAGTGGTAGTAAGACGTGGTTGCTGAATGTTGAGTGTGGTGTAAGGAAATATGGATTCAACAAATTGGACATGACGAGACATATGTTTTAGATGTGGTTGGTTCAAAACAGAGATAGGCACTTTGAGACAAAGAGTAACCAAGAAAGACACAGGGTGTGGACTTGGGGGCTAGTTTGTGGGATGAGTAAGGATGAAACCATGGATAACATAAGCATCTGAAAATTTTGAGTTTAGAATAGTTTGGTTTTGTTTGGAAAATTAATTCAAAGGGAGTAGAGAGGTTGAGAGTGGGGGTGGACATTCTATTAATTAAGTATACAGCAGTACTGAATGCATGAGTCCAAAAGGTGAGAGGTAAGGAGGCATGTGAGAGTAAGGTGAGGCCAGTTTCGACAATATGACGGTGTCTTCTTTCAGAGTAGCCATTGTGTTCGGGTGTATGAGGTGGACTAGTTAGATGGGTTATACCAGTAGTAGAAAGGTAATCTTTGAGACCCAGATATTCTCCCCCATTGTCAGAATATAAAGTGATGATTTTGTGGTGGAAGTAATTTTCAACAATATTTTTATAGCGTTTAAACACTTCGTGAATATCTGATTTTCGTTTGAGGAGATAAAACCAGATATATTTTGTAAAGTGATCGACAAATATGACATAATATTTAAAACCATTGTAAGACATAATGGGAGAGGTCCAAACATCAGAAAATATAATGTGAAGAGGGTGTGAAGACACAAGTGATGAAGTAGAAAAAGGTAATTTATGACTTTTATTGCAGAGGTATGCATTACATGAGAAATCTTTTGGCATAGAGGAAGACGATTCTAAATAAGAATTAGAGAGAATATGTTGTAAGATTGGAAGAGCTGGATGTCCTAAACTATGATGCCAGTTGATAGATGTTGTTTTGGCAGTAAAGAATGCTATAATCGAGTTCTTGGGAGCCGTCCATTCATACACTCCATCCTTAGTACTGCCCTGGAATAGAATTGCCCCCGAGCGAAGATCCTTCACAAAAAAGGAAGATGGTAAGAATTCAACTGATGCATTGTTAGTGATGCAAAACTGAGAAATGGAAATTAAGTTCTTTTTCATGGTTGGGACACAAAGAACATCAGATAAAGTGAAAGTTGATTGGGGAGATGAGAGAGTAATGGAGCCTGTATGTGTGATAGAGAGACCTGTAACATCCCCGATCGTAACATCATCAATTCCGTTGTAAGGTGAGTGAAGGGACAGATTGTTTAGATTAGCTGTGACATGATGAGAGGCACCACTGTCGAGTAACCAGGTCGAGTTTGATGATGTGTTGTTGGTAGCAAAGTTAACTCGTGGTACTTGAACGAAGCGATTGAGTTGTTGGAGGATGAGTATGCAGTGGTAGAGGATTGAATGGGAAGCACTTGAAAGGAGGGACATCTCTTGGCTGTATGTCCTTGGATTCCACAGATCTGATAGAAGCCTTGATAAGGTCTAGATGGAGGACGGTTGCTGCGATGTTGGAATCGTGAATCTAAGTTCATCGGTGGGCCGGACATTATTGGGTCTTTGGTGGGCGCCAAATTTTGGGTTCTTAATAGTGTGGCGAGGAGAGGGGTGCCAATTATTAGTTTTGTTTGGGCGCCATTGGTGGTTTGTTTTGTTTGTTGGATAGGCAGTAATTGGAAGTGAAGTTTCTGAACTTGTGATTGCTGGTGCAGAGGCTTCAAAGGAAAGTAGCTTCTCGTGAAGCTCATCAAAAGAGATGGAAGTGTCACGAGCTTGTACCGCACGGACCGGTTCCTTGTATTAACGCCTAGCCATCTAGGATCTTGCTCGGTGAGGTCTTCAGATCCATTGGTGCACCTAGATGACTAGTTCATCAAAGACAAACTTTGTGAGTGAAGATACTTTGCCACATTCTCGACCGCCTTTTATTGGATTTTTAAGTTTGGTTTTGACTTGTTTGATGCGACCACGTGGGGGTTTGGCATAGGTGTTAGCAAGAATGGTCCATGCTTTTTGCGCCTTGGCTTGGGCAATGAAGGGAAGGATAAGAGGGAAAGAGAGCCAATTAAGGCATTTAGCAGTAGTTTATCTTGACGAATCCAGAGTTTGTGAGAAGGATTGGTTGTGGCAGTGTTGTTTACTGTGATGGTGGTGGGAGGACATGGATTGGATCCATCGATATACCCAATGAGGTCATATCCAATGAATAAAGTTTCAAATTGTAGCTTCCAGGATAGGTAATTTGTGGAGGTGAGTTTGAGTGGTGCTTGAGCCGATATGTTGATGGTGATAAGAGGAATTTCAGTGTTTGGAGGACTTGCGCCAGAGATAATGTTGGTGGAGTTTGGTGTTGTCATTTTGGTGTTTGACTGCAAGAGAATAAGAGGGAAACAAGAGAGGAAAGAAGAGAAGGAAAAAAAAAATTAATGGAGAGGAATCGATATGAGCTTTGATACCATGTAGAGATGAGAATCAATTATGACTTTTTACTAATTTTCATTAAACCAAATAGAATATATATACAGATGAATAACAAGATTACTCTTAAATACAAGAGGAAGACCTAGTCTAAAAGAAAACTCAGCAACTCTGTTATATACAAGTAAATATTTGAATTTGGATAATGATATCTTTGTTGCATGCTGATATGTTACTCCATATTTATATTTGTAAGATAACATGATTCTCAAGAATTCTAGACTGAAAACTCACAAGCAAAGTGCAAGTGCATAGAAAAATAATCACAAAATTGCATATCACAATACCACTACTTCAAAGAAATGACAAATAGTATTATTATTATTATTATTATTATTATTATTATAAATTATAATGTGGTTTATTAGTAGATTAACTCCACCCAATTTCATAATAATTTCAATCTCCCACTCCACTACCCATCACATGGCCTTGTTGACAACCTTTGACAATGGCACTTTAGTCTTTTTCTCTCATAACGCTCTTATAAAGTATCCCACACCTTTACAAACGTCTTCAAACAACAAAAATTTCCACTCTCTCTCTCAAGTCTCCACACCCCATTCTCTTTCTCTCTCTCCAAAATGTCGCCAGTGATGGGAAAATACAATAAAATCCGGCATATTGTCAGAATCCGGCAGATGCTCCGGCGATGGCGCAAGAATGCGTCATCTTCTCACGGCCGTTTCATACCGTCGGATGTGCCGGCGGGACACGTGGCGATCAGCGTGGGGAGCGGGTGCAGAAGGTTTGTGGTGCGGGCTACGTGCCTTAACCACCCCATATTCAAGAAACTATTGGCCCAAGCCGAAGAAGAGTACGGGTTCACCAATGAAGGCCCATTAGCTATACCGTGTGACGAGTCGGTGTTTGAAGAGATTCTACGACTCGTGTCACGGTCCGAGTCAGTCAACTCAGCTCGATTTGAGGACTTTCAGAGATGCTGCCACGTGAATTATCGAAACAGTCGTGACATTTTGGGTGAATCCAGGCCGTTGCTACATGGGTTGGCTGATAAATCAGTTTGCTAAGCAACGTATTGATATGAGTCAACTGGGCCGAGTGATCGAGTTTGTTAAAACTAACTATAGTTGACGTATACTACGTATAATTTTTTGGTGGGAAATGATGGGGTTTCATGTGAATGATTTTTTTTTTGTTTTTCCCCCTATGGAGATGGCAAAGATGGAGTTGTAACTCAACCGAGTCGTCCCGAGTTGAAGTTGATATTTTATTGGGTATTTCTTGTAAATTATTTTATGCATGGTCAAATCAAATGTTGGAATATAGGATTTACGAGGGTTTTTTTTTTTTCAAAAAAGAACTAATTGTATTAGTGCTATTCTTCTTTTGTAACCGTGACATTTATTTTTATTCATTAATTATTCATTTGTTGGTATAATAATTTGAGGTATAGATGTATTTTTCAATTAATGTGGAAACTTTGAATTGATTATTGGTTATGACTATTAAGCATTTGCATGGCTCGAAACCAAATTTTATGCTTAACTGGCCCTCCATGTGATCAACTGACTTTAAATTTGAATTTGACTAAAATGAAAAATTTACATTAAGTATCCGAAAATAATATATATGTCGAATTGTCGATAAATATTTAAAGAAGTTGAATTGCGATTAATATGAAAGTATATATGAAATTGAATTGCGACCAATATAAAAGTATATACGATAAGATAGAATAAATTAAGTTAGGATCGTTCTTAATTCTTATATATCCCATGTATACTCATAATTCAACTAAAAACTTATAGAATGTATAACACACTCTTAATTATTTTTCCTAATGTTCTGACCACATTGTTGCTTAATTTTAGAATTTTTTAAATTCCACCTCTACATATGTTTATTTTACTAAAATAAACTCTATTTTTTGAACGATTAAATAATACACATAAAAAAAATGTAAAATGATATATATTGTGAATGTTTATGTTGATTTTTTGATTATCAATTACGTGGATGGGTATTAATAATTTTTTTTGGAGAGATGTATAATAAGTGAGACTATCTTATAATTTATACCAATATCATGTATTAATAAGTTTCTCAATTGTAATTTGACGTAAAGTTATGATTCGGTAGCTTAACGAGCATCAATCAAATCTTATTTTATACTCAATAAATTTTGTGAACAAAATTTGAGTAGCTCAATACACGGCTCGACTTGGTTTATTTACACTCTTACAAAATATAATTTTCTTTTGATACTCAGATCATATTCATTTGAAAAGTTCAAATTATTCGGACTCGATTTGAAATCGGACTCGATTTGATAGCTAAACGAGCCTCAATCAAATTTTATTTTATACTCGATAAATTTTATAAACCAAATCTAAACAACTCAATACTCGGTTCAACTCGGTTCATTTATACCCTTACTTATAAAAAAATGTTACAAATTAAAATAACATAAAATAAATATATGATAAAAAAAATTATAAATAATTAATACTATACTTAATACAATACAATTTTGTACTAGAATTTTCTTCTTTTTCTTTGTGCTTAATTTTAAACATTATTAGTCTATTTTGACTTTATATAAACTTATGAAACGGTGAGTTTTATATGACAGCTAATTGAGTTATGGTGGTCAGTTTTTCACCCGCATGTGGAAAAAGTAACTGCATCCCGCTGGGAAGGGTATAATATAATAATAATTACAATAATGCTCCTTCTTTTCATAATGTTTTTTAAGTGATTTTAGCTATTCTCTTTAATATTCTTTTTGTTTCATAAAAAAGATTCTTATTTCTAAAATTTATAAATTAAATATATATATATATATATATATTAATTTTTATTCTTAAAATATTGAGGTGTTAATTTAATAGTGATAGCGTAATGATGAAATATTAATGATAAATTTTAAGAATACTGTGTTATTTTTTTAACTGACAAATGAGATAATTTTCTTTAGAAATAGAGGGAGTTATACTTATTTTTGGAAGTATAGAGGTTTTATTTAGGGTTCTTTACATAAGTATACAACAAATATAAAGTAATTATAACAATAGTGCACCAACTAAATAATTTTAATAACAGTGAAATACTGAATAATAATGCCAAAAAAATGCAATACACATCGGTATATCCAATCCAACAAAAAAAAAAATATCCCTAAATTCAAGGAGAAAACTACTCCACCTATTTTGGTAGTTACCAACTAACCCAGAAACTCACCAAATCACATCACCAAATTTCTCAAAAATCCTACGAAGAACAAAAAGGAAACTTCATGGATCATTGAATCTGTAACACAAGAGCAATCGAGAAGAAGAGTAATCAAGATATAGAGAAGAAACCGAAATCGAAAGCAACAGAAAGCAGAAACAGAGCATCCGAAAAGCAAATTAGAATAAGCGATTTCAAGATATTTCCGGAACAGAATCAAAAATCATATTCTGAGAAATCAAACTAAGTCTGCAACGATACTTCAAAGGTACGAATGAAGAATTATTATATATACTGAAGCAACTATAATTTGAAGAATCTAAACACTTTGGTTACGTATTCGTTACAAAATTAAAGTTTGAGGATATTCATATAAAGGTTTGGTTAATTTGATTAATATATTGGCAACATTAATATATAGATTTGGTTACTTTAAACGCATGCATAATTCAATACAATTTAGTTTTGAATTTAAATGTTCATTCTTTAGAACTTATCCTCTGCAAAAAGCATTGATATTATTAATATATATTTTGGAAACTATAAAATGTTGATTTGGAAACCCATAAAGTAATATTATTAATTTCAGTTTGGAAATGGAATTGTATTTGTCATTCATGGTTTGAAGAATTCATTTAATATATTGGCAACATTAGTATATAGATTTGGTTACTTTAAACGCATGCATAATTCAATACAATTTAGTTTCGAATTTAAATGTTTATTCTTTAGAACTTATCCTCTGCAAAAACATTATTTTTGTTTTGTTTATAAATTGACTTAAAACATACTGTTACATATGCATATATACTAATTATTTCTATTTCGGTTACTAAAAATTGTTAATTTAGTCACATAGAAAATAAGACTAATTTTATTACTTTCCAAATAATACTATTTTTTAATTTAAACATGCATAATCTGGAATAATTAATAAACTATTTTGGTTACTATATAATGTTGATTTGGAAACGAATAATATTTTTTTTATTAATTTCAGTTACGAAAGGGAAATGTATTGCTCATTCATGGTTTGAAGAATTCATATAATAGATTGGATACGTTAATATATAGGTTTGATTACTTTAAATGAATGCATAATTCAATACAATTTATATTCGAATTTTAATGTTCATTCTTTAGTATTTAACCTCCCATAAAACATAATTTGTGTTTTGTTTATAAAATGAATGAAAAGAAATTACATATGCATAGATACTACATATATCCTGCTTTTGGAAACCGAAAATTGTTGATTCACTCACCTAAAAATAATATTAATTTTTTTAATATCCAACTAATAATAATTTTAATAATTTATATAATCCGCATCATTCATATAATAGTTTGGTTACATCTCAGATATCTATTCGTTTCTTTAAAGTTGACAATGCAAACAATGTGTTAAAAATAATTATTACTAAAAAGTTATAATTGATTACTATGTGATGTTCATATACTAACTAATTACATAATTGTATTTATTTTAATGTTTCAGATTCTTAGTAACATGGATATGATTCCAGTTGTAATTTACTTCAACCATGATTGGAGTGATAAACCAATATCAATATCAAAATTTCAAGTTACCTCTACTAGTCCCTTCAACATGTTCATTCACGTAAATACACAACTTGATATGCAATGCATTAAGCCTAGAATGCTACAAAAAGCGAGTTGTCAATCAAATTTCATATTAGCAAGAAGAACATCCTTCCAATCAAGGTGACAAATGAATCAACTTTCAAATTCTATATGGAAATCAAGAAAAAATCGGTGAACATGGAAAGTATCCAATTGATTATAGATTCCTCGAATACCACATTGGAGGAACTACGACTTACAAAACGTCATAATTGAAGAAGAAAATATAATGCAAGATGAAATGCCGATTAGATTGGCACAAAGGAATACTGATCTTGAATTTTTGGCAACACAAGGAAACCAATTTAGATCACATTTTGTTGAGCATCTGGCCATTGAAGTCATTGATAAAGAACATGACGATGCATACCTGAAACGAAGAAAGAACAAGTGATGAGGTCATATCAGATTCGAATAAGTTTGAAGTAAGAATTCATCAAACTTACAAAGACAAAAGAATATTAACACTGACGATATAAGGCTACATTCAATCGAATAAAACAGTAACACAAGGTAGAAAGAACAAGTGGAATGGACTTTGTTCTGGTATGCATCGACAATGAAAGTTGCAAATGGAAACTAAGAGCATCAAAATTACGGAAAACAAATATGTTCAAGATGAGAGAGTTTAATGATATACACACTTGTTCATCCAACATACTACTTGGAGATCATAGACAAGCAAATAGTGAAATGGTTAGTGAATGCATAATGCATAGAGTAACTAACTTCAAGAAAATTTACACACCAACCGATATTGTGGGAGATATAATGACAGAGTATAATGCGTCCATCTCCTACCAAAAAGCATGGAGAGCAAAAGAAAAAGCAATGGAGAAAGTAAGAGGGAATCCACACGACTACACTATGATTCCTTCGTGGTTGCACATGCTGAAAAAAACAAATCCAGGTATCAATTAAAAATCGTTTATTTATGTTTTAAAATTTCGATTCACTAATAATAAATGATTTGGTTACCTATTAATTAAAATTTGGCTACTAACTGTAATAATTAAAAATAAATAAACAATCATTTTTTCATGCGAGCAGTATATACAATAAATGTACCTAGTTAAAAAGCATTTTAGACACCATATAAACACTATAAAAATATTAAATTATGATTAATTGGATGCCATTAGTACTACACTTAGATCATTATCAACTACAAATATGGGCAATATGTAGTACATATATTTACATTAACCAAACTAAAAATTCATTTCAGGATCCATCACAGCCTTGCAGTTGGATAATAATGGTCGATTCAAATATCTCTTCTTTGCAATAGGAGCATCCATTGAAGCATGGCGCCATTGTTTCCCCATCATTGTAATTGATGGCACCTTCATACAATCAACTTACGGGGGTACACTTCTCATAGCAAGCACACAAGATGCAAACAGAAACATTATACCAATTGCTTTTGGAGTTGTGGACAGTGAAAATGAATTATCCTGGACATGGTTTTTCATTAATTTGAGAGATGCTTGTGGATTTAGAGAAGGACAATGCGTTGTCTCAGATAGACATGAAGCAATTATAAAGGGACTTAACAGTGTGTTCCCTGATGTCATGCACGGTTCATGCACATACCATATTTTAAAAAACATAAAAAACAGATTCAAAAAGAAAGGAGAAGATGTCAAACAAGCATACAACGCGGCATGCAGAGCTTACACCGTTGAAGAATTCAACATACACATGAATCAACTTGATGCAATTGATGCTCGAATAAGAAAATATTTGGAAGAAGAAGTTCATCTAGACAAGTGTACGAGTCTCCATGGGACTGTAAGCAGATACTCAACAATGACTTCGAACACCGCCGAATCTATTAACAATGCAATAAAGGAAATCAGAAATCTTCCAATTGCGTCGATGATTGAATGCCTGCGTTGTATGGTTCAAAGATGGTATTTCACAAACAAACAATCCAAGAATGTCTTCTTTCACTACCCTTTCCACAACAGCTGAGAGAAAATTGCAGTCTAATATCATTGAGTCAAAGAAACTTAAGGTTAGTCATACATCTTTTAAATTGTTAGCTGCATACCTACAACAAAATTGCATCTAAAATGAAAGTAAACAAAGTTATGCAATTTTTGTTTTCCAGTATAAAAGTTTGATAAATATACCAACATTACATATGACTTTCATTATTTCAAATTACATATACAAAAATAATATTATACATAATCGACTATAATTAATTAAATGCTTGTAGAAGTTGAGACATCAAACCTAGTGATTTTCACTTGCTTATGATAACGCCAAACAATTTATCGTGGACATGGAACAAAAGACATGCACATGCCGAAAATTTCAGTACCATGAGATGCCTTTTCACACGTCATCAACTTGTTATTGGAAAGAGGAGTTTGAGTCATATGATTTTTTCTCGAATATTATTCAAATAAATCTTTGGTAGACACGTATTCAACTTCCATCATGCCATTAGATGACAAAGAGAATTGGGATGTTCCGAAAAGCTATTAAGACCATATGTAAAAAACCACCAAATACAAGAAGACCAAATTTGGAAGACCAAAGAAAGGTAGATATGAGATATATCCGAAATTACATTTCAAAATAAGTGCGGCGATGCCAAGAAAAGGACACAATAGGAAAACATGCAATAACCCACCAATTTCGAGACCACGAAAGATTTGATATATACATATATTCTGTAATCATACATATTGTAATCATTTTAATCATTTTACTTGTGTAATAAAAACAAATTTCAATTGCACATTATTGAAAGATGATTATTTTCATAATTGGTTAAGTAAGTTGTAATTCTTCTTTATGACATTCTGGCTACACACTAACATGTAATTGGAAACCTTTGAATTCATAGTTGGCAACCAACTGTGCCGTGTTAAAAAAAGATAATTGTAAGCTTTGTAATTGTTTTTTGTATTTTAGTTAATTATTAGTTTTTAAAGCATAGCATAAAAAATGATTACATTTCTTTCTATGCTTGGGTACACTATAAACATTAGAAAACCCATAGTATTTGGTTAACTGAATTTTAAATTACTAGATCAATTTGGTTACCAACAATTACTATTGATTATAACAATAACAAACGTTATTTAGAAACCTTTATATGACTGATTGCAACCCATTTGAAGCAAAAAGACAAAAAATTGAAAAAAATAAATAAATGTTCATTAAATATAATGTTATCAATGTTTATTTACCAACATCAACTAATATAGTTACCTTATTTTCAAATTTTGGCAACGAACAAAAAACATATAAATAACATTTATTTTTGAACTTAATATTAATGATCATGACATAAGAATAAACATTAATTGGTAACTTTGGTATTATCTTTGCTTTCCAACAAACCTAAACATAAAGAACAAATTCATGATACAAACTGTTAACTGTTGTTATAATTTACTGTTAGTATTAATTAATTAGTTACCAACATCAATAAAAAAATGTTACCTTTACATACTAATTTGGCAACCAACTAAATCATAACAAACAAATACCTGATACAAGTTATAAAATGCTTTTATAAATAATCATAGAATTGAATGGTTACCAACCAATCGATAAAATTGTTACCCATATATGCAAAAGATGTAAACCCATCGAACCGTAAAAAAAATACCAATATCGATTCAAAAATAAAAAACAAAACAAAAAAAACAAAGTTGAACCAACAAAACAATATCATACGTGTAACATTAAAAATTAATACATCATTCCATCATCAGAATATTTACAATAACATTTCACAGTCAATAACATGTAATTGGAAACCTTTGAATTCATAGTTGGATAATTAAGTTGTAATTCTTCTTTATGACATTCTGACTACACACTAACATGTAATTGGAAACCTTTGAATTCATAGTTGGCAACCAACTGTACTGTGTTTAAAAAAGATAATTGTAAGCTTTGTAATTGTTTTTTGTATTTTAGTTAATTATTAGTTTTTAAAGCATAGCATAAAAAATGATTACATTTCTTTCTATGCTTGGGTACACTATAAACATTAGAAAACCCATAGTATTTGGTTAACTGAATTTTAAATTACTAGATCAATTTGGTTACCAACAATTACTATTGATTATAACAATAACAAACGTTATTTAGAAACCTTTATATGACTGATTGCAACCCATTTGAAGCAAAAAGACAAAAAATTGAAAAAAATCAATAAATGTTCATTAAATTTAATGTTATCAATGTTTATTTACCAACATCAACTAATATAGTCCTTATTTTCAAATTTTGGCAACGAACAATAAACATATAAATAACATTTATTTTTGAACTTAATATTAATGATCATGAGAATAACAAACATTACTTGGTAACTTTGGTATTACTGTTTCCAACAAACCTAAACAGAAAGAACAAATTCATGATACAAACTGTTAAGTGTTGCTATAGTTTACTATTAGTATTAATTAATTAGTTACCAACAACAATAAAAAAATGTTACCTTTACATACAAATGGCAACCAACTAAATCATAACAAACAAATACCTGATACAAGTTATAAAATGCTTTTACAAATAACTGTTAGGATTGAATGGTTACCAACCACTGATAAAATTATTACCCATTTATGCAAAGATGTAAACCTACTGAACCAGAAAAAAAAATACCAATATCGATTCAAAAATAAAAAAACAAAACAAAAAAATAAAAAGCTGAACCAACAAAACAATATCATACGTAATAAAGAAAAAAAATAATACATCATTCCATCATCAAAATATTTACAATATCATTTCACAAATAATAACCATATCAAATGGTATCTAATGTCAAAACAGAAATGAAAAATGATGCAAAACCAAACTAGACTACACTACCAATTCTGCCTGGGTGTTCGGATTCAGACTCATATCCGCCTACTTGCTTGTTCCTCACATGAATAAACAAATTGACGCACACGCTTTCATGCGGTATTGAGTTATTAGGAATGGATTTGGCGGTCAGTAAGTCTCCGCCAGGAGAATATGGTCCACAAAAGAAATAGTGAACATACCACAATCACTGAAAAATAAAAAGATATAATGGAAATCAATACAGACATCATAATATATGGAAAACTAAAAAAATATAGAAAATGTAAACTTACCCTTCAATTTGCTCAGGTAGACCCTTAGCAAATTCAATATTAATAATATCATTTTCTCTTTTTGTGCGATATGGTTCACTATTGAAATCAATATCACATCTATTCTTCCAAAAACCACAACCAGACAATATTATCGGAAGAATGAAAATATAAGGCTCGCACACATCCATTATATTTGTTCGCATGGTGTTCCTGTTCTGCTGAAGAGAATTATAAACTACTAACACCCTTCGATGCACATCAAAAACCAATAAAAACCAATGTCCAGAAATTGTCATACGAATTGGAAATATGACAAAATCAACATCAACCCACGGTGTGTTAACCTCCATAAAAAACTCATGAATGTACTCAGCCACATCACTGTTGCCCAACAACAAATTTTTATCACCATTCTTATTACAATATTCCCCATATAAGTTGGTCAACTTCACATGAAACCAACAATCTGTTGTTGTAACCCTTATTCGAATATTATTCGAATATCTAGCCAATTTAAGCATATAGTACAAACAGACGTTGATGTGCTGAACCAAAAATAAAACCATAATAACAATCAGACATTAACCAAATTTTAAAAAAATAAACTTTAATATATGTTGTTGTTGGGCTTCGGCACAGAAACGCACAGCGGAAATTAAAATTTTAAAGCAATTTTTGAAACCCTAAAACATGATCCATGCGAAAATCAATTAATTCAGAGGTTTAGAGATTATACCAGATATAAACAAAAACGAGAATCAAATCGATCATATAATCGAATCTCCAAATAAGAATACAAAACCGATTATTGGCCTACTACGGTATCCACATCGAACGCCGCATCTAACCATCAAACGATTCTCGCAATAAGAAGGACTTGCAGTCTTAGTCACCAAAAGGAATGGATTTTGAAACTGCTTTTCTCTCTAGTCTCTCTCTAAGAATGGCTAGGTTTTTCAATTATGATATCTTACCCTAAGTAGTCTGCTATATATATCATATATATAGTAGTTAAAAGGAATTAATCAAATCAAAACCTAATTTTATAAAATCCGAATTTATATATATATATCTCTTAATTAAGTCTTACTTAATTAATATACATATATACAATTATCCTTTTAATTTAAATTGATTTAAATACTATTAATCATATTAATATATTTAAATCCTTAAAATTTAAATTAATTCCCTTTAAATAACGTTCTATGTGTGTGACCTTATAGGTTATTATTACGTTGGCAATAATTTTAAAATCATATTATAAAATTATAAACGGTGAAATGCATCTAGTAATGCATCATCGCTACCCAAGTAATAATAAGATTGATGATTCGATGCAACCTTTTTGTGACCAATGTTTCAATGTAATTTAATCCTTTTAACCTTAATATCCTAGATTAAACTCGAGTCATGGAATGTGTCATACTCTTCATAATTTAATCTGAGTTTTCTTGATCAATGAGTAGACTATATGAAACAAATCACTATTTGAGCATGGCCATGCATTTCATAGTCCTACTCAATCAAGAGGCCTATGGATATCACCCATAATATATAGGATGGTTAAATTCCATCTAGATCACTCATATTTCTCACGATTAATGATGAACCCAATAATCACCTTTATAGTCCACCCTATTAAAGGTGACATTTGATGATATCAAAGTACATAAATTCTCGTGTAGTAATATAGCGATTTCGTGTCGGAGGACCATTACATCATTGTCTTACTATGAGAATTGCTAATGACACTTCGCATAATGCTCCATATAGAATTCTCATGGTGGGTCCGCCCAAGACATCGTTCTCTAATACGTACTCTATGCATTGACTTAATATCTCATATATTTATGACCAATGAGATTTGGTCATCAATCGATCCACATACTAGTCTCAATGCATCATTGTTGTCCCATCAACAATGATACTCGATTAGTGGACATTTAAGAACAACGATACTAATGGTAATATATAATCTCATGTTCAAGTCATATACTTGAAACTATATAATTTGTATCACTATTCTAAGGAATTTTATTATGTTAACAATTATATTACGCAGTAAATAAAACCATAATAAAATCATATATTTATTCAATCAAATATAATATCAAAACGTTAAGCAATTATATCAAATAATTGGCCTCTAGGGCATAAACTCTAACAGTTGTATCCAATACAGAAACATATAGTAACCAAACTTATAAGATAAGATATCCGAAACTAACATGCAATAGTTAAAAAACAGTAAAAAAAACTCACATCATCATCAAGCCACTGTCCAGGAGTTTTCAGCTTGTTAAACCACATTTTGGAAGATATTGAAATAGAACCAAATTTGAATGGAGGCTCTATTTTGTAATTGTTTCCCGCAAATTTTTCAATTCTTCAAAACAAAAACATATTGTAAAGATAAAATAAATGATTTTATCTCCTATAAAAAAAATAATATAAATATATTAAACTACAATAAACATACCTTTTCCTGTTATTTAAGCCAATTTTAAATCATTGGTAAAACATGACATCTTCAGATTTCAAAGGCATTCCCATAAAAATGTCTGAAAATGCATACAGTCCTCTGCGTAATGTTTTATCATCAACAACAGCCGAAGTTGAATCAGCTGAACCAAACTTCGAAGTGTAAGGACTCTTCAACACGACACTCTTCACATACGTGCGGACAAGCCTACCAACTTGGTTAGTTGCAGATTTTTCAACTTCAACACAATGGAGTAAATCTTGTGTTGTCAAAACCATGTCATCAAGTAGCGGCGTGTCTGGACTTTCACTTTTACTGTCCTGTATTGAATTTTAAGACATGACACAAAAAAATTTCAATATCAAATCAAAAATTCGAAACAGAATCGATATTAACATAAACACCATAACTAAGTTAATAATACAACATGTAAATGTAACTAAAATTGAAAAATTCACTAACCTCGACCGGTTTGAAAACAACAATTTCTTGACCACTGCACTGACTTAAAATATCAAATCTTGGAATATCATCAATCTTTTCAGCCTGCCAAAAAAAAAAATACATCTCATCAATATAAGACGTAAAAATAAAACATAAAAAAAACTAAAAAAAAATTTGATACCTTTTCATTCTCCTCATTAATTAGGACCCGTCTAGTGCTAAAAACAACAATCTCTTTACCATCGAATTTTAAATTGACATTCTTATACTGAATCTGTAAAAAAAGGGAAAATAAATCAGCATTTACTTAATAAACATGAAATAAAAATGAAAATATAACATATTTATAAACCTTTGCATCGACTTCTTCAAACTGATTCACACCAACACCACCAACCTCAGCATCATTACTTCCATGAAACTTTTTTGCAATGTCACCACGTTCAATTACAACATCATCCTCAACCTTCATAACATCATCAACTACTACATTAAGATTGCCACCATCAACATTTTCATCCATCTCAACATCATCAGCATCAACATTCTCATCCATCTCAACATCATAACTATCATCATCAACATCATCATCATCATCATCATATGCATAATAGTCATTATCATCATCATCACAATCACCATCATCATTAACATTCACATTTCTCCGGTTAAGATAACTAGACTTACCATAAAACTGCTTTCTAAACATCTTTTAATGTCCCTACAAATTTGAATATGAAACACCGCGAATTGATCTTTAACCTCAACACCGAAATTCTCAATTTCTTTCTTCACTTCCATCAACTTCCCTTCCAATGGCTTCACCCGTTTATCAATAATTTTTTCAAGATCAGAAATAGAAAACATAAGGTCATTAAACTTCCTTAATGATTCAACTTTAATATCAGACCTTTGGGCTCCACTGTCACTTCCACTGAAGAATAAAAAACCTTCTAAATCCAACCGAAACTTCTCAACCTCCGTAGGAACAAGGTTTTGGATAGTCAACTGAAACAAAATTAAAAGCACCAAATATACCATATCAGAAACACTGAAAATAAAAAAAAAGTCAGTAAAAAAAAAAGGTTCAGAAACCAATAAATTATGAAAAGGAAGCAATATTTAATGTAAATGGTAACCAACATACCTGACCAGAACCAAAAATCAGGTCGTTCAACTTCTCATTCTTCGGAGCCTTTCCTAACTCTTTCCATCTGAATAATCTGAATTCTGAATCATTATCATCAATACAGAAACCCCTAACTTTCAATGTGGGAATTGTTTCAAACAAGAAAACTTGAAACACATAAGGTAAACCACTAAGCTTGTAATATTTACAATAACTATCACTATAAAAATTGTATATCACCCCACCGTACTTATCCTTCTTTACATGTCCCTTTACAGCAAAGGATAGAGAATTCTTTGTTTGTTCAAAAGCAACTTTTCCCCATGGATAACTTGCAACATCACCAGATGACAAAAAGTTAAACAAAACTTCATCAACATAATTGTCAGAAACCGTAGCTAGTATGAAATTAAAAACCAAGAAAATGACAGACATCCTAACTGCCTCATCATCATCATCAAAACAAGCACTCCTATAAATCCTCCCTATAGTAGAACGATTTAGAACCTCATTTTGAAAAAATTTCTTCACCAACAAATTTTCAATCCCTCGAACCTACCAATGTCTTCATCTCCTCGCCAATTTAATCCGTAAATTAAACAAAATTCGTGCAATCCAAATCTTACCCTTCTCTCACCAAATATAAACCACATTTCCCCACCATCCTCCGATAAACTTCCCTAATCAAAGCATGATGTATTATTTGTGAAAACATATGGTGCTGCCCAAAATCTAAAAATTTACCAAAACAGGTCAACTTAAACTTATCCATCTGAACTACAGATAATTTATTTTTAATAATATTTGGAACATCCATTTCACACCAATAAATAACTTTGGCAGAAAAGTTTCGTTGATGCTCCTCATAGAAAAACTCCCAAATCTGAAAATGCAAAAAAAAAAAATCATTACAAACAAATTTGGAAAATCAAAATATAACATCTGTAAAACTTTAAAACAAAAACTATTAAATCAACAATACACAAAAAACACTAATACTAATAACCAAATAATATCAGTAAGTGACCAAAACCCAATTAATCATCAAAGCATTTAATATATATCGAATTATAAACTAACAAATTTAAAAAATAATACTAACAACACATCCACACGAAAAACAAAGATAACCATTTTCCCACATACATTAAAAACATGCATCAATCTCCAACTCTTTTATAATAAAAAAACATTTAAATAATTATGAAATCATCAATTTCCATAATGATAAATATTGGTAACCAAACCTCAATTAGCAAGAAATCATCAAAAGATTGTCAACATACATAATCAGAATAATGTAAACTATTTACCAAAACATAATACACTAATAACTGACACTCAAATATGAATGACAAAGAATAATGTAAACAAATTCAATTTAAAAAAAAATCCTTAAAGCAACTAGAACTCTAATGTAATATAATACATTTGAATAACAATGAAATCATCATTTTCCAAACATACACATGTTAAGAACCAAAACTCAATTAAAGAAGTTACCATCAAAACATAAACAACATGCATAATAACAACAATGAAATCTAGATACTAATCTACGAAACTAACAACTGATTCAAACAACATGTGAATGTTAAAACATCACCTTAAAAAAAAAAAAGGTAAACAAATACAACAAAAAAATATATATTATTAAAAAAAAAAATCACTTTCTTACGCTCGAAACAATTTTTTTTCGCCATGAGCCTCTCGATCGCATCTTCTTTCCCCTCTTTTTTTGAAGAAAGTTCAAAATCGGGATCGAAACATACCAATGATTTAGCCTTCTTATTCGTATGTCTCCAGATTCTTATCTGCAACCTCTGATTTCAACATTAACAACTTCTCCCGTTTTGAAAACTTTGCCATACTATCCTTCCCTTCTACAAATTTCTTCATATCCTTTCTATAATCATCATCCCTAACCCGTTTACCCTTCTCATCACTCTTCTTATGCCCAACTCCCTCCATTTTCTTCCTCGTAGACATCATCACAAACAAAAACCAAATAAATCTAAAAATGTAGAAACAAAAATACCACATAACTTACAAATAATCACAAGGATACGAATAATACGAACACAACGACCCAGATAACCAAAACGACAACAACCAATCTCTGCCGGAAAGAACTACATACGACAAATTTCAAGAAAGGGTTTTGCATAAGTGCGCCCTAAAACACAAAATAAGGGTTTCTAGATAAACAAAGTAGACTAACAAATATGATAACAAATTTTAAATTGAAAAACGAGCCCACTCTACCGCATAAAGCGTGAATAGTTTTTTTTCAAAAAATAAACTGAATTGCCACATCACCAGCACATTAAATATCACACCATAATTAAAGGAATATTTTTTTTTCACTGCTAATGAAAATAAAAAATTATATACATTAAAAATATAAATATTTAATGAGTGTACTATTGTTATAATTACTTTTTAAAATGTAATATAAACTGAAAATTTCCCTTTTATTTACTTAACTAGTTCAAACCAACACTTAAACTATGCTTGGCAATTTAAATATATGAAAAGAAAATAGAACAATAATATTACCTATATATGTTCTAGAATATAATATCACTTATTTTGTGGTTTGCGTTTGTAAATACAAAAGTAAGTGTTCTTATTTTTTAAAATAGTAGTCTAATATCCCCCCTTTTATTTTCCTACCATTCAATTAAAAGCATTTTAGTCATTTAACAAAATGAATAATAAGAAGGAAAAAAAAGGAACATGTTAACGCCAAAATCTTTTTACGCGCTCTAATCACATAAAACACGTTCAATCTTGTCCACTACATAAATATTTTGTTTAATGAAAGACTGAGGGACAATGTTGGGCCATGATACTTTATGTAATGAGCAGGATTGAACGTGCTTTACGTGATTAGAGCGCGTAGGAAGATCTTGACGTTAACAAGACCCAATTTGATAGATAGTTGTGATGTTTATGAACATTAATTTAATTACAATGATTCATTTTGTGGTCACATATTCTCTCATAATTGCATCTTATGTACGTTTGTTTGGTTTTAGTTATTGAGCAGTCAAAGTAGGTCTTGCTTTTGGGCACCCAAGAACAAAGCAACACTGCTTAATTGAGCCTCTTGTGTCGCTTTCTGCCCTTCAATAATCATCTTACACTCTAACCTGAGAAAAGGAGTTGGAATATTACATTTTATATATGATTGATGGAACTTTATATATATATATATATATATATATATATATATCGTTTCTGTTTTAAGTTATGTGATCATTATATATTACTTTTAATTTTATAAAATTAGAGGTTAAGACATTGTTGAAGCTCTAAAATAGTAACATAACTTGTATACGTGTACGTAACTAGTATTCTTTAATATTATGAAAAGTTGTTTTATATCATTTTAAGTGATTAGAGAGATAAACATATACTTAAATTATAATAAAATATATTATCATGGTTAGACATTTCTCGACATAGAGAGGTTACCCCAATGGTGGTTCAAGAACTTTAAAATTTTCAAATAATAAAATTAACCAATAAGCAAAAAGGTTAGACAAGATTAGATTATATATGATTACTTTTCCTCATCACTTATTTGACTTTATTTGTATCTAGGGAAGTTAGTATTATTAATTATAAAGAGAAAAAATAGTGACGAGGATTTAACTTGTTCTTTTGTGCTTTAATTCTTTAATTCTTTATGCTGGCTCCCAGCTGCTGCCCCGTGAAATCCGCTCGTGAGTCGTGACTGGGGGCGTATTTTTTGTTCATGAATGAAGAATAAATAAACAACAAAGGATAAAATAGTAATTTCATCGTTCATTTATGTATGATCTCCTATTAAAACATTGTTAGTTTAGTTTCACCTTTTTGATAAAACAGTCATTTCATTGTTGGTTTATTTTTCTTTTTTTGTGGGACTTGTTTTCTTTGTGATACGACTGTGTAGTATTTCATTATTATATCTTGAGAGTTTGCTTTTTCGAGGTGAGAGATTTTTTTCGTTTTTGAGAATTTTTTTCATGTGTGAATGGTTAAAGATAAATTATTTAAATTTAGATATGACGTTATCATGATGGTCGGTCGATTTTTCTTTTGCTCGTATTAAGGAATTGTTCAGATCAGAATATTCTGTTATTACTTTGGTCGAGATTATATACGACTGTTTTTCAGGGATGTCCACTAGTTGTTACTATGATCGACTCTTCTTTTGATTATCTGTTATTATGTTTGAAAGGATTATTATTTTAATTTTTTGTATTGTAAGTTTTTCATTGTTGGTAACAGTTTACGATTTCAAAATATTTTAACAAATTAGACTGTTTGATAAAAAAAAACCCAACTCAAGTACTTTTGTCAACAGATTCCTCCTCTTTCAATAGCAACCGTGAAGATCCATCCCATATATGTTTCTTGGACACATTCTCTACTGTTATTTTCATTCTCAAATTAATTTGTATGAAATTGAAGTTATGTCAAACATTATTTATTAGAAATCATTAAAGACAATTTGGAGTGTCATGTCAGCAATACTTAATTATATACTATTAATTTATACAAGCTTGATGCACACTATAGATCTTTCTTATATATTTTTGAAATAATTTTTAAAAATGTAATTATTCCTTAAATTTAAGGTAAGTAAAAGCCCACAAATAATAGTTCGGCCTTCAATAGATGCTAGGCTAGACTTGCATGCATGTATGTACAGGCATTCAACATGTATGTTATTATTATCCGATCCCTTTCCTCACCTTATTACGACATCCCGAAACAGTACATATTCTCATTCTTTAATATATTACAATTAGATACAAAAGAAATTCAATATTTATTTTAAGAATGAATGAAGGGTATTCCAATTCCTTCATATAGGCCTAAGCCCACTCCCATATCTGCACACAAAATGTGTATGGGCTCAATCAATTTGCATAGTATGGATGGATTCATTCTCGTTAATAGCTTTAGCATCATCTTCACAAAAAAGTACTAAATTAAAAGATGTCATCAATTATTATTTTTAAATCTTAATATATATATATATATATATATATATATATATATATATATATATATATATATATATATATATATACACCTAAATACATAAGATATGATGGAATTAAAAAGGGTCTCATATTAATTTATTTTATTTTCAGAGTTTCATATTAGTCGCAATCAAATTTCTTTTGAAATTTGTGAACATATAAATTATTTTCCTTTTTTCTAGTACTTGCAACTTCCCTTTGCAATGTAACAGTACAAGTTTCTTATAAAAATAGAACAAGGGAATAAATGTAGAAAACCCAAATCCTATTCATTACAGAGGTTAACTGCAACATATATAAAGGAAATAAGTACGTAAAACATACTTTAATTATATAAATAGTCCCAACATTGATTTAATTGATATATTCTATTATATAATTATTATATTGATTTGACGCGAAAACAATTGATCATATATACTTAATTTTTAAGAATAATAAATATATATATGCATGGCCCTATGATCCATGATGCAAAGAATATGCGATAAGACTTTGTTATTGAACTAAAAATCACATAAATATATATATATATATATATATATATATATATTTTCAAGAGCACTTGACGGACAAAAAGAAATGAAAGCTAGCTGATACCTGCTGGCTGCTGCTAAAAAGTGGTAGAGATATATTATAGTTGACATTTTATTAATATTGAGGATAGTCTTAATCTGTTGCGGATGTGATCAAGACAGACTTAATTTGGTGGTTAGTGTCACTGCATGCATGTTACTTTGCTGGCTCAATAATTGGCATTAATTCATAGCTAATTCATCAGTCCAAAAAAGCAAATTGTGGGGTACGTGGTTTGTTTACTTTGACGGATAATTGTTCCTTAAATTAATTTAATTTCTAGCTTATACTAAATCGGTATACGGGATAATATCTTTCTATACTTCAATTATATTGTTTTGGTAAGAAGTAAGAACGGAGCATAGTTTTTTTTTTCTCTAATAGAATGAAATATATTAAAACTGTATACGATTATAAATTAATGATGAAAAGATTATAATACAAATAATTAAAAGATAAATATTTTAAATAGAATAACAGATAATTAGGACTAGTGAACACTAAATATACTTTTGAAAAATAGTCAAATTCCAAAAATAATAACAAAATATATATACGCGGTTCTGAAAAATAGTCATATTATAAAAATAATAATAGAATATATATGCATAGCAGCATTTGTGAGTACTTGTTCAATAAGCCACACTCATATCTACAATCTATCTTCAATGATTACGCACCGAATAAATTTTTACGAATAAAAAAAAATTCTCTCAACGGGAGAAAGCAAAGTCTGCCGATAGATGATAATAAAATCCTCCTATAAAAGAGAAAAAAATTAGTTATATCATGAAGAAAACAAGTTTCACAGGAGGAAAAAATAAACTCTACAAGAAGGAAGTAATTATTAGACCACAAGAAAAGAATTATTTTTAAATTATTTAAACAAATTTGTCTAATTGTGTCAACATGTTGATTATACGTGTTTGGCCAATTTAAATTTTGTGTTGAACGTGTCGTTCTGTTTATGACAAGAAAATTATTTATACGACACTAACTCTCTAATTTTATGCCGTGTTCGTGTCGAGTAATTGTATAATGTCAAAAATTGCCACCCCTAAGTCCGCCTTACAATAAATACTTACTTTCTAATTTGAAATGAAATCACTAAATTGTTCATCACACATACTCCATAGTTTAGTTTGGGGACCATAACAAATTAAACTTAAGTCAAATTTGACTTTTATCTACATTTTAATTATGTTGATACATGTTAAATTTGACTTTCGTCCTCACTTTAATTATGCCGACATGATTATTTATGGCTCTCTATATTGTAATTAAGCTTGACGGACAATTAAAATATTTGGCCATTTGTTTAAGTTTTAACCAAGTGAATTATTAAAAGATGTTTGTAAGACTATATATATATATATATATAAAAAATTCGTTTTTAGTGCATATTTTTTTATTTTATATATCTTATTCATTATTTTTAATGACGGACCGAACCACAATTTGTTCATTTCAAATCGTAATGACATAACTTTTTTTTAGTTGTTCCCGACAAACAATTATCATGAATGCAAATCCATATATATATAAATTGATTGAGTCGTTGTACCGAAAGTAAGAAATTTAGTGAGGGTTGGGGGCCTTTGGGTAGCCTAGAGACTAGAGTAACAAGTTGCATGAATATGCATGGGGCAGGTGTGGGGGCAGCAATCACGTGCTATTCGTCCCCATGCAGAATAGTAGTAATCTATGTATCCTGGTTACATAATATATCAATGACCCATGAAAGATACTCATCATCAAACTTCAAACCCTCAACAATAATTAATTTATTCTGTTGTTTTTATATAGTACGTACTCCTACTTGTCAAAGGAAACTTGCTCATCCATCATTTTCTACTTTTTGCTGTACTTTAAAATTTTTCTAAAAAGAAAAAAAAAGTATAAATAATATAAATCATATATAAAATGAAAAGTATTTTTAGTTTCTAGAGTTCTTACTATACGTCTCCACTGAAAAGAGTCTTAATTAATTAATTTTCTTTTGAATTGATATTAAAGTTTCATTTACTTTTAAACTTCAACCATTAAACTTTTTGATGGAAAGAAAACATGTCTAACGGTCTAAGTATGTCAAACAAAATTGATTAACCTTAGTTTGTACGAAATTAAGAAAAAAGTAATTGAAATTCTCTTCCATTAATTGTGATATTATGGATGGATCTTTTAATTAAACCATCAACTATATATTATCAGCGGTGAGCAAATAAAGTTGAATATATCTAGCTCCATCCTGATGAAAACATGTAATTTGAATAGAAATGATATTATATATGGTTTTAATTCTCAAAATTATTTTTATGCATGTAAAATATAAATTTAATAATCAAATAACAAAATAAAAGATTTTTATTTATTCGAGACTTATATTAATTGACATGCCTTAAAATCATTCCAAACACTAGTATTAATTTTGAACAAGACACATAAAATGATTACCAAAGGGTATAATGCAACAATTGTTAGCAACCGACAATTAGCTCGACAAGAGTCGCATATTTGAGACCAACATGACTTCCCTACAACGCTGCTTACCTCCCAACACAGTTGGCTCTCCTTGTTCTTTTATTGATTACAGGGAATATATATAGCTCGGATATAGCTCGAGAGGCCAGCCCACATTATGTGATCAGTCTAGGCTCAAAAATCGTTTGGTCCGATCAAGCTCGGGCAAAAGAGTGTTTGGAAAGCATGGTGCGTCTGTTCAATCTAAATGGTCCCACATAGCCGTATTTCGAGCACTGTGAAAGTCAGACTGTAAATAGAGATCAAAAGAGAATAAAAGATCGATGTTAGATATTTTTTATACTTGAAAGCTAAACTAAAAATGATTACTTATATCTCAATCCTATTCACTAATCCCCACACGCGAGGAACTCCACGGCAGCCCGAGCCGTTTTATATCGTGAGATGATTAGAGCGATTGTGCCAATTTAGGTGAACAAGGACCCATAACTGAATGCTAAGTTGTTATCTCATATATATATATATATATATATATATATATATATATATATATATATCTATCCGAATCTTAAGTTTCACCCTTATCTAACATATTTTGCTTTCATCCTCTTTAATGATGCATCGGACGACGATTCGGTCCGTCATTTATATATTATCCGTCATTAAAAACTAAGACATTTACATATATAGCGTGTGACGCCCCCAAAATAGGTATACATCACCCATCTTGGGTCGCCAGAAAATACACTACTGACAACTTCATTTATACAACTGTTGTACAAAATACGACGACAAGTATACTGTGAATTTTAATACAAATGTATGTAACTCACATGGTGCCTCGACCACAACCTTACAATGGTACATTACATAAAAGTACAGTCAAAAACTGTTTTAAAAATTAAAATATTTGGGAAGTGCTCAAGGAACCTTCGTACATAGGAGGCCATGAATCTAAGTTATGATAGATATCATATGTCTAGATAATTATCCTTGGTTGACCCAATAGACCCCAAAGAAAAATGAGAAGATTACTATTATGTTCCTTCCAATGGTGAGTCTTCTTGACATATAATTATCTCCACTGTCTCCAAGTGAAAATTATATTTTAAATAAATTCCAAGATCATATAGGTAGTGCTAGTAGATATACTCAGCAAGTGGATGCGCACAACCCGTGTCTTGATGATAACACGAGGTTGTATGTCATTAGACATCTCGTATGATGATGATAAAACACCCTTCCAAAGTTGGGTTCGCTTTCACCCTATTCTTGGTTCACCAAAATTAAATATCAAATGACGTATACAATACGACACACTTATCTAAAGTTCTCAATAAAATTATTTCCATATTATTTAAGGAAAACCTCAACAGCTATAGACCACCGCTCTATTCCCCTGTTATCCCTGCTCGACTCAGCAATACTCTTATTTCCTGAAAGGAATTGTGAAGTAAAAAGGGTGAGCACAACTAGCCCAGTAAAGAATATCATAGCTAAAGATAATTAAATTATCAATAGCTTTGTCAATAATAAATCAGAGATTTAGAACATATGGTAGATGATAAAACTTTTCAACCATAGTTGCAGCGGAATGATCAATCCATTAAAAGAGTCAAATAGACTATCAAGTCTATTATCTTCTCCGTGTTAAAAGTCCACAAATAATTTTTTATCCCTGTAACATCAATCAACAATTCCTGTGCAAAATCATATGAATAACTCATAATCATAATTGTGATTCTGAATTCCTTTTCGCACCCAGGACGAAGATAATTTTTATCACCTATCTTCACCAAAACATCAAAAATCATGGTTATACCAAATCACAATCCTCGCCATAATCATACTAATAAATTCATCTTTGCACTTTCGACCAAAGATATTCATTAACAATTCATCTTTGCACTACAAAGCAAAGACATACAATCAGTATTTTTTAAAAAGTCAAGTAGAGCATGATATCTACTATCTTCTACTTAATTTAAAAGTTTATTATCAATATTTTATCGGCGAGACTCAACAATAAATAATAATTCACATCATCGAATCACCCCTGCACTACGGCCAAGGATATTCGTTGATATCATATCCATGAATTATCCATGCACTACGGCCAAGGATATTCATTATTATCACACTACAAGAAAACCGACTAATTCCGATGGAATATTCCGTCGAACCTAATCCTCTTCCGTCGAACATAGACTATTTCCGACGAAAAAGTTCGTCCGAAATTCAGTCATAAATAATCGCGTCGAAAATAAGAACCGTCGAGAATTCTGTCGGATATAACTTATCTTCGACGAACGTATCTCCGACGGAGTTTCGTCGGACATCACTTATTTTCGACAGAATATGTTGGACGAAACTTTCCGTCGGATGAAAAAAGTCCTATGTTTGACGGACTAATTTTCTCGAAATTAGCTTATTTTCGACTGAAAATTAAAATAACCCAAAAATTATAAAAAATGACTGCTTATTAAGGTCGACGGAATTTTCGTCGGGTATAGGATATTTACGACGGACGCGTTCTGTCGAAGATGGAGTATTT
Organism: Panax ginseng; assembly: GCA_020205605.1. Classification (NCBI taxonomy): domain Eukaryota; kingdom Viridiplantae; phylum Streptophyta; class Magnoliopsida; order Apiales; family Araliaceae; genus Panax; species Panax ginseng. The sequence goes on from CM035134.1 coordinate 150,531,744, forward strand.
AGGACTGAAATTAGAATATTCTGGCAACTATTAAAAATTGTTTTTTTGTTATCTCTGAGGGAATTTCCGTCGCAACTACCTTATTCCGTCGGAATTAACTACATTTTTTTTAAATACTGATTTTAAAAGTTCAGTTTCCAGGTGTTTAAACCCATTAATGTACATGTAACATGTCACAACTCAATACACAGTATTATAAACCTGTATCTCACATTCAAATATGCAATGTAGCACTAAAACGTAATCTTCAACTCATTATCATTCACATTCACATTCACATTCACATTCAAAAATCCACCAAAACGTATTATAAGCTAACCAATTACAAATATAAGCTAATGTACCATAAATGTTAAACAATATAATTTAAAATAGTTGTACAGACGCAATTAGACAATACAATATATACAAAAGTTCTACAATATCATGAATATATACAAATGAACTATAAACTAGCAAATGTATCATCATCGGTCGGAGGTGAACGACGACGCCTATTTGCTGTGTAATATGAAAATCACCTCGTCGTCTCTACTCATCATCGCCACCGCTGCTTTCGCCATCGCCAATTCTGTTGATTGAATCAAAATATAAATCATTAGTCAGTATATATATGTGAGAATTAACAAACTAGCCTTAATTGAAAAACATAAACAATAAGAATACTGAGTAGTAGGTGGGGGGATTTAAAAAGCCTCCTCCAAGAGGTAATCACCATCCGGAACATCTCGGCGCTCAAGCGTCGAATCGCTCCCGAGGTAATCCTGTATTTCTCTGCAGAGGCCTCTATTATAATATCTGAGCAATCTAGTGAAGACGAGAATCGGAAGACAATCGCTAACGCCGAAAGACCGGATCAAGATGGAACCTATCCGACACTACCCTATCACCACCGGAAGATATCGTCATCTAAGTCGTGCCACCAGTATGAGATGGTTCGACATGTGCTCTCGAGACGCCGTGCCGGATGGATGGAGCCTATAAAGAGATACAAATTCGATTACTAATAATAATTTATATAATGTGATAAATTCGGATAATTTTGTGAAACATAAAAAAATATTACCTCGAGGAAGTGTATATGCGGGTATCCTCGGCAGACCCAACACTCGATATCTGTCGGTACTGCTACTAGGGGGATTCTGAGATGCTACCTATAGTCTCAGCTCCTCATCCCGATCTAATACAATATCGGGAAGAGGGTGACGGAATCTAACTACCCCGAACCCTCCTAATAGTCTCTACTTTCATTTATACGCTCGTCCCGAAGCTTCTGAAATCAGTCTTGTAATTTATTCTGTATACATATGTTAATTATATCATTTTATTTATGATTGAATATTATTAAAAGCTAAATAGTAAGATGAGTTTTACCCGTATAGCTAAAGTTGCCTAAGACAAAGCACCCTCGTCCTTAGGCGTGTGGGCTCGATCCCAAAACTTTAGCATGGTAAGATCTCGACCCAAGGTCCTCCCCAATGCCTAATACAAACATTCATAAAATAGGTCTTAAGTATTTGTGTGAGAACTTGACACATAAATAACTAAATAAAACGCATTTACCGTCTTCGCCTCCTCGAACGACTGAGAACCAGTGGTGTGTACTATCCGGAGCTGACCACGGTTCTTCTTCGCCTGCTTGGACTTTTTCTTGAAGTCATCAGCCTCCCAGTGAGCACACATAGCCTCCCAGGCTAAATCGGAGACTATGTAAATGATGATCTCGATGGTGGTCCCAAGTCGGTCCATAATCGCCGGGCCGCCACTTTCCATCGCATCTCATATACGACCATCCAGAGTAATTCGCAGCGACGTGATGCTCAATCACAGCATCGCCAACTGATTGAGAGATGCTCGGGTCAAATCGATAATAAACCTATAACAAAAGATTATTTAAATTTAAGAACATTTGATTTCGTCATCCCAATACAACTATGTGGTGATAATATGCTTAACTTACGTAGAACTCCCGCAAGACGGTCAGTATAAAAGTGGCATCGTACCGCGCATACTCACTGAACCGCATGCACCTTTTCGGGAGATGCGTCAAACAAATCGCATATAGGGTGTGCTTAGCCATAGGGTCTAGTATACAATAGAAAAAGTATAATAATATGTGTTATGTGAATTGTGTTTTGCAATAACTGATAGAAATAGTAGGAATATATTAACACTTACTGCTGGGAAACGACATCCACCGGTCTTTGTAAGGGCACCTTGCCGACGCGCCAAAGATCTGGGGTTTCGTCCCTCGGTGTCGTCGACGAGGTGCATCTGTAGTAATTGTATTTAACATAGTACTTCAATAATCATTGTAATTAATGTAGCTTGAGATATATTTAAATCCTAGTTAAGATAACTTACTCGCGCCTGAAGGAGAGCCTCCATCGTGGCTACCGTCTCCAGTACCGGATCGCCCACCACCTCGGCGACCTTCACCGCTATGTCTAGCCATGAATATCCTACTGCAATAACTAAATTGGTAGATTACGAATATGTAAGGTTTAACAATATGTGGTAGGGACTAATATGAAAGCTCATTTTCAATTACACACGTCATCAAACCTATCAGAATCAACGTGTATATCATTCTCGAATTCGGTATCTTCCTCATCCTCAGTTTCGAGATCAGTTTCGTCATCGTTATCATCCTCAACGACTACATAATCAGTCATGTGTACGGTGGCCTCAACATCCTCACCGACAATTCTGGCCTAATGTTCAATGCCTCCAAATCTTTTCGAGCATTGTCATTGTCTATAGTTTTACCACTCGCATCTAAGACGGTGTAAAACAAGTTCTCGAAAACATTCTTTTCGGTATGCATGACATCTATACAATGATGAATCGAAGTGTGCCCCAATACGGCTTACTCAAACCATATATAGGCAAGTGTGTCCAATTATGAGTCTTCCGTGCATCTTACCGCTTCTCAATTTCATCGTGTTCCTTCCCGTGAAGGAAAAATCAAGTTGATTCAACCACTCTAAGACCTCACTGCCCGACAGCCGACCAACAACCACCTTTTTCTCTATCTTTCTGTTGAACTGTGTAGACATCTTTCTGTAATTGTGATCAAGAGGCAAGAATCTACGAAAGCGCTCCAAAGAAACTACATTTCATACGTCAAGAATCGGTTGCCTTGCACATCCCCCATACACACCGGACAGATGATTTCTCGTGAGTTGACCAACCACTAACCATCCCAAGAGCCAGAAAGTCAGTGATAGTCCATAACAGGGCTGCCTTCATCACAAAATTCTCGCATATCGATTTATCATACGATATCTTTAGTTCATCCACTAACGGTCGAAGGTACACATTAAGATCTTTTGTAGGACTTTTATCCCCCGGAATGAGTAAAGTCAAAAACAAATATGGATCCCTCATGCACATTGCCGGTGGAAGATTATAAGCGACCATAATGACTGGCCAAACTGAGTACGGCTGGCTAAAATTATTAAAAGGGCAAAAACCATCAGTAGCCATGCCAAGCCTAACATTCCTAACTTCTTCCGCAAACTCAAGATAATTTACATCAAATCTCTTCCATTCATCTCCATCCGCTGAGTGAGTCAGCTGACCAGGCACGACATTCCTTATTCGATGCCAACTCATATGTTAAGCCGTATGAGACGACATGATGAATAGCCAAGTTTGAAGTCTCTTATGAAGTGAAAAGTACCGTAAGATTTTCCAGGGAACATGTTTCTCCTTCCCCCACGCTTTGTAACCTTGTAGCGATAAAATTTGCATATATCACACTGTCCCTTATCTCTGTCCTCCCCATAGTATAACATGCAATCTTGCTCACAAGCATTGATTTTCTGATACCCTATAATTAACCCCTTCACCATCTTCTTCACTACGTAATAATTCGCAGGAAGAGTATGATCCTTGGATAAGAACTGTCCAATTATAGCGAGCAAATTATTGAAACCTCTCTCTCTACTACAATGTGCTTCATTCATGAAGTGTAAGAGCTTCACATCAGAGAAAAGCTTGGTGTTCAGATCATTTCTGGATACAACACGACCCTGATTCGGATAGCAAGAACTTGTAAAAAGGCAAAGAATGATTATTTGGCACTTGCTTCAGACCGCTTGAAGAAGGTTCATATTCAAATTCGATAATAGTAGTAGGGCCATAAGCATCAACCAACATCTCAACTGGATCATAGTTTTCGACGTATGAATCCCGTGGAATTGGTTGTTCCACAATATTTTCAATCACTTCTGATTCCCCGTGATGAGTCCATACGAAGTACCCATCTACAAATCCACGAGAAAATAAGTCGAATTTAATCTCGTCGACTTTCTTCCAAATTAGATTTTTACACTTCACACATGGGCATCACATCTTCCCGTGCGGATCATCCGTATGTTATAGTGCTTTGTTCAAGAACTCTGAAACCCCATCACGATAAGCTGAGACTAATCCCCTCCCATCACTGGGTATCCTACGGTACATCTAACACCGGTCGGTTGACATTTTTAACTACACAGAAGTACGCATTAAGTTAATTTGGATATTCATGCGTAAATTAGATTTACCTAGTATCTCTACAGGACAGGGGTATGGCTTCAGTCCCGTTATTGGATGTGTCTCGTCACTAGTGCAAACACGTTGAGTACGTTTCATGAGTTTCAAGAAAATTTCTAAGAAGACTCCCCATGGTCTTCAAGCACACAAAATAGACTAAGATAACTTAATCTAAGTATGCACTCGGAGAACATATAGAGATAACAGTTGACTAAAATAACAAAAAATGTACCGTTTCGTATTTGCACCGGCCTAAGTGAGAGATATAACATCCAATAACAGTCCCAAACTAGGGACTGTTCGACATTCACCCCTATTGAGTATATGTCAAACGGGTTTCTAAGTTTCAAGGTATAGTACATATATAATTAAAAATGCTACTTAGTTTATTGAAAATTGTGGCAAACTACACAAATACTACTTAGTTTATGAGAATTTATGTGGAATCTCTACTTGAGTCGACAATCGGGAAAAAAAAAAGTGGTAGTAGTTCTCGCCAGTGTATATATCGAATAATAAAGTTAATTCAATTATCGCAAATTCCTCATCGTTTATTATAATGAGATGACAACATCACGAAGGAGTTCCATTAAGCTATTGAACAAAGTTTTCAGCTTAAGCAACCTCTGATGAACAAACGATCACTTTCTTCTTTAGATGAATCATCTCACCATATGGGTCCAATCCATGATATGAGCGACTTCTCCACCACCGAATTCCTCAAATGGATAGTTCTCATTCAAGAGGTGAGGCGTTACTGCAAACTACCCATCCGAGGAATTCGGATTGGTGAGAAGTCATTTATATCATGGATTGGACCCATATTGGGAGATGATTCATTCCTATGGGAGAAGTGATCGTTCGATCATTTAGAGGGTTGCTTAACCTAGAACTTTGTTCAACAACTTACTGGCACTCATTCCGGATGTTGCCATCTGTTATGATGGAACAGTGATGAATGTTCTTGATAATTCAATTACCTTTATTGTTCGAGTATAGGACACAAACAGAACTACGACCCTTTTTTTAATTGTTAGAGAGTACCAAATAAGTACTATTTAAATCAAGAATCGGTATGTCGAAACCTGCATACAAGAAAGAGTATATATATATATATATGTAGGGAGAGTAGTATTATTGCATTTATATATTGATAATTGTGGCAAACTAAGCAAATGCTACTTAGTTTATTTTGCCAATGATAATAAACTAAGTAAGTGGTACTTAGTTTATGAGAATTGTTATTTGAAATTTATAGAGACTACTGTTTGACATTCACTTCTAGCTATACTTAGTTTATTTTGCCAATGATGATAAACTAAGTAAGTGGTACTTAATTTATGAGAATTGTTATTTGGAATCTATATATAGAGACTACTGTTCGACATTCACTTCTAGTTATACTTAGTTTATTTTGCCAATGATGAAAAACTAAGTAAGTGGTACTTAGTTTATGAGAATTGTTATTTGGAATCTATAGAGACTACTGTTCGACATTCACTTCTAGCTATACTTAGTTTATTTTGCCAATGATGATAAGCTAAGTAAGTGGAACTTAGTTTATGAGAATTGTTATTTGGAATCTATAGAGACTACTGTTCGACATTCACTTCTAGCTATACTTAGTTTATTTTGCCAATGATGATAAACTAAGTAAGTGGTACTTAGTTTATGAAAATTGTTATTTGGAATCTATAGAGACTACTGTTCGACATTCACTCATACTTAGTTTATTATTATATATTTTTTATTTTAATTTGTAGTATATTATATAATTGGCTTATTTATTTATTAAATTTACTTTACTAAATTAAATTAAATTAAATTAAATCATTTTATTTTATTTATTTATTAAACTAAATTAAATTAAATTTGTTATTACTTTTTATTCTATTTTTATTATATTATAAAAGTTCTAATTTAATTTAATTTAATTTGATTTCGTAATTAAAATTATTTTATTTTATTTTATCTTTTATTATATTATATAATTTGTAATGTTTTTTATTAAATTAAATTAAATTTATTAAATTAAATTTATTTTAAATTTAATTTAGATTATTTAAATTAAATTAAATTTATTTATTTTATTTTATTTTATTTATTTTATTTATTTTTTATTTAATTATATTTTATTTATTAAATTAAATCAAAGTTTTTATATTTTATTCAAATTAATTTAATTTATTATTTTATTTTATTTTACTCTATTTTGTATTATATTATATTATGTTATTTATTTTATTTTTAAAATTTATTTTATTTAATAAACAAAATTAAATTATATTTATTTTATTTTATTTTAGTATTTAGAAACTAAGTAAATGGTACTTAGTTTATGATTTATTAATATTGGAAAACTAATTACTAATACAATACATGCGGGGCCCATAAATATTCTTATAATTTCATAATTTTGATGAAATTTACATCATAAATTCAGTCGGAAATAGCAAATATATCAAGATTAAAAATAGTCCTAAAATCAGTTACATTATGATAAAGAACCCAAATTTGATATGTTATACACTTCATAATATCAATATTCTGAAATTTCCAAATTTCAAATAATATGCAGTTAAATAATATGCAATCCACAATCCCAAAATCAAATTTCCAATTTTAGCAATCAGCAATATAAACAAGAAGACAAACCCAAAATCAAATTTCTAATTTCAGATCACTCCCAATTCCAACAAATGGACCCAAATTTTCAACCCACAAATTCACAGCAACAACATATTATCCAAATTGGGTTAATTTTATATTTAAACTCAAACTCTAAACCTAAAACAAATTAAGCCACAAATTTTACAATTTGTAACAAATTAACCCTAAAAATTTAATACTTGGCAGAAAACTAACCTTGAAATTGAATTAATGTGCAAACTAACCGACGGTGGTGCTGTAAGACCCCAAATAATTAATAAATGAAATTTATTTTTCTCTATTTATTTAATTAGTAAGGGTTGATTTGATTAATGTGGTTAGTTATGGGTAAAATGCGCAAATATTTTAAATAAGCAGGTGGTTATAAAATATTTATTTTTGTCGGGGAATATTCGTTTGGTCGTGGAATATTCTTACTGTCGGGGAATATTCGTACGACGGCGCAGCCTTGTGTGGGCCCCATAACGGAAAGCGATTGGATGAAGAAAACGACAAATATAAGTTGTTTAAGAATAACGGCGTATTAATAAAGTTGTAGTTGTTTCTGTACCATGTATTGACAACTAAGAATGGGTGATGTATACCTATTTTGGGGGCATCACAGTTGGTATCAGAGCTTAGGGATATAATCTCTGGCGGAGATCGGGGAATAGAACTAGGAGGGGAGAGACGAGTAAATCCTTCGCTAGTGTGTCCTACCTAAGCTTATTTGTTAGTTGGTCAGTATATTGGAATATTATGTGATATATTAATTTCCTTAATTAACCCTTGTTTTATGACAATGATTTTGAGAATGTCGATGAGAATATTAACAATGGAAATGAGACCGTGGAGACGCCTTGCACTCACCAACGAGGAGAGAACGTGCAACATCTTTGGCAATGTTCCTCCCGTGAACAACACCACCGAAAGCAGATGATGAAACGACGGATGTTTAGAAGCTTTTTACGCTTCATGCAAAAATCGCATTTGAGGAGACACACGCGCACAAACTACAAAGTGGAAATGATAACAACGCATTTACGATTTGTCACGGCCAAGCAGTTCAAAGAGTTGGGACCACCAAAGATTCCGGAGAAAGCGGATCCGATTAAAGGCGAGACGGGTCAAACAAATTACCAAGATATTCGATGTCTTGGGATGTACGGAAGAATGTAAGGTTCTATTCGCTACTTTTATGTTTCGTAATGAGGCAGATTACTGGTGAGAATCTGTGAAGCGAACCCATCCAGCTGCACTCAACATATCTTGGGAGACGTTTCAGAAACTGTTCAACGACAAGTACTTTCCTAAAAGTATTCGTCATATGAAGGAAGTGGAGTTTATTAGACTGGAACAAAATAACATAACGGTGTCCCAGTACGAGGCAAAGTTTGCAGAGCTATCCAGGTTTGCACCTCATTTGGTGGAGAATGAGGAACGTATGATGTGGATGTTTCTGAAAGGTTTGAAACCCGACTTACGTCAGTATCTCATTTCTCATAAATTTTCTCTCTATTCAGATGTTGTCAACAGGGCTCAATTGTTGGAGCGAGATAACGAGTACGGTCAACCGAGGAACCACAACCAAGATCATACCGGGGATAGCAGTCAACAAAACATTGATAACTAGCGGAGAAAGAAAAAGACGGACAAAAATGGTAACCACTCCTCGGTGTTAATCATGGTCATGAAAATGTAAGAAGTGAGTCGGGAGGAGATTTTAAAAGAGGAGATTTAACAACGACCATCCGAAGACGCAGCGGTCTTGGCGATGAATCGGTTCTAAGGGAGGAGAACGACCACCGGTCATATGCTACAATTGCGGGAAAGAGGGACATATCAGTCCAAACTGTCCACAACAGTTCAAGGTATGTTATAATTGTGGAAAGGAAGGACATATCGCTTGAGATTGTACGGTAGCGAAATCAAGTCCAGGGGGGACGGTGACTCAAAAGGCTGTCCCAGAAAAGTCGAAGTCAACGGTTCTTGGAAGAGCGTTTGTTGTGACTGGTCAAAATACGAGGAACCCAAATGAGGTGATCACGGGTAAGCTATTTATAAATTCTTGTGAAATTTATACCTTACTTGATACCGGTGCTACCCATTCATTTATCTCTCCTGCTTGTGCTCAACGTTTAAACTTGACTCCGGAGAAATTAGACTTTGACCTATCTGTGGAAACTCCGTTAGGAGAAACTTTCATCACATTCACTGTTTATAAATCTTGTTTGATTCAAGTTGGCACCATCACATTACCTGTTGACCTTATCTCTTTAAAGATACTTGCTTTTGATGTGATTTTAGGGATTGATTGGTTAACTACTCATCATGCCAAAATTGATTGTTTTCGTAAGGTTGTTAGCTTTCATATTCCTAAACAACTTGTTGTACGAATTCAAGCAACTAAACCATTAAAATCAATCACTGTCATATCTAATCATAAAGCTATTCGTTTATTGAAAAACGGATGTCAAGCTTTCTTAGCCCATTTTATGGATTTGAATAAAGACACGTCAAATTTGAATAATATTCTTGTTGTTAGTAAATTTCTAGATGTGTTTCCTGAAGAACTTCCCGGTCTACCTCCAGAACGTGAAGTTGAATTCTTTATTGATCTTGAACCTAGTACAAAGCCCATTTCTAAAACCCCATATCGAATGGCTCCTATTGAACTTCAGGAGTTAAAAGTCCAACTACAGGAGTTGTTGGACATCGGTTTCATTCGTCCTAGTACATCTCCTTGGGGTGCTCCTGTTTTATTCGTAAAGAAGAAAGATGGTCGTATGCGACTTTGTATTGACTATCGAGAATTGAACCATGTCACCATCAAGAATAGGTATCCTCTACCTCGTATTGATGACCTGTTTGACCGCCATTACAAGAGCACAATTCTTTTCAAAAATCGATCTTAGCTTCGGATATCATCACCGACGATTAGAATCGAGGATATTCCAAAGACCGCCTTCTTAACTTCAGATGCGGGCATTATGAATTCTTAGTCATGTCTTTGGATTGACTAATGCTCCTGCGGCTTTCATGGATATGATGAATCGAGTATTCAAGGAATATTTGGATCAGTTCGTTGTTGTCTTTATTGACGACATCCTCATCTATTCCAAAAGTCGTGAAGATCATGAGCACCATTTGAAGCTGGTACTCCAAAGGCTTCGTGAAAACAAAATATATGCCAAATTGAAGAAATGCGAGTTCTGGCTTGAGGAAGTAGCATTCCTTGGGCACGTGGTGTCAAAAAATGGAGTATATGTGGTCCCGGCGAAGATTAAAGCAATACAAAGTTGGAAGCAACCGAAGTACGTAGCATTTTGGGCTTAGCTGGTTATTATCGGAGATTCGTGGAAGGATTTTCTCGAATCACTACTCCATTAACTCAGCTGACTCGGAAAGATATAAAATTTGTATGGAGCGAGGAATCAGAAAGAGTTTCCAAGAGCTCAAGAGAGACTCGTTTTAAGACTGTTCTAACAATACCATCCGAATACGGATGGATTTGTTATCTCAAATGATGCTTCGAGGCAAAGGGTTAGGATGTGTTCTCATGCAATGTGGGAAAGTCATAGCCTATGCCTCGCGACAACTTAAAGAATATGAGAGGAATTATCCTACTCATGATCTAGAGTTAGCGCGCAAATCGTTTTATTTAAAAAGATCCGGAGGCACTATCTATATGGGGAGAAAGTGGAGATATATTCGCACCATAAAAGCCTCAAATATTTCTTCACGCAAAAGGAACTCAACATGCGCAAGAACGACGTTGGCTCGAGTTGTTGAAAGATTACGACCACACTATTCAATACCATCCTGAAAAGCGAACGTGGTAGGTGGCGCGTTGAGTAGAAGATCATATGTAGGAACGAGTGCGATGATGTCAAGTATACGCGACAGAGCCAACTTTAATAGAAAAAGTTAAGGTTGCTTTCAAGCTACCAATCCGGAGGCGATGCATATGAAGAAGAAAGAAAAGAAAGGTGCTATTACGTAGGCGAGAATCGATGAAGAAGGAATACTTCGAGTCCACTCCAGACTCTGTGTTCCTCACGACTCTGATTTGAAGTACAAGATTATGATGGAGGCACACAATACCCCATTTGCGATCCATCCTAGAAGTACCAAAATGTATCGTGATCTTCGACATACATTTTGGTGGAACAATATGAAGAGAGAGATTGCGAAGTTTATCTCGACGTGTTTAACTTGTCAACGTGTAAAGGTGGAACATCAAGTACCTAATGGTCCATTGCAACCACTTGAGATTCTGAAATGGAAGTGGGAACACCTTACCATGGATTTCGTTACAGGTCTTCTTACAGTTTCTCAAGGCATCGATGCTATTTGGGTTATTGTTGATAGATTAACCAAGTCTGCTCATTTCTTGCCGATACGGGAGACTTATTCCCTTGAACATCTTGCTAGTATGTACGTGAATGAGATTGTGAGGTTGCATGGCATGCCTGTATCCATAGTTTCGGATCGTGACCCAAGATTCACTTCAAGATTTTGGGTTAGCCTGGAAAAAGCTATGGGCACGGATTTGCGATTTAGTTCGGCATACCATCCTCAAACGGACGGACAATCAAAGAGGACTATTCAAACTCTTGAAGATCTATTAAGACTCTGTGTCCTAGACTTCAAAGGGAGTTGGGATAAGTATTTTCCATTGGTGGAATTCTCCTACAACAACAGTTATCAGGCAAGCATTAGTGTGGCCCCATTTGAAGCATTATATGGACGAAAGTGTCGCTCTCCAGTATGTTGGGACGAGGTGAGTGAAGCAACATTGTTGGGACCCGAGTGTGTACGTATTATGACTACGGAAAAGATCCAAATGATTCGACAACGATACAAAGCAAAGCACAAGATCGACAAAAGAGTTATCACGGATCTTCATTGAAAGGACGTAGAATTTAATCTTCGGGATCATGTCTTTATTGCGTGTTGCCCACATGGAAGGGAGTTACAAGATTCGGGAAGAGAGAAAACTTCGATCCACGATTTATTGGTCCATTTCAAATTCTTGACCGAGTAGGTAATGTAGCCAATAGACTCGCGTTACCTCGAAAGTATGTCTCGTGTTCATAATGTGTTTCACATATCCATGCTTAAGAAATATGTGAAAGACACGAACCACGTTATAGAGTTAAACCGACGAGATAAATTAAAACTTAACGTATGAAGAGGTACTGCCAAGATCTTGGATAGGAAGGAGCATGTCCTTCGTACAAAGGTCATACCATAAGTTAAAGTTTTGTGGAGGAATCATGCTATAGAGGAAATGACCTGGGAATTAGAACCGGAAATGAAAGCGAGGTATCCTCATCTTTTCGAAACACCAGGTACGTACGTCAATTTCGAGGACGAAATTTCATAAGAAGGGGAGGTTGTAAGACCCCAAATAATTAATAAATAAAATTTATTTAATTAGTAAGGGTTGATTTGATTAATGTGGTTAGTTATGGGTAAAATGCGTAAATATTTTAAATAAGCAGGTGGTTATAAAATATTTATTATTGTCAGGGAATATTCGTTTGGTCGTGGAATATTCTTACTGTCGGGGAATATTCGTACGACGGCGCAGCCTTGTGTGGGCCCCATAACGGAAAGCAATTGGATGAAGAAAACGACAAATATAAGTTGTTTAAAAATAACGGCGTAGTTGTTACCGTTAACACTGTTGGAATACCCAGTGGTTAAAACACGATGTCTACGCGTTGTTGCGCAGACAAGAAGACACTCAGTATTGCACCAATTATTGAAGGCACTACTCAATAATGGTTACGATAATTAATTATTCAATATTTTATTTTATTGATTTAATAATTCTTTGTTTGATATTTTGTATTCTTCGTTGTTTTAATAATTGTCAACGCGGTGATTTTCTATTATCTGAGCAATAATTCATATTATATGAATAATATTATTAGATAACATTATTGACAATGTCTAGAAAGTTATGTCTAAGAAGAGGTTTGGTCATCTAATTGCGCCACCAAGAAGAGAGAGAGATCCTTATTGAAAGCCCCTCTTTCTGAACCGCCTAGTTATCGATAATGTGATTCGTAATATTATTTGTGAATAATTAATTATTAATTTATATGATGATAAAAATATTGATTTTATGAGGATATAGATGGAGAAAATTTTTAATGTGACAATTGTTGAAAATTAATATTTTATCTTTTTACGATAAAATAATTCATTTAAATATATTATTTTAATAATATATTAATGGTGATATTTTTATAATTAATGTGGAATATATGAGTATATGAGGAGGAAGAGTATTTTTGTGGCATTAAATGTTTAACACATGTTTTGTGTGTTGGTGGACACAATTATTGACCGAAATTTGATTATAGCTTGTAAAATCGCCGGTTTGTGGATTTCGGTCAATTTTTGTTTGGAATTTGGAAAAATTTCCTTCTGAAAAGTTGTATAGAATTGAATTTCCTATAAAATATCGCGAGATTTGAATTTTCTGATAAAAGGCCTATTTATTGTGAATTATTGAAGTTCCGGAGTTCCGAAATAATTGATTTTTGGAAGTTTTCGTTATTTATTTGAAGAAAAACGTTTTTTTACTTGGTGGGCTGCATTAACATGTGCAAAATCAGCTGAGTTCAGATCTAAGAAGGTGGGATAAGGAATTTATAATATATATATTAATATTATATTCAATTTTCTACTTTGGTGTTCTAAGCATTTTCCTATAAATAGGGTGCTTAGGTTAGAATTGAAAATCACACCAAAAACTAAAGTTTTCTCTCTATTTCTCTCTCGATATATTGAGCGTATTCTTGTGAGTATACTTTGAGGGTTGTTATACGGTGCAAGTTCCTTCAAATACAATATCCAGCTTTTTCAAATCAAGTACCGCTCTTTGTGAGGTAAGGGATATTATTATTTTTTAAATGATATTATTTCTTTCAATATCATTATGCCGAAGTATTGATTTGGACTTTTAATCAAATTTGAAACTTTTGTGCCGGAGTTACTTATTCACGTACAAAGACTATTCACGATATCTATAATTATTCATGAATACGGACTATTCACGTAAAAATAAATTTTGTTTTTCGTCAAAATATCTATTGTGGATACTAGCTTTGATTGTATCCATGTTTTGATCATTCTTGAATTTTACACCACTATGATTATTTATGAGGTATTTTTGGACATGAAATAACTTGAAATACGAATCCGTAATACTTGTTCTTTTGTTTCACTGGATTCGTTTTCTTTAAAATATTTTTCATCATCCTCGGTCTTAAATGATGATATTACTGAATATCTTTGGCCTGTAGTGCAAAGATGAATGATTTCTTGATGAATATCTTTGGCCCGTGGTGCAAAGATGAACAGGTGTTTAGATGAACATGACCGACTGATGAATATCTTTGGCCTGTGGTGCAAAGATGAATATTTGATTCAAGATGAATATTGATTGATGTTACAGGGATAAAATAATGATGATGGACTGTTAAATTCATAGATATTAGTAGATTTCATCCTCTACGTAACTCTTCTATGAATTAATATTTTCGCTGCGAATATTGATCTAAAACTTGTTGTTTAATGTATTCTCTCGATTTTCCCTGTTGAAGACTAACGATAATTTGTTATATATTATCTTAGTCATAATATTCTTCTTCCGGCTAGTTGAGCTCACCCTTTTCTTTTTTGTTCCATTTTTCTTCTTAGGAGGTGATAATGTAATGAAGTACTAGTCGGGGTATGGAATGAAGGAAGGTTCTAGAGAGTTGTTTAGTAGTCCCTCACCATTTTTGTAAAATAATGTATCAATAATTATGATGAGGATTTATTTGAGTATAGATATTGTCTAGAAGATAATATTTGTATTTAAACTCACAGTTTTATGGTTGTATTAATAAAGTTGTAGTTGTTTCTGTACCATGTATTGACAACTCAGAATGGGTGATGTATACCTATTTTAGGGGCGTCACAGGTGCCTGGTGTTGACGGTGGTGCCTGGTGTTGGTCGTGGTGGTGGTGCCTGGTGGTGGTGATGGTGGTGCTCGGTGGTGGTGACGATGGTGCTTGGTGTTGGTGGTGTAAGACCCCAAATTATTAATAAATGAAATTTATTTTCCTCTATTTATTATTTTGAAATATTAAGGGTTGATTTGATTAATGTATATAGTTATGGGTAAAATACGCAAATATTTTGAATAAGCAAGTGGTTATAAAATATTCATTATTGTCGGGGAATATTCGTTTGGTCGTGGAATATTTTTACTTTCGGGGAATATTCGAACGACGGCGCAGTCTTTTGTGGCCCCATAACGGAAAGCGATTGGATGAAGAAAATGACAAATATTAGTTGTTTATAAATAACGGTAATAGTTATTCACAGTATTATCTTGTTGGAATACCCATTGGTTAAAACACACTAATACGCCGTTGTTGAACAAGAAGACACTGCGGTATTGCACTAATTATTGATTCTTACGTAAGAAGGCACTTTACTCAATAATTATTACAATAATTACTTTATTCGAGATTTTATTTTATTGATTCAATAATTGCACGCATTGATATTTTATATTACTTTGTTGTTTCAATAAATTTTCATTACACAAGATTTTTCCATTATCGAAGCAATAATTCATATTATCTGAATAATATTATTAGAAAACATTATTGGCAATGTCTAGAAAGTTCGCTCTAAGGAGAGGTTTGGTCACCTAATTGCTTGCCACAGGTAAGAGAGAAATCTTTATTGAAAACCCCCTCTTTCACCTGGAACGGCTTGTTCATAAGATTGTGATTCTCATAATATTATTTGTGAATAATTAATTATTGATTTATATGATGAGGAAAATATTGATTTTATGTGGATATAGATGGAGAAATTTTTAATGTGACAATTGTTGAAAATTAATATTTTATCTTTTTCTGATAAAATAATTTATTTAAATATATTATTTTAATAATATATTAACGGTGATATTTTTATAATGAATGTGAGATATGTGAGTATATGAGGAGGAAGAGTATTTTTGTGGCATTTAATGATTAACACATATTTTGTGTGTTGGTGGACACAATTATTGACTGAAATTTGATTATAGTATGTAAAATCGCTTGCTTGTGGATTTCGGTCAATTTCTGTTTTGAATTTCAAAAAACTTCCTTCTGTAAAGTTGTAGATAATGGAATTTCCTATAGAATATCGCGAGTTTCGAATTTTTCTGATAAAAGAGCTATTTATTATGAATTATTTAAGTTCCGAAGCTCCGAAATAATTGATTTTTGGAAGTTTTAATTATGTTTTTTAAGAAAAACGTTTTTCAAATGTTGGTGGCCATCTTTAACATGTGTTTGGTGGCTGAAATCAGATTTCAAAGTGGGCGTAGGAATGTGTTTTGTAAATATTAATATTATATTAAATTTTATGCTTTGGTGTTCTAAGCATTTTCCTATAAATAGGGTGCTTAGGTTAGAATTGAAAATCACACTAGAAACTGAAGTTTTCTCTCTTTATATTATCGAGCGTATTCTTGTGAGTATTTTGAGTATACTTTGAGTATTATTATACGGTGCAAGTTCAAGTCATAGCCTATATCCTGTTTTTTAACTAAAGACTTGTCTTTTCGAGGTAAGGGATGTTATTTTATTCAAAAATGATATTATTTCTTCAATATCATTATGCCGAAATATTGGTTCAAAATTTTTATCAAATTTGGAACTTTTTCATGTCGGGGTTACTATTCATGAGTTATTATTCATGAGTTACTATTCACGAGTTACTATTCACGAGTTACTATTCACGAGTACTATTCACGAAGCGTGAAGATGTTTTTTGTGAAATTTCTATCTTTTGGTGTCAGAGTTACTATTCACGTATACGGCACTATTCACGAATACGACACTATTCACCGAAAAATGAAATTTCTTCTTTTTGTCCAAAATATCTACTATGGATATTAGCTTTGATTGTATCCATGTTTTGATCATTCTTGAATTTTACTCCACTCTGATTACTTATGAAGTATTTTTGAACTTGGATTGTTTAAAATACGAATCCTTAATATTTGTTCTTTTGTTTCACTGGATTCGTTTCCTTTAAAATATTTTTCATCATCCTCAGTCCTAAATGATGATATTACTGTATCTTTGGTCTGTAGTGCAAAGATGAATGATTTCTGATGAATATCTTTGGCCCGTAGTGCAAAGATGAACAGGTGTTTAGATGAACATGACCAACTAATGAATATTTTTGGCACATAGTGTGCAGATGAATATTTGATTCCGGATATATATTGATTGATGTTACAGGATAAAAGATGAGCGATGAACTTTTAAATTCATACATAGAAGATAGTAGTTTGCATTCTCTACTTAACTCTTCTAATGAATTATTATTTCAACTGCGAATATTGATTTAAAACTTGTTGTCTATTGTATTCTATTAGATTTTTCCTGTTGAAGACTAACGATAATTTGTTGTATATTATCTTAGTCATAATATTCTTTATTAGGCTAGTTGAGCTCACCCTTTTCCTTTTTGTTCCATTTTTCTTCTCGTGAGGCGAGAATATAGTGAGTGCGAGCCTGGGGTATGGAATGAAGGTTCTAGAGAGTTATTTAGTAGTCCTCATCATTTTGTAAAATAATGTATCAATAAATATGATGAGGATTTATTTGAGTATAGATATTATCTGAAGATAATATTTGTATTCAAACTCACAGCTTCTTGTTGTAATAATAAAGTTGTAGTTGTTTACGTACCATGTATTGACAACTCGAGAATGGGTGATGTATACCTATTTTGGGGCGTCACTGTGGCGCCTAGCTATTCGTGGTGGCTTAACCGCTCGTTCGGATGATGGTGATGGTGGCAGTACGTGGTGGTGGTAGTGGCAGTACGTAGTGGTGGAATCGAAGGTGGTGGTGGTGGCAGTACGTAGTACGGTGGTGGCAGTATGGTGGTGGTGGACTGGTGGTGGCAGTAGGTGGTGGTGGTGGCGGAACCGGTGGTGGTGGTGGAAGTACGTGATGGTGGTGGCAGCGCTGGTGGTGGTGGAGATGAGAGAAGTGAGACTGATCGAGAGAGAATACGTCTATGAGAGATATCGCGTAAGAGAGAAATGAGAGATTAGAGAAGAGAAATATTAGATCTGAAAAGTGAAAGAAACGAGTGGGACGGAAGGCGTAAGGTTTTAGGCTTATTTTTGACGGACTGTCCGTCGTATTTAACTGCGTCGCAATTAATGTATTTTCGACCTACTCGTCCGTCGGAATAACCAATATTCAGTCGAAAATAAGTTTCGCGGTGGCGGGAACATTGGCGCCAATGGGATACATATATCTTCGATGAACATCCGTCGAAATTAAAGTAGTTTCGATTGATTTATCTTCGACTGAATAATCTGTCGGAATATATGTTATCTTCGAGGGACTGTGTCCGTCGAGCCTAGTTCCGTCGGTATTAGCCGGTTTTCTTGTAGTGTCACATCCATGAATTAGTATTCCATTGCTCAGACTCAGTTCAATAATTAATCCACATCATCAATTCATCCCTGCACTATAGGCCAAGGACATTCTTTTAGTATCACGACCACGAATTATCCATGCACTACGGGCCAAAGATAATTGTGTTTTCATCAACGGTCCTGATCATGCCATAAAATAATTCATCTTTGCATCCTTGGCCGAAGAGAATCCATAGCCATAATCATATCAAAAATTGTCCATCAATGCACTACGGTCAATGAGAACTTTTTTCACATCATTTGTAACATTACGTTCATGATTATACCGAATAATCCCTGGTCATAATCATACCAAGTCCATTTATGCACTACAGGCCACAGATAACTTTCAACATAATATATACATGAGGATCATGACAACAATATAAAGAATCAATCAAATGAAATAAAGGATAAATATTAAACATTTATAATATAAATTATCTAGGGTTCAAGAATATCCCAATGTTATCAATCAGTTAATAATCTCATAATCTAATATCATTAATATTATAACAATATTTTAATTATTTCTTAAACTTATAAATAATTTATTTTAATTATTTACACTTTACCAAATAATGCATTTAATCATTCAAAAATGCCATACTCATAAGATTTTATCACCAATGATCAAATCTCTTATCAAAAATTTGCATATACCCTATATAGGATTCCCAAGCCATAAAATCCTATTTACAAATTTTCAACTTCAAATAACATATTTAACTCATATACTCATAACTAGTGCATTTTCATGAAAAATACTAAACCAGTCCCAAAAATATTTCTTTTCTGGGATTTAGCAGAATATAGTCTCATAATGAACATATATTTTTCTCAGAATTTTTAAAATTCATTTACTATTTTTCAAAAATTAATTTCTAATTAATTCCTTAAGAAATTAACTACCTCAAGTTTAACTCCAGAAATTCTCAAATCTTGGCAGGATCTTACACATGTTAACATGATCTTCCAAATTAAATTTCATGGTCATCGGAGTTATAGAACTCCGGTTATAGCGTTTTTCGTCGAAAAATCCTAAATATTGAAATGGTCATAACTTGCTCATTTTAAGTCGGAATGAACTCATTTTTGGACAGGAGGTACTTTATACCATATATTTTCATGTCCCAAAAGACCGGAAGTTTTCTCACAAATTAAGTGGCCGAAAATGCCCTTTTAAAATTTATGGCAGTAGCTGTTTTCCCATTTTTCACTTTTTCGTGCTTTGCTAAAATTAGTCCACACGAAAATCTACAACACCTTTTTCAGTGATTTCACTTGGATAAGTTAGGAAACTCATAGATCTAACTCTTGAACTTGACCACACTTAAAAATTCAAAATATAATAGGAGATATGGTCAATTGAATTTCATGTTCCATTTTTACCAAAATCTGATTTTTCAACCCTTTATGATTTCTAAGAAACTTTCATGTTTTCACATAATAACCAACATAACTCATCATAACACTTACTAATACTTCATATATCCATGATTTTCATCACCAAATGCTTTTATTATGACTCTCATCATAATCAACGTAACTGAGATCATTTTCACAATTTAATAAGGAATGAATATAAAGGATCATTCACCATGCATGTGGTAATCCACATAGAGCGAGTTATTCCAACGTAATAATAAAGAATGAAATAACGTAAGAATTCACCATCGTGCGATAGATCGCATGCATGTGTTATTCCCAATGAATAATAAATAATGGAGCAATGTGTCCCACAGCGCACAAAAACATGATATTAAAGCGAATAATAAAGAAAGCGAAAACCAAAGTCGGTGTAAATTACGACCGAGCATGATGTTCCAACAGAATAATAAAGAATGGAATAACAAATGAAATCACCATACATGCGGTGCCCATTATAGATAGGTTATTCTAACGAGAATAATAAATAACGGAACCAGTCAAAGTAAATTACACCGAAGCGAATGTTCCAACAGAATAATAAAGAATGGAATAACAACAGAAATCATCATGCATGCGGTACTTCGCATAGACAGGTTATTCCAACATAATAATAAGGAATGGAATAATAGAAGAATTTCACCATATATAGGGTAATTCACAGATATACGAGTTATTCCAATGAATAATAAAGAATGGAATAACAGAAGTTCTCTTCATGAATATGAAAGAAATAATACATCTTACGAGTACAACAAATAATATCCCTTACCTTAGAACAAACTGAATATAGGAGTAGTGAAGTAGCAGAATACTTTTCTTTTTTCTCTCTATAGTTTCTCTCTCTAGAGTTTCAGTGAATTCGTAAGAAATAATGAAGGAATGAACTTCTATTTATAAGAGAATGGACTGAATAGTAACCAATCCATGAATGGTCCAGATTGATTTATTTTTAAACGGACGGTCCAGATTGGTTTACAATAAAATATAATATATTCTATTTATAATCTAATAAAATGAATAACTTTATAAAAGTTATTCTGTTTTATATAAAAAGATTTTACTGTGCAAATATACTACGCAGTACTATGCAAAACACATCGTGCATAATAAATATAATATATTCTAATTATTATCTAATAAAATGTATAACTTTATAAAAGTATTCTGCTTTTATATAAAAGATTTTACTATTAGCCTAATAAAACGAATAAACTTTATAAAAGTATTCTCGCTTTTATATAAAAAGATTTCATTTTATTACATTAATAATACTAATAAAATAAAATTTCATCATCACTTACTTTGAAAAATTTTTAAATGTCACCATTAACTTTATCAATTTATCAATTTAACTATTCACTAAAATAGAAAAATTGAATACTTTTCATAAAATTCGGGGTCTCACATAGCGACCGACCGAATCGTCACCCGATCCGTCGCTAAAAAAAAAAGAGTAAGGTATGTTAGATAAAGGGTGAACTTAAAATTCAGATATATATATATATATATATATATATATATATATATTATGAAATGCTACAATCTTTCTTAGAAAACAAAATAATATCAAATTCGAACCGTTAACATCAAGGGGACGCAGATTTTTTTCTTCTTTAGTCGATTTATAGAGGCTATATATATATATATATATATATAGAGAATGAAATTAAGTCGAAGCATTGAGACAGTTCAAACAGTAGTAACATGCACAGCTCGACTGTAATCTGAGTCATTCACTAGCCTTTATTAAGCTGCAACTCTTATATTAAACATATGTGAAATGAATTTGAAGTGACTAGTATTCACTAATGTAGGGTCCCTTGTACTCTTGGATATATTGAGAAGCAGGAGGGTTGTTCCACGAGACAAAAACTACCATTGCTTTTTATTGATTATTTCTATATAAAAAAATCTAAAATAAAATTAGGTGAAAATGTACTCCTGTGAAAGTTAGTTCATTTCAAATTATTGGGTCATGATATTTTCTCTCTTTGGGCTAAGTAAATTGGGCTTACTTATTTAATTAGTCTATTGTGCCTTTATTATTGAAACTTTGAAAGTCACTGGGCCCAATCACCATATTATTTCTATTTTAAACCTATAAGACCGGGTCGGTTCAGTGGATAGATCCATTAGATATTTTAATATCTCCATCTTTGACTTGTAATGATGAAAAGCATGACAGTTGACTAAAATACCTGCCATGCATTAATGTGGATGGGATCATAGCCGGCAGACGGTAGAAAACAGTGGCCAAAAGCAGTGGATATGCTACATACAGTCGGCAAAATCCATCAGATCAGAGGGGTGTCTCAGATAGTAGTGGGTGGCACAGTAATCCAGGCAAATGGAGTATAACCTAACAAGGAAGCCATCGTCTGGAGGTACGTTCTCATATATTTTCATATTCATATTCTCTCACATACACACAACGGAGAATTATTATCTTTCTCTAGACATTAGACATTACATTCCTCCATTGTTAACCTTGTGAACACATCTCGACTCGACGCTTTGAGCTATCCCCGACCAACAATTTGTCGAGCTTGTGGTGTTCTGCGTGTTCTTGTCGCGCAGATCGTGGTGTCTTACGTGATTGGGGCGTGGCGGAAGATCTTGGCGTTAACATTGGCGCTAGAAGGAGGGCTTTGAGTTCTAGTGTCATTAAAATTTTCAATCACATTCGTTTAACCTACTTCGAAAGATGATGAGGAGTAGGGATGATACTCCGTGGCGGGCGATGCGATGGTACATTGCTCAACGCTTGCCTCGTGTTTCTGTGAAGGATCGTCTGGGTCCTTTTAAAAGTGCTCACGAGAGCACGGCCTCTAAGCACAATTCAGGGGATCTCCATCCGAAGATCCATGGTGGGGCCAGACGAAGATTAGTTTTCGGTGCGGATAAGGAGCGAGAACATGGTCGAGGGCGGCGGAAGGCTAACCGACCAAGATTTATCGTAGAAGTGGTCAGGAAGATAGAGCCGCCAAGTTGGCGAAGATGGCAGACGAAGCAGATAAAGCCTTGGAGGTTCTGTTGAAGCAAATAGAAGATATAGCCGAACAAATGCTTCGGGTGGCGGAATTAAGGGACGAAACATCTAGCCATGTTCAGTCCGAAAGGCGGAGTAGGCTTAAGGAAGTGCCACGGCGAGAGGGTAAGGAGCCAGAGCATTCCGTGCATATATCTAGGGATCGTTCTCGTGGTAAGAGGAGATCGAGGAACAGAACTCCCGTGGCCTCGAAGAAGGCACTAATGGTCGTTGCCTCTCAAAGATCGATCTGACGACAGCATAAAAGGAAAGCGGTCGAGGAGATCATGCCCAAAATCAGAGTAAAGGACTATCAACGTGACCTTTCCCATCATAAAGGCAGAGTTATACACCAGAGTAGATCAAGAAGTCCCACCAGGGCAGTGGGATCGGCAGGAGGAGGTCGATCCTCTCAGAGACAGAATGTTGTTCACGAGAAAGAGGTCTCCCCACAACCCGAAGGCGTTAATTTTCTGGTGAAGGAGCTGAAGGAGCTCGGAAAGCAGCTGGCTGAGGTCCAACAGGTGAAGGACGCTCCGGGAAAGAAGGCATCCCCTTTTTCCTCAGATATTCTCAAAGAGAAGGCAGATATCACTAAAAAATTGCCTCACATGGAAAGTTACGATGGGACCGGGGATCCTTATGACCATAGCCAGGCGTTTGACCGGCTAATGGACTATTATGATTTCACTGATGCTCTCAAGTGCCACACTTTTGTTACGATACTGAGAAAAGATGCGAGACAGTGGTTGGAAACTTTGCCATCAGATTCGATATCCTCTTGGACTGAGCTTTGTGATAAGTTCCATGCCCGTTGTGGGAGTAATCGAAGAAGAGGAAAGCCTACGGGTTCTCTGGCACAGATCCGGCAGTTTACCAGCGAATCTTTGGGCCAGTATGTAAAGAGGTTTAGAGAAGCAGTCGGTCAGGTGTCCGACCTCAATGATCTCCAGGCTGTAGGTTTGTTCCAGAATGGGCTAGATCTGGTAAAGTCCGAGAAGTTGGTGAAGAAGTTGATGTTCCACCATCCGAAGAGCTTGGTCGAAGCCTTTGACAAGGCAGAAAGCTATATTGTTGTGGAAGAAGCTATGAACAGCCTGAAGCATCCTCCTTCGGACCAATTGAAAGAGACAGTAGTTCCCAAGGCCGAAGTTGATCAAAGGAGAACGGGGGGATATAATGATCGGTCAGAGGGCAGTTCAAAGAAGTACAATAACTCCTGGCGGCAAGGGAGCAATCGTCCTCCTGTTGCAGCCCCGAAGGTGAATAAGGTCTACACCAAACTGAACACTGATAGATCGGTGATTCTGGATCAAATCAGAAACCAACCTTTCTTCGAGCCACCCCGTGATAATTACCGAACAGGACAGGGTAACTCTCGTAAGTATTATGGCTATCATCAAGCCGCGGGTCATGACACTAACGAGTGTTGCAATATAAAAGATTTCGTGGAGAAGAAGATTAAAGATGGCTTGTTGGTGTAGTATGTGGCCGCGAATGATCAGCAGACTATTAACCGTACTGTTCAGACGGTTCAAATGGCTCCAGTACCGCCGCCAAGGCATGTCATCGATGTGATAACCGGTGGATCTGTAGGGAAGTTGGTAGGGAAGAAGAGAAGGGCTTACCTGGATTCAGTCATGACTGTGACAGATGCTCATCTGAAGGTTGACAGGCTATTCCCAGGGACCGTCATATCATTTACGGACGTAGATTATCCTTCGGAGCCCATCGAGCCACACGAAGGGGCCTTGGTGATCACAGCACAAGGGGGCTCGGTGGACATGAAACGCATGATGATAGACAATGGTTCTTCAGTGGATATTTTATATGCCCATGCCTATCATAGGATGCATCTTGATGGGCAGAAAATGGAGGTCGGGTAGGAGGCTCCTTTATACGGCTTCAGCAACGATCCGGTCAAAGTTGCAGGCACTATTGAACTCCCGGTTATCTTCGGCACAGCACCCCAGCAGGTAGAAATAATGTGCAAATTCTATGTTGTGCATGTAGATTCAGCTTACAACGCTATACTGGGAAGACCTACCTTGACTGCTCTCCAAGCTGTGACCTCCATCTCTCATTTCAAAATCAAGTTCCCCACGGCGCATAGAGTAGGAGAGGTGGCGGGGGACTTCCCGACGATGTTACTAGAATGCTGTTATTTCCTCCGGAGTGGGGGTCAGCAAACAGAAACAAACAATGGCGATTGAGATTGAGCCCTTCATCGAGAGCAGTTCAGAACCGTTAGTGATCCCTGCAGGTGGGACGGAGGAGATCGAGTTGATCATCGAAAAGCCAGACAAGACTGTGAAGATCGGTTCGGGTCTACCAGAGCCTTTTCAGACAAACCTAATGGAACTCTTACGCTGCTATACGGATATCTTTGCATGGGAACCACGGGACATGCCTGGAGTACGCCGAAAGATAGCTGAGCACAGTCTGAATGTCAATCCCTCAAAGAAGCCAGTTCGGCAAAAAAGGTAGATCTTTGCGCCCGAGCGACAAAGGATCATTGATGAGGAAATCGCAAAGCTGTTAGCTGCCGACTTCATTTATGAAATTGATTATCCCGAGTGGATGACGAATGTGGTGTTGGTGCAGAAACAGAATGGAAAATGGCGGGTTTGCATCGACTACACTGACCTCAATAAAGCTTGTCCGAAGGACTTTTATCCTCTGCCCCATATCGATCAAATTTCATCGATGCCACTTGGTATGCATTACTAAGCTTTATGGATGCTTTTTCAGGGTTATCATCAAATATCCATGCGTAAAGAGGACATTTCAAAGACAATTCTCATTACACACCGTTCGGTTATCGCCTACAAGAAGAAGATGACTTTTGGCCTTATAAATCCGGAGCCACCTACCGTAGAATGATGAACTTCATCTTCGATAAGCAATTTGAGGGAGAACATAGAGGTATATATCGTCGATGACATGATCGTGAAGAACATGCGAGTTCGAGAATCATTTGGACGATCTAGAGGAGTGCTTTCAGACTGTCCGTCATCGTCAACTGAGACTAAATCCGGCCAAGTGCACTTTCGGCCTCGGTGCAGGAAAGTTTTTGGGTTATCTGGTCAGTCAAAGGGGCATCGAGGCCAATCCGGAAAAGATCCAGGCCATTCTTAATATGAAGACTCCTCAGTCGTTCAAAGACGTCCTACGTCTGACTGGTAGGATTGCAGCTTTAAGGAGATTCGTCGCCAAATCTGCGGAGAGATGCCTTCCTTTCTTTGATATATTGAAAGGGCCGAAGAATGCGAAGACCTTCCAGTGGACTTCAGAGTGTGAAGACACCTTCTAAGGCATAAAGACATATCTTTCTTCTGCTCCTTTATTGGTGAAGCCCACCCCAGCAGAGACCTTATATCTGTACCTTGCAGTAAGTTCGTTAGCGGTTGGAGTAGTGCTGGTTTGGGAGGTCAGTGGAAAGCAGCATCCGGTCTATTATGTCAGTCACGTCCTGCGAGATGCTGAAACCAGGTATCCGAATATTGAAAAATTTGCCTTTGCTTTAATAATTGCTAGTAGAAAGCTTCGGCAGTATTTTCAAGGTCGGCTCCTGGTCGTCTACACGGATCAACCATTGAAGAAGGTGATGGGCAAACCAGAAGTTTCAGGAAGGTTAGCGGCATGGACAATGGAATTGTCCCAGTTTTTCATCGAATACCATCCCCGAACCGCTATCAAAGGTCAAGCTTTGGCCGATTTTATGGTAGAATGTTCGTTCACCGCCAGAAGCTTATCTGCCGAGTTTCCGTTGAATCGTCCGATCGAAGCGATTGCGCTTCTTCTTGACAAGGTCGAAATCCTTGGACTCTATATGCAGAGCTTGGTTCCTCTACCATGATCATAGTGGGGCAGAAATTATCTTGACAAGTACAGACAGGTTCAAAGTCCAAAGAAAGCTATCGATTCGGATTTAAAAGCGACGAACAACGGTTTGAGTATGAAGCGATGTTAGCGGTACGATTAGATTAGCGAGAGTCTAGAGGTCCGTGCTTATCATTTACAAGTGACTCTCGGTTGGTCGTCAAGCAAAATTGTCGGGAGATTATGAAGCTCGCGAACCCGGATGATCAAGTGTCTGGCGGAGTTAAAAGACCGACTTGATGATTTCGCTCAGTATGAGTTTCGTGGCATAGCGTGACGACAATTCCATTCTTGATGCACTATCGAAGCTTCGCCACTACGGATGCGTAGATGTTTTCAATGGATCGGTTTACTTGGAGGTTTTGGTGCAATAAAAGTGTTCAAAGATGAAGCGGTTATGTGTATCGAGCGATCTAACTGCTGGATGACTCCCTACATTGAATATTTGGCAGATGGCGTCCTTCCTTCAGATCAGATGTTAACAAAAAAGATCAAGTTCAAGAGTGCCAATTTTGTTCTTATTGATGGGGATCTTTATCGATTGGCCTTTTCCTCACCACTGCTGAAATGTCTGGTTCCATCCGAGGCGGAGTATACTCTTCGGGAAGTTCACGAGGGTATTTGCGGTGATCATATGGCTGCTAAGTCTTTGGCTTATAAAGTACTTCGACAGGGATACTATTGGCCTACAATTTTCAAGGAAGCTACAGAGTATGTCAAGAAATGTGAAAAGTGCTAACTCAACAGTTCGATCCTACATCAGCCACCGGAAGAGCTATACTCGATTTTATCTCCTATACCCTTCGTTGTCTGGGGGGTAGATATATTGGGTCCGTTGCCTAAAGCTAAAGGTCAGGTTAGCTTTGTTATATTTGCTATTGATTATATGACTAAGTGGGTAGAGGCGAATCCACTTCGGTTAATAACGGAGCAAGAGTTTTTGAAGTTCATAAAAGAGTCCGTAGTGTTTCTCTTCGGGATCCCTAGAGTATTGATATCGGACAACTGGGCCGCCATTAAATGGGATCAAAATTTGAAGCATTTTAAAGGAGTTGGGGATTCAATATAAGAAGACTTGATTTGCTCATCCACAATCAAATGGACAAGTTGAGGTGACCAACGGTGACGTCATTGAATCTGGATCAGGATCAGCCTTGTTGGATGAAGCTAAAGGAAGATGGCGGAAGAGTTTTGCTCGTCGTCTTTGTGGGCTTACCGGACTACACCGAGGACTACCACGGGATTCACCTTTTCGGTGGCCTCTGATCGATGCCTTAGTCCCAAATAAATCGGATCTCCAAGTCTTCGGGTAAGTCAATACAAAGAGATCTACAATGACGAAGGACTGAAGGCCAATTTGGATCTGCTAGAAGAAGTCAGAGAGGTGGCTTTACTCAAATTAGTTGCTTATCAACGAAGAGTAGCTAAGCATTACAACAAAGGAGTCAAGCTTTGCAGATTCGAAGTACGAGACTTCGTCCTCAGAGAAGCCGAAGCTTCTACACCTCAAAACACGGGAAAGTTAATGCCAAACTGGGAAAGGTCGTATGAAGTGATCGAAGTATCAAAGCCGGGCACTTATCGGTTAAAGGCATTAGATGGTTCCGAAATCAAAAACACTTGGCATACTGGCAGGCTTCGGAAATACTTTCAATAGAGATCAAGTCAATTTATCGGAAGTCTGTATATTATTGTCCATTATCAATAAAAAGTCACTTTTTCACAATTGATCCTGGTCCTATTTGTCCTATGGTCACGATGGTATAGGGAGGTATGGTAGGACTCGCTGGCCATTCGATGGCAGCCCATTTGTTGTTCTACCCCGAGTGGTAGACAAAGGTCCTTATGATCCTATATTGATTTTACCAAGGGTGGTAAATCAATGGTCACTATTGATCCTGGTCCTATTTGTCCTATGGTCACGATGGTGTAAGGAGATATGGTAGGACTCGTTGGCCATTCGATGGCAGCCCATTTGTTGTTCTAACCCGAGTGGTAGACAAAGGTCCTTATGATCCCATATTGATTTTACCAAGGGTGGTAAATCAATGGTCACTATTGATCCTGGTCCTATTTGTCCTATGGTCACTATGGTGTAAGGAGGTATGGTAGGACTCGCTGGCCATTCGATGGCAGCCTATTTGTTGTTCTACCCCGAGTGGTAGAAAAAGGTCCTTATGATCCTATATTGATTTTACCATGGGTGATAAGTCAATGGTCATAATTGATCCTTATATCTTGATCCTTATATCTTGGTCCTTATATCTTGGTCGTATGAAGTGATCGAAGTATCAAAGCCGGGCACTTATCGGTTAAAGGCATTAGATGGTTCCGAAATCAAAAACACTTGGCATACTGGCAGGCTTCGGAAATACTTTCAATAGAGATCAAGTCAATTTATCGGAAGTCTGTATATTATTGTCCATTATCAATAAAAAGTCACTTTTTCACAATTGATCCTGGTCCTATTTGTCCTATGGTCACGATGGTATAGGGAGGTATGGTAGGACTCGCTGGCCATTCGATGGCAGCCCATTTGTTGTTCTACCCCGAGTGGTAGACAAAGGTCCTTATGATCCTATATTGATTTTACCAAGGGTGGTAAATCAATGGTCACTATCGATCCCGGTCCTATTTGTCCTATGGTCACGATGGTGTAAGGAGATATGGTAGGACTCGTTGGCCATTCGATGGCAGCCCATTTGTTGTTCTAACCCGAGTGGTAGATAAAGGTCCTTATGATCCCATATTGATTTTACCAAGGGTGGTAAATCAATGGTCACTATTGATCCTGGTCCTATTTGTCCTATGGTCACTATGGTGTAAGGAGGTATGGTAGGACTCGCTGGCCATTCGATGGCAGCCTATTTGTTGTTCTACCCCGAGTGGTAGAAAAAGGTCCTTATGATCCTATATTGATTTTACCATGGGTGATAAGTCAATGGTCACAATTGATCCTTATATCTTGATCCTTATATCTTGGTCCTTATATCTTGGTCCTTATATAATTGTTTCACCTCGAGTGGTAAACAAATGACCGATCTCACACTTCGGAATCGATGAGTATGCATTACTTTATTTTATTTAAGTGTTAAGTTCAGTTCATTCAATTCAGTTAAGTTAAATTCTGTCCATTAAATTCAATTCACTTCATTTCATAAATTAATCATTATATGCTTTAACTAACTCACTGTTTAGGTTCGGTTTACTGATACTGAATTGTTGACAAAAAACTAACCGAAAACATAGTTCATAATTAAGGAAATTGCAGATTCATCAAGAAAACTAAACATTCATTCGATCGATTCACTCATGAACTAATTACGCAAATATAGAAACACTGTCAACGTCCATATATAAAATTTCAAAATAATCCCAAAAATATAAAAAGTTTAAGTAGTTAAATTTTTACATAGTTAGAACAAAAGCAGGAAGAACATTCAGGCGCCACCTTCGTCGTCCTGAGAGTTAAGAAGAGCTTGGGATCCAAATGAAGCGGCCAGATAGCTTTTCTTTACCTCACTCCCAGATCTTATAACCCTCCGAATAGACCTTCATGATCTCGGCATTGAGTTCATCCGAGTCCCTGTAGTCTGCCTGAATCTGTTTTCGCAGCTCTTCGGTCAGAAGAGGACCCCGTCCCTTAAGCTCCTTTATTTTGTGACGAAGTTTATGGCGTTTGTTCTTATGTCTCCGCTCTTCATCCTGGGCCTTCCTTTGGCGTCGAGCCGAATTTGAATTGCCAAGCTCCGGTTGGCCGAAGAAAACTCCTCATTTTTGGCCTTCAGGAGTAGGTTTTCTTCGACCAGGTGGCGTTCAAATCGATTAAAGTCTCATTGGGTTGGCTTCAAACGCAACCCACCCCCCGTCCTCAGGCTTTAGCTGCACCGTCGTCAGACGTCTTCAAGTCCATCTTAGCTCGATCTAAGTCTCGTTGGAGGCCATCGATGGTATGAAGAGCGTCTTCGCGATCGGCCCTTTCTCGAGCCAGGGTCGATCTCAACATGTTGATCTCCTGTCTCAAGAAGTCCTCCTCGGCTTCCCCGTTTATGTGCCTCGGACGCAAATGTCCAAAGACAGCATTAGCCTGCATATTTTCAAAATGTTCAAGTCAGTACTCAGATATCCAAATGAGAACAGAGAAATAGAAGACAGAGAAATTGTTACTTACCTTAGCCAGATAGTTCATCCCCTCATCAAGGGTTTCAAAATCAGTATGATCATCGATCCGATGGTCGTCAAAGATTCCTTAGGACGAAAGCTCCGAAAAGGTCGAAGGGGAAATTCGCATTGAATCTAGAACACAAAGTCGGGGACCCCATAGCCTCGGCATGATAACCCTGACCTGAAGGACCAGGTCGTTCGGGAGAGGGTCTCGACCTTTCCGGAGAAGGAGCTGGTTGTTCTGGAGGAGTATTCTCCACGTATATGGTCTCGGGAGAAGGAGTTTTATTGGGAATGGGCTCCTGAGGAGATGCGGCAGAGGCAGAGCTTGGATGGCTGTCAGGTGTTCGTTTCCTCTTCCTAGACAGCGTTGGGACCACTTCATCCAGATCACCTTCTTCGGCTATTTGTATTTCTACAGGCGACACGAAGGGGGGGCTGATCGAGGTCTGTGGCACCCTGAGTTCTTCGGCGGTCAGGGGCGTTATTTTGGTTTTCAGTTTTTTGGTCCGAAGGATACTTCTTCGATCAGGACGATCGAGTAAGCCTCCTCTTCGAGGAATTGATGTTGTGGTTGGCTCAATTTCTAGGGTGGTTTCGGCAAGGATAGGAAAAGGTACTGATCTAGGTTTTCTTATGGCCCTCTTCTTCTGACGAGGACGAAGAGTCTCTTCCTGCATGCGAACCCTCATCTTCCGGTTCTTCCGCTCGAATTAAATCGGTAATGTATTTACGGGTCGGCTCGACTTCGGGAGTAGCTTCTGTTGGCAGATTCTCCACAGCTTCCGAAGACTTCCTATCCGAAGACTTCCTGGACAAAAAATCTTCGAACTCTTTTATCTCTAAAGAGCTCGATCTGATCAAAGATACTGCATGAACCAAACAGTCCTGTGTTAGAATCCACATTATAAAAGCATTTTCAAAAATTCATATACATATTAAATAGATCGATGCTTACATTTATGGTCATATAACCATGCCTGCTTCGAGAGGAGTCCATATTTCCACTCATCCTTAGGGAAATTGTCGAAAAGTTCCATCATTTCAACTTTCCTTTCTTCAGAAATGTCTCCGAAGTCAGCAGAGATCTTCTCGTCAGTGGCCCAGTTCGGTAAAGAAGAAATTTCGGGACCTTTGACGTAGAACCACTTCTCGTGCCATCCCCTATTGCTCGAAGGAGTGTTCACCAGCGAACGCCTCTCGAACTTTTCTCCTGACTTCGGAGGGTGTTTGCTAATGGCCTTAAACCCCTTCTCTCTGGATTGGACTATTTTGTATACGGTGAAAAAGAAGTCAAGGGAGGGCTCAACGCCCAATTCATGGCAGAAGGCCACAAAGGCCAAAATGTGAATGTAAGAATTTGGTACCAATTGGGCGAACCCCACGCCCAGGAACCCCAGTATAGTCACTATAAAAATATGCAGGGGGAAGCGAACCCCTTCCAGAGCGGTCACGAGGACTAGTAGTCCAACCTTCTGGCCGTTGGTACATCTTCTCGCCGGATCTGGGAACCCTGGTCGTATGGGTATCCGGAATGTGGTACCTGGACCGAATCTTCTTTAACTCTGCTTCAGTCACGATAGAGGGATTGTTGGCGTGCGAGAAGCGATCCGTGTTCCTATAGAATTCGGAGGGGGTTTTGGGAGTTTGGGGGGGTTCTTGCCGGTTTCGACCCTTAGGATTCAGAGTTGAAGTCCCTTCACGAGGGTTAGAGTTTGGTGGAACGATGGTGATCGGTGTTACCAATATGGGTCGATTCTGTTCAGAGTCTTGGGAAGCAATTTTTGACGGTTTGCAGAGAAAGAAAGAAAGTTCAGAGGAGCAGAAAATTCAAAAGGCGCTCGAATTTCAAATGGGCAGGTAAAACTGCCAAATTTGGTAAAGTTATCTTTTATCTTGTGATTTACCACACTGTTGGTAGGCACATTAAATGTTAGTAATGATTTAGAATTTGAATGGGAAGCGTCTGATTTCGGGTCCAGATATTTAATAGACAGGGCCTTTCTGATTTGGGCCTCCGTTCTCTTCTCATTTCATTTCGTGAACAGCAACCGGGTACATTTCAATTGTTTCTTATTATGGATCTTTAGTAAAATATCATGGACCATTTATAGTTTTCTATTAAACATTCTATTCAACAAAAAACTAGGGGGCAATGTTGGGTTGATATTTCCTCTCTTTGGGCCAAGTAAATTGGGCTTACTCATTTAATTAGTCTATTGGGCCTTTATTATTGAAACCTTGAAAGTCACTGGGCCCAGTCACCATATTATTTCCATTTTAAACCTATAAGACCGGATCGGTTCAGTGGATCGATCCATTAGATATTTTAATATCTCCATCTTTGACTTGTAATAATAAAAAGCATGACGGTTGACTAAAATACCTGCCATGCATTAATGTGGATGGGATCATAAGCCGTGATGATAGAAAACAATGTGGCGGTGGATATGCTACATACAATCAATGAAACCCATCGGATCGGAGGGTGTGTCAAATAGTAGTGGGTGACACAGTAATCCAGGCAAATGGAGTATAACCTAACAAGGAAGCCATCGTCTGGAGGTACGTTCTCATACATTTTCATATTCATATTCTCTCACATACACACAACGGAGAATTATTATCTCTCTGAACACTTAGACATTACATTCCTCCATTGTTAACCTCATGAACACATCGACTCTCACGCTTTGAGCTATCCTCCGGCGAGCAGTAAATCGAAGCATGTGGTGTTCTGGTATTCTTGTCAGGCGAGATCGGGACGTCTTACGTGATTGAAACGTGGCAGAAGATCTTGGCGTTAACACAAATAATTTAAAGGTAAAATATATAAGACCAAGTGGATATAGTGTATATATAAATAAATATCTTCATGGTATTTCGATTTCTTAAGTACTATTAATATGTCAAGACTAGCCAGACCCATATAAATGAATTGATGGATGTATATAAAAAACTAATTAAAAGGACAGAGAAAAGAATGAGTGATATATAGAAGAGAAGTAGAGCAATAATGGTAGGAGAGTTATTTTTATTTATTTAAATGCGATATGATTTTTTATTTATTTTGAAATATAAGATCAAAAATTAATTTTTTAAAATTAACATAAAATATTGATAGACTACGACACGCTTGCTGCTCGTCATTTGGATCGTTCTAGCAATTGTTATGGGTGGAATATTAATGACACATTGATCTGTGGTAATTTTGGTACAGTCAACAATTGATGTATAAAAGGGAATGTCACAAACAGCTATGGATTGATGCCTCAATTGAAGACACACTAATAAGATCAAAGGTTCTTGAAAAGAACAAAAATAAAATACTCTCAAATAATCCAAAAAAATCAAAGTATTATTAAATTAATCAATCAGTGCCCCACCTTGGCCTTAAGGACTATATATTTATACTACTACAAAGACTTAATTATGGTAATAAAAATCCTAAAAACGTTACCCTAATTTTATCCTAGTAGAAATACCAAAAATTACAATCAAAATAAATTATACCCCTAGAATCATTCTAAATTATATAAAAAAGCAACAAACAAAATACAATATAATCTGCCTAATATTTTAAGAAATAAAATCTTCTTTAATTTTTGAATTGGACTTGTATCAAATTGATCCAAACTTGTGTCTCATGCTCTTTAGCCACCTCTCAGTATTAAGATATTATAATCTAGATCTCTGATCATCATTAAGCATCTTCACACTCCATGAATTATGAGAATATATATAAACCTAATCGTTACAATGTCTCAGTTATGATCGATCATTATACTAAGACATCATTGATGTATATTTTGGAGTTAGGTATAGTGTAACTGTAGTGGCGGTGTAGCTCACATTAATATTATTACTTTTGGAGGTTAATGGAGTTGGGAAGTCAGTTATGGTACTGTAGAGCTGTGACTGTCAGAACACTTTTGTGGCTCATACAAAAAGAAGCAAAGTGTATGTAAATGCATGCTTTAATATACATATACATACATACATACATATATATATATATATATATAGAGAGAGAGAGAGAGAGAGGACCAGATAAGTAGAGGTACCCTTTGCTTCTCTGTTGGTCCCTAATATCAAGTTTAAATCTTGTTGGTGGCCCATTGAAAGATCACAAATTTAGTCGTTGTCCTTTTTCTTGCTAGTTCGATGGAGAAAATATGAGTGTTGTATGATGTTCTTGTTTGCATATATAAGAGAGACCAACTAATATGTGTAATATAAAATTTTGTTGCTTAACTTGCGTGTTTGTGTGTGCGTGAGCTACAGAGCGTCACGCAACTATATATGTATGCACAATGTAAGTTAGGTTTTTCTCTTAAAAACCCTAAGGAAAACCAAGTACAATAGTTATTGGCCCTAACGAAACGTACTATTCCTCTTACCCAAGGGAAAAAATAAGAGAAAAATATAAGGCTCATAAAACTTGAAGTTGACTTGCATGTGGAATCTAATAGTAATATATATACCAACAAGAAATATCTATCATGAGTTCTCTTTCATTTTCAAGCTCTAATGGGTCCTAGCTGGCTAGGGCACATGCATGTGTTATATATATAAACCTTAACATATTCTTCTCCCATTGCATTTGTTTTCATTGAGGTACATACTTAATTAATCCTACTAAACAATATTTTCCAATCAAATGCATTACAAATACATTATCATTCGCTCCAAAAGTAGGGATCCGAATTCCATAAAGTTGTCATATTTCTTGACCGTTATAAAGTTTATGGCTTTTTTTTGCATTGATTATAACAAATATTGCATAGTTGTAGTTGTAGTTGTATTTACTCACAAACTCAGCACTAGCGATAAAATACAATATTTACTATAAAAAATGCAACAAAAAACTATAATTTCATAGTGGTCAAGACTTCCTAAATTCATCAGAATCTCTTATTTTTATTTTTAATTTTTGTTATAAAAGGATTATCGAAACATCTCATAATCTGTATGATGTATAATCATTATGGGAACTTGGGAAGGAGAAGTATGTTTGAGAAATACAATGTGTTAAAGTCCTTCATGAAGCACAATATTAATGATATATATATAGGGTGTATTTAGTAAGGAGATGCTAACGTATTTCAAGGCCACAGATTCATACAACATGAAAATAACAAGTCATGCTGGGCTAACGTGCAACTCTCAGTACTTTTCTGAGTTTCTCCCCATTCCAATTTGCAGGCTTGAGCTATCAAAGTTTTTATTCCATTAATATTCATAATCCCAAATATTCCAATATTTTTATCCATGTGATCCAGTGACTGACATTGATTAATACCGGCCCACATGATTAAATGCACATTCTTAATTAGTGAAGGGTGTAGAATTAATGTAATTTAATTTTATCAGTGTTTTAAAACATTATTCTACTTTTCTTTTGTTGACTTTTATGAAAAATACTACTACTACTGCTACTTTATTTATATTGATATTTTAGTATTTTGCAAGTTCAACTACAGTAAATTACAAACCAAAGTGTTATTTGATAAAATTGAATGAAAAATTTTGAATTTATAAGAGAAATTTGAATGAACTGAATGATGTAGAAACTTTGAATATATAAAATAAAATCTGAAAGGTTCTGAATACGTGTGTTTCTTTATTTTAACCTTTTGGACGACTATTATGAAGAAATTTATTATGTAATTATAAATAAATAATACTATCTAAGAAAAATTAAATATAAACTTGTGAACATTCTTTCATGAAGTATACTATTAGTGATATAATTTTAGGAATAAAAACTATTTTTTTAAATAACATTCTATTAATCCATAAAACTAAAACAAAAGAAGACATCAACATTCATTAAATTGGTTATTGACCAATTTTTTAAAGAAAAAAAAATCAAAAGACAATTTGTAAACAACAAAATTTATTTACAATAGTAAAAAAAAAAGATGAATATGAAATATAATTTTTAATTGTCTATGATGGTAGATAGGTAAAAATTTCATTCAGGTACTTTCAAACAGTTTGAATTACTTAATCGGTCATAGTCAGATGTAAACAAACAACCCCCAAGTCTGGTCCTGTTCACGTGGCATATGCAGATCTTTATATTTGGAAGAAAATAACACAATTTTTATTTTTTGGTAATTCTAAATGGAGTGAGTACTATATAATACCACCTGCATTCTAAAACTAATTAAAATTACATTTTGGCCTTTTAAAATTAATATGAAATTCTAAATTATAAAATGAATATAAATTTATTTAATTTTAATACAACAGAATATATCATATTAATTTTAAATTTTAATATTTATAAACTAACAATATATATCTCTAAATTTGAACCGAGATATCAATGTAATATTGTCTTCGCAAAAAACTAAAGCTAAAAATACTAAAATTCTAAAAAGACAAGAAGAGTATGGGCTCATGGCAAAAGGTGATTCCAATTTCCCAATTCAAGGACAGGACAGATCTGTCCGTGACTCCATGGAGGAGCATGGTTAGATCATTTTGCCATATCCTTTTGCTCCATCAAAGCTATAAATAATCTTAGCACTCTAAGATCAGACAAACCCTAAAACCGTAATGTTTGTACTGCTTGATTCATCACATCAAACAACTACTCATGCTTGTACCAAACCATAACCATAACATCCCCCCTCCTCCCTCCATACTTTTCATGTTTTAATGGCTCATGTATAGATTTTTGATTCAGATATTAGTATTTCACTTGGTTGTTTTCTCACAAAAAGTGTAGCACAACATTCTTTTAAGCCGACAACAATTTAATAATTCACCTACATGTTACTCCCTTCATTTCTTAGAGCATCTCCAAAGAGATGACTATCTCATTTGGTATATTTAATCATATACATCGACGGATGTCGGTCTTTCAATTCTTCCAGCAGATAGATTATCTTGTGGGTATCCCAAGACTATAATATAAAAGATTAAAATAATCAATGAATTCAAAAAACCTCGAAGGACCATGATTTTCCATCTAAAAAATAATACATCGGAGGACCATGATTCATCTCCTTCTTCACAGACCTTCTTCTCCTTCATTTTCTTTTTCACAGATCTCCTCCTTCTTTTTCTTCTATCCTCTCTCCCATTTAATAATATTAAAATTATAGTCCATGAGATTTTTCGTTCCTTGATTTAGTCTTTTTGGATTGCCGGAAAAATGGTTGGACTAAATATAGTCCATCTGCTGGAGCAAAATCTGCTTCTTAGACTAAATATAGTCTAGAATTTTTGCAACTCCGGTCTGCTGGAGTTGCTCTTAATAACTGACGTTAATTTTAGGATAATATTTTAATTTGTTCCTAAATATATGACGTTCTAGGATTTCTAGGAGAATTGGTTATATTATTTCTCTATCCTCTAGGCTCTAACAATATGTCTCTCTCATCTTTATCACCTATTACAATTTAATTTTTCATTTATTTATGTAAGAGTGTTTTTGATAATACATAATAATTTTAATGGAGTAATTTCATAATTTTACATGGCATTAATTAAGTAATTACAACCTCGTTAAGTTTGAATTAATGTGGTCAAATGAGGATCAACTTACAACCACCTTATGTTTGAATTAATGTGGTCAAATGAGTATCAATTGCCGGTGACTTTGATGTCAAAACATTACATAAATTTGCTAGACTTCTTAGAAATTACTAGTATGTACTTAGTCCGGTGTGTATGGTTTATAAAATTTTACGTGCACTCAGTTATTTATCCAATGCATATTTCAAAAGGGATAATAATAAATTGAGATTTTTTAATTATAAGTTATGCGGATTATTATAGTTAGTAATATTTTAATGATGTATTTTGATATAGTGATCTAATTTTATAATTTTATTTAATCTTACGTATTGATATATGTCAAAATTGTAATTCGACAAAAAATATATTAATAATGTATATGATACAATGAGTCAATTTTATAATCCTAATAATCTCATGTACGGATATATGTCGCAATTATAACAAGGAAAAAACAAAAACCAACACAATAACTATATATATATATATAGTGAGAGAGAGATAGATTAGTGATAAATAAACAGGCAAATAATAAACATCGTTCCTTAACATAAAGTTCCTCTCACAGGGTATAACAAACACACCTCTATGAGAAAATACCAATCTTAATTAATTTTTTACAAATTAATCTAACCCAGAAAAATCTTCATGGGTTTTGGGTTAGAGTCATCAAACAAGAGAATCCAATAAATGAATTCCAAAAAAATAAAAATAAAAGATGAAACTACAATGAAGAAAGATGTTAAAAAAAAGAGAAGCAAATAATTAGCATTACTACTAAAATGCTACTTCATCTTGGTGATCATCTCTCTTCAAAGTCCAATTCAACACTTGATCCTTTGTTACACCACCATGCATTAACAAATACTACTACTACTTCAATTCTCAAATAGTGCTGCTATATATATATCATCTGAGCATTGAAGTAAGAGACCGAAAAACAACTTCTTCACAAGGAATAGTGAGTCCCATATCATGTTCAAAACCAAACTCTTCTTCGGCACGTTGAAGAAGGCATTGGAACTCCGGATGAGTTAAGAATGATATTGGAACTATGTATCTACTTCTATTTTCTCCCACATAAACTGCAAAGTGGCCTTTCGGCACGTCGACAGGAAGGCTGTCGTCATCGTAGCCGTGTTTCTTGCCTAAGCTAGAGCATCTCTTGAGAATTTGCTTGAGAACTGCGGTTTGTGGGAGTTTGTTTGATTTTCTAATTGCCATTTTTTTGGTTTGGTTTGGTTTAATTATTTAGGCTGGCTAGAGGAGTGTGAGTTTTTGTTTAGAGTAGTGAAATGAGATGGAGGTGGTGAAGAGGATAGAGGGGGTTATGGAGGGTATTTATCAAGAAAGTTGGGGGGTTTGGTCATGTGGGTTGTGGGGGGCAAAGGGCAAAGGGCAAAGGATAGGTCATGGGTGTTTTGGGGTATGTGTGTAGGTGTAGAAGGACAAAGTGGGGGCCAGAGCCCATTGGGTTTTTTCTCACTTGTTGGACCTCCAAATGGCAAGATGGCCCCCTATCTCTCTCACACACAGTCACAAACATTCACAATTTGATTATCTTAATTATCTAGCTGTACGAAAACGAGTTGTTGATTTGATTGACATGAAACTCAAATGGACTCGTGAGTACTTGAGCGTACACCTTCTATACTCACAAATTCCTCGTCTTTATTTATGTACTCGAAACGGGACGATTTAAATGATTTGGGAATTTTTGAGTGTGTTACTGCATGTATATGTTTAATTCATATTATTTGTTTCTGTCAAGTCAATTCAAATTAATCTTTAAATAAGTTTGGTGACATATAAGTAGTGTTTAGGTTTGTAATTAATGCTCCCTCACAAATTCGTTGTCTTCGTTTATGTACATAAAAAAGAGTTGATTTAAATGATTAGCGAGTATATTTGAGTGTATACTTGTGTTCTATTTTTACTAATCTTTGTCACGTACAATATTTATTATCCTGAGTTTAAAGTTTACATGCATGCACCGACTTGCATGAATTACACCTGTAAGTAGTGTTGAGGTTACTAATTTTTGGTTTAATGCTAGTGCAGTGACGGTGATCAAACCGTAAGGTGTGAGGAGTACTTGCTAAGAGAACATATATAGGAGATAATTAAAAAGTATCATTAGAGATCTGGCCGGGGGAGACAAATTAAATGGGATGATGATATAGATAATTACACCAGCATTTTATATTATATTATATTGATAATTCAATATACTAATTCTATATATAAAGGTATTATCACTTAATAATGGAGACTGTCAAACTCATGATATTTACAGTGCTGCAATTATTTTTTCAGTACAATTTGTGTAAATATACATTTGTACCATGTGCACCAAGTATTTAGTAGTAATTAAGGTAATTCCAGCGCTCAAAAATGAATCCCCCCTGCCCCTCCCCCCCCCCTCCCCTCAATAATATAAACACACACACAACCACACAAATATATATATATATATATATATATATATATATATATATATATATATATATATATATATATATATATATATATAGTCTGATGCTCAAGTTTCAGAATCACAAGCCTAACAATCACGAAAAACTAGTAAACTACTACGTACTGTTCAGTACAGTTATTGTTAGTCCGTGATGTATGGAGGATAGAATTTATCATAAACTTTGAATAGTCCATATAAAAATTGTCATTATTATATGAAAATATCTATAGTAAAATTTTATTTTTTTATAAGTAAAATGTGATAATTTTATCTTTTTATATTAATGTGATATCTATTTATTATTAGTATGAGAAAATTATTGTGAAATTATCCCTTATATTTACAAAAATATTTATTAATATGAGAAAAATATTGTGAAATTATCCCTTATATTTATAAAAATATTCCTTTTCATATAATATTTTATAGTAAGATGGTAGTATTTTATCTAACCCAACATCGCAACATTTGAGAGAGAGTTATTACCTTTAAAATTTTTTGAAAGATTAGATTTATTCCAAAATTTTGATAGTCAAGATCTTTTAATATAATTTGAGCGAAAAATTAAATATGTTCAAAAATAATTCTATTTTGTATAGATAGATATGGGGTAAAGGAATGAGAGTTTTGACAGTGAAAAATAGTGAATCCATGTGCATATCTACTGATACCATTGCAGTTATGTTTGACCCCGGCCCCATGCAGAGTACACCTTTAAACATACTCTTTATTTCTCTGCAATTTACTGCAGGCTGGTTCATACTTCCAAAAGAGAAATACAAACATAAACAGTTAAAACTACCTAAATCTTTTCAAAGGATTCTGGTACAGAAATATGCTGTTCTCGACCACATTTATATCTTCTAGGATTTTAAACATATATTTCCTCCGTTCTTTAATATGGATTCTTTTAAAGTTGTGTACAATTATTAAGGTAATGATTATATAATATTAATTATAATATTAATTGTTTATATTGCCCTTGTATTAGAATAAGAGATTATTATTTATTGGACATAAAATAGTGAGAGAACTAAAATTACATTTAATACTTGGGATAATATTAGAAATTAAGCAATTAATGCTTACTTGAAATTCTCAAACGACTTATATTAAGAAACAAAAATATTTTTCTAAAACAATTTATATAAAAGAACGAAAGTAGTATAAAAGAACAGTTATGATATTGTATATTCTATACGGCGGTCTTATAAAATATTCCTTAACTAAATCAACTTATATATATTATGCACCAAAGTAAGGGATAAGGATATGATAAGTGCTCAAACGTTTAAAAATGTCCCTGACGTTTTCTTAATATTTTACTTTTAGTATATATATATTTTTTTTTAAAAGTATTCTCAACGTTATAAAATGTAGCTCAATTATATTCCTCCCATTAAAAAAATGACAACTAGACAAATGGACGTTAAAACCGATTGACATGATAAAAAAATAAAATAAAAAAATCAACTGATTCTTCCCCATTAAAGTGAATACTCTCTCTAAACATTAATCTCACCCCACTCTCTCTCTCTAAACCCTCTCTTCAACTTCCATCATTTGTTAACATTCACTCTTCTTTTGTCCATTAGTTTTTTGATAGATTTAGCGACAAAAACTCTGGAACAGTTACCCCCTCCCAGGGACGGAGTCACATGTATATTGGTGGGGCCACGGCCCCCCCAAGGTTTGAAATTTTTGTAAGACTCACCTCTAAAATTTGAAAATTTTATAAAACTCAGTTGTACAATATTTGGTTTGGTTTGAAAATTTTGTAAGGCTACGGTCCCTCAAGTTATGACGAAACTTTAATATGTTTTAAAAGACTTTTTATGCTATGTTTTATTATCTTTGTCAAAGTAAAGTCTATTACTATATTATTTTTGTTTTAGTAAAAATATGTTTTGTAATAGTGAAATTTTACTTTTTAGTGATGAATATATTTTTTGTCGTTAAATTTTTTTTTGGCCCCCCTGAAGAACAAATTCTTTAACCCTTTGAAGAACAAATTCTGACTCTGTCCCTGCCCCCTCCCTATCTTTCTCTTTCTGCGCAGATACGCTGAATAATGGATTTTGATGAAGTTTTATCAGAGACGGGGTTGAAGAGGACAATGGTGAGATCAGAGACAAGGTGAGCTGCTTTACTCCTTAACGTACGATGAGACCTGTGGCTATTGTATTTGCTTTATCATTTTCATTATTCGTAAAAAATTCCACTACCCTTTTGACTAATAATATACATATTCATCCCACGATCCAAAAGGAATATACCCACCATTTATTTTTTAGTTTATTTTCTCTCCCTCTTAATCTTTATATGCTTGTAGCTGAAAAATTCGAAAGCGGTTAGGGTTTATAAATTTCATCGAATAGATTTGAAAGATATAATTAAAGAGATTGGAGCTGATATCAGGTGAGGGTTTTGAATTTTTTTGATACTCATAATTTTAATTTAACTTTTATTTGTCATAACTCTGTTAAATTTTTTTTATTAGCCTAATTGAAAATTGATTGTATAATTTTTTTGAATTTCATGAATTTGTTAGTTGGTTTTATGAATTGTTATAGAAATTAAAGAATTAGGTATTTGCGGAAAAAATGTAGTAGAATTTGAGATTTTATGAATTATTATATTGTCTTTTGTTTCTATCTAGTTTAGTTATTCAGAAGTTTATGGTTTGAGTTACTTGGGGTTGAATTGTTTGTGTTGATTTGATTTTACGTATAAAATTAAATCTAATATTTGTGCAACGA
This sequence comes from Panax ginseng, assembly GCA_020205605.1. Lineage (NCBI taxonomy): Eukaryota > Viridiplantae > Streptophyta > Magnoliopsida > Apiales > Araliaceae > Panax > Panax ginseng. The sequence goes on from CM035134.1 coordinate 150,575,721, forward strand.
CAATTATAAAAACTGAAGGAGAATCATATATACTTGTTCAGAGCACCCTTCATACGTACTCCTATGGCGGTGCAGTCAATGGATTCCGATGAGGATGGACTGTTGCGTTTGAAAGATTTCAGCAAGCTTATTAGAAAACGGATGGGCAGCGTATCAGAGAAGGAGGAGCTTAGAGTGGCGTTTGGGATGTCCCAGCCTAGTCTGCCATGCATATTTATGTAGGTGGCATGTCTGTTGACGACGGGAGGGATATATTGAGATGCATTTTGCAACGTTGGGGGTATTTTGAAAAAAAAATATATAAGGTGAAAGTGGAATATCGTGATAAATGTTAAGAATATTTTTGGACATTTGCCCTATAATAAGTACTTCCCCTGTCCTTTAATATAAGATTTTTTAGAGTTGTACACAAATATTAAAAAAATAATTGTATAGTATTAAATATAATATCAAATATTTATATTAATGTTCTTGTATTGAAAAAGAGATTGTTATTTATTGGACAAAAAATAGTAAGAAAACCAAAATTATAATATTTAATACTTAAAATAATATTAAAAATTAAATAATTAATGTTCACTTGATATTTTAAAATGTCATATATTAAGAAATAATTTTTTTTATATTTAAAACATTTTATATTAAGAGGGAGGGAGTAGACAATATTTTCGTGTTTGAGCTGAGTTGCACTTAATGTTCCAGTGCTCACTGGTACCATGACACGTATCGACTTCTTACCCTTAAATGCTAGCTTGTTTAGTGGAGTAAGAAACTGTTGACAACAACATGAGTATGTTTTTCTGGAACAATTATAATCCAACAGAAAATTAGTAACTATATATATATATATATATATATATATATATATATATATATATATATACGAATCAATATTGCCACATGCGCATTCGTTTGTTCTTTTAGTTCATTAAGGGTACTAATGTCATTTCATTATAAGATTTCCCAATAATGATGTAAAAACCGTCGCTATAGATAGATAAGATCTATAGCGACACTTTTATTGTGAAAATAATATTTTATGTTGTAAATTTAACAGTTTTCAAAAAATAAAAAAACTACAATGCAAGTAACAAAAATATTTGTCAAAAAGTGGGCTCCACGTGTGAAAATATCAAAAAATTAAAGTGGAAATATCCATTCCCAAAATCAATTACCATCGCAGGTAAATTAAACTTGCAATCCTAAATGTCTGAGTAGTATTTGATGGGAATTCTTTCCATAACAACAGAGCTATCAATGTGGTCCTCCTCCTACTGAATTATAAAATCAACAAGCCACCAAATAGCTAGGGAATAGTTATAATCTGACAAAGAACCCACTTGGAAGGAGCACCACTGATACCAGTGTGGCGTCTGGGTACATACTGAAGAAAATTTATAATGCATGTTCTAAGGCTCTCAGAAAGCGATCTGCAAAGGGAGGGGGTAATCTAATCAATGCATGATACGGAGATGTCCGGCATTTGTGTCTTCTCTTTTTGTTTTACTCCAACAAGTCCTTTCGAGTACAAGCTTTTCGACCATATATATATATATATATATATATATATATATATCAGAAACAATTTGTATCAATTCTATATAGATAACTCATGAGATCTTTTATTGCATTTAATTTACCATACCAAAAAATACAATGTAGCTTACAAGTAAATTGCCCTTAAGACGACTTATATCTTCTTGATCCAATCTTTGTTCTAATCGACTGCCTACGTTTATCTCAAAGAAAAGTTTCCAAGTATATATGCTAGTAAATTTCAAAATATAACTTACAAAGCCAAATTAGTAACGAACGCTAGGGTTTATCCAAACTAAATTTGTAAATTGCTATTAATATGTGGAACCATTAATCCAAAATCATCAAAGCTGAAAAAAAACACTACCATTTTTTTTTCTAGGTAAAAAAAAATGTTGGTGTAGAGAAATAAAGGATGATAAGAGGGTGAAGAGAGTAAAAAGTGATCCCCTTTCAGCACCAAACTACGGTAAGTAATTCGGCTATCTAATCAACAAATGGCAATTTTCTTTTCAGCTGATGGAGACATTGCCTCTGGTATGGCACATGAAGGCATGTTACTCTTGCCCCTAAACCTTATATACAAAACATTTTAAAGGCCTATCAATCCCAAATTTCAAACTTCTTGAATTAGTCAAGCTTATACTCAACAAACCACCAACAAAAAACCTGCAACTGCCCATTAGAAATCTTATGAGCCCCTAGTCTTTTTATACTGTGGCACATTATAAAATTGACAACGAATGAGATCATCTTTACTCAAAAATAGTCAAATAAGAAATTAAAGTATATATGCATGTATTTACACTAATTATAACAAGTAACAATAAAGATAAACTAATTTAAAAGTTACTATGGTGATATCATCAGATTCAAAATAAGCAGAAAGACATAATTTTTGTAGGTGATAAAAGGGAGAAGTCCTGAATTTCTGAAAAAGATGATATCATCATAAATGGCCCGACATGAGTGGTTTTGAGCTAACTACAACCATGAGAATATTGACCATAATATGGAATATTAAGCACAAGACACCTAGATCAGATGTAGAGATAAACACATTATTGAATTCCCAAAGGGTCAAAGATTATTCCAATCCCTTCTTGAAATAAAGGCAGGTTTAATGAGCTTTTAGGATAAGGATTCGTACCCGATACATTACAACAAAGATGTGCATGATCTAGCAATAACATAGTGAGATCAAGAAGAGCATTGACAGCACATGAAGGACCCATCAGAAGCCAGGCGGCCCCTTTTTTCTTCTTCCACCTGTATCTGAAGCATCAAAAGAACTAACAGAGAACATGCCATGAGTACAGCTCTTACCTTTCATTAAATGCATATAACCTATGCACTAAGCGCTCATCTAATTGAACTACTACTGAATTACTAAGCAGCTGCAGGAATCATGCAAACAAAATATGGATCCGACTAAAGTGGCAGATGTTCAAATTCAATAGTTGGAAAAAGATGAGGATTAATCACAAACGAAAGAATAATATGGTACCATCAAAACCACTACCAAAGAGATAATACAATACCAATTACCAAACAAGCAACAAAATGATAGCAAAAAATTCCATACCAGGTTGAAATTCTAGAGGGAAGTTAGCAAAGCAAATTCAAAAGTCACTCAAAATTAAAAGAGGCCGGTTAAGTATATTTAACTGTTCATATCTCAGTTTAGAAGCAAAAACTATTGTAGCCTAACCATGCAACATCAGCTGAACTCTATATACATAGCTAATCTCTTCAATAATTAACATGGTTCAACCATATCTTAACATGATATTCATATTGTGCTCTACGTCAGTCATTAAGTCTAGGTCTACTTGGTGGATCATGCTAAATATGGGTCTATATCACCAAAGATCAGATAATCGGAGCCATGATAGTGCATAACCATAATACTAGAGTGCAACTTTAGTAGTCACCATTGCAAGTACTCATAAATCAGAGCAAACATCAAAGTTGGAATCATCCACTCCAACTTTCAGTATATGTTAATGTTTTAGTTACTTTACTTTTGATCAATCTACATCAAAAAACAGAGAGAACTCACAATTTCTGAATCCCAAGCTCTTGTTCCTCATTGAGGACCATTAAGACATGCATAGTCTTTGGAATGGTCGTCAAGAAAACAGAGTGCAGCAAGAATAAAAATTACCAACTCTTTTTGATCTTAAAGCGCACAACATGATTCAAATTTTTATATAATTATAAAAACGAAGGTGAATAGGACCAAAATAGAAAGAAAAATTGTGTCAACAGATCATTCATTCACAATAAGGATAATTTTCGAATTTCAACTATAATTAATCATGTATTACATTCCTTTTTCCAGTTGCTTAGTACAACCTATTAATTGATTCTCTTGAGAAGAATTACAAAAGGAACAAAGCTAAGAAAAAAGACAACAAAGAAAAAAGCATACAAAATCTCCTGTGTGGAGTAAATACATAGTACAACATAGTTTATTCTGTCACCAGAGAAATTTCATGAAATCTTTCTTAAGAACAAGTTTCATGAATAATTAAAGATACAATGTACATTCATAGATCAGAGGTTGATTTCAACTGTTGATGCTGCCCATCTATCAAACTCAATTGCCTCCTGACTCTAGCAATATGAGCTTGCACCTATCATATGCAAATAAGATGTCAACATTAATAAATGAAAAAACCAAAAGCAAAAGAAATCTACTAATCAACTAAGACGTTTATGCAATAATCTAGAGGACGACACGATAAGTAATAAATCTAGAAGCAGCAAGCTCACGACTTCCTTTTTCTTTCAATGCGGAAATACCTAAAGGTTCGTTTGTTAGGGCTTAGGGGTATAAAAAGTGGGATACGCCATTAGAATAATTTTATACCTTGTTCGGCATTTTCGCAGGAGTAACTATATGGGGTCCTTGAAATCTGTGTTATCCCAAAAGAAGTGGGATAATTTTGTGGGGGATTGAATTTAGTACAAAGTTATTTCACCTTTATGAAATAGCTTTTCCCTCGTATAATACCTATTTTACTCTCCTTTGTAGTGCTACATAGTTGGACAGGTTCGTGAAAGTTGGTTAGAACAATATAAAAGGCTTTGGAAGCCTGTAAGTTGTATTTTAATTAGTTTTTTTAATTTGTAATTATCGTATTAGAGTCCAATTTAGGTTAGGAAAGTTGTTTAGGAGTATTACAAATAGTGATGTACTTCATTATTTAGAGATTATCGAATGATTAATTGAATAAGTTTTGCGTGAGAATTGTTTGTGTGATATTAACCCTTTGTCCCAAAACCTCCGTCCCCATCATTTCTGGTATCAGAGCCCAACCCCAAAACACCTTCTGCCACCCATACCTCTGTCCCAAAATAATTGTCTTCCCAATCGTGACTTCAGTTAAACCTAAATTTATTGTCTAGCCATCATATACCCATTCTGTAGCAAACTATCATCTGCCTCTCACCAAAACATTAACTAGCACAAGAAAACCAAACCTTATCCAAACACATCCATAATCAAAAACCTAGCCAAAGTCGCAGCCTCCAACTCGCAGCAAACACAGGCGGAAAAAAAGAAAGGTAGAAGAGAGAGAGAAAGAGAAGTAGAAAAAAGCAGCCACCACATCACCACCATTACTGCCACCGTGTCCCGCCACCACCATCCTCAGTTTTGTTATAAAAATGTTAAGCCTTAGCCTCCTCAAGCTTGCTGCTCTCTATGTACTTACGTGAAGTAGAGAGACTTAAAAAAAAGGGACCTAAAGAATAAACAGATCTTATTAGATCTAATATTTCATGGCAAATTACAGAACAATGGTTAATGCTAGAGAAATCAACGCCGAGCTTGATAATTATATGTCACAACAAGATGAGCGTCTCAAGAGGATTGAAGATTCAATCAAAACACTTACTGCAAATGTTCAGGCCTCTATTACAGAACTTATCGTAAAAGTTAATGTACTCACAGAATGCGTAGATAAGGGACAAAAAGATACTCATAAGAATTTTGAAGACCCCATCCCGGATTTTAATCATCTGAGACTACAACAGCATGGCCTTAATCCACGAGTTAATCATCATGTTCAAGATCCTAGAATGAATGCAGTGGATATAGGAGTAAAATTAGATGTTGGAGATTTCAATGGCGATAATGGACCCAAGATATTCTTTGATTGCATTCATAGTTTGGAGAGTTTCTTTTGTTGGTATTAATTATCCGATGAAAGGAAACTTTTCTTTGTTGAACCGAAGTTGAAAGGAACAACTCAGATTTGGTGGGATCAACATCAGCAAAATGTGTATACAGCTGCGAGAAGATGAGAAGACGTGAAAGTTGCATTGACCCGACGTTTTGTACCTTCGGATTATAAGAAACGAGCATATTTGCAGTTAACTGAGCTGGTACAAGGAAGTAAGTTTGTAGCCGAGTATACTCAGTTTGGTTACACGGTCTGAATTTCCTTGGATTGAAGAAGTTTTAATCTCCATGTACCGTCGAGGATTGAATATAGAGATTGTAGGTGGTGTAGCTATAGGTAAACTCTTGCTTTTGGATGATGTTGTTCAAGTTCCCACCCAATTAGATGAAAATTTGAAAATGAATTATGTTAGGCCTCCAATACAAGTCAAAACTCGGAGGGAGCGTACTTTTGTGGAGCCTGTTTTAAAAAAAATAAGCCAATGGAAAGATCGTCAACAAGCCCTTTAGCTACTAGTAGGCCTAATCGTACCCCAGGTTCTTCTAATGCTAGCAACAACAATTCGTCTAGGTGTTAAACAGTCGTGGTTTTGGTAACGTCTTTTGAGTGTCCTTCCCCAAAGATGAATGCTGCCTCTTCTCCCTCTAGGCAACTTACTATTGTTGACAAAGCGTGCGAAAAAGTTGACTTAAAAGAAGAGGCTTGCAAACTGATAGACGACGAATATGAGCCCAATGAGCAAGATTTAGAAGTTGATGCTCATTTGGAAGGATGTTTAGGTGTTTTTCAACATTTACTTGTTACCCAACAACATAAGGATGATCCTAAAATTCATCGTAGGCAAATTTTTCAGACGAGAGTTATATGTGCGGGACAAGTTTGCTCTCTTGTGATTGATACTGAGAGTTGTACGAATGTTATTTTTGAGGAAGCAATTAAGAAACTTGGGTTAAAAGTTGAGTCTCACCTGGAGCTATATGATGTTGCATGAATTATCAATACAATGTTGCGAGTTACCCAGAGGTGTATGGTTACATTTTTAGTTGGCAAGCTTAAGAATACCATTATGTGTGATGTTCTATTCCTTAAAGTTTGTCACATTATCTTAGGGCATAAATGGCTATGGGATCGTCATGCGCAACATGATGCTCGTGCTAACATCTATTCGATTATCAAAGGAAATACCAAATTCACTCTTACTTGCGCTCTCGACATGCCAAATTTAAAGCCTGCAAAGACTTCCTTGGTGATCCGACGTAATTGTTCATGTGTTGATAACTCGACGGAGTCTAGTTTTTTTCAGCGGAGGAGAAATGATGTAGGACAAGTTCGTGAAAGTTGGTTAGAACAATATAAAAGGCTTTGGAAGCCTATATGAGTTAAAAGTTGTATTTTAATTAGTTTCTTTAATTTATATTTATTGTATTAGAGTCCAATTTAGGTTAGGAAAGTTGTTTAGGAGTATTATAAATAGTGATGTACTTCATTATTTAGAGATTATCGAATGATTAATTGATTGAGTTTTGCGTGAGAATTGTTTGTGTGATATTAACCCTTTGTCCCGAAAACCCCGTCCCCGTCCCCATCACATAAACTTCATGGCTAAATATGTCAAATTTTCTCTTATCCCTTCCACCTAGCTCATTTTGTTCCAATCAATATAAGCAAGATACAAATTTCCATATCAAATTACCGCGGTATAATAATAATACTATACCACATTACTTTGTCTGGTATAGAATTATTTTGTATAATCTTGTCCTCAAAAGTCAAAACCAATGAGCCCTGCATGGTGTATACATATGAAACCTGTGATATGATAAATAAATCTCAAAGATGTAAGAAAATTGGAACCATATAATTTTGAGAAGAGTTAGTGTCTGAACATGATAAAAAAATTCCATAGGTTCCAAGTTATAAGGAATTCATGATGATATGAGGGCATAGTTTTTCATTCTTGATACCAAAGGGAGATGAATTTATGATTTTCGATTGTTTAAAGTGATTTGTTTCTAAAGGGTTCAACCATAGTTGTCATGACATTACCTAGGCGACGACAAGGCGTCCTGAAGTTAGAGAAGAACAATGTCGAGCCGCCAACGCTTACCTCTTGGTAGCTAGCACAAGTTAAGTTATCAAGTCATTTTGTACCATGACTCATCATAACTCATGTACTAGCTATATGGTGTAATTTTTATTATTTATTAGACTTGTACTGTGTGATGATTGTTGACTTGACTGATCCTTTATTCTCTACGTAGTGTTTGTTAACTTGTTCTACTAGTTTTCAATGTTAAGTGTTTTATTTTTCAATTTTAATTGTGAAGTATTCTTATAATTGTGTTTTTAATTGTATTCCATAGTGTTAATTATTATGTTTTGAGTGTTAAATGTATATAAAATTTTATTGTCGAATATGCTTTTGAAGTAAAATAAATAATGTATAAATTGTACATTGTTAACAATTTGTCGTCATATGGACGTCATATGGCGAGCGCCTAATCACCTAGGCATCCTGACTGTATGGACGCTATATGGCAGACGCCTTATCGCCTAGGGAATTAAATTGGTCTTTGTATCGGACAAGTTTGTCCTAACCAAGAATGGGATGTATGTAGGGAAGGGATATATGAGCAATGGGCTCTTTAAAATGAATGTATTGACAATTGTACCTTCCAACATTAATAAAAATACATTTGCTTATATGATTTAAGACATGTTAATTATAATACTATACGTAAATTAATTAATATGAAATGTTTACCAAAATGTGAGATTGACCCCAATCATAAATGTGAAGTTTGCGTTGAGACAAAATTTCGAAAATCTTCTTTTAAATCAATTGAAAGAAGCACGAAACCTCTTGAATTAGTACATACTGATATTTGTGATTTAAAGTATATACAAACAAGAGGGGGTAAGAAATATTTTCTTACTTTTATAGATGATTGTACAATATATTGTTATGTTTACTTATTGAGAAGTAAAAATGAGGCTTTGAAAATGTTTATACATTACAAAAATGAGTTGGAGTATCAACTTGATAAAAAGATCAAGATAATTAGAAGTGATAGAGGTGGGGAATATGAATTTTCTTTTGGTGAAATTTGTTCACAACATGGTATAATACACCAAACAACTGCACCTTATTCACCACAACAAAATGGTATTCCTGAAAGAAAGAATAGAACTTTGAAAGAAATAATAAATGCATTATAATTAAGTTTAGGGCTACCACAAAATTTGTGGGGGAAGCAATTCTTTCAGCAAATTATATTCTTAACCGAATACCTCAAAAGAAGTCTAATAGATCAGCCTATGAATTAGAGGCAAAATTTATTTATATTTTTTAGTTTTTAGTTTTTATTAACATTTGAAATAAAAAACAAGAAGCGAAGTCAGAAGGTTAAGCGCCAATTACTTCGGTCAGGTCGTCGCGGCGCTCAGTGCTACTGATGAGTTGTTTGCCTTCACTTTGATTTATTTCCTCTATTCACCGTCTCGCCATTACTTTTCATTTGCATCGATACCGTTTCAAAGGGACATGACCAAGGGTCATTAAGTCAGCCATTTGCATTCATTCCAAATTCAATTCATCATATTCTTCACCAGTTCTTCAGTTACATTCCTAGAATATTTGAAAGAGTTCAGAGCATTTTTATTTGGCTCGTTGTGTATGCTATTTGTAGTGTTGCTATAGCATACGTTATCATTATATCCTGAGAGACAAGTGTCGTTAACTCTAAGCACCAATAAGGAGGGCATAATTGTCTTAAGGACATAATATACTAGCCTTGACATATTAATTTCCTATATTTGATTCACTTCAAGATATATATATTTATATATATATATATATATATATATATATATATATATATATATATATATATCTTTTCGTGGTCTTCATTCTTACTAACACTTATAACCAATGTTTTAAAAGGCGCTAGGGCGGGAGGCGGGCGACCGGAGGGGGCCTAGGCGAGATTTTTTTATTGTAAGTCAATTTTAATATTTTATCTTACATTTATCTAAACAAAACAATAATATAAAGCAAAACAATCTATAATAAAGATAATAAAGGCATTTGCTTAAAGTTCAAACATATCCATATTGATAATGCCAAAGTTCAAACACAAACATGCAATTGCTCAAAGTTCAAACATATTTTTAACGTATTAGTTTTATTCATAAACAAGATTGCTATTAAATAATAAAATTTAAAATTTCAATAATTTAATTCAATATTAAAACTTAAGAAACTAAACATAAATTTAAGAATTATATTGAATTAAACTAAATATTATAAAAGTATCATTATTTATATAATTTGAAGTTGATCTGAGTTCAAAAATTATAACTATAATAAAATTATCCATTTTGACTTGATATTGTTCACTTTTTGTTTGTGATTTGATATCTTTACAACCTGTATTATGAATATGGTAAATCATTAGAAAAATAAATATATCAAGATCTGATTTGGATAATTATTAAAATAAAAAAAATCTCTCCACCTAGACCCCGTCTAGGGTCTAGGTCTTGCTTAATTTCCTGGAGGAATTTTTTTTGCACTTTAGGTGAGGCGCCAAGCCCTTGAGTGCCTGGGGTGGGCGCCAGGAGGCTGAAGCCAGCGTGTCTTGAGGCGCCAGGGGGCCCGGCGCTAAAGTGAGCCTAACAAAATTTTTAGAACACACATGACCTTCATCAAACACTCGACAGGTATTCCAAACCTCTAAGAATTCAAGAGAGAGGGTTGTGAGATTCTTACACCAACACTTGGTGGGCATCTCCATCTAACAACCTTATAGAGAAAATTTTAAGGACCATGAGTCAAACACATCACCATCTTCAGGATATATATTGAAGATAGGTGGAGAATCCAATCAAATGATCTGCCAACCGCCAACTCTATAATAGATTTATTTTGGAATATTTTTCTTTATGAGTCATGACTACTTTCTGATATATTGGAATGTGTGAATTCTATCTTCAGTCAATAGATAATCAAGAATTTGGGCTAACCACTCAAGTTCCTGCTTGATTTGTTCAAAATTCTGCATTCTAATTTGACAAGAAGTTGTGGACATCTTTGGCTTTGATGCCAATTGAAGCATACAAAAGCATCAGGGAAAGATGCAACTTCGATTCATTATCGAAGCCTATGTTTTTTTGGAGAGAAACATAGGAAAACCCAGAGAAGGGTACTATTGAAACAAAATCCTAAAGTGCTAACCGATTGTGTTATTCGGACTCGTCATTTTTGGTGGAGTATACCCGTGTCGACACGACACGGGTACGGGATCCGGCCACAGAAATAGGATACGACTGTTTTTGAAGGTCATCGGAGAAGAAGAAGAGACGAGGAAGGAGGAGGAAGAAGAAAGAGGAAAGACTGAAGAAAAACTTACCATGTCGCATTTTTCTTCTTCTCAACGAGCCTTTTTCTTCTTTTTTCTCCAACGACGATATGAGTGAAACCGATCAGATCTGTGATTTAAAATATCCTTGAAAAATTACAGTTAAGTATCCTATAATTTTTATAATTTATTAATTTAGTCCCCAAGATTTTCTGAAAGTTCAAAATAGCCCTTGAAAAATTACATATCAGTCCCTGTAGTTTTGTTTTCTTCTATTTTAGCCCCTGAAGTTCCAGTAGTTTCAATTCTGCCCCTGTTTCTTTATATTTTTGCACTTCAGCCCCTGAAGTTTCATGATAAATGCATGTTTATATAAATTTGGACAGTACAAACATTATTGTTAAAAAATTATAACATACCGTATACCCGCACCCGTGTTCAAATTTGGATCCATATCCGTGTATCCTCTATTTTTTGACTTCACGTGTCCGACACCTAGATTCGTGCTCTAAGCACCCGACACACTTTTAGAGTCCGAAACACAGACTAACCGATATAAGGAGTAAATAAAATTACACGATTTTCCTATGAAACCATCTTTAGTTATCGACTAATTTTCCCGTGCTTTTGTCAGAACTCAATGAAAGGCAAGGAGACCTAATCTTTACATTTTTATGATATTATTTTACTACTAGAATTGTGATACTTTTTTATTTATTATTTCAAAGTGTGAAATATATGCGACGCAGATACTATCCAGCTACAAATATAAGTCCATTATGCACAGCTAAAATGTTTGCAGGAGAACTTAAGTTATCATTAAGGTGGAAGAAATCTAACAAAATATATTCAAGAATTGATATAAAACTGAAGTGAAACATTTAAGATGCATAATTTTCATATTGACCTCCTGACGCGCTGCTGCAAGCTTCAACAATTCATCTGCCTCCGAGAAATTTGTGAACCATTGTATTAGGGGATTATCTTTGGGGTCGTTTCTCTTCCTTTTATCAGCATCTTCTATTGGTACTTGACAGAGTCACAAAGTATATAAGTATATTACCTCAAATAGTTCAGAAGAAAATCCATAGCAGTTCGTAGCTGTTACAGGGTAAAAAGAAAAAGAATACCAGGAGGAGGCAAATTAAAACCAGAAGGTAGTCTAGGTACAATTACAGCCCGATGATTCTGAACGTGAGCAAAGAAACCCTCCGAAGGCTCAGTTAAGACAATTTCATCATATGATTCCACAACAACAGGTTTCTTGGTGGACATGGGACCAGATTCGTCCTCTGGATATAACTTCAAATGGTGATACCTGTAAATAGTTTAATCTTCACTACTGGTAATCTTCAATATTTGTATCAGGCTTTCACAAATTGTTTACATTGTGTGTACTTGGGTTTGCCCCAGTGTAGTGATTCGGAATCAATTATTACTTAAAATAAATAAAATTGTACGAGAATGCCACAATTGTGAAGCAATATTACAATGTAACTGGGTACAGAACAAGAAAGCAGCTTAAAAAAGGTATATTAGTCTAGTTAGAGAACACTGTGAATTATCCAGGTTCCCAAGTGTTTTTCTTTATATGTAAATATAGGTTCAAAAATCATTAAAAGCATCAAAAGGGGGAAACCCGTGTACACACGTCCAGGTTGATAAATTAGCTAGACTAGTTAAATATGGTCTCAATGAAAGTCCAATATAAATCAAAGCCAGATAAGAATAAAGCAACTCACAAATGCAATGGCTTCTCACAAACATCACTATGGAAATGGAGGGTAATGGCTATTTCAAATTCACCCCATCCTGACTCCGATAACTCAAATGGAGGAGATTCCACCACCCTTGTGGGATTATTAAAACTCGAGTGCAACTGGAAAACAGCACGCTTTACCACTACACTTAAATCCTCATTTGTTGCGCCACGCACATAAACAGTCCATTTATGAGATTGGTACCTAGTAATCAGAATTTCAAAACTTGAAGTTGGCATTTAATCAAATACCTAACAGACATAATGGCTAAATATGAACTGCATATACCAATTCAGCTAAAAAAGATATCAGCTTTAGCACACTCACTCGCTTGCCTTCTTCCCAAGCCAAAATGCGACATTCCCATACACTATTGGTACAGTAATTTCAACATCTTTGAGTTTCTTGATCAAGCTCTATACCCAATAAATAAAAAAATTGAGACAAAAAGATTTGATTTTGCGTTCATGGGTAACGCTATTTTAGTGATTTGAATCATGGGTAGTTGTTAAAATTTCGAATTAATACAATGATTACCTTCTTGTCACTATCCTCCGAAGATTTAACCATTTTGGAGCGCTGTGATTTCGGAGTGGGCACAGTAATGTCCGGCTGTTCTGGTCCGAGCTGTTTCGACGATGAACTCTGAGGCATTCTACGAAGACAATTAGTCAAAATGTAATCAAAGAAACTAGGGTTTCGAATTTTCTCTGCTGAATTGCACAGCGTACGAATTCAACATCTTAGAGGTGAGAGATAGATCAGGTACGGTGAGGTCTACGTACTGTAATTAGAACGCACCAAGCAGGAACACAGATTAGGTACCCGAAGGACCTTTTTGCCACTAAGGGAGCTATCAAATGACTAAATTGCTCACCAGTCACCATTAGTATTCCATTATCGAAAATCCTTAAAAATATTAAACATAGTACTATATCAAATTAAATAACAGATTAATAATAAAATAAATTAATTTGAAGTATAAATAATTTTATTACATCTATATATCATTTTTGTAATGCAAACTTTGGCTTAACAATCTCATTATCATCCAATATTTTCTTAATACTCTCATCAGCATTATTCCTAACACTTTCATCTAATATCACATATCCACCCATACCACCATTAAGAGCTTCTTCTTCTTCTTTTTTTGATGACGAGGAGAAATTAAGATCAATTTAGAAAAAAAAAAACTAAGAAGTTTTTTCTGCCATCTGTACCTATCAAATGAGCTTGATGCACCAAAGGACTAGGAATTTTAGTAATTACAAAGTAGTGATCAAACCATGATAAGAGGTTAATTTTTTATCTTTATAAGTTAACAAAACTACGACTCACACATTTCATGTGCTTGGATTAATTCCACAACTGCCTACTCCGTGACAATCTTTTTTTGTGAACAGAGTTACTCCCAATGGATATGGTATTATCTGTCGTCTAAATATATATGGTGTCATTTCTACTTGACGAAATGAACCAAAAATACTGCAGGCCATATTAAGTGTCTAAGTTAGCTTTGTACTTAAGACTGGTTGTCATTTCTACTTGGCTTCGCTATAGCGACGGTAAAAATCGTTATAAGATTTATAACGACACTTTTCATGAGAAAATATCAAAAAATTATATGAAAATATCAATTTCCCTAAATGAACCAAAGACTGATTGTGCTTTCACTTTTTATGCCGTCAAATTGGATTTTATTTTTACTATTTTAAAAATAGAAATAATTATCATACACTATTTTCTGTCTTTGATTTCAAAAGAGTAGAAGTAAAAATTAAGATTTCAAAGCAGAAATAGTTATCAAACCGATATGGCAAAAGGTTCTTAATCTTAGAGAGTTGGCTTCTAAGTTCATTGAATACAAAGTTGGTAATGGGCAATCCATTAAGTTATGGCAAGGCCCTTGGCTTGTCGGGTTGAGGGGGGGTACGGTATCCTTAACGACCGGTATGACCGGTGCACCCTTTTTTTTCTTTTTTCTTTTTTTTTAAACCACAATTATGAGAAAAAAATAAAAAATAATAAAGTCAAGCAAAAAATTGTAAAAAAGAAAGTACATTTTTATTGAAAAATATCGTAAGCAGTTTACGATAAAAAAAACACTCGTAAGCAGTTTTACGATTGTTTTTCAATAAAAATATATTTTCTTTACAGATTTTTATTCAAACTTCTTATTATTATTTTATTTTTCTCATAATTGTGGTAAAAAGGCAAAAAAAAAATAAAAAATTAACACTGTATACCGGACATTAGTCCGGTACATTTGCACCGGACCGCCCCCCAATTTTGGCTTGTCACCTTGCAGTGCATCCTAACTGCTCCCATTGTTTTTTACTCCGACATTCCTTTTAATGCCAATGCAATTATGCAAGTGAAATAATTCTCAACGGTTCATGGGAATCCTGTCTCTACCCATGCTAGTATCATATCCATGAAGCAAAAGCTGCTGCAGCTCCCCCCCTCCCCCCCCCTCCCCCACTTCTATCTCCTAATCCAGATCGTATTTTTTGGGCGGATCAATCTAGAGTTAAGGCAGTTACTATCCGTTTTGTTAGCCCAAATGTGAGCTGGTCCAAAATGGTTTGGCATAATTTGCAGGTAATTCGGTTTGCTTTTTTCCTTTGATTGGCTTTCATAACAGGATTATGATTTGGCCCATTGAGTCCTGCTACTTGTAATGGGCCAGCTGAATCCTTTGCTCATTTTTTTTTTTGAATGTGACAAATCACACATCTCAGCTTGGTTTACTAGGATGGATTGGATGGCATCCCGCATCATCAATCTATGTTTGGCATTGATTGTCTACAAAATATGGAATGAATGAAATCGAAGACTATGGAAAATATTCTATTGCTGCTTCTGTTATTGCTCAAGAGTGTATTAAAATTATTAAATGTAAGTTCTACAATGTCAAGAAATTTAGTAAATATTTAGACAAATATCCATGCCTTGGGGTCTGGGGTTATAACTTAAACATCATTGGTCTTTGTCTCTTTGATGTGTCTGCTATAGCAGCTTAGCGGGGTATGCCCCTTTTTTTGTAATCCTTTCTTTCTTTTTATAATACTCTCAAATTAGCAATAAAATAAATTGTACTCTCGTTATTCTTTTGGGAACGGATGGAGTATGTAACTGGGTGAAGTAAGTCTTTCAAAGCAATGAATATAATTGAATTGTTTTAAACATAATCAAACATATTTAGTAAAAAAATTCCTTTTTATGTTCTCATTAATAAAAATGATAAGCTGTACTTAACAATAATTATATATCTTTTTTATAGTGATTACACAAGGAGAAATGTTTGACATTATTCATTTACAGTTATCAAGGTACTTGAAAACTCGATTCCCTACTAGCTAGGTTAAAATTTAAAGAAGTCGTTGGATTGTACGAGTTTTTCGATTAGCATAACTAATTTAATGATTATAAAAGGGGTAACCATATATACTGGAATTTAATTATGACTTTTTTCACTTGGGAGAAATTCAAACTATATAGATGAAAGTTCCTTCTTCTCTTATGGGATTGTGAGGCCTAGCCGAGCTCTTCATAGCCTGGCTTAGCAACTTTTTTGGAATGAAGGATGCTCAAATATGATAATATGTTAGCATTATATAAATTGTTTGTTTCTTTCTAATACATTAAATTTTTAGATGAGTTGATTAATTAGTATGGTATTAGACCTCTGGTTATATTTGTGTTCAAATCTTTGCAACGGCACGTTGCCCTTATAATATTGATTAATTTCATATCATATCATGTGAAAATATTAGTATGATATACATTGTTGGTGCATATTTGAAATGACTTAAGTTTTTAGATGGGTTGATTAATTAACGTAATGGAACTCCAAGATGCTTCAATTCCTTCTGTTTTTGGTTTGGATTTTTACATTATACAACAATAGCAATTAGAAATAGCATGCACGTAAAAGACTGACCAATGAAACCAACTCAAATTACAAGCCTTCCATAAAATTGAAGGAAGATTGGACCAAGAAAGAGAAAGAAATTAAGAAGAGAGAATATTACTCTTTAAAACCAACAATTTCTATAATGCAGTTGTTGAAACTGATATATAGTGTTTGGCTTAATTATTTGGAATATATATATATATATATATATATATATATATATATATATATATATATATATATATATATATATATATTTTAGTGATCTCCGATGGATTAGGGACTCTACATAGCAAACAATGTAGGCATGTAATGATTTCTGATATCCCATGTCGTACTGTTCTATGCAATTAATTTTTTGACAGATGGTTAGATTCTAATAACGAGATTTTTGTGTAGTCAATTGTAACTAAGGAAACTGTACCTTACTAGAGTTAGAATTTTGTGTTGACTGAGGAGGAGAGAAATCCACAAAGAGCATGGTCTTGATTGAGTAATTGAAAAGGGAAAAAAACGAGTAGTGATTCTTTCAAGAAACATAAGTGGCGAACTCTTAGAATTCAAGAGCGCTCTTCAAAGTCTTGATTCGGAGAGAATCCAAAGTCTCTTTCTATTGAAATGAAAGGGGGTTTTTATAGAGTTCCTAAACAATGGTCACGTGCCTTGCACATATCCAGGTCTTGTGCTTGGCATGTGATTTCGAGAAAATTCAAAAATACCCTTAATTACTTAAGTAATGCCTAAATCATCCTGTCCTTCTAGCCACCAATCCAATCCCTCAATCAATTCTCAAAATGAGTCGTCCCCACGAGCCTTCTGCCTCGGGACACGTGGAGACTTCTCCGGATCATTTAATTCTTTAGATCACACGTGAGCCCTAATTTTGTACTCGGACTTACATTTGTCCCCTGCACTTGAGTCACGCATTCGGAGGGACGATTGTGCAAAAATATTTTGAGTCTTTGAATCCTGCTTCAAAATTTCTGAATAATCCACGGGGCTCAATTGTGCAAGCCTCGTAAAAAAAACAAAAAAATCATATGAGAATCATTTATCAAATTTGTTTCCAAATTTTGCTCAATCAAATTAAATCTAAAAAACTTGTCAATCAAAGAATTAGTTGCAACAATTAATAATATATATAAATATAAATTATTCATAATTCGTAAATGAAGATGCATAATAGCATAATATAATATATATTAATTTTTTTTTTATATAATAATATTTATTTATTTTGGAATTGGTTCAAACACCCACAATTAGAGTTCTAAAACAAAATAATTTCGCAGAGATTGACTCTTGTAGAATAACAAATTTAGTAGGATACATACTCTGTATTTTATTGTGTATATATAGAAAAGAAGGGTTGAGTTTTTTCTTTGTAGCTGATGAAGGAATACAATATTAGTAGTATCGTATTGGAGAGAAGATTGAATAAATTAAAAGATTGCGCAATCAGAGATATTCGATTTCAAGTTCAGGTAATAGCAATTGAATTTATCAGTTCTCGCCATGTGAACATTCGCAGAATTGCAGTTGGTTTTTTTTTTCTTTGTTGTTGCGCCAGATTCGTAAGAACCGATGTTGGTAAAAAAGCTTTATCTATGATCATAGCTGCAGGAAAGGATGATGAGGGAAAGGATAATATATTAAAAAATAATAAGCCTACTATCTAGCTCATGATTACATTATCTTTCTAATCACGCCACTTTCATGAATAATGCTCTGCGCATTATTATGTCCTTTTTTTTTTTTTTTTTAATGCGAGTTCAATTCATATAATCTTAAGAGACAATATGACTTTCGCAAGCTTAAGGCTCTAGTTTATTAGCCTGGAAGCTTGTTAACTTACAATGACTTTTTTTTTCTTTTTTTTACATCATGCAGGCTCTATACTATACAAACTTAATGATAAAAAAAAAACGCCACTAGCAAATTGAAATTTAGAAGAAATATTAGCTGTTAACTTATAATCCTGGAAAAAAGCTTGTACACTTTTTTTTTTCGCTGCGACGGTTTTTTTTCTATTTTTTTTTATGCACTGTCACAACATTAACTGAGTTAAAATCACATATTATCAAACAAAAAGTAACTTATAAGGCTCAAACAAAATTTCGGTTCACATTGACATTTTTTTTTTATTATTATTAATTTAAATAAAAATCAGGAATTGATCCAGAAAGTCTTTTTTTCGAAATAAAAGAAAGACTTACTTTTAAGGAACTTCAATGACACTTCGTTCCATCAATTAAACAACGAATCAAGAAAGAAAGCAAGGTACCGTAGTTTGACCATCCTGGATGGGCGAACCCTAGTAGAGACCGAATCTCAGGGCGGTTGAACCTTAGTAGGCCAAATCTCAATGTGGTCGAATCCTGAGGTGACCGAACCCTAGAGGGTTTTCCGTTGTTTGATAATTTTGTTCCTTTTTCTTTTCAGGTGTCCTTAATCTCTCTTTTTCCGGGTTAAATCTTCTTATTCGAGTTTAGACTTTTTCGCACCGGACATTGTCAAAAGGAGATTATTTTCAAGGCGACCTTGTTTGTTTGGTGTTCATAATTTCTCTTTTACCATGGTAAGTACTATATTTTGAATGCTTTCCACTTCGTTTTCCTGTTTCATAGAATTCTCATATTAAATCTCCCTCGTTGTAGTGTAACTCGATTCGTGAACGTTCTGCGGACCCAAAAACTACTAAGGAAATCCCGATCATTAGCGAGTGGGGAAAAGCTCCCTTCTTTGGGCCTTTTGTCGATTTCTGGGAACAAACCAAGAATTTTGATCGTGCAACTTTTCATCCACCTAACAAAGGGGGTCTATTTCTATATGCTGCAGCTAGCGAAAGTGCGGATAGCTTTCCCTGCTCTGCTCACATTCTCCGCATGTGCATCGAAAAACAAGAGTATCCTTTCATCCGTTAAACTACTATCCGACTCATCTAGTAGCCTTCGAGGATGGCAATCTTGGGTAAGCGAGATCCTCGGGAATTCCGATTATGTGAAGTTGTTGGACAAAGCTGGGATTCTGCGTTGTGTTCGACTATGTAGGGATCTTCGTATCCAACAGGACTATGATGCCCTTACTTTATTGATTTCACGTTGGTGCTCTTCTACATGTACATTTGTCACCGCTTGGGGGGAGTTCACCCGTCCGTACACCATTATTCCAGAGGGAGGTTCTATGCCTCGCTTATATAAGAAGGACTTCCGATATTTTTCAAATGTCAGGGAATTAACTGGTTCCTCACTTTCTTGGTTCATATTTCTCCGAGCTACAGAACTTCCCTATCTTGTTGAGGACGATGGTTTTGGCACCGTACTTTACTCTCCTCATAGAGTCATGAGGCAGTTTGAATTTGACCAGAATCGACCTTTCGGCCGCTCTTGCCAGAGGGATTACGAGAGTGCTCTCCTCAATTTTGTCCCCACATCATCCTCATTTGCATAGGAGTTTCCAAAACCATCTACTGCTCCTTATGACCCTCTTCATTTTGTTATACCAGATGATTCTCGGCAAGGGCGCTATACTACTTTTGAACGCACCTACTGGCTCATCAACCTTAAAAAATGGCAAGATAATACTATGATTTGTTCGCCACCAATTTCTCCTCCCGAACGTCTTCAATGGGCCAGAATGTTATGTTCTCCTAGAACTAATACTCGTTCAGAGTGTTGGCCAACTAGTAGTCAGCTTCTTGAGCGTAGGGCTTTAATGTCTGAGTCTCTTCCTCCTCAGTCAGTAGATCCAGACGTTTCTCCCGTGCAGGTCCCTACTACTTCCTTGAATCTTTCATCACGGGCTTCATCTCGGATACCTCCTCCAGTTCCTCCCGGGGATCCTCTCACGCTGTAGGAAATCAAAGTTACTTCTTCTAAAATGAGAGCATTTGCTATTACTAACTCAGAGGTGATGCCCCCTACAAATTCTATCGTGGTTCTTGCTAGTCGTTTTGTCACTAGAAGAATGCCAAATGGGCAAACACTTATCTTAAAGCCTTTGGCAAAGCGCCCTCTTAATAATGCTAGCTCTAGTATGTCGGCAGCTGAGGATCCGGTCAAGAAATAACGCAAAATTTCGATAAAATTTGTAGCATTTTCATTTATCTTTCAACCATTCATATAGTTGTTTTTTTTTGTGTTTCCCTATGTCATTATTTCCTTATTTTTTTAGATTTCTGATGCTAATGAAGGAGATGATGATGTTCCTATTGGGTTTTATGCGGATGCTGTAAGTGAGACGGTCACGACTTCCACTACTTGTGAGCCTCCTCAGCCTATCACTGTTGCTATCGAATCTTCTTCACCGCATAATGATCGTGTTAGTCTTGATGCTGAGGATTCTTTATCTGATGTGAGTTCAGGTCATGTTGCGGGTTGTACAACTCTCTCTTCACGTCTTCTTATATCACCTCCTCATGAGAGTTTAGAAGATATCGGTGATGCTCCTATTTTCTCGAAGGGGAATCCGTCTGAGCTTATTGCTGATATTCCGCTTTTAGCGGCATCTCACGACACTTTATCCATCAGTGTGAGTATTTTCTTTAGTTAACATATACATATTTTTTTTTCTCTATAATATATTATTATTTCTTTTTTTATCATTTTTCTTCTTCTTCTCTTTTTTTTTCAGAGTGAGAAGAAAAATTTGCCCTTATCTGTCGAGTCACTTGCTTTATTTGATGCTCTCAATCCGGGTGTCGCCACCTTGCCGTGTAATGATGACCTTGGTTATCCTCCTACTGACCAAGGCTTAAAGGATTTATCAGCAACACAACAGCCGCCTGTTTCTTCATCCTTTGTTAAGGAGTCATCAGCAGCACATCAGCCACCTGTGTCTTCATCTTTTGTCCCAAGTGATTTTATGGTGGCTTCTAAAGTGGCTCCTACTAGAGCTTCCTTCAATCCAAGTGGAGATCTTATTTCTTGGAGGGGTTTCCAGATATCTTCTTCCAGCCAGGAAATTCTTGATCGTCTCTTAACTCGGTTTCCACAAACACTTGACCATCTGCATAGCCCCCATCCAGACTTTCTTTTTGGATCGACTTACTAGCCTTATTCTCGAGTTGCACAGTCTTTCTTTCTATTCTTTGCGAGCCGAAGACTTAGATAGATTTAGAAGTGAGCTTAATGACTTCTCCATTGTTGGCTTTGATATGTCCCCCTTTCGGGCTCGGTTAGATCTTCTCAGTTCCACTTTTCAGATCATTGCACTACGATCAGAGGTTACTATGTATCAATGTGAGAATAACTCATTTTTAGAACAACTTTCGGATCTTGAGAAAATCACAAACGAACTGGAGACCCAACTTCAGGGTTTAAAATCAAATATCCAAACTTTTCAAAAGCTGAAAGCCATGATGTAAAAAGGCTCGTGGATGTTGCTTATTGCTAAATTGGAAGCCCTAGCTTTGCCCCCCGCTTCAATTTGATATGTCATGGCCCTTAGATCATGACTTTTTGTAGTTTTTTTATTCCTGTATCAAAAAACTCATTTACGTATATTCCTTTTATTGGAAATAAAGTTTCTTTAGCCTTGTTAATTGTCGTTAATTTGAATTTCTTTTTTAAGACTCAATAATTAACATTGAATCTCAAGTTATTCAAATTAATATTCTAACACCATAATTTGAATAATAAAAAGGCAAACATGAATGTGAATAAAACACGTTTTTTTGTTCGCAAACCAACACTTGAATCCATACTTTTAAAATCAGAAAAATATTTAAGTATAAGTGAAAGTTTGACATTTTGTTAATAATCATGTTGCTTTTAACGAAAAGCATAACGTTTCAAATTGTCATAATAATAAATCTTGCTTTTATCGGTGAAAGCATAACGTTCGCCACTTTTAGAGATAAAGTGTAACTTTCTTGGATTTAAGGACTTAAACTCAGGTGCCTTAATTACTTTTAAAGTTGAAAGAATAACTTTTCTGTGATGACTATCTCATGTATAATATTTCTTTACCCATTTCAGGTTCAATGGGCCCGAGATAGTATCTGATCCCATACGAGATATTTTGCAATATCCGCTTTTCGAGATCTCTACACCCTATATCTGGGCCTTCCCATTTGGGGAAAAATTTGGTGGTTGGTGTTCCCTCATGACTTGATTCATTGTCTTGAGCACCAACTCCCTACCGAATCATCCGGTACCACCGCAGCGATGTTGTATTGTTGTTGCAGTTTTTCATGGTATCGTTCTAATTTTTCTTTAGCTTTGTCTCGGAAGTCGATTAATACTTCTAGAAGCGGTGGTGGTTCTCTTCCTCGACTAAGCTTGGTCTCATCCTTGCCGAAGGATCTCTATTTCAACAGAAAGATACCTTCTTCACCATATACTTAATAGCGTATGGGGTTTCATATGTAGGCTTTCTTTTTGAAGTTCGATAGGCCCATAGTCTTTATTAGTAAACTGATTCGCCCATGTTTTCGGGTGATCATCCAGGGTTTTCGAGAGAATCTTGATCAAAGTTTTGTTTGTGGCCTCTGCTTGTCCATTGCCTTTCGGGTAATAAGGAGATGATTTGTAATGTTTTACCCTGTATCTATCTATCAGGCTCTTGACATCCCTAATGATGAAGGGAGTTCCATTGTCTGATAAAATGACATTCGGGATTCCGAAACGACAAATAATATGCTCCTTGATGAAATTTGCCACTGCTGGTCCTGTAGCCCTCTTCAAGGGTATTGCTTCTACCCACTTTGTGTACATCTCAGTGGCAGTCAAGATCCAGATGTTCTCCTTTGAATTGGGATGAATAGGACCTATAAGATCCATTCCCTATGTATGAAAAGGCCATGGTGTTGTTAAGTTTTGCAAATCCACAGCGGGAGCATGAATCAAGTTTCCGTGAATTTGGCATACGTGACACTTCTTGGCAAACTCTAAGCAATCGACTTCCATTCTAGGCCAGTAGTAACCATGATTAATCAACTGTTTATACAACTTGGCTCCTCTTTGGTGTTCATCTTTATGCATTTGGTAGACCAAATCCTTGGCCTCTCCTAATTCCAAACACCATAAGGGTTTGCCGTTAAATCCTCTTTTAAATAATTCTCCATTTTATAAGAAGAATCATTGTACTTTCTTCTTTATAGTGACTGCATCCTTCTTTTCAACAGGAAGACTACCGCTTTGTAAAAACTCTATGTATGGGCTTCGCCAGTCTGCTATGTCATCGATGAAGGCACATTCTTCCTCCCCAGGGCATTCTTGGCACGAAAGACATTGTCGTTGAAGTGCATCTACTTCTTTCTTCATTTCGGGCCAATAATACCCTTGGCATTGCAACCTTCGATACAATCCAATATCTGCCAATCCGCAGTTTTCTTCATGTACCTGATAGAAAATCCTATTTGCTTCATCCTTCCCCAAGCATCTTGTCAGAACACCATCTGCTTCTTTATAGTAAAATACTCCTTTAATGATGCGGTATTTCTGAAGCTCCGCCGGTGATATATTCCCTTCTTTTGTTTGTAATTGATGAGAGATGGCATGTCTCCAATCTTCTGTCAAATCTTTGGGGAATAATTCCAGCACCGTGGTTGGGAGGATTCTTTTGATTACCTTCACATCCAAGTCTTCTCCTTTGATATATACTCTAGATGCTACTGTGGCTAATGCATCAGGTTGTCTATTTTATACTCTTGGCACATACTCAATCACTACCTTCTTGAAGGCTTCCATCACTTTTTATGCTACAGTTCGGTATGGTGCCAAAGATAGGTTCCTTTACTGCAAATTGACCTCTTATTTGTTGAACTATCAGATTTGAATCTCCCTTTACTTTGAGGCACTTGGCTCCCAATTCTCTAGCCGCTAATAATCCCAATATGAATGCCTCATATTCTGCTTCATTGTTCGTGCAAGGGAAATCCAGTTTGTATGACAAGGCCACTTCCTTTCCTTCCTTGGTAGTTAATACCACACCTGCCCCTCCTTTTCCTTCTGCGGATGACCCGTCAAAGGCCAAGTTCCACCACTCTGAATCTTCATCCACCACATCAATTTTTTCTACTTCTCCCCCTGGAAGATCTTCTGAAGGAGGTTCATATTCTCCATGCGGAAACTGAGCGAGCAGGTCTGCTAATGCCTGACATCTGATTGCCTTTAGTGTTACTCACTTGATGTCATATTCTGAAAGGATCATCATCCATCTTGCAGGTCTTCCTACCAACGTTGACCTAGTTAGCAAGTATCTGATTAGGTCAGTTCTCGTTGCAAGTTTCACTTCGTGTGCCAAAAAATAATGACGCATTTTCTGTGCGACAAACTCCAGTGCCAAACAATGTCTCTCCAACTGTGAGTACCTGGTCTCTGGTTGTGACGCCCCCAAAATAGGTATACATCACCCATTCTGAGTTGTTAATACATGGTACAGAAACAACTACAACTTTATTATTACAATAGTAAAACTGTGAGTTTGGATACAAATATTATCTTCTAGACAATATCTATACCCAAATAAATACTCATCACATTTATTGATACATTATTTTACAAAAATGGTGAGGAATACTAAACAACTTTCTCTATAACTATCATTCCATACCCCGAATCGTACTCGCTACATTCTCGCCTCCTGAGAAGAAAAATGGAACAAAAAGGAAAAGTGTGAGCTCAACTAGACCAGTAAAGAATATTATGACTAAGATAATATACAACAAATTATCGTTAGTCTTCAACAGGGAAAAATCTCATAGAATACAATAGACAACAAGTTTTAAATCAATATTCGCAGCGGAAATAATAATTCATTAGAAGAGTTAAGTAGAGAATGCAAACTACTATCTTCTATGTATGAATTTAAAAGTTCATCGTCTATCTTTTAACCTGTAACATCAATCAATATATATCTCGAATCAAATATTCATCTTTGCACTACTGTGCCAAAAGATATTCATCGATTAATTCATGTTCATCTAAACACTTGTTCATCTTTGCACTACGGAACAAAGATATTCATCGAAAATCATTCGCTCTTTGCACTACAGAGCCAAAAATATTCAATAATATCATCATTTAAGACCGAGGATGATGAAAAATATTTTTAAAGAAAGCGAATCTAGTGAAACAAAATGACAAGGATTAAGGATTAAGGATTAGTACTTTGTTTTATCCATGTCTAAAAAATACCTCAAAAATAATCATAGTGGTGTAAAATTCAAGAATGATCAAAACATGGATACAATCAAAGCTAGTATCCACAATAGATATTTTAGACGAAAAGGAAAAATTTTCATTTTTCAGATGAATAGTCTTAGTATTAAGTGAATAATTATAAGTATACGTGAATAGTCACAGATATCGTGAATAAGAACTCAGACACCAAAAGTTCCAAATTTGATAAAAACTTCAGATCAATATTTCAAAGATAATGATATTGAAGAAATAATATCATTACAAAAAATAATATCCCTTACCTCGATAGATCAAGATTTAAAATTTGAAACACCTGATATAAAGGCTATGACTTGAACTTGCACCGTATAGTAATACTCAAAGTATACTCAAAATACTCACAAGAATACGCTCGATAATATAGAGAGGGAGAAAAAACTTCAGTTTCTGGTGTGATTTTCAATTCTAACCTAAGCACCCTATTTATAGGAAAATGCTTATAACACCAAAGTAGAAAATTTATTAAAATATTTATTATTATTTTCTAAAACTTCCTACGCACATATTTCTTAATCCAAGATCAGCCACACATGTAGCCCACCTCCCAAAAAGTAATAAAAATGTTTTTCTTATTTAAAATAATTAAAACTTCCAAAAATCAATTATTTCGGAGCTTCGGAACTTCAATAATTCATAATAAATAGCCCTTTGCCAGAAAATTTTGAAACTCGCATCTTTCCATAGGAAATTATATTATCTACAACTTTGCAGAAGGAATTTTTTCCAAATTCCAAACAAAAATTAACCGAAATCCACAAATGGGCGATTTTACAGGCTATAATCAAATTTCGGTCAATAATTGTGTCCACCAACACACAAAATATGTGTTAAACATTTAATGCCACAAAAATACTTTTCCTCCTCATATACTCATATATCCCACATTCATTATAAAAATATCACCGTTAATATATTATTAAAATAATATATTTAAATGAATTATTTTATCGGAAAAGATAAAATATTAATTTTCAACAATTGTCACATTAAAAATTTCTCCATATATATCCACATAAAATCAATATTTTCCTCATCATATAAATCAATAATTAATTATTCACAAATAATATTACGAGAATCACAATATTGACAATCAAAGTGCGGTTCAGGAAGAGGGCTTTCCAATAAGAATTTCTCCTTCTTGGCGCGCAATTAGGTGACCAAACCTCTCCTTAGATGTAACTTTCTAGACATTGCCAATAATGTTATCTAATAATATTATTCGATAATATGAATTATTGCTTCGATAATGAAAAATAATCGTGTAATGACAATTATTGAAACAACAAAGAATATAAAATATCAACGCAACAATTATTAAATCAATAAAATACTTTGAGCGATAATTCATCGTAACCATTATTGATTAGTGCCTTCTTCTACGTAAGAATCAATAATTGGTGCAATATTGTGTCTTCTTGTGTTTTAACCACCAGTATTTTAACAAGATTAACTAGCGAATAACAACTACTGTGCTTATTTTTAAACAACTTATATTTGTCGCGTTTCTTCATCCAATCGCTTTCCTTTATGGGTCCCACACATGGCTGCACCGTCGTAAGAATATTCCCAAACAGATCTTTAATATTCCACGACCAAAAAATAATATTCTCCGACAACAATGAATATTTTATAACCACTTGTCATTTTGAAATATTTGCGTATTTTACCCATAACTATCCACATTAATCAAATCAACCCTTACTATTTCAAAATAATAAATAGAAAAAATTAAATTTCATTAATAATAAGTTGGGGTCTTACACTGGTCCTCTGATTATTCGGCTGATGTAGTACACAGGCTTTTCTTCCCCATCTACCTCTTGAGTGATCAATCCTCCTATAGACTTTGTGGTAGATGTGATATACAGCTGCAATGGTATTCCTCTTTGTGGTACTACCATCGTTTTTGTCGAGGCCAAATTTCTTTTACTTTCACAAAGGCTTGTTGTTGGTCCTGCCCCCAGTCCCATTCTGTCTTTCCCTTTAACAACTTTCCGAAAGGTTTCGTGACTTCTGCTAATGCTGGCATGAATCTCCTCATGTAGGAAACTTTCCCTAGAAAGCTCTTCAACTGTTTCTGCGTTTTTGGTGGGGGTATATCTGTAATAGCCTTTGCCTTGTTTGGGTCTACCTCCAAACCTCTGTTGTGCACCAAGAAGCCCAAAAATTTTCCAACTGTCATCCCAAAGGCGCACTTTTTTGGGTTCATCTTTAACTTATACATGCGACAATGTTCAAACACCTTTCTTAAATCCTCTATGTGGGTTGTCTCCTTTTTAGATTTCACCACTATATCATCCATGTATTCCTCCACAATGTTATGGATCATGTCATAAAAGATGGCGTGCATTGCCCTTTGGTAAGTTGCTCCCGCGTTCTTCAACCCGAATGGCATTACTACATAGTAGAAATTCCCAAAAGGGGTACGAAAGGTTGTCATCTTCGCATCCTCTATTGACATCTTTATCTGATTGTAGCCTACGAACCCATCCATAAATGACATCATCTCATGATTGGCTGTTGCATTTACAAAAGTGTCTATATTGGGTAGCGGATACATGTCTTTAGGATACTCCTTATTCAAGTCTCTGAAATCCACGCATATTCACAACTGCCCATTAGATTTCTTTACTGGTACTATGCTAGATAACCATACTGGATGTTGAATTGGTTTGATGAATCCTACATCTAACAACTTCTTTATCTCTTCTTTTATTTGTGTTTCAACTTCTGGTGCATAGGTGCGAGGCACTTGCTTCACTGGTTTAGCTCCTGGGCTTAAGTTCAGATTATGCTCTACCAACTCCTTGTCAATCCCTGGCATCTCATTATAGTTCCTAGCAAACACATCCACATACTCTCGTAGTAGCTACATCAGCTCTTCCTTTTGGTTGGCGTTCAGCTCCTTGTTAATGTAAGTCGGCTTTGGCGTTCCTTCTCCTGTTGCTAGATCAACTTCCTCCAATTCATTTTGTTGAGGTTTTGGCTGGTCCTCGAAACATTCCGGAGCTGGTTCCACCTTCTGCTGCACGATTTCTTCCTTTGTGTTGCTACTGGAGTGGCTTGTCCAATACGTTGTTTCCTCCTTCCAGTTCGATTTCTCCTGCCGCCAATTTCTCATGGTAAATCCTTCGTAAATTAGAACAATCTATAGTGGAATATCCGGCGTACTGGTGGTATACACAGAAGTCTGGTCTCCTCTTTATCTCTTCTGTTACAACAAATCTGGGCCTTGGAGGTTTTACAACTCCATGTTACCTACTTTAACGTCTACAAATCCTAAATGCCTTCTCACTGCACGTAATAGCCCCTGGGATTGGTAATCTGGAAAACTTTTCTCCTGGTTTTCCATGGTTCCTTTCATTCTTTCCATTCTTTTCCCTCTTGCCCCCTTGTGGCTTTTGCTGTGAATCTGCTTAAGCCACAGTAGCAGTTCTTTTGCCCTTCCACGTAACAGTCGCATGGCTTGTGGGCAAAGTCATAATTCCTCCCAAGTCTTGTGCAAATGTTGATAGTGTTGCAAAGGAACCACATGCTTTAGTGACCAAGTGTTGCTTAAAGGTATCTAAGGCACCATTATTGCATATGCTCACTAGATTCTTCTCCTCAATCGGCTCCACACATTTTTGTGCCTGAGCCCTGAATCTGTCCACGTAATCTGACAGCTCCTCATTCGACTTCTGTTTGAATCTTATTAACTCCACGATGGTCACCTGTTTCTGCATATAGAAAAACTTCTTAAAAAATTGTAACTTCAAATAGTCCCAATCTTGGACTAACCCTTTCTCTAGATTGTAGTACCAACTGAAGGCACTATCTGTCAATGTTTTACTGAACCCAAGGAACAAGAGGTTATGATTGATTACTTCATCATAACCCAACCACAGAGACATCGACTCTACAAACCTGGCTATATGTTCTCTCGCATTCCCTTTTTCTCCATCAGTACTTGGGAATTGTGGTGGATGCTCAATATACCTATTTGGGTAAAGTTTGTCTCCGTATATATGTGTTGGGTATGGTGGAGTGAAGTCCAATTCTGATGGTCTGGTTGTTTGTCTTCGAAGTTGATTGATTACGTCAAGCATATCACCTTTTGTCACATACTGACTTATTGTATGGACTTTCTGAGGGGTTGTAATGTATTGTTGCGCTGGCGGTGTATATGGTAAGGAGATCTGCTGGTGTACACTGGCATCATGCAAAGCTTGCATTGCTTGTACTTGTTGGCTTGTTTATTGGGCGTGGCTCGGTATAGTCGGTATCTGCACTTGTAAAAAAGCTGGGAGTGTGGTGGGAATGAAGATTGGTTGAGGTTGACTTGTTTCCACTCTGGGTTGTGGTACATCACCACTGGTTTGAGGCTCTAAATGGATGATTGGAATCGGTTAACTCTCCGTTGTTGGAGGCACATTCTAATTGTCCTTGTTGACATCCACTCCTGCTCGTTCTACCTGCGAACTTCCTGGAAACATAGCTTTGAAGGTTGGAATCTGCATTAACTGCTGACAAAAATTTCCCATCTCTTCTTGTTGCTTCCGCATTTCCAACATCATGGCCATCATCATCCCTTGTCCTTCTCTTGCCTCCTTCAAGGCCTTGAGCATCTCCAACTGCACAGCATTCGTGGTTATTTGTTCTCCACTTGCTTCCTCACCTTGTCTTCCTGTGCCTATCTGTCTGACATTGGTTTGTTGTTGATAAGCCATATGTGGTGATGTTGAACTTCCTTCAGAAATGTCTTCTATGAGAGGTTAATCGAGATCCAGATTCGTGCCTTGAAAATGTTGATTTGTTTGCCTCTGAACCGGATCCGGTGAAGTAATGCTAGGTGTCGGTGAAACTCTTCCTATAGTTCTCCCGCTTCGAGTTGTGGAAATACCCTTTACGAATTCTACACCTCCCCAGCAGAGTACAAAATTTTGAGTAGGACATATAGCAAATAAATGCACAACATTGTCATATAATCATAGATATAAATATACTCCAAGATGTGACTTACCTGGAGAAAATTTGTAATATAAATATACTCCAAGATGTTCCTGATGGAATATGTGTTCTCCCGCTAGGAGATTATGTAGCGAATCACATTTTTCCTGAGTAAATAAAATAAGATTTTACAGTAATAATTTTTTTTTGTATGTATTATTATATTATCATGTGTAGTGTAATGTGTGATGTGGTGATATGTTAAGTATAATAATTAGTATTTATTATATTTAATAAATACCAATCTAATTTCATGGAAATGATTTACGGATTTTTTTTTATTTTTATTTTTTACCCAAATTGGTGTAATGCATTTTATCGTATTTAGTATATGTTATAAGTGGTGCATTAAGTGCAGAGAGAAAGGTAGTGGGTTATGCTTGCCAAACACAGCCTTAAAATTAAAGCTTATCAGTAGAAAATTAACACTCAGCCTATTAACGTGGCCTTTAAACAGAGATTCTTGACTTAGTGGTCTAGCATGTCTTGGCGATTATTTAATAACCTAGCTCAACAATTCAAACTTTACCTATAATATGATTACCAAACAAGATGTGTTTATAAAACAGAGTTTTGTTTTTTTTTTCTTAAGGTCAGTTTTCTCTCTAGTAAACATAAACAGTGGTATACAAATTTTAAAATTTCTACGAGATGGGTTAAGCTAGTAAGAGTTAGAAGAATACCCAAATTTTGGGATTATTAAGGAAGAAGAGCTGGAACAAAAGACAGCAGAAGCTATTGTCACAGAGAATTCGAAATTTTAAGGTAATCTTCTCTCTATCATATAGTACATATACATGTTTATAAAAGAAATGTGTTATTTGATGTATTTGCGATGTTGGGATTAAATGGTTGAGTACGCTTAGTTGGTAAAGTAATTGGTAAATTTAATTTGTATAACAACCAATCATGTAGGTATTATCAAAACTCACAGTTTTCTTATATCAAATATTTTTCTTTAATTTAGAGGAAGGGTGGTATGTATTTGTTTACAGTAAATACGTTTGGCTAAACTGTGAATAACAGTGTGTGATGTTAGATTATATAACCACTGATTACTTACAGAGTTTTGGTATCATTTGTAGCAGAAGATATGTTATGGAAACTTAAAGTAAATTAAAGATAATCAACTTAAGAAATTATTTAGTTTACAAACTAATATGTAGAGTTTAGCTGTGTATATCAGACTGTTATGGCTGGAATTTGTGTAAAGGAGATAGGTTGGATGTGTGAAGGCATAAGGGAGATAAAAATGGGATTGAAGAGCAAACCAATAGCTATGCAAAAGATGTCTTAAAACTATGCACACTAACTGTTCGATAAAAGTCCCTAATGGACTGTTTTACTTAAAAATTGATTATTTGATAGAATTAAAGCCTAGGCTGGATATGTATACCATACATGATGATAATTAGAGTATTTGGGTTTTTCAAGTTAGAAAAAAAAAACAACTTAATTTTAAGCTTCAATGAAAAGTCAAAAATTTATTTAGTGGATTAGATTCAACCACTGTTTTGAGTGGCCTATGGAATCTGAAATGGAGTGATCAGAACTTCTAAATACAGTCCTTTATATGATACACAACCTATGTCAAATTTGTCACAATCTGGTATATAAGCTAAATTATACAAGACCGCAAAGTGACCACGCGGGAGAGGGAAAAAGTAACACTTGAATGGCAAAAGTGACAAGTGAGACAGAAAGGTTGGTGAACAATTAAATGACCCATTTTGACAAACTAACATAATTTTATGAAACTAATTATCAAGTATGGTTTTGGTTGGTTTTATAATTATGTATATAGACTTTCCTTTGGGATGTGTAAGTCTAGAGTTGAAGGAGAATCTGGGGAGGCGAGAGGCTACCGCTTTGACAGAAGACGATGAAACATAATTGGCTCAATGGGAGCTTTACATTAGCGTTCAGTTAGTACACTTATATGGCTAGAGATGCTTAATTGTTGGTTCCTTCTTATAAGCAAAGTTATCACCTATTTTGAGTTCCAAAATCTAATATAAACGGGTTAAAACTTTCTAAATAAAAAAAAATATATGATTTACATCAAATCTCCAATTCAATGTGGATGCTCGAATATGTAGAAGCTATAATGAAGTAATAAGTTATAAAGAAGAAGAGTGGCAAGGTTAGGGACTGTTAGGTATGTTTGGGACCGCAAGGCCAACCTAGGCCACACTTAGCTTGGCTTAGCCCCACGGGACCAGTTAAAGTTTGGCTTCCTACATGGCTAGTCAAGTTGGAACTGTTATTTAAAAAAAAAAATTATTTGATGTACTTAGTTGAAAAGGGGACTGTTTTGACATTATGAAGGAAAATAAGATTATGTAACACTATGGCATACAAAAATGAAATTATAAATCATGGGAAATGACTATGCATGAACCATACATGTGGGAAATACTCTCAAAACATGACCTAAGCTATGAAGACACCTTGTGTGCTATAAATTAAGTAACAAAAGCATGAAATGCTCATATACTAAAGTTACTAATAGAGTGTAAATAATTATTGTAATAAGCATACTGAACTCTATTAAAGAGACAAATGGCTATTTTGAGAGCATACATGAGGTATTTGAAAAATGTGTACAAGTATTTCAAAAGTAACAACACAAACTAAAAATATAATCAATGTGATTATGTGATATGTGAAAATACAAACTATATGACTTGTATGTTTGGCTAATGTACTTGTACATACAAATATAATTGTGTAGGCTTTGTGAGAACAAGTTAAGCTGAATTTAATCAATAGTCTACAAACAAGGCAAGTATCTAAATCTTACTCTCTATTGAGCAAGTATTTTGAGATTATTCATATGTTGATGTGTTCTCTAATTTCTGAACTGCTTTCATTATTTATGAATATTGTAAGATTGAATAATATTTTTATTCCAATCACTTCAAAAGATTGGGTAAACTATTATCTTATGCATGAAAGAGAGTTCTGCAAAGAAGTCTCGAGCCATTCTTTACGGCCGACACACAATGTGAAATATTTCAATTAAGTCTTGAAATATTATTGTGCCATGATTTAAGTCGTCCCAAATATATTGTTGTAGTTGGAATCTAAAACTGAGATTGAACATACCCTTAAATGGGATATTTTATTGCACTGAATGGTGATGTAGAAACATGAAAATTGTTCGGAAAAGATAGTATTGATCAATACAGGACATAAAGGGTCGATCACCCTACGTCTTTAGTAAGTTAAGATTTGTTCATCCGATAATATTTCGATTGAACCTTTTTAAGAAAAAGAAAAATATGTTCATGGTCTTAAAATCTCTCGATTATTCAATGTTGTTATGATATTTCAAAAATGTGAATGATTCAAGATTTATTGCTTTACAGTTTTGATTCACTGACAAAGCATGCTTCAAAGAAAACATTTATTTCTTGTTAAGTTTTAAAGAATGCTATTACTTGCTGAGCAATTAAATGCTCATACTTGTTTTATTAAATGTTTTCAATTTGGCGCAGACTCTAGCGCGTATGGTGCAGGAAAGACAAGGGAAAAGAAAAAATAGAAGAATAGCTGAAGAGTGTTGTAATAGATAGTTTTCATGTTTATAAATATTAAACTATCATGTAATACACGCTTAAAGGTTTGAGTACCTGGGATTAGAAGAACTTTGATGTAATAACTTTATTAAGTTCATGTTTATTATATTCTGGAAGTTTTATATCGTGAGCACTGAATAAGGGTTTCAAGTACCCGAATTAGGGGGCGTCACAGGTTGGTATCAAAGCTTTAAGTTAGAAGCCTTAGGATGGGAACCTTAGGTTATAACTTTAAGTTAGGGCGACAGACGTAAAATAAATAACTTATATAGAGTTGCAAGAAGGTGAACTGTGGAAGTTCATTTTAAAATGTGAATATAAAATAATTTAAAAATAACTGTTATTTGTTATTTGTTATATAACTTGTATTATGTATTAATCAAGTTATTTGTTTTGTGTAGGATGACAGAGATTCGGGAGGAATTAGTTTTTATTGAGGAAGCGGATCGCTTCCACCACCAAGAGTGTGAGCCAAGAAGTGATAGATTTAGATCCAGAACCTACATAAGAAGAGGAGGATCCAGAGGAGGAGATGCTTGAGGTACTAGATGTTGGGCCTCAACAAGACGAGATGGAAGAAGCAATGATACAGCTAGGGGCAATGATCCATTATATGATGGAGCAGAACAATGAATTGCTAGCTAGACTTCGTGTATCTCGAAGATAAGGTCCGAAATCGGGAAGAATGTAGATTCACGGATTGCATAAAAGAACGACATGGAATGGAAAATATTATGACAAATTTCTAATGATTATATTCACCATTTAGAGGGTTGATTAGATGAGTCTGAAAGGCAAAAGGAAATGATGAATTTTGTATATATTCATTCCATGGAAAGGGTCCAGATACAATTGCAGAATCACCCCGTGAGCTAGATGATCACTAGATATTCTATTTCATGAGCGAAAGTATATAGCTATTCTTGAAGAGGAAGCGCGCATTCCATCACTTCAAAGTCAAGGGATATGGATATTTGAGTGTCAGTCTGGAGATGT
The DNA here is from genome assembly GCA_020205605.1 of Panax ginseng. Taxonomy (NCBI): domain Eukaryota; kingdom Viridiplantae; phylum Streptophyta; class Magnoliopsida; order Apiales; family Araliaceae; genus Panax; species Panax ginseng. Next base: position 150,611,243 of record CM035134.1, read on the forward strand.
TTATGGCATGTATACCTATGATAATGTAAATACTCTAAATGGGTTCGTATGTGTAGGATGTAAAAGTATCCCACTTTTGGTAGCTCTATGGGGATATCTTTTGGGAATCCTAACCAGAAAATGGTTATGGATTAGTATATATAAATTTTTTTTGCTAGCAATGTTATGTACATAGTAAAAGGTGAATATGTAGTAGCCGGTGGAGCTAACAAAGATAGAAATGATCAAGGCATATGTAAGAGCATGTTTAAATTATAATAATATTAAATATATTGTTATGAATGTTATTGTTTTACATTTTGTATGAATGTTCATATAATGAATGATTTTATAATATAAAACAGATATAAAATGCCACCCAGAATTAGAGGAGGAAGAGTACCTAGGGTACGAAGAAATGCTAATGTGGAACCTAACACTGAGAATAGAAACGAAGAGGTTCATAATGAAAATGAAAATAGGAATGAAGCCCAAGAAAATCCTATGCAGCAATTTGCACGTTTTATGATGGAAGCTTTTCAGAACAGGAATGCTCCACCACCGTCATGAAATGTTCCACCACCACTACCAAATTGCTTCATGGGGCTAGCTTCAAAGATTTTAAAAGTGTAGGACCTCCACGAGTTTAGAGGACTACCAACCAATCGAGGCTCAATCGTGGATTCAAAAATGGAGAAAGCCTTTGAGATAGCAGGGGTAAGTAAAGAGCGAAAAACTTCATTTCTTTTTATATATCTTTGAAAGGGAAGCAAATTTTTTGTGGAAGCGAATAAAAACTAGAAATAGATGTCAGTGTAATAAGGTGGTCCAAATTTAAGAAACTTTTCTTTGAAAATTACTTCCCTCCTGGAATGCAAAGTAGGATGGAAGTCCGATTCCTTGATCTTAAACAAGGTGATATGACTGTATCTGAGTATGCAGCCAAGTTCAATGAGTTAGCACGGTTATTTCACATCAAGTAAATACGGGAAGAACGGAAAGCAAGACGGTTTGAGTTAAGTTGATCAGCCTTGGATCTACAATAAGTTGTCAGTATTGCAGATTGGAACTTATGCCGTTCTCCTTGAGAAAACAATTATAGCAGAAAGTGGTATTGAAACAACAGGTAGGTATAACAAAGATAAGAAGAATAAAGGACAGTCTGAAGGATTGGTTAAACCAGAGGGTACTAATAAGTGGAATAAGAAAAGGAAATGGAATAATGTTGGGAACACGAGTAGTGTTCAAGGTGGACAGCAAAAGAAGAAAATTGAAGCGTGCAAGAAGTGTGGAAAGAATCATCTGGGCATTTGTCTAAAAGGGCAGACGGTTTGTTATAAGTGTGGAAAGGAGGGACACATTTCTCCTAACTGTCCAAATCCAAAGAAAAATTCTGGGTGTTATGTTTGTGGATCGATGGATCACTTTGCCAGAAATTGTCCGAAGAAAGGAGCAGAGGGAGGAAGTAGTGGTAAAGGAAACAGTGGCACTAAAGCACTTACAATTGGCACAGCTACACCAAGCAAGCCAACTGCTAGAACGTTCAATATGATGGCAAAAGATGCGGTAACATCTAAAGATGTGGTTTCGGGTATTGTCCCGATCAACAATATTAATGCTTATGTATTATTTGATTCTGGGGCAACCTGTTCTTTTGTATCACATGAATTCGCTAAGCGCATAGAAATGCCCTTATTGAATTTAGAAATACCCATGGTTATAGAAGTGGCTAATAAGGAAGTGATTCATGTAGAGCATGTCTATAAGTATTGTTGCGTTAAGATAGGAGAATGTGAACTTACAGTAGATCTAATTCCAATACAACTCGGGGGATTTGATATTATTTTTGGAATGGATTGGTTGTTTAAACATGGAACAACCATCAATTTCCAAAGAAAATCTGTAAGTTTTAAACCTGCAAAGCAACCGAAGATCGTGTTTTACGGCAGTAAATCACCAAAGCAGTCGCGATGCTTAACGATGATGCAAGCAAAGAAGTTGTTACAAAAAGGTTGTATGGGTTATCTCGCATATGTGGTAGACACTCAACAAGAAGGAGCAAGGATAGAAGACATTGTAGTAGTAAATGAGTTTGTAGATATTTTCCCTGACGAGTTACCAGGCCTTCCGCCAGACAGGGAAATAGAATTCGTTATTGATCTAGTACCTGGCACAACACCAATTTTAAAAGCACCATATAAAATGGCTCTTAGAAATGAAAGAATTGATGATACAGTTGCAGGAATTGTTGGATAAGAAATACATTCGACCCAGTACATCTCCTTGGGGAGCGTCTGTGTTGTTTGTAAAGAAGAAAGATGGATCTTTAAGACTTTGTATTGACTACAGAGAGTTGAACAAAGTGACGATCAAGAATAAATATCCTTTACCCAGAATCGACGATCTTTTTGATCAACTGAAAGGGGCGAAATATTTTTCAAAAATAGATTTGAGAACTGGATACCATCAGTTGAAGGTAAGGGATGAAGATTGTAAGACCCCAACTTATTATTAATGAAATTTAATTTTCTCTATTTATTATTTTGAAATAGTAAGGGTTGATTTGATTAATGTGGATAGTTATGGGTAAAATACGCAAATATTTTAAAATAAGCAAGTGATTATAAAATATTCATTGTTGTCGGGGAATATTCGTTTGGTCGTGGAATATTCGTATGCTTGTCGGGAATATTCATATACGACAGCCAACCATGTGGGGCCCCATAACCTGAAAGCGATTGGATGAAGAAAACGACAAATATAAGTTGTTTAAAAATAATTGGCGTAGTTATTCTCAGTTATCTTTGTTAAAATACTCGGTTGGTTAAAACACAAGAAGACACTGCGGTATTGCACCAATTATTGATTCTTACGTAAAGAAGGCACTACTCTAATAATGGTTACGGTAATAACCGCTCGAAGATTTTATTGATTTAATAATTGCTTTGCGTTGATATTTTATATTGTTTGTTTTTTCAATAATTGTCATTACTCAAGATTTTCATTATCGAAGCAATAATTCATATTATCTCAATAATATTATTAGATAACATTATTGGCAATGTCTAGAAAGTTCTGTCTAAGGAGAGGTTTGGTCACTTAATTGCGCGCCATTAAGGAGAAATTCTTATTGGAAAGCCCCTTCTTTCACTTGAACCTTTGATTGTCAATATTGTGATTCTATAATATTATTTGTGAATAATTAATTATTGATTTATATGATGAGGAAAATATTGATTTTATGTGGATATAGATGGAGAAAATTTTTTAATGTGACAATTGTTGAAAATTAATATTTTATCTTTTTCTCGATAAAATAATTCATTTAAATATATTATTTTAATAATATATTAACGGTGATATTTTTATAATGAATGTGGGATATATGAGTATATGAGGATGAAGAGTATTTTGTGGGCATTAAATGTTTAACACATATTTTGTGTGTTGGTGGACACAATTATTGAATAGAAATTTGATTATAGCACAAAATCGCCCATTTGTAGATTTCGGTTAATTTTTGTTTGGAATTTAGAAAAAATTCCTTCTGCAAAGTTGTAGATAATGGAATTTCCTATGGAAATATGCGAGTTTTGAAATTTTCTGGCAAAAGTGCTATTTATTATGAATTATTGAAGTTTCGAAGCTCCGAAATAATTAATTTTTGGAAGTTTTAATTATTTTAAATAAGAAAAACGTTTTTATTACTTTTTGGGAGGTGGGCTAAATGTGTGGCTGATCTTGGATTAAGAAACATGTGCGTAGGAAGTTTTAGAAAATAATAATAAATATTTTAATAAATTTTCTACTTTGGTGTTCTAAGCATTTTCCTATAAATAGGGTCTTAGGGTTAGAATTGAAAATCACACCGAAATTGAAGTTTTCTCTCTCTCATATTATCGAGCGTATTCTTGTGAGTATTTTGAGTATACTTTGAGTATTACTATACTGCAAGTTCAAGTCATAACCTATATCGTGTGTTTCAACTAGAAGATCTTGATCTATCGAGGTAAGGGATATTATTTTTTTGTAATGATATTATTTCTTCAATATCATTATGTTGAAATATTGATCTGAAGTTTTTATCAAATTTGGAACTTTTGGTGTCTGAGTTACTATTCACGATATCTGGACTATTCACGATACGACACTTATTCACAAATACGCAAGACTATTCATCGAAAAATGAAAATTTTCCTTTTAAATCTAAAATATCTATTGTGGATACTAGCTTTGATTGTATCCATGTTTTGATCATTCTTGAATTTTACACCACTATGATTATTTTTGAGGTATTTTTGGACATGGATAAAACAAAAAGTACGAATCCTTAATCCTTAATCCTTGTCATTTTGTTTCAATTGGATTCGCTTTCTTTAAAAATATTTTTCATCATCCTCGGTCTTAAATGATGATATTATTGAATATCTTTGGCTCAGTAGTGCAAAGATGAATGATTTCTAATGAATATCTTTGGCCCGTAGTGTAAAGATAAACAGTGTTTAGATGAACATGACCAATCGATGAATATCTTTGGCACAGTAGTGCAAAGATGAATATTTGATTCGTATATATATTGATTGATGTTACGAGGATAAAAGATAGACGATGAACTTTTAAATTCATACATAGAAGATAGTAGTTTGCATTCTCTACTTAACTCTTCTAATGAATTATTATTTCATTGCGAATATTGATTTAAAACTTGTTGTCTATTGTATTCTATTAGATTTTTCCTGTTGAAGACTAACGATAATTTGTTGTATATTATCTTAGTCATAATATTATTTATTAGGCTAGTTGAGCTCACCCTTTTCCTTTTGTTCCATTTTTCTTCTCGGGAGGCGAGAATGTGTAGCGAGAATGCAGTCGGGGTATGGAATGATGGTTATAGAGAAAGTTGTTTAGTAGTCCTCACCATTTTTGTAAAATAATGTATCAATAAATATGATGAGGATTTATTTGGGTATAGATATTTTCTAGAAGATAATATTTGTATTCAAACTCACGCTTTACTATTGTAATAATAAAGTTGTAGTTGTTTACGTATCATGTATTGACAACTCGTAATGGGTGATGTATACCTATTTTGGGGTGTCACGGTTGGTATCGAGCTTAGGGATATGATCTCCGGAGATCGGGAATAGAACTAAGATGGGAGAGACGAGTAAATCCTTCGCTAGTGTGTCCTACCTAAGCTTATTTGTTAGTTGGTCAAGATATAGGGATATTATGTGATATATTGATTTCCTTAATTAACCCTTGTTTTTATGACGAGATTTTGAGAATGTCAACCGAGAATATTAATGATGGAAATGAGACCGTGGAGACGCTTGTGTACTCACCAACGAGGAGAACGTGCAACAAAGTTGGAAATGTTCCTCCTGTAAACAACACCACCGGAGCCGTGATGGTGAACGAGGGGATGTTTAGAAGCTTTTTGCGATTCATGCAAAATTAGACGAGGAGACTCGTGTTCAAAATACGGGAGAAATGATAGTAATTCACGGTTGTCACAAATGCAAGCAGATTCAAAGAGTTGGGACCACCAGAATTTAAGGGAAAGCCAGATCCGATCATGGGGGAAACATGGGTCAAACAAATTACCAAGATATTCGATGTCTTGGGATGCACGGAGGAACAGAAGGTTCCATTCGCCACCTTTATGTTCCGTGGCGAGGCAGACTACTGGTGGGAGTCTGTGAAGCGTATCCTTCCAGCGCAGACTCAAAGATGTCTTAGAGAGACATTTCAGAAACTATTTAGTGACAAATACTTTCCGAAAGTGTTCATCATATGAAGGAAGTGGAGTTCATCGATTTAGAACAAAACAACATGACGGTGTCTCAAAGACGAGGCAAAGTTTGCGAGAGTTATCCGAGTTTTGCACCTCATTTGGTGGAGAATGAGGAACGATGACGCGGATGTTTCTTAGAGGTTTGAAACCCGACATACGTCGATATCTCATTTCTCATAAATTTTCTCTTTATTCAGGATGTTGTAAAATGAGGCTCAATTATTAGAGCGAGATAACGAAAGTACGGTCCAACCGAGGACCACAACCAGGATCATACCGGAGATGGCGGTCAACAAAACAACGATAACCAACGGAGAAAGAAAAAGATTTAACAAAATGGTAACCACTCTGGTGGTAATCATGGCCATGAAAATAGAAGAAGCGAGTCAGGAGGAGATTTTAAAAAGGGGAGATTTAACAACGACCATATGAAGACGACAACACCAAAGAAGAATCGGTTCTAAGGGAGGAGAACGACCACCCATTATATCTTCTACAAATGCGGAAAAGAGGACATATCGATCCAAACCGCCCACAACAGTTCAAGGTATGCTATAATTATGGAAAGGAAGGACATATCGCTCGGGATTATATGATAATGAAACCTAGTTCAATGAGGACGGTGACTCAAAAGATTGTCCCGTAAAAGTCAAAGTCAATCGGTTCTGGAAGAAGCGTTTATTATATGACCGTCAAAATGCGAGGAACCCAAACGAGGTGATCACGGGTAAGCTAATCATAAATTCTTGTGAAGTTTATACTTTACTAGATACCGGTGCTACCCATTCATTTATCTCTCCTACTTGTGCTCAACGTTTAAATTTGACTCCGGAAAAATTAGACTTTGACTTATCTGTGGAAACTCCATTAGGAGGAACTTTCATCACATCCATTGTTTATAAATCTTGTTTGATTCAAGTTGGCACCATCACCTTACCTGTTGACCTTATCTCTTTAAAGATACTTGCTTTTGATGTGATTTTAGGGATTGATTGGTTAACTAATCATCATGCCAAAATTGATTGTTTTCATATTCCTAACCAACCTGTTGTTCGAATTCAAGCAACTAAACCATTAAAATCAATCACTGTCATATCTAATCATAAAGCTATTCGTTTATTGAAAAATGGATGTCAACCTTTCTTAGCCCATGTTATGGATTTGAATAAAGACACGTCAAATTTGAATAATATTCCCGTTGTTATTAACTTTCCTGACGTATTTCCTGAAGAACTTCCCGGCTACCCCGTAACGTGAAGTTGAATTCTTTATTGACCTTGAACACAGTACAAAAGCCCATTTCTAAAACCCCATATCAAATGGCTCTATTATTGAACTTCGTGGAGTTAAAGGTCCAACTACACGAATTGTTGGACATCGGTTTCATTCGGCCCCAAGACATCTCCTTGGGGTGCTCTGTTATATTCGTAAAGAAGAAAGACGCGGGAGTATGCGACTTTGTATTGACTATCGGAATTGAACCATGTCACCATCAAGAATAGGTATCCTCACCTCGTATTGATGACATGTTTGACCAATTCAAGAAGCACAATTCTTTTCAAAATTGATCTTAGCTTACGGATATCATCAAATGAAGATTTGAACGAGGATATTCCAAAGATCGCTTTTAGAACTTCGATGCGGGCATTATGAATTCCTAGTCATGTCTTTTGATTGACTAATGCTCCTCGCGGCTTTCATGGATATGATGAACCGAGTATTTAAGGAATATTTAGATCAGTTTATTGTTGTCTTTATTGATGACATCCTCATATATTCCAAAAGTCGTGAAGATCATAAGCACCATTTGAAGCTGGTACTACAAAGGCTTCGTGAAAACAAGTTATATGCCAAGTTAAAGAAATGCGAGTTCTGGCTTGAGGAAGTAGCATTTCTTGGGCACGTGGTGTCAAAACATGGAGTATCTGTTGACCCAGCGAAGATTGAAGCAATACAAAGTTGGGAGCAACCGAAGACGGCAACTGAAGTACGTAGCTTTCTGGGCTTAGCTGGTTATTATCGGAGATTCGTGGAAGGGTTTTCTCGAATCGCTACTCCATTAACTCAGTTGACTTGGAAGGATACAAAATTCATTTGGAGCGAGGAATGCGAGAAGAGTTTCCAAGAGCTTAAGAGGAGACTTATTTCGGCACCTGTGCTAACAATACCATATGGTTCGGATGGATTTGTTATCTACAGCGATGCTAGAGGCAAAGGGTTAGGATGTGTTCTCATGCAACGTGGAAAAGTCATAGCCTATGCCTCGCGACAACTTAAAGAATATGAGAGGAATTATCCTACTCATGATCTAGAGTTAGCGAGTAGTCGTTCAAGCTAAAGATCCGGAGGCACTATCTATATGGGGAGAAAGTGGAGATATATTCGCACCATAAAAGCCTCAAATATTTCTTCACTCAAAAGAACTCAACATCTTGGCAATGACGTTGGCTCGAGCTATTGAAAGATTATGACCACACTATTCAATACCATCCTGAAAAAGGGAACGTAGTAGCTGACGCATTGAGTAGAAGATCATACTCGAGAACGAGTGCGATGTTGTTAACACAAAGGCCCATTTTGTGTGATTTACAAAAGATGATAATAGAATTCAAGACTCCGGGGACTCATGCAATGATGTCAAGTATACACATAGAGACAACTTTAATCGAAAAAGTTAAGGTCGCTCAAGCCACCGACCCGGAGCTGATGCGTATGAAGAAGAAAGTACAAGAAGGTTCTATTCTAGAAGCGAGAATTGATGAAGAAGGAATACTTCGAGTCCACTCCAGACTTTGTGTTCCTAAAGACTCTGATTTGAAGTACAAGATTATGATGGAGGCACACAATACACCATTTGCAATCCATCCTGGAAGTACTAAAATGTATCGTGATCTTCGACATACATTTTGGTGGAACAATATGAAGAGAGAGATTGCAAAGTTTATCTCAATGTGTTTAACTTGTCAACGTGTAAAGGCGAAGCATCTAGTACCTAAGGGTCCGTTGCAAACACTTGAGATTCCGAAATGGAAGTGGGAACACATTACCATGGATTTTGTCACGGGTCTTCCTACGGTTTCTCAAGGCATTAATGCCATTTGGGTTATTGTTGATAGATTAACCAAGTCCGCTCATTTCTTGCCGATCACGAGACTTATTCCTTGAACGCCTTGCTAGTATATATATAAATGAGATTGTGAGGTTGCATGGCATGCCAAAGATCCATAGTTTTGGATCGTGACCCAAGATTCACTTCAAGATTTTGGGTTAGCTTGCAAAAAGCTATGGGCACGGATTTACTGATTCGATTCGGCATACCATCCTCAAACGGACGACGACAATCGAGAGGACTATTCAAACTGTTGAAGATCTATTAAGACTCGTGTCCTGACTTCAAGGCGGTTGGGATAAGTATTTACCATTGGTGGAATTCTCCTACAACAACAGATTATCGAGCAAGTATAGGTGTGGCTCCATTTGAAACATTATATGGACGAAAGTGTCGCTTCTCAATATGTTGGGATGAGGTGGGTGAAGCAACATTGTTGGGACCCGAGTTAAGACGTATGACTCACCGAAAAGATCCAAATGATTCGACAACGTATACAAACGGCACAAGATTGACAAAAGAGTTATGCGGATCTTCATCGAAAGGACGTGAAATTTAGTATAGGGGATCATGTATTATTGCGAGTTGCTCCATGGAAGGGAGTTACAAGATTTGGGAAGAAAGGAAAGCTCAATCCATGATTTATTGGTCCATTTCAAATTCTTGACCGAGTAGGAAATGTAGCCTATAGACTCGCGTTACCTCCGAAAGTATGTCTCGTGTTCATAATGTGTTTCACATATCCGTGTATTTCAGAAATATGTGAAAGACCCGAACCACGTTATTGAGTTAGAACCGGACGAGATAAATTAAGACTTAACGCATCGAAGAGGTACTGTCAAAGATCTTGGATAGGAAGGAGCATATCCTACGCAAAAAGGTCATACCACAAGTTAAAGTTACGTGGAGGAATCATGCTATATAGAAAATGACACAGGGAATTGGAAACGGAAATAAAAGCGAGGTATCCTCACCTTTTGAAACACCAGTACGTCATTAATTTCAAGACGAAATTTCATAAGGAGGGAGGTTGTAAGACCCCAACTTATTATTAATGAAATTTAATTTTCTATTTATTATTTTGAAATAGTAAGGGTTGATTTGATTAATGTGGATAGTTATGGGTAAAATCACGCAAATATTTCAAAATGATGATGGTTATAAAATATTCATTGTTATTTGAGAATATTAGTTTGGTCGTGGAATATTAAATGCTTCGGGGAATATTAAATGCGACCAGTCTGCGACCATGTGTGGGCCCCATAACTTGAAAGCGATTGGATGAAGAAAACGACAAATATAAGTTGTTTAAAAATAACTAGCAGCGTAGTTGTTACCAAGTATTAATCGTTAAAATACTTTCGGTGGTTAAAACACAAGAAGCACATAATATTGCACCAATTATTGATTCTTACGTAAGAAGGCACTACTCAATAATGGTTACGATAATTCTTGTTCGATGTTTTATTGATTTAATAATTGTTGCGTTAATATTTTTTATATTCTTTGTTGTTTCATAATTGTCATTACACGATATTTTTCATTATCGAAGCAATAATTCATATTATCCTAATATTATTAGATAACATTATTGGCAATGTCTAGAAAGTTCATCTAAGGAGAGGTTTGGTCACTTAATTGCGGCGCAAGAAGAGAGAAATTCTTATTGAAAGCCCCTTTTCCTGAACCGCCGATTATCGATATTGTGATTCTATAATATTATTTGTGAATAATTAATTATTGATTTATATGATGAGGAAAATATTGATTTTATGTGGATATAGATGGAGAAAATTTTTAATGTGACAATTGTTGAAAATTAATATTTTATCTTTTTCTGATAAAATAATTCATTTAAATATATTATTTTAATAATATATTAACGGTGATATTTTTATAATGAATATGGAATATATGAGTATATGAGAAGGAAGAGTATTTTTGTGGCATTAAATGTTTAACACATATTTTGTGTGTTGGTGGACACAATTATTGACCGAAATTTGATTATAGCCTGTAAAATCGCCCATTTGTGGATTTCGGTTAATTTTTGTTTGGAATTTGGAAAAAATTCCTTCTGCAAAGTTGTAGATAATGGAATTTCCTATGGAAAGATGCGAGTTTTGAAATTTTTTGGCAAAAGGGCTATTTATTATGAATTATTGAAGTTCTGAAGCTCCGAAATAATTGATTTTTGGAAGTTTTAATTATTTTAAATAAGAAAAACGTTTTTATTACTTTTTGGGAGGTGGGCCAAAATTTATTAATAAATTTTCTACTTTGGTGTTATAAGCATTTTCCTATAAATAGGGTGCTTAGGTTAGAATTGAAAATCACACCAGAAACTGAAGTTTTCTCTCTATTATCGAAATTATTCTTGTGAGTATTTTGAGTATACTTTGAGTATTACTATACTCTACGGCAAGTTCAAGTCATAACCTATATCCGGTGTTTCAAATGAAGTACTTGATCTATCGAGGTAAGGGATATTATTTTTTTTGTAATGATATTATTTCTTGATATCATTATCTTTGAAATATTGATCCGAAGTTTTTATCAAATTTAGAACTTTTGGTGTCTGAGTTACTTATTCACGTATAAGGCACTATTCACGTATCGACACTATTCACGAATCTGACTATTCATCGAAAAATAAAATTTTCCTTTTTCGTCTAAAATATCTATTGTGGATACTAGCTTTGATTGTATCCATGTTTTTGATCATTCTTGAATTTTACACCACTATGATTATTTTTGAGGTATTTTTGGACATGGATAAAACAAAAGTACGAATCCTTAATCCTTAATCCTTGTCATTTTGTTTCACCGGATTCGTTTTTTTAAAAATATTTTTCATCATCCTCAGTCTTAAATGATGATATTATTGAATATCTTTGGCCTGTAGTGCAAAGATGAATGATTTCTGATGAATATCATTGGCCCATAGTGCAAAGATGAACATGTGTTTAGATGAACATGACCAACTGATGAATATATTTGGCCTGTAGTGCAAAAATGAATATTTGATTCCGGATATATATTGATTGATGTTACGAGGGATAAAAGATGAGCGATGAACTTTTAAATTCATACATAGAAGATAGTAGTTTGCATTCTCTACTTAACTCTTCTAATGAATTATTATTTCATTGCGAATATTGATTTAAAACTTGTTGTCTATTGTATTCTATTAGATTTTTCCCTGTTGAAGACTAACGATAATTTGTTGTATATTATTTTAGTTAGAATATTCTTTATTGGGCTAGTTGAGCTCACCCTTTTCCTTTTTGTTCCATTTTTCTTCTCGGGAGGCGAGAATGTAAGCGAAATGCGAGTCTGGGTATGGAATGATGGTTATAGAGAAAGTTGTTTAGTAGTCCTCACCATTTTTGTAAAATAATGTATCAATAAATGTGATGAGGATTTATTTGGGTATAGATATTGTCTAGAAGATAATATTTGTATTCAAACTCACAGTTTTACTATTGTAATAATAAAGTTGTAGTTGTTTCTGTACCATGTATTGACAACTCAGAATGGGTGATGTATACCTATTTTGGGGGCGTCATAAAGATGTTTCAAACACAGCATTACGAACTCGTTATGGTCATTACGAGTTTTTGGTTATGTCTTTTGGATTAACAAATGCACCGGCTGCATTCATGGATATGATGAACAGAATATTCAAACCATACTTGGATAAGTTTGTGGTAGTGTTCATTGATGATATTCTGATCTATTCCAAAACACAGAATGATCATGCCGACCATTTGAGAATAGTGTTAGAAACACTAAGAAAGGAAAAGTTATATGCGAAATTCACTAAATATGAATTCTGGCTAGAAAGAGTTCAATTTTTGGGTCACGTGATTGACAAAGTTGGATTATCTGTGGATCCAGCGAAAGTAGAAGCAGTTATAAACTGGGAGCAGCCGAAGACGCCTACTGAAGTGCGTAGCTTCTTAGGGTTAGCGGGATATTATCGGAGATTCATTCAAGATTTTTCAAAGATAGCCACCCCGTTAACTAACCTGACAAGGAAGACAATTAAATTTGTATGGAATGAGAAATGTGAAGAAAGTTTTCAAGAACTCAAGAAAAGATTGAGTAATGCTCCAGTGTTGACCTTACCCGATGAAACGAGGAATTTTGTGGTATATAGTGACGCATCACATAAAGGCTTAGGGTGTGTCCTTATGCAGCATGGCAAGGTTATTGCATATTCATCACGGTAGTTAAAGGATTATGAGAAAGGGTATCCTACTCATGATTTAGAATTGGCAGCCGTGGTGTTTGCTTTAAAAATTTGGAGGCACTATTTGTATGGAGAAAAATGTGAAATATATACAGATCATAAAAGTCTGAAATATATTTTCACACAGAAAGAGCTCAACATGAGATAAAGAAGATGGCTGGAATTGATTAAGGATTATGATTGTGAAATCCTTTATCACCCAGGTAAGACAAATGTGGTAGCTGATGCCTTAAGCAGGAAAGGTTGCGAGAAATTGATGTTATTGACAGCTCAAGATGAGTTAGTAACAACAATGGAAAGAATGGAGTTGGAAGTGAAACTTCCACAAGAATCAAATGAAAATTTGTATGCAATAGAGACTTGCTCAACTCTTTTGGATAGAATCAAGGAAGCGCAATTTAAAGATAGGGAATGTGAGAAATTGAAAGAGAAAATCTCATCAGGAAAAGAAGGAAAGTTTAATATTGATAAGGATGGGATTATTAGATTTGAAGGAAGAATTTGGGTTCCGACAGAACTGGAACTGAAAGAAGAAATACTACAAGAAGCTCATTGTTCAAGATACACAATTCATCCTGGCAGTACCAAAATGTATCAAGATCTCCGACAACATTTTTGGTGGCCAAGTATGAAAAGAGAGGTTGCAGAGTATGTCAGCAGATGTTTAACTTGTCAACGAGTAAAAGCTGAACATCAGAAACCTAGTGGTCTTTTGCAGCCATTGGAAATTCCTGAATGGAAATGGGAGCATATCACAATGGATTTTGTGGTAGGACTCCCGAGGACGCAAAAGGGATTTGATGCGATTTGGGTTATAGTTGATCGATTAACAAAATCGGCACACTTTTTGCCAATCAAGATCAGATATAATCTAGATCAGTTAGCTAGTCTCTACATCAAGGAGATTATTTCCCGGCATGGAGTGCCAGTATCCATTGTTTCAGACAGAGATCCAAGATTTACTTCAAATTTTTGAAAAAGTTTACAAGAACATCTAGGGACACAGTTAAGATTAAGTACGGCCTATCATCCACAGACAGATGGACAGAGTGAAAGAACAATACAGACTTTGGAAGATATGCTACGTGCATGTGTTATGGATTTCAAGGGAGGTTGGGACGATCACTTACCTCTGATAGAATTTGCATACAACAACAGCTATCACGCTAGTATAGGCATGCCACCTTATGAAGCGTTGTATGGAAGAAAATGCAGAACACCTTTGTGTTGGGATGAAGTGGGCGAACGTCGTTTACTAGGTCCTGAACTAGTACAACAAACTGCAGAAGTAGTTAAGTTGATACGAATGCGACTAATAGCTGATCAAGATCGCCAAAAGAAGTATGCAGATTTGCACAGACAAAAAAGAGATTTTGAAGTCGGATCGCATGTGTTTCTGAAAGTATCTCCCTGGAAAGGGAAGGTACGTTTTGGAAAGAAAGGAAAGTTGAGTCCTCGTTTTATAGGACCGTTTGAAGTTTTGAGAAAAGTGGGAGATGTAGCTAATGAAGTAGCTTTACCTCCAGAATTAGAGCATGTTCACAATATGTTTCACGTATCAGTTTTACGGTCGTATAAACCAGACTATAAACATGTGATAGAGTACGAGCCTATCCAATTTGAAAAAGATTTAACCTACGAAGAGATTCCTGTGCAAATATTGGATAGAAAAGAGCAAATTTTACGAAGTAAGACAATACCTTCAGTAAAGGTATTGTGGAGAAACCACAACGCTGATGAAGCAACGTGGGAGTTAGAGGAAAGAATGAAAAAGAATTATCCACATTTGTTTGGGTAATTGTACTTTTCGATTCCAAGGACGGAATCTTTATAAGGGGGGGAAAATGTAGCGAATCACATTTTTCCTGAGTAAATAAAATAAGATTTTACTGTAATAATTTTTTTTTGTATGTATTATTATATTATCATGTGTAGTGTAATGTGTGATGTAGTGATATGTTAAGTATAATAATTAGTATTTATTATATTTAATAAATACCAATCTACTTTCATGGAAATGATTTACGGATTTTATTTTATTTTTATTTTTTACCCAAATTGGTGTAATGCATTTATTGTATTTAGTATATGTTATAAGTGGTGCATTAAGTGCAGAGAGAAAGGTAGTGGGTTATGATTGCCAAACACAGCCTTAAAATTAAAGCTTATCAGTAGAAAATTAACACTCAGCCTATTAACGTGGCCTTTAAACAGGAGTTACTGACTTAGTAGTCTAGCATGTGCTGGCAGTTATTTAATAACCTAGCTCTACAATTCAGCTTACCTATAATATGATTAACCGAACCAGTATGTTTATAAAACAGAGTTTTGTTTTTTTTTTCTTAAGGTCAGTTGTTCTCTCTAGTAAACATAAACAGTGGTATACAAATTCTAAAATTTCTACGAGATGGGTTAAGCTAGTAAGAGTTAGAAGAATACCCAAATTTTGGGATTATTGAGGAAGAAGAGCTGGAACAAAAGACAGCAGAAGCTATTGTCACAGAGAATTCAAAATTTTAAGGTAATCTTCTCTTTATCATATAGTACATATACATGTTTATGAAAGAAATGTGTTATTTGATGTATTTGCGATGTTGGGATTAAATGGTTGAAATGCGCTTATTTGGTAAAGTAATTGGTAAATTTAATTTGTATAACAACCAAGCATGTAGGGATTATCAAAACTCACGCTTTTCTTATATCAAATATTTTTCTTTAATTTAGAGGAAGGGTGGTATGTATTTGTTTACGATGAATCGTTTGGCTAAACTGTGAATAACAGTGTGTGATGTTAGATTATATAACCACTGATTACTTACAGAGTTTTGGTATCATTTGTAGCAGAAGATATGTTATGGAAACTTAAAGTAAATTAAAGATAATCAACTTAAGAAATTATTTAGTTTACAAACTAATATGTTGAGTTTAGCTATGTATATCAGACTGTTATGGCTGGAATTTGTGTAAAGAAGATAGGTTGGATGTGTGAAGGCATAAGGGAGATAAAAATGGGATTGAAGAGCAAACCAAGAGCTATGCAAAAGATGTCTTAAAACTATGCACACTAACTGTTCGATAAAAGTCCCTAATGGACTGTTTTACTTAAAAATTGATTATTTGATAGAATTAAAGCCTAGGTTGGATATGTATACCATACATGATGATAATTAGAGTATTTGGGTTTGTCAAGTTAGAAAAAAAAATAACTTAATTTTAAGCTTCAATGAAAAGTTAAAAATTTATTTAGTGGGTCAGATTCGGCAACTGTTTTGAGTGGCCTATGGAATCTGAAATGGAGTGATCAGAACTTCTAAATACAGTCTTTTATATGATACACAACCTATGTCAAATTTGTCACAATCTGGTATATAAGCTAAATTATACAAGACCGCAAAGTGACCACGCGGGAGAGGGAAAAACTTGCCAAATGGCAGCAGAACAAAAGTACCAAAGAATGACAGTTGGTGAACAATTAGGCATTTATTTTGACAAACTAACATAATTTTATGAAACTAATTATCAAGTATGGTTTTGGTTGGTTTTATAATTATGTATATAGACTTTCCTTTGGGATGTGTAAGTATAGAGTTGAAGGAGAAGCAGGGAGGCTAGGCTCTTTAAAGCAATGACGATGAACATAATTGGCTTGGGCTGGGAGCTTTACATTAGCTTTCAGTTAGTACACTTATATGGCTAGAGATGCTTAATTGTTGGTTCCTTCTTATAAGCAAAGGTATCACCTATTTTGAGTTCAAAAATCTAATATAAACGGGTTAAAACTTTCTAAATAAAAAAATATATATATGATTTACATCAAATCTCCAATTCAATGTGGATGCTCACATATGTAGAAGCTATAATGAAGTAACAAGTTATAAAGCAGAAGAGTGGCAAGTTTAGAGACTGTTTGGTATGTTTGGGACCGCAAGGCCAACCTAGGCCACACTTAGCTTATCTTAGCCCCACGGGACCAGGTAAAGCTTGGCTTCCCACATGGCTAGTCAAGTTGGAACTGTTATTTAAAAAAAAAAAAAGTGTTTGATGTACTTAGTTGAAAAGGGGACTGTTTTGACATTATGAAGGAAAATAATATTATGTAACACTATGGCATAAAAAAATGATATAAATCATGGGAAAGGACTATGCATGAACCATACATGTGGGAAATACTCTCAAAACATGAACTAAGCTATGAAGACACCTTGTGTGCTATAAATTAAGTAATAAAAGCATGAAATGCTCATATACTAAAGTTACTATTAGAGTGTAAATAATTATTGTAATAAGCATACTGAACTCTATTAAAGAGATAAATGGCTATTTTGAGAACATGAATGAGGTATTTGAAAAATGTGTACAAGTATTTCAAAAGTAACAACACAAACTAAAAATATAATCAATGTGATTATGTGATATGTGAAAATACAAACTATATGACTTGTATGTTTGGCTAATGTACTTGTACATGCAAATATAATTGTGTAGGCTTTGTGAGAACAAGTTAAGCTGAATTTAATCAATAGTCTACGAACAAGGCAAGTATCTAAATCTTACTCTCTATTGAGCAAGTATTTTGAGATTATTCATATGTTGACAGGTTCTCTAATTTCTGAACTGTCTTTCATTATTTATGAATATTGTAAGATTGAATAATCTTTTTATTCCAATCAGCTTCAAAAGATTGGGTAAACTATTATCTTATGCATGAGCAAGTTGCAAAGAAGTCTGAGCCATTCTTTCTGGCTAGACACAGTTGTGAAATATTTCAATTAAGTCTTGAAATATTATTGTGCCATGATTTAAGTTGTCCACTATATTATTGTTGTAGTTGGAATCTAAAACCTGATTGAACATACCCTTAAATGGGATATTTTATTGCACTGGGGTGGTGATGTAGAACATGAAAATTGTTACGGAAAAGATAGTATTGATCAATACAGGGCATAAAGGGTTGATCACCCTACGTGCTTTCGTAAAGTTAAGGCGGTTCATCGATAATATTTCGATTGAACCTTTTCAAGAAAAAAAAAAAATATGTTCATGGTCTTAAAACCTCTCAGTTATTCAATGTTGTTATGATATTTCAAAAAATGTGAATGATTCAAGATTTATTGCTTTACAGTTTTGATTCACTGACAAAGCATGCTTCAAAGAAAACATTTATTTCTTGTTAATCTTTAAAGAATGCTATTACTTGCTGAGCAATTAAATGCTCATACTTGTTTTATTAAATGTTTTCAATCGAAAGCGGACTTCGAAAGTATGGTGCAGGAAAGACAAGGGAAAAGGAAAAATAGGAGAATAATTGAAGAGTGTTGTAATAGATAGTTTTCATGTTTGTAAATATTAAACTATCCTGTAATAAATGCTTAAAGGTTTGCGTACCTGGGATTAGAAGAACTTTGATGTAATAACTTTATTAAGTTCATGTTTATTATATTCTGAAAGTTTTATATCGTGAGCACTGAATAAGGGTTTCAAGTACCCGAATTAGGGGGCGTCACAGATTAAAACAATGTTGTCCATCCAATGTAAAGACAAAAGTATAGAAATTAAAATCAGAAATATATAGTTGATGTTATAAGTAATATGTCTGCATGTGGTGAATTCGATGACCTAGGATTCTACATATCAAACAATGTAGGCATATATGTACATGGCAATTTCTAAGGTCCTACCTTGCATGTTCCTACAGATGGAACAAATGAAGAATTTATTTGGACAAAAGGTTGGAATCGAATAGTGAGAATATTTATGTTTATAACAATAAATAGACCTACAATATTGTTGTTGCATTGTTTTCCACAATATTGGTACTTACGAATATATCACAACCAATTAAGTACAAGGTTTCCACATATAAGGACATGGAGAATAACCGTACCACATTGTTATAAACCCCTTAAAGGCTTGGCATGTAGTACTTCATTGGGAATTAATTAAAAGCTGGAGTCAGCTATATATATATATATATACTCTAACCTAATTAGCCATCCACACTCCACACTCAGCTGCAGTTGAAAGCCCCTGAAAAAACACCTTCACTTCTTAAGATATCCATCGATCAGTTCAAAAAAAAGTAATGGGGATTAGCCGCTTGCCAGGATTTGTTCAAGCTAGGCAGATGATTCTCCAACAAATTCGTTCAACTTCAAGCACTACAAATGTACCCAAAGGCCACTTTGCTGTTTATGTTGGAGAAAACAAAAGGAAACGATTTGTGGTTCCATTATCATATTTGAAGCATCCTTCTTTCCAAAAGTTACTAAGCCAAGCTGAAGAAGAATTTGGCTTTGATCATCCTATGGGAGGTCTCACAATACCATGCAGAGAAGAAACTTTCATTCGTCTCACTTGCAGTTTGAGTTCCTCCTGAGCAAAGCCGATAATATTATACTAATACACTTAGTAGACTTGTTATATATTTAGGCTACGTTGCATGAATTAAGAAGCATTGTGGTCCTGTGGACTATAAAAGTTAATGTTTCATTTATTCATGTGAGTTAAAATTTTCTGTTTATAGATTTTATCTATATTGTAGCCATATATAGTGTTTGAACGCATCTGCTCAAGATTTAATCTCCTTCATGCGAAGAAATCCTAGCAAGCAGATACGTACCCATGATTTTTGTATATGATATTGTAGATATTATTCTTGGAATGCCACTTTTAAGGAGTGCCACTTTTTCGCTTAGCTGATTATACTTAGGGTAGCTATACTGGATTCTGTGACATTTTTTCAGCTTTGGAGAAATTCAAACTATAGGCGTGGTAAATGAAAGTTCCTTCTAAATCTGCATGCATGGGATTGTGAGACCTATCTCTTCTTTAGCCTGGCTTAGCAACTTTCGAAATGAAGGATGCTAAAGATGATAATGGAACTGCAAGATGCTTCATTTCTTTTGTTTTTGCCAACATATATAAACAGAAAAATTGCCTTCGAGTACACTTGCTGCAATTGAAATTGAATGAATTTCCTGGAGAATCGTCTGCTTGGGAAGAAGATATCCTGGCGATCGAGCCGATGCCCATGCCATGAAACTCTTGAACTGATGGATATAATCTCAAAAACTCAAAAAGCTACTAGCAACATTTTGTGTAATACAAGAGATCGATCAGGATAAGACTGGGTGACTTAAGTTTGAGAATATTTGTATACAATATAGATTATGTTCGGTTAGTCCAAATGGAGTAGTTATCTAGGAGAAAAAACAATACGGTACACCCAAGGTGGATGAGAATTTCTTGTTATCATAAAAGGTGAAGTACTACTGTATGGAAAAGGCGACAGATATCCTATGGGGATTATTTTTCCTCTGCTACAAATTTGACAAGCTATAAAACATAGAATCAAAGGGCCAATAATTTAGTTAGTTATTACTGATCTTCATCTTCATCTTCATCTTCATCTTCATCTTCATCTTAGGTTTTGCCGGCTAGTGAATAAATATGTTTATTAATTTTTGTTATGTTTTTTTCTTATAGAGGGTGGATTGGAATGATTATGGCACAGCTCCCCCTTAAGCAACTATCATTATTTGCATAATTAAATTATTAATAATCAAGCGATTAGGAGGTTGACTCATGGAAGAAGGTATTGTGAACTCTTGTTATATAGGTGATGGAGACTGAAAGAATGTCATCATTTTTAATATGTGATGAAAAAATTAACTCAACCAATAATTCTTTTGCATGTGGAACTTAATATCTTCAAGAACTTCAATGAGTTTTATAAAAAAATAAAATAAAAATATGGAATGGTTATTGCTGCTAATTTACAAAATTGTGTTATCCTTAATCTTGCTAATACATATAGCTAGCTAGAATTAATCAGCTCAAGCAAGAAGTAACAGCAATAAATATATCCTCGCTGCAGGGAACTGTAAGACCTCCCATTGGATGATTGAAACCAAATCTTTCTTCAGCTTGGTTTAGCAAGTCCTTAAATGAAGGTTGGCACAAGTATGATATGGGAACCACAAATCTCTTCTTTTCTTCCTCTCCAACATAAACTGCAAAATACCCCTTTGGAACATTTAAAGATGATGAAGTTTCTTCTTGTATGGCCAACCTAGACCTCCAAATACACTTCTTGGCATCATTAATACGAGGCATACGGATACCCATGATTAATTTTGATATATATTTTCTTCAAAAGAATTAAAGAACAACAAATTTAAAAGAAAATAAACTTTCAGAATTTGAGAACAAGTGAAAGATTGATGCTATAGTAGAGATCGAGCTTGTGATGATGTGTTGTTATTGAGCAAAAAATTGTCTGTTTATATAAAAGAATAAGTGGTTGATGAGGGCTTAATAATATGGGAGAGACAACAGCATATGCGGGATGAAATGACTTAAATTGTGTTCCTACTTGTCATCAAGGTGCGTATTAAGTAATGGACATGGACAGGTAAGCGGTTCAATTTCTGCAAAACAATCATACCCTACTCGAAATTAGACGAGATAGGGTTAGTCAAAAGCCTCTTGATTATTATTTGATAGCTGGCCATTTTGCTAAAATAATAGGAGTAGTAATTTAAGACAACTGCTCTTTCTTTGTACTAATATTCATATTGAGCACAAGCAATGAAGCAATGAACGATCAAAATTAGTAAACGCGGCAAACCCTCAACACGATATAAGTTGGTTATTTTAATTTTTTATATTTTATATGTTTTAAAATTAGAGATATTTTTTTCTTTTTAATTAGACTTTACAAAAAGCTTATGTATTTTAAGACTATATATAAAGTGACATGATATTTTAATTTATTATTAATTTTTACTATCATTTCTAACATCATATCGGTCACCTCTACTAAATTTTTTGTCGGTCAATATAAATGATATAATTTGAAATTTTTCTTAAAAAATATCCTTTTAAAAATTTATTTCTAATTTTATAACTAAAGAAGTATATACTATCTTTCTTTGAACAAATAATTGTGGAGTCCAACATGTAACAAAAGATAGTACGTACTCTACTCTTGAAAAGTATTCAGCCACTGTTTGAAGTTGAATTAGGATATATATATATATATATGAACTCGTTTATTATAAAGCTAAGCTGTGTATCCGAATTAAAATATGGGCATTCACCTATTAATTAAGATGGCTAAACAATGGAGTAATAATTATAAGAGTGGTTGTGGACTATCCGAATTCAGATCAACATAGTTAATTGGTCAAGCCTTGTGATGTTTTGTGTATTAATATTTTTATTAACTTACTAGTTGTCTGCAATATTGTGTTTCAATTTAAATCCAATAGATATTGTTAAAGGAAACTGATATTTTCACAACTGTTTTTGATATCATATCATTTATTACATTTATGTGTAAAGGGTAATATAGTAAGTGTAGTTTAAAAATAAATAAAAAATTCTTCCCTTCCCCACTTATAAACTCACAAACAAGAGAAAATATAATTAAAATCTTATTATTTTCATTTTTTTCTAAAACTCACAAACATGATAAAATTAAGAGAAAATTATAATCTCTTCCCCTCTTTAAGTATACTTTTTCTTTTCATCTCATCCCTCCAAATTCACCCAACTTGAAAGAATCTGTTAAAATTGTTCTTATATATATAACTTGGACAATACCTAACATATACCTATGCATGATTTCCCAACCTTAAGGCTATCTTATTAGAAATTCTTTTTGGAAGAAATGTTTCTTTGGTAATACTAAAGAAGATTTTTTTGGAATATATATATATATATATATAGAATAAATTTTGTATCCTTTTACATGGAGTGTGAATAGAGAAATTAATTTGAAGGGCAAATGTCATTTTTCATTTTATAAATACAAAAACATATATAAATATGGACAGCTATGAAAAAAGTGCGCTAGTCGGACTAAACTGTACGGTCCGTCCATTTGCATATTCTATTCTTGGGTATCACATGATTTTGTCTCCCGACAAATATATCTTAAAATTATAATATTTTCATATAAAGAGTTGTACTTGTCAAAAAAATTCTAAAAAATATATGATTTCTTATTATGATAGTATAAAATGTAAAATTATTTTCAATTTTACTATCACAACCACCACTAATAAATTAAACAATTAATAAATTAGGAGAATAAATATGAAATAGAAA
Source organism: Panax ginseng (assembly GCA_020205605.1). Taxonomy (NCBI): domain Eukaryota; kingdom Viridiplantae; phylum Streptophyta; class Magnoliopsida; order Apiales; family Araliaceae; genus Panax; species Panax ginseng. The sequence goes on from CM035134.1 coordinate 150,634,496, forward strand.
TATATTTTAAAAATTTATAAACTATATATACACTCATTTTTAAGAGTATAATTGACGCTCTGGGTGGATTTTTCATGCCCTACCACGTCGACATTGTAACGGAGGATGGCCTATTGGCTACTATATAATAAAGTTGTTGGGAGACTAAAATAGTGTTGGCTATCAAATTCTTTTATTTTACAAAAATAATCTATTTTTTATCATTAATAATAATATAAAATGACACTATATACTTAAGTTCTTCATCGTAGTTTCATCAACATATCCAACTACATAATAAATTAAATCAACAACGTATTACTTTTAAGAGTGTATATGTAATAAAAATATATCCAAATTAAATTTTATAATTGAGACTCTTTTATAACTAACTAATCCCCGCTTAAATCAACCCTAATTTTGTGGACTAGCTAATTAACAGAATTAATAAACTAGAGATTTGCTAGCTGAACTGGACAGTACAACACAAAGGTTTAGAGATTTGCTGAAGTTTCTGGCCGGACAGTACAACACAATGGTTAGCATTACTTCCTTTTAATTTCTTTAACACAAAGGAAACATGTGATTTGACATATTACCTATTAGTATCATGTAAGAATGTCTAATATATATAAGGCCAGATTCATATATCAATTGTACGATTCTATAATCTTGACCCTAATTGACCAGTAATCTGGAAAGAAAGTTGAAGTGCAGTGATGAATTGAATCTAGTGACAGATGGAAAAAAGCTACAATTTTGGGGGCCTGAAGTCTGAATACAAATGATTTACTTAGTGGCTGCACTGTGGCCTGGTTGGTGTGCACCTTATATATGTTTCCCCAAGAATCTTACATGAAATATTCTCGTTAGCTCCCTACATCTCCATATATTATATATTATATTATATATAATATATATTATAATATTTCGAGATATGACGATGGGTTTTTTGGACTATGGCGATGGTTCATCCGTCGCTGTAGCCAAAATAACTATGACGACGAATTCACCGTCGCCATAACCGACTGTATACTACACAGTTGTGTACATATATTTTTCCATATATATATTGCCTTTATTCTCAAAAAAAGAATCTCATTTGACAAGAATTGGTTCATATATATAAGAGTATGAACAGAATACGAAATGGATAAACATGTTCAAGCAAGTTACAATTATAATACTCCACTAGCGATATTTGAAAGAAGAGGACAATACACGCACAAGATCTATTATTATTGCTTACTTTGAGTCTTGGGGACTCGTTTTGGTCTGGTTGCATGACCAAGTCTTGAGTGGGTTCATTTAAGTGGAAATTAATGTGATCAAACAAGAATTAATTAGTGACCCCTTTTCAATTATTTTTTTTATTTTGTGGCAAAAGCAAACATTGCTGTCTCAGTTGAGTTACTTTGTACTCCGTCTTACTTATTTTCTCCCTTTGTGAATTGTGATAACTAACACTTCCATTCTATAGTGAGGAAATTTAAGTCTCTAACTAGAACTCATGATTTTTGAGAGACTTGCGTATATTTCTATCAGATTGACTTTTAAAAAAATCATGAATTTATTACAATAAAAGGAAGTATATATGTTTTTTTATCTGTACATATACATTCAATCCATTAGTTAAAAAATTAATCTCATCTGTCATTCTTAATTAAGTTATTGATCATAGAGTCGTCAAATTCTAAGCTATAATATTATTACTATTATTAATATAATTTTTTGAGTTATGGACAGATATGACAAACATATAATGTTCTTAGTTCTTACTAAATAAAATAAAACAACAAATTTTATAAAATACAAAAGTATCTCTTCATGGAAAACACTATAACAGTGGACTATTCATAGTTGATCTAAATATGATAAAAATTATCTAAACAAATCGAGCAATTTAGAAGTAGTCGAGCTGAGGAATTAAGTTGGTTGAATTGGTTAGGAGTGTTGGGGACCTTGTCTCATGCCATTGACCCACAGAGGTTGGGTGGTAGACTGGCACAAAAATTGCCACTAGCACACCTGATGATCAGTCTAAGTTCAATGCTTAAACATTTTCTCTGCTTGTGGACGGTCTTTCATTTTGATAACATTCCAAACATCCAAAACTTTAGTTAGTGCTTTGTTTGTTATAAATTAAAAGAATATATATATATATATATATATACACACACACACACACTAGTATATGCATGAGTTACAAGTTGTGGTTCTCTTTCTAGTTTCCTTAAAGTGGTAGGGCACCATGTCTTTCAACAAATGAGGCAAAACCATGTGATTCTTCTCCAAATCATTCACTTGATATGTTTGTCAACTTTACTGATCATCCTTCTTCATTCTCTAAATCCATTGTATAGTTGCTTTCCACTTTAAGGTATCGGGTACCCCTATATATAGTATGGTACTTAATTTTCATTTTGAGCACAAGTCATCGATCGGTTATCTTCATTAATTTGTATGCAATACTGATCAGTAGCTAGTCCTTGGATTTTATCAACTTCTTAAATTTTATACTTTTTGTATCATTTACTAAAAATGGGTATCGGATCGATTAGAATAGCTCACGCCAAACAGAAGCTACAACGGACTATTTCACCGAGAAAGAGAGGAATAATGAACACTTCAAATGTTCCGAAAGGCCACTTTGCAGTATATGTTGGAGAAACTCATAAGAGGTTTGTTATTCCAATTTCTTACTTGAGCCATCCATTATTCCAAGAGTTGTTACGTTGGGCTGAAGAAGAATTTGGATTTGAGCATCCAATGGGAGGCCTGACAATTCCTTGCTGTGAAGATTACTTCAAGAGTATCATCACTTCTCTACTAAGTTCATCATAAGTGATGCATGTCAGAGTTCTAACATTTTCAAATTTCTTTCTTTTGTGGATGTGGTGCACGCTATTCAATTCACTGTCTCGGTTGAAACAACAGAGATTTAAATAGACAAATCGATGTCTTGATCAATATTTTTGTGTATATATGGGACGATATGATTCAATCATGTGGTGCGCGCTAGTCGCTCATGTCTTCAATTTAATTTGTATATATATGGGACTATTGACAAATCGTTCCCGGTTTTGTTTCTTGGAAAAATGTAAATGCATTGTTCAATATCAAGTTCTCTCTGCATGCAATCTGAGACAAACTAACTTTGAGTTGAATATATAATACTAAACTTTTATTTGAATGTTTGTACCTTGTACGTACATCCACTCATTGGATTGAGAAGGTTTAGAGCTTTAAAGATTATTAACAACTATTTCAGCTAGGAAATCATCAATCTTTATTTGTTTTTTTTTATTAGTTTTTCTTTTGGAACAAAGTGAACTTATATTAAATCACCAAACAAACACAACATCACAGAACAATTAAGCACACAGTCATAGTAGTCAAGAGTTTACAACCACACAACCAAGGGTGGTTTTTCCTTCAAGGTTTAAAATAAAACTGATTAACAAATTAAAGACGGAGGATTCACATAAGTCTTCAAAAGATAATCCTGGACCATAGCCTTCTTCGCAAGGCAATCAACAAGCTAGCTTGCTTCTCGAAGTGCCGGCCAAAGTCCTTGTCAACAGGCTCCTACAAGCATCAAATAAATTGGCCAGTAAGGAAATCCAAGGCTGATCACTGAAGGAAAGCAATTGCAACACAGGCACACAGCCCGGGCATCCGATTCAAGAATTACATGTTTGAAACCCAATTGCCAACACCAACTCAAGGACAGGCCATCATAGATGGCCCATAGCTCAGCCTGGAGGCAGTCACCCCAAAGAGTTTCCTCGAAGATCCTGCAATATATCCAAGTTCGATCATGGTTCGTTATCACGAATCCTGCACCAGCTGCTTATCCAATAATATTCTTCATAACAGTCACATCTGTATTCATCTTTACAAAACCTGGAGGGGGGAGGGGGAAGGGGGGACCCATATATAGTAAAAATATGACGCATTAATGAATGTAAATAATTTAACAAGAGCTTCCAGGGAATAGGGAGGGGAGAAAATATAAATTAATTTCTGAATCCACAGACTCCAAATAGCCAAAAGAAAACATGGCATGGTTCCATGGGAGTTTATTTGGACAGATTCCTGTCTTTTTCTTATAAGACTCCCTACCAGAACAATGTCGTCGAATATATATTGTAAATTAGTTAGATAACTGCAAGTGAATTTTTAGGGTAGCCCAAAAGCTACTTCTAGCTAGGTAAGTTTGAATATCTGATCTCTTGAAAAGATGAAAGAAAATTAGCTTTTGTTGCTTATATGACTAATTTTAAATTGGTGCACAGGACGGCTATAAAGAAAATTTTCAGAACCTCTACACGTCTTCTTGGCCAAATTTGCACAATACATGCATGCATGCCACCAGCCTTTCTCTTCTCTGCATGCTGCATGTACAGAATTCTTTGAAACAGCCTGCATGTTTGGCAAAATGTAAGAGGATATACGTACAGAACAATAGGTTTGCATCTATTTATGAACTTCTTATGCAACATTACACAAAATTACTAATTAGGGATTTACAGAATTTGTTTGGTAAAAAATGGATTGACTTGTCCTAAGAAGTCAACATTTCTTTCGGTACTGATGATAACTCAAAAGAGAAGTAACATTCAAGAAGGAATCTTCATTTGCTGCAAGGGATCATATCCATATATTCTTCCTCAGCGGCTCAGCCTGTCTTAAAAAGAAGGGGTTAATCTTGAAGTATACAATTTATTCGTCGACCGATGAATATATATACTTTTCTTTTGAATGAGTGGTGCTAGAGACATAAACTATTTTACAAACATTTTACAAACTGCTGATATGGCATACTCCACGTCAGCCTATTAATCAACAAATTGTTTAATGTAGTCTTGGTCCCATTGATATATATCATGTGAAGTATGCCACATCGCTTTAGAAAATATTTGTAAAATAATTTGTGTCTCTAGCATTATTCCTTTTGAATTATCAACTTTACATACAACTATCCTCTTAAGTCTTATCTCTCATTTATCAATATTTTTCACTTTCATTCTATAAATAGTTATATAAAATGACACAATATTCTTAAATTTGTTATTATAATTTTATTATTAAGTCAAATTAATAATTTTTATTATTATTAAAGATAAACATAAAATATGTAAAAGTTCATATATACACTCTTAATATTTATGATATACTTTCGAAAGAGTTTTTTTCTCACTGATTCGGAGGAAAGTTTTTCCTGCCCTCTTTCTTAAGAAATAAGTAGTAAAGTATATATTAGAATAATATATAATGTAAAAAGATTCCTTTTATTAAAAAATTCGCTCGTATATATCTCCTGTGTCTAGGGTATTTTAGGGTATAAATTAAGAATATCTTTCGATGGAGTAATAAGTAAGTAGGTTTTTCAATTAAATTCTCACTTAAAGCAAATAGGTCAAATCGAAGATGTACACGCCACTTGAAAAGAGTTGCGAATGAAAAGTATTGCACTATATTCAATCGAATCAATTATGGTAATCCAATTATAATAGCTAGTATTAGTATCTAGAGGCTTCCAACCTAATTAATTTTAGTTTATAATCTTTGAGATTTTAATAATGATAATATGCTTGTGTATGAAGTCTTTTTAAATGGACGAGCTGATTTGATATCATGTGGTATTGCTGGAAGGGGTTTCATAAAGGCCCATCTTCAAAATAAGTTTGCCCATTGGATCTAGGTCATTAAGTTTTTCCTAGCTTAAAGGTTTTAATTGCAAGGCATTTTTATTGCTGAAAATATCTTTTTAATATATCCTGATATGCAATATATATGATTTGAATAAGAGTCTATTATGGAAACAGTTTCAGCTATATAAGTTGTCGATCGAGAGTTGGACTCTAAAAATCTGATCATATAAAATATATTTGCTCCTTTAATTAAGTTTTGTTTAGTCTGATTTGAAAATCACATCTTTGAATAGTTGAATTTGGAAAAATATTATAGTAGTTAGTCATAACAAAATTGCTAAAAATATAATCTATTTCAATCAAAGTCTGATATTTTCATACTAACAATTTTCATTGATTGTTCTATTTCAAGCAATCAATTGTATTGTTTTTAATTTCTTTTGGGTTGGAAAATCATCATTGTAATCATATTCCTTTTATTAAAATCTGAATTCAAACTTTAATTTGTTTGATTTAGTCGATTCAGAAGTGGTTAGAATTTGTTCAAAGGAAGCTTGAAAGGTTGCAGAGATGCAAGACGACAATAGTGTCCAACTCATAGCAAAACTTCTTTGAATAGGGAGTACTTGTATTTTGTTTGAACATTTTATTTAATAAATGAAGTCTCCAACACCAATTCATATTGGACGTGGATTAGGCCACTAAATTAAATGATAGGGGTTGAACCACGTAAAAATCTTGGTGTGCTTTTCTATTTTGTCATTTTTATTTTGCATTTTATACTTCTCCATATATTATTTTGCAGACAATGTATCATGTCTAATAGTAATCGAAGAAGAACTTAAGTTAAAACAGACACCAAAACAGATAGACATATCTGACTAATTTAAACATGTAGCAGAAAATCAAAAAATTACCATTATCAATCACTTCTAGCATAGACACTTATTCATCCTGTAAGTGTGCACATGTAGAGAATTACAACTAATAGGGAATATCCATCAAGAAGGTTGGAGATTGCAAAAGAATTTATTGTACTGAATAGTACTTTTTTTTCTCTAGGATTTATTCTTCAATGAAAAACTTGAGTTTCACCTTTATTTATTTTGGCTCTTGAAAACTTTGACCCAATTCTTTTGTTGTGGTGAAAGCATCATTTTGCTGATTTCTTCAAGCACATATATTGTAGTTCTTCACTTTTTTCTTGGTCCCTAAATTAATGTGAAGAACAATAAATAAAATTAAAAAATTGACATTTTTTTATTCTTATTATTTTATGAGCATAAAATAATAATAATAGCTCTCACTCGCTCTCTGAACTCGTCGAGTAGTACTTATGCCCGACCAAATACTGGTATTTTATTTTGAATTTTATTGGAATTTAAGACATTTTAATTTTAGTTTTTAGAGTAGCTAGTTTAATAGATTTATTTATTTAGGGAAAAATATTATTTGTATCACACGTTTATTTTTATTTCAGGTAATCTTTTAAGGTTTAGTTTATAATTAAAATATGACAAGCTTAATATATTTTTATTAAGAATATTTTATCTTTTCTTATGTGGTCAAGATTTCTTGTGTATATTTTAGAAACTCAACTTGTAGATTCGAGATTTATTAATTACTTCGTTAACCTAAAATGATATTTAAATAATACAAGCTTACGATCCTTCCGAGGTACGGGCAACATTTTAGAGGTATGTTTGTTAATCCTATAAATTATATATTAACTACATTTTTTAAAAACTGAAAAAATTAAACTCGTGAGTATTAAAAAAAGAGAAATGAAGAATTTATATTTATTATTTTTTATAAAATTGCATCTTACACATATAAAGTGGTGGTGCTAAGTTACATGGCAATGAGCCAATGATAAACTAATTTTATGAAAAGAATTAAGGAAAGTGAATGAGTACTTATATTGTTTATCCATTATATATTTATATATATATATATATATATATATTCATGTGATTATGTTGATAAGTAATATAATTATATGTATTTTTTTGTAGTGAATATGTATTAGTATAGAAAAAAATACGCACTTGCATGAATTTAAAAATATGAATAATTAAACATTTTTTATTTAATTTATACTATTAAAATTATATATATATATATATATATATATATATATATATTTGGTACTAAGCTACATCACAATAACAAATTAATTTTACAAATGGTGCTAATTTGAAATAGTTTAAGAGATCTACACACATCTAGATAATATAGAAAAGGGAAAATAGAAAGAAGAAGAAAAAAGTGGAGTAATTGAAATTAAAGCATGGGCCTTTGACAATTAATTGCATCCATCAGCCACGCTATTTGAGTCCATTTTTATAATGGCTGAGTTGGAACTTTTGAATCCCTAGCTATGAAACCCATGGCTTTAAATTTGAAAGGATAATAGGAGATAGATAGATCATCATTATATCAATATGTTGTTATAATTCTGTAATACTTCTCTTCGTTTATATATATGTTCAAAATTTATGTTTCTCAATTTAGCTTTACAAAATCAATTTCTAAATTTTTCGTTTGATATAATTCATTTAAGATTTTAAAAAATGTAATTAGTAGAATTCTTTATGTCGTTGACAATAATTACAACTATATCAGTTAATTAAAACTATTTAAATTTATATATCTTATAAATTAAATAAAATATATTTTAATATTCACAAATTTTATAAATAAAACTCTTTTAAAGTAACGCATGGAATTAATAGTAACATAAAAATTATTACTATACTATTATAAAATTATTTAAATTTAATATTTTATTTCTTATCTCATTATTTATCTCTTGCCTAAATACAAAGTTGCCTAGTCTTAGTTCGAAATTATTTAAATAAATTTTAATATTATAATATATATATATGAATTTATTTTAATTATTTAATTTAAATAAAAGGATGAGACTTTGAAAATTTAAAATTTAGAGTACTATAGAAACTCTAGAAGAGTCGAATCCCAGATACATATCATCACCCATCCCCCCACACCCCCTCCCCCACCCCCTTATTTTTTTTGCAACGCGTCAATCATTTACGGGCCGACTAAACTACAAATTTTCTCTTTTCTCACCGCCCCACGTGTCCCAACCACAAATCTCTGCGTGGCCCAAACTATCCTTCAATTCTCTCTCTCACACAGTAACACACACAATTACACAACCAAATATATATATATATATATATATATATATATATATATATTATATATTTTGAAATTATCACGGGATTTATACCAAAAGGTGATAGAAATATTAAATAAAAGGTATTGGGGTGGGTGAATTGAATGGAGGAGGGGAAGATGAAAAGTGAGGAAGGGGGTGATCAATATCAGGTGATGGACGGTTCAGATATAATTGAGTTGGTTGAGAATGAAAAGGTGTTTAGTAATTTTTTGGATCATAAGTTTCAAGAACTTGATAGAGATTGTGATGGTACACTCTCTGTGAAGGAGTTACAGCCTGCTGTCGCTGATCTTGGTGCTGCTCTTGGTTTGCCTGCTCAGGGCACTTCTCCTCATTCTGATCATATTTACTCTCAGGTACGTAACGTAACGTCCTCTATCTCCCTCCCTCCCTCTAGACTCTCTCTCTCTCTCTCTCTATATATATATATATATATATATATATATACACACACACATGTACGTAAGTACAGCTTACTGTCAAACAGTATGTTTACATACGAGATTTTAATTAATTAGAATCAACTTTGCAATCTACCAAATAGTTTAATTAGTAGAATTTAGTGAGCAATATCGTCCGTCAAACTGTTTGGCGGACCGTTAAATGTTAGTCATATGTGGTTATATATGAATCTATATATGTATGTATATGTTAGTTAGTTATATGTATAAATAGTATATAATGTAGCTAGCTAGGCGCAAGTGTTGGGTGTAGTTTAGTTTGGCTGGTAATTAACTCATTGACCAATTCTAGTCTCATTAGTAGTCTTGTGTGTGTACAACTATATTTATCTCAAAGAGAGTTATTAGGATAAAGTTAATTTTGGTAATACAGTAGACACGCAAAGAGAGATTAACACGTGCGCAGACGAGAGATGATCTCTCTCTGCGTGTCAGCACTGTATTGATCAATTGACCAACTTATCATTTTAATTTTATGATAATCTGATCCATGTTAGAGCTAGTAAACTGATTTGTGTGGACAGAATTATATTTAGGGAACTGATTGGTATACTACTTATTCTACGGAATTGGAAGAAAATTTTTGCTCCATTTTAACCTATATAAAGCTATAACAGAAGACTACACGTACTTATGAACTCCCAATATGCCAATGCAATATATGTTTGTATATCTAAATTTACGATAAGCTTTCGGTAGTCTGCTATTGCCTATAGGATATATTTTGTAAGAGTTATCGTTACATATATAAATACTAACATGCTTTATTTATTTAGGCGCGAGTACTTTTCTTGGATAATATATATTTTATATGTTAAATATAAATGCTAAACGTTTTTTGATTAGTTGTGTTTCCGTATGTAGATGGGTCATCAGTACTGCTTGGTTGAAATATAATTTATTATTATGGAAAATAATCACAATGATCTCAACCAAAATGATCTCATTGAATTGAAGATCAAACAATCCAAAAACAAAAACTCAATCAGACCAAACAAACTGTAATTACAGTCAACCAAATTAATAACAAAAAAAAAAAATTCAAAATTGAATCAAACAATCCCTCACAGTTCACACGGTGATGAACATTCAAAACCAAAAATTATACAAAAAATACTCTTAAGATTTCACCAAGCCTTAAAACTAAGAAGATTTTTGTACTTGTATTTAGAATTGGTTTATGAAATTTTTTTTTGCCCCCTCCAAATTTAACTTCTCCATTAATCTGTCATCTTAAATTTATTAATTTACATATCTGTCATGCCCTTATACCTATAAAAAAAATCCTGTATACAAATCCGCCCCCGACTGCGACAGGGTAGTGAGAATCTAACTCATATAAATATTGTTTGATGTGTGAATCATTTTACGGTGTATACTATATATAATGAATATATTAGAAAAGTAAGCCTAATCAATTAAAATTTAATGAGTGAATATATTATGTGTTCTTACATTTTTTTTTATTCTTTATTTATTTTTTGTGGGATGTTTGATCTTAAATTAAACTGTAATTTATTGTAATAAGGGTAATTAATAATTAATATGATAAGTAATAGTGTTTTATAGTTAATTTATAATTATTATATGTATTTATATTAAAATTAAATAATTTTATATCAATTTTTGGAACGGAGTTAGTATATTATAGTAAAATTGATTGACAACCAAATGGGCTCTTAAAAGTTGGCACGAAGTAGTAATATTTAGAACGTAACCACATCATTTTGTGTTGCTCGTATTAATTATTCCAATGCTTTGGGAGGAAAACATTACTATCATTTTTATTACTTCCTCCGTCCCAAATTAATTGCTCAGTTTTGATTTTTTAAAGTTAAATTGATCATTTTTAAAACTAATCTTTTTATTATTTTTGCTAAAATATAGGTGAAGAGATTATAACCAAAAGAAAGTATATACAATTTATTACTAATCCTAATTTTTATAATTTTAGAAATATATTTATATATGCTTAATTATTAATTCTAAAATAATCAATTTGACTTAAAAAAAAGTCAAACCCAGCAGCTTAATTTGGATTTTATGAAAAAGATCTAGCCAAATGAACCAAACTTTTATCTACTTAGATTATAAGTTTCATCTTTTAGTAGCATGCATCACGGGAATGGGAGCACTCTTTAAATGTTGTAAGATCATGTCAGTTAGGTGGGTGAAGGCAGCTGGTTAGGTTGTTTGGCCTACACGATTAGAAGTTAATGAGTTGAATTCTTTGAAATTAAGTTTATGGCTAGAAACATCCATCAGGTGAAAGTCAATAGGATAATTAAACAAGAGCCACCCAAAATCAGAATAAATTAAAGTATCTAGTTAGAAATTAAGAAAGGTAAATTAAAATTGTATTCCCTTCATCGTTAAAAAAATATTTGTTACAAAAGAGTAAATATAATGATGTCTCTCATAACATGATGAGAGATAGAGACATTTATTGATTACATTATAAATTATTACCGTTATAGTGAAAATTGAAATTTACACAGGATTGACTCATACTTCAGTTTTTCCCATCATTGACCGCGAGGATAGGCCAGTCGGAGATATCATATATATAGATAGATTAGTCATAATTTGGTGAACTTAGATATATTTTGAATAGTTAATTTTATGTTCTTTTTAATTTATGTGAGATTGTTTTCAATATTTGAATCTTAAATCTAACATGGTTAAAAAAAATATCAACATGTCGTACTAGTGTATTATTGTGGTGTAGCTTTAATCCACGTGAATTATGAAGACCACAATTTTGTGGTTGAAATATCATGAGCCATATCCTATTCATTCTTCTATTTGATGACTTGAGAAAAACTTGACCCTGTCCGTTTTCACATAGAGCAAGTTCATGCATGGTTTCTAATTTTTATTTTAATAAAATGATTTAATTAATTTTTTGTTGACATATATGTTATAGGTTCTTAAGGAATTCACCCATGGAAACGAAGAAAAAGTAAGCAAACCGGTGTTCAAAGAGGTTCTCTCGGACATTCTGCTAGGCATGGCTGCTGGATTGAAACGCGACCCTATAGTGATTCTACGCATAGATGGAGAGGACTTATTAGAGTTTGTTAAGAACCCAAGTTATGAGCCGGAGATGGTATCCATTTTCTCGGAGGTAGCTTCTCCTGAAGGATCTCTTAAAGAACATATTATCAAGGCTTTTGAAAAACTTAAAGTAGAACAAGGGATGCCTCCAGCTTCAGATTCTTGGGTGAGTGATAAGTCTACTAATAATTTGCTATTTGTTTAATTAATTAATTAGCCTGATTTAATTTGACAAGCATGCATGTTGATAATAGTCCTTCTATTTACATAGATTAAGCACCATGTGTTACATTTTAAATCTTATATATATATAATCAGTGAAGTAGGATCGACCTGTAATAGAGAGCTCTAACATTTCGCTAGCTTAATACAAATCCAAATCTCATGTCACATTCTGTGACATAACATGTATTTTTGCCAGATATATATTTATTGTTAATTTTATGGGTGGATAAAGACTTTATAACATCAAGACAGACAGATGATGAGACAAGGAATATGAATTCATGTGAAATCTTTTCATATTTTCCTGTCCTGTTTTTTTTTTTAATTTTCTGTGTACGTAGGTTATAAGCAATGTCCTTGAACCAGTTCTGCAAACTAGCGGTGTTTTAGATGATGATGAGCAAAAGCAAAACGTAAGTCAGGAAAAGTTTTTGTTGGAATTTAAGAATGTGGCGGAGCTTGTGGCTCAACATCTAAGGGAGCAGCCTGTGATTGTTGCTCATAGCGAGAGTACATTTGATGGCAGTGGCATTAAGAGACTATTATCTAACAAGTTTGAACTTGACAAGGTTAGTCTTTCCCTTTGATATATGGTCATAAGTTTTATTTTTGGGGGAAAAGGAAGGGCTGGGATGGCTAGCGAAGTTCAACACTTTTTTTTTTTAATTTTAGAAAAAAAGCGTCCAACTAATTTCTTCACAAATTTTATGAGGCTAAATGGAGCAATTAATCCTTAATTAACCATATATGCATTTGCTGTTTAGACACTGGATGCAGCTATGAAATCTGTCCCAAAAGATCGCAATGGGAAAATCTCCAAGGAATATCTGCGAGTTGTGCTTGATTTTGTGGCTCCATCGGCTGGTTTGCCACCATTTGGTGCAGTTGATCAGGTACATAAACTTAAGATCTCTAGACCAAATTCACCTTTAATTCCTTGGAGATTGATTTTAATTTAACCATATGGCTATAAGTTGGATTTCCCAATATCTGTATTTCTTTTGATAATTTGAATAAGGTAGTTTAATTAGTCTAATTGATATACACCTAACTGAGAAGGGATCAGGAGCATCGTTAATTGCTTCCTCAAAATCGAGTCCAATGCTCTCTTGATGAAAAAATTTAGCAAGCATAATCGTTGAAATCGACTCATACTTCAATGGATCCGAATAATATATAGCCGCTATACGACTGCTTATTTTTAATTGTTATATAAATCGATGTTTGGTGTGTGGATGATTGTAAATTGTGTGAGACATATATATACATATATATATTAACGGAATACGTCAGATATGCAAAACTAGTCACAATTTGATCATGATCGTGTGTTATTTCTGTGAGATCGATTAATTATATCCTAGATTAGATCTTAAATCTAACAATAATTGATTGAATCTCTCAAAGTTTATTGTTCATTTCATCTTAAATGCCTACTACAGATGGACAAGATTATCGCAGAGGCGTTGAAGATGTTGGATGCGGATGATGGGAAGATTCTTAAAGAAGAAGAATTCAAGAAGATAATGGCTGAAGTACTGGGGATTATAATGCTGCAACTAGAGGGTAATCCAGTGTCTGTCTCCACAAACTCGGTTGTGCATGAGCCCCTTACATCTGCTTCCACACTCTTGCAGCCCTCTTCTTAATAGAGTACCACCTTAAGGTGTCGTACATTTCACACATGAAGTGAAATATTAGAAAATAATAATTAAGGCATATATATATATATATATATATATATATATATATATATATATATATATATATATATATAACCTAAAAGGGAATTAGTATTGCTTCACTTGGCTGAGGTAACAAGTACTTATGTAAGTTGACCTAATTTTGCTAAAGAAATTGTTTCTCTATTTTGTTTCTCTAAACTTAATATTGTGCATGTGTATGTTTCTTTGTGGTTTAATAACAAATTAAATACTCCTAATTGACTCGTACAAAATATATTAAATACAAATTCTATGATTTTAATATTTAAATATTATCAAATTTTTGAATTTTGCATCAGATAGTTGAAAATAGTATAGAAAGCTCACAACATGAAAGTGTTTGTTGTGGTACAACTATACTACACACTCAAGAAAGCGGATATGTAATTGATCTGATCAAACAAGACCCGAAGCCCTTTGTTCTTGCTTACAGGCCCATTTCAATGATAATCTCATTTTAGTGAACTTGCCAAAGCTTTCAAAACATTAAAGAGATCATGCTTTTGTAGATCTGCAGGCTGAAAATGTTGACTTGGCACACAAGCAATGGCAGGCCCAACCCAGAAGACCCAGTGTCCATTCCAAAGGTGTCCTCCTCTAACAATGGCCGGGCCCAAACATCTTGCTGGATTTATCCCAGCACCAGAGTATCCCTTTTGTGACGTCAAAGTCGTAGAGATAAAAACAAGGAGACCTAGCACAACTCCAACTATTGAGAAGACCAGGACTTGGCCCAGCTCCTTTTTCTGACGTTTGTCATAGGCCATCCAAATTGAAGAGAGAAGGAATACAAAGCTACATATAATCTCGAGCCAAAGAGCCAAATCGTAACGGGCCCATTTGGGCCTGGTGTAATAACTGTAAGAGTGCAACCACCAAGTGAAAAAGTAGTTTCAATGCTGCTGCTTACCACAGCTTTGAGTGCTAGTGTACCTAGTACAGCACCAATACACTGTGCCACAATGTAGATGGCAGCTCGTGACATGGAGATAAGGCCGACTAGCGCTGCCGAGAAAGAGACGATGGGGTTGATATGGCCTCCGGAAACTGGATGGATAGCCAAAAGTAGAATTGTTACAAGAATGGCGACCAAGATGGACAATAATACGTTTGGTGTTTTTGTTTCGGTCTGAAGAGAAGATATGACTATGGTATCTATTGCAAAGACAAGAATTGATGTCCCAGAAACCTCCCCTATCGATGCTCGCCAAACCTAATTATCATGCACAAAAATCGAAGTTAGCTAATATATATATATATATATATATATATATATATATATATATATATATATATATATATTGTAATTGAGTGAAAGCTAATTGTGATCATATAATATAATGAAGTACTCATAGCAATGCTCATCTCACAATATATATATATATATATATATATATATATGTAAATTAAAGTACGTAGTATTATTAATTACTAACATTCAAGGAAAAAAAATCATCTAATCCTAGTCTGTCTCGCAAAGTAAGGGATGTTTCCTTCTTTCCTCCATCAACTTTCCACTGCTCTGACCTGCAAAACATGATAAAACAATAAGTGGACAGCATTACCCAGTATTCCATAATTAATTAAGAGATCGTACGTGCGTGGAGGAGTAATTAGCCAGGGGCAAAAGTGTAATCACGTAAAGTACTAGTATAAGAATTGAACTTGCATTGGTGTAGAAGAGAGGGGTTGGATTCTAGTTCCAGCATAATTAAGGCTTTCTTCATCCTCAAAAACCAGCCCACCATTTGTAGCCATATATCTCTGAGTTATTACAAAGAAATTAAAGCTAATTATTTCTTGTAATATCTTTATGTTGGTGTTACTGATCACTTTAGTGTTCTATTTATAGTCCCAAAAAAATCTTTTTTGGGAGAAAGAAATAGTCAAACGTACAGTACTTAAAATTAAGGTGGTAAAGGTTCATGGATGCATGCGTTTTCTTTAACAGGCCCACACATCTAAATTAGTAGTAAATTAAATTATAAGACTAGAAAAGTATGGATAGTCAGTCAGATATTAAAGTCTGATATGGTTGCCCATTTTCCTCAGTCTCGTGCGATCTTTTTTCAACTCCTTAATTATCTTCAATTCATTTATTACTTATTTTTTGTATATAATATTCAATTCCTCCATCTTTTTTAGCTGAGGGATTTTGCATACTACAGATTATCGTAAACCCTAATCTAGAAAAGTTGTATTTGGTTCTTTACAAATTGTTCAAAACACACTAATGGGCTTTTTTATGGTATGCCAATTTAACAGTATCACTGAGCCACTGATAGGGAATTGAAGTCAACTACTCTTCATATTTTAAGACTTTTAAAGTTTAACTGGCCTGGAGAGTAGGGGGGACTTCAATAAATAGGCTGGTAGCAATCAGTTTCAATCAACTAACTATTTATTGGAAAAGAGGCTGGTAGCAATCAGCCAATAAATGTCTTTCATTTAAATAAATGTCACATTTGAATTATAATAAAATAATTAAATTCCTGACTATCGGGAGAAATAAGGCTTAATAACCAAATGGATAGGATTCTGGTGAGACGTAGGAGTTTCTAATTTAATGCGACATGCAAAAGTGGGGTTACTGCGTGTTCGGCAAATGGCCGTTCTTTGTTGAATTTTTTTCCTCTTTTTGGAGGACTCAGTGTAACATTGTCTTGAAATAAAAGTATACATTTTTATTGACTTTATTTTGATGAGTGAGTTAAATTCTAAAATCAGATAAATAATAGAAGAATGAATGAGTAATATATATATATATAAGTATAAAAATTATTGGTTTAACTTTTTGGGTCAAGTAGAATTTCAAATATATACGTTGATACTTTGTATACGTTCATGCGACACGCATGCTCCTCATTCTCTCCGAACAACTCTGGTATTAAAGTTATGAAAAATTGATACTGGACTGATGAGACTCTTCAACAGATCACGTCGATAGAGGGTGTGGAAGTTAAATCGTCCAGACTACCTTTTAAAAGACATTGAATATTGAATTCTCAATTAAGGGTTAATGTTTTCCTCTTCAATAGATATGCGCGATGGAGGGTGCGGACATTAAAACGCCCGGAAAATCTCTTCAAAAGACATTGAATGTTGAATTCTCAATGAAGAGTTGGTGTTTTCCTCGTAATGCTCCCAATGGTGATGTTGAATTCACAATGTGCTTAGCCGAGAGTTGGTTTCGAAAATAGTTAGCCCATAGAATTGGTGTCGTTGTAATTAAAGAGAAGGATGCTCAACTCTTAATGGAAATCGAGTCTGGATGGAGAAAGACGAGAGTGGTTTAGTCAAGAATTGGTGTTTTAATGATTGAAGATAAGTGTTTCAAGTGAGAGGGAGCTTTTGATGTGAGGAACTCACTTGTAAAGAGGAGATTGTTGGGATATCACAAGTGAGTTAGAGTTACACATTGAAAAAAATAATGAAAAAGTGAAAAATTAATATACATGAATGAGCTCAATACTTGATAGTTTAAGTTTTTGCGTCAAGTTGAGTTCTAAACATGTGGCGCACACGATTAAAATTTACATTGGACACATTTAAAAATAACTTTAAGAAGTAAATTTTGTTATAAAATTTATATAAACAGTTATCTCCAAGTGTTAAAACCTAAACTAGGACAGGGGAAATGGAAATAAGAATTCTTTTCATACTCCCCTCTTCTTTCCTTGAGCATATTCATATTGTTACAATTTCACAATGAGAAAAGATTATCATATTTTGTAAGTGGTAAGAATCAGAAACTACTCCCTCTCAGATACTCACTCCATAATCAATTAGCTAGGCGACCTTTCACACATAATAGTCAACTAGCTAGGCTACCTTTCACACTTTTATTATAAGAGATACTTTTACTCAGTGGATCGTACCAAAGATAATTTCTCTGAGAGCCTGATTAGAGATGTGTCAAGCCCATATTTAGGTAGGTGAACCCCAACAATACTACATATATAAACCCAAACTTTAGATTGTGGAAGCCCAAATTGATATAGATAGATAAAAAGAAAACCCAAATTGAAAAGGAAAAGGTCCAACAATGGAATGAATATGCTCCATATGGACCTTACCCCAATTTGTAGTTGAAGCTTGATTGCTGTGGCTGCCTTGTATTCGACAAAATGGCTGAAAGACGACATTTTCAGTTGAAAGTTGAAGCCTTTTGACTGATACATAGTATTGTCAAATGTAATGCCGGCCTAACCACTATTTTGGAAAAATGTACATATGTCTTGCAGCTAAATTGACCAGGTTTGTTCCCTAAACTTGTGACTCTTATATTCTTTGTCTTCTAATCTTTAATGGGTCAAATGGGTTAGCAATGGTTATGCTTTTAAGGGTATATCTATGTAAAATTCCAACTCCACACCCAAAGACACGCACAGATGCAAAATAATAGTAGTAAAAACAATACTTTCTCTCTCCTTGTTGTACACTACTTTTATTTTTGCTTGCATGTGTCTTTTAGGTATGTACTTGGACGTGAACATAGATATGTTCTGCTTTTGAAAAGCCATTTTCTGTAAGTTCTGGATTTTTATTTCAATGTCCTCCACTACTAATATTTAGAATAAGCTTAGCTAATTTTGGATTTTTGCTGCTCCATTTGATAATACTCATTGGGAACATTTTAATAATAAAAGGAGATGCTGATAATTTATCAAAAAGGAAGAAAAGAAAAAATATATATATATATAAATCAGTTTCATGGTCTAGCAAGTGAAGTTAATAACAGTTAGATGGTTCATGGTATTTAACAGTTAAAGTAATCATCCTATTAATATGTAGATATTGACATATTGTTTGTTCAGTTTTGTGCTTTTGAGTTTACATGCTAATGATTAGTACCAAATTAATTAATTTATTTCTATAGAGGGTAAATGATAGTGTTTCTAGAGTTTTTTGTGGATACAGTTGGAATCTTATTAGGTTGGCTTCATGTCAAAAAAAAGAACAACTAAAATCAGGTTGGCTTTGGTAAATTGACAGAGTTTTGGTCATTTTTTAATTTCAGATGCAATTGGGATATTGATTGTTTGATAAGTCAAAGCATAATATGAGTGTTTTAGATATTGAAAAACCTGAAGAAATATTCATTCTCCAAAGCTGTTGATGTTGGAATATTTTCAAGGCCTTCCAGATTTTTTGGAAGCAAGAACAAGAAGAAATACATAATTTTATTCATAGCGAAACAGTTCCCGGCAATTATTCCTTGGAATACTATTACACAACTTACCTTTCAATGCCACAACAACGGTTTTGTTTTGTTTTAAGTGAAATATATCACATTTATAATATGCCTTTTGATTAGTGATTTTTGCATGTGGTGCCTTTGATCCAAATGGAAAGATAAGGCGGTAAGGACAAAGAAGACTATCTAAATGCTTGTGTTCTGTCAGTTAGTGTGTATGGGTTGTAAGAAAATCTAATAGTTGGACTTGATGCTGACATTTATCGCCTAAACTTGTCTATACATATGCAGCTGATGTTTCCAAAGAACCTAGCTTATGCCATCTAAGAATAGTTGACCTGGATAGCAAGAGATGGATTTCTCAAGATAGGTTTAGAATGTTTCTTTCGTCCATGGTGCAGTTCATAAATATCCCTTTTTGTCTCAGTCAACTATAACTGCTTTCTCTAACTCACTCTGCTAATTTCCAAAGGAACATGGAGTTAACGATTTCTCATGTATGGCGCTTTAATCTGATGTTGATGTTATTAGTTGGAATGTCCACTTTTTCAGGCATCTTGCTTTCTTTTCTTGCTTTTTTTTTTTAATTTTAATTCCTTGCAAAAGAGAACTCATTTCACTAATCAGATATCCTTTTTTGGTTGCAGATTGTTATGATCCCATGGATCCAAATGGAAATATCACAGTTACCTTTGACATACTCCAGTATACAGATGATGGCTATGTGGTTAGTACAATAATCTTTCATATTCTTTTGTCTTGCCTTAGTTATCTTGTGATTTGATTTCTGCATTATTGCTGAAGTACATCTCCAAGGTTCAACATTCAGCATCGAAGAGTTGTAAACATCTATGGAATTGATTTTGCGTCATGTCAAAATCTATATCTTCTATAACTTTGAGTTGCATTTATGACTTCACAGTATGTTGTGATATTGTAAAAGGGATACGGGGATCACTTTATTCCTCACTTCAAATTGTCTCTACCTATTTTATTTACATACAAAAGTAAGTTCTAATTTTCATTGGATTATACGACTCCCCATAACTATCTTCAATTATCAAAATTTTAATTTTCAAAAAGAAATCAGTTGTCAGTTTCCAGTCTGATCCAACAAAAAATAAACCGAAGTTAACTGACGAGAATCTTGCCTTGCGTTCTAATTTTGATAGCAAAATGTTTTTGTGATAAAGTATTAATAATTCTGGTTTATTACACCCTTTGAAATTGGAGTGAATCTTGTCCAAGTAATTTGTGTGCTGTAGGACCATGAGGTGATAAAAACCTGGATTCTATATCCTACTATATGCTTCAAGTTTGAAGCCACTGCACTTTCCCACTAATGAATCAACAAGTTACAATTATAGAGAAGTACACAGAAATCTATGACTGTATTTTAAGTTTTAGGTATGTGCTTGTTGTATAAATTCCGTTAATTATGGTTCACTTCCATACCAATGCTTCAATGCTGATTTACTAACTTTTGTAACCTTCAGAGTTGAAATTAATTACTTTTTTCTTAACTATCCCCCCGCTCACATCCTTTAACACGACTCTTTCTTGTAGGCAAGGGTAACAATCCAAAACTTCTACCAATATCGTGTTGTGGGCAAACCTGGTTGGAACCTAGGGTGGACATGGGCTAAAAATGAGGTCATCTGGTCAATGTCTGGTGCTTTCGCAACCCAACAAGGAAACTGTTCATCCTTCAAATATGATATACCACATTGCTGCAAGGAAAACCCCACTATAGTTGATCTCATGCCTGAGGCCTTGCCACAGAATAGGTCAGAAGACTGCTGTCGTGGTGGCCTTTTAACTGCCTGGGCTATCAATCGTTTCAAGTCATATTCATCTTTTGAGTTCAGGGTTGGAAACCTGGAGAGAAACACTACTGGATACAGGCCTTTGAATCTCACTTTGTTGGCGCCAGGACCAGGTTATACCTGTTCCCCTGTTGCGGAAGCTGATCCCACAGTTTCCTCAGTTATTGGGGGAAGGAGAGAAGAACAAGTTTTCAGTAAGTATTTCACTCTCAAGTCTAACTCAGTACTCTATGGAGATAAAAATAAATGGTTTCAAAGAAGTAGTTATAAGACAATAATATAGATATAAATATAGTGCACAGGTTAAATATTGTCGCAAGCACTATACTAATGCCTGGGGAGTATCTGCCAGAATAATATGATTATGGAGTGAGGCTTAGTATATTTCCGTAGGAAATTAGCATTCCATCAGCTCATTGTTGTTAGGATATACATGATTGTCACATGTGCTTAAGTCATGCTGCCTAATCTCTTTTAAAAAAATTACTCGTACCATTTGTGTTTGAAGTGGTAAAAGGTAATCCATAACATTGAATGGGTAAATGAAAATCTGCTCCTTCTTACCTAATCTTTAGTTTTCTGCTTTTGGACATAGTGATGATGGACTTGACAGTACAATCCTGCGTCTTTACATGATTGAGTCTGTTTGATTAAGATGTGAGTACCTCGTGAAGTATTCATTAAATTTCTGATGAGTATAATAAATAAACATAAATATGACTGGTTTAACTTTACAGGATATTGTGAATTATAAGCAGAAATAGTAGTAATTATGAGCACTGAAGGAAGATAATGAGAGAGATTCTCCCTTTCCAAGTAACCGTTATGCAATTGCTATATATATGCATTTATAAATTTAATCTTTTTGCCAATGATTTAAGGGCTTCTAGCATGAGCCGTGTCATAACTAATTTTTTTGGTTTCCAGGAACATGGAAATCAACGTGCACGTACTCCAGCTACATTGCTAACAAAACACCAGTCTGTTGTGCTTCATTCTCAACATTTTACAGTCCTACCATCTCCACATGCCCCAAGTGTACTTGTGGCTGTAGACCAGCAGAACAGAATACAACAACATGCATCAGGTTTGTTATCTTGGCCACCTTCCTTTCACGTGATGCATGCAGCTGAAAGCTTTTCTGCTCTTGCATTATATTATCTAATTCATGCTCTTCGCGCTATTCTTTGCATGTCGAATAGAGAAGGTGAACCTGAACCCGTATCACAGTCAAATTCTCTTTCTAATCCCGAGATAGTGAGATGCACCGATCATATGTGTCCCCTTCGTGTTCACTGGCATTTCAAGAACAACTACAGAGATCACTGGAGAGTGAAACTAACAGTCTCTAACTACAACTACAACAGAAACTACTCGGACTGGAACGTGTTGGTTCAGCATCCTGGTTTCAGTCAGCCTGCATTGATTTATAGCTTCAATAGTACAGTCCTTCCAACTGTTGGGATCCCAGGTACTTGCATCATTGCAACATTTGATGTAAAAAAAATATTCTTGGTACTAATAATTTGAAATATTATACGCTGATTGATGCAAAATCAAGTCAAAATTTTAAATGATTTGAGATTACAAGTAATAGAGCATGATTCCATCAAATCTTGAAATTTCAAAGAAACAAACATGAATATACCTTTTGCCAACTTTTTTTTTTATATTCATAACTCTCATTTATGGAATTGCAGATTGTTGGGTCATAATATTTCTCCTATCTTGGGCCGGATAGATTGGGCCCATTTATCAGTATAATTTATTGGGCTTTTATTATTAAGCCATGGGACTCTTTGAGCCCATTTATTGTGTCAACTTTATTTAATTCTATTGGACCGGTCGCACTCAAAGAGATCGACCCATTAGATATTTTAATATCTCATTACTTTTTGACTTGTGATGATGAAAAAGCATGACAATTGACCAATCCTCCCGCCATGCATTAATGTGGATGGGATCATAACCGTACCATGAGAAAAACAATGGCCAAAAGTGAGATAAACCCGATATAGTTGGCGGGGTCCATCGATCGTAGGGGTGTCGTGTAATAAGGGTGGCATAATAATCCAAGCAAAAGTAATATAACTTAAGCAAGGAAGCCATCGATATAGAGGTATGTTCTCTCATATATTGATTACTCATATTCTCCCATACACACGACTGAGATTTTAATTCTCTCAATACACTAGACCATATATTCCTCCATTGTTAACCTTGTGAACACGTACTAATTCTCACGCTTTGAAGCTATCCCCGATTTTAACCGCCGTCGTCAAGCTTTCTTGTGTTATCGTGTTTATTGTCAGGCAGATCGGGGCGCCTTACGTGATTGGGACGTGAGAAAGATCTTGGCGTTAACATTGGCGCTAGAAGGAGGGCTTTTGAGTTCTAGTGTCATAAAATTTTCAATCACAATCGCTTTAACCTACTTCGTAAGATGAGGAGTAGGATGGTACACCGTAAGGGCAAAGCGATGGTCATTAGCCATCATCGCCTCGTGTTTTCGATGAAGGATCGTCTAGGTCCTTCCAAGAGTGCTCACGAGAAACACGGCTTCTAAGCATAATTCAGGGGATCTCCGTCCGAAGATTCCGGGCGGGGCTAGACGAAGATTGGTTTTCGATGCGAATGAGGAGCGAGGTCATGGTCGAGGGGAATGGAAGGCTCATGACCAAGATTCATCATAAAGTAGCCAAGAGATATAGAGTCGCCAAGTTGGCGAAGATGGCGGACGACGAAGCATGAGCCAGCATGGCGGTCCTATTAAAGCAAAGAGAAGATATAGCCGACAGATGCTTGGTGCGCGGAATTACAAGACGAAGCATCCAAATGCACGATCAATACGAAAAGACGCAGCGATGGGCATAAGGAGGAGACTCGGACGAAAGGGTAAGGAGCCAAGAGGTCCTCATGGGTTTCTAGGGATCATTCTCAAGTAGGAGAAGATCGAGAAGCGAGAACTCCCATGGCCTCAAGAAGGCAATAATGGCCGCCACTTCTCAAAGATCGAGATGATTATCAACAAAGGAGCAGGTCGAAGGAGGTCATACCAAGTCCGGGTAATGGACTATCAACGTGATCATTCTCACCACAAGGAAAGAGTTGTACCGGCGGATCAAGAAGTCCTCAGGCGTAGGATCGGCGGGAGGGGGTCGATCCTCTCGAGACATAATATTGTTCATGAGAAAGAGCCTTCTCCATGACTGAAGGCGCTGATTTTCTAGTAAAGGAGCTTAAAGAGCTTAGAAAACAACCGGCCGAGGTCCAAAGCAGTGAAGGACGCCCGAAAGAAAGCATCCCTTTTCCTCGCCTATTCTCGAGAAAAAGGCGATATCACTAAAAAAATGCCTCGCGTGGAAAGTTACGATGGAACCGGAGATCCTTATGACCATAGCCGCTCAATCGGCCACTAATGGACTATTACGACTTTCTTCGATCTTTGCCAAGTGCCACACCTTTATTACAACGCCGTTCGAAAAGATGCGAGATGCTTGGTTGGGAACTTTGCCTTGATTCCATATCCTCGTGGACCGAACTTTGTGATAAGTTCCATGCTCGCTTTTGAGAAACCAAAGAAGAGAAAGCCCACGGGTTCTTTGACACGATTCGACGGTTTGCCGGTAATCTTTGGCCAAGATATGTAAAGAGGTTCGGAGAAGCGAGCGATCGGTCGTGTGTCCGATCTTAATGACCTCCAGTCAGTAGGTTTGTTCCAGAATGGATTGGACTGGTCAAGTCCGAAAAGTTGGTGAAGAAGTTGATGTTCAATCATCCGAAGAGTCTTGGTCAAGCCTTTGACAAAGCGAAAGGCTACATCGTTGTGGAAGAAGCTATGAACGACTGAAAAATCCTCTTTCGGTCGGGGAAAGAGTTGGTGGCTCTAAGCCCAAGTTGAACAGAGGAGAATGGGGGTATAATGATCGAACAGAGGCGCTTCAAAAAGTACAACAATTCACCGGCGTCGAGGCAAGCGATCATCCTCCGCTCCTACCGAAAGTGAATAAGATCTACACCAAACTAAACACCGATAGATCGATAATTTTGGACCGATCGAAACCAACCTTTCTTTGAGCCACCCCGTGATAATTACCGAATTGGGCAGGGTAACTCTCGTAAGTATTGTGGCTATCATCAGGCCGCTGGCCACGACACTAACGAGTGTTGCAATTTGAAAGACTTTGTGGAGAGGAAGATTAAAGGCGGCTTGTTGGTGCGCAGATGTGGGTCAGTAAATAATAAGCGAAACGTTAACCGTGTCTTTGTTTCAGACGGTTCGAGGGCTCCAATATCGCCGTAGAGGCGGTGTTATCGATGTGATAACCGGTGGGTCCGCGGGAAGTTGATAGGAAAGAAGAGAAGGGCTTACTCGAATTCGGTCACGACTACGACAGATGTTCCCCTGAGCAGATAGACCATTCCGGATCACATATATCATTCACCGACGCCGACTATCCTTCCGAGCCCATCGAGCCGCATGAGGGGGCCTTGGTGATCACAAAGGCAAGTGGGCACGGTGGACATGGCGCGTGATGATAGAAAATGGATCTTCAATGAGATATCCTCAGATGCCCACGCTTATCGAGGATGCACCTCGACGGCGTAAAATGGAGGTCGGCGGGAAGCTCCTTTATACTGGCTTCAAAGAATGATCCAGTAAAAAATGGCGAGCACTATTGAACTCCGGTTGTCTTGACACAATACCAAAGAGTCGAAATAGTGTGTAAATTCTATGTTGTGCACGTTGATTCAAATTTTACAACGCTATACTTGGGAAGACTACTTTTAATCGCTTCTCCAAGTCGTGACCTCCATCCCTCATTTCAAAATCAAGTTCCCACACGCTCATGGAGTAGGAGAGGTGGCGGGGACTTGGATCTCGCCCGACGATGCTTATCGGAATCTCATGTTATTTCCTCCGGAGTGGGGGCCGCAGTTAAAAAGCGGTGATGGCAATTGAGATTGAGCCCTTTACCGAAAGTAGTTCAACAGATGGTGATTCTCACGGAGAGAGCGGAGGAGGTCGAGTTGATCATTGAAAGCCCGACAAGAAGATCGTGAAGATCGGTTCGGCTTACTGTAACCTCTTCTTCAGACAAACCTTATAGAGTTGTTCTTGTGCTACATGCGGATATTTTTGCATGGGAACCGGCGATACGCCCGAGTTAATTTAAGATAGTGAAAGCACAACTGAATGTATATCCTCGAAGCCGCGCCGTTCGAAAAAGGATCTTTAGCGCGAAATGACGTAAAATCATTGATGAGGAAATAAGAAAGTCGTTGGTCACATGACTTCATCTATGAAATTGATTATCCCGAGTGGATGGCGAATGTGGTGTTGGTGCGAAGCGAGAATGGAAAATGGCGGTTTTGCATCGATTACACCGACCTCAATAAAGCTTGTCCAAGGACTTTATCCTCTGCCCCATATTGATCGAAATTTTATCGATGCCACTTCGGGTATGCATTACTAAGCTTTATGGATGCTTTTTCGTTTATCACCAAATATCCATGCGTAAAGAGGACATCCCAAAGACCGCGTATTACACACCGCTCGATTCGGTTATGCCTTTGAAGATGACTTTTGGCCTTATAAATGCCGGAGCCACTTACCGTAGAATGATGAACTTCATCTTCGATGGCGGTGGAAGGAACATGGAGGTATACGTTGATGACATGATTGTGAAAAGCATGCACGTCAGAGTCATTTGACGATCTAGAGGAATGCTTTCAGATCGTCTGTCCATCGTCGACTAAGGCTTAATCCTACCAAATGCACTTTCTACGGCCTCGGTGCGGGAAGTTTCGGGTTATCTTGTTAGTCAAAGGGTATCGAGGCCAACCTAGAAAGATTCGAGCCATTCTTGATATGAAGACTCTCGGTCATTCAAAGACGTCCAACGTCCCGACCGGCGAGATGCAACGATTAAGGAGGTTCGCCGCCAAATCTGCGAGAGGGTGCCTTCCTTTCTTTGATACTTTAAAAGTAGAAGAATGCGAAGACGTTCCAAAGGACTTCAGATTGTGAAGACGCATTCCGAGCATAAAGGCGTATCTTTCCTCGGCTCCTTTATTGGTGAAACCCATTCCAAAGAGACCTTATATCTCAGATCCCAGCGGCAAGTTCGTTAATGGCGGTTGGAAGCGATCTTTGGTTCGGAGATCGGTGGAAGACAAAGATCCAAATATTATGTTAGTCACGTCTGCGAGAGATGTCAAACCAGTGTATCCAAATATTGAAAAATTTGCCTTCGCTTTGATAATTGCTAGTAGGAAGCTTGGCAGATTTTCAAGGTCGGCTCTGGTTGTTACACACCGATCAACCATCAAGAAGGTGATGGGCAAGCCGAAGTTTCGGGAAGGTTAGCGGCGTGGACAATGGAGTTGTCACGCTTTTTCATCGAATATCATCCACGAACCGGCTATCAAAGGCCAAGCTTTGGCCGATTTCATAATAGAATGTTCGTTCACGTAAGCGATGCTTAAAGTTACCGGTCAATCCTCCGATCAAGCGATTGCGCTTCTTCACAGGATCGAAATGTTTGGACCCTATATGCAGATGGTTCTTCTACCCTAACTGCTAGTGGGGGGTGAATTATCTTGACGAGTCCGGGACGGTTCAAAGTTCAACAGCCATCGATTTGGATTTAAAGCGACCAACAACGGGTTTAGTATGAAGCGGTGTTAGCGGGTGTTCGATTGGCAAAGAGTCTAGAGGTCCTAACCTTATCATCTACAATGACTCTCGATTGGTTGTCAAGCGCTTATCGAGGACTATGAAGCTCGTGGGAATCGAATGATCAAGTATTCAAGGAGTTAAAGGACCGATCGCAGATTTCGCTTCGCATTTAATTTCTGTAGATAGAGCGTAATGACAATTCTATCGCCGATGCATTGTCAAAATTGGCTACTACGGATGCGAGATGTTTTTAACGGATCGCTTTACTTGGAAGTTCTCGCAATGTACCGTAGAGTGTTCAAATGAAGTTGTGATGTGTATCGAATGAACTAACTCACTGGATGACCCCTACATCGAATATTTGGCGGATGGCGTCCTTCCTTCTGGATCGATGATAAGAAAGAAGATCAAATACAAGAGCGCCTAACTTTACTCTTATTGATGGCGATCTTTACCGATCGGCCTTTTCTTCACCATTATTGAAGTGCTCGGTCCCATCCGGGAATATGCTCTTCTTGGGAAGTTCACGAGGGGCATTTGCGCGATCATATGGTCGCTAAATCTTTGCTTACAAAGTACTTCGACAAGGATACTATTGGCCTACAATTTTCAAGGAAGCTACAGAGTATGTCAAGAAATGTGAAAAGTGTCAACTCAATGGTTCGATCCATTATCGCCCAATTTGAAGAGCTATACTCGATTTTATCTCCTATACCCTTCACGTCTGGGGGTAGATATATTGGGTCCATTGCCTTAAAGCTAAAGGTCAAGTTAGTTTTGTCATAATTCTTTATTGATTACATGACTAAGTGGGTAGAAAGAAGCCGCTTTGCCTTAATTACTGACAAGAATGCTTGAAGTTCATAAAAGAATCAGTAGTGTTTCGCCGGGATCCCTGTAGAGTATTAATATCTGGACAACGGACGTCGGTTTACAGGGATCAAAATTTGAAGCATTTTTAAAGGAGTCAGATTCAACATAAGAAGACTTCTGGTGGCTCATCCACAAACAAATGGCCAAGTTGAGGTGACTGACAGAATGACGTCATTGAATCTGGATCAAGTCGCAGACTAGATGAAGCTAAAGGAAGATGGCGGAGGAGGCTGCTTCGGTGTTGTGGGCTTACTAGGACTACACCAAGGACTACCACTGGGATTCACCCTTTCGACCGCCTATGGTAATGCGATGCCTTAGTCCTGTCGAAATCGGATCTCCAAGTCTTCGTCGGTCACTACAAAAGAAATATACAATGACGAAGGATCAAGGCCAATTTAGATCTACTAGAAGAAGTTAGAGAGGTTGCTTTACTTAAATTGGTCGCTTATCAACGAAGAAAGAATAAACATTACAACAAAGGAGTCAAACTTCAGATTCAAGTAGGAGACTTAGTCCTCGGAGAAGCCGAGCTTCTACACCTCAAAATACGGAAAGTTAATGCCAAACCGGGAAGGACCATATGAGGTGATCGAATTATCCAAACAAGGCACTTACCGGGTTAAGGGCATTAGATGGTTCAAAATCAAAAACACTTGCACGTTGGCGGGCTTTAAATACTTTCAATAAAGATCAAGTTAGTTCATCTAAGTCTCAGATATTATTGTTCATTATCAATAAAAAGACACTTTTTCACTATCGATCCTCGGTCCTATTTTGTCCTACGGTCACTATGGTGTAAGGAGGTATGGTAGGACTCGTTGGCCATTCGATGGCGGCCCGTTTATCGTCGTTTCTACCCCGAGTGGTAGGCGAAGGATCCTATATTGATTTTACCGGGTGGTAAATCAATGGTCACTATCGGTCCCTCGGTCCTATTTTGTCCTACGGTCACTATGGTGTAAGGAGGTATGGTAGACTCGTTGGCCATTCGATGGCAAATTTCCCATTTGTCGTTACTACCCCGAGTGGTGACGCGAAGGATCCTATATTGATTTTACCAGGGTGGTAAATCAATGGTCACTATTAGTCCTGGTCCTATTTTGTCCTATGGTCACTGTGGTGTAAGGAGGTATGGTAGGACTCGCTGGCCATTCGATGGCAGCCCATTTGTCGTTCTAACCCGAGTGGTAGACGAAGGATCCTATATTGATTTTACCAGGGTGGTAAGTCAATGGTCACAATTGGTCCTTATATCTCGATCCTTATATCTTGGTCCTTATATCTCGATCCTTATATCTTGGTCCTTATATCTCGATCCTTATATCTTGGTCCTTAAGTCTCGATCCTTATATCTTGGTCCTTATGTCTTGATCCTTATATCTTGGTTTTCGTATAATTGTTTCATCCCGAGTGGTAAACAAATGACCGATCTCACACTTCGGAGCCGATGAGTATTTGGTACTTTATTTTATTTAAGTGTTGAGTTCGGAATGCCTCGTCCCTTAACATCACTTTATCTTATATGACATGTTTATCTCATTATATGACATGCTTAATCATTTAAAGTTAAATCCTCGAAAGGGTTTTTGTATACTTGTCCATATAAATTCATATTGAAGTATCGACATAAAATAAAAAGTACAATCAAGTCATAAGGAAGAAAATCATTTCTCATTAATATTTAAATTCATTTACAAACAAGGAAATAAACATAAAATTTCTACAAATATTCATAATAAGACTAAGACAATCCATAAAAATGGTGCTTCGTGTAGCTCCATCATCATCCGAAGAGTCCAAAGCAGTAAGGATCTAAGTTAGCCTCGATCAACCTTTCTTGCTAAGACTTCTAGCAGAGCTCGTAGCTTTCTTTGTGAATCCTCATGATTTCTTCGTTTATTTCGTCTCAGTTCCTATACTCTTCACAAATTTCTTTGCTGAAGAAAGATCGGTTAAAGGAGGCCCAAGGTCCCGTGCCTTGAGTTCTCGATCTCTTGCTTCGAGCCGCCAGCCAGATATTCAATTGAAGCTTTTCATCCTGCTCCATCTTACGGATCGTCTTGGTCAAGATTTTGGCGTTGACTTCAACTCCTTGATCTTATTCATCCTCGCTTCACTCCTCCGAACTAAGTCGACGTTCATGTTGACAATTTCAAAGATCGCCGAGCCTTAATCGACTTTAGTTCTTCCTTGAGGCCTTCACTTCTCCCTTAGCTTTGGGCCAACTCTTTACTCAAGACCTTCATTTAGTATGAAGAAGGCCTTCACGATGAGTCCTTTCCCGAGCCAAAGTGCGATTTCGGAGGAATTTTCCTTCTTCAACGCTCTCCTGGATTCACTTGAGAGATCCTGGACGCAGACGTCCAAGACAAAGATTGCTGTTCATGTTCAATGTTATTCAATCGACTTCAGATGGATGTATGAGTATGAAAAGTAAGTAAAAAGGAAGAGATGAGTCATTTACCCTAGCCAAGTAAGCTTTCATGCCTCGCCGAGCAAATCCCCGTTGAAATCGTTCCCGAACCGATGGTCATCGGCCCTCACGAACAAAGGCCTCAAACAGTTGAAAGGGAAGTTGGCATTAAACCGAGGCCACATAATGGGGTGAACCCATGGCATCATCTTTGAAAATTCGGATGTCATTGATCCTCGAGAGGAGGCATAGTCGATCGCGAACCGCCGGGAAAGGATCCGCATGCATTGCCTCCGGAGAAGGTGATCGAGTGGCATTGCTCAGAGTTGAAGAAGGTTCGGAAGTCGAACCGAGCCGACCGTCCAAGGCCGCTTTTTTTTCGGAGACGGAGAAGGGTTTGGCCTCCCGACCGCTTCAATATTAGGTGTTGGGGTTTCATTTAATGGGCCGGATGTCAAGGAGGGGGAACGCGAGTTCGCTTGCCATAAGAGGAATTATTTTGCTTCTCAATTTTTTAAAGACGAAGGACTTTCGCCGATCGTGTGGAGGAATGTCAAGGAGACTCTCTTTCTTAGATTTGGTTCGTGTTGGTAGAATTGGTTCGTGGTTGGTAGGGTTGGTTCGGAGGTTGTTGTGGGTTCATTGAAGGAATCGTTTGTGGGTTTACCTCCCAAGTACCTCCTCGTCGCTTTCGATTTTATCTCGCGAGAGTCCAGCCCTTTTGGCGCCTTCTTCTTCTTTCTACGAGGTCGGAGGACCGCCTTGGGATGATAGGATTGTCGACTTGTAGGTCATCATCCCGAAGGGGAGTTGTTGTTGGCTCGAAAGGTGGAGGTTCAATTCGGAAGGCTCTCATTAGGGAGTTCTTCATTTTGCATCAAGAATCCTCCGTGCAAAAATCTTCCAAGTCTTTTACTTAGGAAGTTGGTTTGATCAAAGACACCGCAAATAATCACAAGTTAAAACTGCATTACCATAAACATTTCAAAAATTATATCACGTAATGGTCCAAGACTTACGCTTATGGTCATACAACCATGCTTGCTTGTCAAGAAAAGTGAAGCTCCACTCGGAGAGGATCTTATTCATGAAGTCGCCCATCTCCTCACGCGCCTCGGGGATGTCACCAAAGTCGCAGAGATACGCCCAAAGTGGTCCAATCGGAAGGGAAGAGATTCCAGACCAAATGACGAAGAACCATTTCTCATGCCATCCTTTGTTGCTCGAGGGTGCTCATTAGGCCTCTTCTCGAATTTCGAGTTTGGGCGTGGGGACTGCTTGCTCAAGATTTTGAACCCTCGTTCTCGGGATCTGCCAAAGAGAAGAGGTAAAGAAGAGATCAACAGGGGGTAACCCCTAGTTCACGGATGTATGCGATGAACGCCAAGATATGGATATAGAGGTTGGGCACCGCCAAGCATGGCCTACTCCAATAAACCCTGGGAGGTAACTATGAAGGCGTGGAGGGTAGGCGAACCCCTTTTCGTGAGAGTAGTCGGCATGGCGACCCATCCGTCTGTCAGTCACCGGGTACATTCGCCTCCTCAGCAGATGGAGCCCTCATAGCAAAGTTATCCTAACATGATACCGAATCCGGAGAGTTCATGAGCCTGATTCGTAAACGGTGGAGGTGATGTTGGCATGAGGAAATTGTTCCCCATCCTTGAAGAAATCGATTGGGAGATGGTGGATTTGCATTGAACCCCTTGGTTGGGGTTTGAACGAGAAGAATTTGAAGGGTTTTGGCTTGGATTCACCATTGTTAAGTTTGTGAAAGCTAAAGAGAGGTTTTTCGGAGAGAAGGAAGAAAGCTCAAAGGTTCAATTTCAAATCAAGAGGTAAAACCGCCAATTTTGGTGAGGTTTACCTTTTATCGACGTGATTCTGCCAGCGAATGGTAGGCCGCATTTTAATGTCGATAATAATGGGAATTAAAGTGGAATACGTTTGATGACCTTTGAATATCTTATCGATTGGGCTCGATTGTTGGATCTCTATCTTATTGGCCCATGCCGCTTCGATTCGAGATCCTTTATCAAATTGGGCTTATTGCTTCGGGGTATCCACTATCCAGATCCTCCTTATTCCACTTCGTATGATAAAAGTGGGTATGATCCACTTATTTCCTATTTTGAGCCTTTATTAAATTCTAAATATCATGAATCTTATATAGTTTTCCATTAAACATTTTGTTTAACTAAAAAACTAGGGGGTAATGTTGGGTCATAATATTTCTCCTATCTTGGTAGGATAGATTGGGCCCATTTATCAAGATAATCTATCGGGCTTTTATTATTAAGCCATGGGACTCTTTCGAGCCCATTTATTGTGTCAACTTTATTTAATTCTATCTGATAAAGGCCGCACTCAAAGGATCGACCCATTAGATATTTTAATATCTCATTATTTTGACTTGTGATGATGAAAAAGCATGACAATTGACCAATCCTCCCGCCATGCATTAATGTGGATGGGATCATAACCACCGCACGGAGAAAACAATGGCCAGCGATAGATAAACTGATATAGTTGGCGGTGGTCCATCGATCGGGAGGGGTGTCGTGTAATAGTGGGTGGCATAATAATCCAAGCAAAAGTAATATAACTTAGCAAGGAAGCCATCGTATAGAGGTATGTTCTCTCATATATTGATTACTCATATTCTCCCATACACACGACTGAGATTTTAATTCTCTCAATACACTAGACCATATATTCCTCCATTGTTAACCTTGTGAACACGTACTAATTCTCACGCCTGAGTTATCCCCCGACGGAACCGCCGTCAAAGCTTTGAGTGTTGATCGTGTTTATCGTATGCGATCGTGGACGTCTTACGTGATTGGGACGTGGAGAAAGATCTTGGCGTTAACACAGATGATGTTTTTCTATTCTGGGGGATAGAATACTACAACAGTGAAATACTTTTTCTATTCTGGGGGATAGAATACTACAACAGTGAAATACTGAGTGCTGATGATACACAACTTGGTTCAGTGACAACAGATATAATTTTGGACAAGGACTTGAAGTCATTCACACTAAGTAATGGTTGGGTATTACCTAGAAAAATATATTTCAATGGTGACAACTGTGAGATGGCTCTTCCAGACTCTTTTCCAATGCTGCCAAATGGTAGCTCGAAACGAAAAATCCGCTAATACCCGGATCCTTCTTCTATTTCTGATCTATTTTACTTTGAAAACATTACTTGTTTGATTTTGACTACTTTTTTTTAAGCATGATTTTCTAGTAGTTTTCGAGTCACTAATGCATTAGTTGGATATTGTTTGCTCATCCTTGTCTCCAATAATTTCGAGTTATGATGTTGTTAAATGTTAATAATCAAAATTGTCAGTTGTATATACTAGCACAGATGATGTATAAAAGTGTAGCATTGGTTCTTGTCATATTCAGTGAATGATTAATCAAAATATGAAAGGTATTAGCAAATGCTTGTACCATTTGCTCAGCCGTATTGCTTTTGTGGAGACATGTCATTTCTACTTATAACCTGTAAATGGTTAATTAAGATAAGTTGTATAAACAAATTATAAATTAGTTGAGAGGTTTAAGTCAGATATCGTGAACTGCAATCACATCTAACATGTTAACGTGCGAGTGGAAAAAAAAATGATATATGTTACACATTCTTCAAACTCAAACTTGTCACACCTAAAATGAGAGTCATGTACTCTTATTACACTATAGAGTATAGTAATTATGTTCATAAAAATGTGTGTCAATCCATTTAAGCTTAAACAAAATTTTACAAAAACTAGTTTTTTTTTTGGTGCAAAAAGACTAGTTTTTACTTAAACAAGAAAAATGATTACTCAGTTACAATTGGGCCTGTCCAATTCGAAAGAGCGGTTGAAATAATCATCTTTAACCCATTTCAGAATTAGAAAAATATGGGACGAGCCCAAATGTGGTACCCAGCCCATGCCACGTGTTTCTACCCAAATCGCTTCATTTGTCCTTTCTCTTTCTAAATTTTCGTTGGCAACCGGATAGATTAGTTATATTCGAGCTTGGCAGCTGAAATAGTTTCCGACTTCCGATTCCGGCGAGATAGGACGGCAAGTGGGTATGGCTCCCCCGGCAACGCCACCGCATAACGATGCGCCTTCTTCCAAACGTCCAATTTCCACCATTGTCATCATTATCGGTACTTTATTACTCCATCTGTCCATCTATATACCCGATTTGTTCCATAAAAAAGGTCTCATTTTACTTTGTTCCTTTGTTATGTTATTTTTCTTAAAATTTTCAAACTAACAATGTTATTCTAATACAATTAATTTACAAAATTGACCATTGATCAAAATCAAATAAATTCACATCAATTTTAAAATTTTGAATTGCTCAAAATTAGTAGGAAAAAAAGTCAAAATGGGACTTTTTTGTAATGGGGGAGGGAGTATATACTAATTGAGGTATACTTTTTTAGTTTGATTACTGATTTGTGTTGGGAATTTGTTTTGCTTGAATGGGTTGGCACAGCTATGCAGGCCGAAGCTCTTCCTATAATAAACAAATTCCAGCTTTCTGTGGCTGTAGATTCTGTGTGTCATTTTTCATTTCTTATTTTCATTACTTATTTGTTTTATCTGTCTTTTTTCTTGATAAAGGTTGATTCCGCTTGGTAGCTGTTGATTTTTCTGCAAAGTTATAATCTTTATCTTGCTAAGGTTTAATCTTGATCCCCGCATTTGGTTGTGTGTTGTTTTTAGTGCAAGTTTGTGATTATTGTTATATTGTTTGTTTTTAATTTTTTTTCTCAATTTGTTGCTAAGATTGTGTTTTGAATTAATGGAACCTTTTTTCAGTTGGAATTCTCACCCATATGTCTATTTCTTACTTTATCTGCTATTTCACATGATGTTTCTGGCTGTACTGAAGTGACATTCTACCTCCAGCCAATATCTCCACTTTTTAGAAATCAAAATATGTAAGAGAAGCTCAATTTTAAGATTATAACTTGCTTAAATATAAAAAGATTTAGTCTGTTAATTATGGAGGTGGAATATCATTTTGGATGGGGGGGAGTATACGATTTACTTTTAGTGTGATAGAAACACATTTCAAGATATATGATTCTACTACCTATACTAACTTCTAGTTAAATGATCTTGTCATTCTTTTTTCTTCTTCTGTGATTCATTGTAATGTATTTAATGAATCTGCAATAGTTTCCCACTGAAAGGTGGGACCTTGACTATTATAGCTTTACAGCTACTTCACGTGTTGTGCCTCATCTTGAACACAGTTAAGCTGTGGCTGCTCTATTTAATTTTATTTCTTAATTCTTTAATCAGTCAAACTATGCAGGTTCCCGAAACAAGTCCCTTGGGTCCGGTATCATGGTACTTATAAAGGTCTGTATATCAATATTATACTGCCAGGGAAGGATGTAGTTCTAGGTAAGTAGTTTTCACTATTTGAATTTCAAATGTGTTTTTTTTCCATGAGACATGTTTTCTTTTGCTAAGAAATATTAATTTATTTTCCAGGTGTTATATTGATATATAATACAAAGTCTGGAGATAGAGCTTTGTGGGTCATGTATTCTGAAAAAATTTATTAATATTCAGTTGGGAAATCATAGAACAAATAAATGCCTTCTTTTAGATGGATTCTTTGCCTTTTTAATGACACAAGCAAAGGAATTTGAAGTTTGAACACCTGTCCCCTAAACCACCTCCCCTCCCCCCACCGCACACGCCTCCGGTAAACCACATTCCTTACCACTTAAAAACATTCTACTCAAGACATCATCCACCATAATAAACAAAAGGATTGAACAATTAAACAATCACTTTAATTATACAATTCTCATAATTCTGTCAGAAGCGAGCCTTGACGAAATCGAGCTTCAGAACCAGCTCCTTCCTCTCCTTCCTAAAAGCATTATCCACAATCTCATTAGCCGCCAACGCCATCTAGAATCTGCCTCCTCCCACAAAGGCACTCTGAGCATTTGAAACTGTCTCTCCCACAGAGGCACTCAGTTAGAATGAAAATTAGTCAATATCTTGTGCACACTTGTTACAAGACTAATCAGCCATAAATTGTTAACTCTGATAGAATGGTCCTGTTAAATTAGAGAAATAAATTTCAAGCAGACAATTATCTCAAAATCCCATTAACATAAAAATCTTAAGAAAGTCTAATAAGATCATATTTCATCACATCCAACAATCTAATAATTGACCTTTGTAAAAGTTAAACCATCGGGACTAGGCGCACAACCCTCTTGCTATTTGAGTCGAGGATGTATTTTATTCAATATACTTACACAGTTTTTATTGACAAGTATATTTACATAATACACATGAGTATGTAGCAGACTAGTCAATGGTCTTTGCCATTATAAACTCATGGATAGACTAAAATACCCAAATTCATTGTCGATTTAAGACCTGCTGCTGCTAGTATTCGTGCTTTGGTTCAAGTAACTACTCTTACTATTAGGCATGACCCTTTTTTCATATATAAATCCCCTAATTTTTTTTAATAATTTGGATATTTTCTTTTTCAGGGGTTGACAATGTAGGCACAATTTCTGCATCCCTTGTGACATATGCTTCTATTCAAGCATTACAACCAGACCTTATTATCAATGCTGGCACTTTTTACTTGGTGGCTTTAAGGTACGGTACTTTTGTTTGTTAGAAGGACTTCTTGCAAAAACATTGTTGTTTCTTCTCACATTTTACCTTTCAGGAATAAACATCCATCTAAGTGATAAACTTGAAATGCATATTTACCAAACATCGCTTTTTATAAGATCTTATTAGGAAGTTAAAACAGCTTTTATTGAAAAGACCTTCTAGCACTGTATAGCTGCTCAAATGAGCCTTTCAAGATTCCTATAAAAATTTGTTATGTTCTTTAATATCACACTCTAGCTTATGTTTGTGGTAAATCAATGTCTGGTGCAACCTCCACAATTGTAATTATTTGCATATCAAATGTTCTTTTCTTTTCCAAACAAGATAATTTGGTGAAATTAGATAATATAGCTTTTAAGAGGAATTCTGAAAGCGTGTACATAGTGCATACAGTACTTGACGCGCATATATCAAGACTTTTTGGATTGCTTACTTGATAGATGATGTTATACTGATGTTTTCAGGCAAAAGGAGCCGGCATTGGTGATGTATTCCTTGTATCAGATGTTGCTTTTCATGATAGGAGGATACCTATCCCTGTAAGTGTTCCTTTAATTTTACTGCTTTCGTGGTTGACCCTGTTTTGAAGCACTTGAAAGGGATTGCTTAGGGAAGGCTTTGAGCCAAGTACTGGCAAAATATTTTTGTGAGATTTAGGAAAAGTTGTACCACTGAAATTTATTCCATAATTCTTATAATATTCATCTAGCCCTTTTTTGGTCTTTGATCTATGATCTTTTCCAACACTGAAGGAGCCAAACAATTAACTCAGTTGCATTGTTATTGGTTAGAATCCAGTCTGATGCTTCTGCTTATTCCAGATTATCAATACTGGTTTATAGGACACATTTTATATCTAATAACTAATGTATTGACTAAACAACAGGAAAATCTCATGAATTTTATTGTATGAGATGGGTCTTAGTAAGCTTAATGGATATCTATTTAACTATTTATATATTCATAAAATACGAACTTTATCATAGAGACATAGATAGATGTGAGCTGACCTCAATTTGAATGCCGATGTCGTATTTCATATTAGCCTCAAGTGATACTTGGGTCTTCTAGGCCAAGAAAATCCTCGAGTATCTCTTTCTTAGAACTATATTCATCCACCACCTGCTCTATGATCTCTTGGTGTGAATTGCCTTGGTTAGTGTATTAATTTTTTTTTCACGTTTTGCAATTAATCTTCACCCGCCTCCTCTATGTTTTGCAGGTTTTTGATATTTATGGAGTTGGTCTGCAGCAGGCTCTATCAACACCCAATATTTCAAAGCACATTAACCTAAAGGTGACTGCTCTATAATTTAAACAGTTTGTATGATGTGATCTTTTCAATTTAAGATAGAAACTATGAGTAGATAGCCATTGCTAATTTGCTATTGACAAAGGCTATCATAACTGTTTTTCTGGCCATCTTCATTTATTTCATACAGTCACACTAGGGAGCCATGTCTTATGTTTTTTTGTTAAATATATGTTTGCATATATACACGCATAACTATATGTCAAATAGTGCTTTCAAGTTAACTGCGGATATTCAAACAGCCCTTCCTTATCCAGTTTGTCTGGCATAATACGTCTTACTTTTGGAAGTGCATAAAATTATTAAGAAAATTTTGTTTTGAGGAAAAACTTCATATTGTTTGTCATTTGCCATTATAAATTTGATTGTAATTTGTAATGATAATGATGTTATGCATTAGCTGTACTGTAAGAAAATAATGTTTTTATTTAATAGCTTCTCCCTTGGGAAAGAAAATAAAATGAGTTGAGGATATTACGGTGGTAGCAGTTCGAGTTAAATTTGACAACCTACTATGACAGTCAAAATGTAGTAAATTTTTTTGAGTTAAATATGTGAGTTTGTGTATCAATTCATTAAGCAAGTGGTCTTGTTTGTTTGTTGTTTTATGAATAACATTCATTTGACATACATATAATATATGGCCAAGTATCTGTATAACCGTTAAACTTATTTTCCTTTAAAATAACTTCGGGACATGATAATCTTTCTAATATTGAAAGTACATGTTATCACATTAACACAATATTTCTATTGGACGAGCTCAATACACAAATTAGTACAACTACAATGCAGATTCTCGGTAATGCCACCTTTTATACTAAAGCATGTTTTCATTTCACTAAATATGCCTCATTTTCAGATATATGTGCCATGTTTCAGGTTGGCAAGTTGTCTACTGGCGACTCTATGGATATGTGCCCGCAAGATGAATCATCCATCCTTGCAAATGATGCATCACTTAAAGATATGGAGGTAAACATTCTATTTTGCTACCTAGTTTGATTTGCTATATTAGAAATTTAGAAAATGGCTCAGTAGAACCCTTCCCTTAACATAGCAAATAAATTATCACCCCCAACTTGGCAGTCTTTCAATTAGCCTTTTGTTCATTATGAAATTTGTTTATTCCCTTCCTGATAGTCTTAATTGAGAATATATATTTAACAAACATAGCTATTTTTCAGAATTTTGTTGGTTAATATTTATTGTGGAAAAAAAAAGGAGTTGTGAATTGTATGAACCTCTTCTGAAATAGTTGTTACTATAATTTCTTGGTTCTCATTCTCCATTCATCGCAATATTCTTCTTATCTAAGTGGCCAAGCTTGTAGAGAACTGTGGTCGAGTTTGTTTCACATTCCATAAGAGTTGACATTCTCAGATTATCTAACCAACGTTGACATATCCATTGTTTTGCTTCAAAAAGATAGCTTCTGCATAGAGGAACTGCTGATTGTGTGTGAAAGAAGAATTTTATATTTCTTAATTTTGCATAAAAGTGCAGTTTATGTTTGATAATAGTGAGAATTACAATTAATGTGCCATGCCAAGACACATCAGCAATTTTTGCACTCTTATATTGAACCATTGCTTGTTTCACTTTTGGGTTTCAGGGAGCAGCTGTTGCTTATGTAGCAGATCTTTTTAAAGTGCCAGCAATATTTATGAAAGCTGTGACCGATATCGTGGATGGTGACAAACCAATTTCTGAAGAATACTTGCAAAATGTGTCCGCAGTGACTGCTGCTCTTGGTCAAGCAGTTACCCGAGTCATTCATTACATCAATGGAAAGTGCATCTCGGAACTTTAAGCAGTCTAGTTCTACTCATGTTCATTTCTGCTAGATAGATTTTTAAAAAAATAATAAAAAATTGGGTCAACATTTCTACTACATGTCCTATTTATTTGATTGGATACAGGTGATTTACATGCAAATGCATGATTTTTCTGGTCATTCTATTCTGAATAGGAATGTTCATACTTTAGTTTGAGCCTGAAGGAATTATCAGTGTGCTGCTGCTGCACTATTTAGATGAACTGCCAAACATGGCTGCAGTTTTGTATAGAAAAATGATATATTTTGGGACTTTATAATATTTTAACTATATGTACAAATGACCTTTCGTAATACATATAAGCTATTTCATGTAGAACTATGTCATGATGTAATTTTTACTGGAGGTCAAATTTATTTGAGTAGAGATATGTTAGCTTAATTTAATATTACATTGTTGGATTCTCTGTTAACACCTTAAGTTTTTAGATCATAGCTCTGTAATTTTTCAAATTGATAGTAAATTACGTGGTGACATTGAGAAATTATTATGTAGATAGATCTAACACTGTTTTATTTTTAAAATGACCTAAAAAGAAAATTTAGGGTTTTTGTTCAGTTCTGTTGTTTATGAACTTTTTTTTAAACAAAATAAAAGAGGAGAAAATGATTTTAAGTTGATTACTTTTGTTGTCAAAGAGTTTCATCAAAAATTGAACTAATTTGATTTAAAAATTAAATA
Organism: Panax ginseng; assembly: GCA_020205605.1. Lineage (NCBI taxonomy): Eukaryota > Viridiplantae > Streptophyta > Magnoliopsida > Apiales > Araliaceae > Panax > Panax ginseng. Next base: position 150,676,306 of record CM035134.1, read on the forward strand.
ATATAAATAAATATTTTCTAATTTCTACTAATACCATCTGCATAAAATTACAACTAAATAAATATAAAAATAAGTGAAATAGTAATTTAAATAAATTTAATATTTTTGCTTTAAAGATAATGATAAAGATGAAAAAGAAACTTATAATTTTTTCTTTTTTCTTTTCAATGTGGAAACGGGAGCTCCACCCGACTCACATAACAATCACAGTTATCAGAATCGGATTGGACATTGAACCGAAAAGTATCAGTTCAAAAGTTTAGTGGTTCAACTGAGGGTTGAACCGGATTTTTATATTTTAATAAATAAATATATATTTATATGATCAAAAATATCAATTTGTTGGTATTAAATCATACATTTTATCTAAAAATATAAAGTTATACTAAAAATATAAAATGCAAGTTAGAGATGAATGACTTTAAAGCAAAAAGTACCACCTTTTATATTTTTTTCAAAAAAAAAATCAGCAATTTAAAAATAATAAAAAGAAAAATCTCCTTGTTGAGCTTTCGTATATTAGATTCATATCAGGCTCACAGCTCACAGCTATCCAAGCTTTTAGAGCCTTTGTTCGAGAAGAATCGCTGATATATATATATATATATATGAGTAGTGATTCATAACAAACTATTGTTATAAACACTATTTTAGCAAACAGATCATACACCATTAATTTAAAAATTCAACATTGTCAACTATATTTAATAAATAATTTACACTGTTAGTTTCAGTGTATAAATAATTTTTTTTTTAATATTTTATAAATAATTTTTAAGTAATAAAATTTAACATTATCAACTATATTTAATGTATTTATTTTTATAAAATATTTGTACAAATAATTTTTATATAATATAATTAAACATTATCAATTATTATGACAATTTAATTATTTAAAATTTAAACTCCATATTATAATACAACTTAAAATTACCTTATAAATTAATACAAACAATTTAAATTTAACTAAGATACGAATGTGACCTCAGACTCTTAGTAGAGGCTAGCAAAAAAATATTCTCTAACCGCTAGTAGCGGCTAGCAAAAAAAGACATTCTCTGGCTGCTATTAAGAGTAATTGCCAGTAAAAAAAAAAATTACTTTGGACATTGAACCTCTAAATTAACGGGTAATATATACATATATATATATATATATATATATATATATATATATATATATATATATATATATATATATTAAGTTGGTAACCACAAGACTGTAAGTAAAAACTAATAGGACCATGCATGCATTCAAAGTTCAAACTTACATTTACTTAAAATTCCACATCCCAATCTTTACAAACCACCCACTTAGCTGATTTTACACATCAGTACGATGGAAAAACATTTGACCAAAATGGACTCTGGAAAGCAAAAATTAAAAATGAAGAGTAAACCGTTATGTTTTAACTTTTTAACAGCTGCATCCTCTGTTAGACTACTCCGGAAGGAAGGCGCAAAACAAGTTGCCCTCCGAAAACACTGCAAGAAGAAAGGAACAGGAATCATGAAAAAAAATGGTAAAAGATGACACAAGGTACCATAACAGTAAAAAGATATCCATATAAAAAACTCGTCAATTTGACCTTTTTATGTAGTAGTAACAGAAGTCTGCTAATATGAATGTTTGAACAACTTCCGAGATCAGAACCATAGAAGGCCACAGTCCATGCCCCAGAGCTGTAAGCAGATGGCCACTAGTGTCCAAAACCTGTCGCTCAAATATAACAAAACTCATACACCAATAAAATCAATCAAAAGCAAGTTGGGTAATTCAATCATTGGTTATGTTTCTTCTGCACCATGTAATTGCCTTATCATTAATCAAATATACAATCAAATAAACAATGTTATGCAGTCATAGCAGGGTTACTACACGAACCACTAGCCTAGCCACACAGTTGTGAACATTATCCTAAAACATACGACTTATAGACCTAAAGTAAACTCATGCTACTTCAACATTTAAACTTACAGATAGAAATCCTACATAAACTAAAATATATAAGGGCATAAGCCACAAATTTAAAATTGGGAAAGAGACGTTCAAATAACTACTCGAGTACGACGCTGCTTGAAATCACCCTCCCCACAATAAAAGTAGATGAATTGAAGAAAACTCAGAAACATTAGTTAAAACTTGTTAACGCTACAAACAACTATAATCATTCAAGTTCGCAAATCAAACCTGGAGAACCCAATGAGCACAGCTCAAGAACCTTGAAACACCTAGTGCAAATACATAATGAGATGTGAATGGTTCTACAATCTGCAACAACCAAAAGAGAAGAACAAAGGGGTTAAGAAGATTTAAAGCCCACCACTAACTCTTGAACCCATTTAAAAAGCATCGTGATTCTAATTTCCATGGATACTACCTTAGTATTTTGCATGACCCGCAACTGTGGTAGCACAGAAACAGATTCGAGATAAACACAGAATGCCCAGAAAATTCTGTTGATGAAATGATGTGACGTAGATGGGTGAATTAACAAAGCTAACACTGCACAAGGAACCACCTACAACAAAGATCGCACCAAATTAAAGAAAAAAGAGTCATACACACAGCAATAAGAAAAAATGAAAAGGACATGCAAAATCGCATTTAACAAAATGTGAAATGGATAAAATAATTGTTCAGAAAACTCAGCTACGTAGACAAGGAAACACAGTCTGATATACCTCTACATGACTACAAGTCTAAAACTTAAATAACAAGGAAGAAAATTATTGCTTAATGTCATTGATTTGAACTTCGTAAAGGCAACAGGTTATGAAAGGAAGTGCTCAAATCAGACCATGACAGCATCTAGGAAGTAAACAGAAGCTTTTATAAATTTCTTTTGCGTATTCCTTTACTTATAAGTGCGCAAACTCTGCATGCCAATTATACAAACAGCCATGCTCCATGTACATAGATGGAGATCCTTTCTCTTTTTTTTTAAAGAAAAAAAATAGAATAGAAAGGGATTCAAAATGATCTCCAGAGGATGAGAAAGTAACATGTGAAAGAAAGAAAGAGCATACGCATGGTGGAAAACTCACCACATAATATATTGCAAAGTTGTCTTTGTCCTCCATATAACTTGATCTCAGTTTAAAGCGAATCATATAAATGACCCACAAGGTCGTACCCAATGTAGCTAAATCAAGCAAGGTGTGTATATCGTATTCCATGACAAAACTGCAGTACAGTCTAACAGCCAAAAACATAGCTGTTAGTTCCTGTGTTTTAAGTGAGAGCCCTACAGTAATTTAAAGCAAAAAACAGTCAGTTCATACAAGTAAGTTTCTTAAATGGAAAAGGAATAACATAGAAAAGAAACACACCACTTATGTGCAACCTATCGGCTATCAGAAGAAGAAAAAGAAAAACTCCAGCATGAACTTCTACATTATTGTGAACTTCTACCTAAGAATATCTGAAATGATTAAATAAAAAGGTTTTATATGACAGGTAATTTTGGCCCCAAGTATGGGGAGTGGAACCAGAGAACTTGAGGTTATTCCGCAAGACCTCTGCCATGTCATCCACCCCTTGATGTCAAAGATAAATATAAAAAAAAGGGGAAAAGGTCAATCAACATGCCAATCTTCTAAAAAAGTAATTTGGTTTGCAACGCTTTGTGAATGTTAACATGGTGTTTTTAATTGTGTAAATACTTCTAAAGCAGAATGCAAGGGCTGACCACTAGCTATTACAACATTTCCTACCAAAATACAACAAAAAACAATATTGGTTGGCCATAAATTCGGGTGTTGGATGCAATCCACAAAAATCCACATAAATGCAATCCACAAAAAAAATTTGGCGAAAAAAATAATTATATATATATATATAAACAATCAAAATAAAATGCGGATGCTTTCTTTACATATGAATTGCAAAACATTATCGCAAGAGTTAGTTGAGTTTTTATAAGCTATAAAAAAAACTGGTTAGGACATGAATCTCATTAAGATTTTAACTTGTACATATGCAAGTAACTGTTTCCCCTCCCCCTTGAACAAGTACAAAATGCAGCAGTAGACTACCATACGAAGAGTCAGAGATATAAAAATGAGCCTTTTGCAGAATTTTAATAAAGTCACAAGGCCCAAGAGACAATAATCAAGTTGATTGGATGAGCATAAATTGCAAAAAATGATTATAGAGTGTAGGCAATAATAGTTTCAGACTATTTTCCAAACATTAAAGTTTACTGCACAAGTATCATCTCATCTTCTTCTGACAAGTGTAAATATAAATTTACTAAAGTCCACCAAACAAGATGCAACAATTGTATATGTGAAGAAAATAAAAAGAGTTTGCAAAAGCTATAATTTTTTTCACAATTGCTCGTATACCTATGGGATCAAGAAAACAGTACAAGGATAGAATTTTCACCAAAATTAAATCTATTTCAAAACATATAACTAAACCTTAGACTTTAAGATTTTCAATGGGATCAATAAAAAAAAAAGACAAAAAAATAAAAACTAAACATAGAATACATGGACCATGGTCTACACATCCTTAATGTGCCACTGCGAAGTTACTTATACCACATAAGACACAAAGTTGTTGCCTCCAAGAATATCCTAACACTACGCTAACAAAGCTCGCCAAAAAAAAAGAAGCAAATCAGCAGCTGGGCGTATCTTGACCAAAAGACCTAGGAAAGGTATGGCCCATTGCATAACTAATCAATATTTGGTCAATAGATAATGAAAGAAGGCATTATCGCCTTTCTTGGTAACATCTCAGACTCACTTAACATTCTCTGCAGTTGGCTCCCATAGTTGAGTTATAGGGCGAAATCCTACATCTTATATGGATCTAGATGGTTATGGTTAGGAAGATCTTTTCAAACACTAACCTAGGATAAATCAGAAGTAATATAATGGTAAAGGCGCTTCAATAAGGGGGTCACGAATGACAACTTTTTCACATCAAATGGGCAGCTGAACTCGGCTTCCAGAACTACTTCCTACGCTCTGCAAGAACCTACATCTAATGAAATTAAAAGCAATATTGCACAAGTAAGAAACTTCCTGTCATAATACACACAACATACGAGTCTATACCACCAACGGCGAAATTCTAAACAATCATAGTCATTTTCAAAACTACAACCTTGGATTTCACAACAAACTTAATTTCAAGTGGACCATGTTACTTTACACGGCTGCACAGCCTTGACGTTCTCAAAAAAGACGCACAGCATAACCAATAAGGGTCTTTAATCTTTATAAATCCTAATTTCACTTCGTTTTTCCTGGAGGGAGTGGTTAAGAATGTTTTAGGCAGAGAAGGGGAGAGAAGGAAGAATATTAACCCATGATTTCATGGAACCAACTCAATTTGGTAGCATCATATAAACTGAAAGTGTACCCATTCTAAACAAGTGTTGGTATAATGAAAGCAAAGACAAGTTATGAGTAGAATAATGATTTGTCTATCAGCTAAAGATTTGTAACAGAAGGAAGGAAATCCAGCAGAGACACGGTGCAGCATCGTACATAGATATCTTAAAATGGTCTCTCCAACTTGATACGACCCACGTAATCAGAATGGAAGGTCGACCCTTTTACAGCTCATCTTTCTATTTTCACAAAACTTGAGACAGCAGTGGGTAGCATTAAGATGCCTCAGAATATTCCAGATGTTGTAATCTTACGTAAGACAACTCTAATCATTAAATTTCTCATCTTTAGGTAAACCAATCCAAACTAGCAGAGATATCCCAAGAAAGCACAATATTAACCAACCTAACAAGTTCTAGGACATCACTGATGTAGGACAAGGTAGGAAGGAGAAATAAGGGTACCTATTTATCTCCGTAGAGAATCGGTAAAAAAACACATAAAAGCACACAACTTCAATCTCAAATCAATTCATTCAATTATCTATAAAACAATAAAGTATTACAATACTTGAATAAAAAACTCAATACTTGAGGACCAAGTAAAAACCCAAATTTAAAAATGAAACAATCTCCTAATTAAAATCTACAACTATAATTAAAACTCCTAATTAAAATCTACTACCATAATTAAAACTCTCATAATTAAAATTTACTACTATAATTAAAATTTCTAAAATATCCTACTAAAATAATTACATTAATAATCCAATATTTATTTCTAAAGAACAATACAAAAATAATAATAAATTTCTTAAATTTCTTCTTCCATACCGCATCAATCACAATTGACCGAAGCCAAACCTAAAGGCTAAAGATTGGGTAAAATCCACCCAATGAGCTAATATTTTAATTGACAGAATAGCAACATAAAAAAAATTGCATCTTAACTAAACAACCTGAAGCTAACGCAGATAAGGAAACCTGATAAACAATAAACCCCATCCAATTAATAACTGCAAAATTCACATTATTAACACTTTCTCTAATTCCTGATCTTTCCAAGTCTGTAACTTTTTACTTTCTCATCATTATTAGCACGAACAGACCCAATAACAGAATGCAATATCTATTAAGTTTTTATATAACAATTGAAGTTGTGAGCCTTTTATTTTTACCACTATAGACCACAGTTTTCTCTTTCATGAACTCAGGACAGATATTCTAACGATGCCAACAAAAATCTTTAATATGGAGCAAGCTAAGAAAAAGAAAAAAAACATAATTTTGAGAAGCACAATGAGCTTAGTACAGAATGCCTTAATCTAATCTCAAATAATGGACCCTAATGAACAGCAAATTAACATAACAACTGCAAACATCAATTCTAACCTTAATTGCTGAAAATTCAATATAACAAACAATATATTTCCCAATCTAAAACTACAAATACCGATCTTTTCACTTACCCATCATTTATCAGCAACCAAATAGAAGTACACCTTAATTAAAAATACCTAAAGTTCCCATCTTTTCACTTGCCCATCATTTATCAGCAGCTCAAAAACCCCATTAACAAACAAACAAAAAGTACATAGTAATTAAAATTAAAGTGGGTATCTTTCTTAATATAATTACCAACACAAGTTTTTTCCTTCATGAGTTTATAGATAAGGACAGAGATTCCAATGGAGTGAACAGCTTCAGCGGCAACAAAGAGGTTATCGTGATCGTGAACTATGGCTCGCAGCAGGACCAGCGCAGCCATTCCGGCCACGACGGCAAGAAAAGCCTTCACCTTTGGCGGCTGTCGCCGGACCCATGTCGACACCGCGTGGATCGGCCTCTTCGGTGGCCTCATGTTTCACTGTGTATGAGTTTTTCTCTCTCCTCTTTCTTCTGGGTCTAATTTATTAGGATGAATTTGTGAAAAGGGAGTGAAATGATAAAATATAAAGTGGAAAGGTGGAGATGGACTATTAATTCAGTGGGTATCCTTGCATTGAAGGTAACAGCACTTGGAAAAAATAAATACTCTCCCTATTTTAAATTATAAAATTATTATTTATTTTTAAATTTTAATTTAAAAATTATTTTTAAACTTAAAAATAAAATAATTAATTAAAAATTATGAAAAATATATTTTATAATTAATACTACTTTTTAGATTACTTTCAATATTAATTATGGTACTGAATAAAATTAAACGAATTTATATTAGCTTTGAGTTTAAAAATATTATAAATTAATTTTAAAAAATCAATAATAATTTTATATATTGAAATTGTGGAGTAATTTATATTAACCACTTCTTCTTCTTCTTTTTTAAATATCCCGGAGAGATATTAGTACATTATCAAATCACTCAATCTCAACAATATCTCAATAACAATATCAAATAAACTCACAAAAGAATAAAAGGCTAATAAATAAATAAAAAATCCACAATAAAGGATAAAAACGTTTCACAATAAAGGAAAATTAACGTTCAATATAGTCAGATTTTTAGCTTTCTTTTATTTATATTTCTAATATTTTATTTTATTTTATTGATAGTTTAGGACACGAGGGTTTTAGTAATGAATTTGGTTTCATTAACAAATAAAGGATGTTAATGAACAATCTTAATGAAAAACTCTTTTTTAATCAAAGTAATTATTGAAGTGGCATGATATATATATTGCAAGTTTTAGTTTATATTCTGCGTTATTATTTACTGGGATAAAAATATTTGGAATATTATATAAAAGTTAAATAAATAACTGGTTAGAAATAAAAATTCTTGCCTAAAAACAAAGGCATTTTACTGATGTTTATTTTGTAGGGTGTAAGAAAATGATGTTCTAAGAAGAGTGCACCTAGCCACCTACTGGAGGCAAGTAACAAACTAATTTTTGCACATTACTATTGTTTTCAATCCAAGGAAAAAAATATATGAAATGAAAATCAAGAGGTCTATGAAGCTGATCTTCTCAAGGGGGGTCTCATCTGTTTGTCTTCCTCTAGAGACTAGAGCTATCATACCCAAATGGGAAGGATCTTCCAGTAACATCTTTGCTACCAAGTAACCAGCTTTGGACCAGGTCTGAACTTGCGACCATGCCAATCTTACCATCATAATATTCAGGCCAGCTGTCTCTAGATAATCTGGATTGGACAAGTTCAATGGCACGTCTCGCAATCTGAGGGCGTCCGGTCTTGACACATGCAGCGGTGAGGAGCCATAAAATTAGTACTGCAGCCACAGCAATTCAGTTGAATAAACACGAGAAAGACCTTACAATTTTGTGTAGTAATTTTAACTTCTTAAGCAACTTCAACTAGGGAAGATAAGTATCTTGTACTGTCATTAATTGAGACTTTACGATTCTTAGTATTCATCAAAATAGAAAATTGTGTCTTTCTGCAAAGAATAATGACTTTGGACTTGAATGAAAGTCGAGAATAAATGTGCATATATATAAGAGACTTCATAATATCAGTCAGCCAGCCATAAACTCCACGGCTACCTTAGAAACAGGAATGACAAGCTAGTTTAAATTGATTTAGACCAACACTAAAGTGGAAAGTGTTTAATCACTCTTTTTCTTTTTCCCAATTTCACTAGGAAAGAAATACAGCATTGTAAAGTAGACAACCAAAAAATAACGAGAGAAAGAGATTAGGGTTTAGAATATGGTGGATTATTATAGTACTTCAATATGATTATGAGATTAGGGTTTAGAATATGGTGGATTATTATAGTACTTCGATATGATTATGACTGAATCGTGAACTAAACTACGCTGTCTGGAACTTGCTGTTCTTCCAGAAAGCCTTTCATCAATTGAAGTCGAAACCTGATTTCACTACCAATAGAGCCTTAAAATGTTGAATCATACCTGGCCAAGATCCTCCAATATGGTAACAACATCTGGTATTCTTCAGATCACATCCTGTCACGATCCTCCACTCGTGACTTTCTAATGCATGATAACAGACCTTCAGAGGCATTTCTCCAACCAACTCCTCCCAACATGATTCTATGAGGTCAATAATTGCATTGGACTGTTCAGGAATTGCCAAGGATGCTAAAATTGCAATGCAATTGCCCAAGCAAAACCAACGGAAATCCATTTTGAAAGGGCCAACATTTGCAATGAAGTAGCCACAGCGAGTTGGCATAAAATCAAAAATCCATTCTGGAAGAGAATCTGGGATCACATTGAACTTGTTGACTGCAGTGTGAGAATATTCTTTGGTTTTATACCTATAGATATCGTTGAGCTGCTTCAGATCTAACCAAAAATAATTTCTCATGTGATAGCTCAAGGCATGAAGACGCTTAACTATTCATTCTACAAGCTCCTTTCCCTCAGCATCTTGCTTCAGTAAAAGTAAAGCACATCGTAAGGCCGTGAAGAAAAACGCATGTATTTCAACTGGATACCCATAAAAACCTTGTAAACATATACATAAGAAAGTATACAGTCAGACAAGAATATCCGGAATAAACAAACAGTATGCACGATAACAAAAGCAGCACTAAGTTCATTAGATAACACAATCACACACATTAGGATCATAGACAATTGTAACACTTTGGAAGGAACTAATTTATGTGAAGAATGAAGACTTTGGAACCATAAGATAAAACCCTGGTCCATGGTAAAAACATATTCCAAATGAAAGAGCTGGTTTTTTAGTTTTATCCCACCAGTATACGGCAAAGCTAAGAAATTAAAAATCACAATTACAGATCGGGTGTAAATTTTAACTTCTTGGCACCCTCGTAAGAAGTATATAAAAAATTCAAAGAGCAACAAAATGCCCTACCTTCTGAGCAAGACTGTTAAACACGTTACCACCCAAATTTGCAGATAATTTGTTATCTCTTCATTAGGCCTCTTTAGTTTATTCAGTCAAACAGATATTTGACCTGTATAACATTCTTTGTATTAATTTATTACAATGAACTCACTAACCCAAATGTATATTCACAAAGATGTAGGGAGATAGGTACTCCAATCAATCACCATACATTCATTATACCTACCTTGGATTATTTGTACAGACATAAAACCTGGCTTTACATCTACCAACCGATGAACGTACACATTCATGTTACCATTATAAATCAGCAAATCACTATGACTGCAAAAAATCTACAATAATCAGGAAGTGTAGCTAGTTTAGTCTAATAACTGTACTTTATACATGTCAGCAACTGATTGCAGTTGGGAATAATGTGGAGCAAGTAGTGTTAGTAAAACTGAATGGACACACTATATATATATATATATATATATAAAAGATAAGTAAACCAAACTGCAGAAGAAGATTTGTCAAGGCTAGTACTTGGTACTATGTCTACAAGTATGCCCTCCTTACTGTGTTCAGAGTTGATAGCACTTGTTTTCCCAGGATACAATGACAACGTATACTATAGTAGCACTCCAAATAGTATACTCAACGAACCAAAATAAATGCTCTAACTCTCTCAAAAATAACTATGAAATAGTGATGAACAAATGAAGACTTGAATGACTGATAATGCTTGAATGCTTGTGAATTGGATGATTGAAAAGGCTGACCCCCCTAGGTTATTTATAGTAGGGATTAGTGTCTAATCAGAAGGGACACAACCCTTGAAAAGGTACTGTTTAGTCAAAACGACGTACTTTTAAGCCTTAGCAGAAAGGGCGTGTCTGTTCGGACAAAAAATGACGTAGTTTTAGGCTTAGGAGAACAAAAACAACATAGTTTTAGGCTTAGCAGAAAAAGCGCGTCCGTTAAGGCAAAAACGACGTAGTTTTGGGGCGTCCATTCAGGTAGGAAGCGCTTCTCAAAACAACACAGTTTTGATAATAAAACTAAAGTAAAATAAAAAATAAATTTTATCCAAAAAAAATTATATACAAGGACCCAAACCCAGACCCGAGCCCGACCGGCGGCGCATTGGTGATCTCTGGAAGTTAATTTCTCATTCATTACTCCATGAATTTGAGCTTCCAAATACTTAATTTAATCTACTCATGGAGTGATATGTGAAATCATTTCAAATAATTAATGACACCCTTCAATTTATACTCAATTCTAACAAGTAGAAAGTAGAGCTTGAAGTATTGTCCAATAAATAACTATATAAGCTAAAAAAAAAGTAGAAGTAATTGTAAACTCACCATTCTCCTATCAATCATACAACATTGGCACAAAGAAGAGTTGGGAATGTGTCAAAACCCTCTGAAAGACATAAATTGAGTATCAGGCGCATACCCTTTTGGCATTCACGCTTTTCCGCCAAGGAAGTGTCTCCGGTAGACCTTGTGTATTCTCGGAATAATATGATCCACCAAAATTCAGAATCCACAGGCGCCACTTCCAATTGCACTCTCACCAAAATCTGCCATTAAAGTCTCAGTATTCCTGACAGGTTCATGGAGTACTTTAAAACTAGCTGGCATCACACCCTCTCCTAGCTGGAATCGATCAATCTTTTTCTCCCATGACTGAAGGCGAAGAGTCTTCAAAAGAAAATTCTTGACAATTTCAGGTTCCCCATTCATCAGGAAGGCCAATGCACGGGACAAAGTCTCTCACATACACCTAAACGAATAAAGAAACTTAACTAGTTTACTTTGAATGGGGAGTATTGGGGAAAGAATGAACATAAGAGCAGTTGGGCAATCAAGTGCTTACACAATCTTACAATGTCAAAGAACCTCACATTAGGTAACTTATCGCTGATGATAATTTTCTATGTATTTGCTTGTTTTGGATGCTCATCATTTGGGAGGCGAGCAGGGAAAACATAATAGAACAAGTTTTATGTCTATTTATGTCCTGGGTTCCAATAAAATAAATAAATCAACTCCAGAACAACTATCATCTCCCCCTCCCCCCTTTAAGTCTTAATTTACTGAACTTCCTTGAAAAAACGGTAAAGAATTTTTATCAGCAAACATATGGAGGACAGTATAAAGCTTGTTATACCGAGTGAATTAAGGCATACAAAGCATCCAACTTATGTAATAAATCTATCCTTTTCTTGTTGGAAGTACAGTAGTCGAACCAATAAATCACTATCTAATGGATTTTTCAGTTCTAACATTACATTGTCAAGGTGAAAGCTGTGCATTTTCCAGCCCTGTGGCTGTCAGTCCACTCCACTAATCATGAAGACTGATGTATCCTAAAATATGAATTGTCAATTGAGAAATTACGACTTAGCTCAAAATTAGGTAGCTAGGCAATGATTTAGTAGCATTAGGCAGTAATTTGGTATATGCAGATGGCAGCATGGTTCTGATTAATCACTTAAAACAAACTATTTAACAAAAAGGAAAGAAAATCTAAAGTGGTACTCTAAAGAAAGAACAAATGGAACTTTGACTGCAAAATATCAGTGTTAAGTTTCATGATGTTTATATGTGAAAGAATATAGCAATGCAGCTTGTTGTAACTTGTAATAGTATATAATATTAACCAAGCGTAGATTAATTAAAAGTTAATAAAGAAAGCTAATGGCCAAGACAGTGGAAAAGGGATATCAGGCTTCACCTGATCATAATTGAGATTTTCTTCAGAACTATCCAGTGCTGCAATAGTCCCAACTTGTTGACCGCGGAACAACACCAATGTACGCCTGAATGCATCCCAAGCCTCTGCAATCATTGGACGAGGATCAAACCCAAACTGTGACCTTGGGGTATCAAAGCCAAACCTTCTGCCCAGCAACATTAAGCTATCAAAATGGTCTCTAGCTCAAAAAGAGTTCTGCCCTGGATGAGACATGTGGGGGGGGGGGGGGGAAGCCCAGGCAAATCAACAAGTGACCTTTCATCATAAGATCGTTGTCTCTCAATATTTAAATTCTTTGGCCTATTCGGTAACTTTGAGAAGTCATATTCTTCTATTTCAGCCAGGGTACATGTTGGGTCTACAGTTCTTACACTACCACTTGGATTCACATCCACAGAAATCGTATACATTCTTCAAATTCTGAATAGCAATAACAGAGTTACTCAATGAGGATCAAATGCTCAACAATCTGCATGTTTCCGCAAAAGTGGGGGATTAATCAACAACAAAGCAATGTATGTATATACACACAAGCATATTTAACACATACTAAACAGTAGGTATAGCATGATAATTACCAAGACTAAATCTTACCCCCAAAAAAAGGAAGAACAAAAATAAATTAACTATGTTTTATAGTGGGATATATTGAAAACCAAGACAGAACAGGAGTAAAGGAACTGTAGACACAACATGTAATGTGGCTGAAATCGAAGAATATTATTTCTCGGTATTGCCAAATAAGTCAAGGAAGTTAAATATAGAAAAAAAAAATCTTGTTATCAATCAAAAGTGTAGATATTCTTGAAATTCTTCAATTAGAAAAACATAGCAATCATCCAGCAATCTGAATGTTTAAAAGTTCAAACATATCAATGTATGCATATTTTATACATACTACAGTATGTCTAACAAGCAAAAAAGGCAAAAGAAATAAATAGGACCAAATCCCATTTATATGGTAATAGCATATCTTGGAAAGCTAGACAAAAAACGAGAAGAGGACCAAATTATCCAACTGAAATAAAACTGTTTCAATTTTTTCCTTTTCTTTTCAATTTGAACATCATGAATGATGAATTTTTTTTAATTAATCTTTAAACTAAAGAAAACCAACCACACCATCAAAGAATAGAATGGCAAGAGCAAAAACCCAGAACCCAAAACACTCAAGCACATGCCAAAGAAATCCATGGATAAATAACATAGTATGAATTAAGAAGTGATGAATGAAACAAAAACCCAAAACCCAGATAGAATTGGATTGAACCAAGACCCAGAAAGCAAAAACATGCAATAATATATCAAAAAGAAAATGCAGATTCATGGAGATTCACAAATATCATAGCAGAGTAGTAAACAATAATTTGGTTAAACTTACATAAACTTTGATTGAGAAATGGGGAATAAGATGAAAACATTACGGGAAGTGCAGAATTTATTTGACAATGGGTAATGGGGATTCGGTTACCCTGAAGTAAAAGTTCAATTGACCACACAGAAAGTGATCAGCTTCTCAAAATTAACTTCATATAGCTCTTGAGTAATTAACTTCATATATAAAGTCCATTCCTCTTGAGTAATGGACTTTATATAGCTCTCAACCAGTTGATGGGTCACACCATATATATATATATATATATATATATATATATATATATATACATAAACATGTAGATTTATAACGTCTAATAAATTATAATTGATTTTAAAGTTTGAAATAAATTCTACCATCCATATAGTGCAGCTTTCTCTTTAAAATTGAACTACTGGAGAGGGATTGTAGTAATAAAAACTTGCAATAATAAGTAGGGTAATGCTACTATCATATAAAATCTTTACATACTGTTCACATATATATTGGTATAGCATGTGGGTCGTATCAATATGCATGTGAATGTATGTAAGTAATATGTGAACGATTTTTATGTGATGATAAACTTATTGTAATAAGTAATGAGAATCATTAGGCACATGTTAAAGAAATACTAAGTTGCCTAGTTTAAATTATAGTCCTATGATCCATCATCCCAAAATTAGAATTAAACATACATTTTTAAGAAAAGATTTTTAAATAAATTTTAAATATTAACTAGAACTATAACATTATATTATTTGATTAACTTTTTTTAGAACTCTGTATAACAAATTCTTATAATCCTTCTATGTATAAATAATAATAATGATAGACTGATTTTGTTCTATAAGATTAGATAAAATACTAAATTTAATGACTAAATAAAATATATAAAAAGAAACAAAATCCTATTAATTAACTAAAATTTATAGAATTTCTACTTAGAGTAAATTGTATTTATGGTTTCCCCACATATTAAATAAACGCATTTTTTTACTACTATTATAAAATAGTGATATATTTTACTACTAGATTACTTAGATGCATGGGTATTGAAAATACAATTTTCTCTTCTACTTAATATAACAAGATAATCAATAATTACAGTTTCTTTAGTAGTAAGAAACAATAATTTAAGTGTAAGTCTACAAATGTTAAAAAGGAAGAAAAATAAAAATAACTACAAAAAAAAAAGGAAAATGGAACATTGTTTGGTTATATAACATTTCAAATCACACATTTATTCTTCCTAGAGAATCACTACACTCCAGTTGCCAAACAGACTGAGTTTCTCTCTCACACGACTCAAACAAAGTCCACTCTCTTAGCAGCCAGCCAGCCAGCCAGCCAACTTGGGACTTGTTTGGCCTTATGTTTCGTCCGAATGCAAATAATATTCATTACACTGAAAACTAAAACGATAAGCACATAAAACCAAACGAAACCTCATTTTTGTGTTTCTTCTTCACTCGACTCGAGCGATCTCTCCCGCATCCAGTTATGACGACAATCAGGGTTTTCTTCGTTCTCGCGCTGCTTCTCCTTTCCTCTCCGTTCCTGCAAGGTTAATATCTCAGATCTTGATTCGTTTCAGACTGAATTTGTTGGAATTTCAAAAAATATTATTTGGTAGCTGGAGTTTTTTTGAACTAAATATATGTGATGATCTGGTGGTCTGTTATGTAACTCTATTAGATTTCAAATGATGATGATAAATTTGTGTTTTTTTTAATTGTTAGTTTATTATACACCCTCCGTTTCAAAGCATTTGATCAATTTTGATTTTTTTAAAGTCAATTTGAGACATTTTTACATTTTACAAAATGGATGTAATATCCCAAAAAATTTAAACTTGATGTGAGATAAGTTTTGAAAAGGATAAATCTTGTAATTAGTTTGACAGTTTACTATATTTATAATTATGTTGATGTTAGTATAGTCTCATTAAGGGTATAGTTTTGGTTGATCTGTGGTGGTGCTTTGGGTTTTCTCGTGCTTAGGTTGTTTGAAGAAATGAACTAAATTAATTCAATCTTTTTTTTTTTTTACTTTGATTTGATCATACAAGTCTAACTTGATACTTGGATGAGCATTATAGAGCCAATTACTTAGAGTGTTGATGGGTTGAATGAACTGAGCTTGAGTCACCCTAATTATGGTAATAAGCTTAGACATGTGATCAAGATTCGCTCATATATTGTATTAGCTGATCTTGAACAAGCCAAACATGAGTGGAGCTTGCGTTGATTGGTTTAGTCTACAGCCTTGTTTGAAAACACTGCATTATGTCTTTTAGTTGACTTTTATGATTGCAAGGTTTAGATGAAATTTATCATGTTTTTTAAAAGGCATACAACATACTTACTTCCATACCAATTTGATAACATTATAGTTTGTGGGTTACATGTTAGTATTATTTGGGTCTATGACATTTATTTAGTGATTTTTATTAAGCACTCTGTGGCTCCATAGTTACCAGGTCTCAATCAGAATCTGAAGCGGAAGTTGGAGAAGCTGCTGAAGAAGGAGGAGAACTTGGTATTGTTGGTGACGACGTCCAAGATTACAGTGGTGGGAGTTTTAGTCCAGCTCCGGGGGTGGAAACAGTTTGTGTTTTCCCCAAAAACCCTAAGAAATGTAAGTATCTTACCTCTTACTGGATTTTTTTTGTGAATTTATGTTTCTTTAATACAATGCTGGCTTCTTGAATGATTCAATTTAATTATCTTTTTATTTGTGCAGTGGTGGTGGCAGGGGAAGCAACTGAACTCTTAGTGGGATTGAAACATGAAGGTAATTATTGCTACTCTGATGCTATAGTTTTTGGTTTTTTACTGTTTGTTTTTGGGTTTGCTTGGTCTTTTTTTTCTTTTCCATTCTCTTTTAGCAAATCTTATGTTGTAGAGGTGCTACTGTATCCTATGATGATCTCTATTCTATTATTTTCCTTTTTTTCCTGGTCTTTTGTTGGATTGTTATGGAGTTCCCTAACAGGTGATCTCATATGATTGTTGGATGATGGGAACAGGGGAATCAAATCTGAATGTTATTGCAGTTCAGGCCAGTGTTCATCTTCCTTATGATCGTAACCTTTTGGTTCAGAATCTTTCTTCGCAGGTAATATGGGTTCGCTTAGTTTTGCATGCATTGTTTTACATGCTGAGTCTGCTTAAACCCTGCAAATTGTCCTTGAAATTCCTTACTTCCATCCCCTCCTCAGAAAGAGTAACAAAAGATAAATCTGATCTCCTGATCTTTCCAACATTTTTTGCAACTTTTAACATAATCTTAATTCTTAAAGTAATGATTGATCTAATCGTACTTGATCTTTGAATCCTCTAATCACATAATTGGGGTCATGACCAAATTTTTAAGGGTTATTGTTCATCAGAAACTATATTAGTGACATATCTTCTGATATCTAATGAGTGTTTATTAGTTTCAGTATGCTATGCTTCTCCCTAGTTCCAACAATTGATATGATTCACTGCTGCTTGTTTGGATAATACTGTAATATCCAGTTAGAAACTGTTCCGTTGCATGCTGTGATTCATTTTTGATAGATTACTTCATATAATCTTTTATTATTGAGAATAAAAAGAATCTTAAACTTTTTATATTCGCACATCACCCACGATCTATCTTTAATTGGCTGAAAGATGCCTGTCTTATCAACAAATCTACGAATTTTACTTTCTGCTATACAACAGTGTATATCTCTTGTTTATACTTGGAATTCTATACGTCTCATACTCTCATAACTCACTCACATTATCTACCAGTAAGCAGTTCTTCCACGTCAAATAAATTTATGTGGGATAGATGTTTAATATTGTTTGGGTTATAAAGTTGGTGCTTGACTGTCATATTTATATGTGTATGCCTGTTCCTGCGCTGTAGTCTGTGGTGCTTTCTTGCTTATATATTGGTGTTCACATGGACCACATAGTTGCTCAAGAATGAGAAGACTAGAAATCATGGATGTACATACTGGATATATGCTTAGATATTTAGCTTCTGTATTTTGGACATAGTTTTGAATAATCCTCTACTTCATTTTTAGTATGTTGTTCGTGTTATTATTTTCTGATATATCATAGTCATATTGTTGCTTATGTATACTTGCTGCTTCTATGTTAGGCTTTTAACAACGCATCAGTTCCTCCTTCAGCTCAGGCAACTTTCCCATACATTTTTGCAGTCAGCAAATTTTTGCAGGCAGGTTTATTCAAGTTCATGCTTGCTTATCAGTTCTCTTGAAATGATTAGTTCAATGGATCTTATGCTACCTTTTGGATGGCCGCAAATATATTTTTGGAGTGCAACCACTTACGTTTAGTTATTTTTATTTCAGGCCGGAACATTTGATCTTGTGGGTACTATTGTTTATGAGATAGAACAGCAACCATACCAAAGTACATTCTACAATGGTACCATTGAAGTTACAGAGGCTGGTGGTCCTCTCAGTGTCGAGTCTGTATTCCTCTTTTCCCTTGGAGTCGCGCTGCTTTTCCTTCTTGGATTGTGGGTCCGTACTCAGATCACTCAGTTCTCTAAGGTATTTATATATACTTATGCTTATACTTCCCCTGTGCCTTATTCTAATTAATATTCTCTTTTTATATGCTAGTCCATTTACATGTACTTGACAGATTCAGTTTCATATTTTCTTATTTTAAGTTTTCTTTGTAGATTTGTTATCATTTGTTTTGGACATTTGCATTTTGCGGAAATTTGAATATTCTTTTAAGAAATTATGTAGTGATTTCAGTGATTAGTTATTTGCAGATCTTGTGGTTGCTTGGGGATGACTTGTTTAGTTTTTCAGTTAAACTTTCTCCCCATCTCTTAGAGGGAAAACCATTTTATCCAGGGTAATCTGACTTAACTGATACATAATTCTGCTAAACTCGTAACGCTCAACATTTATTGTGCTCACTGGTACACATAAAATTGGTGCTGCTGAGAAGCAGGTGGTGGCGTGTTTCTTTGGACTCCATTACTGTGAGTTGTGTGAATGAGGAGAGAGGAAAAAGGGGGGGGGGGGGGGGTGAAAGTGGAGGGTTTTTGATTTTGCAAGTTATCCTTTCAATTCTTATACTTCCCCCTTAGAATTCATGACTTCACACATTATACTTTCATATTTTCTTTTCTCTCTCTTAACCAATGCAATAGCTTCTCTGTTTCTATTATGGTAATGGTTATGTGACGAATGAAGTATTTTTAAAATAAATACTTATATTTTTGCTGCTCATTTGTTTATGTTTGATACATAGAAAACTAAGAGGGCGCCAAAGGTGGAAGTTGGAACTGCAACCACTGATGCATCCATGGATGAATGGCTCGAGGTTTGTACATTTATGCATTATCACAGTCGGCGTCATCTTGTTGTCAATTATACTTGTAAATTGTAATTTCGTAATATTGTTGGACTCTCTCTTCTTTTTTTTTAAGTAATAAGTGGTTTATTGATAGTAATACTTAATATAGTTGGACTTGAAGTCTTTAATTTCTTTCAAGTACGTAGAGTTCTTGTTGAGTAATATCTTTTTTGCTCAGGGAACTGCATATACTCAGTCGCTGTCTAGCAAATCAAAGAAGAAGAAGTAGATCAGCTTGCTCGTCTAGTTAGCTGCATGAAGTACTACAGTGAGGCTTAGATTCTTGTCGGGTTAGGCAGTTAGAAATTTAAGGAAGCCAAAATGGTAAAGTTGTTACTGGAAAAAGAGACCTGAAACACATGCCTTGTTATTGTATAGCATGACAAAGGAACTTGTACGTTCCATTGTCTTGGAGCTTCTAAAAGTTTAGCCTTTATCCTTTGAACGCAAAACTAACATACATTTCTGGTAGAAAGAGATACAATTTTGTCAAATCTGAGGGTTTCTCTGCTAAACGATGTGTATCTTACCTATTTAGTTGGATTATGAATGTTGGGCTTATTCAATTGATAGTTAATGTAGTATCTATTTATGGTATTTGAGATCAGCTTATGCTACGACTGCAGTAGCGTCAAACTTTTCGAGTAACTGAAACCTGTAAAATGTATCTGCAGTGATATGCTGCTTAAGTTTGTCAAGTGAATCAAAATCTTGGTCTGTTTGGGTCTGTCCGTCCAAGCTAACAATATTTTGCCTACATTTAGTAAAGACAGATAATAGTGGTTTTTCACCTGTGATTCTGTGAAAGTTCCTTCCAAAATATCTATTGCCTAGTTTAGGTAGGTGGAGGAGTCCAAGGGAATAACTCTATATTATTTATTTCCATATGTATTGCAATTACTCCTACTTTCATTTACTTTTTCTTCCATACTTGCAAATAGGATGGGAAAAATATATTCCTCCTTCCCACAAAGGCAACTGATCTATTTCTACCCCAAACAGATGTAATAACTTTACTTTCATTTGTTTACTTTAATGTTGATCTCTCTGTCTTTTTCACAACAACTTGTGCTATATCTCTGAGTTTGGGAAGGAAAAAAATAATAATATAAAACTTAATTTACAATGGAAAAGAAAATAATAGAAACTTGCATGTTTTCTTTCATTTGTTACTCACTTCATAAAGTTGTATTAGTTTTACTCACTTGTATTGCTCTCTCTGTTTTATTGTGTTTAGTTCTAGACATGTCTAGAATATCATTTGTTGAGAGGAACTTAATAATAATAATAATAATAATAGTACAAGATATTCAACTCATCATGTCTCACCAAATTACTATCACCCAACTAAAGTTGCTTCATTATGGCATTAACAACATCAAAAAACCCACCCAATAAAAACTCTAATTAATTGGAATTCTCAAATTGATATTATGATATACTACTCTACTCTTCAACTCTTGTGTCCAAGAACCATCACATACTACTAATTAATGCCATGCCATCATGATTTAATTTTATTATTTGTTTGATCGAGAAAATAGGTGGAAGGAACCACTCCAATCTATTCATGCAATCACTCCTTCCCAAAATGATGTTAAGACCATTAATCTTAAGAAAACTATATTTTTTAAAATTAAATTTCCTAACTCATGTTAAATAATATTCGAATGGGTAAAACTTATTTTTTATGGTCAAATTATATATCTAATTTTGAATGAATAAACTTGTAAACCCTTACTAGAATCAATTATCAAAAAATTACTTTCAGTGGTATAATTCTATTGCTGCGGGGTTGTGCCGACTGAGTACCAACAACAATTCAGGCTAATTAATAGACTGGAAATGCTTTTAACAAATTACCCCCGGTCTTGAAATGAGACTCTTAATACAAATAAAAAGCCAAATTATTTCATCCAGCATATATAATATAATGAACACACCATACTGAAATATCTTTCACCCTTTTGCACAAAATGCATGATTTCAAAATCATGTGTCCATTAGAATAACATTAACGAACCAAATTTGTATTTGTGGACAGAGATGTTTAATGTCTATTTAGTCAACCGTGTGTTTGTGAAAGAGAGATGAGTGAACCTGACTTCCCCCAAATAGCATGACTATATTTAAATAATAAAAATGAATTTTATATGTAAACTCTTTCGAGTTTTGAGGTCAAATATTTTAACAATATATTTGATATAGTAGACCAATTTTACAAACTTACCCAATTCAATACGTTGCAATCGTAATACTATTCCAATTAATATATTCTGATTAATGTGATGGCATTTTATAATTTTATACTATTCCACATGAAAAAAGGATTCTTGTAGTAAAACAAAAATATTGACAAATGAGACTAATAAACTACACGACAGAGGGTTTGGTTAACTAACCATGATATCTGCATACTGAATGATGGTTCTTTACCTATGAGTCACATTCTTTGAAGCTAGCAAACAAAGTTGCATACTGTATAATTGTGATAATTTCCCCATCACCATAAATGCTTTACACATCTAATCTTTCTAACTGTGTAAGACCAATGTTTAATCATGTAAAGAGTCCTACTCCTACTACCAATATTTCAAGAACTTTAGTGAAAATCTTGAATGATATACTAATATTTATCAGCAAATTATTTCATCCTCATCATGATAAAAATCAAGGTATTTATATATGACAGGTGGTAAGTAGGTTTACAGCCAGCCAGCCATATAGAGGAAAAGAGATCACAAAAAGAACACACACACAAACACACACACACACACACACACACACATATATATATATATATATATATATATATATATTAGTGATGGTTGAAAGCTCATTGAATGAATGATAATATATAGCTGGCCTTTAATTAGCAATTTGATGGTGATCCCTCCAGGCTCAATTTCTAGCACCATGGGTCCCTAACCTCATGTGAGCTCTATAACTTTGTGTCGGTATGAATATCAATCCATTTCCTTGGTATCATTATATATAACAATGCTCCTTGTGACTTTAGAACTCACTCACTGATCTCCTCTTTTACAAAGGCTTAAAAGAAGCTTAATATTCTGTTAAAAGGATTTCTGTCCTGAGGCTGGTTCCTGATGCGAATTCTTTTTGTTTCCCGAGGAGTCCTCCTCGGGTTCTTGGTTTCCTTGTTAGTCTCTGGGAGCCAATGCTATGGTGAGGACACAAGTGTTGAGGTTGTTGGGCTAGGAGAATGTGCAGACTGTAAGGAGGGTAACATTAAGACTAGCCAAGCCTTTTCAGGTATATTTATCTTTTCTGTTCTTTGAGTACATTGTGTTGTTTCTTGTTTATAGGAATATACACCTCATACATTCGAAGCTTTTCAGGTAAGACAACGATTTAGTCCAACCAAGGTAGTATTAAGATTTCTGTGATGGCCTGTTTTGTGCAGGGCTTCGCGTAACGGTTGAATGCAAATCCGATAAAGGAGAATTCCAAACAAGAGGAGTTGGCGAACTAGACAAAGAAGGGACATTCAAGGTTAATCTTCCTAAGGAATTATTGAAAGATGGAAAACTGAAGGAGGAATGTTATGCACAGCTTCATAGTGCATCAGCAGCACCATGTCCTGCTCACAGTGGCATTGAGGCATCAAAGATCATTTTCCAGTCGAAATCCGATGAAAAGCACACTTTTGGTCCTACTGGAAAACTGAAATTCTCATCAGCTTTGTGCACTTCAGCCTTCTTGTGGCCTTACTACAAGTACCCTCCAATCCCCTCACTACCACCTTGGCCAGAACACCCATGGAAAAAGTACCTTCCTCCATTCAAAAACTTTGGTTATCCTTTCCCTCTTCCTCCGCTTCCACCAAAATACAATATACCTTTTCCTCCGGTATATACGAAGCCACTTCCACCCCCAGTTCCGGTATATACGAAGCCACTTCCACCTCCAGTTCCCGTATATACTAAACCGTTTCCACCGCCAGTTCCAATATATGCTAAACCACTTCCACCACCAGTTCCGGTATATACAAAACCACTTCTACCACCAGTTCCGGTATATACTAAACCGTTTCCACCCCCAGTTCCCGTATATACGAAGCCACTTCCACCCCCAGTTCCCGTATATACGAAACCACTTCCACCCCCAGTTCCGATATATACAAAGCCACTTCCACCTCCAGTTCCTGTATATACTAAACCGTTTCCACCGCCAGTTCCAATATATGCTAAACCACTTCCACCATCAGTTCCGGTATATACTAAACCACTTCCACCACCAGTTCCAGTATATACTAAACCACTTCCACCCCCAGTTCCCGTATATACTAAACCGTTTCCACCCCCAGTTCCCATGTATACGAAGCCACATCCACCACCAGTTCCGGCATACACGAAGCCACTTCCACCACCAGTTCCCATCTACAAGCCAAAACCCCCAGTTCCAGTTTACAATCCTCCCCCAGTTCCAATTTACAAACCAAAACCAAAACCAAAACCACCCATTTGCAACCCTTCCCCGGTTCCAGATTACAAACCAAAACCAACTCCACCAATTTACAAGAATCCTGTAGTTCCTTACAAACCAAAACCAACTCCTCCCGTAGTTCCTTATAAACCAAACCCAACTCCACCAATTTACAAACCTCCAGTTCCCGTTTACAAACCAAAACCACCGGTTTTTAAGCCGCCTCCTATTCCTATTTACAAGAAGCCACCCCCTCCTACGGTTCCAATCTATAAACCTCCGCTGGTTCTCCCACCACCTGTTCCCAGTTACAAGAAACCCTGCCCACCCGTTATTCCTCTGCCTAAGCCTCCTCCAATCCCCACAAAGGATTTCCACCACCCCAAGATTGGATACTTCCCACCTCTTCCACCCTTCTTCCCTTCACATCCATAATGTTTGGGTCTTGGCATGAATATTCAGCTTACTTGTTCATCAATGTTAATAAAGATCTTCTTCAAGCATCTGAAAAGAATATTTGAAGATGGGGAATTAAAGAAAGAGTTGATTGCTTGTGGTAGTTATTGGTTTGCGCGAGTGTTTTATGGTTATTTCTTAAGTCTGTAAATTAAAATTTCAAGGGGCCGGAGTTATTCCCACTTTAATAATAATAATACTTCCTTCCTTCCTTGTATAAATAATTCAGTACTACAATCACTGCAGTGCAGTAGTTGTGTTTTTCTTAGCCATCATCTCTAGCTACACACACCTACATAGGTAGTAATTTCTAATTATGAGAACTGGATGGGATGGGATGGGTGGTGTCCGGAAATCTGACATTCGGAACCTTGTACAATACACGACAATTACAAATCAACATTATTTAGTTTACTAATGCACGGTTAGCATGAAGTTTATTTTTTAGTAAGTTGATCAATAAAATAGTGACACACATAAAACCTTATCTGCTTGTCAACACTTTATTGGCCAATTGATCAACTTACTCAAAAATAAACTTTATACTAACTACTATTCTAATTAACATACTGCTAAATTAATGTCTGATGAGAAAATAATTTAATTTGAATTATTGAATTAAAAAACTCTCCACCACCACCAATTCGTCAATGAAACTCCCGAACAATAACAACAAGCATGGCTTGAACAAGTTTTAATTTGTAAACATACTCTTCCAGTTTCAAAATTTATATATAAACAAAAACAATAACATAATTATTGTTTTTAGAGTGGAATTCATATTTAAAAATTTTTAAAAATATATATGTTAAGTTGACTTCAAAAAATTCTTATATTTTAATTACTATATTTGTTAGTTTATCATTGTTACAATATAAATAAATTCATTTTAATATTAAAATTTTAAATTTTATAAATAAATTAAGAGTCAAAATGTATGTCAAATTATTGGGACAGAGTATGTATATATCTACGTCTACGTGGATATATAATTAATAACACTTCGAACCACAAAAGCGCGGGCTACGTACTCTCTCTCTCTAAAACCCCTTCACTCTAGGGCTTTAGCATCCAAGCTTATCTTTTCCTTCCAATTTTCCGATCAACGACGGCAATTTAATGGCCACAACTTCATCCGGTGAAGCCAAGTCCGTCGAAGCCTCACTCTGGTGGGACCCATTCGCTCCCTTCCTCACCGAACTCGAAAACATTTCTCTCTCCGCCGACATTCCTCCGTCTCTGGTAAACCCTAAACCCCTTAATTATATTTATGCGAACAAGAAGCATTGGATTTGAAATTGGAGCGTATGTTTTAGGTGAAGAAGTTGGAAGCCAATCACCCTTGGTTTTTGAACACTGTTTCTCTGTTCAAGCCTCCGAATCCCAAATCGAGAGAAGCATTGGATTCCAGTCAAGTGAACCTCGGATCACATCAATTGACTGTGCTGCCTGAATTAAAAGCTACTGCTTTGGAAATTAGTTCTGCTTTGGTCAGCTCTGATGTTATTTAACTATTGCATTTTTGTCTGTTTTTTTTTTTATTATTTAATTTTGGTAGAAATGGAGTGAAGTATGAATTTGATTAATTAACTAATAAAACAGAGCAAAACTATGTGTTGGGTGTGCCAAATTAAGAAACTGTAGATACTCCGAGGTGTGGATAGTGTATGAGATTTTTTATTCTACAAATTGAACTACTGTAGCTCTAGTGATTAATTGTTTTAGGCCAAAATAGATTTTATTTAGTTTAAACATGTGGTTTACTCTTCATCTTTTCAGAGTTTAGACGAGGTGCAGTCATATATTCTTGTGAAAAGATCCAATGAAGGCAATACTCCAGCTTCGGATCACATCGTTCATATGCCTCCTCATTTGGTTAGTATATCTCTCTCCTAGCTTGTTCAATTTGAATGTATTTTTGTAGCACTTTTAAATCTGTTGTTGTCACGCTGTGTTTGTAAGCTCTTACTGGTAGAACAAGCACTGACTTGTTTCCCCACTTCTTCCTTCGCTTTTCTGGTTGTCATGAAGGTGATGCTTCAATACTACATTGAGAGACAGTGCTTGTTAAAATGCACCAGGCAGATTCTGATGCATGCTTGTAAGTCCATCACACAAACTTTTAGTTACTCGGTTGTTTTGCTCTCTGTGTGTTTGTGTGTTTGTTATAATCCAATACTGTTCTAATGTATCATTTTCTGCGTTTGGTGTACTGTTGACTGTTGTAGCCTGTTGGCTGAAGAGAAATTGAGGTCACTTTAATGTTGTGAAGGTTCCTCTATTGGAAATTAATAGATCTTTCACAAGTTCCCTGTTTTATTTTTGATTCATGTCCATTCAAGTTGGTGGCAAATGTACTGAACTGAGTTAGTGAGCTAGAGTTCGCCATGATCAGGTTTGGCTCTTTTAGTTAACGAGCTTAAATTTAAGTTCAAGTTGGGCTCTTTTACTTTACCAATGACCACGAGTCCAACTGAACCTACTATAAGCTCAAGCCGATCACTGCAAGCTGACAAACTCAGCTGTATAAGATTGAAAATTAAAACTACATAGTAATTTGAATAGAATACTTCCTTAGCATAAGTTCTTTTATCAAAGAAATATAAAAAAATGCGATGTAAATTGTAATAAATATGTAAAAATTTAATGACCTTAAATGATGATATAAGGTTTAACAAATTGACTAAAAGTCCCTCATATTACTCAATTTTTTTTTGTTAATGAGCATACTCAAACCTAAGAGAGACGTGCCAACTCTTCTTATTCAAGACAACTTATTTAGAGAACAAGCCTAAAAGTGGGATTCTAACTTGGCTGGCTTACATAGTCGACACCCATGTTGAAACCTTAATTTGCTCAACATCAAGTTGTTCATGAGCAACGTGGTTCGTTTGCAATCCTATTGATGAATCTTGGTGGATTTTTTGTTGTTCCTTGATGTTACTCTCTTTCTTGTAATAAAGTTTTCTTTCTGCTACAGAAATCATGTTATGCCAAGATATCATTTAATAGGAGATTTGATACTTATGTCTATTTGTAACTTGGGCAATTAAATAGATTATCCACTGTTTGAAGTTCTTTTTTCATTTTGGGATCTTGAGTCTTGCACTCTAGCTGAGGACAAAGCATAAGAATGCTTTAACATTCTCTTGGTGATGCGTTAATCATAGTTGTCACGGCGCCAAGGCGGGACGCGACGGTAGTTGACTGCCAGGACGCCTAGGCGATAAGGCGCCCACCATGACGTCCGTATGGCGACAAGTCGTGAACAATGTGCAATTATACATTATTACATTATTTGTTTTATTTCAAAAGTATATTAAACAATAAAATTTTATATATTCTAAAACTCAAAACATAATAACTAACACAATCTTTACTCTGTTTCTAGTCATTGGTCAAACAAAGTCATCCACTATGAAGTCATTTCCGTCTCCCACACGAGCATTCCTCTCATTCAAAGGAGTAGGGTCATGGGTTAGGGGTTAGGTTAAGGTCATGGGTTGAGTCACTTGGGTAATTGGAAAAGTTCATGGGTTATGATGAATCATGATAAAAAAAGACTTAATCACTTAACTTTGGCCCACTACCAATGCGTGAGCTTTGCCTTACTCTTCAATAACGCCAGGACGCCTAGTCGTGTCGCCATGACAACTATGGCGTTAATGTGAAATGTCGAGTTTTCTACAATACCCGATTATTGTTGATTCTTAATGCTAGCCTTTATTTCATTGCTTTCGGGATGGTTTTTCCCCTGAAACCTATATCTCAAAAGGGTTGACGTGAGACCTAAGTAATCAATTTGAAGACCAAAAGTGGTACGCCAAAGAGTTCAACAAACTACCTTTCTGTTGAGAGAGGCTCCAAAGTGTATATAAATTAATATGGTCAACTTAGTAATATAAAAGTATACTTATTTTTGTAACTAAAAGAATGAATTAATACCTGTGTTTTATGTTGCACATGTGTGTTGTAGATTAAAATGGGTAAAAGATAAGTAACACGGGATAGCTTAATGGCATGTTGTAGTAGTTGCAAATAGTCCGTTGTGCCAGATTCGAATAACTGTGCTTCAAATTTTGATTGATTCGTTTTAATTGAAAAAATCAGGATCCATAAAGAAATTTAGATTCTTGTGTTTACTACATAAAAATGATTTTTATATAGCTTTGAATGTAAGGGAATGATTGGTGCTCCGCTTATTTGATATCCTTCCGAGTATTATATATATATTTTAGTGGTTCTGTACAAGCATATTCTATGGATGACATGGTGCAATATCATCCCAGCTGAGTATAATATATTTTAGTGGTTCTGTATGAGCATATTCTATCTGTTAATGTATTGATTTTCAATTATGTTTTGATCTGTGTATTGGTTTTTGAATTACCTAAAGTAAATGCTCCTCAGGTGCTGGCATCCTGGAAATGTTCACCATGGAGCGCATTTTCCTGTAGAATATATCATCTGCATCTTATTTTTGATGTTTTATGCTTCCTATTAATACTGGTAATCCTAATGCAGTATATGTTGGAAGTGGTGAGAAAGAAGTTCAAGCCATAAGGGATGAGACAGAGAAGCTGATTGTTGATGGTCTAGAAAATAAATTACTATCTGTTCTCCAGGACCTTCTCTCTTCCACGTATCCTGAGAATATGGTGAGTTCATATTATTATATACCAATTTAATGCTTTGAAAATTTTATTATAACAGAGTAGTAGCCTACTTCACTTAGACATATGGGTGAAGGTCTGCAGAATGATCTCTTGCGGTTCTGCATTAGACTAGGTAGCATTAATTGTAGAGTCTGTTTCTGTAGGTTATTGTGAGGATATGTTACCGAAGACAAAGAATTTGTGTGAAAAGGCTGGATTAAGGATGAACGAAAGGGAATTAAACTGAAAACTGTAGATACTTTTGACAGCAGGCTGATGGAACTATTCAGGGCTTTTCTAGTGCTGTGACAGCACCTGTGAACAGTGTGTGTTGGGCTGGGTCGGTTCTTTTTATTGGGCTGATCAGTTGAGGGAAGGCAAGGGATTACGTTAGAGGGACACAGCAAACTGTGGTTATTAAGCTTTTAAGAGTTGAATTGAAAAGATGGAGAGATTTACCGGTCTAATAGATGAAGCCAAAAAAAAAGGAAGATAAAGGAAGAAGGTAATCTTGGCAATCACACATTCACACCCAAGAAAAGATGCTTCACACATTGAAGTTAGAATGTTACATAGCAAGATGTATTTCTCATTCATCTCCCCCTCAAATGTGACTAGTTCGTTATACATAGAGAGCCAAGGAGTTGAGGACCAAGTAGTCTCGGCCCCAGGTTTATAAACAGACTTTAGTTTGGACATAAAAAACCATTTAACTGAACAAACATGTCCAAAATATCATTTACAAACTCAAATATTGAAGAGTTTTCCTGGCATCCCACTTCTACAGCCCGAAAGACTAAACTACCTAACTACCCTTAATAAAAACATGCAAAATAGCAGTACAATCTAAATTACAATTAAGAAGTACATAAACTAAGGCATATTAATCAATTGATAAACCTCCCAAACTGGGTCAATGGCAGTACCATATAAGATCTTGCGCATTTGAATCATGGTTCTTGGGCTTTCATATATAAACCTTAACTTGCTGCACTGCTCCCCATCAAGATTTTCAAATCTGATTTTTTATTTTTTTATTTTATTTTATTTTTTATTTTGTTTTTTTATAACTTTATTACCTTTTGACCCCAAGGTTTTTTAGCTTCTCTAAGACAATTATGGCAGAGACGCTTAGCCTACTATTATGTATATTTAAGAAGGCAAGAGACCTGCTTTTAATTTGCTAGCAGAGGATCTAGTAAGCATTGATTTATTATTTTGAGGCTATTATGTTTATAGTGGTTATAATAGGTGTGTTTTAAATCTCTTTTTTTCTTGAATGACATTTTGTTTGGAGAAGATAATTTTAGATTTAGTGCTTGTGCAAATTTTAAATTAAGGATTATTTAGAAGAGTAGCTGCTTGGAGACTACAATTTGGTAGAGCTCGAGAGGACTGATATTTTACCATTTTTGCACCTTGATCCTAAAACGTTGATAGATGGCCAACACAGAAGAAGTGCACATGAAGGAAATCATAGAAAACTACATGGCAAGATCAAGATTATTTAAAGAAAAGAATGGTCATTGTAAGATGCTGGAATAAGGTAAATATATTAAATAAGACAAAATTACAAGGAAAAAAGTAAAAAAAATGTGAAATCCTCACATATCAGCAACAACTTTGTCCAGGGGGTCCTGTTCAAGCCTACTCTCCGCAGTGTGGAGCAATCTCTAGAAATTTAAATGATTTCTTTTAACATAGCAAACAGTTCCAGAACTAGCAGACGAAGCCTTATAAATGCGGGAATCTTGGTGGTAAATTCAAAAGAAATTGTTCTTGCCTCAAAATTCAGTAATTTTGATCAAAAAAGCAGTAGTCTGAAATGGTTACTAATGGCCTCAAGATTTACTAATGGTTAGTGAAACAACTAAAAGAAAGAACCCTGAATTACTGCCCCAAAACTTTGGGGTTGACTGGTTGAGACGAGATGATGTTAAGTTGGTCGGTGGACCTATAATCTGAAATTCTTTTCGTTATTGAACTTGAAGCCAACATCTCTTGATCTTCAATTTCCGTACTAAAAAGTCTCTCTCTCTCTCTCAGCTACAAGCTTTTGCAAATATATTATAGGGACCTTGGAAGGATCATATTAGAAGATTCCTCTTCCCCCTCCCCTTCCCCTTCCCCTTCCCCTTCCCCTTCCCCCCAATGCAAGAATTCCAAAACATGACAGCTGTTATGTTTTTACTAAATATTGCTGCTCAAACCAAGCTTGTCACAGAATTCAAAATTTTTCAAACTGGGGAATAGAATAAGCGTGGATAATCTCAATTCTTTTTTAATATTCTGACTATTTCCCAAATGCTATTGGACTTCTGAGATATACATACTTTTTCAGCAGGTCAGAACCATCCCCAGTCACCCTTACCTAATATTTTTTCTGCTAAGTAAAGAATGCCAACCACATGATAGTGCAACTTACTTCCGAATTGGTTCAGTAGAAAGAGAAGGAAACTATTCATGTTTGGCTTTCCTCTCCTTTTTTGGTTGCTTTTGTTGTATTCAAAAAAATGTCCTTGCATCTCCATATTATTTACGCTTTCTAATTCTTGGTTGTTGCAATATAAGCAGCTTTAAGAAACTGGTAATGACATAAGAATTAAGATATTAGTCTAGCCTCCCCCCTCTTTTGAATCGTTATATTGTTCTTGTTTTCTATCTAACCCTTGATGTGCATTTGGGGATCCTTTACAGGGCGTTGACTTCTTCACTTTGTGGGCTGAGGAGACTCTGATTGAAGACAATCTGGTGCTGGATATTCTTTTCCTTGCTTATTACGAGTCCTTATGTACTTGTAACGGAAAACAGTGGAAAAAGCTGTGTTTGCTTTATGAGGTGTGGTGTTAATTTTTGTTGGTATTAGGGTTTGAATCCTTACCTAGTCTAATTGTTGCTGAAGGACACTTCAATGCAGGGAATGATATCTGGTGCTTATAATTTTGGGAAACTGGCCCTGTCGACTGAAGCAATACATTCTATTTATCATGCCAAAGTTCAGCTGCTACTTATTCTTATAGAAACCTTGGACCTGGAACATCTTCTTCAGATGATTCACGATGAAATACCTTTCAGGTTTTTAGTAATTTGTTAATTCTGTTTTTTGTTATGTATATCTAAAATAATTATGAAGGTTCTAATTCTTTGTTTGAAAGAGAAAATCTCGCAGAACTTAAATATAGGTAACATTATCGATGTCAAATAGTTTGTCAGACACCTTTATTAATTAAACTAAATAAGTGATAATGTATCTGAAAATTAAAATTGTTCTAAAAATTACTCGTTTGAGTGTATTGAGTGTCAAGACTTGGGAGTACGAGGAGGTCATATACGTGATGGCTTACCAAGTTTTTACTTGTGGATTATGGTTAAGATCTTAAAGTTTGGAAATTCTTGGATTATCTTTTTACCATTGAACAAGGTGAACTCGCTTTAACGGTGTCACCATGACAAACCTAATCTAATCCTTCTGATCCTTATACTATAGTGTATATGTATCTGTAGCACCTATGCCCATCTGACCTAGGCTCATGCCGAAAACACCTTACAGTTCTACTTTTGGCAGCTCTGTGTGTGAGCTTCCCCTAAATGATATTACGAGCTCTTTGAATTGGCACATTCTTCTCCTGTTCTGCCCTTTCTTTGGCACCATAAACAACTTCATTACATAATGTGCGGATGGGGAGATGGATTGGGACCCTGCTACTCCACTGCAGGGTGGGTCTTTATGCGATTGCATACCTCCTGAATCTTTCAAAACTGGCATACCTAAATATTTGGTACTAGTCATGAAGCATCATTAGAAGAAATTCGTTCCATCTCAAACTGTAGTCAAATATCTTAATTTTATCCTAAAAAGTTATCGTGTATTTTCACCCAATTAGTCTAGATATTTGTAGTTTGCAATCTCCCAAAGTTTTGGTCTTATCATGAATGATAAAACATGGTTTATCCTAGTGTGGCACAAAATTGGCTGGGATCACATAATTGGACTGAATGCTGTATTTGTAGGATAATGAGAAACAAATTTTCTTCCTCGTCATTAGCTTGTGCCTGTTCCTTGTATCTTAGTTTAGAGAAAACATTTACATTCTTAGTATTATGCAGATTTTGTAATTGTATTTTCAATTTCTATTTGGGATTTGTAATTTTGTATTTACTTGTTTTTTCATTAATCGAATGTTTATTTTTGTAATCCTCAGGCAGGGCATCACGGCTTTTTCCTTGACCAATATTCAAGAAATTGATTCCATTATTTCTGGGTGTAATATTTTTGAGAATAAAGAAGCAGGACCTCTAATTTTGACATGGGCAGTGTTTCTTTGTCTCATATCATCTCTTCCACACAAAGAGGATAATGCATTACTGGTAATTTTCTTTTCGAAAAATGTTGCTTCATCTATACACATATGTGTGTGTGTGTATACTATGATTATTATCTCTTTCTTAATAAAATAGACTTGGTATATTTATATGCTTCTAATTTTTAATCTACAGGAGATTGATCATGTTGGTTATGTTCACCAAGCCTTCAAAGCTTCGTCTTTGAGTTATTTTGTTGAAATTCTTCAAAGTAATGTTTTGAAGGATACTGATATGAGTTACTCTCAGCTGGTAATTCTGAGTCTATTTGAGTACTCTTGTCAATAGTTTTACTTACTATATGGTGTGTACTTCATATTGTAAATATTTTTGTTGTGATGTTTGAACTGCGTTCTGGCATTTGTCAATTTTGACCTTGCCATTGCGGAATTGCCAGGGTCCAAATGCTGGCTATCGAAGTGTTTTGAGGACATTTATGTCTTCGTTTATTGCATCATATGAGATCAGTATTCAGGTAACTACATTATGGATGATGCATACATTAGATATGCAAAGAATTTATGGAAGTACATTTTCTTTATTATGTTTCAATCTCGCAGTTGGAGGACGATAACTTCAAGTTGATATTGGACATCCTTGGCAAAATATATCGAGGAGAGGTTTGGAAAAACAATATTCTTAGGGGCTGTTTGATTAGCATTGAATTGCTGAAAGGCTTACCGATTTAGCTATTCACTGTGTTTGTTTCGAATAAAAAGCGTCTGAATGGCTGAATCAGTTAGCCATTCAAACAATTTGGGCTGAATGGCTAAGCCCCATTTTTTTGGCTGAATGACGAATATTTTTTTTTACAATATTAAGTAATATTAAATAAATTTACAACAATTTTGAATTTTTTCAGAGAGGTAAAATAATAAAAATCTGTTATTCAGATGTTTCAGACATGTCAATTATTAAACAACTTTTTTTCATTCATTCAAATTCATTCAGATTGATTGATTGATTGATTGATTGATTCATTCAATTTTATCAAACACCCCTTAGTTTATATGGAGAAATCATTCACTATTTTTTTTTTTTTCATTAGATTCACTGTATTATTCACTTGATGGAAGTCATTGACCATTAATTATGTAGGAATCACTTTGTAGTCAATTTTGGGATAAGGACAGTTTCATTGATGGTCCTGTCCGATGCCTGCTATGCAGCTTAGAGGGTGAATTCCCATTCCAGACTATTGAACTTGTTCGATTATTATCGGCCCTCTGTGAGGGAACTTGGCCTGCTGAGTGTGTGTAAGTAGAACTACTGTGCGGTTTCGGCATTAGTCTTTGCTCATTTGTGTTTCCTTGTGCAACATTTTATTTTTAAGGAAGGATTGGTTTTTAAATTATTCAGCATCAACCACGGATAGGTTAATTTGGGTTGGAGGATAGCTGGCTGCTTGTCATATACAATTCATATTCACCAGGGTCTGCAACTTCTTGAATTTTATTCAACTCAACAGAACCTAAAATCTGATTGAGATAAGCTATTGTCTATCTTATCAGTAATGATATGACCTTAATAGGTTTCACAAATGATATAGGATCGATGTATTCTGCTTTATATTCATTGTGTTTTACATTTCTGCATTATGTATTTCTTGTATTTTGTAAGAATTATATCAGTTCACTTTAGCAGTTATTAAATACATACGTTCACGTAAAATATGAGGACGGTAATTGGAAGCACTTGTTATTTAGTTGGTTGTGGTCTTTAATCTAACAATTGAGTATTGGTGGCACTGCATGTAGGTCAAATTTTTAAGTAACCATGTCCAAGCTCAATGCTTGAACTTCAGTATGTTATTGCATTTATTAAGGTATATGCCTAAAGTTTTGTCTTTTTAAATCTGTCAACAGGTATAATTTTCTGGATAAGTCTGTTGGATTATCATCATTGTTTGAGACAAGTAGAGGTTCTGTGGTGGATAACTCTTCTCAGATAGTTGAAACTCAACAACCATTGAGTGTCCCTGGCATTGAAGGTTTCCTCATTCCTAGTAAAACACGCGGTCATGTGTTAAAACTTATTGATGGGAATACTGCTCTTGTACGGTGGGAGGTAAATAATAAAAATTACTTTTTTTACGTTTTATCTTTGTTTCAGTGTTCTTTTTTCATGGTCACTTCAATATCTACTCTTTAGTCTTTGAGCTCACCTCAATATAAAGGAAAATAAGGAGAGCCAGTTATTATGTTTGATTTGTAAAATACTTATTTGATTTGTCGAGTTATGATCTTTTCTATATTTTTGATAAGTAATTTCTAATCGTTATACAGTTATACTACTGTATATTATACCTGAAGGGAAAGCAGGTTAAGTGGTTATTGTTTTGCTTAGATATTTAGTCTTATATATACATTTTTTTTTTCTGTCCTCGTTCTTATCCTGTTTCCTTGAACACTGTATTCGAAGTTCTGAAAGTTTGGTAGGTAGTATACACATATTTGGGACTATTATGTGTTGCAACCCTTGTGGGAGAATATTTTCTTTCTTCCTTTAAGTTGCTCAAAAATAACCTAATTTCATTTGATTATATATTACGAGTTGGAAAATGGACATGTTTATTCCTTTCTTACCCCAATTGTGGTTAATATAATTATATAAACTAAAGTTTGGTTGATATGATCCGTGTTTTGTCCTGTGACTAGTTATTTTTTTTTGCAAAATTTCAGTTTTTTGTTTTTTTAATGAATCATACTCTATTTTAGTAATTGTTTATATTTTTTGTTTGCATGCAATTTACCCAAGTTATATTTGTTGCTAATTTTGTTATTTGCTGCATTTCATCTTTTTCTGTATAGTGCACACAGTCCGGGGTTCTTGTGCTGCTCTTGCGTTTGGCCCAGAAGATATATCTGGATGACATTGAGGAAGTCCTTGTTATTCTTGACTTGCTTAGTCGATTGGTGACCTTTAACTCGGTAATTGGTTTTTTAACACATTTCTGTCTGTTTTTAGTTTTATAGCCAAGCCATACGCTCGTTTCCCATCATTTCAATCCATATAAACTTTCACATACTTACACCTGCTCGAATATAATGTAGCTGCTTATTAATGACTAATATATGCTACTACTAAATGTTTATTTGTGAGGCCATTGTAAATCTCTCTCTCTCATAGTTGTTAAGTCACTCTATAAGGGCCAAGTCGAGTCGAGGGCAAGACTTGGTTAATGTCTCTAAGTCGCTCGACTCGGAAGGAAAGTCGCCGGCTTGTGCTAGTCGATGATTTGGCTGACTTCGTCCAGTCGCCCAACTTAGAGACTACATACCTCCTTTCAAGTCGTGCGCCAAAAGAGATGAATTGAGGTGAAAAAGGAAGATGTTAGGGTTTATACAGATCACATACCTGGGTTACCCGACACGACTTTTATGAGTTCTCTTCTTCTCCGTGCGGTTGTTTTCTCCTTTTTCGTCTCCTTGTTGCAGAGGCACTTAGATTAAAACCCTAATTCCATCTTCCTTTTGCTATGACCACTATTGATTTCCTATCTTTATTCTGCGGAGTTGTAGTTGGGCCTTATTTGAATAAACAACATTATAAGCTTAGGCCCAACTTATATTTTCCCAATATATTCTTGCTTAAATTTAGTTTGTGTACGAAAAGTTTTTTCGACTGATTTGAATTGTCTAAGAATATTCTAAAATAATTATTGCACAGATTCCTATGTCTCACAAATTAAGTGATAGTTAATTTGTTTCCTTTAGTGCGGTAAATAACGTTGACTAAATTTAATTTTTTTGTAAAACTGATGGATTAAAAATTTGTTTAGTTTCCATTTTTGTTTTGGAAAAAGTAAATAAATATAATAAATAATATTGTAAAAAGTATACTATGTGTTTTACTAATATTGTTATTTTAGTGGAGTAACCTATATGTGTCATGATGTGCTTGGCTACTTGTCAAATGTTTTAATGTTTAGTTGAGAAATGATATCTAATAATATAGAATAATGTTCTTAGTATTTAATATAATTTAATTTGTAGAATTATATATATATATATATATTAATGTATAAAATACATTATAAATAATTTATGGCTTTATTGGACGACTAGTCGCTTAGGCGGTTGGCGACTCGACTTAATGACTTAACAACTATTCTCTCTCTCTCTCTCTCAGAGTTCTTGGAGTCAAAAGTATTGTAGTGAATTTGAATTTTTGTGACTCACCAACTCGATTTTGATAGGAAATACGTTTAGCAGGTCTTTAAGGTTGTCAAAGTCAATTGGTTTTCAAGTCAAGTCCTTATAGGTGTAAGAATAATTGATAAGTTTGTATTTACCCACATAATTCTTTCAAGTTTCTAATTGAATCAGCTATTTTTAGTTTTCCAGTGCTTTGAAGTGTTTATGCATCTTGGAGTCTAATTCTGATGCCTAGACATTTCTTCTTCTTCCTTATTTTCCTTGCTATTAACTTCTTTAAAGCTCTCTACCTAGTGAAAAGTCTGGTGTACTTTTCTTTCATTTATTTAACCGTATCACAGAAAAGAAGAGCAAAATGTCCTGAAGTGACGTGAACATACATAAAATGTCAGCTCGTGTATCTGGTAATAGACAATGAGCTTTAAAATTGAACGTTGACACAGAGAGAGGTTTGAGAGTTTAAGGTCCATTTCTTAAAACATTTACATGTGTTGGCCAACCATTTTCTTCTCTGTGCTGGAGCTGATAAGTGAATTACTTTATTTCTATATAGTTTTCTTCTTGTGACTGACACCAAATAAAAAGTAGAGGGGAGCGATATTTTTCTTTCTTTAAGTTTTATATTTTTGGTTTTAATTTGACTAATATTCATGAATGCACTGCTCTGTAGGCTGTATGTTATGCTCTTATGGACACTGGGAAGTTATCATATGAGGGAACTACTCCTGTGAATGGGAACTTAGAGAAGTATGTCTGGCTTGAAATTTACTCTATTGTATTTTGCTTTTCTTCTCAGGTCAGATTATATATTTTAAAATAATAATGCGTCTTGTTTTACTGTTTATCTTCATCAACCGTATCTTGTTATTTGTTACTTCAGGGTTAATGTGGTTGAGCTCGTTTGCACCCTGGTCAAAAACATTTCTCCTAATTGTAATGGTGCACTGATGATGTCAATGGGTGTTAATATTCTGACAAAGATGTTAAACTGGTAACTGATTCTATTTATGTTGTATTAGTATCTGTTCAGATATCACCCGTTTTGTTTAAATGTTACGATTCTTCTGACCTTTGTTATGTGGAAGGATGATATGAAAGAACAAAGTTTCTGCTTGACTCCTTTTGTTTCTTTACGAAGTTGATTTTTTTTATTTTCCGGTATTCATCATAATAATGCTTGGTGAAAGAGATTATGTTTACTGGAATTATTTGCATAATATGCTTCTAATTTTTCTAGTATAAAGCAGAATCTATTGTTCATAATTATTTACAGAAATCCTATTTGGTGTTCATACCCATTTTTCTAATTGCAGCTCACCATCTCATGTTTCTACAATGGCTTTGAAGACAAATATATTTGATGTTGCCTTAGACACAAATCCGTTGGGCGTGGGCTCTGATGGTTTATCAAGGTGAATATGATCTGGAATTCCGACATGTAAATCACTTGTTATAATGCATACTGGATTCTTTAAACTTGGTTCATCTATGAGAAATTATAAATCAATGGATCCCATGGCGCAGTGGAATATGGTTAGACTGTAATGCTTTAACACACACGTTGATAGTTACTGTTGCAGTGGAAAATATCCACTGCATCATCCTTCTTTAGTTGAATCATTCTTTGTCCATTTATAAGACATCGAGCTGGTGGTGACTTTCTGTTCTGCATGGTTCTTTCTTAGCTATATATAGATCTTGTGATGTATTCTGGTCACTAATCATGTTGTACTCATCTTTCAGAAATCATATTGTATTATTTTTCATGTGCAGAACTTATAACAGCTATGAATTATTTTGGGTTTTCTTGGTTTCACTTGCATAAATGTGTATGTATGTATATATATATATATATATATATATAAATATGTATAATCTTTACCTAATATGTGAAATGTATGTACAGTTTTTAAATTATTTTCATGAAGTGTAACATTAGAGAAGTGAATCTCACTTGGTGTGGAGACATTATTGCAACAAACTAGCCATAAAATTTTCTCTTTGAAATACTTGCTATCTAATGAAGAAAATAAAAAGACTGTTATAGGACATTATTTTATTTGCATCTTTGCTTTCTTTCTTCTCATATTATTGATATCTGTCTTTGGTTATGGGCGGAGTTCTGTGCTGGAAGAGTATCTGGATATATGTACTGAATGGCTTATTGATAAATGTGATTTCTCTTAACCTTTCTTTTCCTTCTGTTGTTACAGTGGCTCATGGTTGCTTTCTGGAAGACTTGCAAAAATGCTTTTGATCGACTGCGAGCACAATGACAGCTGCTACCCATTGGCTATTTCAGGCATGCTAATTTCCTGGTTTGACATCATGATTTATTTTTTCCTTAGAAATGTTTAATCAATTTGTTGGTCAAGTGATTCTCCTATGAAATTTTACAATCTATCTTCTGTATTAGTTTATTAGTCTTTACTGCACTTTATTTTTTAATTTTATTAGCTCATGCCTCTTTGGAGTTGTCATTTATAACTTTTATACTTGCTCGTAAATTTCTCCATGGCTTTCAATTTTCATTTTTGTTTCGTTTATTTATAGTGTTTATTGACGTTCATATTTTTATAAATGCATTCTCGATTGTGTTACTCCAATATTATTTATGTAGATATTACTTTTTATTTTCTATGTTATCACTTTGATGGTCTTCAAATTCACAGTGCTGGACTTCACCATGCAGCTTGTGGAGACAGGAGTAGAAAATGATGTTATCCTGGCTCTTGTTGTTTTCTCGGTGCAGTATGTTTTAGTTAATCACGAGTATTGGAAATACAAGGTGAAGCATGTTCACTGGAAGGTGATGCTGAAGGTATCTTGGCTGCTTTCATAAATTATTTTAGTACGTATATAATTTACCTTGGTGTAGCTGTCATGAACACTCAGACAGTTACAATATATCAGACATTATCCTAATTTTAATATCTTTTCTGACATTCAGAGAGGTTGGAACAAAGAATCATGAATGTACTTTAGAAACAAAGTTAGCAGCAGTGGCTAATTGTTGGATAGTGTGGTCAAAGTTTACTCATTCAGAAGGGTCAAAGTAATTATAGTTTACCATTCGGATATTAATGAACAAGTTAGACGTTTTTCAGAATTAATTAATTTATTAGGGTAATAAGTCTCATAGTGTTTTTGTTAACAACAATGTTATTCTTGTTTCTTCTACAAGCGATTCATATCTTTATAGTTTCCGTATGTAAATTTAAAACTTCTTCTTGTTTATGAAAATAATTAAATGAAGTTTCTTTGCCTTATTTACATCTGTCTATGAGAGTACTTGGAATGCTCCTGCTTTACCCTTTTATAGTATAAGAACTTAAGGAGTTCCAGTGAACTACCACTTGGCCTTCTTTCGTTAATTTCTCTCTTGCTGACATGAATACACCATGTATTGACTTTCTTGGCTTTCTTTGACACCTTGCTATTGATTTTAATCCTGCTTCCAGATGTTGTGAATTGAAAACTATGAGAAAATTATGGTAATTATGGTGTATATGTTATACTTTGCATGTATGAATACTTTTACCTATTTTTTTCTTTTTTTGGCATGGTAGTGAGTGCATATAAATTCCTTACAAATATTTTTAACCTTTTTCAGCCGAATTAATATGTTGGCTTTAAGCATTGTCTTTGCTTATAGAGGTGTTCGTTGTCAACTAATGCGGTTGAGCTTTGTCTATCAGAAAAATGAAAGGCAGTTGAGTCTTAGTAGAAGTTGTTTGTACTGGTGGGCAATTACTACTAAATATCTGAGTCAGGTCATAGTCGTAAGTTGAGGCACAATAATTTTAGATTTTTTCTCTGACAAACAGGTTGCATTGTATTTAGCTTCTCTGGTTGCTTGACTAATTATCAGGCTTGGTGGGGGCTGAATACAGTTAGACATTGAGTAGTTGTTGCACCGCCATTATGACTTGTTCTTTTCCAATGTTTAATCTTTTGATTTTGTGAGGTTGATTATATAAAATGGATGAGAAAATGTTGCAATTCTAAAATGAACAATTCATTTATTGCTATAGGTGCTTGAATTGATAAAGAAATGCACTTTGTCAATTCCATACTCTAGGAAACTGGGTAAAGTGGTCCGGGATATATTACATTTTGATTCTTCCGTTCACAGTACCCTCTTTCGAATTGTTTGTACAACAACAGAGGCCTTGGAGGTCAGCCGCTATCTTTATTAATTTCATTATGATCTACCCATTCCTTTTATTTTGGATAAGAGATATATATGGTTGATCAATGATGCATGATCCTTGTTACGTATTAAATTCTTCTAATATTTGGCAGAAACATTATGTTAGCCGCCTTTATGAGCTGATGGAAATTGAAGGATTAGAGTTGGCAGTATGTTCTGTGTTGGATATTCTTTTCAGCATGCTGTCCGATCTGTCGAAGGTATGCTTTCTAAGGTTTAGATTTTTCAAATACAATCCTTTCGAAGTTGGAAGGATTTCTAAAATTGCAGTACTAAAGTACACGCATCTGGTTTAGTGAAAAGAGAAATCTTTTTTTTTTTAAATGCTTGTCTTCTCATGTCTGTTAGTCTTGCACTATTATGGGACAGTTTATCATCGATCCTTGCAAATTGCCTACATTTATCTTTGAGTGAATATGTGTATTACTTGTTTGCAAATCAAGAATTGTACATGTCTCTATTTTTTTGGGTGTGGGTGTGTGTGTTTGAGGCTGTCGTTTACTTGTGATACATATTGCATAAATGTGCTGTGAACTTTATTTACATTGATAGTTTGGTACAGAATGTAATATTAAGTAGTGCTATATTTTCAGCATATGTTGCCCGGCTTTCCGGTCTTTTACCAACCAGTGCTGTCGTCCACAACCAAACCTATTCCTGTTTCTACTGCAGTGATGTCCTTGATATCATACTTCCGGAATCCTGTAAGGAGTTCAATTGACGTTTAGTGATTATATTCAGTTTTCTGAGTAGCTACTTCTCTTTTCATTGATGCAAAGGCCATTTTTAGTGCTCACATCTTTCCCAATATAATATTTGTCATATGTTAATCTAGATTCTACAGGTTTTCATGACTTTAATATTTGGTCATTTTCTGTTATGCTTCATTCCTTTATCAAGTTGCATCCATGCTGTCAATTAATTTTTTGCCTCACATTGATTATGCTCTTGCATTATATCAACATTCTTTCGTCTTGCAGTATTTTTTTTTAATTCTCATTGAGAGCAAGTGACATTTTTTTAATTGAGAATAATAGTGAAGATCTTATAGATGTGGGGGAAATTCATACTATCTCTACATAGAGGTTTAATTTTTGTTCAGAGCTTTTCCAGAAGGTGGCGAATTGGACTTTGTTTCTGTGTGTTTGTGGGAAGTGGAGCACTTTTGCATATGATGATCCCTCGAGTCCCCCATTTCTAAAATATATAATACCCATTTTATGTTAGATGCTTCAAATAGTGTACTGTTATGCAGATTGCTCAAATCAGCTTGGCTGTACTACTCAAAATATGCTTAGCAACATCTTATTGGTATATCTATGCATCCATAAATTATAATGTGTGATGATACTTTGAAAATCATCACATCTTATGATTATCAACACGCTTATTTATTATTATTATTATTATTATTTTTTTTTTTTTTTGGGGGGCAGGGGGTAAATGTCTGTTATTATCAATATGTTTTAATCCCCTATGCTGGTAGTGTTTTAGGTGTCATTTTTTACATGACTTCATAGTGTTAGGACTTGCCCATTATTGTTCCCTTTCTGATATTAATGATAATTTGAGTTTTGCTTGCTTGATTTTTGAGTTCATTCTAATGGATTTTGAGTTCTCAATTCAGGGGATTCAAGTGGGTGCTATTAGAGTGTTGTCTATGCTATTCGTTATAGCAGATTATTCACAACCTTATATGTCTGGGAACACATGCTTTGGACTGGGTGATAA
Organism: Panax ginseng; assembly: GCA_020205605.1. NCBI lineage: Eukaryota > Viridiplantae > Streptophyta > Magnoliopsida > Apiales > Araliaceae > Panax > Panax ginseng. Next base: position 150,719,974 of record CM035134.1, read on the forward strand.
GCAGGTTCCATATTGTTTTATAAGCTTATTCTTAAAACCAGTAGCTCATAACTCATAAGTTGAACCAGTCGGGTCAAGAATCTTGTTTTGATTTGAATGCATACTTGGCAGATAGTAGATTTCAGAAATGGTGTTGATAGCATCCTTCGTGAGCAATCACTATGTAATGAAGATCTTGTTGTTACGACATGCCAAATGCTGACTTCTGCAGCAAATTACCAGGTTTGTTGTCTCTCCTGTCTTTCACTGTATCCATGAATTTGATTTGTCTATTATGTATGACTGAAGTAAAATTTTCAGTAATTAGTTCTTATTTTCTTTAAGTTTGATTTTGAAAAACTCGTATGGATGTTTCTTTGATTTCTGCAATTATTATTATCTTTGAAGAATTATTGGTCAGAGAATCACTTGTTCATCACATAATGAAATGGGGAACGCCATATTTTGCTAATTGAAACCATAATCTGTTTTTATATGTGCTTATACTATCACAGCCTCGATATGATTGTTAAGGCATACTCTATTGCTTTGTTCAGCCTGTAAGTTCGAAGACAACTATGTGTAAGCCTTGAAAATTATGGCATAAGCAGAGTACAATAGCCGTGTACTAAATAACCCTACCGTCATGTTTTATTCCCAGCTCATTTGGAGTGCAATGACTGTGTTTTACTTTTCTGAAGAACTCACTGTATTGTTTTTATCATTTGTAATATTCATAATTTGTCATTATTTTTTGCTCTTCAAATCATTGTCTCAATATAAAGTCATCTGTTTCCAGCCAGCTTTTCTTGTTGCTGTAATTGCTTGCAAAGAGAATACATTGGCCCAATTGAGTGAGACCAATGGTGTGAAGGCACCGAAGGAAACAAATCTAGTAGATACAGTTCTGGAATACGTTGGAAGATCAAATGATCTGATCAAGAGGTACACTTATATAAATACCATGCCCAATTCGGAGTATCTTCAATTTTGTGTACAATGCTTCTAATTGCTTTATTTACGAGAGTCCTGAGTCTCACTCTCTGATTAACACAAGCTTTTTTTTGTTACCAGCAATCCTAAAATACTGTTCAATGTGTTAAACTTCCTGAAGGCATTGTGGCAAGGAGCTGCTCAGTTTACAGATGTTTTGGAACAGGTGAAAAACTCTGAAAATTTCTGGAAACGATTGTCCGCTTCTATGATATTAATTGGCAGTAAGCAAGATATGCCGTCCAAAAATATGAATGAACCGGAGGTTCTAAGCTCAACATACCGATATCATTGCCAGTCTAATGTACTGGAAATAATGGCTTATGAGCTGTTCCTGCAAAAGAAGTTACTACATGCTGGGCAAACATCTGAATTATTGAATGATAGGATAACTAATGCTGTTGGTAGGGGAAAAACAAAAGAAGACAGTGCACCCTGTCTGAAAGATGTTTTGTCAACCTGGTGCGAGAATTCAGTAATGGGCACCCTGATCAAGACTTACACTTCATGTGAATTTGACAATCACAAATATCTCCATTCAAAGGTGAACATTTTTATCTGCTTTCCTTCTTCTTTCTCTTTGGTATTTTTTTTTCATAAACGCTAACTAGGGTCAGCTATGTTTTTCAAGTATTACTTGAGGAATACTGATTGTTGATTAAACCTCCATCTTAAACTCTCCAAACCATAATTTCAATATTTATATTGGTTTATAGGCAGTGGCGGAACCAGAACATGTTTTCAAGGGGTCAAAATACATCAATAAAAAAAAATTATTTATCGACGCTTGAAGAGCTTCATTTGGTTCTACGAGTGAGAGGAGGCAATTGTATCCTGCGAGTCTGCATAGTTTGAAAACGTCTCAAAATTTGTTCGTTTTCAATTGTTGAAAAAATATCCTTCTCAATATAAACTACCAAACTGTTATTCATCCACTCGTCTCCCATTTTATTATGCAAGTCAGTCTTGACAGTTTTCATCGCAGAGAATACTCTTTTCAACAGTAGCAGTTGCAACTGGTAAAACCAAAGCCAACTCGATCAATCAATATACCAATGTAAAAGTCATGTCTTCTTGTTTCAATCAACTTTCTTAGCAAGACTTCCCAAACCCAAATTTTTCGATCCCAAAAATCGACTATCGATCGATATCATAAATGTAATTTTCAAGTCGATCCCCAAGTATCACGCGATCACCAATGAGAAGTCTTCCGGATAAAGCTCAACAAAGACGAGAGTAATTTATTTTTGTCAAATCGAGAGAACGAATCCTCGGATCAAGGCATGATATGCATAAAAGTAACTCTCGTGATTGCTTCAAAAAACGATTGTTCATCTCTCGAACAATCAAATCAACAACCTACATCAGAATAATGAAAATAAAAAAAAGATAAATTTTTAGATAGAATAATGAAAAAGATTTATAGAGATTATACCTCCGACAAAAATCTCAACACGATAATGATGAAAATTAGTAATAATTTGTCCATCATACCGCTACGATCATGGATCTCATGTCATTCTTCCATATTAATTATCGGGATCGTGTTTTCTCACAAAATATATCGATTTCCTTCAAAAAATTCTCCCATTCCGCCTCCCTAAAATCTCAGTAGATGAGCTTTCATTACCCCAATCAATCTCACAAAGATGTACAATGTTTTGATCTTTTGTCAGTAAGGCAAGTGACAAATCATTTGTGATTCCCAATAAATATTTCATCAAATGCATCACAAATACAAATTCATAATTCTCCATCTTATCAATCAAACTTATGGCTATACCGCTATTATCATCAAAAGCACCATCATCATCATGCACATTTTCAAGCACTTGTAATACTAAGTCCACATGTATATAAGACGGATTATTGTTATGTAATGTGACCCCAAACGAGTATCTCCCCGGTCGCCTTAAACTAATTTCTTGATTTTTTTCCTTTACCACTAACTATCTCTCCTTTTCCAAACACTCCACGATCCTATCATGTTCAAGTCGCCTAAGTTTATCTTTCCTTTTACACGATGCTCCAACCACATTCACAATCATAGTAACATATTGAAAAAATCACTCACAATACTACCGCTTCGCAACAAAGAACAACTAATTGAGTCAGGTGAGAAAAACAATGGACATACCTTGCGATATGGATTTTCTTTAAAATAAGAGCCTTCAATCCATCGAACTCGCCTCGCATATTCAAAGCCCCATCATATCCTCGACCTCTCAACCTCGATAATGACAATTTATGCTTTGCAAACAATTCATCAATAAAGATTCTTCAAAGAAATAGATGAAGTGTCGTCACATATGTACCACACCAAGAAACCTTTCAATCACATCTCCACGGTTGTTTACATATCTCAAAACAACTCCCATTTGCTCCTTTATCAAACATCTCGAGACTCATCAACCATAATAGAAAATATGTTGTCCCCAATATCATTGATGATGGCAAGTGTAGTTTCCACTAAGACAAGCACTTGTTAGTTCTTTTTTGATTTTTGGAGAAGTCATTTGATTGTTTCTAGAGCATTCTCATTAACTACCTTGCCCACCTCTTCATTTCAGAGGTCGTACCACTCAAAAAACTCAAGAAAATTTCCCTTATTTGATGAAGTCGATGACTCATCATGTCCACGAAAAAAGGCAAACCTTGCTTCAAAAGAAGGCGTGACATCCAAAGTCATCATTAAACCAAAAGATAAGCAACCTCCATCTCTTGCCCTCAGGTTAGTAGTATATATGACACACTCGCTTTTTGATTTTAAAAACCTCGAAGTTGTATTCTAGCATCATTATGAGCACTATTCAAGCACCCACATGTTCTTGAAATTTTTCAATCGCTTTTTCCAATCAATAACCCTTTTTTGTAAAAGCATCTACTCGCTTTGAATTGCCAAATAGATAATGAAGAAAAGCAAAAGGCCGCATCCTTTGAAATGCTATACTCCAACCATTCAAAATTTTTAAACCAAGCGTCGAAAGCTTCTCTTCACATTAGAAAAGTATTTTTGGGGATAATTATGGGCAATCGTCGACATGGACCTCTAGTCAAATACTCTTCAACTTGATCTCTAATCACAATAAAGAAAGTCTTCAATTGATTTACGAACCCCTGATCACTAACAATATCATTCTTGATTGAACTCCACACGTGAATTATTAATATCACCACTTGCTTTAACTTGGTAATTGATTATTAGAAGAATCAACAGCTTCTTTGTCGCTTAATCAAGTATTTATCCATAATCTAGTATAAATAAAAACATCAATTGCTAATCAATAATTTCATCAATTTAAACATTTCATAATAATTTAATCAATTCAAGAGTCAAATAATATAATAGCACGCTTGTCGGCGCTTTGTTGCAGCTGCCCCCCCCGCCTTGCCTCCCCCCCCGCCCTTCGCCCCCCTCTCTATCTCTTGGGGTCAGCTGCTTCCCGCCTAGTTCCGCCTCTGTTTATAGGCTCATTTGAAACTCTAACATTAGACCTAAGCTAATATACTTTATTGTCCAATAAAATAAGTTTTTTTTATGTTTAAATATAAAAATATTGTGTTTTGCATGTTTTTCTGTATCTTACGATACAATACGATTCACGATACACGACTCACGATTCCGGGGTGTTCGATACATGATACATAATTTCACAATTTAACAACTATTTAACTGCCATCTTCAGTTTAAATGATAGTTTTTGTAGAATGAAATTATGGCCATGTGGTTTTCCATGATAAATGGATTTAGCTACAAGTGTCTGCTCCAGTATGTCTCTAAACATTGGATTCATCTTCAACCAAATATGATGTCATGGTGACACATCTTCATTTAATCTAAAATTTATAATGGTGTTCTATTTATCATTACATTAAAATTAACTCAATAAAGCAACAATTGAAGGAAGATATCCAGATAACTTTATGGACGATAACATAGTAAATTGTCATTTTTGAGAATGTTTCCAAGGTCATCTATCTAATTGTACATTTCAGATAAATTTTTACAACCTTGACCATGTGCTAAGCATACGATATGCTAACTCACACATTTAGAAGAGTCCATGTGAGATAAAAAATTGATTTGGTTATAGTATATGCTATTATACAAGTGGCTTCACTGTGGTTTAGGCGTTGTTGCACATAATATATTTTGTTACAAACATAACCACATCAACACCTTATTGTTAAGTTAAAAGTGCAATTATTTAGCTTTTCCTTCCAAACTAACAACTCATGGTGACATGTACTGAACGTCTGCAACCCGTTCATATTGTTTTCCGCCAAAATAAATCGTAGAGAACAATAATGACCTGACCCCAATTGCTTTTTTAAGAGATATGAAGCCTTCAGATGACATTATTGTATCAAACAGCTACTTATGAGTTGCTGGAAGTGCAAGGGTTATGTGGATTTTCCGACCAGAAGGGAGTTATGTGCAAGGCGCTAAATTTCATTGAAGCGACGTGGAATCTAAATTTTGGAATTGATTTTGCCATTAAATATGTTGACAATTGCACTTCAACAGAACTATAAGGTGCTTATCCAATGGATTTTGTATCACAAGGGTTATATGCTAACTATGCCTAAACCTGCAAATATGTAATTTACCTTTATTTTCTTTTGGATAATCAAATTTAATAGGATCAAAATTTATTTTGTTATAATTATCACATTAATAATAATTAGTACTATGTACCTGAGGAAATAAATACATTCTTTACAAAGGTTCTTGTAAATTGTAATGCTACTTTTTACTGGATACCAATTCAATGCACCTGAGTCCTGGTATTTGTTCATTTATCGAAAGTTGTGATTAGTACTCAAAATTATGCGCTGACCGCTGATAATGGATTCTGCAGATCACTGCTGGTTTATTCTCTGTGCATGTGATGGGGAAACTAAGAAGTGGTGATATGGGAAGTTTGTCTGTATTTTTAATTGATAAGCTTAATAAATTATTCAAAAAGGTCTGCAATCCTGTCTTTTAACTTCAGTTTGATTGTTTGAAGTTAGTTACTTTCAAAGTTTCAATTGATTTTTGCATAATCTTTATTGCATCATTATATTTATCTTATTCCCCTTATTTCCCTCTTCTCTTGAGGCCACTTCTGAACTAACTGAGTGCACTGTCTATTTCCCATTAACAGTTAGGTAACCTGCCTGCATATTCTGAACTCTCATCTCAGTACACACAGCATGGTTACAGGTATTGTGGACAGAGAATTTCTTACTTGAAACTTTATTTAAGACTTAAGAGAGAATATCAAGAATCAGGATTCATGCTTTCACCATTCTCATAGTCTTGCTGTCTAGGCATGTGGTCTGTTATATCAGAACCACCTTTAAAGTTTTGGACCAATCAGTTGATCTTCACGTGAACTTGCCAAAACATTTTTTGATCTCTTCTTTGGAATGTTTCATTTTAAATGTAAAACTTTTGCCATACCAGATTCATATAGGCAGTGCCAACAGCTATGATTTTCTCTAAATCTGTAAGGGTGTCCCAATAGCAATAATCTTTATTTGACTCTATAACTGATTGTATCAGCAAGAAGCATTTATAAAATGAATCCACCATGTCTTTTCTACGTTATTGCTTTTTGTGAAAAATCAATTGTTTACATGTTTCATAACAGATTCTATCAGTACTATGTAGCATATATAAAATGGACACACCTTTTCTTTTCTGGAATTCAATGTTCTATTGTCATTTAACATCCTTATGTTTTGCACTACATTGTCTTTGAATATGGTCTCTAAATTATTACTTGGTGTTTTCTTTTTGATTCAGTGAAGGAAAGGAGCTTAACAGTTTGATACTCAGTGATCTATATTACCATCTGCAAGGAGAGCTTGACGGTCGTCTGATTGACCATAGACCATTCAAGGAGCTCTCCCAGTGTCTTCTAGAATCAAATTTCTTGCAAATGTATCAGAAGAAGTATGATAGGGACCTTGTAAGTGAAGCAGAGGATGTGTACTTTTTGACTGCAATCGCTCATGAGCAGATTTAGGATTAGATATGTGGAATTTTCAGATTGAAAGCATCCAAAGAAGTTGCAGAAACAATGTTGCTTCACTTGCTGGACGTGAATTCCATGCTGTTGCTTGGGAATTCCAAGCAATCAGCTTTAGAAGCTTTGACTACCATTCTATCCTTGTTTGATGAAGATGTGAGTACTCAGGATTCTGAATGCTGTTCCTACCGCTCATGTTTAAGTCTAACGTTTACATTCAAGTATAAGTGTCAAGTTGGGATTTGAATCTTGGTGTCAAATGTATAAGATCACAGAATTGAAGCACCAAGGCTGAACATCAAATTCCTTTTTCATTTTTTAGCACACATACATGGGGTCAAATTATAGGAAGTTAGAAATATCAATATATTATGAATTTCAATCAGGCTCTGGGTGGTGGATAATTACTTAGACATGTTGAAGAATCGATTTTTCTGTAGCCTTGTCAGATGTCTTATAAAGGGTAGAAGACTCCATATTGCATTATCTATATCTATGAAATCTACAACCAATTCCAGATCAATAAATATATAGAAGTAAAAATGACCACTCAGTCATTGAGTTTTTTTCTTTTCCTTTCTTTCGGTTGAGGGGAGGGGGAAGTTCCATGGGTAATATTTTTATAACTCAACTCAATCGTGTTTCAAAATATCACAAAAGTATGTTGTGAATATTTCTTGGGTTTTATGTTAGAATCTCTACAGTTTGGATTATATTTGCCAGTATTTTAACTAGGACGGTTAGATATATCATGTAAATTAACTTAAAGTTTGGCATCTCATGCAGTCACCTGAGAAGAAGGCTACAATTCCTGTGAAGATTCCCGAGCAACTAATTTTATCTTCTGTAGAACACATATGTCAGTGTCTTCATGCCACTATAGACTCTTTATATCCAGTTCCTGATAATAGCGAAGATATCCTTGTTTACCTTGTCGCCCAAGCAGAATTACTTCTCCATCTTATTAGATCTATAAACAAAAGACTGTCTCTGCCGGTTTGTCTACTCATTCTAAAATCCTCAGGTTCTGGCCTTAAAGTGTTGAGTGACTTCAAGCAGTCAGTTAGCAGTGTTAGAGCAGCAATAAAGGTTTTACTTGTTTTGCTTCTCTTGTCAGTGGAGTTGAGTTGCACAAGTTCGCAATCAATCGAAGTGACTGAGATGGAATCTGTTGAAGCCTATGCTGATGCATCTAATGTGAGTTTGGGGCTATTGCCTGTTCTTTGCAACTGTATGGAACCTGCAGATCATTGTACCCTTTCACTGACTACAATGGACTTGATACTAAAAAGTTTTTTGACACCTAACACATGGTTTCCCATCATACAGAAACATCTGCAGTTGCAGCGTGTAGTTCATAATCTTCAAGATAAGATGTCTTTTATTTCTATTCCCATAATACTGAAGTTCCTTTTGTCACTTGCACGTGTGAGAGGAGGTGCTGAGATGCTTCTTAATGCTGGTTTTTTTGTGTCTCTTAAAGTATTGTTTGCTGATATATCAGATGGTAGTTCTGTCTCTTTATTTCAAAAAGATAGGTATCTCTCCAACTCTGAAAAAGTAAAGAAGCCTCAGCACATTTGGGGACTTGGCTTGGCTGTGGTCACAGCAATTATTCAATCTTTAGGAGACGCCTCTTCCTGTAGGAATTTTGTCGACTATGTCATGGATTACTTATTTTTGGAGAAATCTTATATGATATTTTATTATCTTAATGCGCCAGATCTTCCATCAGATGGTCATGAGAAGAAAAGACCCCGTGGTCAGAAAACACAAACTACTTTAAGTGCTCTGAAAGAGACGGAGCATACCCTTGTACTCGTCTGTGTGTTATCGAAACATCGGAATTCCTGGATTAAGGCCACAAAAGAAATGGATTCACCGTTGAGGGAGAAATGTATCCATTTATTAGCCTTTATTAGCCGAGGAACTCAACGCCTGGGAGAATCTCCCAGCAGGGTTGCACCTCTATTTTGTCATCCTGTACTCAAAGAGGAGTTCGAGTGGTACAAGAAGCCATCATTTGTCAATAGTAGAAATGGCTGGTTTGCTCTTTCTCCTCTTGGTTGTGGATTAGATCCTAGGTTTTCTAATGTATCTTCTAGAACGGGTCTTGCAATCAAGGATCGAGCAATTGAAAATATTAATCTGGCTCAGACATATTTTTCCGACTTTGCAGCTATACAGATATATAGAATTGCATTTCTTCTTTTGAAATTCTTGTGTCTGCAAACTGAAGGTGCTGCTAAAAGGGCCGAGGAGGTGGGATTTGTTGATGTTGCTCATTTCCCTGAGCTTCCGGTGCCTGATATCTTACATGGCTTACAGGTAAGACACTTTCACTAGTTCCATCTGTTTGTCACAGTATTGACTTGAGACTTTAAACTAAGGGATGCAAGATATTTTTATACCCACATTTAATCAGTAATTGATTGTGGTAAAAGCCTCACTTCTGCCAAATTAAAGATAAAATGGAAGATGGGAAGTTTTCTACAAAGATATTTAGATTTAAACTGCATAAATTATGAAGCGTCAGTTAATTTATCCTCGGATGCAGGATCAAGGGATTGGTATTGTTCACGAGTTGTGTGAGGCCAAGAAATCGAAGCAGGTTCCTTCTGAAATACAGAGTGTATGTATTATACTGCTACAAATAACAGAAATGGCATTGTACTTGGAATTCTGTGTGTCACAAATTTGTGGAATAAGACCTGTTTTGGGGCGCGTTGAAGATTTCGCGAAGGAAATGAGATTGTTGATTAGCGGTAGGCATTGTTTCCATAATGCTTACTTAATGCCATACAAATCTCTGTTCTCAATTTTATAAGTGTTTTTGTTGCTTAATTTTTGCAGCGACGGAGGGACAAGTTTTTCTGAAGGAATCGGTGAAGTCGTTGAAACAAATAATATCATTTGTATATCCTGGCTTGTTACGTACTGAAGGCTTCTTGTGAAATGCTGCTATTAATCTGGATTGCCCAACCTGAAAATGTAAATGTGTAAGGTTCATTTGTAATTCTAAGGCTATTACGTTTCCTATGAAACTTTTTACATATAATTATTCAAAATTTAAAACAATATGTGTAGTTGTGTTAGTTATAATGATTGATCACATCCATATATGATATGAGGGAGGATTAACTAATTAAATTTTTATACGTCAATTTTAAATAATTTTTTTTTTGTATTTTCAACAATAATCGGAGTATCAACATATCAAACACTATCATTCTCATTCTCTTATTTTACGTTTGGATTGGAGTAATGAAGGCGAGAATTGAATGACTCATTCATATAGAATTAAAAAAATTGTGTTTGGTTGCGATTATAATGAAAAAAATTATATTTGGTTCCACATATGGAATAATTTATTTCAACTAAAATGTAATGAATCATTTTGCTCTTCATTTTATTCTTAAAATTCAAATGTAGCATTAGTATAGTGACGCCTCTAAAAATAGGTATATATCACCCATCTTGAGTCGCTAAATACATGGTACAGAATATAAATACAATCTTAAATATACAACAAAAGAGCTGTGAGTTTTAATACAAACATTGTCTTCTAGACAATATTCACTCTCAGAATAAGTCATCATTACATTTATTAACACACTATTTAACAGAATAGTGAGAATTACTAATACTATCATCTGGACCGTCACTCCGTTCCCTGACTAGTCCCAGTTATGTTCTCATTTCCTGAAGAGAACAGTGAAAGAAAGGTGAGCTCAACTAGCCCAGGAAGAAATATTATGACTAAGAGAACAGTGAAAGAAAGGGTAAGCTCAACTAGCCCAGTAAGAATGCTCAGAAGAATATTTTCACGAAAAGATACTGGATGAAGCGCAAATATCAAGGATATTCCACTAATTTCATGGAGTATAGAAGTCAAAACTTTAACTAACTGAATATAATAAAGAATGGAATAATAAAAGAAATCACCATGCATGCGGTATTTCGCATATACAAAAGTTATTACAATGGAATAATAAATAATCGGAATCCAAGTCAAAGCGTGTACGACCGGTGAGGGATATTTCAACGAGAATAATAAAGAATGAAATAATAATAGAAATCACCATGCATGCGGTATTGGATGTAGACAAGTTATTCCAACAGTAATAATAAATAATCGGAATCAGTCCACGTAAAAGCGCGCATGCGATATTATTCCAAATGTAATAATAAAGATTTTAACCGTGTACGGCGTAAAACGCATGCATGATATATTCAAATGTAATAATAAAGAATGGAATAACAACGAGATTTTTACCATGTATGCGGTAGATTGGATGTATGCATTATTCCAAGCAGAATAATAAATAATGGAATAACAGAAGATGTATAAGGTTATTCCAACAGAATAATAAATAATGGAATAACAGAAGAATTTTTAGAATAACAGTTCTCTTCATGAATATGCATAGTCAATGCATAGTTACTAATTGGCTTTCTTTTCGCATTAAATGCATCTGACGTTATATTTAATATTTTAATTTGACACGTGACCATTCCTGACGTGGTTTCTTTTGATTTTTTTTTCAAAAATTTGCCTTTGTAAGAATTTGAACTTGAAACCTCTTGTTTGGAATTTTAATCAAATAACCGCTTAAGCAAACTAACTATTGGGAACAAAACCATCTTTTAATTAAATTTACCATCTTTGTAGTAGTAATTAAACTTACCATCTTTGTAAGCTTTTGGTAAGTAATAATTTGTACTGTATAATGGGATTCGTCTTCTGTATAAAAGAATGTGTTAAGTAATATATGAAATATATATATTCTTTTGTCTAAAGAAAATAATAATAATAAAAAGAAACAGAGATCAATAATAATAATAATAATAATAATAATAATAATAATATTTTAATTAATGATTGATTAAAATATATTTTAGGTAAACTAAAAAAAAAATATTTATCGGAAATTATGTAATATTTAAAAAACAAATATGGGGCTAAAATATTAAATATAATATTTAATATTTTACCAAAAATATAAGTAAAAATATTTAATATTTTAATAATAATATATTTTACGGGAATATATTTAATATTTTAATTAATGATTAATTAAAATATTAATATAAATAAAATATATTTAATATTTTAATATAAGTAAAATATATTTAATATTTAATATAAGTAAAATATATTTAATATTTTAATAATAATATATTTTGGTAAGTAATAATTTGTACTGTATAATGGATAAAGCAATTTTATAATATTCAGGATTTTTTACAAGTTTGACAGGTAATAATTAAATACAAACAAAATATATTATAAAATTACAAATTTAACATAAGACGTGTCAAATAAATTTCTAAATACGTAACTAAAAAAATAAAATAGATGATACAAATAGTTGATAAAATGTATTAAAAGATATTGAACTTTATATGTCACGTTCCGAACTGACACTTTTTAAATGAAAGTACTACTACAAAGATGGTAAGTTTAATTAAAAGATGGTTTTATTACCAACAGTTAGCTTGCTCAAGCGGTCATTTGTTTAAAATTCCAAACAAGAGGTTTCAAGTTTAAATCCTTGGAAAGGCAAGTTTTTGAAAGAAAAAAAAAAAAATCAAAAGAAGCCACGTCAGCAATGCTCACGTGTCAGACTTGCCACGTGTGTCACGTCAGTAAAAGAGCTCAATACCCAAATATTCTGACACATAGGCGCCACGTGTGCCACGTCAGCAAAAGAGCTCAATACCCAAATATACGAAAAGTTCAGTGGTCGACTATGCATTTAACCCCCATGAATACAAAACAAATAATACCCCTTACCTTAGAGTAGTGAAGTAGCAGAATACTTTTCTTCTTTCTCTATAGTTTTCTCTCTAGAGTTTCGGTTGAATTCGTAAGAAATAATGAAGGAATGAGCTTTCATTTATGAAGAATGGATCTAATAATAACCAATCCATGAACAGTTCGTATTGATTTACTTTAAACGGATGGTCCAGATTGGTTTACAATAAAATACAATATATTCTATTTATAATCTAATAAAACGAATAACTTTATAAAAGTATTCTGTTTTATATAAAAAGATTTTACTATCTGCAAATACTATCACAAGACTACGCAAATACTATGCATAATAAAATATAATATATTATAATTATTGTCTAATAAAAATGTATAACTTTATAAAAGTATTCATTTTTATATAAAAGATTTTACTATTAAATTTAATAAAACGAATAACTTTATAAAAGTATTACATTTTATATAAAAAAAATTCGCTTTTATTACATTAATAATACTAATAAAACAAAACTTATATATATATATATATATATATATATATATATATATATAAATCAACAATAATTGAATCAAATAACGTGAGATACTACGCAAAGAATTCATCGTAATAATAATTGAACAAAACCGAGTGACTTCTCACATAAGCATCAATAATCAATACCGGTAAAGCTACTACGCATCCACACGACATTCTCGTATTTTTACTACTACCGAGTAGTTTAACAAGATTAATTCAGTAAAACTTCCGCCGTTATTTTCATAAAAATATTTTTGTCGTTTTCTCAATCCGACAATAATTCCGTTGTGGGGTCCACCAATGATTGTGCCATCGTACAAATATTTTTCGACACAAATAATATTCCCCGACCAATCGAATATAATATAACAACTTGCATACTTTGCAAAAATTATAAATATTACCCATAACTATAACATTATATTAAATCCACATCATAATATTCAAAAAAAAAAATCAAAAAATTTAAATCTTTATTCGTAAAATTTGGGATTTTACAAGTATTTATTATATTATTTTTGGTATGTTATATTTGAGCCCTACATTACATTTGTAAGTTGTATTTAAAATAAATTATTCCCTCTGTCTTGTATTAAGCGTTTTAATTTTTTTTATGATGTTTCATAATAAATTACTTATTCCTATATTTGTAATTATTTTTTCACTTATACCTTCATAATTTTTTTACTCATTTTTTGTTGGAAATTAAAGAAATGAGAAAAAGCTTGGAAACTGATGAATTATAATACCACTTTATGTTTCATTATAGTCTCTATTCATTCTAACTTTTAATACTTATTAGAAATGTTTGAATAACAAAAAGAATGATTTACAGAACTAATTTACATAAAAATAAGTAATACTTTTAAAAAATAAAGAAATAATTCAATTAATAAGTAATTTAAAAAAATTAGTTAAAAATATATTATTAATCAACGTATTAAAACTAATTAAAATGCTAATTTTGAGAAGAAAATTAATTAGAACGTTATTTAAGATGGGATGGAGGGAGACATGGACTGTAGGGATGAACATGGTGTGATGACAAATCTAAAATTGCACATGAAATCGTTTGTGATTGATGCGATGCAATTTCGAATCGTGCGGTACGATTTCGGTTCCAAGATCAATTGAAACAATAATTTTTTATGCAATTTAAATTAATAATTTAGCATCACACAATATTAAAATTATAAAAGAGATCAAAGCAAAGATAATTTATGAAATATATATATATATATATATATATATATATATATATATATATATTTATGAAGCAAAGACAATTTGGATAGAACCCATATATATAAATACAAAATTTATGAAGTATATATCGCTCAAGCAGTGTGTAGTCCAATAATTTTGGGATAATTATATGAGGTTTGTATGGTGATGGCGATTATGTAAATCGATACCATCCAAATTTCTAATTAGCAGCTTAATTTTCATGGGAGATTCATTACATAAGATTAATTGAAACATTTCTCCCGTAATAGAATTATATATTAATTAATTTTTATGGTGCGGTTTGGTTTTGGTTTTATGTGTGCGATTTTAACTAGTAACCAATTTAAAATTGTAAATTTAATTTTTTAACACATTTAAAACTGTCATATACGTCGGAATCATTGGTGCTATTTTTGGTGTAATTTGGATTTCAATTTACCTTCTTACTCAGCCCTAACAAGGAGTATCAAAAAATCATTTACATGTAAGTATGTCCAGCCTCCAGGTGTCTTGTTAAGAGATAGACTACGATAGTCCATCACTCAGCTGATTTCTCCTGTAATTTTGCCGAATAATGAAAAGCATATACCACGTGACCCATATCCTAACCAACCATGGTTAAATAGTAATAACTCCCCCTCACCATTCCCATATCAATCCACCGTTGATTCCCGACACTTGTCTACTTTCAACGGCTAAGATGCACTTCCACTCCCTATATAACTCTCACATTCATCCCTAAAACCCTACCGTTCTTAGTTGTATAGTAAGAGATAATCCAAAAGAAAAGATCTGAAAAAATGGCAAATCCTAAGGTTTTCTTCGATATGGCCATCGGCGGTACACCGGCCGGTCGCATCGTTATGGAGCTCTACGCCGACACCACTCCCAAGACGGCCGAGAACTTCCGTGCACTCTGCACCGGCGAGAAGGGAATCGGCAAGGCCGGCAAGCCCTTACACTACAAGGGATCGAGTTTCCACCGTGTGATCCCCCAATTCATGTGCCAGGGAGGTGATTTCACCGCCGGGAACGGCACCGGTGGCGAGTCGATCTACGGCGCGAAGTTCGCGGACGAGAATTTCATCAAGAAGCATACCGGACCGGGGATTTTGTCGATGGCGAATGCCGGGCCCGGAACCAATGGATCGCAGTTCTTCATATGTACTGCAAAGACGGAGTGGCTGAACGGGAAGCACGTGGTGTTTGGTCAAGTTATAGAGGGATTGGATGTGGTGAAGGCCATTGAGAAAGTGGGATCCAGTTCTGGAAGGACCTCCAAGCCTGTGACCGTTACTGATTGTGGCCAGCTCTCTTAGATCTGATCTGGGTTGTGATAAAAGAGAGATTTGAGCTGTTTTTATTATTACTATGAGTTTGTTCTTCTATGTTTTCGTTGTGGTGTCTTTAGATTTGGGGGTTTAATCTGGTAGTTCTGTATTGACTTGAGTTGAAATTGAATTGCCATTAATAATTTGGTTTGGTTGGTTGTTCTGGGAAATTGAAAGATTATATCTTTCACTTGCTCATAAATCAAATAGTCAAAGTTTTATGCAGTATTAAACATTGTTAATGCTAATCTCTGTGGCTTCTTTTCTTCTTCCTGGTAATGAGATTTTTATGCTGATAATACGTTGTATATATTATTTTTATTTTTTGGTTTCCAAAAATCCCAGTGACCACACGAACAAAAGATAATTCTTCGAGATGATGATGAAGAATCATTTATGAATTTTTATTAGGAGTTGCATTATGTATTGCAAAAGTTTTTATTATGTTATTTTCCTTTTTATTTGTTCTCATCAAGAGTTGTCAATATCAAAATATATCTTTGATTTTTACTGCTGACGGCTCAGTTTTTAGTTGATTCATCGATATAATCTTAGTATGAACCCTTAAGTTGTTTTTATCTCCTCTTCCTCTAAAAAGAAAATGAAAATGGATGAATTGGTGGAATTAATATTATTAAACAAATTTGTATTATTATTATCACACTCATAAACTTTGATTCGTTCAAACCAAACCAACCAATGTTTCCTTCAATTACAACTGGTTTTTACTACTCTATCCGTACTTAATTATTTAACGAATTAATGATAATTTTTTTAAAATTAATTGAATTATGTCACCTCTCCTATTTTATGCTATATTAATGTTATATGTACTTTGTTTTACAACTAATTTTATAAATAAATAAATTAAATTATTACTAATATTTTTATAATTAATTTTGTGAGTGAGTGAGTGAATGGCTTCTAGAAATTCGATAAATTTAGGAACTAGCAAGCAAGTAATTTTTCAAGTCAAGTCGAGTCAATAACTTCTTCTGATCCGATCGGATCAATAATCAACGATGAGCATCAACGAACACAACTTAGCCAAATATTACGAGATGCACCCAATCATTTCCTCCCCTCAGCCTTCCTACTGAAATTGTACAAGACTTCCCGACAGTACGACGATCGAGAATTGACGCAGCTCTCTCCGTTCACTTCGTCCGGTAGGGTTTCCGATCTCTCTCTCTCCAACATATATATATATATATATATATATACACACACATACATACACTCAATATATATATAGAGAGAGAGAAAGAAGGGAAAAAATGGAGGAGGTATCGGATAATACGAGGGGGTTAATACTAGCAATGTTATCGAGCTTATTCATAGGAACAAGCTTCATTCTAAAGAAGAAAGGTCTCAAGCGTGCTGCCTCTGCTGCTGGTCCTAGCGCAGGTCAAATCTACTAACTAATTAGATTTCTCTGTTTTTTTCACTTCAAATTTCTTCCTATGCATTTCACTGTTGAACAAATTTTGTTCCATCCATTTAGAAAGATCTAATTTTTTATGATTTACTAAGATTTTCAAAATCTAGACTGTCATCACTAATTTGATTCGACTCAATAGAATTACAGTGTATGCATATATATGTTACTAGATGCTTGCTTGGTTATTCATACCTTGTTTTTCTTTATCCTTTAATTAGCTATACAATTTTCTGCTCCGGTGCAACTACGGAACAGTTGGCAGTGTTAGTTTCTAGCTGATTATAAAGTGACTAACCTGATAAATAAATTTTTGTTTAGACTTGTGTCTATCAAGAGCTTATTGTTTGCTTATGTGCTGAAAGTTTACAGATTCATGATCAGCAATTACATAATTGAATTTGATGTAACATGTTCCAGCCTAATATATTAATGAATACAGATCTGATGCTCGGCTCGTGTTTGTTATACTTTGAACTGAATGCCTCTCATTCCTTTGAATTTGGCCTATATGTTACTGTGACACATTTCAACTGATAAATAACATGTTACCACGAGTTACTGCACATACTAACTTAATTCTTCATCTCAATTGATAAATAAAATTTCAAAGGGTATACATCTCTATCTTTTGATTCAAGATATATAGCTCCCTTCGTTAGCTTTGTTTTAAAAGGCTAAACATACTAAAAAAAGCTTAACCAACTCCCAGCCTACAACTAGACTAAAGGAGTTCAACAGCTTCTAAGACGAAGCTGGGTCGATACGCGGCACATATATTTTATGTGACATGCTATCAAGTGTCATAGGTGGGAGCTGTCGTTTACACTCCTAAATTAACCTCACTTTTACTTTACAAATTTAAACAATTAGCACAATAGTAAGGAAGGATCGATCCCACAGAGAGATTTGTTTTATATTTATTCTATTATTTTGATAGAAAATAAAGATTGGGGGTTTTTGAAAATTGTTTTTAAACTGAGAAAAACAGAATTAAATGATAATATTAATCAAAGATGTAAAAACTTCAATTCTGCAGTTCAATTTCACCAAGTTACAACAATCAATTAATCAAGTTGTTATTATTTACCCTTCAATGAAACTATTAGCCCTAGATAACAATAAGCTCTGCTATCCGGAATTCTCCGTAAATAATCACTGTATGAAACAAGCTGTCCACCAGATTCTAACTAGCATACAGCCTAGAATAAGTTCTCTAGATTTATTATGATAGAAACATTAAGAAATAGAGAATTAGGCTAATCCAAACAATAAACACATAAGCTCGATTTGTTTATTGTTTTCTGATAATCTTAGCAATACACAAAAGCTTATCCACAATTATTATTACTAAGTTGCTACTTATGATGAAGACAAATATCAATTACACGTAATACAAATCTTAATCTAGCAGATGATAATGATCAAACTAATTCAATTGGACATATTAAATCAATTAGATCAATTAGCATGCAATCAATGAAAACAGATTATCAAAAGAAATTTCATACAAGAAGGAATAAATAATAATACTCAATTAATCAATTACTTATAACAAGGTTCCACCTCCCTTTAGAACTGAATGAAAAGAACAGCCTGACATGCTCTTGAGTCTGCACTCCAATAGATGACAGTTGATAATTGAATGAATAAAACACTGACTATCATCCTCTATTTATAGTGCTAGACAAAGTCCTAAATCCTATGGAAATTAGAAATTCAAATCCTAAAAAGATTTACAAATCATAACTAGTTTCCATAAAGAAATAGAATCCAATTTGAAAATAAATCTCAGTTTAAAGATATCCTAAATCTAATAAAAATATCAATCCAATTACATGTAAAAAGTTGGCAAAATCAACATTTAGAAACTTTCCAAAAATCTAAGACTTCCAAGATTTCCCGCACAAATTCGCCCATATTTCTTGTTGCAACGTTCTTTGGTAAAACAACCATAACTTTTGATCCGGGAGGAGTTACGGAGCCTGCTACCTATCAAATCGAAGTTCTCGACGAGATCTACAACTTTCATTCTTTAAGAATTGATAGATTCGGGCTGCATCAAGGTCAAAATTGGGCTCCAAGCTACTGTTATATAAATTGCAACTTCCAAACTTTGAGATTCAACTTCTGTCTGGTAAAAAGATTATAACTTTTTCATATGAACTCCGATTGGGACGATTCAAGATGTTCCGGAAAGCTAAGGAAGAGCTCTACAATAAAATATATGTCCCAAGCCAAGACCATGCATCCATCTTAGCATTCAAAACCTTGTGATCTTCTCTTTTTCCTTATTTCAACTCCAATTCTTCCTGAAATCATTAAACACCTTAATAAGCTCATATACACATTGTTAACGCCAAATTTTGTACGCCTGACGAAATCACCAAAACAGCAGGCCAAAATCGCGCTAACGATTGATTGTATTGTTGTGAAATCAAACTCATGAAATACACTCACATAAACATAAATAAAGAGATATAAAATATGAACACAAGAATTTACGTGGAAACCCAATTGGGAAAAAATCACGGAGAGAGAGAGAAATCCACTATAATAATAATATAGAGAGTACAAAGTGTTTATTTGTGCTATATGATCTTGTGTTCATATTTCATGCTCCTTATTGTTGTATTTATAGATGACATGTCCACCTGAATCCAATTAGGAGTAGAAGTCCTTTTCAGAATCACCTTATAACTGCAATTAATGGCTGATAGATTCCTTTCCAAATTAAACCTCCTTATTTCGCCAAATAAGGAAGCACAATCTTGATTTAATAAATAAGGACTCTCCCACTGTCCAAATAAATCCAAATAATCACACCCTAACATTGCCCCCTAGTCTCTTATTTATAAGAAACTTAAAATATGAGAGTATACAAATTTATCCCAACAAAAGTATCTGTATCTGCCGAAGACGAACTGTCCCACCCAAACACCATACGCCGAACAAAAACTTTCGGTTCTCAATATTTCCGCCCCCACTCCTCAATTCATTTCTAAGATATACATAAAGATCCACAAGCCACGACCCACAAGGCACGTGCCACGAGCCACGAGCCACGTACTTTGAGCCACGTGCTTTGAGCTATGAGCCACGAGCCAAGTGCTTCGAGCCACGAGCTTTGTGCTTTGAGCCACGAGCCACATGCTTTGAGCCACGAGCCACGAGCAACGAGCCAAGTGCTTCGAGTCATATGACACGAGCCACGAGAGTTTAAAACATGTCTTGGCTAGATCCTCTCCATTTCATAAAAGACCACATTTACTACAGTTTTTGGATTCAATAGCTTTATCTTTCCCCAATTTGAAATTCCCCCATCTACACTCCTTTGCACCCGACAATCCGAGTCCAACAAATCCGTAGCATGCCCACTAAATCCACTTGCCGAAGCCTCGAGAAATGTCATGAGCAAGTTAGATCCGAGTGCCGAAGCCGAGTCCATTGTACAATTTTCTTTAGCATGCCGAAGTGAAGATGGGCATCATAATAATGAACGGGCTCTGCTTCTTTTGGTAAACCGGCTACTGCATCCCTTTCCTATAAGTTCTGCTTTCAGCCATTAGTATATCAACACAGGTGCGTATCACTTTTGCCCTCTTTTGCGATTAAATGGAAAGCCTATGCGATGGTGTACCTTCCTTCAAAAAATTCAAGTATAAGAGAGAATTGATGTATAATAGAAGTAATTACATACCAAACATGAATTCATATATTAAACCCCAACATGAGAGATAATTTATTAGGGGGATCTATTTCCCTACTACCCCATAACATCTTCTCCGCATAGTTATAATATATATTACAAACATAGCTTGTAAAATGTAAATGGTTGCAAACATTGTGTAGCTCACATAATTGGAGTTTTGTACAGTTCAAGATGCAAATTTTCATGTACATATGTATGCAGCATGGTGTATTGTGTTATGTATGTTGATGCTTCAAATTTAATTTTCACAAACAGATTAATAGCGCAAGCTTCATGCACATGTTGCATATATACATATATTTTAATTTAATAAAAGAGAGTAACTTAGCTTTATGTGTTGGCACTCCAATTAAATTCGGTGATTTTAATTTGACACTGGAAGAAGTGTTTTGATTCCTACAGACGGCGCCAATGTTAACACCAAATTTTGTACTCCTGACGAAATCACCAAAACAGCAGGCCAAAATCGCGCTAACGGTTGATTGTATTGTTGTGAAATCAAACTCATGAAATACATTCACATAAACATAAATAAAGAGATATAAAATATGAACACAAGAATTTACGTGGAAACCCAATTGGGAAAAAACCACGGAGAGAGAGAGAAATCCACTATAATAATAATATGGAGAGTACAAAGTGTTTATTTGTATCATATGCTCTTGTGTTCATATTTCATGCTCCTTATTGTTGTATTTATAGATGATATGTCCACCTGAATCTAATTAGGAGTAGAAGTCCTTTTCAGAATCACCTTATAACTGCAATTAATGGCTGATAGATTCCTTCCCAAATTAAACGTCCTTATCCCGCCAAATAAGGAAACACAATCTTACTTTAATAAGGACTCTCCCACTGTCCAAATAAATCCAAATAATCACACCCCAACACACATGAAACATGCAATAAAACTAAACATAAAGGAATCAAAATAAATAAATAGTATGCACTCATCAGAAGGCTGGTCTAAAGCTAACTTGACGAACATAATGAGCTGAATCATGAAGCATATTGGATTTAGAACAAAGCAAATAAGCAGAAAACGTGGGTGACTAATGCAGGAGCAGTAATCCCATGAAGTACTTTAGCAGTACTGCTCATGATATTATTCAGTAGGCTACCACTGTATTTCTTAGGATTAATGCACCAGCATCTGAGATTTTGATGGATTAGCATTCAAATATACAAAATATAAAAGCCAATCCAGCATCTGCTTATTATGTACCTGCTTAAAGTGCTATTAAGCTAATATCACAACATCACGGCCGATACAAGTTTCCAGAAATATAATGATCTTGGCTTAGCAAATGTGACGTCTTACTGCTCAAATTCACTATTGGAGGTATGTGTAGGGTGTGTAGCCAATAAAGTGTCCTTACTCTGATTGAAATTGCCTCCAAGTCGCAAAGATACTTGATTTTCCTACGGAAATGGTCTTCATATTTGGGGTTGGATTGGACAGGTTGGTTCTAAAGACGATTGCCAGTGACTGACCTGTCATGTATAGTTATTGAACCAGCCATCTGCTGGAGGTATTATCATCCTTATGAAATATTGGACGTTTAAATGTCCATGGGGGTGCAGTACAGATTGGTGTCTGATTCTACCACTGAACGGGCTGACTATATGGCTACAACATATGGTATTTTGTTGTGGCACTCTAGGGGCTATCATCATCACGATCTAGTTTCCTCCATTGCGGAAGGATTTGAATGTCTCAGAATTTGTTCTTTCCAAATTTACTTACCTGTTTTCTTTTCTTCTTTTTGGAAGTTCTCTATTTTCTTGAAGTTGCAAAAAAGAAATAGTGCATAACTTGTCTCGCTCAAAAAGGTTTGGACTTCAAATCCTTTTAATCACCATGCATTACGCAACCACTTAAAGTTTGTTTCATAGCACTGATACTAACTAAGTATGAATTTAGGTGTAAGTTGATTATGTTCTTTTTGTTGCTACTAACTTTGTGAATGACATGCACCTAATAATATGCTGTACACAAATGGCATGCACTTATTAACACTAAATTATCTTATCGGTAATGTAGGAGTCGGAGGTTACACTTACCTACTAGAACCACTTTGGTGGACTGGCATGGTGACAAGTAAGTGAAGGATAATTTATGCAAGTTCCTTTGCCCCCTAACCGATGGGAAAAGGGGAATTTATTTTTTATTTGGAATTTTGGTGATTGATGTTGTGTTTTAAATTTATGGGCATCAAGTGATGATTGGGGAGGTTGCAAATTTTGTGGCTTATGTTTATGCTCCAGCAGTTCTAGTGACCCCTCTTGGTGCATTGAGTATAATTGTCAGGTAATAATTCAGAATAGTTTAATGTTATGAATTCTGAAGAAAGGATTTGAATAAATTTGTAAGCTAACCTTTGTGATTATCTAAATAGTGCTGTTTTGGCACATTTTATGTTGAAGGAACAACTGCAGCAGATGGGTGTTCTGGGATGTTTGTCATGCATTGTAGGGTCAGTTGTGATTGTAATACATGCACCACAAGAACACACTCCAAAATCTGTAGAAGAGATCTGGACCTTGGCAACTCAACCAGGTTATGTTTTAATTCAACCTGTTTTCCAAGTACACAAGATCCTATATTAGTTTGAGAGATAGTCTTTGTAGTTATGTTTTTTTTTTATATTTATAAATGAAAACTTAAATATGTGTGCTTTTTGTCAACAGCATTTTTAGTATATGTAGCAACTACATTGTTGGTAGTGCTAGCATTGGTTTTGTACTTTGAACCTCACTATGGGCAGACAAACATACTGATTTACTTGGGAATTTGTTCTTTAATGGGTTCACTTACGGTAATTTCTCTCCTTCCAAGTAGAGAAGGTGCTTTATACATTTTGTTGCTGAAGTCTAAAAATGTTGTTTTTAAATATATATGTATATATATATATATATATGTTGTTTACTTCTTCCTAGGAGTTTAGCTCGTGTGTATTTCTCATCCTACTTTCAGGTTGTAAGCATAAAGGCTTTTGGAATTGCAATAAAGCTTACTCTTGAGGGGATAAATCAAATTGCATATCCTCAGACTTGGTATTTTGTTACAGTTGCTGCAATCTGTGTGGTCACACAGTTGAATTACCTTAATAAGGTAAATGTAGTTTATATTGTTATGCGACAACTAAATTCCCCCCTTCTTCTCTTTCTCTGTCTCTGTCTCTTTTCACATTGATACTAACTTTTTTCAAATCCACATCATATTTCGTTAAACCATGTTTATTACTTACATCACGTATATACTTTTTAACTAAGTAGTGTATTTAAGTTCCCACTATATGCTAGTAACTTAGTGGTGTATCATAAATTATTTCTTCTGTTGTCTCCTTCCTCCCATAGCCCTGATGACTAAAATAGCAAATTAGAGGAGGTAATGCAGTACTCTCATCCAGGAATAAAAATAAATTATAAGAACAAATGCATTTGTTAAGGAGAGATAATAATATATTTATGTGACAGTTCCTGCTTAAAATTGTGCTATCAGTGATTTCCCAGTCCCCATCTTTGATTGTGATCATCTATTATGTTTTGGGATTTATAAGACCCTGGTTAGATTCGAAAGTCCAAACGCATATCCTTTTACATGTTACATTATAAAATTCAATTTCCCTTATTTATCTATGTTTGATAATAAAACAATTTTTTCTGTTAACTGTGCATACAATGCATATATTAGGTTCCTCTAATTTGTGTTTATGATTATAGTGTGTTACTCTCGAGTGTCCATGCAGTTTTCTGTTACTTTTGCTGGGGTTCTGATGGTCATTTAACAGATTTATAGATATTTTCAGGCACGTCAGGGTTTACTAAAGGAGATGAATCAGTTTTTAACATTATTTCAAAAGATTTTCTAGATCAGATTTGAAAACCAGCCATGACATTTGTTCGTTAGAAAAGTAAGGATAAAGCATTGGCCCATGTTTGTGCATGTATTATGCTTTGAGGAACTCGTCAGTGCATCTCATGCGTGTTTAGTTTCTTCTGATACACCTTCCAAAATTAGGTGCTTTTACTTTCTTATATGTTAGTGACAATAATCTACAATACAGGTTTCTTCCCTCATTCACATGATATTTCTATTACTTTGCATTAAAAAAGAGGTGCTTACTGGTATTTTTTGCAAGGCGCTGGATACATTCAATGCGGCAATTGTTTCCCCAATATATTACGTGATGTTCACTACTCTAACTATTATTGCAAGTGCAATAATGTTCAAGGTAAATGGCCCAACCTATCAGCTTGGAGTTGTCTCCTATGTCATAGCATAATGCCTGCTAGTATAATGAAATATGAGCATATTGTTTGTTTTTCCTATTTGATGTGCAGGATTGGTCAGATCAGAATGTTAGCTGCATAGTGTCTGAGATTTGTGGATTCATCACTGTTCTTTCGGGAACAATCATACTTCATGCGACAAGAGAACAGGAACTAGCTACTACACCAGGTAAAGTAGAATAATCTTTAGTTTGCAATTGACTTAGTTTGACCATTCAGTTATTCTGAACAAAATTTTGAGACACTGAATATGACACCCGACTTTAGCTTGAAGTTGTCTGTCATCCTATTGACCAAAAAGTTGATGTAGCTCTCTTTTGCTTGGGTCAATTTTGTTTTTGATTTATTCAATTATATAATGGTTAATACATATGAGGAAAATTAGCGGTGGTTCCCAGCAATATACATTTGAACAAAAACCTCAAGGGATGGATGAAATGGAACAAAACCTTAAGATGTTGGTTCCAATCTCTATATTTGGGGCCAAAATTACCCATAAAAAAAGTACATTTAAACATGTGCTCGCAGATGCTTCTTCTTGGGCGGGAAGTAGCTTTATACTAGCCAATATGCTGTAACATCCATACATTAAACATTTATTTAAATCTAAATATTGGATATTTAATGCAGGTACTATGACATGGTACCATGGAGAATCAATAAAGAGTATCGAGGATGCACATTTTATCACTTTGCACAATTCAGATTATTTTGATTGATGGAAGTCTTTCAGAAGGCTCTAAGAAGACGATTTCCGATGGTACTCGTCTTTGTCAGCTGTAGGGTGGTCTGTAGATTATTTTGGTCCTGCCAAGATGGTGTTTGCTTGTTCTCTTTCCACCTTGTTTTTATATAGCTGCCTGACGAGGGCTTGGGTTTGAATTGCTTGATTCCGACCATGCATCAAACTAAAACTTACATATATAGGTATGCATATCTGTATGTTGAGGTTTGTACATGTATATTTATATGCCTTTCTGCTTTCATTTAACAACTTGAAACGCGAATTTGTGTCAGCATTGAGCTCGAGTTTGTAATCATATGTTGTTTATACTACTTGGTTTGGAATGTATTATTTTACTTCTTCTTTGTTTTAGCAACAAAAGATAAACTTGGGTTGGTGTTTGTAACATAATGAAAGAAAAGCTTGAGGTTGACTTTGGTAGTTTGTTTGGTTCTTACAAGTTTCAACAGCTGTTTCCTTTGTCGTGACTCTTGATAAATGTACATCATCAAAAAAAGAAAAAAAAGATTATGATTATGATTATTTATTTATTATTTTATTCTTTTACAACCTATATTATTACATTTTCAATCTTAAAAAGTTAGTAGACTGAAGAATTTTGTACATGCCTAAATTAAAACAACCATTGTCAAATGGGATAATAATAAGTCCTTTATTGCTCCTTAACCAAAAAGGAGTATATTATTATTTGATATTATAAACATTTAATTACATTTGACCGTAGCAACAAACATAATTCTAATTCTAATTCTAATGGAGTATAAAGATGAAATAGTACCAAACTTATCAACTCTTTTCTTTATAATTTCATACTCATAAATTCTCTACTTTTTATTATCTTAATTTAAAATTCTTATTTTTCAAAACTCAGAATCATAGAGAAAAACTAAATAAAGAGAAATTACGTACAAAATTTGTCATAACCTACCTTTAAAACCTAAAAAAATAAATAAAAAAAAGAAAGAAAGGAAAACTTCAACATAAAAAGTTAGTATATCAAAAAATTGAAGTCTATCCATCTTCAACCCTCTATTGCATCCGATTCTAATTACTTTCGGATCAGGAAAGTCATCTAAATTCAATCCTCACCGTTGGATCAAAGTCTTAACCGATCTCTCCGCTTCTAATAAACGCTAGGCCAAAGCATAAACCTATCTATCTTCTTTCTCTGCTTTGCGCTATCTTCTACACAGACTAAACACAGAGTTTTTTAGAGAGAGAAATTTTTACAGGGCAAACATGGCGGCAACTGTGACGAGTGGGGTATGGGCTAAAGCAGGCGCTTGGGCTTTGGATTCCGAACAGCACGAAGAAGAACTCCTTCACCAGCACAACAAGGATGAAACCACCGCCTCCGCCGCCGGGATCAACCACTCTGCGGCGGCGCCGCTTGCTGATTTCCCTTCCCTCTCCATCGCCGCCTCGACCAAGACCAAGAAAAAGAAGGCCCAGACCTTTTCCCTATCCGAGTTCAAAACATACGACCCGTCTAAGGCAAGGGAAGCCAAGCTTACCCACGTAGATATGATGATGCTCCCCACTGGTCCTCGTGAGAGAACTGCCGATGAGCTGGAACGGAACAAACTCGGCGGCGGGTTCAAATCCTACGGTAATAATTCCGATTCAAGCAGGTGGGGTAGTAATAATAGTAATTCTAGGGGTTCTGATGAGCCGCGGAGGCAGGGATCGTTTGGGAGGGATTCAGATAAGGAATTTACGCCGTCTCGGGCTGATGAGACCGATGATTGGGGGGCTGGCAAAAAAAGTAGTCTTGGTGGTGGATTTGAGAGGAGGGAGAGGGAGAGAGAGATGGTTTTTTGATAATTCGCAGTCGAGAGCGGATGAATCGGATAGTTGGGTGTCTAATAAGAGTTTTGTTCCATCTGAAGGCCGGAGATATGAGAGGCAGAGAGTGGGATTTGAATCGAACGGTGGGGGAGCTGATTCGGATAATTGGGGGAAGAAAAAGGAAGAGGAGGGACGAAAATTTGGTGCCTTTGATAGTCTGAGGGAGAGGAGAGGAGGCGGGTTTGATTCGGGTAATGGAGGGGGAGCGGGTGCAGATAATTGGGGGAAGAAGAGGGAAGAGGTGGGAAGTGGGGGTGTGAGGCCAAAACTTAATTTGCAGCCAAGGAAGTTGCCAGTTGGAGAAGAACAGCTAAATGGGAGTGTGACTAAGACAAAGGGTTTGAACCCGTTTGGAGATGCAAGGCCTAGGGAGGAGGTTTTGAAGGAAAAGGGACAGGATTGGAAGGAGGTGGATGAGAAGCTAGAGTCTTTGAAGTTAAAGGAAAAGGAAGCAGGGCTAACAGATGTACCTAGTTTTGGGAAGAGGAGTTTCGGCAGCGGGTATGATGATAGGTCAGATAGGAGCTGGAGGAAGACTGATGCAGTTGAAATTCGTCCTCAGAGGTTGGTGAATTAAAAGGCTTTTGATTGATTCATAGAATTGATTAGTGCTGTATTTAGCTAATTTAAAATTTGTGTTCATTTTTCCCTTGTATATTTGTTGGATAATCAGTTTATTGTTGATCTCGTTTTGTCTAATGATGGATTATATGTTGGTACTGCCTTGAGTAGTTTTTCTTCAGCTTATTTGATTGTGGATACAGGTTTTTGTATCTGTGTGTTAAAAGGATTTAGGTTATGTTTTCTTGCATGGACCACTCAGGCATTTGGTATGTAATCCTGGGATAGTATAATGCACCCAAACGTAGTACTATCCAATATGATCTTCCAGTGATTATAACCCATGGTATATGGGACTTTATAATGTTAAATATAGTCCCTCAAAAATTATGTAGGCGTAGTGAGTCGTGGCCCTTATAATAGAAAATTGAATCTTTTTGTGCAAGTTTATGAAGCTGGATCTCTGAGTGAAGGGAAAGTTTTGAACTTTAAAAGTTGGTTTTGGTTGTTAGTCTATATAAAATGCTCTGTTTACAAAGAGCTGTATTGAGTCCTTTTTCCTATAAATATCTTGTAATGTTCACTAGTCTTTTGGAATTGTTAGTTGTTTGAGTTTCACCTCAATAAATTGCTTTTTCTTCAAATAGTTTGAACTCATCATAGTCATATATAAAACACCTACAGACGAAATTATATATTTATTAAACTTTTATAGATATAAGTATGTCACTCCCCCTTGATTTGTGTAGAAAGTGTTGGTCCCCCCTGGCCCAGATATATCTATTGGGATTTCATGTATTTGTACATTGGTGGCACCCCCTTGGTGCCTTGCTGAATAAAATTTTATTTTATTTTTTTAAAAATAGATTATTGAGAATTGTGTAAAGATTTACTCTTACTCCAAACTTATCTTTCATTTGACAAAACCCTTGTTTATGTTTTTCTAAGCAAAGTAAAATGATAATGAAAACCAAGTAACATGTCAAAAAAAAAGAATAAGAGGAGCTTAATGCAAATTTTGGAAGGTTTTGTGTTAGGCATGTGAATTGCCAGAAGGATTAAAAATGAATTAAGGGTTTGCTATTAATTTCTAGAATTAGCCATGTTATCCATCAGAGTCTGTTATTTGATAATTTGGACTTTTCTTTTGTTTCTTGTTGGCAAAGTCAGTAGGAACTCTCTTTATAGGTTGAAAGCTCAGTTATTGTAAGTTTCATGAGAATCATGAAGAATGAAATTTGAGAGCTTGCTTGAAGCTTTTCTCTTATCCCCTTTTCCTCTGTCTTCTCAGTTCCAATTCTTGATCTTCTCATCCCTAATTCAAATCTTAAACTATTCCTTTTTCCCTCAATTTTTCGGTAAATTGGTAAGGCTCTGTTGGAGGCCTAACATTTTGTAATAGCTAAATGTGTTTTTAACAAATCCATACAAATGCAAACATGTAGCATAGGCTGATGTATTGTATTTCCTCTTCATTGTTCATTTCTGCAACTTGTCCATGATAAAGTTTGATGTGATTATCATCTTTTAGTTTATCCAGTTCTTAGAGGATGAAACAAGAGCTCTTGTTTCTCTGTTATCATCACTCATCAAATATCATAGATGTGTGTGTAGTTTGGTTATGTTTTTATAGAATGATTTTGAACTTATGAAAGACTTTCTTGCAAAATTAATTGTGCTTGTTAATTTATTTATCTTTGTAGCGCGGAGAAAGCTGAAAATGGGCATGCTGCTGAAGAAGCTCAGAATGGAAATTCAGAGATATGACACTGAAGGTTTGGAAAAGAGAGAAGAAATAGCATTGGTAGGGACTTTACTTGCTGGACTTTGGTGATCTGGAGGTGCAATGTAGAACATTTTTGATCGAGTAGATTCGTTTGAGGCCTAAATGGCTCTTCTTTTTAGTGGTTGCCATAATTTAGATATAATATATTTTCATAAACGTTATTGCTATTATTGTTATTACAAGAGTTTGAATGTTATTAGCAAAATGTAATTTATTTTTCTTATTCCTCCTTTTTAGCACAAATGTTCCTTCTATACTTTCTGTTCTTTCATCTCATAGTTTACTTTGCTATTTCTTGGTATATATATGGTTCTTCAAAAAATTAGATTGAACCAGACTCATTGTGGTTGATATTATAAAGCGTATGATATATGTTTCTGTGTCGCCATGTAGGTGTGAATGTAATACCTATTTATTTATTGTTTGTTTAAACGTGGGAACATTATATCAAACAAATATTACTAACTATATATTAAATAAATATTATTAATTATAATTATTCACGTAATTCATAACAAATAAATTTATATATAAAATTGTAATATATATTATTTTCATAAATATTTATGTATATAATTTTTTTCCCAACTGATGTATAATTATACTGACAGCCCATTCTTACCCTGCTACCTTAAGTCCTTAACCTATTCAATTATGCCCTACACCTACCTCCAATTTTCCAAAGATGGACAAAAAAGCTTCATTCTCTCTCCTCTCTTCACCGTTAATATTATACCCACTCTCCTCCTGTTAATCCGGTGCTTCGCGCTGTAGTGGAAGTAAATTCGGACGAGCTAGGCTGATCGAGAGAGGAAGAATAGATCATCGTTATTGGGTGATATGCATGGTATTCCGGTGCTACTGAAGGACACCATAGCTACGAAAGACAAGCTCAATATCAGCGCTGGATCGTACGCCCTGCTGGGATCGGTGGTGCCTCGGTATGCGGGTGTTGTTAAGAGATTGATTGAGGAGAGCTGTAGCGGTGATACTTGGTAAACCCAAGTATGAGCGAGTGGTATCATGTTCGGTTATTTGCTATTCCTGATGGTTGGTGTTCTAGAACTGGCCGGGGCGTGGTTAGTGGAGTATATTATTAGCACTAGGGGTGTTCAAATGAATGGGTTCAAAATTATAAGATTTAATATTATAAGATAATACAACATAAATATAATACCTACTAATATATATATATATATATATATATATATATATATATATATATATTATATTGTATCAAATTATATATATTTATTTATTTACATGGGTGATGTTGGGTCATAATATTTCTTCTATTTTACTAGGATAGATTGGGCCCATTTATCAAGATAATCTGTTGCTTTTATTATTAAGCCATGGGACTTTTTGAGCCCATTTATTGTGTCAACTTTATCTAATCCTATTAGATAAAATTGAGGTCAATGGATCGACCCCATTAGATATTTTAATATCTCATTATTTTGACTTGTGATGATGAAAAAGCATGACAATTGACCAAGGCCTCTCTGCCATGCATTAATGTGGATGGGATCATAACCAAATTTGCCAGAAAAAAAAAGTATTAAAAGCGGAGATAAACCCGATATAGTGGCAGAGTCCATCGATCGTAGGGTGTCGTCGAGTAGTAGTGGGTGGCAAAGAATGTAATCCAAGCAAAGGTAATATAACTTAGCAAAGAAGCCCTTGTATAGAGCGTCGTTCTCTCATATATTGATTATTCATATTCTCCCATACACACACAATCGAGAATTATTATCTCTATCAATACACTAGACCATATATTCCTCCATTGTTAACCTTGTGAACACGTCTTTAATTCTCACGCTGAAGCTATCCCAAGCCGGATCCACCATCAAGCTTTTGGTGTTGGATCGTTTTCTTGTCTGCGAGGATCGAACGTCTTACGTGATTGGGACGTGGAGAAAGATCTTAAGCGTTAACATTGGCGCTGTAAGGAGGGCTTTGAGTTCTAGTGTCATTAAAATTTTCAATCACAATCGCTTAACCTACTTCTAAAGATGATGAGGAGTAGGATGGTACACCGTATGGCAAGGCGCGCGATGGTCATTGGCTCATCGCCGCTTCGTGTTTCGATGAAGGATCGTCTGGGTCTTTCCAAGAGTGCTTTCACGAGAAAGACGACTTCTAAGCATAATTCGTGGATCTCGTCAAAGATTACTGGCGGGGCGAACGAAGATTGATTTTCGATCGAATGAGGAGCGAGATCATGGTCGAGGATGTGTGAAAGGCTCGCCAACCAAGATTCATCATAAAAGTAGCCGGAGGATAGAAGTAGTCATCAAGTTGGCGAAGATGGCGACGAAGCAGATAGAGCCGTGACGGTCTGTTAAAGCAAAGAGAAGATATAGCCGAACAGATGCTCCGGGTGGCGGAATTGCGGAGGACGAAGCATCTAGCCATGATCAATCTGAAGGGACGAAGTGGGCATAAGGAGGAGAATCGGACGAAAGGGTAAGGAGCCGGCGTTCCGCGATGTTTCTAGGGATCATTCTCAAGTAGGGGAGATTGAGAAGCGAAACTCCCATAGCCTCGAAGAAGGCGATAATGGCCAATTACCTCTCAAAGATCGAGATGATTATCAACAAAGAAGCGGTCGAAGGAGGTCGCATTCAAGTCCGGTAATGGACTATCAACGTGACCATTCTCACCACAAAGAAAGAGTTGTGTACATCAAGGCGGATCAAGAAGTCCTCTCAGGGCGCGGTAGGATCGGCGGGAGGAGGTCGATCCTCTCGGAGACATAATGTTGTTTACAAGAAAGAAGTTTCCCCACGACTGAAGGCGTTGATTTTCTAGTGAAAGAGCTTAAAGAGCTCGAGAAAAGAATCGGCCGAGGTCCAAAGCAAGTGAAGGAATTGTAAGACCCGAAAATTTTTTAAATAAAAAGGAATTTCCTTTATTTATTATTTTGAAATAGTAAGGGTGGATTTGATTAATGTGGTTAGTTATGGGTAAAATGCGCAAATATTTTAAATAAGCAGTGGTGATATAACATTCATTATTGTCGGAGAATATTCGTTTGGTCGTGGAATATTCAGATCGTTGTGAATATTATTATTAATGCGCGCATGCCATGTGTGGCCCCATAACTGAAAGCGATTGGAGGAAGAAAACGACAAAAATAAGTTGTTTAAAAATAACACAGGCGTAGTTATTCTGCGTTTACACCGTTGGAATACCGTGGTTAAAACACGATGTACGCTATTATCGCAAGAAGAAGACACGGTATTCCACCAATTATTGATTCTTACGTAAGAAGGCACTACTCAATAATGGTTACAGTAATTACTGTTCAGTATTTTATTTTATTGATTCAATAATTGCTGCGTTGATATTTTATATTGCTGTTGTTTCAATAATTGTCATTACACAGTATTTTTCATTATCGAAGCAATAATTCATATTATCTGAATAATATTATTAGATAACATTATTGGCAATGTCTAGAAAGTTACGCTCTAAGGAGAGGTTTGGTCACCTAATTGCGCGCCAATAAGGAGAAATTCTTATCGAAAGCCCTCTTCCTGAAACCTGCCTCAGTTGTCAATATTGTGATTCTGTAATATTATTTGTGAATAATTAATTATTGATTCATACGATGAGGAAAATATTGATTTTATGAGGATATAGATGGAGAAAATTTTTAATGTGACAATTGTTGAAAATTAATATTTTATCTTTTTCTGATAAAATAATTCATTTAAATATATTATTTTAATAATATATTAACGATGATATTTTTTATGATGAATGTGGGATATATGAGTATATGTGGAGGAGGAGTATTTTGTTGTAATAAATGTTTAAAACATGTTAAACATGTCGGTGGACCCCATTTATTGACTGAAATTTGATTATAGCCTGTAAAATCGCTCGTTTGTGGATTTCGGCCAATTTCTGTTTGGAATTTGGAAAAACTTTCTTCTGTAAAGTTGTAGAGAATTGAATTTCCTATAAAAACTCGCGAGATTCGAATTTTCTGATAAAAGGGCTATTTATTATGAATTATTGAAGTTCCAAAGTTCAAATAATTGATTTTTGGAAGTTTAAAATATTTAAAATATGAAAAAAACGTTTTTTTGTTATTAGTGGGTCTAGCATGTGGTTTGAATTCAGATTTTCAGAATTCAAAGAGTGGGCGTAAGAATTTATATATATATATATATATATTATTATTATTATTAAATTTTTCTTTGGTGTTCTAAGCAATTTCCTATAAATAGGTCTTAGGTTAGAATTGAAAATCACACCGTAAACCAAGTTTTCTCTCTATATTATCGAGCGTATTCTTGTGAGTATTTTGAGTATACTTTGAGTATTGCTATACTGCTGCAAGTTCAAGTCATAGCTTTATATCCTGTTTCAACTGTTAAAATCTTGTCTTTCGAGGTAAGGGATGTTATTTTCTTCTCAAATGATATTATTTCTTCAATATCATTATCTTTGAAATATTGGTTGGAACTTTTATCAAATTTAGAACTTTTTCACGCTCTGGGTTACTTATTCAGCGAGTTCTTATTCACGAAGTTACTATTCATGAGTTACTATTCATGAAGCTTCTTATTCACGAATACTATTCATGAAGCGTGATGATGTTTTTGTGAAATTTCTATCTTTTGGTGTTTGAGTTACTATTCACGTGTACGGCCTTATTCACGATACTGACCTTTATTCACGAATACTAAGACTATTCAATTTAAAAATAAAATTTCTTCTTTTTGTCCAAAATATCTATTATGGATACTAGCTTTGATTGTATCCATGTTTTGATCATTCTTGAATTTTACACCACTATGATTATTTTTGAGGTATTTTTGGACGTGGATAAAACAAAGTACTTAATCCTTAATCCTTAATCCTTGTCATTTTGTTTCACCGGGATTCGCTTTCTTTAAAAAATATTTTCATCATCCTCGGTCTTAAATGATGATATTATTGAATATCTTTGGCCCAGTAGGCAAAGATGAATGATTTATGATGAATATCTTTGGCCCAGTAGTGCAAAGATGAATGATTTCGATGAATATCTTTGGACCGAAATGCAGATGAATGATTTACGATGAATATCTTTGGCCAGTAGTGCAGAAGATGAATGATTTCGATGAATATCTTTGGCCCGTAGTCTGCAAAGATGAACAGTGTTTAGATGAACATGACCAACCAATCGGTGAATGTCCTTGCCTTTGTAGTGCAAGGATGAATATTTGATCCCGTATATATATTGATTGATGTTACAGGGATAAAATAGACGATGAACTTTAAAATTCATACATAGAAGATAGTAGTTTGCATTCTCTACTTAACTCTTCTAATGAATTATTATTTCATTCTATGAATATTGATTTAAAACTTGTTGTCTATTGTATTCTATTATATTTTTCCTGTTGAAGACTAACGATAATTTGTTGTATATTATCTTAGTCATAATATTCTTTACTTGGCTAATCGAGCTCACCCTTTCCTTTTGTTCCATTTTTCTTCTCGTGGAGGCGAGAATATAGCGAGACGAAAGTGGGGTATGGAATGAAAGTTCTAGGGAGAGTTATTTAGTAGTCCTCACCATTGTTGTAAAATAATGTATCAATAATTATGATGGGGATTTATTTGCGTGCGGATATTGTCTAGATGGCAATATCTGTATTTAAACTCACAGTTTATATGTTGTAATAATAAAGTTGTAGTTATTTCTGTACCATGTATTTAGAGACTCAGAATGGGTTGGATGGAATGGACCTATTTTGGGGGCATCACAAGGACGCTCCGGGAAAGAAGGCATCCCCTTTTTCCTCAGATATTCTCAAGGAAAAGGCGGATATCACTAAAAAATTGTCTCGCATGGAAAGTTACGATGGAACCGGGGACCCTTATGACCATAGCCAGGCGTTCGACCGGCTAATGGACTATTACGACTTTACTGACGCTGCCAAGTGCCACACCTTTATTACAACGCTCAGAAAAAATGCGAGACAGTGGTTGGGAACTTTGCCTTCAGATTCCATATCCTCGTGGACCGAACTTTGTGATAAGTTCCATGCCTGCTTTAGAGCAACCAAGAAGAGAAAGCCCACGGGTTCTTTGCACGAATCAGATCCGGTTTTGCAAATAATCTTTGGGCAGATATGTAAAGAGGTTCGGAGAAAGCGATTGGTCGGTGTCCGATCTTAATGATCTCCAGTCAGAGGTTTGTTCCAGAATGGATTGGATCTCGTAAAGTCCGAAAAGTTGGTGAAGAAGTTGATGTTCAATCACCAAGAGCTTGGCGAAGCCTTTGACAAAGCGTAAGGCTACATCGTTGTAGAAGAAGCTATGAACGATCAAACATCCTCTTTCGTCAGGGAAAGAGTCGGTGGCTCTAAGCCCAAGTTGAACAGAGGAGAGAAGGGGGGGTATAATGATCTGACGGAGGGCGCTTCAAAAAGTACAATAATTCCTCGCCAAGGAAGGGGTCATCCTCCGCTCCGGCCCAAGGTGAATAAGATCTACACCAAACTAAACACCGATAGATCGATAATTTTGGATCAAATCGAAACCAACCTTTCTTTGAGCCACCCCGTGATAATTACCGAATCAAGTGGTAACTCTCGTAAGTATTGTATATCATCAAAGTCACCGCCACGACACTAACGAGTGTGCAATTTGAAAGACTTTGTGGAGAGGAAGATTAAAGACGGCTTTTGTTGCAAGATGTGGTAGTAAATAATAATCGTGAGAAACGTTAACCGTCTGTTCGAGACGGTTTTAAGGCGGGCTCCAATATCGCCGTAGAAGCGGTGTTATCGATGTGATAACCGGTGGGTCCGCGGGGAAGTTGATAGGGAAGAAGAGAAGGGCTTACTCGATTCGGTCATGACTATGACAGATGCTCCCCTCGAAAGCGAGATAGACCATTCCCCGGATCGCTATATCATTCACCGACGCCGACTATCCTTCGAGCCCATCGAGCCGCATGAGGGGGGCTTGGTGATCACAAAGTATGAGTGGGCACGGTGGACATGAAACGCATGATGGTAGATAATGGATCTTCGATGGATATCCTCAGTATGCCCACGCTGTCGGAGGATGCACCTCGACGGGCGTAAAATGGAGGTCGGGCGAAGCTCCTTTATACTGGCTTCAAAGAATGATCCCGCCAAAGTCAGAGCACTATTGAACTCCGGTTGTCTTCTCGCACACAAAGACCTCAAAGATGTCAAAATAGTGTGTAAATTCTATGTTGTGCACGTTGATTCAAATTTTACAACGCTATACTTGGGAAGACCTACTTTAACCGCTTCTCTCCAGTCGTGACCTCCATCCTCATTTCAAAATCAAGTTCCCAGCTACCATGGAGTAGGAGAGGTGGCGGGGACTTGGATCTAGCCCGACGATGCTATCGGAATGTCATTTATTTCCTCCAGTGGGGGGGTCAAGAAGCAAAAGCAAAAGCGGCGACAATTGAGATCGAGCCTTTTACCGAAAGTAGTTACTCGAACCGATGGTGATTCCTCACGGAGGAAACGGAAGAGGTCGAATTGATCCTTGAAAGCCGGACAAGATCAGTGAAGATCGGTTCAGTCTCACCGAACCTCTTCTACAAATCTCATAGAACTCTTACGTTTGTTATGCGGATATTTTGCATGGGAACCGAGGGACACGCACGAGTTAAGCCGGAAGATAGCCGAGCATAGCTTTGAATGTAGATCCTCGAAGAATCCGGTTCGCGCAGAAAAAGACGGATCTTCTTTGAATGATAGAAAATTATTGATCGAAATAAAGAAAGTCATTGGTCAACTTTATATATGAGATTGATTATCCCGAATGGATGGCTAATGTGGTGTTGGTGCGTAAGCGAGAATGGAAAATGGCGGGTTTGCATCGACTACACCGACCTCAATAAAGCTTGTCAGAAGGATTTTATCCTCTACCCCATATTGATCAAATTATCGATGCCACTTCGTGGTATGCATTACTAAGCTTTATGGATGCTTTTTCGTGTTATCACCAAATATCCACGTGTAAAGAGGACATCCCAAAGACATCATTTATTACACACCGCTTCGGCATACCTACAAAAAGATGACTTTTGGCCTTATAAATGCTGGAGCCACTTACCAGAGAATGATGAACTTCATCTTCGATAGGCAGCTGAGAAGGAGCATGGAAATATACGTTGATGACATTGTGACGCCCCCAAAATAGGTCCATTCCACCCAACCCATTCTGAGTCGCCAAATACATGGTACAAAAATAACTACAACTTTATTAATACATTTGTCGTGCAAAATACGACAACATATATATCTTGTGAGTTTAAATACAATTATTGTCTTCTGTATAATATACATACCCAAATAAATCCCCATCATAATTATTGATACATCATTTTACAAAATGGTGAGGACTACTAAACAACTCTCCCTAGAACTTTCATTCCATACCCCGACTCGCACTCGCTATATTCTCGCCTCCCGAGAAGAAAAATGGAACAAAAAGGAAAAGGGTGAGCTCGACTAGCCCAAGAAAAGAATATTATGACTAAGATAATATACAACAAATTATCGTTAGTCTTCAACAGGAAAAATATAATAGAATACAATAGACAAAAAATTTTTAAATCAATATTCGCAATGAAATAATAATTCATTGTAAGAGTTAAGTAGAGAATGCAAACTACTATCTTCTATGTATGAATTTTAAAGTTCATCGCCTATTTTATCCCTCGTAACATCAATCAATATATATCCGAGATCAAATATTCATCCTCAGCACTACGTGCCAAGGAGGACATTCACCACCTTGGTCATGTTCATCTAAACACTGCTCATCTTCAGACTACGGCCAAAGATATTCATCGAAATCATTCATCTTTGCACTACGTGCCAAAGATATTCATCGAAATCATTCATTTTTGCACTATCGCCAAAGATATTCATCATAAATCATTCATCTTTGCACTACATGTGCCAAAGATATTCAATAATATCATCATTTAAGACCGAGGATGATGAAAAATATTTTTAAAAAAAGAATCCAAAGGAAATAATGACAAGGATTAAGGATTAAGGATTCAGATTTTGTTTTATCCACGCCCAAAAATACCTCAAAAATAATCATAGTGGTGTAAAATTCAAGAATGATCAAAACATGGATACAATCAAAGCTAGTATCCGAATAGATATTTTTGACGAAAAGGAAAAATTTCATTTTTCATGAAATAAAGGTCGTGATCGTGAATAAAGGTCAGATATCGTGAATAAAGGCCGTGATACGTGAATAGTAATTCGACACCAAAAGATAGAAATTTCACAAAAACATCATCACGCTTTACATTTAATAAGATTCGTGAATAAGAATCGTGAATAAATCGTGAATAAGAATCGTGAATAAGAACTCATGAATAGTAACCCCGATATGAAAAAGTTCCAAATTTGATAAAAGTTCCAACTAATATTTCAAAGATAATGATATTGAAGAAATAATATCATTCGAGAAGAAAATAACATCCCTTACCTCGAAAAGACAAGATTTCTAAATAAACACCTGGATATAAAGCATGACTTGAACTTGCACCAGATATAGCAATACTCAAAGTATACTCAAAATACTCATAAGAATACTTCAATAATATAGAGAGAGAAAACTTCAGCTTCGTGTGATTTTCAATTCTAACCCAAGACCTATTTATAGAAATCGCTAGAACACCAAAGCGTAAAAATTTAATATAATAATATATATATATATATCAAAATTCTCTACGCCATTCTTGAATCTGAAAATCTAGAATTCAACCCATTCAAATCACATGTTAGACCCAAAAAACGTTTTTCTTATTTTAAATATTTTAAACTTCCAAAATCAATTATTTTGAGCTTTGGAACTTCAATAATTCATAATAAATAGCCTTTTATCAGAAAATTCGAATCTCATGAGTTTTTATAGGAAATTCAATTCTCTACAACTTTACGTAAGAAAGTTTCTCCAAATTCCAAATGTAAAATGACCAAATCCATAAACGAAATGATTTTTCAAAGTATAATCAAATTTCAAATAATAAATGGGTCCACGACATGTTTAACATGTTTTAAACATTTATTGCAACAAAAATACTCTTCCTCCTCAGATACTCATATATCCCACATTCGCTTGTAAAAATATCACCATTATTATATTATTAAAATATAATATTATATATATATAAATGAATTATTTTATCGTAAAAAGATAAAATTTCAATTTTCAACAATTGTGACATTAAAATTTTCTCCATCTATATCCACATAAAATCAATATTTTTCTCATCATAAGAATCAATAATTAATTATTCACAAATAATATTACGTAATCACAATATCGACAACCAGATAGCCTTGCGAAAGCAGGGGCTTTCCAATAAGAATTTCTCTTTACTCTGCATGCCAGTAATTAGGTG
Source organism: Panax ginseng (assembly GCA_020205605.1). Lineage (NCBI taxonomy): Eukaryota > Viridiplantae > Streptophyta > Magnoliopsida > Apiales > Araliaceae > Panax > Panax ginseng. Next base: position 150,760,635 of record CM035134.1, read on the forward strand.
ACCAAACCTCTCCTTAGATGTAACTTTCTAGACATTGCCAATAATGTTATCTAATAATATTATTCAGATAATATGAATTATTGCTTCGATAATGAAAAATACCGTGTAATGACAATTATCAAACAACAAAGAATATAAAATATCAACGCAAAGAATTATTGAATCAATAAAATAAAATATCGAATAAAGAATTATCGTGACCATTATCGAGTAAAGGCCTTCACGTAAGAATCAATAATTGGTGCAATACCGCAAAGCATCGCGGCAATAACGCTTGACATCGTGTTTTAACCACCCGGTATTCCAACAAAGGTAAATTAGAATAACTACGCCGTTATTTTTAAACAACTTATTTTTGTCGCTTTCTTCCTCCAATCGCTTTCACATGGGGCCCACATGGGTCATTACTTGGCCGCATTTAATATTCTCCGACAAAGATTTAATATTCCACGACCAAACGAATATTCTCCGACAATAATGAATATTATATCACCACTGCTTATTTAAAATATTTATGATTTTACCCATAACTAACCACATTTATCAAATCCACCTTACTATTTCAAAATAATAAATAAAGGAAATTCCTTTTTATTTAAAAAATTTCGGTCTTACAACCTCCCTCCTTATGAAATTTCGTCCTCGAAATTGACGACGACTGGTGTGTTTCAAAAGATGAAAATACGCCGCTTTCATTTTCGCTTCCAACTCCCGTGTCATTTCCTTAATAAGATGGTTTCTCCACAAAACTTTAACTTGTGGTATAACCTTCGTATGTAGGACATGTTCCTTCCTATCCAAGATCTTGACAGTACCTCCTCATACGTTAAGTCTTCTATTATCTCGTCCGGCTTCTAACTCAATGACGTGGTTCGGTCGTCCACATATTTACGTAACATCGATACGTGAAAAAACGCATGAACACGCCATATACTTGGCGGTAAAAACGAGTCTATAGGCCACAGCTTCCTATTCAATCGAGAATTTCAAATGGATTAATAAATCGAAGGTTCGAGCTTTCTCACCTCACCGATTCTCATTTTTGAAATAACATCTTCTTGCACCTCCTTCTTCAAATTCATCACCTCGGTGTGTAGCTTGAACAACTTTAACTTTATCGATTAAAGTCGATTATACTCAGATATCATCACGCGGGTACCTAGAGTTTTCATCTCCATCTCTATTATTTGTAAATTATACGAAATTAGTTTTTGGCAATATCGCACTCAGATTTCATCATATAACGATCTTCTACTCAACACGCCGCCTACCACGTTAGCTTTTCCAGATGGCATGGTCGTAACACGTGTTTGAAATGAGTCTCCTCTCGAGTTCTTCAAGCTCTTCCCACATTCCTTGCTCCATTCAAATTTTGTATCTCTACAAGTCACCAAGTTAATGGAATAAATGATTCGAGAATATCCTTCAACGAATCTCCGATAATAACCAACTAAGCCTAGAAAGCTACGTATTTCGATTACATCGACTTAGGTTGTTCTCAATCGTGACTCACATCCCAACCTTGATAAAGACATTACAATGACACCTATCGCTTTACTATCACATCTAATATGGCATCCTCTACGTAGAGTCCGGCTTCAGCCACAGATTTCACAAAGGAAGTCATAAGATAGAGGCTCGTATCAACTTCTATAGTTGGGTTTTTAACTCCCAAGTTCAATATGAGCCATTCGATATGAGATTTTAGAAATGGGTTTTGTTCCGGTTCAAAGTCGATACAAATTCAATATCACGCCTCGAGAGTAGACGAAATTCTTCAGAAATACGCCAGAAAAATCAATAACAACAGAATATTATTCAAATCGACGTGTCTTTATTCAAATCCATAACATGGACTAAGAAAGCTTGACATTCGCTTTTCAATAAACAAATGGCTTTATAATTTAATATGAAAGAGTTTGACTTCAATGGTTTGGTTGTTGAATTCAATAACAAAATGTTGTTTAAGAATATAAAACTAACAACCTTACGAAAAGCAATCAATTTTGGCATGATGAGTAGTTAACCTTAAAATCACATCAAAAACAAATATCTCTATAGAAATAAGGTTAACAGTAATGTGATAGTGCCAACCTCGAATCAAGCAAGATTTCTAAACAACTGGATGTAATAAAAGTTTCTCTTAACTGAGTCTCCACAGAGATAGTCAAAGTCTAATTTCTCCATAGTCAAGTTCAAACGCTGAGCGCAAGCAAGAGAGAGATAAAAGAATCGGGTAACCGATATCTAGTAAGGTATAAACTTCGCAAGAATTTATAATTAATTAACCCGCGCTAACTCGTCGGGTTCCTCGCATTTTGAGAAGTCACGAAAAACGCCTTCCAAGAACCGCCGATTTCGACTTATCCGGGACATCCTTTTGAGTCACTATCCTCATTGGACTTGGTTTCGCCACCGTACACTCTCGAGCTATATGTCCTTCCTTTCCACAATTATAGCATACCCGAACTGCCAGGGCGCTTTGACCGATATGTCCTCTTTCCGCATTTATAAGATATACGACCGGTGGTCGCTTCTCCTCCTCGAACTAATTCTTCTTTGCGCCGACGCCTCTTCCATGGTTATTGTTGAACCTTCTCTTCTTGAAATGTCCACTTGAGTCACCTCTCCTATTATCATGGCCACGATTACCACCCGAGTGGTTACCGCTTTTGTCCGTATTCTTTCCTCCCCACCGTTATCATCGTTTTGATGATCGCCACACCGATATGACCTCGTCAGTGGTCCCTCATTGAACATACTCAAGTATCACGCCTAATAATTGAGCCTGCTTACAACATCCGAATATAAAGAAAATTTATGAGAGATAAGATATTGTCGAATCTCGGTTTTAGACCCCTCGTAAACATAAGCGTCATTCGCTCCTCATTTTCCACCAAATGAGGTGCAAACTCGACAACTCCGCAAACTTCGCCTTCATAATCGAGACACCGCCATGTTGTTCTCGCTTCCAGCCTAATAAACTCCACTTCCTTCATACGACGTAACACTTTCGTGAAAATATTTGTCATTAAATAGTTTCAAACGCCTCCCAAGACATCTTGAAATAGGCAATGGATGGGTACGCTTACGCATCTCCCACCAAGAGTCTCTGCCGCGCCACTTTAACATAAAGGTGGCGAATGGAACCTTCGTTTCTCCGCGCATCCCAAGACATCGAATATCTTGGTGATTTGCTTGACCCACGCTTTCCGCCATGATCGGATCAAAGCTTTTCCTTAAATTCGTGGTCCCAACTCTTTGAATCGCTTGTGTGATACAACCCGTGAATTGCTATCATTTCTCCTATGTTTTGAACACGAGTCTCCCTCGTCTGATTTTGCATGAATCGCAAAAAGCTTCTAAACATCCCGTCGCTTATCGTCTCGCTCAGTGGTATTGTTTACGAGGTACATTGCCACTGTCAGACGTTCTCCTCGCTTGGTAAAGACAGCATCTCCACTGGCCTCATTCACTCCATCATTAATATTCTCAAATGACATTCTCAAATATCGCCATAAAACAAGGGTTAATTAAGAAATCAATATATCACATAATATCCCTATATACTAACCAACTAACAAATAAGCTTAGTAGACACACTAAATAAGGATTTACTCGCCTCTCCCTCCTAGTTCTATTCCCCGATCTCCGCCAGATATCATATCCCTAAGCTCTGATATCAACTGTGACGCCCCCAAAATAGGTCCATTCCACCCAACCCATTCTGAGTCGCCAAATACATGGTACAGAAATAACTACAACTTTATTAATACATTTGTCGTGCAAAATACGACAACATATATACTGTGAGTTTAAATACAATTATTGTCTTCTGCATAATATACATACCCAAATAAATCCCCATCATAATTATTGATACATCATTTTACAAAAATGGTGAGGACTACTAAACAACTCTCCCTAGAACTCTCATTCCATACCCCGACTCGTACTCATTATATTCTCGCCTCCTGAGAAGAAAAATGGAACAAAAGGAAAAGGGTGAGCTCGACTAGCCCAAAGAAAGAATATTATGACTAAGATAATATACAACAAATTATCGTTAGTCTTCAACAGGAAAAATATAATAGAATACAATAGACAAAAATTTTTAAATCAATATTCGCAATGAAATAATAATTCATTAGAAGAGTTCAAGAGAGAATGCAAGCTACTATCTTCTATGTATGAATTTTAAAGTTCATCGCCTATTTTTATCCTCGTAACATCAATCAATATATATCCGAGATCAAATATTCATCCTCAGCACTACAAAAGCAAGGACATTCACCACCATGGGTCATGTTCATCTAAACACTGCTCATCTTTTGCACTACGGGCCAAAGATATTCATCGAAATCATTCATCTTTGCACTACAGCCAAAGATATTCATCGAAATCATTCATTTTTGCACTTTCTTCGCCAAAGATATTCATCATAAATCATTCATCTTTTGCACTACTGTGCCAAAGATATTCAATAATATCATCATTTAAGACCGAGGATGATGAAAATATTTTTAAAGAAAAGAATCCAAAGAATAATGACAAGGATTAAGGATTAAGGATTCGTATTTTGTTTTATCCACGTCCAAAAATACCTCAAAAATAATCATAGTGGTGTAAAATTCAAGAATGATCAAAACATGGATACAATCAAAGCTAGTATCCGCAATAGATATTTTTGACTTAAAAGGAAAAATTTCATTTTTCGATGAATAGTGTCGATTCGTGAATAAGTGTCAGATATCGTGAATAAGTCCGTGAGATATCGTGAATAGTAATTCACACACCAAAAGATAGAAATTTCACAAAAAACATCATCACGCTTCACTTAATAATAGTATTCGTGAATAAGAACTCGTGAATAAGAACTCGTGAATAAGAACTCATGAATAAGAACCCCGACATGAAAAAAGTTCCAAATTTGATAAAAAGTTCCAACCAATATTTCAAAGATAATGATATTGAAGAAATAATATCATTTGAGAAGAAAATAACATCCCTTACCTCGAAAAGACAAGATTTAAATAAAACACCTGGATATAAAGCTATGACTTGAACTCAGACCAGATATAGCAATACTCAAAGTATACTCAAAATACTCATAAGAATACGCCAATAATATAGAGAGAAAAACTTCAGCTTCGTGTGATTTTCAATTCTAACCCAAGACCTATTTATAGAAATCGCTTAACACCAAAGCGTAAAATTTAATATAATAATATATATATATATATCATATATCAAAATTCTCTCGCCATTCTTGAATCTGAAAATCTAGAATTCAACCCATTCAAATCACATGTTAGACCCAAAAAACGTTTTTCTTATTTTAAATATTTTAAACTTCCAAAATCAATTATTTCTGAGCTTCTAACTTCAATAATTCATAATAAATAGCCCTTTTATCGTAAAAATTCAATCTCGCGAGTTTTTATAGGAAATTCAATTCTCTACAACTTTACGTAAAAAGTTTCTCCAAATTCCATACAGAAAATGACCGAAATCCATAAACGAAGCGATTTTTCAAAGTAATCAAATTTCACCAATAAATGGGTCCACGTACATGTTTAACATGTTTTAAACATTTATTGCAACAAAAATACTCTTCCTCCTCGTATACTCATATATCCCACATTCGTTGTAAAAATATCACCATTATTATATTATTAAAATATAATATTATATATATATAAATGAATTATTTTATCAGAAAAAGATAAAATTTCAATTTTCAACAATTGTGACATTAAAAATTTTCTCCATCTATATCCACATAAAATCAATATTTTTCTCATCATAAGAATCAATAATTAATTATTCACAAATAATATTACGTAATTACAATATCGACAACTGTGCGCCTCCTGTGAAAGCAGGGCTTTCCAATAAGAATTTCTCTTTACTGGCGCGTAATTAGGTGACCAAACCTCTCCTTAGACAGAACTTTCTAGACATTGCCAATAATGTTATCTAATAATATTATTCAGATAATATGAATTATTGCTTCGATAATGAAAAATACTTGTAGAATGACAATTATCAAACAACAAAGAATATAAAATATCAACGCAAAGAATTATTGAATCAATAAAATAAAATAATCGAATAAAGAATTATCAGAACCATTATTGAGTAGTGCCTTCTTTACGTAGAATCAATAATTGGTGCAATACCGCAAGTGCCATCTTCTTGTCTAACGCCAGACATCGTGTTTTAACCAACGGGTATTCCAACAATTAAAATCCAGAATAACTACGCCGTTATTTTTAAACAACTTATTTTTGTCGCTTTCTTCCTCCAATCGCTTTCCGTTATGGGGCCCACATGGTCGCTACTTCGTCATTTAATATTCCCCGACAAAGACATTTAATATTCCACGACCAAACGAATATTCTCCGACAATAATGAATATTATATCACCACTTGCTTATTTAAAATATTTACAAGATTTTACCCATAACTAACCACATTTATCAAATCCACCCTTACTATTTCAAAATAATAAATAAAGGAAATTCCTTTTATTTAAAAATTTCGGTCTTACAGTATACGATCGTGAAAAGCATGCGTTCAGAGTCATTTTAGACGATCTATAGAATGCTTTCGTATCGTCTCATCATCGTCAACTAAGGCTTAATCCTACAAGTGCACTTTCTACCTCGGTGCGGGGAAGTTTCGGGTTATCTTGTTAGTCAAAGGGTATCGAGGCCAATCCAGAGAAGATTCGTGCCATTCTTGACATGAAGACTCTCGGTCATTCAAAGACGTCCAACGTCCCGACCGCGTAATGCGACAAAGATAAAGGAGGTTCGCCGCCAAATCTGCAGAGAGGTGCCTTCCTTTCTTTGGTACATTGAAAGGGCGAAGAATGCGAAGACGTTCCAAAGGACTTCAGAGTGAAGAAGCGCCTTCGAGCATAAAGGCGTATCTTTCTTCTGGCCTCCTTTATTGGTGAAACCCATTCCAATGGAGACTTTATATCTATATCTGGCGGCAAGTTCGTTAATGGTTGGAAGCGATCTTTGTTCGGGAGATCGATGGAAGACAACATCCATCTTTATTATGTCACCACGTCTCATGAGATCTCAAACCAGTATCCAAATATTGAAAAATTTGCCTTCGCCTTGATAATTGCTAATAGGAAGCTTCGACAAGATTTTCAAGGTCGGCCCCGTCAGTTGTACACGGATCAACCATTGAAGAAGGTGATGGGCAAGCCGAAGTTTCGGGAAGGTTAGCGGCGTGGACAATGGAGTTGTCACGCTTTTTCATCGAATATCATCCACGAAACATTATCAAAGGCCAAGCTTTGGCCGATTTCATAATAGAATGTTCGTTCACTCACCAAGCGATGCTTAGAAAGTTACCGGTTCTAATCCTCCGACGAGCGATTGCGCTTCTTCAACAGAGAAGCGAAATGTTTGGACTCTATATGCAGATGGTTCCTCTACCCTAACTGTTAGTAGGCGGCGAAATTATCTTGACAAGTCTGGACGGGTTCAAAGTTCAACGAGCCATCGATTTGGATTTAAAGCGACAAACAACGGGTTTTTAGTATGAAGCGGTCTTAGCGGGTGTTCGATTGGCAAAGAGTCTAGAGGTCCTAACCTTATCATCTACAAAGTGACTCTCGGTTGGTTGTCAAGCATTGCTATCGAGGGACTATGAAGCTCGTGGAAATCGGATGATCAAGTATTTGGCGGAGTTAAAGGACCCGACTTCTAGATTTCGCTTCGTATTTAATTTCGTGGGCATAGAGCGTAATGAAAAAATTCTATCGCCGATGCATTGTCGAAATTGGCTACTACGGATGCGAGATGTTTTTAACGGATCGCTTTACTTGGAAGTTCTGCAATAAATAAAGTGTTCAAAGATGAAGTCGTGATGTGTATCGAAGCGATCTAACTCTTTGGATGACCCCTACATCGAGTATTTGGCGGATGGCGTCCTTCCTTCTGATCGATCGATGTTAGCAAAGAAGATCAAATACAAGAGCGCCAACTTTGTTCTTATTGATGGGGATCTTTACCGATTGGCCTTTTCTTCACCATTAAGTGAAGTGCTGGTCCCATCCGAGGCGAATATGCTCTTCAGGAAGTTCACGGGCATTTCATGGTGATCATATGGCTACTAAATCTTTGACTTACAAAGTACTTCGACAAGGATACTATTGGCCTACAATTTTCAAGGAAGCTACAGAGTATGTCAAAAAATGTGAAAAGTGCCAACTCAATGTCCGATCCCATCGACACCCTAATGGAAGAGCTATACTCGATTTTATCTCCTATACCCTTCATTTATGCAGGGGTAGATATATTGGGTCCATTGCCTAAAGCTAAAGGTTAGGTTAGCTTTGTCATAGTTCTTATTGATTACATGACTAAGTGGGTAGGCGAAGCCACTTGCTTAATTACGGAAGCAAGAATGTTTGAAGTTCGTAAAAGAGTCCGTAGTGTTTCGCCGGGATCCCTAGAGTATTAATATCGGACAACCAGACGTCGGTTAAATGGGATCAAAATTTGAAGCATTTTAAAGGAGTTGGGGATTCAACATAAGAAGACTTGATGGCTCATCCACGGTCAAATGGCGAAGTTGAGGTGACCAACAGACGTCACGAATCGGGATCAAGCAGATTGACTAGATGAAGCTAAAGGAAGATGGCCGAGGAACCGCTTTCGGCGTGTTGTGGGCTTACCGGACTACACCAAGGACTACCACCTGGGATTCACCCTTTCGATCGCTTTATGGTAATCGATGCCTTAGTCCTCGTCGAAATCGGATCTCCAAGTCTTGGTCGTCACCAATACAAAGAAATATACAATGACGAAGGATCAAGGCCAATTTGGATCTACTAGAAGAAGTTAGAGAGGTTGCTTCTACTTAAATTGGTCGCTTATCAACGAAGAAAGTGCGAAGCATTACAACAAAAGAGTCAAACTTCGCAGATTCAAGTAGAGACTTAGATCCTAGAGAAGCCAAAGCTTCTACACCTCAAAACACGGAAAGTTAATGCCAAACCGGGAAGGACCATATGAGGTGATCAAGTATCCAAACCGAGCACTTACCTTAAGGGCATTAGATGGTTCCAAATCAAAACACTTGCACGCATTGGCGAGCTTCTAAATACTTTCAATAAAGATCAAGTTAATTCATCTAAGTTTGTATATTATTGTTCATTATCAATAAAAGACACTTTTTCACTATTGGTCTTGGTTCTATTTTGTCCTATGGTCACTATGGTGTAAGGAGGTATGGTAGGACTCACCGGCCATTCGATGGCGACCATTTTCGCTCGTTCTACCCCAGTGGTGGTGAGCGAAGGATCCTATATTGATTTTACCAGGGTGGTAAATCAATGGTCACTATTGGTCCTGGTCCTATTTTGTCCTATGGTCACTATGGTGTAAGGAGGTATGGTAGGACTCGCTGGCCATTCGATGGCAGCCCATTTGTCGTTCTACCCCGTGGTGTAGGCGAAGGATCCTATATTGATTTTACCAGGGTGGTAAATCAATGGTCACTATTGGTCCCGGTCCTATTTTGTCCTATGGTCACTATGGTGTAAGGAGGTATGGTAGGACTCGCTGGCCATTCGATGGCAGCCCATTTGTCGTTCTACCCCGAGTGGTAGACGAAGGATCCTATATTGATTTTACTAGGGTGGTAAGTCAATGGTCACAATTGATCCTTATATCTTGATCCTTATATCTTGGTCCTTATATCTTGGTCCTTATATATCTTGATCCTTATATCTTGGTCCTTATATCTTGGTCCTTATATCTTGATCCTTATATCTTGGTTTTCGTATAATTATTTCACCCCGAGTGGTAAACAAATGACCGATCTCACACTTCGAATGGAGTGAAAGTATGTGGTACTTTATTTTATTTAAGTGTTGAGTTCGAATGCCTCGCTTCTTTAACATCACTTTATCTGTTATATGACATGCTTAATCATTTGAAGTTAAATCCTCGAAAGGGTTTTTTGTACACTTGTTCATATAAATTCATATTGAAGTATTGACATAAAATAAAAAGTACACTGAAGTCATAAGGAAGAAAATCATTTCTCATTAATATTTAAGTTCATTTACAAATAAGGAAATAACATAAAATTTTTACAAATATTCATAATAAGACCTAAGACAATCCATAAGCTGGTGCTTCAGGCAGCGCCATCATCATCCGAAGAGTCCAGCAGGTAAGGATCTAAGTTAGCCTTGATCAACCTTTCCTTGCCAAGACTTCGACAGAGCTCGTAGCTTTCTTTGTGAATCCTCATGATTTCTTCGTTTATTTCGTCCGAGTTCCTATACTCTTCACAAATTTCTTTGCGAAGAGCATCAGTTAAAGGAGGCCCAAGGTCCCAAGAGCCTTGAGTTCTCGGATCTCTTGCTCGAGCCTTCGCCAGATATTCATTGAAGCTTTTCATCCCGCTCCATCTTACGGATCGTCTTGGTCAAGATTTTGGCGTTGGACTTCAACTCCTTGATCTTATTCATCCTCGGTTCACTCTCCTCCGAACTAAGTCGACATTCATGTTGACAATTTCAAAGACGTCTTGAGCCTTAATCGACTTTAGTTCTTCCTTGGAGGCCTTCACTTCTCCTTTAGCTTGGGCCAACTCTTTCTAAAGACCTTCGTTAGTATGAAGAAGGCCTTCACGGTGAGTCCTTTCCCGAGCCAGTATGATTTCGGGAGGAATTTTCCTTTTTCAAATAACTTCCCTGGGATTCAAACTTGGAGAGATCTCAGACGCAGACGTCCAAGACAAAGATTTTGCTGTATATGTTCAAAGGTGTTATTCAATCGCCTTCGGATGTGTGAGTATGAAAATAAGTAAGCAAAGGAAGAGAAGAGTCATTTACCTTAACCAAGTAGCTCATGCCTTCACGAAAGCAAGTCCCCATTTGAACTGCTCCGAACCGATGGTCATCTGGCCTCGCAAACGAAAGGCCTCAAATACAGTTGAAAGGGAAATTGGCATCAACCGAGGCCACATAGTTGGTGGACCCATGGCGCCATCTTTGAAATTTGGAGGTCATTGGTCCTTGAGGAGGAGGTATAGTCGATCGCGAACCTGTGAAGGATCCGCATGCATTGCCTCTCCTCGAGAAGGTGATCGAGCCGGCATTGGCTCGAGTTGAAGAAGGTTCAAGTCGAACCGAGCCGACCGTCCGAAGGTCATTTTTTTTTTCGGAGAGCGGAGAAGGGCTCTGGCTTCGACTGCTTAGCGTTAGGTATTGGGGTTTCATTTAAAGGGTTGGTTGTTGAAGGAGGGGAACGCGAGTTTAAATTGGCAGATGAGAGGAATTATTTTGCTTTTAATTTTTTTAGACGAAGGACTTTCGCCGATCGTGTGGAGGAATGTCAAGAGACTCCTCTTTTTAGGATTGGTTGTGTTTGTGGGGTTGGTTCGAGAGGTTGTTGTGGGTTCATTGAAGGAATTGGTTGTGGATTTACCTCGTAAGTACCTCCTCGTCGCTTTCAGATTTATCTCATGCGAGAGTCCCGGCCTTTTGGCGGCATTCTTCCTTCCCATGAGGTCGGAGGACCGCCGGAGGATGATAGGATTGTCGACTTCAGGGTCATCATCCCGAGGAGGGTTGTTGTTAGCTTCGGGGGGGGGTTCACCGGAGGCTCCTCGTTAGGAGTTCTTCATTTGCATCGATAATCCTCCCCGCCAAGAAATCTTCCAAGTCTTTTACTTCCGGGAAGTTGGTTTGATCAAAGACACCGCAAATAATCACAAGTTAAAATCCGTACCACATAAACATTTCAAAAAATTATATCACGAATGGTCCGAGACTTACGTTTATGGTCATACAACCACCATGCTTGCTTGGTCAAGAGAGTAAGTGAAACTCCACTCTTGAGGAGGATCTTATTCATGAAGTCACCCATCTCCCTCACGCTTCTGGGGATGTCACCGTCGGCAGAGATACGCCCGAAGTGGTCCAATCGGGAAGGGAGGAGATTCGAGGACCAGTGACGAAGAACCATTTCTCATGCCATCCTTTGTTGCTCGAGGGGGTGCTCATCAGGGGCCTCTTCTCGAATTTCGAGTTTAGGCGTGGGGACTGTTTTGCTCAAGATTTTGAACCCTCGTTCTCGGGATCTCGCCAAATAGAAGAGGGTGAAGAAGAGATCAACAGAGGGGTAACCCCTAATTCATGGCGTAAGGTGATGAACGCCAATGATATGGATATAGGATTTGGGCACCAACAGTGCGAAGCTACTCCAATAAACCCTGGGAGAGGTAACTATGAAGGCGTGGAGGGTAGCGAATCCCTTTTTCAAAGCAGAGTAGTCGGCATGGCGACCCATCCGTCTGTCATTTGGTACATTCGCTCTCGGTAATTTGGAGCCCTCATAAAGAAAGTTATCCTAACATGATATCGAATCCGGAGAGCTCGCAGATTGATTCGAGAGACGGTGGAGGTGATGTTAGCATGAGGAAATTGTTCCCGTCTTTGAAGAAATCGGTGGGAGATGGTGGATTGACACTTGAACCCCTTGGTTAGGGTTTGAACGGTAAGAACTTGAAGGGGTTTGGCTTGGATTCACCATTGTTGAGTTCATGAAAGCTAAAGAGAGGTTTTTCGAGAGAGGAAGAAAGCTCAAAGGTTCAATTTCAAATCGATGGGTAAAACCGTCAATTTTGGTGAGGATTATCTTTTATAATCGACGGCTACATGCGTGGAAATGGTAGGGGCATTTAATGTCGATGATAATGAGAATTAAAGTGGAATGCGTTTGGATGACCTTTGAATATCTTATCGATTGGGCTGACCGTTGGATTTCTATCTTATTGGCCCATCCTGCTCAAATTCAAATCCTTTATCAAATTGGGCTTATTGCTTTCAGGTATCCACTATCCAGGTCCTCCTTATTCCACTTCGTATGTTAAAGTGGGTATGATCCACTTTTTCCTATCCTCGGGCCTTTGTTAAATTTTAAATATCATGAATCATATATAGTTTTCCATTAAACATTTTGTTTAACTAAAAACTAGGGGGTAATGTTGGGTCATAATATTTCTTCTATTTTGGTAGGATAGATTGGGCCCATTTATCAAGATAATCTGTTGGGCTTTTATTATTAAGCCACGGGGACTCTTTGAGCCCATTTATTGTGTCAACTTTATCTAATCCTATCGGACCGGATCACCCAATGGATCGACCCATTAGATATTTTAATATCTCATTACTTTGACTTGTGATGATGAAAAAGCATGACAATGACGAGGCTCTGCCACGCATTAATGTGGATGGGATCATAACCTACGGCCAGTGATGAAAGCAATGTTAAAAGGTAGATAAACCTAATATAGTCGGCAGAGTCCATCGATCGGAGGGGTGTCGGTAGTAGTGGGTGGCACAAGAATCCAAGCAAAGGTAATATAACTTAAATGAGAAGCCCTTCAGATGTGACGTGACGTTCTCTCATATATTGATTATTCATATTCTCCCATACACACAACCGAGAATTATTATCTCTATCAATACACTGCACCATATATTCCTCCATTGTTAACCTTGTGAACACGTCTTTAATTCTCACGCTCGAGCTATCCCTCGACGGATCCAATCGAAGCTTTTAGTGTTGACCGTGTTTCTTGTATGCAGGATCAGAACGTCTTACGTGATTGGGACGTGGAGAAAGATCTTGGCGTTAACATGTGATAACATTTTTGTCTTTACATTTTTCATTACATGTTTGCTTACGTTGTAGAAAAAAAAATCAGATATTAAATTGGAATGATAAAGATGTACTTTAGTAAAATAGAAGAAGGGTAAAATGGTCAAATTAATTTATTAAAAATGACTTATAAGTCATGTTTAAATAAGTTAGAAATCGTTACTTATTAATAATAATTTATAAGTCAAAAATTAAGTCATTGCAAAACACTTAAACAATACAAAATAACTTATAAATTAATTTGACAAACTTATAACTAATTGTCGAACACTCTATATTTGGTCAAACCAATTTATTAAGAATGACTTATAAGTTATTTTTAAATACGGTAAAAATTATTAATTATTAATAATAATTTATAAATCAAAAAATAAGTTAAAAATTAAGTTCTTGCCAAATACTTAAATACTACAAAATGACTTATTACCAAACTTATAAGTTGGGTTTGCCGATCACCCTCATAAGTTGACTAGTTGAGTTCACTTTGAAACGTGGAAACTGGAAAGACACCATCAACAGTTGGTTTCTCCAATCACTTTGACACCTTAATGTCAACAATCACCATCACCATCATCGTAGCCGTAGGTGTTCTCCTCATCACGATGAACGGCCAATCTTTCACCATCGAAGAAGCTAACATCAAACAGATACGCCAAGCATTCTCTCAAAACAAACTCACATCAAGACAGCTCGTTGATTTCTACTTGCACCAGATTCAAACCCTCAATCCCCTGCTTCGCGCCGTCATTGAGGTCAATCCTGACGCGCAAATTCTCGCCGACGTGGCCGATGAGGAGAGAGAAAGAAGTAGGAATAGGGACGGTGGATCATTGGGTGAGCTGCACGGTATTCCGGTGCTCCTGAAGGACGCGATTGGTACCAAAGACAAACTGAACACCACGGGTGGGTCGTACGCGCTGCTCGGGTCGGAGGTGCCCCGGGATGCGGGGGTGGTGGAGCGGTTGAGGAATGCCGGGGCGGTGATTTTGGGTAAAACCAGTATGAGCGAGTGGTACAAGTTTCGGTCTTTAAGTGGTGTTCCTGATGGGTGGTGTGCTAGAGCTGGACAGGGTGTGGTTAGTTTTCTCTCTCCATATAAATATTTGCATTTTTTTTATAGTTAAAAATTTATTTGGAAAGAAATAAATAGAAATCTGCGTTAAGTTTGCCGCAAAGATTATAGTTTGAAGGCTTTTAATTAATTATTTAAAGATACAATTTTCTAATTTTTTTATTTCATTTGTAATGGGAAATTTTTTGAGACCATATAATGCTCCCTCAATCCCAAAACAGGATTCACTTTTGGAAAATTTGTGAATATTGAGGATATTTATATCCCTCAAATTAGTTTGTTAGTTTTATAGTGTGGTGTTATAATGAAATTATGATGACAAAGGATAAATAAGACTCTTTTTGTGAATTGGAGGAACTAATATTTATCGGATTATATCTTTATTGTTTGAATTGGCTTTTATCATTTATGTCAAAGATAAAATTTAACCTGTATGGTAGTTCATTCTATATACTATGAGGTTGATGGTGATGGGGCAACTCAGCCTTTGGAGTTCAAATATGCTTGGTAAAAAAATGACTGTTAAGTGCTATAAGTGTTTGAATTTCTCTGGTATGAATCTCTGGAATTTGTAATGGATCTTGTGAATCATATATGTATGGGAGCAAGCGAACGACTGATTTGCAAGTACTTTCTATTGTATGATAGTATTTTTCATAACAAAATTAGTCTGATATTCTCTAGTGACAATGTGCAGAATCCTTATGTCCATTCTGGATCCCCATGTGGATCAAGCAGTGGATCAGCAATAGCTGTGGCTGCAAACATGGTGGCTGTGTCTCTAGGAACTGAGACTCACAGCTCCATCTCATGCCCAGCAGATCACAACTCAATTGTAGGGCTCAAACCAACCGTTGGGCTCACAAGTCGAGCTGGAGTTATTCCTATGACTCCTCGATGGGATACTGTTGGGTAAGCACGTCGGGATACATGCTTCATGAATCAGAAATGTCAGAAATGTCGATACTATTATTTCGATTTTATGTCGCAAGTAGACTCAAAGTCTTAAACTATATAGATTGATTGCATATGTGGGATAGCTGGGTTTATTTCCCATTTACTTGATCCTGAATTGATATAAATGTACATGATAATTACAGGCCCATTTGCAGGACTGTGTCAGATGCTGTTTATGTGCTTGACGTGATTGCAGGTTTTGATCCCAGAGATGAAGCTACAAGGGAAGCAGCTAAGTATATTCCTGAAGATGGTTATAAACAATTTCTTAATGTAGATGGTCTTAGTGGAAAAAGATTAGGTATTGTTCGAAGTCCATTTTTGGACAAGCTTAATGGATCAGCTGAAGTTGTCGCGTTTGAGCGTCATGTGAATACATTAAGGTATGATGTGTTATGGCATGCTAAACACTGTTCACTCTTTCCGTCTTTCAAATGTTTACTGCAGTTGTACTTTACTTTTTTGTGCATTATGATGCACTTAAGTTTGTTCCTCCATGTTCAAATGGGTCTCACGTGAAGTGAAATGTTAAAGCATGATAGATAGTGTTGGCCCTTTCTCTAATAGTTTAAGCATTTGGAGGAACTGGTGACTTAACAAGTTATTATTTAGTGTTCTGTTCACAGTTTGAGAAATGATTACTACAATAAAGTGGATAAATAGTGTGAGGAATCGACTTATACCTTAAAAACTTACGAACAAGCTGAAAAATATTAGCATTTCAAACAATAAAAATAGTATCGGAAAGAACAAAGCTGTGTACCTGTGTTAATTATTATTCAAAGAATGCCAACTGTTTCTAATATTATGTTTCCTGTCCTGAAAACTAAGAGAAAGAGGAGCAACTGTAGTGGAAAATCTAAATATTGCACATATTGAAAAAATCCTGGATCCCCATCTAAGTGGTGAGCTAGAGGTGATGTTGGCTGAGTTCAAGATCTCTATCAATGCTTACCTCAAAGACCTGATCAATTCTTCAGTTAGGTCACTTGCAGACATTATTGCCTTCAACCAGAACAACTCTGAACTGGTACGTATCTGATTCTTCTTAAATGGTGTCATTTCTCTCTGTGGTACTGTGTACACAACTTTTTGTTGTGAACAAGGTAGCTCCCCCTATGCGTAGGTGGTCACTACCAATGTGCTTGGTCAACAATCTACCAATGCGCTTTGTCAACATTGAACACATAGTTATAGGACATCATAGGCCTGATTCTACAATAGATATAGTTTGAACTCATCCCATTCAATATTTCTTGTTCTAAAGAAGTCTTTCAATCTGTCTGCCATGTCAATATTGCCAGACAACTTGGCTTCAAGAGATTGTATCTAGGTCAAATTTAGTGATATCTGTGATTATGCTTGGAGAGCCCATAAGTGGCGTCTTTGCGATTTAGTCTTGTAAGTGTCAAATATAAGGTGCATTTGAATCTACTCAAAGCTAAAATCAGTTTTTCGAAAAATGCCTAGTCCATTAATATTTCCATGCGGCACTTCCCCTGTTCTGGATGATCCACATTCTTTATATTGATATCACTCCATTAATTAATGAGAAAAGGCATATATTTATCCTGTTCTGAGGAGTTCTGACAATCCAAATCCTCTCCAAGCAGTTGACAGCATAGATGCCTAGCGAAGAGCAGAACATGGGAAATTTTCTAGAATTTGGTAATTTTAATTGTTTCAATCAGGCAAGTAATAGAACTAGCCTTTGTTTGTTGCAGGAAAAGCTTGGAGAGTATGATCAAAAAACTTTTATTGCATCAGAAGAGACAGATGGGTTTGGAGAGGACGAGAGGAAGGCAGTGGAGATATTGCAAAATCTTTCGGAGAATGGGTTTGAGAAACTAATGAAGAAGAATGAGTTAGATGCAATGGTGACACCAGGTTCGCGTGCCATTGCTGTTCTGGCAATTGGAGGTTACCCAGCAATAACTGTTCCGGCTGGGTACGGCACTGATGGAACGCCTTTTGGGATTGGTTTTGGAGGGTTGAAGGGCACAGAACCAAAGCTGATTGAAATTGCTTATGCTTTCGAACAAGCAACTATGGTTAGAACTCCTCCATTCTCCATGTCAATGGTAGTGAATAAAGTGTCTGCTGGGGTGTGATGCGAATGGGGTGCAAGCCTTATGATGGCTTTTATCTTGTCATGTACGAAATATTATACCTTTTGTATTGTGTAACATAACTAACAAGGCTTCATAACGTAGAGAGTAAACAACACTTGGTTTAGCACTTTGTACATGATGAAAGTGTTTATTTCTTACGAGTTTCTAGGGAGAAACTGGAATTATGAAAAGGCATGTGGTTGCCACATTTCTCCTACCTTGGGTATTAAGTCCACCATTCTTTGGATGCCTGACACTGGATAATATCCAAAATCACCAAGAGAAAAGTTAATAGTGCGACCTCTAGTGCTCTACATCCTCTTTCATTTAGAAAGTGTTTCATTCTTTATTGAAAGAGGCAGCATCTCGTACAAGATAGAGGCAGGAAAGCTTATGATAATAATATCTTGGCCTTCTTTCTCTATGGCCATCTATGGCAGACTTTGCATTATTTGGGTATGGATTTTATCAGTTATAGCATAGATGCCAAGGACATCAGAATTAATGAGCAAATTCCAGAGTAAAGAAGCTGCGTCATATGCTCTTCTTTGATTACTCGTGCCTCGGAGAGGTGAGCTTGGGCGAGTGGGCTAATTTTAGGATTCTCAGCAGCAGTGGTCGGAGTGCTAGTCGGCCAAGCTCTGATACGTTGGCAATCTATTTCTTACCAATTATTTTGAAATGTGAAGCAGTACGATTTCAAACTTGGCCTTGTTTTTCATTTTAAACAATCTCAATGTTTGATATGATTCCAACATTATAGCCTGTTTGTGAGTTTTGAGTTGGGGGAAAGGGAAGGGAAGGCCCATCCCTTCAAATTAAAACTCACAAAATTTATCTAGTTTGAAAACTAAGTTCTTGTTTTGGGTAATTGCCCTTAGATAAGATAATAGAGTGATGTTGTACGACGGCAATGGCTTATTAATTAGATTTAATTATTCAGATGTGGAAGACTTGTTTTAATGCTTGTAGGTTATTGTTAGGCGTGTGATATATATATTTTAAGTCGAATATTCTGACCTCTGAGCGTGCGGTTGTTGTTTATGGTGTATGGTTGCTCTCTCATATTCTTTGCCCTCCGTGGGTTTATCTGTGGTGGATGGTGACATGATTATATATATAGAATATGATCATATGATTATATATATAATATATCAATGACTAGCTTTTCCTGTAATAAAAGAATTTGGTAATTAAATGAAACTCTTTTTTGGTACAATTAATTAATGATGGACGTTATTATTATTAATTATTATCTTAACTTGTTTGCTGTGTGATTTATATTAATTAATTCTCCTTTCAAGTGTTTAAATTGAGGGAATTAATTAATTAAGAGCATGCTTGGTACGTATATGCTTTGATACTGTAGTGGTTTTGAATTATTGAAGCTAGCGTACGTAATATTTATTTTTTTATGATGAAATGAAATGCATGTGGATAAGGATTACCTAATTTAAAATTATTGATGCATACTAAGCAAAATACTAAGAACAATTAAAGACCATATATATATATATATATATGTTCCCCACGAATAAAACAGTAAACAAGACATAGCATGCTTGCATCTTATTCAGACCCTTTGGCCTGTTCCCATGTCTCAATCTCAGCATTTTCGTTTGTTACTGCCAGATCATGGTCGCACCGCATATATATGCTTATATGATCGATTTCACATACTTAGCCTCACTCACATTTAATTCACATAAAACACACACGTACATAAGCAAATTAAGAAATGTGGAGGTACTTAACAATAGTTCTGATGCTTTGTTTGGTGGCCGTGTCGGTGTTTTCCGGCATCTCCCAAGGGCCTAAAGAAGTGGAAAAGTGGTTCCAAGAGCTCAACACGGTGGAGCAGAAGGTGACCAAACTTCACTTTTACTTTCATGATTTACTTGGTATTACTTCTATGGAAGTGGCCTATGCTAATACCACTGCTACATCACCCACCTTATTTGGTTTTTCTAGCATAATGGATGACCCGTTGACGGTTGGCCCTGAATTCTCCTCAAAGCCGGTGGGCCGGGTCCAAGGCTTATATGCCTCCGCCTCTTTCAAGGAGTTCAGTCTACTGTGTGCCATGACCTTGATCTTCACTGATGACAAATACAATGGTAGCACATTAAGCATTTTGGGTAGCAATCCCACACTGCATAAGCACCGGGAAATGCCAATTGTAGGCGGGACGGGTGTTTTTCGGTTGGCTCGTGGAGTTGCGGTCTTGACATACTATTTTTTCGATGTTCCTGGTGGTAATGCTACTGTTGAATACAATGTTATAGTGCAACATTATTAGGTTCTTTTTTGTGACACTTTAAGATTTATTGTTTTTATCTTGCGTCTAAAAGATGTATTAGCAAGTATCTTGGATGTGATGTATTATACAGTTGTTTAAATAATGAAGGTGTTGGGAATTAAGTGAAAGTACACAACTCAAACAATAAAATAAAGAGATAAAATAATACAATTAATATTTAACGTCAAAATTTTTAAAGAAAAAAATTATAAGCCTGAAATAATTCTTCTAAATTTTACGCCCTAAAAAAAAAACCAAAGGTAACATACATAGCTGCTATCGACAACAGCTACACAGGGAGCATGGTGCATAAAATTAATTTAGCATTATGTGGAACATACAGTACACGATTAAATTATACACAATAAAGTATAAATTTTAAAAAAGAAAAATATTAAAAGGACAAAATAATAATCAATCCCTATATATAACTATCCGTAAAGCGGTCTTTTGGAAAATTGTTGACTTGTTTTGTTCGTTATTATGAGTAGACTCGATTTGCTAACAAAATAAGTAGTCAAATTTTCATTTCCTCTTTCATTGAAAACATAGTTACTATAATATAGTAGTCACTATAGTATATCTAAACTTGTGGCTCGTCAGCACTAGTTACTATAATATATCTTTGCCTCTACTCTTTATTAAACACATTAATTATCCTTGACTTTACCCATAGTAAAGAGTTCAACAACTATAAATCCCACATCTCATCTTCAATAACCATATTCTTCATGTACTTAACTGATTTATTAAATTCTAAAAATCACTCGAGTGATCCGCAACAGTTTCATTCTTGAACTTAGAATTCACAAAACTTGAACTACAATTGTTAGACATCATAAATTTTAGTTTCTTTGATAACATGATGAAACACATTTTGATCCATCGACAGCTGACCCCGAATTCAGTTCGAAGATATGCCTCGGTCTCTAGAGGATTTTATAAAATTTGTTGCCCGGTATTCGTGTTTCCTAGCTAGTGTACGTTTAAAGAAGCCATGTTTAAATTAATTAGTGAGGTGAGTTTTAGCAACTTCAGTTATATATAAAGATATAACTTGCATGTAAAAAGCATTATGATCATTTTATAATATTGAATATGATTTATAAAAAAACAGATAAATTTTAATTTGTAGACCTTAATTATATTGTATATATGTAGAAATATAAAAGTAGTTAACAAACAACTTTTTTTTTTATTTTATATTTTTTTTGTCAATAAGCAAGAATTAAAAATGAAATATAAAGGAATATTCTGTCTAGGAGCTAGATTTAATCACAAATGGGGGAGTACTCCTCATGCATGGAAATATATTGTGTGATTGGGATAAATCTATATATGGAACACGCGCATGCCATTCTTTATATATAGATGTTGCAGGAGAAATCTTTAACACAAGTAATTACATGGATTTCATTTCATTAGAATAAAATAAATCCTTACAATTAAAGCATGACAATCCATGAATAAACAATAAATTGTAAATTGGAACCAGCTCAAGCTCAAAATTCTAATAAAAGATATTATTACATCAATATATAACATGTACACAGTTTATATATATATATATATATATATATATATATATATATATATATATATATATATATATATATAGTTCTAAACTACCATATATATCTCCATTTGCATTGCATCCCAAAAGAAAGCTAAAGCAGTTTGAAAGGTTTTGTATACGTACTTGAGCATGGAAGAGTAATTAGTGAAATATATAAGCAGACCATGCACAGTACTCTCTCGCCATCAACATCATTTACAAGCTAGAGATAAAGGAATCTTTTCTTCTTTCAACTCCAAATTGATTGCTCTCCAAGAAGCCAACACTTCTTTTTGATACTACCCTTTCCAGCAGTGGAAACCTGAAGTCGGGGCATTAATTACGAGTACTGCTCTAAGATCGATCGATAATCACAATATTCCGTATATATAAATTTTGTGGAATGGACCAATCAGGAATGGTGTGTACGTAAATTAAGGAATTCAATCAGAGTTTTATATATATGTTCTTCAGCTTGAAGGATTATAAGTAATTAATGGAGGAGTAATTCTCTCTGTGTCCAAACTCAACTTACGGTTCTTGTTTATTGACGTTGCGTTTTCTTCATATATTTGGATAATGGGGAGGATTAGGTTTGTTCTAACCTTAAACTACGTACAAAATTATCTTTAAATTACTAAATAAAAAAAGATAAAATCTTATACCACACAATTAGCTTGACTTTGTGACTAATACTTTTAAAATAATTTTGTAATTATATAACTAAACACTATTTAAATATTAGTCAATTAGACTGATATATATATATATATATATATATATATATATATATATATATATATATATATATAACAAGGATCAAGTTAGATACTTATATCTTTACTCACCCGTGCTCACCCCCCTTTAAGAATCTGACCGTACCAGTTTAGCTTCAATCATACAACTGTCGTACATACTTTTAAAGAATCTGACAACATATAACGTCATAAAATATGTATTTACGGTTGTATGACCAAAATCGTCGTCGGGTTACGTCGCTAAAGAGAGGGTGAGCACGAATGAATAAGAAGATATATGTAGCTTGATCCGATCCGATATATATATATATATATATATATATATATATATATATATATATATATATATATAAAGGTCGAGGAAACTATCTACCTACTCCCTGTAAAATAATATATAGAGGAAGAGAAAGTGACCACCCATTTGTATATATGTTAGAATATATATAAAGATTATTGATTAATGTCCTTATAATACTTCTAAGTTCAAATTGTGGTTGTCCGCAAACATTTCAAACGTATTCATCAAATAATATAATGTTCTTGCTGTGCTTAATTTTATTAGCTCTCCCTAGTAGTTAATTTGTTGATTGAGATAATAATAAGGACTATAAAACTTAGTTAATGTGGAGAATGCATTTTACTGCACTAATATTTGATTATCTTGAATTTAAATTTTACAAAGAATGTATAATTCTAGTACAACTTTTAATTTTTTAAAAAAGAAGAAGCAAGTTCTTACTACTTCTGCTTATAATTAAGTTAGAAGAGGACTTGACAGTTTACACATAAAAATGGAGCTTGCATGTTCCTAAAGTACTCTTGTTCTCTAATTTTTTTCTAACAAAAATCTTCTCATCTATCACTTGTATTCTATTGTTTTTGAACTTTATCCTTCTTACTAATTTTTTCCTTCAATATATACAGAGGCGAAACTAGGGGGCGGGGGCAGCAGCCAGGCGCCGGCGAGGACCTCACTGCTCCTGTCTTCCATCTTCTTCTTCTCCGACTGCAATTTTTTTTTGCTAGCTGTAATAGGCAAGCTTTTTGAAAAAACTGAGTGCGATTTGCAAAAAAAAAAAGAGAATATTATGGGGAGTAGAACATTGGCAGGAAGAAGGTAAAAAAGATTCTGGGTGTTATATCTCTATGAAGACATAAAACTGTATTATTTTTTTATTGCGAGTACGCAGTACAATTGAGTTCTTTTGTATACTAAAAGCCATTGTAATTACTTCAGTTGATGTTTTTGTTGCATTTGTTTGATGAGTTTGTTCCTAATTACTATAATTAGGTATTATATTCAATCTCATTTATATAAAAAAAATCATGTTCAAAACTCATGGAGTATAGGTGTTAGTGTGCGGAGTAATAAGGATGGCGAATTCGGGTTGGAACACAAAGAAATGGCTAAGAAATCTGATTGTTAAAGTGGTGCACATAACATGTTCGCTAAAAGTCATCTTAGAACTCTTTTTGCTAAAAACTAGGAATTAAGCAAAGCCAAGACCCAAACTATATACATATATGCTTTATATAGCTAATTAAAGAGTTTGGGCAAATTGAATCATGAAAAGGCATTTTAAAATCAAAATAAAAAATTAGTGTGTCCGGTCATTTTTGGGACCTGTTATGACCTGTCAAACGAATCTAAAATAACAATTAGTCCCTTGCACATTCGTTTTGCCAAGAAGTTTGTTGATCAAAATTGGAAAAAAAACAATTCTATAATTTAACGTATTAGCTAGCTTTTAATTTCCTTTCAACAATCAAGCACCCACGGCCCACCTGCTAGCTAGCTCTTTCAATATAGTTTACCAGTTTAGTTTGAACAAAATAATTAAAAGCTCATTTTAGTCTTATATTTTAGAACAAATAGAATATTATATATTTTTAATAATTAACAAGTTTCATAAGAAGTGGTATTAATAATTTCGGTTCATTTGGTTTAAAATTTTGACCATCCTACAAAATTATTCTGGTTCTGCCATTATATATATATATATATATATATATATATATATATATATATATATATATATAAAAAGAAAGTTCATAAATGAATGCATTCATCTTCAAACATAGCTTATATATATGATAAGGATCAATGATAATATGCGATGATAAACATATTAGTTGACATATATTTTAAGATTTATTTGAGAGGGAGAGGGGGAGAGAGGCGGAACCGGGGGGTCATATGAACCCTTATCCTGTAATATTTGAGAGTTATTTGCTTTTCTTTCATTTTCTTTTTATGTATTTT
The DNA here is from genome assembly GCA_020205605.1 of Panax ginseng. Lineage (NCBI taxonomy): Eukaryota > Viridiplantae > Streptophyta > Magnoliopsida > Apiales > Araliaceae > Panax > Panax ginseng. The sequence goes on from CM035134.1 coordinate 150,785,359, forward strand.
TTTTCTCTAGTCTTTGTTTTTCTATTAATTTTGTTTTATCATCAAAGTGAGGCAAAAAAAAGTGGTAGCAATTCTCTCTGTAAACTAATTAAAAATAAAAAAGCTAAAGAAATAAAATATTTTTTTTTGAATCCCACTATGGTGACAATAAGTGCACCTATCTTATCAAGATTATTAAATCTCTCTTCTATTTTTTTTGTTTTTGTTACTAAAATTCCTTCTTTCAAGTTAATTAATCTCACGAAACACAATAAAAAGTTTTGAATATATAATATTATAATTTATCTATAAAAGTAGCTAATCAATTGACAAAAAACTTCAAATCTAATTAATAGTCCCACAATTTGGGAGAAATTAATATATATATATATATATATATATATATATATATATAGTGTGTGTGTGTGTGTGTGTATTTAAAGTCATTAGACTTGCAACTCAAAGGTTAACAAGAGTTGAAATAGGATGATGTGAACTACTATATATAATTAGGCAAAATGAATTTGAAAGAATTACTCCAAGTGTCAATAAATAAATTTTTTTATTGATATATTTTGACCCCCTCTAAAAATATTCTGATTCGGCTACTATATATATATATATATATATATATATATATATATATATATATATATTAAGTCTTTGGTCTTAAATAATTTTTGGTACCAGCGTAAGCATGCATGCATATATGGAACCACCAACTAAATAGGACAAAACTGAGGCTGGTGAACCAACTCCCTTGTTTTATGCTGTACTGTTAAAAATAACAAATAGTAAAATGCAAAACTCCCCTTAATTTGTTTGTGCCGGCGTACGTGTGATATTTTTTTTGTCCATGAGTTTGATTAATTAACAAATCTCTTCTGATCTAATACAGTTATTAGTATAAAGTTGTACAAACTAATAGTGTAAAAAAACTGACCCAAGATATAATCTAAGAACCAACCCACAAGAAAACAAACAAGTTAATACAATAAGCTATTAATTTGAAACTAATCTCCCCCTTTTTTTTGGTTTTTTTTTTTATTTTTTTCCTCTTCCGGCCGGTTTCTATATTAGCAATTAATCTGTACTTTAAATTTGTAATGGAAGATTGAAAGAGAAATTGCATGATATAATCATCTGCATTTCCTTCCACCATAAGTATCTAGACTCTTCTTCAGTCCAGTACTCTATATATACTCGCTCTCTTACACATATATTGCATGCACACATACAAAAAGGAGAGAGAAATGGAGAAGTTAGCCTTAGCTCTAGTAGTGCTATGCTCAATGAGGGTGGCGCCGGGGTTTTACGGCATTCCCGAATCGCCGGAAGTAGTCGAAAAGTGGTTCCAAGAGCTGGCAACAGCCGATCAAAAGGTGACCAAACTTCACTTCTATTTCCATGATATTTTTGATACTACTTCTGTATCCGTGGCCAATGCAAATATCACATCTACTTCACCTACCAAATTTGGTATGACCAATATAATGGATGATCCATTGACGATTGGGCCCGAATTCAATTCGAAGCAGGTGGGCCGGGTCCAGGGTTTATTTGCCTCATCCTCTATGAGGGAGTTCAGTCTACTTTGTGCCATGACCTTGATTTTTACCGATGGGAAGTATAATGGTAGCACCCTAAGCATTTTGGGTCGGAACCCGACTTTGGATAAGAACCGAGAAATGCCGGTGGTTGGAGGGACGGGTGTTTTCCGGCTGGCCCGAGGAGTTGCGCTCTTGAAATTTTATTATTTTGATGTTCCTGGAGATAATGCTACTGTTGAATATAATGTCATTGTTCAACATTATTAGCATATGTAATTAATTAGGGTTTGCATGTTCTTCTTATCTTTCTTCTTAAATTTGTTTGCCGTAGTTTCATTCTGTAGAATGTTACGTTTGGATACATATGCATGTTTGTTCCATCTATTGGCCAATTTTAATTTTGAGTATTGTTATATATGACCAAATATATATATATATATAGGGTCCGGATCCTGTAAGGGCTCCCTCACGTTACTAAAATGCGCATATTTTTTTTTAAAAAAAAACAACTAAAAAAAAAGTTTAATATTTTATGGAACTAATATTTTATATGTATACAAATCACACCAAAAACACTGTATTATGAAAAAAATTTAGTTCCATAAAATATTAAACTTTTTTTTAGTTAGTTTTAAAAAAACAAAAAAAAAAATAAAAAATCCAGCATTTTAAGAAAGTAAGAGAGCCCTTTACGATCCTATATATATATATATATATATATATATATATATATATATATACGGTCCGGATCCGACGCTAAAAGTATAGACAACGGTTGTATGACCGAAACCGTCGCTGGGTCCATCGCTAAAGGGGGAGAGCATGGGTGAGTAAGATAAGGGGTATGCACTTTATCCTTACTATATATATATATATATATTGGATTAATGATATACTTATCTTATCTTTTACATGTCTTCACCTTTTAGCGATGCGGACCCGGCGACAGTTCGGTCATACAACCGTCCGCCTCTACTTTTAGTGACGCTATATATTTGCCCCGTCGCTAAAAGTATAGACGACGGTTGTATGGCCGAAAATCGTCACGGAATCAAATAAAAGGGAGTAAGCACGTAAGTAAGAAGATAAGGGTATCTGACTTGACGATCTTTATATATATATATATATATATATATATATATATATATATATATATATATATATATATATATATGCTGGATGGAAATTGTGAACATGGTGAAGTTTAGATCTTTTACTTGGGGTCTAGCTATTGGATGTATTATAATGCTCATAAATGGTTAGAGGATCAACCATGCCTTGGCTTTGTATATAGTTGTGATCTGTATTTGGTTTGGTGTTCTGTATGTGTATGTCAAAACTTTTTGTATATGTTTGGTTTTCTTTGGTATTAATAAAATTACTTTTGTCGTTAAAAAAAATAATAAAAATTAATGGGCAAACTGCAAAATTATTCCCTCAAGTTAACAAAAATTTATAATATAGATGTTAATGTTGGAATTAACAGCTGGATGGCCAATTGTCCAAGTCTTGTAAGTTGTATGTCAACCTCTAAGGAGGAGAGTGATGTTCCCCTTGTTGCTAACTTTGTAGAAGGTGATGTTCGGAAAGGGCTTAATCGAGCATGCATGCATTTAGTATTTTAAAATGTTATGTATTGTTTGAAGGGGAGTGTTGGGTCATGATATTTCATATATTAGGCTGAATAGGTTGAGCCTAGTTATTCGGTTAATCTATTGGGTCTCTATTATTGGGTCCTAATGTTATTGGGCCTAGTCACTATCTTATTTCTATTAAGTCTTTACAAGATTGGGTCAGACCAGCGGATTGACCCATTAGATATTAAATATCTCCATCTTTGACTTGTAATGATGAAAAAGGAAGGTTGTTGACCAAAAAGTCTGCAGATCATTAATGTGGATGGGATTATAGCCGGCCGGCGGCATAAACAGTGGAGGAAAAAGGTGACAGCCTGCATGCAGTCGGCAGAGATCACTGAGGAGTGGGGGGCTGTGTCTGACAGTAGTGGGTGGCACGGTAAACCGGGTCTGAGAGTATAACATAGCAAGGAAGTCTTCAAGAAAAAGGTAACTGATAATTTTCTCTCTCTCAAGACACTAGATATTTTATCCTCCATTGTTAACCTTGTGATCGCTCAGATCACTCTCACGCTTTGAAGCTATCCCCGACGACGGTCCGAAGCCGCCAAGCTTTTAGTGTTAGATGTGTTTAGTGTGCGGGATCGGGACGCCTTACGTGATTAGGGCGTGGCGAGAAGATCTTGGCGTTAACATTGGCGCTAGAAGGAGGGGTGTGTTCTAGTGTCTTGTAGTTTTCAATCACAAAACTTTATTTGTTCTACGTCGGAGAAGATGATGAGAAGTAGAAATGGATACATCGGAAGGATGCTGGGTAGTCGTGAGCTCATCTGTCCAACACATTTCAGTTAAGGATCGTCTGGGTCCTTCAAAGAGTGCTCGTGAGAGTGAGAGCACCGTTTCTAAACATGATTCCAAGGGTTCTCGTTCGAGAGCTCATGTTGGAGCCAGATGGAGGTTGGTGTTTGCCGATGATAAAGGTCGTGATCAAGATCGGAGGGAGGTGGAAGGTTCTCCGCCTAAAACCCATCACCGAAGTGGTCGGGATGACAAACCGCTAAGTTAGCGAAGATGATGATGAAGAAGCAAATAAAGCTTTAGAGGTTCTTCTTGCAAGCGAAGATAGATATAAATCATGCTTATGATGCTTCAAATGGCCGATATGAAAGATGAGGCGTCTACTTATGTTCAGTCCGGAAGGCATAGTAGGCATAAGGATGTACAACATCGGGAGGGGAAGGAGCCGGAGCATTCCGTGCATGTGTCTCGGGGTCGACCTCAGGAGAGAAGGAGATCAAGAAGCAGAACTCCTGAGGTATCAAAGAAAGCACTTGTTGTCGTTGGTTCTTAAGGTCGAGATGGTGGTAGACAGAGGAGCCGGTCAAGAGAGCGTATACCTGAGAATAGGAGGAGAGAGCATCAACGTGAATATTCTCATCATAAGGATATAATTACACGCCGAAGTAGATCCAGAAGTCCATCGAGGGTTGTGGATTTGGGTGAAATGGGTCGATCTGTCCAGAAGCCGAAGGTTATTCAGGAGAAAGAAAGTCTCCTCACAGTGGATTTCTTGGTGAAGGAGTTGAAGGAGCTCCGAAAGTAGTTGGCTGAGGTTCAACAGGTGAAAGACACTTCGAGAAAGAAGGCGTCTCCTTTTTCCTCGGACATTCTTAAAGAGAAGGCAGATACCACCAAAAAGTTGCCTCATATAGAGAGTTACGATGGGTCTGGAAACCCTTATGACCATAGCCAGGCGTTCGACTGGCTGATGGACTATTATGATTTCACCGATGCTGCCAAGTGCCATACGTTTGTTACAACGTTAAGGAAGGATGCAAGGCAGTGGATGGGGACTCTACCCGCAGATTCAGTCTCGTCGTGGTCTGAGCTATGTGATAAATTCCATGCTCGTTTTGGGAGCAACCGAAGAAGAGGGAAGCCCACAGGTTCTTTGGCACAGGTCCGACAGTTTACTAATGAGTCCTTGGGTCAGTATGTGAAGAGGTTCAGGGAAGCAGTTGGCCAAGTGGCAAACCTCAATGATCTACAAGCTGTCGGGTTATTTCAGAATGGGCTGGATCTGGTGAAGTATGAAAAGCTGGTGAAGAAGCTGATGTTTCACCATTCGAAGAGCTTGGCCGAAGCTTTTGATAAAGCAGAAGGCTATATTGTGGTGGAGGAGGCTATGAATAGCCTGAAACGTCCTTCTTCGGACCGAATGAAGGAGGCAGATACTCCTAAGACTGAAGGCGATCAGAAGAAGGCGGGAGGTTATAATGATCGACCAGAGGGCAGCTCGAAGAAGTACAAAAACTCATGGAGACAGAGAAATAATCGCCCACCTACTCCTACCCCGAGGGTGAACAAGGTTTACACCAAACTGAATATGGATAGGTCGGTGATTTTGGATTAGATCAGGAACCAGCCGTTCTTTGAACAGCCTCGTGACGTCCTCAAGCCGAGACAGAGCAATGCTCGGAAATATTATGGCTATCATTAAGCTGCTGGTCACGAGACTAATGAGTGTTGCAATCTGAAGGACTTTGTGGAGAGGAAGGTTCAAAGCAGTCTATTAGTTCAATATGTGGCCGGAGGACCAAAGAAAAAGCGTGAGAATGTTGACCGTCTGCTTGAGACGGTTCAAATGGTTCCACCTGCGACTGCTTCAAATCAAATCAGCCACCAAGGCACGTCGTTGATGTAATAACCGGTGGGACAGCAGGGAAGTTGGTAGGGAAGAAGAGGAGGGGATATCTGGATTTAGTCATGTCCGTGGTGGGTGCTCCCCCGAAGACTGACAGACCATTTCCAGGGACAACTATATCTTTCAGTGATGCTGATTATCCTTCGGAGTCCATCGAACCCCATGAAGGAGCCTTGGTGATCACAGCACAAGTGGGTTCAGTGGATATGAAGCGAATGATGATTAACAACGGGTCTTCCGTTGATATTCTGTATGCCCACGCTTATTAGAGGATGCATCTTGATGGGAGAAAGATGGAGGTGGGGTAGGAGGCCCCCTTATATGGCTTCAACAACGATCCGGTCAAAGTGGCAGGGACTATTGAGCTACCAGTTATCTTCGGTACTGCTCCACAACAGGTAAAAATAATGTGTAAATTCTATGTTGTGTATGTAGATTCGGCCTACAACACCATATTGGGACGACCTACCTTGACTGCTCTCCAAGCAGTGACTTCCATCCCTCACTTTAAGATCAAGTTCACAACGGCCCATGGAGTTGGAGAGGTATCAGGGGACTTAGATCTGGTCAGACGATGTTAGAGGAACGCAGTGATCGCCTCGGGAGTAGGGGTCAGCAAGCAGAAGCAAACCATGGCAATTGAGATCGAGCCCTTCACTGAAAGCAGTTCGGAGCCATTGGTTGTTCCTGTAGGAGAGACGGAAGAGATCGAGCTAGTTCTAGGGAAGAAAGAAAAAACAGTGAAGATCGGTTCAGGTTTGCCGGAACCTCTCCGGACAAACCTTATGGAACTTCTTCGCTGCTATGCGGATATCTTTGCATGGGAGCCGCAAGACATGCCTGGGATCGGCTGAAAGATTTTCGAGCATCGACTGGATGTGGATCCATCAAAGAAGCCAGTTCGGCAGAAGAGGCAGATCTTTGCACCTGAGCAACAGAGGATCATTGATGAAGAGATTGCGAAGCTGATAGCTGCTGACTTCATCTTTGAGATTGATTATCCGGAGTGGATGGAAAATGTAGTGCTAGTGCAGAAACAGAACGGGAAATGGCGAGTTTGCATCGACTACACAGACCTGAACAAAGCTTGTCTGAAGGACTTCTATCCTCTGCCCTACATTGACCAACTTATTGATGCAACTTCGGGGTATGCACTACTAAGCTTTATGGATGCTTTTTCAGGTTATCACCAAATTTCTATGTGCAATGAGGACATTTCGAAGACAACATTCATCACACACCGTTCTGTGTACGCCTATAAGAAGATGACCTTCGGCTTGATAAATGTTGGAGCCACTTACCAGAGAATGATGAACTTCGTCTTCCAGAAGCAGCTAGGAAGGAACATGGAAGTATATGTGGATGACATGATAGTGAAGAGCATGATCGTTCAGAAGCATCTGGATGATCTAGAGGAATGCTTTCAAACAGTCCGTCATCATAAGTTGAGGCTCAATCCTGCAAAGTGTACCTTCAATCTCGGTGCAGGAAAGTTCCTGGGTTATCTGGTCAGTCAAAGGGGCGTTGAAGCTAATCCGGAGAAGATCCAGGCTATTCTAAATATGAAGACTCCTCAGTCGTTCAAAGACGTCCAACGTCTGACTGGTAGGATTGCAGCTTTAAGGAGGTTCATGTCCAAGTCAGCAGAGAGGTGTTTACCCTTCTTTGATACGTTGAAGGGACCGAAGAATGCGAAGACGTTCCAGTGGACTTCGGAGTGTGAAGACGCCTTCCAAGGCATAAAGACATATTTATCTTCGGCTTCTTTATTGGTGAAACCTGCTCCTGCTGAGACGTTGTATTTATATCTAGCGGCTAGTTCATTGGCGGTGGGAGCTGTTCTGGTTCGGGAAGCAGGGGGAAGCAGCATCCGGTTTATTATGTTAGTTATGTCCTAAGAGATGCTGAAACCAGGTACCCGAACATTGAAAAATTTGCCTTTGCTTTGATAATTGCTAGTCGAAAGCTTCAGCAATATTTTCAAGGTCGGCTCTTGATCGTCTACACGGATCAACCATTGAAGAAAGTGATGAGCAAACCAGAAGTTTCAGGGAGATTAGCAGCATGGACCATGGAATTATCTCAATTTTTTATTGAATATCATCCTCGAACTGCTATCAAAGGTCAAGCCTTGGCCGATTTCATGGTTGAGTGTTCGTTCTCCAAAGCAGATACTGAGCTGCCAGTAGCTGAGACGTCCGATCGAGCAGTTGTAGTTCTTCAACATGGTCAGATCTCTTGGACTTTATATGCAGATGGATCTTCTACTTCGGACGTCAGTGGAGCGGGGATTATCTTGACAAGTCCGGAGGAATTCAAAGTGCAACAGACCATCAGATTTGGGTTCAGATCAACGAACAACGAGGCCGAGTATGAAGCAGTGCTGGCAGGGGTCTGATTGGCGAAGAGTCTGGAGGTTCAGAGGTTAATCATTTATAGTGACTCTCAGCTGGTCGTCAAGCAAGTATCAGAAGATTATGAAGCTCGGGGGGTGAAGATAATCAAGTATTTGGCAGAATTGAAAGACCGACTTCAGTACTTCGTCTCCTACGAGTTTCAGGGTATAGAGCGTAACGACAATTCCATTGCTGATGCATTGTCGAAGCTGGCCACTACGGATGCTAACGTGTTTGATGGATCAGTCTATTTGGAGGTTCTACAGCAGTCGAGTATCCAGCATGAAACAGTGATGTGCATTAAACTTTCTGATTGTTGGATGACTCCCTACATTGAATATCTGGTAGATGGCGTCCTTCCTTCGGATCAGATGCTGGCAAAAAAGATTATGTACAAAAGTGTCAACTTCGTTCTTATTGATGAGGATCTTTATCGAAGGGCATTTTTGTCACCATTGCTAAAGTGTTTGGTCCCGTCCGAAGCTGAATATGCTCTTCGGGAGGTTCACGAGGGTATCTGTGGCGACCATATGGCTGCTAAGTCATTAGCCTACAAAGTACTTCGGCAGGGTTTCTACTGGCCTACAATCTTCAAGGAAGCTACGGAGTATGTGAAAAAGTGAGAAGTGTCAACTCAATAGTTCGATCCTACATCAGCCACCAGAAGAGCTATACTCGATCTTATCTCCTATACCTTTTTTTGTCTGGGGGGTAGATATACTGGGTTCGTTGCTGAAAGCTAAAGGTCAAGTCAATTTTGTCATAGTTGCCATCGATTATATGACCAAATGGGTAGAAGCGAAGCTACTCAGATTAATAACGGAATAAGAATGCTTGAAGTTTATGAAGGAGTCAATGGTGTTTCATTTCGGAATTCCTAAGGTGGTAATATCAGACAACGGACGCCAGTTCGTGGGATCAAAGTTTGAAGGATTTCTAAAAGAGCTTGGAGTTCAGCACAAGAAGACTTCGGTGTCTCATCCATAGTCAAATGGGCAAGTTGAGGTGACCAACGAACATCTGGCGAATGGGATCAAGCCAGAGATCGGACGGTTAAAGGAAGATGGCGGAAGAGCTACTCGAAGGTATTATGGGCTTACCGAACTACACCGAGGACTACAACAGGGGATTCACCTTTCAGATTGGCCTATGGTACTGATGCCTTAGTCCCAGTTGAAATTGGATCTCCAAGTCTTCGGGTTATTCAGTTCAAAGAGATCTACAATGACGAAGGGCTGAAGGTCAACTTGGATCTGTTGGAAAAAGTCAGAGAGGTGGCTTTGATCAAATTAGCAGCCTATCAGCGGAGAGTAGCCAAACATTACAACAAGGGGGTAAAGCTTCGTAGATTTAAAGTGGGAGACTTCGTCCTCAGAGAAGTCGAAGCATCTACGCCTCAGAACATGGGAAAGCGATGCTTAATCGGGAAGGAAGGATCTGACGAATGGTTGAGGTACCGCCCGTGAACTTATCGGTTGAAGGCATTGGATGGATCGAAATCAAGAACACTTGGCATCTTTGGTAGACTTCAAAATATTTTCAGAGAAATCAAGTCGGCCATTCTGAAAATCAGAAATATTGGATCATCATCAATAAAAGATTCACTTTTTCACAATTGATCTTCCTCCTATCGGTCCTAAATGCACCGAAGTAAGGAGGACGAGGTGGACTCGCTGACTATTCGATGGTAGCCTTTTCGGAAAGAGTGTCCTCATGGGTTTGATTTATCGCGAGTGGTAAACAAACTCCATAGTCCTTTTAATTTTACTTTACCGCGAGTGGTAAACAAAATGCACCGAAGTAAGGAGGACGGGGTGGACTCGCTGACTTTTCGATGGTAGCCTTTTCGACAGGAGTGTCCTCATGGGTTTGATTTACTGCGAATGGTAAACAAACTCCATAGTCCTTTTAATTTTGCTTTACCGCGAGTGGTAAACAAAATGCACCGAAGTAAGGAGGTTCGGGTGGACTTGCTGACCATTCGATGGTAGCCTTATTGTTAGGTGTGTCCTTATAAAATTGTTCTACCGCGAGTGGTAAACAAATGTCCTTATATACTTGTTTTACCCCGAGTGGTAAACAAGATCTTGATGGTGCAAAGAGGATCAGCTGAATTCACCTTATACATGACCTGTCTCACACATCGGAAACGATAAGTATGCATTACTTTATTTTGTTCAAGTGTTGAGTTCAGTTCCTTCAGTTCAATTCATTGAGTTCAGTTTATTATGTTCAGTGTTACTCTTTAACTTAACTGTTATATGCCTTATCCGATTCACAATTCAAATTAATTTCAAAAGCACCTTATACATTCTTCAAGTCCATTGATCTTTGAATTATTGACAAGAAAAGCATTATGCGAAAGTTATGACACGTAAAGTTGAAATTTCATTAATAATAAGTACCAATCTATTCATCCATAATATTATCCTATTACATAAACATAGAAATTTTCACAAAGTTCTTAAAGTCAGAGTAAAAGCAAAGATCATCTTCAAGAATTGTCTTCACCTTCGGACGAGTCGAGCAAGGTTGGATCTAGCTGGGCTGCACTTAACTTTTCCTTGTCCCGACCTCTGCAAACGTCGTAACCTTCAGAATACACTTTCAGGATTTCTGCATCCAATTCGTCAGATTGCCGGTATTCTTCTTGAATTTGCTTACGAAGGTCATCAGTTAGAGGAGGACCTAACTCCTTCAAAGCCTTTAACTTATCCTGAAGCTTTCGACGCCTAGCCAGATGCCTTTCCTTGTCTTCACGGGCCTTCACCTGAAGCTCGTCAACTTGTATTGCCAGGCCATAATTTGATATGGCCAGCTCTTCATTTTTGACCTTTAGAACTTCGTTCTTGGCGACAAGGTCGGCGTTCATATTGGTCATATCTTGCTGGCTGGCCTTGGTCGCTTTTAGTTCTTCCTTATTGGCCTTCAGTTCGTCATTGGACGCCTTGAGACCCTTTTTGACTTGAGCCAGCTCTCTCCGAAGACCCTCGTTAGTATGAAGAAGTTCTCCATACTGACTCCTTTCTCGGGCCAATGATGAGGTCAGGATGGCATTCTCTTGTCTTACGGCATCCTCTGCAGCTTCATCCTCTATATGCCTGGGACGTAAACGCCCGAAAATCGCATTTTCCTGTACATGTTCGATAACATTCTATCAGTTTCAAATATTTAAGCAAAAAGAGAAGTGTACAAGCTAATGAAACAATTACTTACCTTCGCTATGTAGCTCATCCTTTCGTCAATCAGATTTCCCATCGAACTATTGCCAAATCAGTGATTGTCGGTTTCTTAACGAAAGCTTCGAAGAGATGGAACAAGAAATTAGCATTAAACCGAGGCCATAAGGTCGGCGACCCCATTGTATCGTTTTGAAACTTGTAAGATGAAGGTCGAGGTGGAGAGGGCACGGGTTGATCATGAGTTGGAGACGGATCCATATGTATGTTTTTAGGTGATGGAGACCGAGGTGGAACGGTTTCGCGTGGTGGTGATGGGGCAGAGGCTGAACTCGGCTGACTGGCCTTGGTCGCTTTTAGTTTTTCCTTATTGGCCTTCAGTTCGTCATTGGACGCCTTGAGACCCTTTTTGACTTGAGCCAGCTCTCTCCGAAGACCCTCGTTAGTATGAAGAAGTTCTCCATAATCGACTCCTTTCTCGCCAAATGATGAGGTCAGGATGGCATTCTCTTGTCTTACGGCTTCCTCTGCAGCTTCATCCTCTATATGCCTGGGACGTAAACGCCCGAAAATCGCATTTTCCTGTACATGTTCGATAACATTCTATCAGTTTCAAATATTTAAGCAAAAAGAGAAGTGTACAAGCTAATGAAACAATTACTTACCTTCGCTATGTAGCTCATCCTTTCGTCAATCAGATTTCCCATCGAACTATTGCCAAATCAGTGATTGTCAGTTTCCCGAACGAAAGCTTCGAAGAGATGGAACAAGAAATTAGCATTAAACCGAGGCCATAAGGTCGGCGACCCCATTGCATCGTTTTGAAACTTGTAAGACGAAGGTCGAGGTGGAGAGGGCACGGGTTGATCATGAGTTGGAGACGGATCCATATGTATGTTTTCAGGTGATGGAGACCGAGGTGGAACGGTTTCGCGTGGTGGTGATGGGGTGAGGTGAACTCTACCGACTTTCGATGGTCTTTTTCGCTTTTGATGAAAGGATGGATGGGATGAGCTCAGTTGGTTCTTCGTCTTCAGATACTTGAATTTCAATATGAATGGTTGGAGGGAGATCAGGTGGAGGGTGAGGCACTCGAAGCTCCTCAGTGGTCAGGGGAGTGATCTTGGTCTTCAATTTTTTAACTCGAAGAAGCCTTTTCCTATCATCTACTGGCAGATCAAGCAGGCTTCCTCGAGTGGGTGCTGGGTCGGTGACTTGTTCAGGCTCAACGATTGGTTCAGAATTTGGGATGGGTTCGGAAGAGGTTGGAATGAGAATTAATCTGGGTTTTCGGATGACCCTTTTCTTCCGGCGAGGTTGAAGAGTCTCTTCTGGTAGGGGAGGTTCATCAGATTCGGGTTCATTTATTTGAGGTTCAGCAGTGGTTGGGTTTTCTTCGGGAGAAGCTTCTATCAGAGGAGATTCAGCAACTTCCACTAATTTGCCAGAAAGGAAATTTTCAAACTCTCTTATTTCTGAGGAGTTCGGTCTGATCAGAGATATTGCACAAAGCAAACAGTCATATATCAGAATTCACATCACATAAAATTTTAAATATTTATATATATAAAATAAATCAGTACTTACATTTGTGGTCATATAACCATGCCTGCTTGGAGAGAAGCCCATAGTTCCATTCCTCCTTCGGAAAGTTGTTAAAGAGCTCTATCATATCGGCCTCACGCTCCTCAGGAATGTTTCCAAAATCGGCAGAAATCTTCTCATCGGTGGCCCAATTCGGCAAAGAGGCAATCTCTGGTCCCTTAACGAAGAACCATCCTTTGTGCCATCCTTTGTTGCTAGATGGGGTAGAAACCAACGAACGTCTCTCGAACTTCTCTCCTGTCTTTAGGGACTGTTTGCTTATGGCCTTGAATCCTTTCTCTCTGGACTGGTCGATCTTGTAAACAGTGAAGAAGAAATCAAGTGTGGGTTCGACGCCTAGCTCATGGCAGAAAGCGATGAACGCTAGGATGTGAATGTAAGAGTTTGGCACTAGTTGGGCAAACCCAACACCTATAAACCCTAGGAGGGTTACTATGAAGGCATGAAGAGGGAATCGGATACCCTTCTCCAAGATAGTCACCGGAACAACCGTCCATCCTTCAGGACGTTGATACATTCGTTCCTCGGACCTGGGAGCTTTCACTAGATGGGTGTCCGGGATATGGCAACGACTCCGAATCCTTTTCAAATCGATTTCAGTGACAATCGATGGAGTGTTGGCATGAGCATAACGTTCTTGGCTTCTGAAGAAGGCAGAAGGATTGGGAAGGGGTTTCGTAGGTGGATTTTTGCTGGGAATGGAAGTTTGGGGGTTCGAGCTCGAAGCTTCTTTAGTGGGGCTAGGGTTAGGCGGAACAGTATTGATTGGGGACACACGAAGATGAGAGTTTTGGTTTGAGTTGAGGACCACCATTGTCGAAATCTTACAGAGAATGGAAAAAAGATCGAGAGAGAAGAAGAAAGCTCAAGAGTCTGGAATTTCAAATTGGTAGGTAAAACTGTCAAAATTGGGGGAAATTGCTTTTTATACTGACGGTTACACAGTTCGCGAGGGCGGCACATTAAATGATGGTAATGATTTAGAATTTGAACGGGTAGCGTCCAGATTAAGTCTCAAGCGTTTTTCAAATTGGGCCTTTCATGTTGGACCTCCGGTCTCTTTCTATTTTATCTTACGAATTACACCGGGTGAATTTTAATTATTTTTATTATGGGCCTTTAGTAAGTCCTATCATAACGTGCACCACTTATAGTTTCTTATTAAACATTTTATTTAATAAAAAACTAGGGGGCAATGTTGAGTCATGATATTTCATATATTGGGTCGAATAGATTGAGCCTAATTATTCAGTTAGTCTATTGGGTCTCCATTATTGGGTCCTAATGTTATTGGGTCCTAATGTTATTAGGCCTAGTCACTATCTTATTTCTGTTAAGTTTTTACAAGATTGGGTCGGACCAGTGGATTGACCCATTAGATATTAAATATCTCTATCTTTGACTTATAATGATGAAAAAGGAAGGCTGTTGACCAAAAAGTCTGCAAATCATTAATGTGGATGGGATTATAGCCAATACCACGCAGATAAACAATGGAGAAAAAGGTGACAAATGCGCAATGCGATCGGAGATCAATCGAGGAGTGGGGGGTGTCCGACAAGAAGGATGACACGATGGCCGGATCCGAGAGAGTATAACATAAAGAAAGAAGTCTTGAAAAAAAGGTAATCGCTAATTTTTCTCTCAAGACACTAGATATTTTATCCTCCATTGTTAACCTCAGATCGCTTTAGATTGACTCTCACGCTTGAGTTATCCCCGAAGCAATCGGAAGCCGTCAAGCTTTTGGTGTTGATTGTGTTTAGTGTGCAGGATCAGGACGTCTTACGTGATTGGGACGTGACAGAAGATGTTGGCGTTAACAGGAAGCACTATTTTTATGTGTTTTTAATATTTTTACATGATTTTTTTTCACTTCACGTGAAGGTGAGATACACTGTATACTAATGTGAGAGAAGAACATGTAAAAATATAAAAAATATCAAATCACATTTATTTGAATTGATTTAATTTTAGTTACGTTAGGACATTTTTGACACAACATGTACTTACTTGTAGCCAATTCTCTTGAAAAAAAAAATGTTCTTTGAGGCCCAGCTGTTAATGGATCATCCATCTCCACACACGGGCTTTTGACTTCTACTTTTAAGTTAAAGATGGATGGGATTTACACTTTTAAGATATGATTTTTTGTTGAAGGTAAATACTTTATGGAAAGGAAAAAGATGTTTTGAAAAATATCTTCTCACATTTTCCATAGCAAGATCTTACAAATAGACAAAAGTTGTTTTGAAGTTTGAAAAGTTACACTTAACCCCAGTGTTTTAGAAATGGACAAGATCAAATCTTTAACGACGTTTTGTTAAATATGTGTCCCTATATGTTTTATTACACGTCGCTAATATTAAAAGTTACGACATTTTAAATTACAAAATTTTGCAATTAGAGCGGCTTAAATGCAACTTTACAAACTTGGGAGGATATATAAAATGCAACCGAGAAAACCACAAGGCCTAAGTTCAATTACGCCCCTCTTCCCATTTTTACAACTCAATTTTCACCAACAATGGTTTTTAATTATATTAAGTAGCAAAAAAATGTCAACCACACCTAATTAATTAAATTAATACGGTTGATTTCTATATGGGAAATTAATGTGAATTAAGTGGACATGCAGTCATCGGTAACCCCACCCCACTTTGATTCTTTCTGCAACCAAGAGTTGACAAAATCTTAAACAAGCGCGTCACTTTGATCATCGTCCCTACAACTTGGCCTTAAGAACTAGAACTACTTCTCTCGATCAATTTTTTTATTCAGATGTAATGTGCTCATTCTAATTTTTAATTGGTTTAAGATTCTCTCCCTTATACTCATCCCTAATATATATTTAAAGATAAAAATATTATTTTTAGCAACAGTTATAACGATACAATTTTACTATACAAATTTTATCGTGTGATTAATTATTTTTAATAAAATTTATTTTATTATTAAATATAATATTTGTGTCGTTAAATGTGTATTAATTACGAGATATTGAAGAATAAACTTAATTGAAGAGGTTCTAAGTAGTATTCTAATTCAAGTGATATCAAACTTATTCACATTAATTAAGAAACTTATTCTGGAGCCAGGCTAATGGGCCAACTCAAAAACCCTTGAACTCGACACTGCTCATAAGTTGACTCGTGCGAGACAACTGAGTAAAAAGTTTTATCCTAGGCTTTTATTTCCACCTCTTGAAACTTCATAAATGGATATCCAATAGCAAATGATGAAAAAATAAAATGCCCGTGCGCATGCCTTGGAGAACTAGTCAAACTAGTATATCCAAAAGGAATTGTATGAGTATTTTTTTTATAAAAAAAAAAGAAAAAGAAAAAGAAAAAGAAAATTCAAAGGCATTGTCTTTATCAGTTTTGGAAAAAAATAAAATTGGCTTCTTCTATGAGTATTTTTCAAAATCAAAAAAAGGAAAATTCAAAGGCCTTGTCTTTATCAGATGTGGAAAAAATTGGTTTGGAGGACCCTATTACTCCATATTAATATGTGAATGGAATCCACAGAAAATCATATGGCGGCCAACGAATATTTATCTAATAAAATACAATTAATTTTATTTTTTTTGCTTATCCTAATAAATTATTTAGGTCGTTCAAAATTTAGGATACATCCCACCGTCTATGTAATATTGGAGGCACGGGACACAACTAGTATATATATATATATATGCAATTAATATATATTAATTTCAGGACCTTGACATTTAATAATATTGTGGAAAGAATTAGAGGACCAGATAGATATATGTGACGCCTCCAAAATATGTATACATAACTTATTCTGAATCGTCAAATACATGGTAAAAAATATAAATACAAACTTAATTATACAACTGTTGTGTAATATGCTGAGAGTTTTAACACAAATATATATTATACCTTAATATATTCCAACTACATAAAAATATATGTATGTAAGAATTAAGAATAATCATACCTTAATATATTCTATCTTATTGCATATATTTTTACATTGGTTACAATATAACTTTGTTATATCACTTTTCATCACTTAAATTGACAAATTGATCTTACATATATTTCAAAATATAAGATTACTTATATATTTATCCGATCAGTCATCATATATACTTATATTTTTACTCGCTCACTCACCCCTTTTAATGACGGACGGCGACGTTTTGGTCATACAATCGTTATCGATACTTTTAGCGACGCTATATGTTGTCCGTCGCTAAAAGTATAAACGATAGTTGTATGACCGAAATCGTCATCGGATTCGTCGTTAAAGAAGGGTGAACACGGGTGAGTAAGATAAGGGGTATGTACTTGATCCTTGCTCTACTTATATATTTATATTTTACAAAGATAAATGAAGAAAACTCAAGTAATTCTAATTTTAGCTTGGCCTAGACCTAGAATTTTCCCTACTCGATTATATCTTTCTTTTAAAGATTAAAGAAGAGGAGATGATGGAGAAATGATTAACACACGGACATATTTGGTGAATTATAATGTGATCAAAATGAATGGTGGTAATGTAGTTACACTTTCTTTAGTTCTGGATATGCCCCTGTAGTTGCTATTATCATCAAAATTTGCATATATATATATATATATATATATATATATATATATATATGGTCGATCGAAGAATCATACTTTTATTCAATCTCACTTCGAACTCACCTTCTTTTTAGCAGCGACGACCCGAATGACGGTTCGATTCGGTCATATAACCGTCGTCTATACTTTTAGCGACGCTTATATGTTGTCCGTCATAAAAAGTATAGACGACGTTAGATATAACCGAACCATCGCGGCCTCATCGCTAAAAGCGGGTGATTCAAAGAAGCTAGATAATAGGTAAGTTTTCTCGATCCTCGCTTCTCTCTCTCTCTATATATATATATATATTTATGCAATTAATATATATTAATTTCAGGACCCTGGCATTTAATAATATTGTGGAAAGAATTGGAGGACCAGATAGAGATATATATTACTGATCCACCACCATGGTCCATTCATATCTACATAAAATCATATGGCTAGCTGGCCACTACAAACTCACAAAAATATCTTTTAAACATTAAGAAAATGAGGATGACAAGGTGGTGGTTGAGGATGAGGGTGTTTTTGCTTGTAGCGATGATGATAGAAACGGTTATATCGGACCCCCAAACATATCTGCTAAACGAAGAGTGCAGTCAGAAGTCAGCCGACCCGAATTTCTACAGCAATTTTAACCAAACCTTTGATGAGCTCAGAAGAAAGTTATCCGAGAATAACAAACACTTTGCCGTTGCGGATCGAACAAATATGTATGCCCTGGTACAGTGCAGGAACTATCTGTCTAGTGCAGACTGTCTCGCTTGCTATGATGATGCCTTGTCTCGGATGACACGCCAATGCCCGGCTAACGAAGGTGCTCATGTAGTATACCAAGGCTGCTACCTTAGGTAACTAACACTCACAACCTCTTTTTCTAATTCCTTGAATTCGTATGGTTAATTAAACACTTATTTATATCGGTGAGCATATATTGACAAGTTTCAAAAGGTATAATTAAGACATAGTATTATTTTGTACTCCAATTTGCATGTGAGATTGACATTTTTTTTTACTTTTTGTGAGTGCTAGCGTAGAAATAGTAAATTTTAATGAAAACTCGCGTTTGTCACTAATGAAGACTTTTATTAATATTTTCAACTATTTTTATGTGTTTAAATAAATTGATTTTTATTTGTGTTGCTAATATTGTAAAAACAAAAATGATATTGTAAAAACAAATATATATACATGATCTAACAATACATTTGCAATTGTTCTAGTAATCCACTAATACATAATACTTTAAGGGCACAGCTTATTGCTCAATATCAAAAGAAATTCAAACTTATTTGATATGGAAGAAGGGAGGTTACCAAAACGTTTTGCTACAAATATGCTGTGTGACCCTATAGATTTTTCTTATTACTTATAGTTCTTTTCTTCTTTTTTTTTTTGTTTAAGGTACGGGGTCCCCAACTTCAATAATTTGGCTACTCTTCCAGGCAATTCTGGGGTATGTAGTGATCGGACTGTATCTAAACTACCAACTGAATTTAGTGCAACGGTGGAAAGTTTGTTAACGGAACTTAAAACTATCACACCGAAGATAAATGGTTTTTTTGTAGCGACGTCGAGGGAAGTGGTTGGTGGTGGTGCAAAAGTGTATGCTATTGCACAATGTGTTGAAACACTAAGCTCGAGTGGTTGCCAAAATTGCTTGACAGTGGCATATAACAACATAAATAGTTGTCCTCCTCTATCTGGGGGAAGTTCTATCGATCTTGGTTGTTTTTTGAGATATTCAGACACCTCCTTTTTTGCTGAAAACCAAACAACTAATATCACACCCTACCTAAAAGGAGGTGAGATCTCTACCATGTTAACATACATATACATATACATATACATATACATATATATATATATATATATATATATATATTTAGATATCATGTGATTTCATTTTTTTATTCCATTTTCATTTTTTAGCAATATATCCTTGCGGAACCTTAGTCACCTATATTTTCACTTCTGTTATAATATGAAAGACCGTGTAATTAATGATTATTTATTTTACTTTACAGGAGGTTCAAGCAATAAGACGATCATCATTGGGGGTGTAGCTGGTGGTTTAGGCATTCTTTTGCTCATACTTGCCTTGCTTTTATGGTATCGATTATTAAGAAAGCAAGATGTAGCTGAAACAGGTAATTAACCAAGGTTCATTAACATGGATTTTTATGCACCAAATTTGGGTGGTTTAAGTTTCATTGTTTTATCGAGCTAGCTAATTTTAAACATTTTTGATAAAATGTATTTCCAAGTCATTCCTTTCAAAATGTAGATGACAATTATTTTCATTCTATCCTTTATTCAACTTGGGTACCTTATATGAATTTTTTGTTTATCATTTTGTGTCATAATGTTTGGTATAGATATATACTTGTATCAGTTAATGAATATGCAATTGTTTTCCTCTATACTAGGTGACATACTAGGGTTAACCAAGTTGCAGGGGGCAGTGATTTACAAATTCAAAGATTTGAAATCAGCAACAAAAAATTTTAGTGAGGAATACAAAGTGGGAGCAGGAAGTTTCGGAGATGTATACAAGGTGATTCCAATATGGTGGTTACGTTCACTTTATGCATGTTGGTTCACTTTATCGTTGTTGGTAAATTTTGTTGGTTATGTGAATGAACAGGGTATTATAAAGAATGGGGATATAGTTGCTGTAAAGAAACTTGCTATAACTACAAGCAGAGGGAAGGCTGAATTTGATAGTGAAGTTAGACTTATAAGTAATGTTCATCACCGGAATATCATTCGTCTCCTTGGACGTAGTGGCAAAGGACCGGAGCTACTTCTTGTCTACGAATACATGACAAACGGGAGCCTTGATAGATTCTTATATGGTGAGTACTTGGCCATATATAACTTAATTTCTGATTCTTAAGTTCATAACAAATTAACTTGAATGTTTTTTTCCTGGCAGGTGAAAAACGTGGTACTCTCAACTGGAAACAACGAGTTAATATAATCTTTGGCATTGCTAGGGGTCTTGGCTATCTACATGACCAATTCCATTTACGAATCATACATCGAGATATAAAATCCAGCAATATTCTACTCGATGATGATTTTCAACCCAAAATTGCAGATTTTGGATTAGCAAGGCTTATACGTGAGGATCAAAGTCATCTTAGCACAAGATTTGCCGGGACGTTGTAAGTCGAATTAACAATCGATCATTTCACTGCTTGATGATGAGTTTACTTTGTTATTTCAGCAACGAACACAATGGTATTTTAGTTCACGAAATTAAATACGTATATATAATTAGTGGATTTCTTTTAATATAAACTAATCTAATGCACCAGGGGTTATACAGCACCTGAGTATGCAATTCATGGACACTTGTCTGAAAAAGTTGATACCTATAGTTTTGGTGTTGTGGTTCTTGAAATTATAAGTGGTCGAAGGTGTAATGGCATGAAGATTGATGAGCATGTCACCGAATCCCTCCTTGAATATGTAAGTTCGTTCTATAATATGCAGTAAATTAACTGTATTTTACTTTTGTTGGAAGTTGGAATTAATGCATGCATCTAATTAATTGATCATGATCTCTTATCCATTAATGTTTTTGATCGAAACTCAACTCTTATATAATTATTTGCTAAGCTTGCTTAATTTGGTACGTATCATATCATGGTGCGATAGGCGTGGAAGTTGTACGAGAATGGCATTCATTTGAAGTTGGTTGATGAGACTTTAGACCCAAATGAATATAAAGTTGAAAATGCTGAGAAGATCATAGAGCTTGCTTTGATGTGCACTCAGTCACCAATTTCTTTGAGGCCAACAATGTCTGAAGTAGCTGTTTTACTTATAAATGATCGATCAACCGAGCAAAGACCGCTTAGCAGGCCAACCTTGGTCCAGTCAGATGACAGGATTAACGAAAACATGTCCACATCTACTCCATCATCAATGTCCATTAATGCCACTGCCAGTAGTACTGCCAATGTTACTGTTACTGAGTTCACCGGTCGTTAATTAACATCTATCCGAGTACAAGTCCAGGTGTAGAGCTGGAAAGAATGTATATATGGCGCCTGATATCATTAGTAGGAGAAATCGATGTACTCATTCAAAAACACATAACAATAAAATATTACTTCCTCAGTTTATAATTGTTGATTATTTAAAATTAATTTAAGAGATTTTTAATTTTAAAATTAATTTAGATTCTTTTAATTTTAATCAATATAATGATAAATATTATAAATTGTCTAAAAATTATTATTCATTGTAAATTTTATTATTTCATAATTTTAATGAGTTATCGCTTTAAAAATGTCTCAAATTGACCTTTAAAATTCAATTTAAAAGATTTCTAAACTTATAATTGACATATATATTTTTAATTTTAATTAATACAATGATAAATATTATAAATTATTTAAAAAGTATTAGTCATTTTAAATTTTATTATTCCATAATTTTTGATGAGTTATCTTAATTTTTAGTTTGAAAATTTTTTAAATTGACTTTTAAAAGTTAAAAGAATGATTAAATAATGTAGAAATTGGAGAGTAGTATTAACCTTCTCTCTCCTCGACACAATAATAAAATAATACTCCTAGTATCAATTAATTTCCTCTCCTCTTTACAGCACTACTTCCTTTCTTACATCTATAGCAAACATAAACACTACTCCCTCTGTTCCTAAATAAATGTCGTTTAAGGTTTTTGTACATAGATTAAGAAAGTCATTTAATACTATCATTTAATAGTTAAAATATGTGTGAAATTCCATCACTACCCCTTTATGGGGAGTTGAAAACTATTAATACAAGAGAGAGCATTTTTTGGAACAATGAGAGAAGGTAGGGGTAATATAGAAAAAATAAATAATTTATTCCCCTAGAAAGTTGTAAACGACAAATAAATTAGAACAAATTTTTTCTTTTAAAACGTCACTTATTTAGAAATGGAGGGAGTACTACAAAAGAAACTGCTCTAGTTAAGGCCATGAAGCCATTAAGGATAAAACGTGAAGCAATATACTATAAAATTTTACTGAGCATAAAAGATGGAAGAAAAAAAGAGAGGATATAAATGTTGCACTATGTAGGTGTATTTAGCATCCATTAGTTTTTGCTCAAGTAAAAAAGAATTAACTAATTGAAACAAATCGTGCCTCAAAACTAATGGTCGACTTTTTCACCGGGGCCTAAATCCTAATTACACTTATGTTACATAAAATATAATTAAATTTATAATTTGGTCTTTAAAGAATTTGGGCTTACAATTTACTACATCAAGTATCTAATTTGATACAATTTAGCCCTCAATTTCAGAATCCGGTCCAAATTGGCATATAATAATATTTAATTTTAATAATTTAACATATAATAATTATTTATAAGGATTTAATATGTCAAAATAAGTATTTATACAAATTTTATACGAATTAGGTACTTGATGTAGTAAATTGTGAATTTGGTGGTACTTGATGTAATATAAGTGTTATTAGCCCGTATTGTATACGATATCTGGCCAATTTTGGCTGGATTCTGAAATTAGGGGCTAAATTGTATAAAATTAGATACTTGACGTAGTAAAGTGCAAACCCAAATTCTTTGATGGCCTAATCATAAATATGATAGTACTTCATGTAGTAAACTGTATTTAGTCCTTTTTCTCCAGCAATATGGAAGTATCAATAATCCGGTTTAGTTTTTCAGTGTGTTAAACCGATATATTGAATCTGAAACCAGTAGAATGTGAAACGTTTGAGAGAGGAGAAGAGAGAGAGTAAATATATTATTTTAAAATGTAAATTGATATTTTTACATACATGAAAATTGTTGCTATAGATTCTATAACGACGATTTTTACCGTCGTTATACATCTATAGCAACATTTTTCATATAAAAATATCAAAAAATCATATGAAAATATCAACTTCTTTTAAAATGGTCACCGTGTATTAATGTTTTAGTTGAATTTTAATTACTATTTCTGTTTTAGTTGAGTTAAATTATTTGTAATTAAGTTAAGTTTTTACTATTTTACTTCTGTGTGTGTACATAGATTTATGGTTATTAGTATTATTGATTTTCTATTGGAGAAAGAAGCTAAATTAGAATGTCAACGCAGCCTTCTGTAATAATGTCGACGACCAAGTCCCAAACACGTCACACAGATATCATCCATAACCTAGCCTTAAGAACTGCTTTTCTTGATTAGTTATCTTTTGTTTTTAAAATTTATTAAAATGTAATGTAGAATATATTCATACATTCTAATTGAAGTGATAACTAGAAAAAGGTGTAATGTCTGATGTAGGGCCCGTTAAACTAACATGCGTTCTTCTATATACTATTTTTCAACAAAAGAAAAAGGCCTCGTCTTTATCATTTGTTGAAAATTTGGCTTGGGGGACCATATTATATTACTGAATGAACCCACACAAATTAAATCATATGGCCGGCGATTAATTTAATTACAAGGTCTTGAAAAATTGGAGGGGCTAGATATTATAAATTCATATATGGCCCGCATTATAAATTCGCAAAAAATACAAGTCCACGAAACACGAGAAGGATACCTTTAATGATTAGGTGGTGCTGGTGGAGGATGACGGTGGTCGTCGTTGTAATAGTATCGGTGATGGTAGAAATGGTTGTATCGGACCCTCAAACAAATCTGCTAAACGAAGAGTGCAGTCAGTTCAAGACTAGTGACCCGTCGAATTTCTTCAGAGATTTTAACAAGACATTTGCTGATATCAGAGTGCAGTTATCAAACAATAGCAAATACTTTGCGACCGGATATCAGACGAATGTTTTTGGCATGGTTCAGTGCAGGAACTATCTCTCCAATGCAGACTGTGTGGCTTGCTTTGATGCCGGCTTGATTCTGATGAAACGCAACTGCCCTGATTACGATGGTGCTCATGTAGTATACGACGGTTGCTTCCTCAGGTTACTTGACTTTCTTTTACACATAGATCTTTACCTCTTAATTATTATATATGTCTTCCTTTAATTTGGCTAGCAAGCCTAAAATTATCTGATGTGGAAATTAATTACGGCAAGTGGTCTGGTATAAACACAAAAATCTAAATAAAGGAACAAAATCAATTTGCATTAGAGCTGCAAACAAACTCGACAGCCGAGCAACTCGAGCTCGGATAGTTTGCAGCTTGTTTGTCAGCCTGTGATATATGGAAATTGGTTGACCTCCCAAAGGCTTAAAATTAAAACAGATGGTGTAGGGTTTGATTCTTAACTTACCTTGAGAGCTTTTAATTATCTTTTGATAACAAGGTGATAATGAACTTTTTTGCTTTGTAAAGTCACATGTTCAATTTTAAAGCGTTGTTTTTTAGGAAAATTCCAAGAAAATGATAAAAATATATAAATCAAAAGAAAACAAGGGTGGTGGTATTTATGTAATGAACTTGAAGTTAATTATATGGCCTTTTCTTGTGTTGTATCAAATATGATAGCTTGCATAATTATGTACATAATCCATATTTTGTGGGGAAAATATATTCCTTACTCGTATGACTGTTATTGTTGCTCACCGCTACACTACACCAAGTAGATAATTAAACTAATGATCATAATCAAAAGAGATGTTCACTTTAATTATTAGCTCTAAATAAAGATATTATTTGGAAAAAGAGAGCTAGGTTACATAATCTTGCTAGATATAATTGTATGAAGGCGTAAAGAAGGTGGGCATATGCATAGCCAACTTTAATTTGTTTAATTTGTTCAAGGTACGAGGCGCACAACTTCTATAGTGAGGCTACTTTCCAAAGCAATTCTGGGATATGTAGCGCCAATCGAACCATATCTGAGGCAACTGCTTTCAATGCTGTGGTACAAGGGTTGTTAACGGATCTTCAAGTTGTCACACCCAAGATAAATGGTTTCTTTGCAGCGACAACAAGGAAAGTGGTTGGTGGTGGTACAACAGTGTATGCTGTGGCACAATGTGTCGAAACATTAAGCCAGACTGATTGCAAAAATTGCTTAACATTAGCATATAGCAACATACAAAGTTGTCCTCCTCAAGCAGGGGCAAGTTCTATCAATCTTCGATGTTTTATGAGATATTCAGACATTTCTTTTTTTACTGCTAACCAGACAACTGATATCACACCCTACCTACAAGGAGGAGGTGAGAACTCTTTACGTACACTATTCTCTTGCATGCATACACATATTTGGATATGTAATTTCATCCCCCCCCCCCCCCCCCCCTGCCCCCTTTACATTCGTGTATCATTCCTTGGGATTAGAACTTCATCCACTACAATTTTCACCTAATTTTATCAAACACACATTTAATGACACAAATATTGCATTAAGCGACAAAATATAAATCGTTGCAAATAATTGTGTCGTTAGAACCCTTGGGTTCAAACAATATTGTGTTGATAAAAGTGTATTAAAAGAAATTGAGTGAAAGGTGTAATAGAGAGAATCATAATTCCATTTCTTTGATAACATTAAAGTCAACTTGCCATATTTTCACTTTTTAACTTTTTTAAAATTGAGTGAAAGGTGTAATTTATTTAGTGATTTTGTATTTCACAGGAGGCTCAAGCACGAAGACAGCCATAATTGGGGGTGTAGTTGGGGGTGTAGGCCTTCTTTTGCTCATACTCGCTTTGATTTTAGGGTATCAATTATTTAGGAAGCGAACCGGAACTGAAACAGGTAACCAAGGTTGACTAACATGGATTTTTATCTCAAAAAATTGGGAGATTAAGTTTTATTTAAGCTAAATTTGGAACTATTTCAAGTTGCCAAATATATCATACATACAATATATTTCCAATTAAGTAATCCTTTCGTAATGGTGAGACACTATTATCAGTCTATCATTTATTCTGGATTAGAATCCATTCCATTACACTAATACTCTAATTTTCTCCAATACAAATTTAGCGTACAAATATTATATTTAGTGACAATTGTTTGCGACGAATTTAGTTTTTTTGCAAATGTCGTATTTGTGTCGCTGAATATGTATTGAAAAAATTTAAAACATGTGTAATAGAGGGGATCCTAATCCATTTATTCTATTTTGGTACCTTACGCGAATTCTTTGTTTATCTTTTTTTTTAGCGTTTGATATGGATACTATTATGAAGTAATGGATATGTTTTTAAAAAAATAAAAAATTCTTTGTACCAGGTGATATATTAGGGGTAACCAAGTTGCAAGGGCCAGGGATTTACAATTACAAAGATTTGAAATCAGCGACGAATAATTTTAATGAAGAATACAAAGTAGGAGCAGGAGGTTTTGGAGATGTATACAAGGTAATCTCCTCCTATTCTCCCACATATTTAACTGGTTTGTCCATAATTACAAAATCCATCATCTTCTGACCATTACCTTTACTTTTTCTTCCATGTTTAACCATAATTTCTTACTCATTGCAATATTTGTGTGCTTCACTTTATGGTTGTGGGTATTTTTTGGTTCTCAATGAACAGGGCGTTATAAAGAATGGGGATATAGTTGCAGTGAAGAAACTTGCCATAACTACAAGCAGAGGGAAGGAAGAATTTGAGAGTGAAGTACGGCTTATAAGTAATATTCATCATCGAAATATCATTCGTCTCCTTGGACGTAGTGGCAAAGGATCAGACCTACTTCTTGTCTACGAATACATGGCAAACGGAAGTCTTGATAGATTTTTATATGGTATGTAGGCCTGGACTTTCTAGTATTATATTATATACCGTCCGAATATTAAGCTTACTACTTATTGAACATATCTTGCTTATCTCTATTAGTGACGGACTGGACAACGATTCGGTCCGTCGCTATATATAGAACCACCGTCTTAGCTTTTAGCGACGGACCAAACATATAGCGACGGACCGAATCATTATTCGATCTGTCGCTAAAAAGGATGAACAAAGTATGTTAGATAAGGGATGAGCTTAAGATCGGGACCGATATTATATATATATAAGGACGTTCATAATATGCTCATCATAAATAAATTAATGATTGCAATATCTTATTCAATTATTGCATGTTTGCTGGCCTCAAAATATAATTAAATTTCTCAACTTTTTCAATAAAAGAATCAAATATATAAGAATATATCTATGTCCATGAATATTCAATACCACGTTCAAAGGTATACGCGGTACGCAATTGTATAATACTCGGCCAGTATACCTTTGTTTGCGTCTTCACATATAGCACTAGATGTGAATATAAATATACTCAAGAATATATAATAGTGAAAACATAATAAATCATAATAAATAAACATTTTTAAAATATTCATGTCAAATAATCAGCTGGTAAACTACACAGAAAAGTTGAACAAAGCACGAATTTTAATACATGGAATATTGAGTAATTTTTAAATACTAACTTCCACAACATGCATCAGGGACCACTCCACAAAAACAAGTGGTCCAACCTACCACCAAGATCAAGTTAGAACTAACTATGCCTAAAATAAAATTCGGAGTAAATAACATTTATATTAAATAAAAGGAATAGCCCGAGGAAGATAGCGATTTTGATGCATCACTTTTCAACTTTCCCTTGCTACCCGTTTCTGACTTAAATTTTCTTTAGCGACAGACCATATCGTCTCACCCTACTTTCCCCCATTAACATAAAACCGTCACCTACTTCCCCCATAAACATAAAACCGTCACTGTTGGATAATACCTATTAATATGTTTTATCATAGAAACATATTAATAGGTGTTGCACTTACATATATATATATAGCAGTAGTTCTCCAACGGAATGGTCAGATTAACGGATCAGCCTTTAGCGACGGATCGTCTGTCGCTAAAGACCGGGTCCGCTAATGCACTGAACAAATCCGTTGGAGAACCCCTTGTATATATATATATCGAGATCGAGATCGAAGCATACCTTTATCCAACTCACTCACGAAGCTTACCCTCCTTTTAGCGATGGACCGACGACGATTCGGTCATATATAAACGTCGTCTATACTTTTAGCGGCGCTATATGTTGTCCGTCGCTAAAAGTATAGACGACGGTTGTATGATCGAACCATCGCCGGTCCGTCGCTAAAGGGGGTGAGCTCGAGTGAGTTAAATAAGTGTAAGCTCTTGATCCTTCTTATATATATATATATATATATATATATATATATATATATATATTGTTGATAATTAAATATTAGATAAATTGCACTTGTCTTGTTCAATATAAACCATCTATATATATTTGTTCGATTAGAAGCTCTTACTCTAAATATAACCCTTTCATTCAACTTGGTAAAATAGATTTCTTTTTATTTCATATTTAACTCAAGATCGATATTTCTTTTGGTTGTTTCTTTCTCTTATGTAAAGATTATAGTAATCTTAGAAACTATGAGGATAGAGAGAGGAGGGGGAATTGACGAAAAACCATAATTCAAAAAATTGAAACTGCAATTTATTAAATGTATTTTCTTTAAAGTAATTATTATTATTGACAGGTGAAAAACGTGGAACTCTCAACTGGAAACAACGGGTTGATATAATCTTTAGTATTGCTAGGGGTCTTGCCTATCTACATGATCAATTCCATTTATGTATCATACATCGAGATATAAAATCCAGCAATATTCTACTCGATGATGATTTTCAGCCCAAAATTGCAGATTTTGGGTTGGCAAGGCTTCTGCCTAATAATCAAAGTCATCTTACTACTAGATTTGCAGGAACCTTGTAAGTTCAATTAACGATCAGTTCACTGGCTCATGACATTTTTTTTTTGTTTTTTCAAAATTAGACGCAATGGTAGCTCAGTACACGACATGCAAAACCACATGTAAATAGTGGGAATTCCTTAATAAAGATTAATCTAATTCATCAGGGGTTACACAGCACCAGAGTATGCAATCCATGGACACTTATCTGAGAAAGTTGATACGTACAGTTTTGGTGTTGTGGTCCTTGAAATTATAAGCGGCCGAAGGTGCAATGACATGAAAAACGAGCATGTCAGCGAATCCCTCCTTGAATATGTGAGTTTTTAAACTTTTGCTTCTTTTGAAAGCTGGAATTACAGTGTGTAGTCGAATTGATTATCAGAACATATCCAATATATTTATTTGAAAGTGAAGTAGTCTTATATGATTATTTGCTAAGTTTGTTGTGGCATGATGATATAACAGGCATGGAAGTTGTACGAGAATGATGTGCATTTGAAATTGGTTGATGAGACTTTAGATCCAAATGAATATAAGGTCGAAAATGCTAAGAAGATGATAGAAGTTGCTTTGAGGTGCACTCAGTCACCAATTTCTTTGAGGCCAACAATGTCTGAAGTAGTTGTTTTGCTTATAAATGATCGATCATTGGAGCAAAAACCACCGAGCAAGCCAACCTCGGTCCACTCAAATAACATGATCATCGGCGACAACATGTCCACATCTACTCTATCTTCATCCAGTGCCACTGCTACTTTTTCCAAGTTCACTGCTCGTTAGCAAATTTTATCTTAATTAATATATAGTACTATAGGTTGAATATATATATATATATATATATATATATATATATATATATATATCATTTTAATTACTAGTGTAAAATTTGAAGCATGTGAAAAAACTTATTTTTACATATATTATACCCAACAAAAGAAGTATTTTGTAATTATACATAATATTCTTAAGTAATGTTATGAGTCTCAAATGACATGATATTTAATATTATAATAATAATTTATGGCATAATCAATCAAATGAGTTTTACCCAGTCAATATTATGGTGACATATTATTTGAGAAATTTTTTTAGATTAAAATTTTGAGACAACCAGCGTCAACTTATTCTTAATAGTGATGTTAGGTACTAGAGTATATTAGTGTAAGGATAATTAAATAGAAATAATGTTGAATAATATTAAAGAAAATGTGGTGAAAGTGACAGAGATAATTAGTTAGAGATATATTGAATTATCAATAGATCTCATGCGAGCATATATATATATATATATATATACAGAAATGATTAAGTAAGGGATTCCTTACTTTCTTAAAATGAGGGACTTTTTTTTTTTTTTTTTTGCTTTTTTTTTTTTAAAACAACTAAAAAAAAGTTTAATATTTATGGGCTGAAATTTTTTCATATCTGATGTTTTTGGGTGTGATTTGAGTGCATATAACAAAACATGTATGTACGATGGATCTGTATATACATGTTTTTGTTATACGCACTCAAATCACACCCAAAACATCAGATATGAAAAAATTCAGTTTTTTTTTAGTTGTTTTAAAAAAAAAAAAGCAAAAAAAAAAAGTCCCTCATTTTAAAAAAGTAAAGAATCCTTTACCTGATCCTGATATATATATATATATATATGACAAACGAGGTGCCAACTTGTATTTCTACTCCTATTATTTCTGTCTTCCGGGACTGTTAAACAAATGATATTTTGTAATGCTTTATTAAACCACTTTTGATTAATAAAAACAAATCTGTTGAATTTTTCTCCATAGCTGCTGTTCAACAGCAAGAAAGAAGAAAAAGGACGAAAGAAAAAAAAAACTAAAAACTGAAAAGTTCAAGCTTCCTACTCTGACTAGTAGCTAAGAAATTAAGAACAAAAAAATATTAGTAAATAACTAACTACTGCGCCGTTCTTTTTGGCTGCTTGGATTCCATTCTTACTTTATGTAGGCTGATTTTCCTTCCTCTCTTAAATCAGCACTTGGCAGCTCATCTGATTACTCTACGATTTACTGATCTTAGACCGTGTATATTTAGAATTTACACAGCTGTATACTTTCATTTTTTTTATTTTAAAATATGTATTTTTTTGGTCTTTTATCATCAAGTCCTAGTGGCTTACAAAATAAAATGAAATTTATGTGTCTTATATTTGTTCAGTTAATTGAGATGTTAGTTTTTTCCAAAAATTCATTTTGTACCAATTTAACAACTATTGAAAACAATTATATCCCAATTATTTTACACGACAATTAACAATAATTTAAAACAAGACAATTTACAAAGTTTATATAGTCATTATATTCCCAATAAATCATCATACGTACATATATTGTCCCAAAAACATAACTCACTAATTTAACAACAGTAAAACACAAATATATCTCAATTATTATCCACAACCATTTATCAATAGTTTAGCAAGAAACAATTTACAAATTGTGGGCAAGAAAATCGTACCTTGCTAGGGTTAGGGTTTTGTGTTGGCTGAGGAGGAGAGAAATTCACGAAAACTACGGAATTGATTGATTGATTGAAGAGGAGAGAAGAACAGGTGAGCTTAGGCACATGTTTTCAGAAAAATTTCAGAAATACCCTTTAATCATTAGAATAATGCCTATATTGCCCTGTTTTTCTAGCCACCAATCTAATCTCTCAATCAATTTCCAAAACAAGCTGCCTCCACAAGCTTTCTGCCTCGGGACCCGTGGAGGCTTCTCTCAGGCTTCGCCTATTTATTTTTGACTTTTTCGTCTTCATTCCATTAGGTTATGTGAACCTTAATTTGCACATTTAATGAGGTCGCGGAACCCTAATTGTACATTTAATTCAATTAGGTCATGTGAACCCTAATTTATACTTGGGCTCACACAAATTATAGTCACTTTTTTCCAAAAAATAACATGCATATATATATATATATATATATATATAGAGAGAGAGAGAGAGAGAGAGAGACATAGTTGCTAATTTTTACTAAAAGTTCACATGAATATATTTGTCTATAAGAAATTTTTTAAAATAGGTCACAATATTTATTTATTTTAAAAAAAATGAAAATAATCTTACAACAATTTTACGTGGTTACACCGCTAAGAACTTGAAAAATCCTTATATTTTGTTGAAGTAGCAGCAAGACTATCCTATTCTTTCCTCTTCTTCTCGATATAGATCTGATATAACTTCCTGCTAGAGCTTCTAGCGTCAGTGAATAATTAAATGGAGGGCACTGCAGTAATTTTTCAGGACCGCTATAAGTTGTACCAGCAGCCATCAAATTAAACAGTAATTTTTCGGACCGTTAGAAAGAGTAAGTTTGCCGCCATTGAAGTAGAATTCAATCACAACCCTTTGAACAGTAACGGCCCTGGGCTAAAGTCCAAGGTGTCCGGACTTTAGGCTCAAAATTTTTTAGGACCCCCTTTTCTCCATTTTTTAGTGCTTTGAATGATGCTTTGAAAATATTGAAAAAGTCGGTTATTATATTTGGTATTCTTTCGTATTTATGTTTTTTTATTCAGAGAAAATTCATAATTTTTTTATACCTATCTTAATAGCAATTCGCAAAGGACCTAAATTTTTTTTTATTGTTTTAGGCCCTGAAAAACTCAGGACCGACTCTGCCTTTAAATATCATAATAAACAATCATATATGTGATTGTTAGAATAGTGTACCCACCAACCAATTATGACGAATAAGCTCCCTATTTATATTAGACTTGGAATATTAAACATTCTAAAGTATAATATAAGTTGCTTGTATGGGTCTCGCAGAATAATGTCCATATCTTAAGAAAGAAAATGACGGCTCCGTATTATAACTAACACCGTTAACACACATTAAGTTAGAAAATGGGAACATGAAAGGCTGTGAGCCCACCTGCAGGCCAAGACCCAGTCCATGTTCAAACACTATAGATTTTAAATTGGGAGCAATAATTAAGTGACAGTGGGGAAATGAAAATTGACAGGCATTGAGCTGGACTTTTAGGTATTTTCTGCGGTAATGGAGAAGACAATCTTGTTATTTTGAAAATGACATTGTGGAAAAGATATTCCTTGACTTGTTCAAATTAATGACCACTATGAGTTTGTGCACAAATAAATTTCTAATTAAGCAATAATGCTTTCGATAACTGAAAAATACTTCTACTAGTGGTTAAAAATGAGACATCACTCGATTTTAATCACCAACTCAACTCATGTAATATAACTAGTTACAAGTTATTTTGTATTATTATTTTTTTGTAATTAATATTATTTTTATCTTCATAGTATTAATGATACATATTTATGTTTAAAATTTAAATTTTAAATCTCCTTTCTGATCATACCATATCTCATATTTTGTTCCATATACTCTCTCTGTTCCTAAAAGATTGTCGTTTAAAGTTAATGCACACAGATTAAGAAATATAATTAATACCTAGCGAAAATACTATACTACCCTTATTAATTGTCTCAACCAATTATTCCTCTTTCAATGTTTCTTATTCAATTCAACCAATTAACTTCTTATTCAACCAATTACTACTTGGATTATAACATTAAATTGAATAAGAATCATTGGGAAGGGAAGAAAACTTTAAATAGAAGAAAACTTTAAATAAGGGTAAAGTAGGGAAAAAGTAGCTAATGTGTATTGATAAATTCAAAACGACAATATTTTTAGAACAAAAATTACTTCCTAAAATGACAATTTTTTAGGAACGGAGGGAGTAATATACTTTTGTCATAGTTACTTATTTGTATTAAATCCTTTAAATATCAATATATAAAATGTCATACTGAATTAAACACAAAATAGAAGAATTGTTTACATCCACCAAAATTGAGATAAGGTCTTCCAAGCAGGTATATATATATATATATATATATGGTCCTGGATCAAGAAAGATACTTTATTCAATTCATCCGAAATTACTTTTTATCGCTTTTAGCGGCGGACCCGGCGACGGTTCGGTCATATAACCATCGTCTATACTTTTTAGCGACGCTTATATGTTGTCCGTCGCTAAAAGTATGATTTACAACAGATGATATGAATATCGCTATCGCCCGATCTCGTCGTCAAAAGCGGTTGAGTTCGAATGAGGCTAGATAAGGGTTAAGCTTCTTGATCTCGCTTCTATATATATATATATATATAGTACATGAGTACTGGTTAACTAATTTTCTCCTTTTGTGTGATCGGAATCCACCTGACTTAATCGTTACTTACCATCATGTGTAGTCATAAAACAACGATGGGGTGGTGGATGATGGCGGTGGCGGCGGGGGTCTTTGTATCGCCGGTAAGGTCAGACGCCCAAACTACTCTGCTAAACCAAGGGTGCAGTCAATACAACGCTACCAACGTATCGGAATTCTTTGGAAATCTTAACACGACCTTGCGCAACATAAGAAGCGAGATATCCGTAAATAAAACACACTTTGCCACCGGACAGCAGGCAAGGACCACCAATCCTGTGTATGTCATGTTTCAGTGTAGGAATTATCTCTCCAATGCAGACTGCCTCGCTTGCTTTGACGTTGCTTCTAAACAGATTCGCAACTGCTCACTTGCCAATGGTGCTCGTGTCATTTTTGATGGCTGCTTCTTGAGGTAACTAACTTTAATTTCTTAATTTTTCCCATCAATCGATTATCGATATATATCTCATGCATGATCACTACTCATATATATTATATATGCAACCTAAATTTTTTGGGAATCCAAATTTGCCATATTAATCTATAAACATCATTTGGAGCTCTTATTGAAAATCATTTTGTCAGATTTTCACTCTTTTTTTGGTTCGAGTCCGAGACAATACAAAAAGTCATTCCCTCGTGCAAATAACGGGATGTAGTAAAATTATTATATTATTATTTATTATTAAAATTTTATAGATATTTATCGTATTGTTTTTATAGTTTATTTTTATAGATATTTCATTAAATTAAATTTTGAATTATATGATTGCCGTCCTAAATAAATTGTTTTCGGTTTAAACTGTAATATATAAGTAATATAATAAAAATTTACTTCAAATTTAAAATATTATATTCATCTGTTTTTAAACTCACGATTGAACGACTAAGCTACTCATTGCTGGAGCAGTGGGCTTCTGAAAAAAAAAAAGTAGGGTCACACTGCCTCGGAGTGAATTTCATCGTAATTTCATTTTATCTTATCTGATTTTAACACACGCGCGGAGAAGATCTCTCCGCTGCGTGTCAAGATTTATTTAATCATGAAATAAATTTACTATAAAATTCACTTCATACTAACCACTACCATCACATTGGCAACAACATATTGATGTTTATTTTCTATCAACCAAAATTAAAGCCCTTCTTTGACAGCTGACATGGTTGTCTACTTATTCTCCCACCTAATTAATACGGTTTGTTTTTCTGTTATTCTTCTATGGAGTAATATTTTTTCACTTAAAAGGAAAAAGTAATGTTACATGACTAGCTTAAAATTCATTGTCTTGTATAAAAAGGTAAAAAGGGTGTGTACAAAAAAAATTATAGGAGGTAAAAAGGGTTGTAATAGTGACTGTACAAAAGTTTCTTACTAATTAATTCTTGTGTTGCTTAAAGGTACGAGAGCAACGGCTTCTATAATCTGGCTACTCTTCTAGGAAATACTGGGATATGTAGCAATCGGAGTGTAGGAAATCAAACTGTATCCGAGACAACATCTTTTAGTGCTGTGGTGGAAGGGCTGTTAACCGATCTTCAAGTAGCCACACCTAGGATAAAGGGTTTCTTTGCAGCCACAACAAAGCCAGTGGTTAATAGTAATGCAACAGTTTATGCTGTGGCACAATGTGCCGAAACAGTAAGCGAGGCTGAGTGCAGGAATTGCATGAATGTTGCGTATGGCAACATACAAAGTTGTCCTCCTCGTGCAGAGGGAACTGCTATTGATGCTGGTTGTTTTATGAGATACTCCAACGCTCCCTTTTTTGCGGCTAACCAGACAACTAATATTAAACGCTACCTACGAAAAGGTGAGACATGTTCCTCTTCTCCAATGAATTTTCCCTTCGATATCTCAAGTGTAATAAACCCTTCTTTCTTTCTTTTTATCGTTGTTGATATTATTAGAGCAAAAAAATGATGTTTTATGAGTATGAAGTTTTGTTTAAACAATTAAAAAAGTGTCGCTAAATGTATATTTGATCTAATTACAATATTATTTTTGCTCTGACAATATCAAATACCTTTTTTATTCCAATATATATGATGTAATCGGCTTTTAGATTGCGGGTTCTTGGTTGGAATTAATTTCTCTACTTAATTTCATCTTGGATAGACTAATTATATACAAAATGAT
The DNA here is from genome assembly GCA_020205605.1 of Panax ginseng. Classification (NCBI taxonomy): domain Eukaryota; kingdom Viridiplantae; phylum Streptophyta; class Magnoliopsida; order Apiales; family Araliaceae; genus Panax; species Panax ginseng. Next base: position 150,821,983 of record CM035134.1, read on the forward strand.
CTACAATTTTAGGAGCACTATTGTTTCTTTTGTTCCAAATATAACTATTGCTAGAATACTTGAAGCTTAAAGAACTTTTACCGGCTATCATGTATAGATAGATAGTATGCTTCCTTGCGGAACCTTTATTGTCGACCATCTAATAATTTTTGCATTATGAAAGACTGTAATTAGAGATTTTGTACTTCATATATAGGAGGAGGTTCAAGCAAGAAGAAAGCCATCATTGGGGGTGTTGCTGGTGGCGTAGGCCTTCTTTTGCTCCTACTGGCTTTGTTTTTATGGTATCAATTGTCAAGAAAGCCAAAGGTAGCTCGAAGAGGTAACTAAGGTTCACTTATATGCATCTATATTCATAAATTTTGGGTGATTTTCATTTTTAAGCTCAATTCCAAGATACTATTAGACAAATAGATGTAAATTATACCAAACAATTTGGGTGATTTCCATATATGACTATCTCGGTTTATCTAGAATTCAAGTTGGGCATCTTATCATAATTCTTGTTTCTCTTAAAGATTTTTACAGATACTAGTATAAATTAATGAATATGTGTAAATGTTACCCTCTATACCAGATCATGTCCTAGGGTCAACTGAGTTGCAGGGGCCAGTGACTTACAACTACAAAGAACTGAAATCAGCAACAAAAAATTTTAGTGAAGAATATAAACTCGGAGAAGGAGGTTCAGGAGATGTATATAAGGTAATCTCCTTGCATTTCTCTTTATTTATTTGATCGTGTTCTTCCAAAATCTGCAATCCATTTTGTTACACATTAATTGTTTACCGGTAAATCACTTTACTGTTTGTGACATCTATTTTGATTATGTAATTGAGCAGGGCATTGTAAAGAATGGAAATATAGTTGCAGTGAAGAGACTAGCTCTAACTACAAGTAAAGCAAAGGCAGAATTTGAGAGTGAAGTTAGGCTTATAAGTAATGTTCATCACCGAAATCTCATCCGTCTCCTAGGATGTAGTAGCAAAGGACCAGAACTGCTGCTTGTCTACGAATACATGGCAAACGGAAGCCTTGATAGATTCTTATACGGTGAGTTAGTTAGCCTCAACCCTTCACTCCTTTAGCTCATAATATGTTCATCACCGGAACTTTTCGAACTAAACAGATGTAGTTAATTCTTATTGGGATTTTATTTGAAGTTGTATGAAACATTCATAAATATATTTCCATTTCTAGTATTAAACTGTATGTAATGCCAAGTAAATTTCATTACTGAAAGGTGGAAAGCGGGGGACTCTCAACTGGAAACAACGGTTTGATATAATCTTTGGCACAGCTAGGGGTCTTGCTTATCTACATGAGCAATTTCATGTACGTATCATACATCGAGATATAAAGCCCGGAAATATTCTACTTGATGATGATCTTCAACCCAAAATTGCGGATTTTGGGTTGGTAAGGCTTCTACCTGAGGATCAAAGTCATCTTAACACTAAATTTGCTGGGACCTTGTAAGTCGAATAAACAATCACTTAATTACTTTATGACTTTATTTTTTTGTTTCACAATCAAACGCAATCCACATATGTAGATATATAGACCTAATAGATCGAATTTATTACTAAAGATTAATCTTGTACAACAGGGGTTACACAGCACCAGAGTATGCAATCCAAGGACAATTGTCTGAAAAAGTTGATACCTACAGCTTTGGGGTTGTGCTTCTTGAAATTGTAAGTGGTCGACGGTGCAATGAAACAAACATCGAGTCTGACACTGAATTCCTCCTTGAACATGTAAGTTCTAATTAATAATAAGCAATAAAATTTTGTTTCTTTTGGAATTTGAAAGGTTCTAATTAATGATGGTGACAACATATAATTATATTTTTCAAAGTCAGATGATTATTTTTGAAACTTAAATTATATCTAATATTTTCTAAACTTATAAACTCATCTATTATGGTATAATAGGCCTGGAAGCTGCACGAGAATGACATGCATTTGAAGTTGGTTGATGAGACGTTAGACCCCGATGAATATAAATCTGAAGATGCTAAGAAGATCATAGAGATTGCTCTAATGTGCACCCAATCACCGGCTTCTTTAAGGCCAACAATGTCTGAAGTTGTTGTTTTGCTTATAAGTGATCGGTCGCTAGAACAAAGACCGCTAAGTAAGCCTACCTTTGTCCATTCAGATAACAGGATTCGCGATGACTCATCTACGCCATCAATTTCCAATGCCACTGCTAGTTTTTCGGAGTTCAATGGTCGTTAGCTGCAAATTCCTTAATGTGGCGCCATGAATTGAATCTTCAAGTCATTTGATCGAAAACAACATAAGAATATTGAGACGCTCAAGTCACCAAAGTTTATCTTATTTGGGATCGTTTTTATTGTGTGTAAAATATGAGGCGTGTTAAAACCTTCTTCTTTTTTCTTATATATTCTACGGTTCTACCAAATATTCTGAAAGTGATGTAATGTTATTAATATATTTCAATAACGTGGTCATTTGTCAAAATTATAAAGATGTTTAAATGCTTTGATCTCACAAACCACGTGTGTGTTTCTGATATTGAATCAATTTCCTCCTGAAAAAATGTAGTACATGAATGATTGTGTTTTTATGATCATACCAAACTTGGTTATTTGGTTAATTATGTATGTGAACTTGGACTTGCAACGTTATAATATGGGTAACAGGCGCTTTATTATATGAGCTAATCTGAGCTTGAATATTGTGTTATATCATACTTGTGCTAAACCAAAGTATGCTAGCTTTTGTATTGAAAGTATTTGCTGTAGAACTTTGCCAAACAAGCATTTTTAGTGAATGAATCAAGAACAACAATTAATTTTGAATTGAGAATGGGTCCATATCATAGTTTAGGAGACTTCTTGCTACGGATCCGTTTTTGTCTGTGATAATTAAAAGCGGGCAAATAAGAGGCAAATGTTGGACAAATTTCCCAACATTTGTTTCTTATTTAGGAGGCATGAAATTAAGCCATGTAGACTTCTTCCTCAAGATCACCATGCAGGAAAGCATTGTTGACATTCATATGATATGAGTATATAAAAACCAACCCTTGATAGCTGCAACAGCAATGAGAACTCTCGCAGTTATCATTTTAGCTACTAGAGCAAAATGTCTCAAAGAAATTCAACCCCTCAGTGCATGTGTAAACTTTTTTGCCACTAGCCTAGTCTTGTATCTCTCAACTGTTCCATACGGTTTATATTTGACCTTGTATAACCATTTGCAGCCTACTACCTTTTTTACCAGGAGGACGAAATATCACAGTCCAACTGGTATCTCGTTAGCTTCTAGAGCAGTGATTTCAGTTACCACTACCTGACACCAATGATCTTATTTGACGGCTAATTAATTGTTAGTTGTGGGTTTAGGTGTGATAATATATAGTTGCAGTAAGATACTTAATATAAGATCGAGAAAAACTATCATAAGATAAATAGTTTGCTAAAGGATATGATGTAGAGTTGTCTGATGGAGTATGTGTAAAAACAAGGGCAGTGATAAGATAAACTGGAAATCCTGTTTAGTTCTGATAGAAATAATGTTCTCAGGTGGTAATGATTCTAGTGGTAAATTTTCTTTAATTCTAACTAATTTTCCTCATGACCCATTCCACGAGCTCCCCCTAGGCTTTCATGCATGTTGAAATACATCATTAATAGTAATAGTAAAGGTTCTCTAAAAAAGCATATATATATATCATGATGGTTTAATGTGATTGAGATTTATTTATAAATATTTTACATATTATAAAAAAAATATTTATAACTTTTATTGTGAATAGATAAGATGACATACCTATAATTAATAGAAATGATGGAATAATTGATTAGTGTTTTTATTCGCAACAAATATAAACATATTTAATTTGTAATATAAATCTTTTATATTAGTAACATACGTAGCACGGATCTTCTTTTTTCACACAACACAATAAGTAAATTAGGAAACTGAAGTTGACCGTTGATTTTTGAGGTCTTTATCATGTGTGGGACATTTAGGCTTAATTAGAGGGACCAGATAATAATGTATCCACAGAAAATCACATTCCCACTACCACTTTGCAAAAATTTCTCTCAAGTCCACCAAACTTGAGGGATCTGGATACCAATGACAAGGTGGTTGCGGGGGCCATGGTGGAGGATGGTGTTGATAATCCTCCTCGTCGTCGTTGTGTCGATGATGATAGAACCGGCAATATCAGACCCCCAAACTAATCTGCTAAACGACGCGTGCAGCCAGTACAACTCTACAGACGTGTCGGATTTCTTCAGCTATCGCAACACCACCTTTGCCAACCTCAGAAGAAAGTTATCTGACAAAAACAACACTACACACTTTGCCACCGCACAAGAATCGGGTATCTATGCCATGGCTCAGTGCAGGAACTACCTCTCCTATGCAGACTGTTTGGCTTGCTTTGATGCTGCCGTCTCTCTCACACAGAGCTGCTCCGCTGACGGTGGTGCTCGTGTCATATACGAAGGTTGCTTCCTCAGGTAACTAACTACCTTATGCACCTTTAGCGTCAAAACTATTACACCGTAAAATTCATAGCAAATTCTAGCTACACAATAAAATTTGTTGCAACAACTGTGTCGCTAAAAGTATTATTTATGTTTCTAAAATGTGTATTGGGGAAATTGAGGGATAGGTATAATGGAGAAATTCCTTGTACCCAAATACTTTAAATAGCACCTTTAGTGACAACTTGTAGGAAAGTGTCGCTAAAAATATGCTTGTATTATTTGGTCTTTGGTCGGTACCCATTTTACTCCTCTCTTTTGCTTTCTTATGGTTGTGCGTCCTATGCAGCCTGAATTATTGGCTGGGGGAATTACTGCAGTGTAAATTACAAATACCTGAAGTAGCACCTTAATTCTTGTTTTTTTTAAGGTATGAGGCCCACGACTTCTATGACGTGGCTACTCTTCAAGGCAATACTGGGAAATGTAGCAATACGACTGTATCTGAGGCAACTGCATTTAATACAGTGGTAGAAGGGTTGTTATCGGATCTTGAAGTTGCCACACCCAAGATAAATGGTTTCTTTGCCGCGACAACAAGGAAAGTGGTTAGTGGTGGACCTGGTGGTGCAAGAGTTTATGCCGTGGCACAATGTGCCGAAACAGTAACCCAAAGTGTGTGTCAAAATTGCTTGAAAGTTGCAGTTAGCAACATACAAAGTTGTCCTCCTCAAGCAGGCGGAAGTTCTATCGATGCGGGTTGTTTTATGAGATACTCCTACACCTCCTTTTTTGCTGATAACCAGACAACTGATATCACACCCTACCTAAAAGAAGGTGAAACCTCAATTAATCATGTTCCCCACCATGTACATACTTATATATGTGATTTCATGTTTCTTTCCTTGTATTATTTTGGTTTGCACATATTTATTTCAAATGGACCTTTTGCTAGAAGCTTAGAAAAGTATTATTAATTTGGCCATTTATCATTCCTTGCAGAATCTTAGAAAGTCATATAAGTTCACTTTTAACTTTTGCAATATGAAGGACCATGTAATTAGTGATTTTGTACTTCACAGGAAGTTCAAGCAATAAAACGATCATCATTGGGGGTGTAGCTGGAGGTTTAGGCCTTCTTTTGCTCATACTTGTCTTGCTTTTATGCTGTCGTTTATTAAGAAAGCCAGAGGGAGCTGAAACAGGTAACAAATTAAGATTCACTGGCAGAGATTTTACAATTTTGGGTGATATATATATTTAAGATTCTTTTTAAAGTTAAATTTGAAACTACTACAAGAAGTTGCCAAAATTGATGATTAAAGCCAATCAGTTTATCCTAAAATCAAGTTTGCTACCTAGCTTAATTATCTGAATTTTTGGTTTATCCTTTATTATTCTAATGCTAGGTATAGTAACTACTTACAAGTATGAATTAATGAATACGTTATTGTTTAATTTCATCTGTACGTACGTGCCAGGTAATATATTAGGGGTAACCAAGTTGCAAGGGCCAGTGAATTACAAATACAAAGATTTGAAATCAGCAACAAAGAGTTTTAGTGAAGAATATAAAATAGGAGCAGGAGGTTTTGGAGATGTATATAAGGTAGTCCCTGGCCCACCCACCCACCCACCCACCCACACATACATATATATATATATATATATATATATATATATATATATATATATATATATATATATATATATGTCGGATCAAGAAGATACTATATATTCACTTCACCCCCTTTTAACGACGATTGGCAGTGACGGTTCGATCATCTACAACCGTCGTCTCTACTTTTAACGATCTTTATATATGTTGTCCGTCATAAAAATATAGACGACGGTTGTATGGCTGAATCGAACCGTCATTAGATCCGTCACTAAAGGGGGTGATTCGATTAAATTAGATAAGGGTTATGCTCTTGATACTCGATCTATATATATATATATATATATATATATATATATATATATATATATATGTTTTTTCTATATTCTAACAATAATCACCTTTGCCATTTTTCTTCGATCATTTCCTTCTCATTGCAATATCCGTTGGTTCTTGGTATACTATGTGAATGAAAAGGGTATTATAAAGAATGGGGATATAGTTGCGGTAAAGAAACTTGCTATAACTACGAGCAGAGGGAAGGCAGAATTTGAGAGTGAAGTACGGCTTATAAGTAATGTTCATCACCGGAATATCATTCGTCTACTTGGACGTAGTGGCAAAGGACCAGAGCTGCTTCTCGTCTATGAATACATGGCAAACGGAAGCCTTGATAGATTCTTATATGGTGAGTTAGCATTAACTATATATCTAGTCTTAAACAATTAGGAGTAGTTCATAATATGTGTGTTGGGTAAAATGTGATTAAACACGTTTTTACACTTCACCACGTGTGGTTAAAAAGACGTCATTTAACCCCCTGTGATTTTAAAAAAGTCCAATTTAACGATGAGTGCAATCCACTCGCCCATAAGAGAGTGGATGGCCTTTTGACTGCTAGATTCCTTATTCAAAGTACTAAAATGCCCTCTTTGACTTTTATTTAACATACAAACACTTCATTTTATCTTGAATCTTGTTTTTCTCAATTCTTTTAATTAATTAGTGTTAATAGATAAAATAATTACTTTGACTTTTATTTAACACACAAACACTTCATATTATCTTGAATCTTGTTTTTCTCAATTCTTTTAATTAATTGGTGTTAATAGATAAAATAATTAGAATAAATATTAGTTACATATTATTGTTTATGAAGACACGTGATTATTTATTTATAAAATTAATGAAAATTGAGATTAAACTTTCAATTACAAATATATTAACCATAACTAAATCTAACATCAAATTGCAATCTCTAACTATATATATATATATATATATATATATATATATACGTCGTAATTAATTACCTCATAGAATTTAAAGTAATATTTAATTATTATTTTTCACTTTTTTACAAATGTTAATATTATTTTAATATTGTGCTTTAATTAATAATTGAATTCTTAGTCACTAAGTTGTTAGTTGTTACTAACTAGCTTGTGTTTTGGCAACTCATGTTGCAAGCTAATTTAGTCATCGATCGTTTGTTGCAAATCATGCATGATATGGACGTGGTAAATTAAATGAATTTTAACTTCAAGTCAATCTTGACTTGATTATTGGCATGCATAGCATAGGGTATGAAAGTGTAAATTAAATGAATTTTAACTTGGATCAAGTATGTAATCCAAAGTAAATTTCATTAATTTGGCAGGTGAAAAACGTGGAACTCTTAGCTGGAAACAACGGGTTGATATAATATTTGGGACAGCTAGGGGTCTTGCCTATCTACATGACCAATTCCATTTGCGTATCATACATCGAGATATAAAATCCAGCAATATTCTACTCAGTGATGATTTTCAGCCCAAAATAGCAGATTTTGGGTTGGCAAGACTTCTATCTGAAGATCAAAGTCATCTTAGCACTAGATTTGCTGGGACTTTGTAAGTCAAATTAATTAGCAATTACTTCACGGCTTTATTTATTTATTTGTTTCAAAATCAAATACAGTATTATATATTGGTAGTTCAGTACACCAAATTAAATATATAGAACTAATGTAATTAATTTCTTATTTAATTAATTAATAAAGACTAATATAATATATATATATATATATATATATATATATATATATATATATATATATATATATAACAGGGGTTACACAGCACCAGAGTATGCAATTCATGGACACTTATCTGAAAAAGTTGATACCTATGGTTTTGGTGTTGTGGTCCTTGAAATTATTAGTGGTCAAAGGTGCAATGACATGAAGATTGAACGTGATATGAAGATGGAACCTGTCACTGAATACCTCCTTGAATATGTAAGTTATAATATACAATAAACTTTTTCTTTTTGTAGATGTTGGAAGGTATATATCCAATTGATCATGATCAAATCTTAACCCATTTTTTAATAATAAAAAAATACTTGAAATATATATATAATGATTCATAGCATGTACTATTTGTTATGAATTAAAAATTGATAAATAGCATTTCTACCTTCCGTTATTAATTTGCTGAGTTTATTGTGGTATGATGATATAACAGGCATGGAAGTTGTATGAAAATGACATGCATTTGAAGTTGGTTGATGAGACTTTAGATCCAAATGAATATAAAGTCGAAAATGTTAAGAAGATGATAGAAGTTGCATTGAGGTGCACTCAATCACCAGTTTCTTTGAGGCCAACAATGTCTGAAGTAGTTGTTTTGCTTATAAATGATCAGACAAAGGATGAAAGATTATCGAACTCTGGTCCAGTCAAACAACAGGATTAGACATGACATGTTCCATGATGAACGTGCAAATTAATGACACATTATGACCATATGTTTGGGATATCATTTTAATTAATTACTAGCTAGTTTAATGTAAAATAATAGGAAGCTAAATATTTTTATCTTACATATTATGCCCTTACAAATGAAATGAAATGAAATATTTGTGATTATACTTATTATATATTCTTTAAAGTGGTGTTAATTAATGTATTTGATTAATTGTCATTATTCAGAAATAATACAAGTTATTGAAATATATATATATATATATATATATATATATATATATATATATATATATATATATATTAATGTCTCAATCAAATTCTTTCTTTACATATATACATACCATATATAATTGTGTTTGTAATATTGAATCGATTTTCATATCCCTAAGAAAAACCACGTGCATGCATGCATGTATAATACCTAGGAATATATATAGATATATTAATTTTTCCCAATCCTTCTACGCTCTTCATTGGAGTTAGTTAAATTATACTCTCATTTTTCCTTCAAAGAAATGGATTTTTTTTAATAAAAAAATAATCTGTTAGTGGAAAAATATTCTCAAATTTATTATAAAGTGTATGTGTGTATAATATAATACCTGTATTTGGAGATTATATTAATGTTTTAAATAATTTGGAAAATTAATAAACTCATTCATGGGGGGAAATATTCTAAATATGTAAAATTAAGATAACTTGGTATCTTCGATTGAATGTGCCTTACTAGGCATAAAAGTCGATATGTTATTTCGTAATTATATATATATATATATATATATATATATATATATATATATATATATATATATATATTTAACTCATTCGAGCTCATCTCCTTTTAGCGATGACCCGCATGACGGTTCCTCTATCATATAATCGCTTGCTCATACTTTTAATGACGCTATATGTTGTCCGTCGCTAAAAGTATAGATGATAGTTGTATGATCGAACCATCGCCGGGTCCGTCACTAAAAATGGATGAGCTTTCGAATGAAGCTAGAAGAAGTGTAAATTTCTTGATCTTTTATCATATATATATATATATATATATATATATATATATATATATATATATATATATATATAGAAAGACTCGTCTAATAATAATATTGGCTTGGTGTTTCTCTACAAAGGTTTACTAGTTTTTTTTTTATCAGCAAAAAGAAATTTCAATAAAACCTCAAAGTTAAAACAAATGTGACAAATTTAAAAAATATGGATAAGGCCATAATATGAAATACATAACGTACACCATATTTATAAGGCTGGGCATTAGGGCGACCACAGAAATATAAGTTAATTTCAATAAATTAAATGATCTATTTTTACTTGCTTGATGTTATCACGTGTTGCGCCCTAAAAAGAATGAGAAAATACACCCAATTTTTGAGGCTGAATGAATCCACATTGTAGTTGTCTCGCTAATACACCAAATGCGGAGCAAAGAATCAAATTGAAATTAAAATCGCATACAAATCGTATCAACGGTTTCGATGTATATGACGTTTTTAAGTGGGTTGAAAAATTAAATTTACGGTTTCAGTTTGATTACAAGCCAAAACTGCACGCATAAAATCGAATCACACCAAATAATCATCACGTTTTCTCAATTTTGCTACGAGTATATATAATTTCTCTACTCTAACATATTCTCTAAATTTTATTTTAGAAGACATATATTGCAGGGTTGAATGAAGAATCAGCAGTATCAATTATGTTTACAAATCAAGAGTGGGTTGTTGTAAGACCCCAACTTATTTTAAATAAAATTGAATTTTCCTTTATTCATTATTCTAAATTAATAAGGGTTAATTTGATATAATTCTTTGGTTATGGGTGAAATGTGCAAAGTTTACAAAATAAGCAAGTGGTTATAAAATATTCATTATTGTCTTGGAATATTCGTTTGGTCGTGGAATATTCTTTTTTCGAAGAATCTCCGAATCGTGACGGCAGCCAAATCATTAGTGGGCCCCATAACGGAAAAACTATTGGATGAAGGAAAACGACAAAGATTGAGTTTTATAAATAATCGGTAAAGAATTGTTACCGCTAACAATCGCTGGGTTACCCAGTGGTTAAAATACGTGATGTATGCGTGGTTCTTGCACAAGAAGCAGATACAGTATTATAAAGATTGTTGAATTATTGATCCTTACGTAAGAAGGCACTACTCAATAATTGTTACGATGAAGCTTTATTCAATATTATATTGATTCAATAATTGTTGCGTTGATATTTTGTATCATTTGTTGTTTCAATAATTGTCATTACACAAGATTTTCCATTATCAAATCAATAATTCATATTATTTGAATAATATTATCGAGATAACATTATTGGCAATGTCTAGAAAGTTCGCCTCAAGGAGAGGTTTGGTCACCTAATTGCGCGCCAGTAAGGAGAAATCCTTATTGGAAAGCCCCCTCTTTCCTGGGAACGGCTTGGTTGTCAGTACTGTGATTCTGTAATATTATTTTTAAAATAATTAATTATTGATTATTATGATAAAGAAAATATTTATTTTATGTGGATATAGATGGAGAAAATTTTTAATGTGACAATTGTTGAAAATTAATATTTTATCTTTTTCTGATAAAATAATTCATTTAAATATATTATTTTAATAATATATTAACGGTGATATTTTTATAATGAATGTGGGATATATGAGTATATGAGGAGGTAGAGTATTTTGTGGCATTAAATGTTTAACATATGTTTTGTGTGTGTCGGTGGACACAATTCTCGACCGAAAATTGATTATAGATCGTAAAATCGCCTGCTTTGTGGATTTCGGTCAATTTACATTTGGAATTTGGAAAAATTTTCTTCCAGTAAAGTTGTAGAGAATGGAATTTCCCATGAAAAATCGCGAGTTTTGAATTTTTCTGATAACCGAGCTATTTTCTATTTAATTGTTGAAGTTTCGGAAAATAAAATAATTTTTATTAATTTATGGGTGGGACCCACTTTTTGGTTGGTGGAATAACCATGTGGGCTGCTTTTTTTTCTTCCAAGTTGGCTGCCTAATTGATCAAAAGAGGTGGTAGGAAAATTTTGATTAATAATAATATTATTTTATTATTTAGTCTCTTTTTTGCTGTTCTAACATTTTTCTATAATAGAGGGCTAAGTTATAATTGAAAATTACACCGAAACTAAGTTTTCTCTCTTTATCTCTCTAAATTATCGAGTTTATTCTTGTGAGTATACTTTGAGTGTTCTTTATACTGGTCTGGGGTTTCACAAAGACTATACCAAATTCAATCAAAGACGGTTATTTTGAGGTAAGTGGTATTATTTTCTTCTTAAATGATATTTTTCTTCAATATCATTATGTCAAGTATTGGTGAACTTTTTATCAAATTTGGAACTTGTTGTGTCGGGGTTACTTATTCACGATACTACAAGACTATTCACGATATCGACACTATTCACGAATACTAAAGACTATTCAATTAAAAATAAAAATTTTCTTTTGTCCAAAATATCTATTCGGATACTAGCTTTGATTGTATCCATGTTTTGATCATTCTTGAATTTTACACCAATATGATTATTTTCAAGTATTTTTGGACATGGGTAAAATAAAGTACGAATCCTTAATCCTTAATCCTCACATTTTTGTTTCACCGGATTCGTTTCTTTAAAAATGTTTTTCATCATCCTCGATCCTAAATGGTGATATAAATGAATATCTTTGGCCCAGTAGTGCAAAAAGATGAACGATTAATCGATGAATATCTTTGGCACAGTAGTGCAAAGATGAGCAGTGTTGAGATGAACATGACCAACCTGGTGATATGAAATGAATATCTTTGGCATATAGTGCAAAGATGATTAAAGATGTATATTGATTGTTATTACGAGGATAAACTATTGATGATGGACTTTTAAACCTTAGAAGACAGGTAGAATTCTTTCTACGTGACTCTTCTAATGGATTGTTGTTCCACCGCATTTATTGATCTAAAACTTGTTGTCTATTGTATTCTATTAGATTTTTCCTGTTGAAGACTAACGATAATTTGTTGTATATTATCTTAGTCATAATATTCTTTATTGGGCTAGTTGAGCTCACCTTTTTCCTTTTTGTTCCATTTTTCTTCTCGTGAGGTGAGAACATAAAGCAGATCGAGTCGGGGTATGGAGTGATGGTTCTAGGAAGATGTTTTAATTTGCCCTCACTATTTCGTAAAATAGTGTATGAATAATTAATGAGGACTTATTTGGGTGTGTATATTGTCTAGAAGACAATATTTGTATTCAAACTCACAATTGTATTGTCGTATTCTACACGACATCTGTATTGTCAAAGTTGTATTTTGCTTTCTATACCATGTATTTTGGCGACTCAGAATGGGTGTTGTATACCTATTTTGGGGGCGTCACACTTGTTATTTCCTAAATCAAATGTGATAACATAGTATTAATCAACCATATAATTGTTGATGCCTGAAACTATTTTGCTAAGTTAGCTCCATGATTGTGTTCACTGTGTAATACGTTTGCAGATTCTTAAATTCATTGAAGGTCCATGAGTTGTGGCACCTGCATTGAACAGATTCTGCATAAAAATTAAGTGGTTTAAAGTCCAGAGGTGATTGTGAGATTTAAAAAAGCATTGAAAAGCTTCCAAATTTATTGCCCAGAATAAATGGTAGCCACAAGTGGGGCGGGATCAAACTAGAGTTGGTATGTAGCTTGTAACTAAATTTACCGTTTTGTTATTTCAATTGGTTTTAATTAGAATCGAAACCGCATTGCATGTTTAAAATTGAACCGCACCAATCACAAGTAGTTTGATGTGCGGTTTAAGATTTTTCAAACCGCATCTAATCGATTTCGTGTGTAGTTTGAGCTTCAAACCGCACCATCCTCACCCCTATAAACTCACTGACTATTGGTATCTGAAAGTCTCCTTTATAGACTAAATTTTAATTTCTACCCTAAATTTTAATTTTAAAATCAATTTATACCTTAATTTTTGGTACGAATGAATTGCATTTATACTTTTTGTGAAAAACAAATGCACACTCTTACTTTTTGACCAAACATTAACCTGAAAAGTATAAGATCCAAATTGAAGTTTGGTCCTCCTTTATACTACTACTTGAAAAGGAAATTATAAAAAATATATAAAACAATGAGGAAAAGACCTAATCTGTCCCTACATGGTCACCTTGAGTCCTCCTTTATATATATATATATATATATATATATATATATATATATATATATATATATATATCCTATTAGAAGCCTTGAATTATTGTGTGCATTTTCATAGTGAAGTCAGACTCACACATACTGACAGAGAGAGAGATGAAGCTAAGTATAATTCTAATTATTTTCTCAATGGTGGTAACTATTACAGTGATTCGAGCCATTTCTGAAGGGCCTGAAGAAGTTGAAAACTGGTTCAATAAGCTCAGCTACAAGAAGGAAAAGGTAACCAAGCTTCACTTCTTCTTCCATGATAACGCAAGTAATAGCAAGAACCAAACAGCTGTGAAAGTAGCCCAGTCCAACAATACTTTCCACTCACACACCCTTTTCGGCGTTATTATGATGATAGATGATCCATTAACAACTGGACCTGAACCCACTTCAAAGATGGTGGGTCGAGCCCAGGGATTCTATGCATTTTCTGACCAACAAGAGATAGGTCTGCTGATGACTATGAACACGGTCTTCACAGATGGGAAGTACAATGGGAGCAGTTTGAGCATTTTGGGACGAAATCCGGTACTGCACGACCACCGTGAGATGCCGATTATTGGCGGCTCCGGTGTTTTCCGACTGGCACGGGGAGTCGCTACGGCGAAGACTCATTGGTTTAATGGTCTTGATGCTATAGTTGAGCACAATGTCATGGTGGTTCATTACTGATCATTTGTCTCTTAGCTAGCTAGCTACTGGATATTAATTTAGTTGTTTATGTTTAATTTTTAATGCTCCTTTTTGTCCTTCTATGTATGTTCTCTTCTATTAATAATTTTTTATAATTCTGTCAGGAATCTGCATGCCTTAATTATTTGCTTCGTTGGACCTTTTGGAATTTTGTTTGCAAAACTACAAACAGAAAATAGTAAATAAAACGATACTACCAAACAAAACAAAAGGAGAAGGAAAAAACATATTTCAGGTTAGACACTTTTATATATATATATATATATATATATATATATATATATATGTATCGTTTAGCCTGTTTGCTTAATTTAACCGGCTGTATTTCGCTTCTAACTTTTTTTTTAAAGACTATTTCGCTTGTAACTAAAAACATATATATATTATTTATTAATTTGTTTATATAGTATGAATGATTTTTTCAGAAAATAATATTAAAGAAATGCTTATTGTGCTTAAAGTTTTTTATCATGCATGCCTACCTAACACATGCAAAGAGATCTTCTCTTTATGATATCTTCTCCCTGCATAATTAATATTTGTACTAACTTACAACTATTACATAAGAAAGAGTATTAAATTTGTTAATTAGAATTATACTTGGTTTTTAGAGGCACAAATCACAATTAAATTTAGAGTTGAGAGTGGATTATGTATTTGAAGTGTCCTTTTTGAAGCAACATATATATATAATTTTATACATCATTTTATGGATTATGTGTTTAGTACATCAATACTAACTTGCTATTGTTCTATTGGTGCAGCCAACTCCATTACATCTCACTGTCAAAGAGTACGTTACGCCTGAGAAATTTTCCTTCTGGAAGGAGTATGGTATGGAGAGTCCATGGTTTCCGTTATGTAGCCAGTGGACCCCTGGTAATTATCTTTATCTAAAAAAAATTTATGCAACAATGTTGATGCTTGATCATTACATAAAACTTGGGTGAGTTGGTTTAGCAAGATGATAGGATTTCATAAAATTAATTGAAAGTTGAAACTCAGATTGGCCTCTTGAAAACTTGGTTACTTTGATCAGACCGATTTGGCTCAGCTGCAGTGATTTTAAGGTGGGCCAAATCTGAGTGAACTTTTTGATTTCTCTGTACAAAAAACTTTTAAATTCCCCATTTCATTATCTTAGGCTTAATAAAAAAATTTACAAGAGCATCCTTAACATAATAATGCCTCTTTCCAGGTCCGGTCCTCGTACAGAGCAGGGGAGCTCTTCGTCAAAACCATGGTGAAAGAGAGTGCCAAAAGAACCTCCAATGTGGTGCAGTAATCTTTGTTGGGTTTCCCTCCTTTCTGGGACCCATTTATTTCTTAATTACAGTCTTTGGCATGCACCTTGGTAAATTGCATGGCTTTTATTTTTGGTGGTTTTCCCATACATGACTCTTGGTATTCTCAAGGTTTGGCTTGGAGTCTTCAAGAAGATACAAATCCTTATAAATTTGAGACATGTCCCATTTTTTTGGCAGAGAGATATAGAAGAAACAGAATCTGAGAAAAAAAAAGAGAGAGCTCCTCTGAGACATGTCCCATAATTCTCATTTGTGAGGTATTTTCCTATTGTGATTTACACCTTTGGTGTGTTTGTAAGGCTTATGTCTTTTTTTGGCCATTTTGTAAACTTTGTTTGGTGATAGTGGAAGAAACTGACCTACCGGTCTTGTGGATGTACCTCAGTTGGAGGGAACCACGTAATTATTGTGTGCCTACTTCTTTTTGTTATTCTCTTGCATTGCTTCCATTGATTTACACTTGTGGGAAAGCCATATTTTTCCAACATCCGTATCGTAGCTTTTGGTTAATTTGGTTCCGTTCAAGTATATTTGTGTAAATAAATCATGGACTAAGAACGTTGGGCGTATGATTAGTTTCAATGACACAAATTGGGTGACTTGGAAAACTAAAATGGAAGACCTCTTATTCTGTAAAGATTTGAATGGACCCATAGAGGGTGATCGTGGCAAACCAGAAAGAATGAAAGATGACGAGTGGAAAAAGTTAGACCGAAAGACTATCGGTTTTATTCGGCAATGGATTGATGATAGTGTCTTTCATCATGTCTCTACAGAAAATTCAGCACACAATCTTTGGACCAAATTGGAGAGTCTTTATGATAGGAAGACGGCCGTGAATAAAGCTTTTCTATTTCGAAAGCTTTTGAACTCTAAATATAAGGAGGATATTCCTATTGTAGAGCATTTAAATGAAATTAAGAGCACTGTGAATCAGTTGGCTGCTATGAAAATTACTTTTGATGATGAATTACAAGCTTTATTACTTCTTAGTTCACTTCCTGAAAGCTGGGAAACTTTGGTGGTCACAGATAGTAATTCTGCACCTGACGGAGTGGTAACAATGAGTCAAGTTACCAGCAGCCTGTTGAATGAAGAGACAAGAAGAAAGTCATCGTGTTCTTCTCAATCCAAGCACTTGTGATGGAAAACCGGGAGAGAGGGGGTAAGAAAGTAGGGTCTCATGACAACCATGATAAATCTAGAGGTCGTTCAAGATCGATTTCAAAGAAAGATGTTGAGTCTATTATTGTTACAAGAAAGGGCACATGAAGCGCGGCGGTCTGAAGCTCAAGTTCAAGGAGAAAGAACAAAGAGAAAAATTCGGAGAAAAGAAAAATGATCACAAATGCGATTACTACTAATGATGAACTCATGGTTATCGGTGATGATGCTAGTATTAATGTAAGACCTCAACTTATTATAAATAAAATTGAATTTCCTCTATTTATTATTTTAAAATAGTAAGGGTTGATTTGATTAATGTGGATAGTTATGAGTAAAATACGTAAATATTTCAAATAAGCAAGTGGTTATAAAATATTCGTTTGGTAGTGGAATATTCTTCTTCGTCGGGAATATTCGATGACGACGGTATGTAAACCTTGTGTGGCCCCATAACGAAAAGCGATTGGATGAAGAAAAACGACAAGTATAAGTTGTTTATAAATAATTGGCGTAGTTGTTACCA
Organism: Panax ginseng; assembly: GCA_020205605.1. Classification (NCBI taxonomy): domain Eukaryota; kingdom Viridiplantae; phylum Streptophyta; class Magnoliopsida; order Apiales; family Araliaceae; genus Panax; species Panax ginseng. The sequence continues at coordinate 150,839,737 of CM035134.1, forward strand.
TTATCTTTGTTAAAATACTCGGTGGTTAAAACACGATGAAGATACCAGTATTGCACCAATTATTGATTCTTACGTAAAGAAGCACTACTCAATAATTGTTACGATAATTTACCGCTCAATATTTTATTTTATTGATTCAATAATTGTTGCGTTGATATTTTATATTACTTGTTATTTCAAAGAATTGTCACTACACAAGATTTCCATTATCTGAGACAATAATTCATATTATCCGAATAATATTATTGGATAACATTATTGGCAATGTCTAGAAAGTTACATCTAAGGAGAGGTTTGGTCATCTAATTGCGCGCTTGAAGAAGAAGAGATCCTTATTGGAAAGCCCCCTTCTTGTGAACTGTTTGGTTGTCGATATTGTGATTCGTAATATTATTTGTGAATAATTAATTATTGATTTATATGATGAGAAAAATATTGATTTTATGTGGATATAGATGGAGAAAATTTTTAATGTGACAATTGTTGAAAATAAATATTTTATCTTTTTCTGATAAAATAATTCATTTAAATATATTATTATATTTTAATAATATAATAATGGTGATATTTTAACAATGAATGTGGGATATATGAGTATATGAGGAGGAAGAGTATTTTTGTGGCATTAAATGATTAACACATGTTTTGTGTGTCTTGTGACCCCAATTCTTGATCGAAAATTTGATTATAAATTAAAAATCGCCTGCTTGGATTTCTTCCAATTTACTTTTGAATTTGGAAAAACTTTCTTCTGCAAAGTTGTAGAGAATGAAATTTTCTATGGAAATGACATGTGGTTTGAATTTTCCCTGATAAAAGAGCTATTTATTATGAATTATTGAAGTTTTGAAGTTCCGAAATAATTGATTTTTGAAAGTTTTAGTTATTTTTTTTAAGAAAAACGTTTTTGTTCAATTGAGTGAGCTCACATGTGTTATCAATGTGTTGAAATTAGATGTCTAGAGGTGGGCTAAGGAAAATTATATAAATATATTATTATTTTATTAAATTTTCTGCTTTGGTGTTCTAAGCATTTTCCTATAAATAGGGTGCTTAGGTTAGAATTGAAAATCACACCAGAAACTGAAGTTTTCTCTCTATTTCTCTCTCGATATATTGAGCGTATTCTTGTGAGTATCACTACTAAAAAATTGGTCATTTGTGATGGCCAAATCCATCACAAAAAGTAGAAAAACCATCACGAAAGGTTTACGTGATGGCTTTAAGCATCACATTGGTCATCTTGTATACGCCCATCATGAAAGGTTTTACGTGATGGTTTTGGCAATCACGCAAACGCTTAGTGCTTTTGTGATGATTAACACAATCACATTAACACGTAATATATTGTGACTGTCAAAGTCATCACAAAATAACAAGACTTTAGGGATCAAATATAAGAACATGAATCTCTATTTACGTATAAATTATTTCACTTTATTAATTGTGTCTATATTAATTAATGTAACAAATGATACTTGTAGGATTCGAACCCTCTCCCATTTGCAAACTAAATAACGAGTATTACCACTACACCAAAGTCCAGATCATGATTATAATTTTAAAACAAAATATAAAAGGAAACATATGTGAGTTAACTTACTAAACAAAATAACTTCCACATAAGATTTGATGATTGCAATGGCAGTCACAAATACTCTATAATGATGGTAAAATTAATCATCGCTAAGAGCCATCATATATTTTATTGTTTTGTGATGGCTTAAAAATTCCGTCACAAAATACCTTCTTTTTGTAATTGCAAATAAAAGTCGTCACAAAAATCTATCTTTTTTAATGATTGTCACGACCGTCATAAAATATTGTTTTGATTATTTCTTATATTAAAATATTAGTGATAGCTTAAATGCAATCACGAAAAGGGTATATCTATAAGTGATGACTTAATGCGTCACAAAAAAAAATTTATTTTGCGTGAAAAAATTGGTGTGATTGACATGACCATCACAATTATAATACATTGATGGCAAGATTAGTCATCAATAAGAGCCATCATATATACTATTATTTTGTGATTGCTTAAAAAGTCCATCACAAATTACTATCTTTTGTGATTATTTTTAAAAACTGTCACAAAATTCTATCACGTATTCTTGTTTTTTTAGTAGTGTATTTTGATACCTTGAGTGTTGCTATACGGTACAAGTTCCCTTCAGCACTATATCCAGTATTCCAGTCAAGAGTACCGTCTTTTTGAGGTAAGGGATATTATTTTTTTTTAAAATGATATTATTTCTTTCAATATCATTATGCCGGAATATTGGGAGTATTTCTCTTGTAAAATTCTTGTCTTTTAGTGTCGGGGTTACTATTCACATATACGACATTATTCACGTATATGGCACTATTCATGAATACGGTACTATTCATAAAAAAAATTAAAATTTCGCTTTTCGTCCAAAATATCTATTATGGATACTAGCTTTGATTGTATCCATGTTTTGATCATTCTTGAATTTTACTCCACTAGGATTATTTATGAGGTATTTTTGGACATGTATAAACCGAGATACGAATCCTTAATATTTATTCTTTTGTTTCACTGGATTCGTTTTCTTTAAAATATTTTTCATCATCCTCACTCCTAAATGATGATATAATTGAATATCTTTGGCCTGTAGTGCAAAGATTAATGATTTTATGATGAATATCTTTGGCCCGTAGTGCAAAGATGAACAGGTGTTGAGATGAACATGACCAACTGATGAATATCTTTGGTCTGTAGTGCAAAGATGAATATATGATTCAAGATGTGCATTGATTGATGTTACAGGGATACTGTTGATGGACTGTTAAATTCATAGATAATAGTAGATTTCATTCTCTACGTAACTCTTCTATGAATTATTATTTTCCGCTGCGAATATTGATCTAAAACTTGTTGTTTATTATATTCTCTCATATTTTTCCCTGTTGAAGACTAACGATAATTTTTTCTATATTATCTTAGTTATAATATTCTTTACTGGGCTAGTTGAGCTCACCCTTTTCCTTTTGTTCCATTTTTCTTCTCGTGAGGCGAGAATATAACGAGTACTTAGTCGGGTATGGAATGATGGTTCTAGAGAGTTGTTTAGTAGTCCTCACCATTTTTAAATTAATGTATCAATAATTGTGATGAGAATTTATTTGGTATGGATATTATGTCTGAAGACAATATTTGTATTTAAAATCACGCTTTTATGTTGTATTAATAAAGTTATAGTTGTTTCATACCATGTATTGACAACTCGAATGGGTGATATATACCTATTTTGGGGAGTCACAAAGTATCGAGCTTAGGACACATGATCTCCAAGCGGAGATCGGGAATAGAACTAGGAGGGAGAGACGAGTAAATCCTTCGCTTAGTGTGTCTTACCTAAGCTTATTTGTTGGTCGGTTATAATATAGGGATATTATGTGATATGTTAATTTGTTAAATTAACCCTTGTTTTATGGCAGTATTTGGGAATGGAAACCGAGAATGTTAATAGTGGAGTAACTAAAATCGTAGAGACACCTTTACTCATCAATGAGGAGAACGTGCAACAGGCCGGCAATGTTCCTCCTGTAAACAACACCACTGATCAGACGATGAACGATGGGATGTTTAGAAGATTTTTGCAGTTCATACAAAATCAGACGAGGGAGACTCATGTTCAAAATACAGGAGGAAATGATAACAACGCATTTCGTTTGTCACAAATGCAAGCGCTTCAAGAGTTGGGACCACCAGAATTCTGGGGAAAGCCGGATCTGATAAAGGCGGAGACGTGGGTCAAGCAAATTACCAAGATATTTGACGTCTTGGGATGCACGGAGGAACAGAAGGTTTCATTCGCCACTTTTATATCCCGTAATGAGGCAGATTACTGGTGGGATTCTGTGAAGCGTACCCATCTTACCGTACTTAGCATGTCTTGGAAGATGTTTCAGAAACTGTTCAATGACAAGTACTTTCCTAAAAGTATTCGTCATATGAAGGAAGTGGAGTTTATTAGACTAGAACAAAACAACATGACGGTGTCCAGTACGAGGCGAAGTTTGCAGAGTTATCCAGGTTTGCACCTCATTTGGTGGAGAATGAGGAACTTATGATGTAACGACCCCAAAATAGGTCCATTCTATCCAACCCATTCTGAGTCGCCAAATACATGGTACAGAAAATAACTACAACTTTATTAAAACAATTGTCGTACAAAATACAACAACACATATGTTGTGAGTTTGATACAAATATATACCAAATGTGACACATGTCCCAACCGTGGACAACACTCACAAAGGACACCTTACATAAAGGTATAGTCAAAACCTGCTTTTAAAACTAAAATCTTTGGGAAGTGCTCAAAAAACCTTCAGATACGGGAGACCATGCGTCTGCAAGTTATGATAGATATCATATGGCCACGTAATTATCCTTGGTTGACCTAATAGACCCCAAAGAAAAACGAGAAGATTACTATCATATTCTTCCCAATGGTGAGTCTTCTCTCTGATTTATCATTATCTCCACTATCTCAAATTGAGAATTATACTTCAAACAAACACCAAGATTATATAGGTAGTGCTCAAAGAAGTGGATGAGCACATCCTCATCTCTTGATGATGATACGTGGTTGTATGTCATTAGACATCTTGTATGATAGTGACAAAATACCCTTCCAACGTTGGGTTTGCTTCACCTCAACAAATATAGACCACCGCTCTATTCCCCTATTATCCCCACTCGACCCAAATTTACACTTTTATTACCCGAAAGGAATTGTAAAGCAAAAGGGTGAGCACAAACTAGCTCAAGAAAGAATATTATGACTAAAGATAAATAAATTATCAATAGTCTTCATCAAGAATAAATCGTAGATTTAGAACATATGGTAGATGATAAAACTTTTCAACCATAGTCATAGCGGTGAACGAGCGATCCATTAGAAGAGTCAAATAGACTATAAAGTCCATTATCTTCTCCATGTTAAAAGTCCACCAACAATGTTTTATCCTCGTAACATCAATCAACAATTATCGTCCCACAATCACATGTATAACTCATAATCGTAATTGTTGTTCTAAATTCCTTTTCTCATTCGTGACGAAGATAATTTTCATCACTTGTCTTTACCGAAATATCAAAGATCATGGTTATACCAAATCACAGTTCCTGTTCATAATCATACTAATAAATTCATCTTTGCACTACGGGCCAAAGATATTCATCAAATGTTCATCTTTGCACTACAGGCCAAAGATATTCATCAACAGTTCATCTTTGCACTACGACCAAAGATATTCAACAACAGGTCATCTTTGCACTACAGACCAAAGATATTCATCAATAACTCATCTCTGCACTACAGGCTAAGATATTCATCAATAATTCATCTTTGCACTACAAGCTAAGATATTCATCAATAATTCATCTTTATCTCAAAGAAATACATAATCATTTTAGAAGTTATATAACAATAATTATAACCATGTTGATCAATTCACCTTTGCACTTAAGCTAAAAATATTCAATTGTAAATTCAATGGTCATGATCATACCAATCAATGATTCAACTTTGCACTACTGGCCAAAGAGAACTCATAGTCACGATCATACCAATAATCTACCCATCTTTACACTCAAGTCAAAGAGAAATTTCATCACCAGGATTATAAAAATGTTATATATGATAATAAAATTAATATAATCAATATATAGTTTTAATCTCCAGAGTAATATTCATAAATCAACTATAATTTGGTTAGAAAAAGAAACCAATTTTGTCATGAATAAGAATCTCATGAATAAGAACCGTGAATAAGAACTCATGAATAATAATCGTGAATAAGATCTCATGAATAATAGTAAACCCAACTCAAAAAGGTAGAAATTCCACAATAAAATCCATACCAATATTTCTCAGATAATGATATTGAAAGAATAATATTTCTTAAGCTTATAAACAATTTATTTTAATTGTTTACACTTTACTAAATAATGCATTTAATCATTCTAAAATGCCAAACTCATAAGATTTCATCACCAATAACCAAAACCCTCATCAAAAATCTGCATATACCTCATATAGGATTCTCAAGCCATAAAATCTTATTTTCCAATTTTCTTACTTCACACGACATATTTAATTCATTTACTCATAACTAGTCCATTTTCATGAAAAATACCAAATCAGTTCCAAAAATATTTCTTTTCTGAGATTTAGCAGAATATAGTCTCATATTGAACATATATTTTTCTCAGAATTTTTAAAATTTATTTACTATTTTTCATATGGCCAAAACCGTCGAATATTAAAACATTTATCATAAATTGTAATTTTATCCAAAAATTCCAAAATTTACAGAATATACTCATGTTATATATATGTACTCCCAATAAAAATTTCATCAATTTTGGAGTTAATCACAAGGAGTTATATGCGGTTTTAAAATAGTCTTTTCCCGTAAAATTCATAACTCTTAATCTATACATCCAAAAATCGCCATTTTTGGACACAATCAACAAAACTCATCAAATTATCATTTCAAATTTTTCCAGAATTTTTGAAGGTCTAAAAAGTTACAAAACCTGAAAACACAACAACCCTTAAAATCCCTTTATCTCAAAAGAGCGGAAGATTTCGACCGGAATAACGCCGAAACGAACTTGCACCAGTATAGATAAGAACACTCAAGATACAAGAATACACTTGATAATATAGAGAGAGAAATAGAGAAAACTTCAGTTTAAATTGTGATTTTCAATTCTAACTTAAGCTTCTATTTATGAAAAATGCTTGAACGCATAAACGAGACTAAAATAATAAAATATTATTTTTCTTTTCTACACACCAACCATCCAAGACCAGCCATCCAAGCATGCCAATTCGAAAAAATATAGCAAATTTCACATGTTATTAACACCAACCAAAGTGGGTCCCACCATATAATTTAATAAAAATTATTTTATTTTCTAAAACTTCAATAATTCATGATAAATAGCCCTTTTGTTAGAAAATTCAATCTCTAGATTTTTTATAGGAAATTCAATTCTCTACAACTTTGCGGAAGGAAGTTTTTCCAAATTCCAAATGTAAATTATCCCAAATCCATAAATGAGCGATTTTACGATTACCTATAATCAATTTTCGATCAAGAATTGTGTCCACCGACACACAAAAACATATGTTAAACATTTAATGCCACAAAATACTCTTCCTCCTCATATACTCATATATCCCACATTCATTGTAAAAATATCACCAATTAATATATTATTAAAATAATATATTTAAATGAATTATTTTATCAGAAAAAGATAAAATATTAATTTTCAACAATTGTCACATTAAAAATTTTCTCCATCTATATCCTCATAAAATCAATATCATATAAATCAATAATTAATTATTCACAAATAATATTATAGAATCACATTACTAACAACCGTGCAGCTTCCTGTGAAAGAGGGGGTTTTCCAATAAGGATTTCTCCTTACCTACGGCGCAATTAATTAGGTGACCAAACCTCTCCTTGACAAAACTTTCTAGACATTGCCAATAATGTTATCTAATAATATTATTCAAATAATATGAATTATTGATCTGATAATGGAGATACTGTGTAATGACAATTATTGAAACAACAGCGATACAAAATATCAACGCAAAGAATTATCAATCAATATAATATTGAACTCACTCAGAATAATTATTGAGTAAAGGCCTTCTTACGTAAGAATCAATAATTCAAAATACTGTAATACCGGTAGTATTCTTTTGTGCAACAACGCGTAGATATTAGATTTTAACCACCGTGTATTCCAACAAAGTTAACGGTAAAAAACTCAAACTTGTGCTTTCTTCATCCGACAAGCTTATTCCGTTATGGGCCCACAAAATGACTCATACTTGTCAGACGGATATTCCGCATAAAAAGAATATTCCACGACCAAACGAATATTCTCCGACAACAATGAATATTTTATAGCCACTTGTGTGTTTTGTAAAATTTGCATATTTCACCCATAACTTTAAACTTTTATCAATTTTAACATTTACTGAATAATAATTATAAGAAAAATTGAATACTTTTATTTCATAAAATTCGGGGTCTTACATATGACGCGGATGTTTCTGAGAGGTTTGAAACCCTAAGATACGTCAATATCTCATTTCTCATAAATTTTCTCTATTCGGATGTTGTCAATGTGGCTCAATTATTATAGTGAGACAACGAAAGACGTTCAACCGAGGGACCACAACCAGGATCATACCGAGATAACGGTCAATGTAATAACGATAACCAAATGGAGAAAGAAAAAGACGGACAAAAATGGTAACCACTCGTGGTAGCCATGGCCATGAAAATAAAGAAGCGAAGTCTGGGAGATTTTAAAAGAGGAGATTCAACAATGACAATGCGAAGACGTCAAAGACCAAAGAAGAATTAGTTCTAAGGGAGGAGAACGACCACCCATCATATGTTATAAATGTGGGAAAGAGTGACATATCAGCCCAAACTGCCCACAATAGTTCAATGTATGTTATAATTGTGGAAAGGAAGGACATATCGCCGAGATTAGACAATTAAAAAACCAAGTCCGTGGGGAGGTGACTCAAAAGGCTGTCCCAAAAAAGTCAAAGTCAACGGTTCCTGGAAGAGTGTTTGTTGTGACTGGTCAAAATACGAGGAACCCAAACGAGGTGATCACGGGTAAACTAATCATAAATTCTTGCGAAGTTTATACCTTACTAGATACTAGTGCTACCCATTCATTTATCTCTCCTACTTGTGCTCAACGTTTAAACTTGACTCCGGAGAAATTAGACTTTGATTTATCTGTGGAGACTCCATTAGGAGAAACTTTCATCACATTCACTGTTTATAAATCTTGTTTGATCCAAGTTGGCACCATCACCTTACCTGTTGACCTTATCTCTTTAAAGATACTTGCTTTTGATGTGATTTTAGGGATTGATTGGTTAACTACTCATCATGCCAAAATTGATTATTTTCGTAAGGTTGTTAGTTTTTATATTCCTAACCAACCTGTTGTACGAATTCAAGCAACTAAACCATTAAAATCAATCACTATCATATCTAATCATAAAGTTATTCGTTTATTGAAAAACGGATGTCAAGCTTTCTTAGCCCATGTTATGGATTTGAATAAAGACACGCCGATTTGAATAATATTCCCATTGTTAGTAAGTTTCCGACGTATTTCTGAAGAACTTCCTGGCCACCCCGTAACGTGAAGTTGAATTGTTTATTGATCTTGAACCTAAGACAAAGCCCATTTCTAAAACCCCATATCGAATGGCTCCTATTGAACTTCAGAGTTAAAGGTCCAACTACAGAGTTGTTGGACATTGGTTTCATTCGGCCCCAAGTACATCTCCTTGGGGTGCTCCTATTTTATTTGTAAAGAAGAGAGACGGAGTATGCGACTTTGTATTGACTAACGGAATTAAATCATGTCACTATCAAGAATAGGTATCCGCTACCTCGTATTGATGACCCGTTTGACCGCCATAAGGAGCACAATTCTTTTCAAAGATCGATCTTAGCTTACGATATCATCGGTAAAGATTAGAATCGAGGATATTCCAAAGACCGCCTTCGAACTCGATCACGGGCATTATGAATTCTTAGTCATGTCTTTTGATTGACTAATGTTCCTACTGCTTTCATGGATATGATGAACCCAAAGATTCAAGGATTATTTGGATCGGTTGTTGTTGTCTTTATTGATGACATCCTCATATATTCCAAAAGCCGTGAAGATCATAAGCACCATTTGAAGCTCGGTACTCCAAAGGTCATGAAAACAAGTTATATGTCAAGTTAAAGAAATGCGAGAGTTCGGCTTGAGGAAGTAGCATTCCTTGGGCACGTGGTGTCAAAACATGGAGTATCTGTCGACCCAAATGAGATCGAAGCAATACAAAGTTGGGAGCAACCAAGTCTGGTGACCAAAGTCGTAGCTTTACGGGCTAAATTGGGGTTATTATCGGAGATTCGTGGAAGGATTTTCTCAAATCGCTACCCCGTTAACTCAGCTGACTCGAAAAGATATAAAATTCCTATGGAGCGAGGAATGCGAGAAGAGTTTCCAAGAACTGAAGAGGAGACTTATTTCGCACTGCTCGACAATACCATCCGGTTCTGATGGATTTGTTATCTACAAATGATGCTTCGTGCAAAGGGTTAGGATGTGTTCTCATGCAACGTTGGAAAGTCATAGCCTATGCCTCGCAACAACTTAAAAAAGAGTATGAGAGGAATTATCCTACTCATGATCTAGAGTTAGCGTAGATCGTTTTGCTAAAGATCCGGAGGCACTATCTATACGGGGAGAAAGTGGAGATATATTCGCACCATAAAAGCCTCAAATATTTCTTCACCCAAAAAGAACTCAACATGCGGCAACGGCGTTGGCTCGAGCTGTTGAAAGATTACGACCATACCATTCAATACCATCCTGGAACATCGAACGTGATAGCTGACGCGTTGAGTAGAAGATCATATGCGGGAATGAGTGCGATGTTGTCAACACAAAGGCACATTTTGTGTGATTTACAAAAGATGAAGATAGAATTCAAGACTCCAGGGACCCATGCAATGATGTCAAGTATACGAATAGAACCAACTTTAATCGAAAAAGTTAAAGTTGCTCAAGCCACAGACCCGGAGCTGATGCGGATGAAGAAGAAAGTGCAAGAAGGTGCTATTTCAGAAGCAAGAATCGATGAAGAAGGAATACTTCGAGTCCACTCCAAACTTTGTGTTCCTAACAATTCTGATTTGAATTATAAGATCATGATGGAGGCACACAATACACCATTTGAAATCCATCCTGGAAGTACCAAAATGTATCGTGATCTTCGACATACATTTTGGTGGAACAATATGAAGAGAGAGATTGCAAAGTTTATCTCGATGTGTTTAACTTGTCAACGTGTAAAGGCGGAACATCAAGTGCCTAAGGGTCCATTGCAACCACTTGAGATTCCGAAATAGAAGTGGAAACATATTACCATGGATTTCATTCACGGCCTTCCTACTTCGCTTTCTCAAGGCATCGATGCTATTTTGGGTTATTGTTGATAGATTAACCAAGTCTCGCTCATTTCTTTGCCGATCACGGAGACATATTCCCTTGAAAGTCTTGCTAGTATGTACGTGAATGAGATTGTGAGATTGCATGGCATGCTAGTATCCATAGTTTCGGATCGTGACCCAAGATTCACTTCAAGATTTTGGGTTAGCTTGCAAAAAGTTATGGGTAACGGATTTACGATTCGGCCGCATACCATCCTCAAAACAGATTTTACAATCGGAGAGGACTATTCAAACTCTTGAGGATCTATTAAGACTCTGTCCTAGACTTCAAAGGTAGTTGGGATAAGTATTTACCATTGGTGGAATTCTCCTACAACAACAAAGCTTATCGACCAAGCATTGGTGTGGCCCCATTTAAAGCATCAGGGCGGACGAAAGTGTCGCTTCCGTGATGTTGGGACGAGGTGGGTGAAGCAACATTGTTGGGACCCGAGTTGGTACGTATGACTACGAAAAAGATCCAAATAATTCGACAACGTATACAAACGACACAGGATCGAAAAAAGAGTTATGTGGATCTTCATCGAAAGGACGTGGAATTTAGTATTGGGGATCATGTATTGTTGCGTGTTGTCCCATGGAAGGGAGTTACAAGATTCGGGAAGAGAGAAAAGCTCAATCCACGATTTATTAGTCCATTTCAAATTCTTGACCAAGTAGGAAATATAGCCTATAGACTCGCGTTACCTCCAAGTATGTCTCGTGTTCATAATGTGTTTCACATATCTGTACTTCGTAAATATGTGAAAGACCCGAACCACGTTATTGAGTTAGAACCAGACGAGATAGCTGAAGACTTAACGTACGAGGAGGTACCTGTCAAGATCTTGGATAGGAAGGAGCATGTACTACGCACAAAGGTCATACCACAAGTCAAAGTTTTGTGGAGGAATCATGCTATAGAGGAAATGACCTGGGAGTTGGAAACGGAAATGAAAGCGAGGTATCCTCACCTTTTCGAAACACCAGGTACGTACGTCAATTTCGAGGACGAAATTTCATAAGGAGGGAAGGTTGTAAGACCCCAACTTATTATAAATAAAATTGAATTTCCTCCATTTATTATTTTGAAATAGTAAGTGTTGATTTGATTAATGTGGATAGTTATGGGTAAAATACGTAAATATTTCAAATAAGCAAGTGGTTATAAAATATGCGTTTGGTCGTGGAATATTCTTACCGCGTTTGGGAATATTCGTGATTTACGCACAAGCAACCTTTGTGTGGGCCCCATAACTGAAAGCGATTGGATGAAAGAAATGACAAGTATAAATTGTTTATAAATAACTACAGAAGTTGTTATTCAAGTATTAATCGTTAAAATACTACTAGGGTTAAAACACAAGAAGACACTTGGCAGATTGCACCAATTATTGATTCTTACGTAAGAAGCGCACTACTCAATAATTGTTACAAAGAATTATTGTTCGATATTTTATTTTATTGATTCAATAATTGCATATTGATATTTTATATTATTGTTGTTTCAATAATTGTCACTACACGATTTTTATTATCTAACAATAATTCATATTATCTTGAATAATATTATTGGATAACATTATTGGCAATGTCTAGAAAGTTCTGCGTCTAAGGAGAGGTTTGTTCATCTAAATGCGCCGCCAAAGAAGGAGAGATTCTTATTGAAAGCCCCTCTTCCTGTGAACCGTCCGTCATTTCAGATTGTGATTCTCGTAATATTATTTATGAATAATTAATTATTGATTTATATGATGAGGAAAATATTGATTTTATGTGGATATAGATGGAGAAAAAATTTAATGTGATAATTGTTGAAAATAAATATTTTATCTTTTTCTGATAAAATAATTCATTTAAATATATTATTATATTTTAATAATATAATAATGGTGATATTTTTACAATGAATGTGGGATATATGAGTATATGAGGAGGAAAAGTATTTTTGTGGTATTAAATGATTAACATATATTTTGTGTGTCGGTAGACCCCAATTCTTGACCGAAATTTGATTATAGCCTATAAAATCGCCTGTTTGTTGATTTCGGTCAATTTCTGTTTGGAATTTGGAAAATCTTTCTTCTGCAAAGTTGTAGAGAATGAAATTTCCTATTGAAAGGACATGTGGTTTGAATTTTTCTGATAAAATAGCTATTTATTATGAATTATTGAAGTTTCGAAGTTCTAAAATAATTAATTTTTGAAAGTTTTAGTTATTTTTTTTAAGAAAAATGTTTTTGTTCAATTGAGTGAGCTCACATGTGTTATCAATGTGTTGAAATTAGATGTCTAGAGGTGGGCTAAGGAAAATTATATAAATATATTATTATTTTATTAAATTTTCTGCTTTGGTGTTCTAAGCATTTTCCTATAAATAGGGTGCTTAGGTTAGAATTGAAAATCTCACCAGAAACTGAAGTTTTCTCTATTTCTCTCTCGATATATTGAGTGATTTCTTATGAGTATTTTGATACCTTGAGTGTTGCTATCTTGTCTGCAAGTTCCTTCAAAGACTATATCCAAATTCCAATCAAGAGCATCTGCCTTTTCGAGGTAAGGGATATTATTTTTTAAAAAAATGATATTATTTCTTTCAATATCATTATGCCAGAATATTGGGAGTATTTTTCTTGTAAAATTCTTGTCTTTTAGTGTATGAGATTCTTATTATTCACGATACGGCACTTTATTCACGATATACTGCACTATTCATGAATACTTTTACTATTCACAGAAAAATTAAAATTTCGTTTTTCGTCCAAAATATCTATTATGGATACTAGCTTTGATTGTATCCATATTTTGATCATTCTTGAATTTTACTCCACTATGATTATTTGTGAGGTATTTTTGGACATGTATAAACCGAGATACGAATCCTTAATATTTATTTTTTTGTTTCACTGGATTCATTTTCTTTAAAATATTTTTCATCATCCTCAGTCCTAAATGATGATATAATTGAATATCTTTGGCATGTAGTGCAAAGATTAATGATTTTATGATGAATATCTTTGGCCCGTAGTGCAAAAATGAATATATGATTCAAGATGTGCATTGATTGATGTTACAGGGATAAAAATACTATTGATGGACTGTTAAATTCATAGATAATAGTAGATTTCATTCTCTACGTAACTCTTCTATGAATTATTATTTTTCGCTACGAATATTGATTTAAAACTTGTTGTTTATTATATTCTCTCAGATTTTTCCCTGTTGAAGACTAACGATAATTTTTTCTATATTATCTCAGTCATAATATTCTTTACTGGGCTAGTTGAGCTCACCCTTTTCCTTTTTGTTCCATTTTTCTTCTCAGGAGGCGAGAATATAGCGAGTACGAGTCAAAGTATGTAATGATGGTTCTAGAGAGTTGTTTAGTAGTCCTCACCATTTCTGTAAATTAATGTATCAATAATTGTGATGAGAATTTATTTGGGTATGGATATTGTCTAGAAGACAATATTTGTATTTAAACTCACAGTTTTTATGTTGTATTAATAAAGTTGTAGTTGTTTCTGTACCATGTATTGACAACTCAGAATGGGTTATGTATACCTATTTTGGGGGCGTCATAATTAATTTGATTGGCCAAGAGACGGACTGGGTAATTGATTTTGGAGCTTCATTTCATGTTATCATGGTCGATTTCTTTTTTCTTTTACTCGCATGAGGTGAGTTTGGGAATGTCCGTATGGGAAATGAAGATGTGTCAAAAAATATCGGTATGGGTGACATTTGCTTGGAAACAAATATTGGCTGCAAATTGTTCCTTAGAAATGTGAGGCATGTACCGGATATTCGGCTCAATTTAATCTCTACTGGAAAGTTAGATAATGAGGGCTACAACAACAATTTCAGTGGTGAAAAATGGAAGCTCTCCAAAGGTTCTCTAGTGGTAGCAAAAGGAAAGAAGACTTGCTCTCTTTACACTATGCAAGCAAAAATCTGCAAGGGTGTTGTGAATACCTTAGAAAATGACTCATTCACCAATTTATGTCATAGAAGGCTTGGACATATGAGTGAAAAAGGATTGCAAGTTTTGTCCAAGAAAGAGCTTCTAGTGGGGATAAAAGGTACGCCTTTGAAAACATGTGTTCATTGTTTCCATGGTAAACAAAACAGAATATCATTCCGTAGAAATATTGCATCTAGAAAATCTCATGTTCTAGATTTGGTACATTCTGATGTATGTGGTCCTCTGAAAGTTAGGACACTTGGTGTTGCTTTATACTTTGTCACCTTTATTGATGATCACTCCAGAAAAGTTTGGGCTTATACACTGAAAACTAAAGATCAAGTTCTAGACGTGTTTAAGCATTTTTCAGGCCAAGGTTAAAAGAGAAACTGGTAGACAGTTGAATTGTGTTCGCTCGGATAATGGTGGTGAATATATTGGACCATTTGATCAATATTGCTCCAATCATGGCATCAGGCATGAAAGGAAAGTCAAAAAGACACCTCAACAGAATGGGGTTGTAGAGAGAATGAATCGCACCATTCTTGAGAGAGTCAGATGTTTTCTCTCACATTCAAAGTTGCTAAGATCCTTTTGGGGTGAGGCAATGAGGAAAGCAGTTGATCTTATCAATTTGTCTCCTTCATTTCCGTTGAATGGTGATGTACTAGAAAAATTTTGGACAGGGAAGGAAGTCTCCTATGATCACTTGAAGGTATTCGATTGCAGAGCTTTTGTTCATATTCCAAAAGATGAAAGGTCCAAGCTTGATCCAAAAGCAAAGAAGTGCATATTTCTTGGCTATGGACATGAAGAATTTGGCTACAGGTTGTATGACCCAGTTGACAAGAAAGTTGTCTGAAGCCGAGATGTTGTTTTCTTGGAAGATCAGACTATTGAAGACATTGACAAGCCTGAGTCAGCTGAGTCTAATACTGATGATCTTGTTGATTTAGATCCTCTTGTTCCACCTGTTGTTCATAAGGAAGTGCAGACACCTCATGATGATGCAGCGGAAGATGATGTTAAAATTGAGGGGGAGCAGCCACCTGATCAAGAGCCATTACCAAGGAGATCTACCAGAGAAAAACAACCATCCAGAAAATATTCTTCAAATGAGTAAGTATGTAATGATATCGATCGGGAGCCGAGACTTATGAAGAAGTCTTGAAGCATGAGAACAAAACCGAATGGCTTACTGAAATGAAAGAGAAAATGAAATCTTTGCATGAGAATCACACCTATGATTTGGTGAAGTGACTTAAAGGAAAAAAAAAAAATGAAAAATAAATGGGTCTTCGAGACGAAAGAATGATGGGAACAGCTTCAACCGAGATTCAAGGCACGACTTGTTGTGAAAGGCTTTGGTCAGAGGAAAGGAGTTGATGTTGATGAGATCTACTCACCAGTTGTGAATGTGTCCTCTATTCGAACTGTGCTTGGTATAGCTGTGAGTATGAATTTAGAAGTTGAGCAGCTTGATGTGAAGACCGCATTTTTGCATGGTGACTTAGAAGAGAAAATTTATATGGAGCAACCTGAGGGCTTCATAGATAAGGGTAATGATCAGCTAGTTTGCAAATTGAAGAAGAACTTATATATGGATTGAAGCAAGCTCCAAGGCAGTGGTATAGAAAATTTGATTCTTTTATGACTAAGCATGGGTATTCAAGAACCAATTCGTAACATCGTGTGTTTGTGAAAAAATATCCGGATGGCAATTTTATTATTCTCTTGCTTTACGTTGATGATATGCTTATCAGGGTCAAGACATTAACGAAAGATTAGCAAGTTGAAGTCGAGTTGAGCAAATCCTTTGCCACGAAGGATTTGGGTCCAACAAAGCAAATTCTAGGGATGAGAATTGTTCGTGATGATCACGTAAATGATTTGGTTATCTCAAGAGAATTACATTAAAAAGGTTCTTGAGAGGTTCAATATGGACAAAGCAAAGCTCATTAATTGTCCACTTGCAGCCACTTCAAACTTAGCTCAAGACAAAGGTCCTAAAAGTGATGAAGAGAAAAAAGAGATGCGTAAAAACTCCCTATAGTTCAAATAGTTGGTTCTTTGATGTATGCCATAGTTTGTACTGTCTCTGGATATTGCTCACGCAGATTGGGGTTATTAGTCGCTTTTACATCCTAATCCGGAAAAGAACACCTTTGGCGCGCAGTGAAATGGATTCCGAGGTATCTTCTGGCACTTCAAAGATGAGTTTGTGTTTTGGTAAAGGCAAGCCTATTCTTGACGGGTTCACAGATTCTGATATGGCTGGTGATGTTGATAGTCAAAAATCTACTTCTGGTTATTTGATTACCTTTGTAGGAGGAGCAGTGGCGTGGCAATCAAGGTTACAGAAATGTGTTGCTCTCTCTACCACTGAAGTTGAGTTCATCGCTATTACAGAAGCTTGCAAAGAACTATTGTGGTTGAAGAAGTTCTTACGAGAGTTGGGTTTGAAACAAGAAAGGTATGTCCTTTATTGTGATAGTCAGAGTGCGATCCACTTGAGTAAAAATTCTTCATTTCATTCGAGATCGAAACACATTGATGTTAGATATCATTGGATTCGTGATGTCTTAAACGATAAGTTGTTGCAACTTGAAAATGTTCACACTGATGACAACACTTCGGATATGTTGACTAAGGCATTGTCTAAGGACAAGCATGAGAAGTGTCGACTCTTGGCGGGAATGGTCGAATCCTCCACATAAGTCTAGAGGGGGAGAATTGTTGGGTTTCCCTCCTTTGTGGGACCCATCTATTTCTTAATTACAGTCTTTGGCATGCACCTTAGTAAATTGCATGGCTTTTATTTTTGGTGGTTTTCTCATACATGACTCTTGGTATTCTCAAGGCTTGGCTTGGAGTCTTCAAGAAGATATAAATCCTTATAAATTTGAGACATGTCCCATTTTTTTGGCAGAGATATAGAGAACAAATACAGAAAGAAAAAGAGAGAGAGCTCCTCTGAGACATGTCCCATAATTCTCATTTGTGAGGTATTTTTCTATTGTGATTTACACCTTTGGTGTGTTTGCAAGGCTTATGTCTTTTTTTGGCCATTTTGTAAACTCTGTTTGGTGATAGTGGAAGAAACTGACCTACCGGTCTTGTGGATGTACCTCAGTTGGAGGGAACCACGTAATTATTGTGTGCCTACTTCTTTTTGTTATTTTCTTACATTGTTTTCATTAATTTACACTTGTGGAAAAGTCATATTTTTTCCAACAATCTTCACATAGATGATATAGACATACATACATATATTAGATACAATGGTAAAAATGCCAATGCTGATACCTGGCTTGACAATGCGACTACAACTTGGGAGCACAACAGTTGCTCCTATTTTGTTCCAAAGTTGTCCCGAGGACTTTTTTTTTTTTTTTTGTATACTTTTAATAATGTTTTGGAAGAAAAGGGTCTAATGTACTGTTTACTATTGTATTTTTGATTTGCTCATTTGTTATCCTGTATCTAGTACAAACTATATCTATATATAATACTGTATTTGTTTATAAAGGTATTTTGTTTATAAAGAGATAAGCTAGTGTTGGCCGCCTTTGCAACATAATTTAATATGGACATGAACATAATTTTATCTTGGTCGACATTGGTATATATATATATGCACGGAAATAGGCCTCACACGTATCTCAGACACGGGCCTTACATGTATCCAGATAGAAATATTTTGATTGGGTGTATTCATCAAATTATAGTTTATATTTGGATACGTGTTTATAAATATATAGTTATATATATATAAACACGTATCTAGATAGAAATATATATATTCGACATTGTGCAATTTAATCTTATATATATATATATATATATATATATATATATATATATATATATATATATATATATATATATATAGTGGCAGTTTTTGTCCATCGATCCATCCTCCATGAGAAGAGAAGAGAAAAGAGAGATGGGGAAGCTATGTATGATATCACTTCTTGTGCTTTTGTCGATAGTTATATCCATGAGGGTGGTTCATGGCATTGACGAAATCCAGAAACTGTTGAAAATTGGTTCCAAACACTTGGCAACAAGAAACAAAAGGTAACCAAGCTTCACTTCTTTCTTCATCAAACTGGAAGTACTGGGCTGAACCCAACTGCCTATCCGGTGGCCAACTCCAATATCTCGTCTACGTCACCGACTTTGTTCGGTCTAGTCTCCATTATCGATAACCCGATGAAAGTAGGGCCTGAACCCAACTCGACAATCGTGGGTCGAGCCCAGAGGCGTAACCAGGGGGGTCGAGGGGGGGCATATGACCCCCCTAGGATGAAGTTTACTGCTATCTACCGCATGCCGCTGTCGCTGCCACCTACCGTTGCCGCCTGCGACTTGCCCCTGCCGTATTCTGGTCATCAACACAAGGCACAAGGCGGGTCTGCAGCCGTTTCGGTCATCCGGCCGCGCCGGGCAAGTTTAGTGAAGAGTTCGCCGCCCTGAGCGAGCTCCATAACAAAGTAGATCTTGGTCTTGGTGGCCGTCGGTGGTTGCTGAGGAGACGCATGGCGGCAACTTCTCGGACGAGGCGGGGCTCCATGGAGGGGTTAGTAATGGTGTGTTTTTCAATGACTTTGATTGCCACGGAGAAATTGCAAACGGATTTATGGGTTGTGTATGGGCTTGTATAAAATTGGATCAAACTTATTTTATTTTGTGATTAGGAAATAGGAAGTCAACATATGACAACCTGTCATCTCTAATTAATTAAGTCGGGCTCATTTACTAGAGCATGTGCTTCCCATTTTGATTTTTACCAATCATAGTAAAGCTCCATGTTGTTTTTTCCGTGAATAGTCAATGCCTAATTTCATAATTTTTTGTGTTAGAAAATATAGTAATACTATATCTTTTAAATTATTTATAAAATAGCAACAATACAACTAATGTTATCAACTTAACTCTAATTAACATTCATTTTTTGTAATTAAATATCGGTACTGTATATACAAATATATATGATAAGTAGTATATGTATGGAATACATTTTTTGTCTTTCTTTTTTGCATCTTTCTATATGTTGCAATCAACCAGGTTAGAGTCGATTATTGGTATTCTTGCTTAGCGTAGCGTCTTTACCAGTATGACGTTAGACACAATCTCTCTCCGGTTTGGTATACATTGGTAAGCTAATATACTTTCCATTTTTTCAATCTGGTTCAAAATCAAACCCAGACCATAACTCCGCTTCTCACCGCCGCAACCTACATCGTCACCGCTTTACCTTCGATAATCATTTCAAATTTTGACCTCCTCAAATTTTTGTTACTGCTCACCCACACTGGTCGAGCCCAGGGTTGACTGCAGCATCCAGCTTAGAGGAGGTTTCTCTACTAATGACCATGAACTTGTTGTTCACAAATGGGAAGTACAACGGTAGCACCCTCAGTGTTCATGGCCGCAATCCGCTATCGAATCACTACCGCGAAATGGCCATAGTTGGTGGTTCGGGGGTTTTCCGGCTAGCAAGGGGAATTGTTACCACACAAACCACTTCATTGAATGCCACCTCCGGTGATATTATTGCTCAATATAATGTTGTTGTTATTCATTACTAGCTGGTAATTAATGTTGAGTTGACATATATATATATATATATATATTATTCTGAATATTGTCAGCTGATTAATGTTCTAAATATGTTTTTTCTTATTTTTTGTGGTTTTGGTGATGAATTGAAGTTGTTGTGAAAAATAAATTCATTTCTATTGCTGGTGGTATTGTAAGTTGAGTTCTTTCATACTTTTCTTATTGGTTATTTGTTCGTTGCATATATAAGATTCCCAAATTTAATAATTTAGAAAGGAAAAAAAAGCAAATGAATTGAATATATATAGACACATGCATATATGAGAAAATGTGGTTATTCGAAATTAAATATTCCAATTACAAAAAGAATTAAAGCTGGCCTCATGCATGCATATATCATAGACTAGGAAAAACAGAATGTCTCATGATATATATATCTTACTTAAAGTTTTCTACTTCTATATTACTTATTTCAATTGATATCTAAACTATAATATTTTTCTACTTGTACATTATATATAGAGCATGGAGGCTTCATGTATATATATGTCATTTGCTGTGACAACTCCAAGACTTAAGGTAACTCTTACTTGTGACACAAGCCAAATTCGGCCGTTATGACATCGGCGATATAGATCCATAAATTTTAATTTAGAATTAAAAAAAAATTATCAAATCTTAAAATTGAAGTAGCAAAGAAAAAATGTTGGTGGAAAAAAGAACACCACCATCCACTTACTAGAAAAGCTCACTAGAGCTTATTGCCAACATATTTAAACTCCACCCGACAAAACCTTTTTGTCAACATACTTAAACTCAACTCGACAAAATATATTTTTTTTTCTACATTAGTCGGACAGTACTGAAAATGAATCCCATATACAACGAGAAATAGTAAATTAAATCTTTAAAAAGATAACGAAAAATAAAAAAATAAAGAGATCGAGACAGTATAGAAAGGCTAAAAAAACAAAATTAAATTATACACAACACAAGTAAAAACGGATAAAGTGATATAAATAAAAATAATTATAATAAATGTAAATAAGATTGTGGGCCCAAGTGCAAATTAGGATTCACTCGACCTAATTAAATTAAATGCACAAATTAAGATTCGCACTATGATTAAATGAAAAGACTGAAACAAGACTTGAGAGAATCTTTCACATACGTGTCCCGAGGCGTAGAAGACACGTAGAGACGACTCATTTTGAAAATTAATTGAGGAATTGAATTGGTGGCCAGAAGGACAGGACGATCTAGGCATTACTCTGATGACTAAGGGTAAATCAATAATTTTCCCAAGGACATGTGCCTAGCACATGACCACTCTCCATAAAACCCTATAAATATCCCTTCCACTCAATTGAAAAAGGGCTCTCTTTTGGACTTTTGACCCTTGGACCTTTTGGAGGACTAGAAGAATTGGACCTTTCTCTCGATCTGAAACACTCAAAAAGACTTTCTGAATTCTTACTACCCTAACAAGGTTCTCAGATTCTAAGGTGTCGTTGGAGTAATCGTTCACCTGTTCTTCTCTACTCTTTAATCAATCAATCAATTCCGTACTCTTAGTGGATTTCTCTCTTTTCTCAGCCAACACGAAACCCTATATAACCCTAGCAAGATACGATTTTCTTTCCCACAAGATTTAAAAGAAAACTTACAATTGTACGAATTAACTTTTGTAAAATTTAAAAATTTTAATGATTTTATTGGCCATATTATTTATTTATTACAAATTTATATCCATGATAGACTATTTACAGATTTATTCCAAATAAACTCAGAGTCAAAATGACACGTGCACTTGTCCAATATTGTTGAAGTTATTTTTTATATACATGATGAGAGACATGATTTATTTTAATATCTAAATTAGTATAATATTTACTCCCAATAAGTCCTCGTAACAACCAGGATGTAGCATATTGTAATATCTCTCTGCACGTCTGTTTGGTCCAGACTCTAGTAGTAGTTCAATGCACGTCAAAATGTCAACTTGTATATATATATGGATGTGAGTGACTTCATAGTTTTATGGTACCAAAATTCAATAAATTAATTAAATAAATAATATCGAATTAGTGCGTATATATATAAAATTTATATGTATATATACAACAGATATTATACAAGAAGATATACGATTTATTTAATTTTAAAACCCAAAAAATCGTCGTTATAGTCAAATATGTAATACACAGTTATATACATACATTTTTCCCTATATATATAGGCAGTTTTCGTGCATCCTTCATAATTCAATAATTTATAAGTGTCGTGTGGACATTAAATAGGTCAATATTAACATTACTCATTTAATTATTTGAGTCAAGATTCTCAACACTAATATGACTAATTTGTTTATTAATCTTGTTAAACTTATCGACTAGTTTAACCCATTTAGTACATAAACTAAAAAATTTAATTACAAAAAATGAACATCAATCACTTATTTATTGAATAATAATATAATTTATTCATCACAATAATATTTATTTAACACAATGCAAGATAACATGTTTAGATTAGTGACAAATAAAACTAAAATGAACTCAATATTATTCAAGGTAAATTACAACGTTTTAGCATATTTATTTTCAATTTGTTTTATATTAACGTGTCTAATTGTGTTATACTTGTTAACGCGTTGATTATACGTGGTTGACCTATTTAAATTTTGTATTGAATGTATCGATCTGTTTATAACACAACAATTATTTATAATCAATATTAACTTTTTTATTTTATATCTTGTTCATATCCACATATCGGGTTATCGACTTATTGTATCGTGTTAATATGCTCGCGTCCATTGTTGATAATAAATAATGAAAATTGATGATCAAATAGTAACAACGTAAGCAAGCATGGCAACCATATATTGACAACCAATTGAAAAACAGAAATTAGTAGTTAATTGGCAAAAGATAACAAAATGAACGTTGTTACATCAATCTATCAAGTACTTTTTTTCTTTTTTAAAATTAAAGATATATTTTTTTTTAAAATCAATTTATAAAATTTTAAAATTTTAAATTAATATAATTTTATTCAAATTTTAAACGAATACAATAAATATAACAATTACAAACTAACTATAATTAAATAACTACTAATTATAATATTTGTTGTTTTTCTACTTAAAATAAATTATATCGATTTTAAATTTTAAGATTTCACAATTTGATTTACAAAAGTCAAAAATTATTTTTAATATATATATATATATATATATATATATATATATATATATATATGCACATCTATTTGGACCATGTCATGTCTTCCTTGGTAGTAGTTCATTGCACATCTAAATTAATGTCAACTTGTATATATGCAGTGGCGGAACCAGAACAAAATTTGAGGGGGGTCAAAATTTGAGGGCGGTTACCGAAGGTCCGAAGCAGCGACGTGTAGGTTGCAGCGGTGAGAGGGCGGAGTTATGGTCCTTGGGTTTGATTTTGAATCAGATTAAAAAAAATGAAAAGTATATTAGCGGACCAATGTATACCAACCAGAGAGATTGTGGCCCAATGCACAAGCAAAAGACGCTACCTAAAAGAATACCAATAATCAGACTCAACTGGTTGATTGCAACATATAGAAAGATGCAAAAAAGAAAGACACAAAAAATGTATTCCATACATATACTACTTATCATATATATTTGTATATACAGTACCGATATTTAATTACAAAAAATGAATGTTAATTAGAGTTAAGTTGATAACATTAGTTGTATTGTTGCTATTTTATAAATAATTTAAAAGATATAGTATTACTATATTTTCTAACACAAAAAATTATGAAATTAGGCATTGACTATTCACTAAAAAAAAACAACATGGAGCTTTACTATGATTGGTAAAAATCAAAATGGGAAGCACATGCTCTAGTAAATGAGCCCGACTTAATTAATTAGAGATGACATGTTGTCATATGTTGACTTCCTATTTCCTAATCACAAAATAAAATAAGTTTGATTCAATTTTATACAAGCTCATACACAACCCATAAATTCGTTTTGCAATTTCTCCGTGGCAATCAAAGTCATTGAAAAACACACCATTATCGACCCTCCATGGAGCCCCGCCGTCAGAAGTTGCCGCCATGCGCCTCCTCAAGAACCACCCGACGCCACCAAGACCAAAATCTACCTTGTTATGGAGCTCATTGTATGCGAACTCTTCACTAAACTTGCGGTACATCGGATGACCGAAACTACCGCAGACCACCAGGTGCCTTGTGTTGATAACTGAATCTAATAGGGCAAGTCGCAGCGCAAGAATTCAGAGGTTCTTGACAACAATGACGGTGATGAGCAATGATGAAAGCTTCATCTGAAAGTCATATGCCCCCCCGACCCCCTCGGTTCCGCCTCAGATATATATGGGTGTTAATTCATAATTTTATGTTACGAAAATTCAATAAAATAAGTAATATGAAATTAGTGCCTGCCTATACATATATATATAGGTAATTTTCGTGTATTCTTAGAGAGAGAGAGAGAGATGGGGAAGCTATATATGATAGTCCTAGTGCTTTGCTCAATGGTTATATCCATACGGGTAGTTAATGGAATTGACAAAAGCCCAGAAGGTATTGAAAAATGGATCAAAAAACTCGTCCACAAGAAAGAAAAGTTAACAAAACTTCACTTCTTCCTCCATGATACGGTAAGTGGGAAAAACCCAAGTGCACTTAAGGTGGCCCGGTCCAACATCACCTTGACATCAGCCACCCTTTTCGGCCTGTGACCCGCTGACCGTTGGGCCTGAACTAAACTCCTCAACAGTTGGGCGAGCCCAAGGTTTGTATGGTTTCTCCTCCATGGAGGAATCTTGTCTAGTAATGAGCATGAATTTTTTCTTCACAAAGGGGAAGTACAATGGTAGCACCCTCACCGTCCTTGGCCGGAATCCGCTATTGAATCAGTACCGTGAAATGTCCATAGTTGGCGGATCGGGAGTTTTCCGACTGGCACGGGGGATAGCTACCTCAGTCATTATTAGTTAAATTTCAAAAGTTTAATATAAATGTATCATGTTTTAATTAATTATTGAATATAATGTTATTGCTATGGATCAAGTCTTGGGCTGACTGACGGACTTTGCAATTGGATTAATTATGTCATGAGGTCCTGACTCAGACCACTAAACTAATTAATTCCTTCCTATGTTTGTATTATAAATTCAACCAATCATCAATTGGATAATGAATTTGAAAGTTGTTTGGCTTAGCTTTTTTGAAAAATTAATAATAAAACAAACCCACTGTTTTCTTAATTACTAATCAAAGTAGCTACTAGTATTCGATTTGCTTTTGCCTTTATTCTACTGGAAAAGCATAAATTGGTTTGACAGAGGAGAATACAAATAAATACTCCTCAAAGATGATGGATTAGATTTCAACGCAATATGTTTGCTCAATATTACTAGTAGGAAATTCAATGGAGCTGGACTGGACTGCCTGGACATCTGATATACAAGACCCCCAAAAAAGTAGTACTAGTAAAAACTTAAAAACAGTATAAATAGTTTTAAAAAAATAGATACAGTTGAAGACAAACAAATACTTCGAGAAGCAGTCAAATGTTTTATTATTGAAATACTCCGAGCACAAGAATCAAGAATCAAGAATCAAGAATCAAGAATCAATAAAATGGGTAGCAGAAGAGAAGATTGGTCTGAGTACGGTGGAAGTTGGAAGGACAACACATATATTGACAAGTCCCATCTCATGCATGCTTTGACTGTCCAAAACATTTTTTTTACCACTCTTTTTTTTTTCCCTAGTAACACTATATTTTTATTTCATCGTTAATTCACTTCATACTTAATATAGTGTTAACATACAGAGGAGAGATCACCCTCTCGTCTATGTGTCAATACTATATTAGACATAAAGTGAACTTATCATGAAATTCATTTCATGTTAACGAATCCTCTTATATTATCCATAACATAAAAAACTGAAAAACAATATCCAAACAGTCATGCTGAAATGAAATTCAATGACGTATAAAATACGACACACACATTTTAAGTTCTCAATATAATTATATATTGTCATGCTGTTTTATAATGTATTGAGAAACTTCAACAGCCACAGACCATCACTCTATTCCCATGTTATCCCCGCTCGACCCAGCTACACTCTTATTAACTGAAAGGAATTGTGAAGCAAAATGGTGAGCATAAATCGCCCAGTAAAGAATATTATGACTAAGATAATGTAGAATAAATTATCTTTAGTCCTCAACAGGTAAAAATTTGATAGAATACAATAGACAATAATTTTTAGATCAACAACTACAACGGAAACAGCAATCCATTAGAAGAGTCAAGTAGAACATAATGTCTACTATCTCCTATAAATTAAAAGTCATGACGCCATTCTCGTACCTAAAAACCTATCCCGAAGCCGATCGTTCCTGCATGAAATCTACTGTTCCGAAGACAAGCCGCACCTAACTCCCGATGTAAGACCCCAACTTATTATAAATAAAATTGAATTTTTTCTATTTATTATTCTAAATTAATAAGGTGTTAATTTGATATAATGCTTTGGTTATGGGTGAAATGTGCAAATTTTGCAAAATAAGCAAATGGTTATAAAATATTCATTTCTGTCGAGGAATATTCGTTTGGTCGTGGAATATTCTTGTTGTCGGGGAATATTCGCATTTGACAAATAGCAGCCATTCGTGTGCCCCATAACTAAAAAATAGTTGGATGAAGAAAAAACGACAAAGTATGAGTTTTTTATAAATAACTTGGTAGTTATTACTGAATTAACAATCATTGGAATACCCGGTGGTTAAAAAAAAGAATATGCGTGGTTGCACAAAGAAGGCATTACCAGTATTGCATGTATTTTTTGAATTATTGATCCTTACGTAAAAAGGCACTACTCAATAATTGTTACAATAATTACTGTTCAATATTTTATTTTATTGATTCAATAATTGCTACGTTGATATTTTATATTATTGTTGTTTCAATAATTATCACTGCACAGTTTTTCTCATTATCATATCAATAATTCATATTATTTGAATAATATTATTAGATAGCATTATTGGCAATGTCTAGAAAGTTCTATCTAAGGAGAGGTTGGGTCACCTAATTAATTGCTACCAAGAAGGAGAAATCCTTATCGAAAGCCCCCTTTCTCGAACCGCCCGTCATTATTATTGTGATTCAGAATATTATTTATGAATAATTAATTATTGATAAGAAAATATTTATTTGATGCGATATAAAATGATGGATTTATTTATTTTATGTGGTTGTAATTGAAGGAATTAATGTTGAGGTATTTTATCAAGATTTTTGTCGGAATGGAGGTATTAAAAAATCAAATCAATATTTTAACGATATATTATGTGAGTTATAATTTTTTAATCCGACCGCTGGATCGTTGTAATTTTGGATATGTTATACATATATAAGTTGAGTATATGTCCACAAATTTTGAACCGTTAAAAATGAACGATGATTTGTTATGAATTTTAAGAGGTGACTGATTCGAAAATTAGGTTTATAAATAATTTTGGTGGAAAATTCTAGAATTGAGTGGGGCCCACTTGTGGTTGGTGAAGAAATGTGCTGAATTGTATTTCAAATGTGGTGGGTGACAATAGTAGCAGGTAAAGCCATCGTGTAAAGTCAAGTCTGCTTGCCTACAGGCTAACATTTTTCTATAAATAGAGGGCTAAGTTGGAATTAAAAATCACACCAGAAACATAAGTTTTCTCTCTTTCTCTCTCTATATTATCGAGCGTATTTTGTGAGTATTTAAATACTTTGAGAGTTGTTGTTCAGGATAAGTTTTATTCAAAGATCACTTGACCTTTTCATTTCAAGCACTGCTTTTTTGAGGTAAGGGATGTTATTTTCTTCTTAAATGATATTATTTTCTTCAATATCATTACGCCGAAATATTGGTTTGAACTTTTTAATCAAATTTAGAACTTTTTGTGTCGGGGTTACTATTCACATATACGACACTATTCACGAAAACGACACTATTCATCGAAAAATAAAAATTTTTCTGTTTGTCCAAGATGTCTATTATGGTTACTATCTTTGATTGTATCCATGTTTTGATCTTTATTTTTGAATTCTGCTTCAAAATTAGTTATTATGAAGTATTAGTGATCTTGGATAAATTTTGACGCCCCCAAAATAAGTATACATCACCCATTCTGAGTTGTCAATACATGGTACAGAAACAACTATAACTTTATTATTATTACAGTAAAACTGTGAGTTTGAATACAAATATTATCTTCTAGACAATATCTATACCCAAATAAATCCTCATCACATTTATTGATACATTATTTTACAAAATGGTGAGGACTACTAAACAACTCTCTCTATAACCATCATTCCATACCCCGACTCGTCTCGCTTACATTCTCGCCTCCCGAGAAGAAAAATGGAACAAAAAGGAAAAGGGTGAGCTCGACTAGCCCAAAGAAAGAATATTATGACTAAGATAATATACAACAAAATTATCGTTAGTCTTCAACAGGAAAAATCTAATAGAATACAATAGATAACAAGTTTTAAATCAATATTCGCAGTTAAAAATAATTCATTAGAAGAGTTAAGTAGAGAATGCAAACTACTATCTTCTATGTATGAATTTAAAAGTTCATCGCTCTATCTTTTATCCCCAGAACATCAATCAATATATATCCGAATCAAATATTCATCTTTGCACTACACAGCCAAAGATATTCATCACTTAGTCATGTTCATCTAAACACCTATTCATCTTTGCACTACAGCCAAAGATATTCATCGAAATCATTCATCTTTGCACTACAGGGCCAAAGATATTCAATAATATCATCATTTAAAACTGAGGATGATGAAAAATATTTTTAAAGAAACGAATCCAGTGAAACAAAATAACAAGGATTAAGGATTAAGGATTCGTACTTTGTTTTATCCATGTCCAAAAATACCTCAAAAATAATCATAGTGGTGTAAAATTCAAGAATGGTCAAAATATGGATACAATCAAAGCTAGTATCCACAATAGATATTTTAGACGAAAAGGAAAATTTTTATTTTTCGATGAATAAGTCTTAGTTCGTGAATATTGTCAGATACATGAATAAAGTCCGTAGATATGTGAATAAGAACTCCGACACCAAAAGTTTCAAATTTGATAAAAACTTCAGATCAATATTTCGGCATAATGATATTGAAGAAATAATATCATTACGGAAAAAAAAATATCTCTTACCTCGTAAAGACAAAGATTTAATCGGAATAACGCCGAATCGAACTTGCACCGTATAGCAATACTCAAAGTATACTCAAAATACTCACAAGAATACGCCGATAATATAGAGAGAAAAACTTCAGCTTACGTGTGATTTTCAATTATAACCTAAGCACCTATTTATAGAAATTGCTTAGAACACCAAAAAGTTGGTAAAATTTATTAAAATAATAATATTATATTTTTTTCAAGACTTCATACGTATGCTCTCAACATCGAACTCAAATTTCAACACATGTTCAATGAGGGAAACAAAATGTAAAAAACGTTTTTCATATTAAAATATTTTAAACTTCCAAAATCAATTATTTGAACTTCAAACTTCAATAATTCATAATAAATAGCCCTTTTGTCTCGAAAATTGAATCTCGCGATTTATTATAGGAAATTCAATTATCTACAACTTTTCGTAAGAAAGGTTTTCCAAATTCTAAATGTAAATTGACCGAAATCCATAAACGGTAGATTTTACGGTATAATCAAATTTCGATCGAAGAAAAGGGTCCACCGACATGTTTAACATGTTTTAAACATTTATTGCAACAAAAAATACTCTTCCTCCTCGTATATACATATATCCCACATTCAATGTAAAAATATAACCATTATTATATTATTAAAATATAATAATATATATATTTAAATGAATTATTTTATCGTAAAAGATAAAATTTCAATTTTCAACAATTGTCACATTAAAAATTTCTCCATCTATATCCACATAAAATCAATATTTTCCTCATCATATGAATCAATAATTAATTATTCACAAATAATATTACAGTAATCACAATATTGACAACCAGTGCACCTTGAAAGAGGGGCTTTCCAATAAGAATTTCTCCTTCTTCATGCAAGCAATTAGGTGACCAAACCTCTCCTTAGACAAAACTTTCTAGACATTGCCAATAATGTTATCCAATAATATTATTCGAGATAATATGAATTATTGCTTCGATAATGAAAAATACCGTAGTAGTGACAATTATTGAAACAACAAGAATATAAAATATCAACACAAAGAATTATTGAATCAATAAAATAAAATACTTTGAGCGAGAATTACATGTAATCATTATTAA
The DNA here is from genome assembly GCA_020205605.1 of Panax ginseng. Classification (NCBI taxonomy): domain Eukaryota; kingdom Viridiplantae; phylum Streptophyta; class Magnoliopsida; order Apiales; family Araliaceae; genus Panax; species Panax ginseng. Next base: position 150,870,751 of record CM035134.1, read on the forward strand.
GTAGTGCCTTCTTACGTAAGAATCAATAATTGGTGCAATACCGTGCTACTTGTTTTTAACAACCGAGTATTTTAACAAAGATAATCAGAATAACTACGCCAAGTTATTTAAACAACTTATATTTGTCATTTTCTTCATCCAATCGCTTCCGTTATGGGCCCACATATTATCAAGCGTCACTGGCCGCATTTAATATTCCCCGACAATACGAATATTCCACGACCAAACGAATATTCCCCAACAACAATGAATATTTTATAACCAATTGCTTATTTTGAAATATTTGCGTATTTCACCCATAACTATCCACATTAATCACATCAACCCTTACTATTTCAAAATAATAATTAGAGGAAATTAAATTTTATTTATTAATTATTTGGGGTCTTACATAAATTGTAACACGAATCCCTAATATTTGTCCTTCTGTCTCACTTGATTCGTTCTCTAAAATATTTTTCATCATCCTCAGTCCTTAATGATGATATTATTGAATATCTTTGGCCTATAGTGCAAAGATGAATGATTAACTGATGAATATCTTTGGCCCGTAGTGCAAAGATGAACAGGTATTGAGATGAACATGACCAACTGGTGATACAAATGAATATCGTTGGCCTGTAGTGCAAAGATGAATATTCGATTAAAGATGTATATTGATTGTAGTTACAGGGATAAAATATTGATGATGGACTTTTAAATCTTAGAAGATAGTAGAACTCATTCTCTACTTGACTCTTCTAATGGATTGTTGTTTTCGCTGCAGTTTTGATCTAAAACTTGTTGTCTATTATGTTTTATCAAATTTTTTCCTGTTGAAGACTAATGATAATTTGTTGTATATTATCTTAGTCATAATATTCTTTACTGGGCTAGTTGAGCTCACCATTTTCCTTTTTGTTCCATTTTTCTTCTCGGGAGGTGAGAAACATAAGCAGGATCTAATGGGGTATGGAGTGATGGTTCTAGAAAGATGTTTTAGCGATCCTCACTATTTCGTAAAATAGTGTTTGAATAATTGTAATGAGAACTTATTTGAGTGTGGATATTGTCTAGAAGACAATATTTGTATTTAAACTCACAAATGTGTTGTGTATTTTTTTGCGACAATTGTACTATTGAGGTTGTAGTTTGTTTTCTCATACCATGTATTTGGCGACTCGTAATGGGTGTTGTATACCTATTTTGGGGCGCCACAGCTTGATATCGAGCTTAGGGATATGGTATTTGGCGGAGATCGGGAATAGAACTAGGAGGGAGAGATGTAAATCCTCCTTGCTAAGTGTGTCCTATCTAAGCTTATTTGTTGGTCGATCATAATATAGGGATATTATGTGATACGTTAATTTGTTTAATTAACCCTTGTTTTATGGCAGTATTTAAGAATGGCAGTTGAGAACGTTAATAATGGAGTGTATGAGACTGTAGAACAACCTTTAGTCACAAACCAGGAGAACGTGCAACAGGAAGACAATATTCCTCCTGTAAACAACACTGCCGAGTAAACGATGAATGATGGAATGTTTATGAGCTTTTTGTAGTTCATGAAAAATCAGATGAGGGAGACTCGTGTACAAAATACGGGTGGAAATGATGGCAACGCGCGGTCTATTACAGCCAAGCATTTCAAGGAGTTGGGACCGCCAGATTTCTGGGGAAAGCCCGATCCGATTAAAGCGCGTAAACGTGGGTCAAACAAATTACCAAGATATTCGATGTCTTGGGATGCACGAAGAACGTAAGGTTCCATTCGCCACCTTTATGTTCCGTGGAGGCAGATTCTTGGGTGGGAATCAGTGAAGCATACCCAACCGGTACGCACTCAACATGTCTTGGGAAAGATTTCAGAATCGTTTAATGACAAGTACTTTCCTCGAAAGTATTCGTCATATGAAGGAGGTAGATTTTATTAGACCGAATGAACAACATGACGGTGTCTCAAAGACGAGGTGAAGTTCATGGAGTTATCCAGTGCTCGCACCTCATTTGGTAGAGAATGGGGAACGATGACGCGGATGTTTCGAGAGGTCTAAAACCCGAGATTCATCAATACCTTATCTCTCATAAATTTTCTCTGTATTCAGATGTTTCAACACGGCTCAATTATTAGAGCGAGATAATGAGTATACTCAACCGAGGATTACAACTGTGGTCATACTAAGTGATGGCGATCATCGGAGCGATGATAACCGTGAAAGAGGAAGAATACGGACAAAAGCGGTAACCACTCGGGTGGTAATCGTGGCCATGATAATAGAAGAGGTGAGTCTAATGGAAATTTTAAAAAGAGGAGATTCAACAATGACAAGAAGACATCGCAACAACACACACCAAAGATCAACTCTTTACTAGGGAGGAGAACGACCACCGCTCGTAATGTTACAAATGCGGAAAGAGGGACATATCATTTCAAATCCGCCTACAATAATCCAAGGTATGTTATAACTGTGGAAAGGAGGGTCATATAGCCCGAGAGTGTTCTGTAGCAAAACCAAGTTCAGCGGGGATGGTGACTCCAAAAGCTGTCCCGGATAAGTCAAAATTAGTGGTTCCTAGAAGAGCGTTTGTCGTGAATGGCCAAAACGTGAGGAACCCAAATGAGGTGATCACAGGTAAGCTAATCTTGAATTCTTGCGAAGTTTATACCTTACTAGATACCGGTTCTATCCATTCCTTTATCTCTCCTGCTTGTGCTCAACGTTTAAACTTGACTCCGAAGAAATTGGACTTTAACTTATTTATTGAAACTCCGTTGAGTGAAACCTTCGTTACATCTACAGTTTATAAATCTTGCTTGATCCAAGTTGGCACTATCACATTACCTATTGATCTTATCTCTTTAAAGATACTTGATTTTGATGTGATTTTAGGAATTGATTGGTTAACCACTCATCATGCCAAAATTGATTGTTTTCGTAAGGTTGTTAGTTTTCATATTCCTAACCAACTTGTTATGCGAATTCAAGCAACTAAACCACTAAAATCAGTCACTGTCATATCAAGCCACAAAGCTATTCGTTTATTGAAAAACGGATGTCAATCTTTCTTAGCCTATGTTATGGATTTGAATAAAGACAAGTCAGATTTGAATAATATTTCTGTGGTTAGAGAATTTTCTGATGAATTTCCTGAAGAACTTCCCGGTCTACCCCCAGAACGTGATGTTGAATTCTTTATTGACCTTGAACCGGGTACAAAACCCATTTCTAAAACCCCATATCGAATGGCTCCTATTGAACTTCGAGAGTTAAAAGTCCAACTACAGAGAGTTATTAGACATCGATTTTATTCGGCCCTAAGTACATCTCCTCGGGGTGCTCCTATTTTATTCGTGTAAAGAAGAAAGACGGGGTATGCGACTTTGTATTGACTCAATCGAGAATTAAACCATGTCACCATCAAGAATAGGTATTCGCCACCTCGCATTGATGACTGTTTGACCAATTGCAAGAGAGCACAATTATTTTCAAAGATCGACCTTCGCTTACGGATATCATCATCACCAAGATTAAAATCGAGGATATTCCAAACACTGCCTTCAGAACTCGGTACGGGCATTATGAATTCTTAGTCATGTCTTTTGGATTAACTAATGCTCATGTTGCTTTCATGGATATGATGAACCGTGTATTCAAGGAATACTTGGATCAGTTCGTTGTTGTCTTTATTGATGACATCCTCATCTATTCCAAAAGCCATGAAGATCATGAGCACCATTTGAAACTGATACTTGAAAGGCTTCGTGAAAACAAGCTTTATGCCAAGCTGAAGAAATGCGAGTTCTGGCTTGAGGAAGTAGCATTCCTTGGGCACGTGGTGTCAAAACATAGAGTATTTGTTGACCTGGTGAAGATTGAAGCAATACAAAGTTGGGATCAATGTAAGTCGGTGGCCAAGTACCACGACTTTACGGGCTTAATTTGGTTATTATCGGAGATTCGTGGAAGGATTTTCTCGAATCGCTACTCCGTTAACTCAGCTAACTCGGAAAGATACAAATTCGTATGGAGCGAGGAATGCGAGAAGAGTTTCCAAGAGCTCAAGAGGAGACTCATTTCGACACCTGTTATGGCAATACCATCTGGTTCGGATGAATTTTTTATATACAACGATGCTTCAGGCAAAGGGTTAGGATGTGTTCTTATGCAACATGGGAAATTCATAGCCTATTCCTCGCAACAACTCAAAGAATATGAGAAGAATTATCCTACTCATGATTTGGAGTTGGCAGCAATCGTTTTTGCGTTGAAAATTTGGAGACACTACTTGTATGGGGAGAAAGTGGAGATTTATACGGACCATAAAAGCCTCAAATATTTCTTCACCCAAAAAGAACTTAACATGCGGCAACAACATTGGCTTGAGCTGTTGAAAGATTACGATCACACTATATTCAATACCATCCCGGAAAAGTAACGTAGTAGCGACGACAAGTAGAAGATCATATCTTGATCAAGCGATATTGTCAACGCAAAGGCCCATTTTGTATGACTTGCAAAGGATGGAAATAGAATTAAAGACTCCAGGGACCCACGTGATGATGGCGAATATACGAGTAGAATAGACTTTAATCGATAAATTTAAAAGTCGCTTTCGAAGCTACGGACCAGGGTGATGTGCGTATGAAGAAAAAGTGCAAGAAGGTGCTATTCCAGAAGCAAGAATCGATGAAGAAGGAATACTTCGATTCAACTCTAGACTTTGCGTTCCTAACGATTCTAACTTGAAGTATAGAATCATAATGGAGGTACACAACACCCCGTTTGCAATCCATCCTGGGAGTACCAAAATGTATCTTGATATTCGACATAAATTTTGTTAGTTCCCAATAGACACAATATAGATCTAGAAGGGGGGGTTGAATAGATCCTTAGAATTTCAAAATCCTTTTTTTTATTAAGTTGTATTGCTTATTAAGTAGCTCATGGCAAACTTAAGAATCTTTTCAAGCACAACGGAATAAGTAAAAGATCCCCTTCATTGATATATTCAAAATCAAACATACATTTTTTGTAGAGTTACTTTAGTAGTAAGCAGTTAAAATATACATAGCAGTTAATGTACATAATGTAAATGACATAAAGTAAAAAACACACAAGGGTTTTAAGTGGTTCGGAGACTCAATCTCCTAATCCACTCTTCTACTTTCAACTAGCGAGATTTCCACTTGGGAAGGCGCAAAGACCCTAAATCACTAAGATTCCTTCAAGGCCGCAGCAGACCTTGGGACTTGATTCACTAAGAACTCTTCAAGGCCAAAGACCTTGGAACTTCTCTAGTTCCCTAGAACTCTTCAAGCCCAGATGAGCTTGGAACTTCCTTTAGTCCTCCCACAAGGACCCTCAGTGCCCAACTGCTTCTTGTTGTTGTTGTTGTTGTTGTTGGTGTTGAAATTTGCTAAGATGTCATTAAGCTCTGAACATCTTGTGTACTTAGCAGCTTGGTGTGGTCCTCTTGGCTTTCAACTTCGAGTCCGGACCACTTCTTCTTTGGTGCAGCTGATCTTCATTCTTTTCTGCTTATTTTCATCTGGTATCAGTTGTGCACCATCACTATCTGGGTTTGCTAAGTTTTTGTACTTTTAGTAGACTTCGTCTGGCACTTAGCAATCCCTGAACCCTTCTTGAATACTTTGCAAACATGATTATGCAATTATTCAGTTTCAGCTTTTGGTTCATGGTGATTCGTAGAGTGGCTCTCTTGATCTTCTTTGTACTTAGCCACTTTTCTGAATGCTATCTGTTTGGCCTTCTCGGCTCTCAGCTTGGCTGCCATCTTTAGTGGCATTCTCATCTTTGTTGAGTGAAGCTTTGATCTGATTGAGTTCTTCTTCAAAGTTGTTTCACTTTCACCTTGGTAGTCTCACTGTCACTAAGACGTGTTCTTTTGATCTTTGGTGGAACTCGTAGAGTCAACTATAGCATTTACCAATTCAGCGATTGTGAAGCCCCCAAAACAGGTATACATCACCCATCTTGGGTCGCCACTTACATGGTACAAAATTCAAATAAAACTTAATTATATAACAGTCGTGCAAAATACGACGACATATATACTGTGAGTTTCAATACAAATATTGCAACATATATAATACGACAATATTAATACTCAAATTAATACATGCCATATAAAGTACAAAATCAAATATTTCAAGTCTCCAAAGGGACACGAGAAGATTTTTGTTCTCTTCATTTTATCATCATGTGCACTTTTGACGCTTTCGGTCGGGTTCTCATCACCTATTGTTGTTCACCAAAATCAATTATTAAGTGAAGTATAAAATCGACACACACACATCTTAGGTCCTCAATACAATTATATATTGCATGTCATGCCATAGTGAGGACTACTAATGCTACCATCTCGGACCATCACTCCGATCCCCGACTAGTCTCAAGCCACGCTCTCATTTTCTTTCAAGAAGAACGGTGAAAGAAAGGGTGAGCTCTAGCTAGCCCGAAGAAATATTATGACTAAGATAATGCGGGATAAATTATCATTAGCCTTCAACAATGTTAAACCGATAAAATACAATAGACATCAAGTTTAATCTGCGCAATAAACAAGCAATCCATTAGAAAGAGTCAAGTAGAGAATAAAATCTACTATCTTCTATAATTTAAAAAGTTTTCATCAATTTTTATCATTTGAGACTCAAACAACAAATAAACCACATCATCGAGTCATCCCTCGCACTACGGGCCAAGGATATTCATTAAATCATCAATGGTCATGACTATACCCGAATAATCCTCGGTCATAATCATACCAAAAAACGTCCCATCAATGCACTACAAAGCTACCGAGGACTTTTACCACCTCATTTATAACATTACAGGTCATAATTATACCGAATGATCCCTAGTCATAATCATACAAAGTCCATCTATGCACGTAAGCCAAAGATGACTTTCATCACAATATAAGCATAAGAATGATGACAATGATATAAGCATTAATCAAACGAAAACAATGATAAATATTAAAGACTTTAAATTTATCCAAATATTATCAATCACTTAATAAACTCATAATCTAATATTATTAATATTATAACAATATTTTAATCACTTCTTAAACTTATAAACAATTTATTTCAATTATTTACACTTTACCAAATAATGCATTTAATCATTCAAAAATGCCATACTCATAAGATTTCATCACCAATAATCAATTCCTTTATCAAAAATCTGCATATACCCTATATAGGATTCCCAAGCCATAAAATCCTATTTTCCAATTTTGTTACTTCACATAACATATTTAACTCATTTACTCATAACTAGATTATTTTCATGAAAAATACCAAATCAGTCCCAAAAATATTTCTTTTCTGGGAAGCAGAATATAGTCCCATATTGAACATATATTTTTCTCGAAATTTTTAAAATTCATATACTATTTTTCAAAAATCAATTTCTAATTAATTCCTTAAGAAATTAGCTACCACAAGGTTAACTCTAGAAATTTCCAAATCTTGGCAGGATCTTACACATGTTAACGTGAGCTTCCAGTTTAAATTTCATGGTCATCGGAGTTATAAAACTCCGGTTATAGCATTTTTAGTCGGAAAAATCTAAATATTGAAATGGTCATAACTTGCTCATTTTAAGTCGGAATGAGTTCATTTTTGGACAGGAGGTACTTTATACCATATATTTTCATGTCCCAAAAGGCCAAAATTTTTCTCACAAATTAAGTGACCGAAAATGCCCTTTTAAAAATCTGGGCAGTAGCTTTTTCAAAATTGGCAGTTTTTGACACCTTCGCTAAAATCAGTCCACGCGAAAATATACAATACCTTTTTCAGTGATTTCACTTGGATAAGTTAGAAAACTCATAGATCTAACTCTAGAACTTGACCACACTCAAAAATTTGAAATATAACAGGAGATATGGTCATTTGAATTTCATGTTCTATTTTCACTAAAATTTGATTTTCAACCCTTTGTGATTTCTAAGAAACTTTCATGTTTTCACATAATAACCAACATAACTCATCATGACAATGACATAATAATTCAATAAAATAAGTTCAAGAATAAATTTTAAAGATTTATAAGTTAATTTATCCTGAACTCAATAACGTCCAAATTGTCAACATGATACTGCTTTGTAGAGTAAAATTCAAGAATGCTTGAAGAATATTTCCATTAAAAGATCTTTGGATGAAGCGCAAATATCCGTGATATTCTACTAATTTCATGGAGTATAGAAGTCAAAACTTTAACCAACCGAGTATAATAGAATATACTGAAGCTATGAATAGATTTTCATCCGCCATGCAGTAATCCACGATATCGATCATTTCCATAATTTAATAAGGAATGAATACAAAGGATCATTCACCATGCATGTGATAATCCATATAGGCGAGTTATTCCAATGAATAAAAAAGAATGGAATAATGTAAGGATTCACCAGCGTGCGATAGACTGCACAAATAGGTTATTCCCAATAGAATAATAAATAATAGAATCAGGTCATGCGTAAACGCATTGGCGAGATATTAAACGAATAATAAATAATGGAACCAGTCCAAAGATAAACGTCTGAGACATATATTACGGCGATGAATAATAAATGATGGAACCAGTCCCATGCGTAACGCATGCGGATATTACACGAATAATAAAGAGCGGAATAATTGAAGAATTTCACCACACGAACTTATTCATCATTAATATTATAACTCACAAAATTTAACAACCAGGTCGTTCCCAGAAAAGAGGGGGCTTTCCAATAAGGATTTCTCCCTATTGGCGCACAATTAGGTGACCAAACCTCTCCTTGGCAGAACTTCTAGACATTGTAAATATTGCAATTTAATAATATGAATAACTTTATCGTCTCAATTATTGATTTAATAATATATCATATAATGCAGATGATATTGTGACAATAATCGAATCAATAATATGAGAGATATGATGCAGCAATTACTGTAGCAATAATTGAGTATAATTGAGTGACTTATCACGTAAGCATCAATAACCAATACCGTGTGCTACTATGCAATCATGCGTATTAATGTACTTTTACTACTGAGTAGTTCAACAATTTTAACGGTAAAACTTCCGCCGTTATTTTCATAAAAATAATCCTGTCATTTTCTTACTACGACAATGATTGTGCCGTCGTACGGATATTCCCCGACAAAAAGAATATTTCCCGACCGAACGAATATTTTATAACAATTTGCATACTTTGAAAAATTTATAAATATTACCCACAACTATAACATTATATCAAATCCACACCATAATATTCAAAAAATATATTTCGAGAAATTTAAATCTTTATTCATAAAATTTGGGGTCTCACAACAATTCTGCAACTTCACAATCATCAGCAACTCTTGATCTTTGAGGCTCTGTTGATTTATACTACTTCTCAATCTTCCCGTTAGAAAGTAGACGTTGAAAGTTATTCAAATTGCTTCGCAGATCTCGAGTTATTTGGTGCAGACTGCAGATGTGACATGACATCTTTTTCTGACTTCCTAACACTGCAGTCTGCTATTTCACCAACCCTGTCAGATATGTCACTTTGATATCTTGGGCAGGTCGACGACTTTATTTCACCCTTCTGATTTCTCGATCAGAGGTTGTCCTTGCATCGATGCTCTTAATAAGCTCTTGTCCAAATATCACCCTTCAGATTGAACCGTTGCCAATACTTCAGTCTTCATCTATTCAAACTCTACGATTCTGATGCATGTCTTCATGGACCTGATCGTAGTGTCTTGTTGACTTGTAGAAACAACACTACGATCTTGAGGAGTGTTCACTTGTTCTTTAGGGTAGAACATCTCTTCCTCTTTTTGTGCAGTGCTTCATCACTTCTGTTTGCCTCGAATGTTCTCAGATACTGATGGCTCGATTCCTTGCTCTGGCCACTTTTAAATAATAAGACACTTCAGATTTATGGCGTGTCCAGCTCACTTTCTCCTTGTGATCTCCCGTTCACTTATCATTAATGGACTGACCCAATGCTTAATCACTTTAGCCTTGTTATTCATAGGCTGACCAGTATCTCAGTGTGTACTCCATCAATTCCTTCTTAGTTTGGCAAACACTACGATCCTGGTTACTTCCAAGATCGTTGTCATCTTTCCACTTGACACCATCGCATGTCGACATTCCTTAATACCATCAAGTCTTCTTATGATCATCTTGTGGAAGACTTCATCTCAAATAGCTTCATAACTCAATCTTGATGTTGATTGGGTTGGTGCTTAGGTCTTCTGTTAGCTAGCATGTCATTCGTTGAGTGCTCTCTGGTTTCCTTCAGGTGGGACGTATCTATGTAGTGCCAACCAGAGGCTTCATTCCTTTGTATATTCAGGGAGTGCTCATTTGTTGAGAATGGTATTTTGCTCTACGATTCTGCCTTGGCATTGTGAGCATATATTTTGAGGTCTTAGTTCTTCACTCTACGATTTAGCTTTGGCTGTGCAGACACTACGACTCCGAGATCAGTTCTTGACACTATGATTTCTATCGTCGTGCTTGTTGTCTTCATCTGATCTTGCTCGACTATGATTTTTGCCTTTGATACGATCAGTAGACTCTACGATTCTGAGTGCAGTCTACGATCCTTGATTTGGCCGTTAGTAGACTCTACCACTCCGAGTATAGTCTACGATTCTTGACTTCACTTTGGCAGATGCTCGATCGGTTCGTAGGCAGGTTGTGAGTCCCCAGATTTTTTTTTATAATAAAGATTTAATTTCTCGAAATATTTTTTTTTAATATTATGGTGTGGATTTGATATAATGTTATAGTTGTGGGTAATATTTATAAATTTTGCAAAGTATGCAAGTTGTTATAAATATTCGATTGGTCGGGGAATATTCTTTTTGTCGGGGAATATTCGTACGACGGCAAAATCATTGGTGGACCCACAACGGAAGAATTGTCGTATTTAGAAAACGACAAAAATATTTTATAAATAACGACGGAGGTGTTACTGTTAAAACCTGTTGAACTACCCTTAGTAAAAGTACAATGTCTGCGTGGTTGCATAATAGTACATGGTATTGATTATTGATGCTTACGTGAGAAATCACTCGGTTATACTCAATTATTGCTAAAGTAATTGCTGCATCATATCTCTCATATTATTGATCTAATTATTGTCCCAAAGATCATCTCGCATTATATGATATGTTATTAAATCAATAATTGAGACGACAAAGTTATTCATATTATTAAATTGCAATATTTACAATGTCTAGAAGTTACATAAAGAAAGGTTTGTTCACCTAATTGCGCGCCAAATAGGGAGAAATCCTTATTGGAAAGCCCTCATCTCCGAACGACCTGGTTGTTAAATATTATGAGTTATAATATTAATGATGATTAAGTTCGTGTTGATTAAAGATGAATTTGATAGTTTCATTGTGTTGGGATTATTTGTGTTAGTAGAAATCGACATCTATTCCGATGATAATTGATGTCTGGAGGTTATATTGTTCAATCGGGTATTCGGGGAACTCTTCGTGTTGGAGTACTATTCACGAGTTACTATTCATGAGTTACTATTCACGAGTTACTATTCACCCAGTTACTATTCACTCTAGTATTGTGCATTCGGGTATTTGGGTATAATATTATTCCATGAGGAGATGTGCTAATTTTTCAGACCATTGGTTGAAGTTATAATAGTGAATCAATATGTACCGCTGGTGGAAAGTTATAATAGTGAATCAATATGGACCGCTGGTGGGAAGTTATAATAGTGAATCAATATGGATCATTTGGTTTAAAGTTTTAATAGTAAATCGGATGGATAGTAGCTTTAAGTTTTAATAAGAAATCAATCTGGACCGTCTCGCTTAAAAAGTAAATCAATCTGGACCGCTCAGAATTAGTTACTATTCAATCCATTCTTCTATAAATGAAGCTCATTCCTTTATTATTTCTTACGAATTCAATTGAAACTCTTGAGAGAAATTATAGAGAGAAGAAAAGAGTATTCGCTACTTCACTACTTCGATATCCGGTTTTTCTAAGGTAAGGGGTGTTATTCTTTCTTATTCATGAAGAGAACTTCTGTAATTCCATTCTTTATTATTCTGTTAGAATAACCTATATACGCGGCATACCCTATACATAACCTCAGATCATGGGCATACCCTATACTTGGTGAAATCCTCTCATTATTCCATTCTATATTATTATGTTGGAATAACTTTGTTTATCTGATACCGCATACACATGGTGAAATTCTTCTATTATTCCATTCTATATTATTATGTTGGAATAACCTGTTTATGCGAAGTACCGCATACATGGTGAAATTCTTCTATTATTCCATTCTATATTATTATGTTGGAATAACCTGTTTATGTGAAGTATTGCATACATGGTGAAATTCTTTTATTATTCCATTCTATATTATTATGTTAGAATAACCTGTTTATGCGAAGTACCACATACGTGGTGAAATTCTTCTATTATTCCGTTCTTTATTATTCTGTCGAAATATCCTGTCAGTGCGAATTTTGCCTGACCTGGTTCCATTATTTATTATTCCATATTTATTATTCTGTCGGAATATTCTGTCGGTGCGTTTACGTCGGACCTGGTTCCATATTTATTATTCTGTTGGAATAACCTGTATGTACTATCTATCACATGCCTGGTGATTTCTTTTGTTATTCCATTCTTTATTATACTCAGTTGTTTAAAGTTTTGACTTCTATACTCCATGAAATTAGTGGAATATCCTTGATATTTGCGCTTCATCCAGTATCTTTTCATGAAAATATTCTTCTGAGTATTCTTAAATTTTACTCTACAAAGAAGTATCATGTTGACAATTTGGACGTTATTAGTTCCTGGATAAATTAATTCGTGAACTTGTTTTATTGAAGTCTTATATCATTGTCATCATTCTCATGTTTATTATTTTTGAAAGTCATCTGTGGCCTGTAGTTCATAGATGGACTTGGTATGATTATGACCAGGGATTATTCGGTATAATCATGACCGTAATGTTATAAATGATGTGATAAAAGTCATCATTGGCCCGTAGTGCATTGATGGACAGTTGTTGGCATGATCATGACCATTGATGAATACACGAATATCCTTGGCCTGTAGTGCATGGATAATTTGTGGTCGTGACCCTAATGAATATCCTCGGCCGTAGTGCGGGATGATGTGGATTATTTATTGTCGAGTCTCAAATGATAAAAGTGATGAAAAACTTTTTAAATCATAAAAGATAGTAGATTTTATTCTCTACTTGACTCTTTTAATGGATTGCTTATTCCGCTGCAGTTAAACTTGTTGTCTATTGTATTTTAACAGTTTAACATTGTTGAAGGCTAATGATACTTTATTCTATATTATCTTAGTCATAATAATTCTTACTGGGCTAGTTGAGCTCACCCTTTCTTTCACTGTTCTCTTCAGGAAATGAGAATATAGTTGGGATGAGTCGGGAAACGGAGTGATAGTCCAGATGATAGCATTAGTAGTCCTCACTATTCTGTTAAATAGTATGACAATAAATGTAATGAGAACTCCTTTGAGTATGGATATTGTCTAGATGACAATATTCCAATTAGAACTCTCAGTTCATGTATTGTCGTATGTTACACGACAGTTGTATAATTAAGTTTGTATTTGTATTTTGTACCATGTATCTGGCGACTCAAGATGGGTGATGTATACCTAATTTTGGGGGCGTCACACAGGCTGTCTCTACGATTCTGAACATGACTTCCTCAGCAGACTACGACCCTAAGGAAGTTCTTCTTGACACACTACGATCCTTCTTCGTCTCTCCTGAAAGTCTACGAACTCCGAGATTTACTATCTTACAGACTATGATTCTGCCTTGATAGCTCTCGAGTTTCTTTGACTCTCCTGGCAGACTACGATTTCTGGTGTAGTGCTCGACGATTAGACAAGCCTATCTATTACACCATAAGATCAACCTAACATGCTTGATCTTTCTATATTTATAGTCCTTGTACATCATTTCTTTTTAAGGAATTTACAAAGCTGTTTTGTTTATGTAGGATTAACCTAACACATTTGATCAATTCATTCTAAGTCCTTGTACATATGTTTCTATTATATATCAAATGACTTTACATCTTTTCTTAATGCAAGCATACTTGCATATTCATTCATATATGTATATATATCATAATCAAATCATATGTAAGTAGGAATATCATTCACATGCTTATTCTTGACAATCTCCCCCTATTTGATTATGACAAAAATAATAAGTGCATATGCATGTTATGAATGAATCTTATATATAGTGAGCTGCTGTATTTCTAAAACAGATAATCATGAATGTCATTTATAATAATATGAAATTTAATACACTATGACATCTTACATCCTGGATCCAGAACATACCTAACTAGTTAAAGATATACCTCTTTGGCTCCATGTATGCTTCCAGGATTTTTGTTGATGTGCTATTCATCTGTTTGATCTTCTTGCACCTGCTCACTTTAGAACGTCGACGTCATTTCTTTTGTTTGTTCCCCCTCAGATGTATGCTTCTCTTTTTCTTCTTCTGGCTCCCCCTCAGCCTTAGGCTCATCATTCTTTAGCTCCCCCTCAGATGATGAACCATCTTTATTTTCTGCTTTCTTCTTTTTTGTCTTCCTTTCTTGTTTGCTCCTGCTCTTCTTGCCTTTTCTTGAATGCCTCTTACTTTGCCTTTTTCTATGCCTCTTTTTCTCCCCCTTTTTGTCATTAATCACTTGAGATATTTGTTCCATGTTGGACATAAGCTGCTCCATTAGATAAGAGGAATTAACAACTTCAAACTTGAGTTCTTGTTGGCTCATCTCTAGTTGCATAGAGAGGGATTGATTCATGTGATCAATCTTGTTAGAGAGGGCTTGGAGTTGTTCTTCATTTACCTTCTGTGTACATAGGGCTTCTGCTTTTTGATCATTTATGGCCCTCAGATATATGTCATTTTTCTCTTTGATTTTTAGAGATACATCAGCTATAGTAGCTTGAAGTCAGTTTTGAATTGAATTTTCTGTTGTTGCTGTCAGCCTTTTAAATTCTTCTGTGATTTGAAACATTTTCAAAATCAGGTCATCAAAATTTCTAATCAGCTCCTTCTCCATAGGAGTTTGATTGTCTGGTTGGGAAATCTCTTGTTGATCCTTAGATTGGACTCTACGATTTTCACTTTTTGACAGATTTTTGAAGGTATTTTGAATCTGAACAATCGTTGAGTACCAATTGCTATTGGTGGATGAGCAAATATTTGGCACTTGTGGTTGAACAGTTATCAAGCAAGTATAGGCATGGCTCCATTCGAGGCGTTGTATGGACGAAAGTGTCATTCTCCAGTATGCTGGGTTGAGGTGGGAGAAGCAACGTTGTTGGGACCAGAATTAGAACGCATGACTACAGAAAAGATCGAAATGATTCGACAACATATTCAAACCTCATAAGATCGACAAAAGAGTTATGCTGATCTTTATCAAAAGGACGTGGAATTTAATATTGGGGATCATGTACTGTTACGTATTGCTCCATGGAAGGGAGTTACAAGATTTGAAAAGTGAGGAAAGCTCAATCCAAGGTTTGTTGGTCCATTTAAGATTCTTGACCGAAAAGGAAATGTGGCCTATAGACTCACATTACCTCCAAGTATGTCTCGTGTTCACAATGTTTTCTACATATCTATGCATCGTAAATATGTGAAAGACCCAAACCATATTATTGAGTTAGAACAAGATGAGATAGCCGAAGATTTAACGTACGAGGAGGTACATGTTAAAATATTGGATAGGAAAGAACATGTCCTACGCATCAAGGTTATACCACAAGTTAAGGTTTTGTGGAGGAACCATGCTATTGAAGAAATGACCTAGGAGTTGAAATCGAAAATGAAAGCGAGGTACCCTCACCTTTTTGAAACACCAGGTACGTACGTCAATTTCGAGGACGAAATTTTATAAGGAGGGGAGGTTATAAGACCCCAACTTATTATAAATAAAATTGAATTTTTTCTATTCATTATTCTAAATTAATAAGGTGTTAATTTGATATAATGTTTTGGTTATGAGTGAAATGTGCAAATTTTGCAAAATAAGCAAGTGGTTATAGAATATTCATTTCTGTCGGGGAATATTCGTTTGGTCGTGGAATATTCTTGTCGTCGGGGAATATTCGTGTGACGGAGCAGCCATTTGTGGGCCCCATAACGAAAAACGGATAAAGGAAAACGACAAAGTATGAGTTTTTATATATAACGGTGTAGTTGTTACCGTTAACACTGTTGAAATACCCGGTGGTTAAAAATACGATGAATATGCGTTTCTTGACAAGAAGCACACCAGTATTACACAGTATTTTTGAATTATTGATCCTTACGTAAGAAGGTATTACTCAATAATTGTTACAATAATTACTGTTCAATATTATATTTTATTGATTCAATAATTGCTGCGTTGATATTTTATATTATTGTTGTTTCAATAATTGTCACTGCACAGTATTTCTCATTATCATATCAATAATTCATATAATTTGAATAATATTATTAGATAGCATTATTGGCAATGTCTAGAAAGTTCTGTCTAAGGAGAGGTTTGGTCACCTAATTTACCAAGAAGTGAGAAAAATCCTTATTGAAAGCCCTCTTTTCCTGGAACCTGCTGGTTGTCTTTATTGTGATTCTGTAATATTATTTGTGAATAATTAATTATTGATAAGGAAATATTTATTTGATGCGGATATAAATGATGGATTTATTTATTTTATGTGGTTGTAATTGAAAGAATTAATGTTGAGGTGTTTTATCAGTATTTTTGTCGGAATGGAGGTATTAAAAAATTAAATCAGTATTTTTACGATATATTGCGTGATTTATAATTTTTAATCCAACTGTTGGATCGTTGTGATTTTTGGATATGTTATACATATATAAGTTGAGTATATATCCACAAATTTTAAACCGTTAAAAATGAACGTATGATTTGTTATGAATTTTAAGAGGTGACTAATTCGGAAATTAGGTTTATAAATGATTTTGGTAGAAAATTCTAGAATTGAGTGGGCCCCACTTGTGGTTGGTGAAGAAATGTGCTGAATTTTATTATAAATGTGGTGGGTGACAATAGTAGCGAGTAAAAAGCCATCGTGTAAAGGCGAAAGTCAAGTCTACTTCAAATAATCTTAACATTTTCCTATAAATAGAGGGCTAAGTTAGAATTGAAAATCACACCGTAAAAATAAGCTTTTCTCTTTCGCTCTCTATATTATCGAGTATTTTGTGAGTATTTAGATACTTTGAGAGTTCTTTGTTCAAAGACAAGTTTAATTCAAAGATCACTTCCGACCTTTCATTCACGAAGTACTATTTCTTTGAGGTAAGGGATGTTATTTTCTTCTTAAATGATATTATTTTCTTCAATATCATTATGCCGAAATATTTGTTTGAACTTTTTAATCAAATTTAGAACTTTTTGTGTCGGGGTTACTGTGACGCCCCCAAAATAGGTCCAATCCATCCAACCTATTCTGAGTCGCCAAATACATGGTACAGAAAACAACTACAACTTTATTACTACAATTGTCATCCAAAATACAACAACACATATACTGTGAGTTTTAATACTAACTGCGACTCATGTCCCAACTATGGACAACACCTCACAAAGATACCTTACATAAAGGTATAATCTAGAACTGCTTTTAGAAATTAAAATCTCCGAAGTGCTCAAGAAACCTTCGTACATGGGGAGGCCATGAATCTAAGTTATGATAGATATCATATGTCTAGAGAATTATCCTTGGTTGATCCAATAGACCCCAAAGAAAAATGAGAAGATTACTATCATGTTCCTTCCAATGGTGAGTCTTCTCTTGACATATAACTATCTCCACCGTCTGCGATTGAACATTATGTTTTAACCCAACTCCAAGATCATATAGATAGTGCTCGTAGATATACTCAGCAAGAGGATGCGCACAATCCTGTCTTATGATAACCCGTAGGTCATTAGACATCTTGTATGATAGTGGCAAAACACCCTTCTAAAGTTGGGTTCCCCTTACCCTATTCGGTTCACTAAAATTAAATATCAAATGACGTATACAATACGACACACTTATCTAAAGTTCTCAATAAAATTATTTTCATACTATTTAGGAGAACCTCAACAATTTATAGACCACCGCTTCTATTCCCTTGTTATCCCCGCTCGAATTCTAAGAACACTTTTTTATTACCTAAAAGGAATTGTGAAGCAAAAAGGGTGAAGCAACTACTAGCTCGATAAAAGAATATTATGACTAAAGATAATTAAATTATCAATAGCCTTCATCGGTAATAAATAAAGAGATTTTGAACATATGGTAGATGATAAAACTTTTCAACCATAGTTGCGGCGAGAATGAGCAATCCATTAGAAGAGTCAAATAGACCATAAAGTCTATTATCTTCTCTTGTTAAAAGTCCACCAACAATGCTTTAACCTCAGTAACATTAATCAATGGATCATGTTCACGATCCACGTGAATAACTCATAATCATAATTGTAGTTCTAATTTTCTCTTCTCATCCAAGACGAAGATATTTTCATCACCTGTCTTTACCTGAAATATCAAATATCATGGTTACACCAAATCACAGTTCCTGTTCATAATCATACTAATAAATTTATTTTTGCACTACGAGCCAAAGATATTCATCAACAGTTCATCTTTGCACTACAGGCCAAAGATATTCAACAATAGGACATCTTTGCACTACGAGCCAAAGATATTCAACAACAGAACATCTTTGCACTACGGGCCAAAGATATTCAACAACAGGTCATCCTTGCACTTACAGGCCAAAGATATTCATCAATAATTCATCTTTGCACTACGAGCCAAAGATATTCATATCTCAAAGAAATATACAATCATTTTAGAATTTATATAAATCATAATTATAATCATGTCGATCAATTCACCTTTGCACTTAAGCTAAAAATATTCAATTGTAAATTCAATGGTCATGATCATACCAGTCAACAATTCATCTTTGCACTACTGGCCAAAGAGAACCCATAGTCATGATCATACCAATAATCTACCCATCTTTACACTTAAGTCAAAGAGAAATTTCATCACCGAGATTATAAAAATGTTATATGTGATAATATATAAAAATAATATGATCAACAACTGTATTTAATTTCAAGAGTAAGATTCATAAATCAATGATTTCATAACACTTTAATCCAAATGTTATAAATCACTTAATAATCTCATAATCTAATATTATTAATATTACCACAATATTTTAATCATTTTTTAAACTTATAAACAATTTATTTTAATTGTTTACACTTTACTAATTAATGCATTTAATCATCCTAAAATGCCAAACTCATAAGATTTCATCACCAATAACCAACAACCTCATCAAAAATCTACATATAACATATATAGGATTCTCAAGCCATAAAATCCTATTTTTCAATTTTGTTACTTCACATAACATATTTAATTCATTTACTCATAACTAGTCCATTTTCATGAAAAATACCAAATCAGTTCCAAAAATATTTCTTTTTTCTCGGGATTTAGCGAATATAGTCCCATATTGAACATATATTTTTCTCGAAATTTTTAAAATTCATTTATTATTTTCATATGGCCAAAATCGCGAATATTTAGACATTTATCATAAATTGTACGTTTGTCCAAAAATTCCGAAATTTACAGAGTATATTTATGTTATATATATGTACTCCCAATAAAAATTTTACCAATTTTGGAGTTATCCACAAGGAGTTATAAGGGTTTACTTTTAAAATAGTCTTTTTCATAAAATCCATAACTCTTAATCTATCCATCTAAAAATCGTCATTTTTGGATACATTCGAGAAAACTCATCAAAATATCATTTCAAATTTTTCTAGAATTTTTGAAGGTCAGAAAAATTACGAAACTAAAGAAACATAATAACCCTTAAAATCTCTTACAATCCTTTACCTCGAAAAGAGCGTGATTTCGACCCTAATGGAAAGTCAAGGAACCTTGCCTTTGAATAAAGAACTCTCAAAGTATCTAAATACTCACAAAATATGCTTGATAATATAGAGAGAAAGAGAGAAAGCTTATATTTTGGTGTGATTTTCAATTCTAATTTAGCCTCTATTTATAGGAAAATGTTAAGACGTCAAGTAGATTTGACACGCTTTACACGATGGTTTTACTCTTTACTATTGCCACCCACCATATTTGAATTAGAATTTCAGTACATTTCTTCACCAACCATAGGTGGGGCCCACGCATTCTAGAATTTTCCACCAAAATGATAAATTCCGAAAGTTCAATAATTTCTGAACCAGTCACCTCTTAAAATTCATAACAATTCACACGTTCATTTTTAACGATTCAAAATTTGTGGACATATACTCAACTTATATATGTATAACATATCCAAAAATCATAACGATCCAACGGTCGGATTAAAAATTATAACTCACGCAATATCTCGCAAGAACACTGATTTGATTTTTAATACTTCCATTCCGACAAAAATACTGATAAAACACCTCAACATTAATTCCTTCAATTATAACCACATAAAATAAATAAATCCATCATTTATATCCGCATCAAATAAATATTTCCTTATCAATAATTAATTATTCACAAATAATATTACAGAATCACAATAATGACAACCAGCGGGTTCCTGGAAAGAGGGGATTTAGATAAGGATTTCTCCTTACTGGCGCGCAATTAGGTGACCAAACCTCTATTTGATAGAACTTTCTAGACATTGTCAATAATGTTATCTAATAATATTATTCAAATAATATGAATTATTGATCCGAAATCTTGTCCGTGACAATTATTGAAACAAAGAATAATATAAAATATCAACGCAAAGAATTATTGAATCAATAAAATAAAATATTGAATAATAATTAATGTAACAATTATTGAGTAAAGGCCTTCTTACGTAAGAATCAATAATTCAAAAATATTTGTGCAATAACGTGTCTTTCACGCAAGCAACAACGCCATTATTATATTTTAACCATCGTGTATTCCAATGTGTTATTAACGATAACAACTACGCCATTATTTATAAAAACTTAAACTTGTTGTTTTCTTCATCCGATGATTTATTCTGTTATGGGGCCCATGAAATTGGTATTGCTACATCGTCAGACAAATATTCCCCGACAACAAAAATATTCCATGACCGAACAAATATTCCCCGACAACAATAAGTATTTTATAGCCACTTGCTTATTTTGAAAAAAAAATT
The DNA here is from genome assembly GCA_020205605.1 of Panax ginseng. NCBI lineage: Eukaryota > Viridiplantae > Streptophyta > Magnoliopsida > Apiales > Araliaceae > Panax > Panax ginseng. The sequence continues at coordinate 150,892,036 of CM035134.1, forward strand.
CATATATCACCCTTAACTTTAACTTTTTATCAATTAACCATTTACTGAATAACAATTATAAGAAAAATTAAATACTTTTATTTTATAAAATTTGGAGTCTTACGATTCTTATTCACGATATCTAAGACTTTATTCACTTAATACTTTGATTTATTCAATAGAAAAATGAAATTTTTTTTATTTGTCCAAGATGTCTTTTATGGTTACTATCTTTGATTGTATCCATATTTTTATCTTTATTTATGAATTCTGCTTCAAAATTGGTTATTATGAAGTATTAGTGATCTTGGATAAATTGTAACACGAATCCTTAATATTTGTCCTTCTGTCTCACTTGATTCGTTCTCTAAAATATTTTTCATCATCCTCAGTCCTTAATGATGATATTATTGAATATCTTTGGTGTAAGACCCCAACTTTTATGAATAAAGATGATTTTTCTATAATTATCATTTTTGAATATTATGGAATAAATTTGTTATAATGTTATAGTTGTGGGTAGTATTTATAAATTCTGCAAAGTATGCAAGTTGTTATATTATATTCAATTGGTCAGAGAATATTCATTTTAGCATGGAATATTCGTACAACGGCGCAATCATTGGTGGACCCCACAACAGAATTATTGTCGGATTGAGAAAATGACAAAAATATATTTATGAAAATAACGGCAGAAGTTTTACTGAATTATCTTCGTTGAACTACTTGGTAGTAAAAAGTACAATAATATGTGTGGGTTGCGTAAGTAGCACTATGATTGATGATTATTATGCTTACGTGAGAAGTCACTCACTTGAACTCAATTATTGCTACAAAGATAATTGTTGCATCATATCTCTCATATTATTTATTCGATTATTGTCACAAAGATCATCTCAGATAATATATTATTTTATTAAATCAATAATTGAGACGGCAAAGTTATTCATATTATTAAATTGTAATATTTACAATGTCTAGAAGTTCACGAGAGAGGTTTGGTCACCTAATTGCGCGCCTAATAGGAGAAATCCATATTGAAAGCCCCTCTTTCTTGAACGACCTTGTTGATAAATATTGTGAGTTATAATATTAATGATGAATGTTATTAAAATTGAAGTTGTGTTCGGAGTTGAATTTGGAGAAGCGGACGTGATATTCGAGTCCGGAACGAGGAAATTAGTAAAAATAGACTATAAACACAAAATTTTCTGAATTTTACTATTTGATCAAAAAGTCAACAGTTAACTTTTTCGGGAAAAGTCAAACTTCAAAATGTCAAAATTTATATTTTTGATAAAAATAGTTTCATTGTGTTGGAATTATTTGTGTTAGTGAAAATCGACATTTATTTCGATAATAATTGATGCCTGGAGGTTATATTGACCAATCGGGTATTTAACCGGATAAATGAGCAATTGATTGCTATTGTTTCACATGATTATAACTATTTGTTCACATGTGTATACTATTGTTTCGCATTCTTGTTACTATTAGGGGAGTTGGTGCAAGATTGATAAAACTTGCATGACTAAGTTAAAAATAGAAGTATAGATGGAGGTACTATACTGTAATTTGTATTTTCACATATCTAGAACTATTGATTCACATAATTTATTATTGAATCACATTATTTACTATTAGGGGAGGTGGTGTAAGTTTGATAACTAAATTAAAAATAAAGAAAAAGTTGGAGGTATTGTACTGTAATTTTTCGAGCCCCAAAACATGCAATTATTGAAACTATATTTTTCTATAAATAGAAGCTCATTCTTCCTTCATTTCTCACCAATTCACTAAAACTATAGAGCAATTATTATAGAAAGAAATTATAGAGAGAAAATCTTCAGAAGAAGAGAAGCCTGCTACCTCACTACTCCTATATTCAGTTTCTTTCAAAGGTAAGGGGTATTATTTCTTTCTTTCGTCTTTATGAAGAGAACTTCTATTATTCCATTCTTTATTATTATGTTGGAATAACCTGGTTATGCGAAGTACCGCATACATGGTGAAATTTTTTTGTTATTCCATTCTTTATTATTCTGTTGGAACATCCTGTCTGTGCTTTACACTGGACCTGGTTCCGTCATTATTATTCTGTTGGAATATCCTGTCTGTGCGTTTTACGCCGGACCTGGTTCCGTCTTTATTATTCTGTTGGAATATCCTCGTACATTTCGCTTTTACGCTTCGGACTGGTTCCGCCTTCTTTATTATTCTATTGGAATAACTCCGCCATTTGTCTTCACCGTCACGCGTCTTGGTGATTTCTTTTGTTATTCCATTCCTTATTATACTCGGTTGGTTAAAGTTTTGACTTTTATGCTCCATGAAATTAGTAGAATATCCTTGATATTTGCGCTTTCATCCAAAGATCTTTTCATGGAAATATTCTTCCGAGCATTCTTGAATTTTACTCTATAAAGAAGTATCATGTTGACAATTTGGGCGTTATTAGTTCTGGATAAATTAATTAAGTGAACTTGTTTTATTGAATTCTTATATCATTGTCATCATCCTCATGTTTATATTTTTTTGAAAGTCATCTGTGGCCTGTAGTGCATAGATGGACTTGGTATGATTATGACCAGGGATTATTCGGTATAATCATGACCGTAATGTTATAAATGATGTGATAAAAGTCCTCATTGGCTCGTAGTGCATTGATGGACAGTTGTTGGCATGATCATGACCATTGATGAATACACGAATGTCCTTGGCCCGTAGTGCATGGATAATTATGGTCGTGATACTAAAGTGTGACGCCCCCAAAATAGGTATACATCACCCATTCTGAGTTGTCAATACATGATACAGAAACAACTACAACTTTATTATTACAACAGTAAAACTGTGAGTTTGAATACAAATATTACCTTCTAGACAATATCTATACTCAAATAAATCCTTATCACATTTATTGATACATTATTTTACAAAAATGGTGAGGACTACTAAACAACTCTCTCTAGAACCTTCATTCCATACCCAGACTGCACTCGCTTATATTCTCGCCTCACGAGAAAAAAAATGGAACAAAAGGAAAAGGGTGAGCTCAACTAGCCCAAGAAAGAATATTATGACTAAGATAATATACAACAAATTATCGTTAGTCTTCAACGGGAAAAATCTAATAGAATACAATAGACAACAAGTTTTAAATCAATATTCAGAATAGCGAAATAATAATTCATTAGAAGAGTTAAGTAGAGAATGCAAACTACTATCTTCTATGTATGAATTTAAAAGTTCATCGCTCATCTTTTATCCCCAACATCAATCAATATATATCTAAAATCAAATATTCATCTTTTATACTACAGGCCAAAGATATTCATCATTAGTCATGTTCATCTAAACACTGCTCATCTTCTTTACTACGGGCCAAAGATATTCATCGAAATCATTCATCTTTGCACTACGTGCCAAAGATATTCAATAATATCATCATTTAAGACTGAGGATGATGAAAAATATTTTTAAAGAAACGAATCCAGTGAAACAAAATGACAAGGATTAAGGATTAAGGATTCGTACTTTGTTTTATCCATGTCCAAAAATACCTCAAAAATAATCATAGTGGTGTAAAATTCAAGAATGATCAAAACATGGATACAATCAAAGCTAGTATCCACAATAGATATTTTGTACGAAAAGAGAAAATTTTCATTTTTCGATGAATAGTCTTAAATTCGTAAATAAATAGTCAGATTCGTGAATAAAGGTAATATATCGTGAATAAGAATCTCAGACACCAAAAGTTCCAAATTTGATAAAACTTCAGATCAATATTTCAAAGATAATGATATTGAAGAAATAATATCATTACGAAAAAAAATAATATCCCTTACCTCACAAAAAGACAAGATTTTACAAAACACCTGATATAAGCTATGACTTGAACTTGCAATTAGATAGCAATAAGAGACTCAAAGTATACTCAAAATACTCACAAGAATACGCTCGATAATATAGAGAGAAAACTTGAGCTCAATTGTGATTTTCAATTCTAACCCAAGCACCCTATTTATAGAAAATGCTTAGAACACCAAAGTAGAAAATTTAATATAATAATAATATATATATACAAATTTGCCTACGCACCTAGAACCATCTGAATTCAGCAACTTACATGTGTTTAATGAGGCTAACCAAACACAAAAAACGTTTTTGTTAATTAAAACTTCCAAAAATCAATTATTTCGGAACTTCGGAACTTCAATAATTCATAATAAATAGCCCTTTTGTCAGAAAATTCAAATCTTGTGATTTTCTATAGGAAATTCAATTCTCTACAACTTTGCAGAAGAAAGTTTTTCCAAATTCCAAACAAAAATTGACCGAAATCCATAAACGAGCGATTTTACAGGCTATAATCAAATTTCAGTCAAGAAATGGGCCCACAGACATGTTTAACATGTTTTGAACAACTTTTGCAACAAAAATACTCTTCCTCCTCATATACTCATATATCCCACATTCATTGTAAAAATATCATCATTATTATATTATAATAATATAATAAAATATTATTTTATCACAAAAGATAAAATATCGATTTTCAACAATTGTCACTTTAAAAATTTTCTCCATCTATATCCACATAAAATGAATATTTTCCTCATCATATAAATCAATAATTAATTATTCATAAATAATATTATAGAATCACAGTACTAGGCCGTTCCCAAGAAAGAGGGGGCTTTCCAATAAGAATTTCTTCTTACTGGCGTGCAATTAGGTGACCAAACCTCTCTTTAGACAGAACTTTCTAGACATTGCCAATAATATTTTCTAATATTATTCAGATAATATGAATTATTGCTTCGATAATGGAAAATACTGTGTAGTGACAATTATTGAAACAACAGTAATATAAAATATCAACACAGCAATTATTGAATCAATAAAATAAAATATTGAACAATAATTCACCGTAAAAATTATTGAGTAGTGCCTTCTTAAGTAAGAATCAATAATTGGTGCAATACCGCAGTGTCTTCTTGACAACAACGCCAGACATCGTGTGTTTTAACCACCCGGGTATTCCAACGATTAAAATCTGGAATAACTACTGTAGTTATTTTTAAACAACTTATATTTGTCGTTTCTTCATCCAAACGCTTTTACATGGGGCCCACACAAGGTCACTACGTATTCATTTAATATTTCCAAGACGGTAAGAATATTCCCCGACCAAACGAATATTCCCCGACAAAAATAAATATTTTATAACCACCTGCTTATTTAAAATATTTACGCATTTTACCCATAACTAACCACATTAATCAAATCAACCCTTACTATTTCAAAATAATAAATAGAGGAAAATAAATTTTATTTATTAATTATTTGGGGTCTTACATAAAGAATATCCTTGGCCGTAGTGCAGGGGTGATTCGATGATGTGAATTATTTATTAAGCTGAGTCCCAGCGATAAAAGTGATGAAAAATATTTTAAATCATAAAAGATAGTATATTTTATTCTCTACTTGACTCTTTTAATGGAATGGTTATTTCGCTGCAGTTAAACTTGATGTCTATTGTATTTTATCAGTTTAACATTGTTGAAGACTAATGATAATTTATTCTGCATTATCTTAGTCATAATGCTTTCATTGTTCTCTTCAGAAAATGAGAACGTAGCGGTGACTAGTCGGGAACTCGAGTTTGACAAATCCGCAGGATAAGCATTAGTAGTCCTCACTATTCATTAAATAGTGTGACAATAAATGTAATGAGGACTTATTCGAGAGTGAATATTGTCTAGAAGATAATATTTATATTAAAACTCACGACTTTTTTGTTGTATATTAAAGATTGTATTTGTATTACATACCATGTATTTGGCGACTCAGGGATAGGTGATGTATACCTATTTTGGGGCGCCACAAATTCTGCCCTCGTGATAGATGATGTATACCTATTTTGGGGTCCTAGATAAAACGCATGCATACGATATTCCAATGTAATAATAAAGATTTTAACCAGTCCCATGTAAAATGCATGACATGATATTCCAAATGTATAATAAAGAATGGAATAATGTAAGAATTTCACCATGTATGCGGTGATTTGCGCATAACCAGTTATTCAACATAATAATAAAGAATGGAATAATAGAAGTTCTCTTCATAAAGACGAAAGAAAGAAATAATACCTGCTACCTTTGAAAGAAACTAGATATAGGAGTAGTGAGGTAAAGAGCTTCTTCTTCTACGATTTTCTCTCTACAATTTCTCTCTATAATAATTGCTCTATAGCTTTAGTGAATTGGTGAGAAATGAAGGAAGAATGAGCTTCTATTTATAGAAAAATATAGTTTCAATAATTGCACGCTTTGGGGCTTGAAAAATTACAAGATCTGATACCTCCAACTTTTGTTTATTTTTAATTTAGTCATGCAAGTATTATCAAACTTGCACCACCTACCCTAATAGTAAATAATGTGATTCAATAGTAAATCATGTGAATCAATAGTTCTAGACATATGAAAATATGAATTACAGTATAGTACCTCCATCTATACCTCCATTTTTAACATAGTCATGCAAGTATTATCAATCTTTTAACTCCCCTAATAGTAACAAGAATGTAAAACAATAGTATACACATATGAATAAATAGTTATAATCATGTGAAATAATAGCAATCAATTGCTCATTTATCCGGTTAAATATCTGATTGGTCAATATAACCTCCAGACATCAATTATTATCGAAATAAATGTCGATTTTCACTAACACAAATAATTTCAACACAATGAAACTATTTTTTATCAAAAATATAAATTTTGAAATTTCAAAGTTTGACTTTTCCTGAAAAAGTCAACTGTTGACTTTTTGACCAAATAGTAAAATCTGAAAAATTTTGTGTTTATAGTCTATTTTTATTAATTTCATCATTTCGGACTCAAATATCACGTCCGCGTCTCCAAATTCAACTCCGAGCACAACTTCAATTTTAATAACATTCATCATTAATATTATAACTCATAATATTTATCAACCAGGTCGTTCCCAGGAAAGAGAGGGCTTTTCAATAAGGATTTCTCCTTATCAAGTAAGCAATTAGGTGACCAAACCTCTCCTGCATGTAACTTTAGAAATTATAAATATTGTAATTTAATAATATGAATAACTTTGTCGTCTCAATTATTGATTTAATAAAATAACATATTATGCGGATGATAATGTGACAATAATCGAATCAATAATATGAGAGATATGATGCAAAGAATTATCAGTAGAATAATTAAGTACAACCGAGTGACTTCTCACGTAAAGCATCAATAATCAATATCGTAATGCTACTATACAACCACGCCAGACATCGCATTTCTTTTACTACCGAGTAGTTCAACAAGATTATTCAGAAAACTTTCGCCGTTATTTTTATAAATATATTTTTGTCATTTTCTCAATCCAACAATAATTACATTGTGGGATCCACCAATGATTGCTACCATTGTTATTTAATATTCCCCGCTAAAACGAATATTCTCCCAATTAATCGAATATAATATAACAACTTGCATACTTTGCGTAAATTTATAAATACTACCCACAACTATAACATTATAACAAATTCATCCATAATATTCAAAAATGATAATTATAAAAAAATCTTCTTTATTCATAAAAGTTAGGGTCTTACAGAATTCCTTCGCTAATATGACCTACCTAAGTTTATTTGGTATTTAATTGGTCAGTCAGAGTATAGGGATAATATGTGATATGTTAATTAACCCTTGTTTTGTGGCAGTATTTGAAAATGGCATCCGAGAATGTTGAGAACATCAATGGAGCACAAGAGACCGTTGAGTCTCCACAGATCAATAACTAGGACAATGTGCATCAGGAAGGCAACAATCCTCATGCAAACAACAACACTAACCAAATAATGAACGATGGAATGTTTCGAGGCTTCATGCAATTCATGCAACATCAAAGTGAGGCGCCTCATCCAAAATGCAGTGGAAACACTGGAAACTCTCGGACGGTCACCGCCAAACAGTTCAAGGAGCTAGGACCACCGAAGTTTTTTGGAGAGCCAAAAACTCTTAAGGCGGAGACGTGGATAAAATAGATCAACAAGATATTTGATGTCTTGGGTTGCTCCGAGGAGCAAAAGGTTCCCTTCGCCACCTTCATGTTGCGGGTAGAGGCAGATTACTGCTGGGAATCTGTAAAGCGTACCCAACCTGCCGCACTGAAGATGTCTTGGGAGAAGTTTTAAGAACTATTCAACGACAAGTACTTTCCCGAAAGTATTCGTCATATGAAAGAGGTAGAGTTCATTAAACTGGAGTAAAACAACATGACCGTGTCGCAGTACGAAGTCAAGTTTACCGAGCTGTCCTGGTTTGCGTCCCATTTAGTTGATAATGAGGAGAGAATGATGCGAATGTTTCTAAGATGTTTGAAACCCGAGATACGTTAATATCTTATCTCTCATAAACTGTGTTTGTATTCAGATGTTGTTAATAGGGCTCAGTTATTGGAACGCGATAACGAGTCAACCCAACCAAAAGAGAACAGCTGGCAAAATGATAATACCAGTGAGAGCAGTCATCGAAGCGGTAACAACAAGCGTGGAGGGAATCAGCATGCCAGAAATGGTAACCACTTTGTGGTAATCGTAGGCCAAACAATAAGAATGGATATTTCAAGAAGAGGAGATTCAACAATGATGAAAAGACGTCGCACCAAAGACCACCCGTTGTGAAGGAAGGAGAACGACCACCTATTATATGCTTCAAATGTGGAGGGGAGGGATGCGTGATGCCGTCCAAAGTATGTTATAATTATGGAAGAGAAGGTCACCTAGCCCGATGTTTTCGCTTCACCAAGACAAGTTCAAATTTAGATAGAGGCACCAAAGGTCATCCCGTAAAAGTCAAAGCCGTTAGTCAAGCAGGAGAACGTTTGTTGTGACCTCCCGAAAGCAAGGAACCCGAATGAGGTCATCACGGTAAGCTTTATCATAAACTCTAAATAAGTCTATACCTTATTTGATATCGCTTCTACCCATTCTTTTATTTCTCCTACTTGCGCTCAACGCTTAAATTTGACTCGGAGAAATTGGACTTTAACTTATCTCGTTGAAACTCCATTGGGAGAAACCTTCATTACATCCACTGCTTATAAGTCTTGTTTAGTTCAAATCGGTACCTCACATTACCCGTCAATCTTATTTCATTGAAAATACTTGCATTTGACGTTATTCTAGGGATTGATTGGTTAACTACTCATCATGCAAAAATTGATTGTTTTCGTAAGGTTGTTAGCTTTCATATTCCTAACCAACCTATTATGTGAATTCAAGCAACCAAACCATTAAAATCAATCACTATCATCTCAAGCCATAAAGCTATTCGTTTATTAAAAAACGGATGTCAAGATTTCTTAGCTCATGTCATGGATCTAAATAAAAATACGTCAGTTTTGAATGATATTTCTATTGTTAATGAATTTCCTGATGTATTCCCTGAAGAACTTCCTAGCCTACCCCCAGAGCGTGAAATTGAATTTTGTATCGACCTTGAACCCGATACAAAACCTATTTCTAAAGCCCCATATCGAATGGCTCCTATTGAACTTCAGGAGTTAAAGACCCAACTGCAGGAATTGTTAGACATCGGTTTCGTTCGTCCTAGTACGCCTCCTTGGGGTGCTCTGTTACATTGTGAAAAGAAAGATGGGAGTATCGACTTTGTATTGATTATCGGGAGTTGAACCATGTCACCATCAAAAATAAGTACCCATTGCCACGTATTGATGACTTGTTTGACCAGTTACAAGGAGCCAAATTCTTTTCAAAGATTGATTTTCGTTCCGGTTATCACCAATTAAAGATTAGAACCGATGACATTCTAAAGACGACTTTCAGAACTCGGTACGGGCATTATGAATTCCTAGTCATTCCTTTTGGATTGACTAATGCTCCTGATGCCTTCATGGATATGATGAACCGAGTATTCAAGGATTATTTGGATCACTTTGTGGTCGTCTTCATTGATGACATCCTTATTTATTCCAAAAGCCGTGAAGATCATGAGCAATACATGAGGCTGATACTCCAAAAGCTTCGTGAATATAAGCTTTATGCCAAGTTGAAGAAATGCGAGTTCTGGCTTGAGGAAGTAGCATTCCTTGGGCACGTGGTGTCAAGTCATGGAATATCTGTTGACCCAAAGAAAGATTGAAGCTATTCAAAGTCGGGAGCAACCTAAATCAATGATCGAAGTTGTGGCGACCCCAAAATAGGTCCATTCCATCCAACCCATTATGAGTCGCCAAATACATGGTACGTAAAATAACTACAACTTTATTACAACAATTGTCGACAAAAATACAACAACACATATCTTTGTGAGTTTGGATACAAATATATACCAAATGTGACACATGTCCCAACCGTGACAAAGACACTCACAAAGGACACCTTACATAAAGGTATAGTCAAAAACTGCTTTAGAAACTAAAATCTTTGGGAAGTGCTCAAGAAACCTTCGTTACATGGGAGACCATGCGTCTAGGTTATGATAGATATCATATGGCCACGTAATTATCCTTGGTTGACCTAATAGACCCCAAAGAAAATGAGAAGATTACTATCATATTCTTCCCAATGGTAAGTCTTTTCTTAACATATCATTATCTTCACTGTCTATAATCGTGAATTATACTCCAAACAAACACCAAGATTATATAGGTAGTGCTCGTATATATACTCAACAAGTGGATGAGCACAACCCTGTCTTATGATGACACGAGGTTGTATGTCATTAGACATCTTGTATGCTAGTGGCAAAACACCCTTCCAACGTTGGGTTCGCCTCACCCTAGTTGATTCACCAAATATAACAACTAAATGATGACCATCGTTCTATTCCATCATTACCCCGCTTCACCCCAAATACACTCTTATTACCCGAAAGGAATCAGAAAGCAAAAGGGTGAGCACAACTAGCTTCGAAGAAAGAATATCATGACTAAAGATAATTAAATTATCAATAGCCTCCATCAATAATAAATCGAGATTTAGAAATATACGGTAGATGATAAAAATTTCAACCATAGTTGCAATGAACGAAGCAATCCATTAGAAGAGTCAAATAGACTATAAAGTCTATTATCTTCTCATGTTAAAAATCCACCAACAATGTTTTATCCCTATAACATCAATCAACAATTACGGTCCACAATCATATGAATAACTCATAATCATAATTGTAGTTCTAAATTCCTCTTCTCATCCGGAGATCAAGATAATGTTCATCACATGTCTTTACCCTCGAAACATCAAAGATCATGGTTACGCCAAATCACATTTCTTGTTCATAATCATACTAATAATTTCATCTTTGCACTACGGCCAAAGATATTCATTTGTATCACCAGTTGGTCATGTTCATCTCAACACATGTTCATCTTTGCACTACTGACCAAAGATATTCAACAACATGTCATCTTTGCACTACGGCCAAAGATATTCATCAATAATTCATCTTTGCACTACAGGCCAAAGATATTCATCAACAATTCATCTTTGCACTACAGGCCAAAGATATTTCTCAAAAATTCATATTTGCATTACAGGCCAAATATATTAATATCTCAAAGAATATATAATCATTACAGAATTTATATAAACAATAATTATAACCATGTTGATCAATTCACCTTTGCACTTAAGCTAAAGATATTCACTTATAAATTCAATGGTCATGATCATACCAAATAACAATTCAACTTTGCACCATCGCCAAAGAGAATCCATAAATCACGATCATACCAAAAATCTACCCATCTTTACACTCAAGTCAAAGAGAAATATCATCATTAGGGTTATAAAATGTTATATATGATAGTAAAATCAATATAATCAAAACATCTAGATTTAATCTCAAGAGTAATATTCATAAATCAACTATAATTTGGTTAGAAAAAGAAACCAATTTTGTCGTGAATAAGACTAGTGAATAGTAATTAAATGAATAGTAATTCATGAATAAGAACTCGTGAATAAGAACTCCCGACATGAAAAAGGTAGAAATTCTACAATAAAATCCATACCAATATTTACGTATAACGATATTGAAAGAATAATATTTCTTAAGCTTATAAACAATTTATTTTAATTGTTTACACTTTACTAAATAATGCATTTAATCATTCTAAAATGCCAAACTCATAAGATTTCATCACCAATAACCAAAACCCTCATCAAAAATCTGCATATACCTCATATAGGATTCTCAAGCCATAAAATCTTATTTTTCAATTTTCTTACTTCACACGACATATTTAATTCATTTACTCATAACTAGTCCATTTTCATGAAAAATACCAAATCAGGTTCCAAAATATTTCTTTTCCGAGATTTAGCGAAATATAGTCTCATATTGAATATATATTTTCTCGAAATTTTTAAAATTCATTTACTATTTTTCATATGGCCAAAACCGCATTTATAATATTAAAACATTTATCATAAATTGTACTTTTATCCAAAATTCTGAAATTTATAGAATATACCCATGTTATATATATGTACTCCCAATAAAAATTTCATCAATTTTGGAGTTAACCACAAGGAGTTATAAGCGGTTACTTTTAAAATAGTCTTTTCCGTAAAATTCATAACTCTTAATCTATACATCCAAAAATCACCATTTTTGGACACAAACAACAAACTCATCAAATTATCATTTCAAATTTTTCCGAAATTTTTTGAAGGTCCGCAGTTATTCTGAAACATGAAAAAAATATAACAACCCTTAAAATCCTTACCTCAAAAGAAGCATTTATTTGACCGAATAACGCCGAACGAACTTGCAAATCAGATAGCAACACTCAAGATACAAGAATACACTTGATAATATAGAGAGAATAGAGAAAACTTCAGCTTAAAATTGTGATTTTCAATTATAACTTAAGCTTCTATTTATAGGAAAATGCTAGAATGCCAAAGGAGACTAAAAATAATAAAATATTATTTTTCTTTTCTACACACCAACCATCCAAGACAAGCCATCCAAGCATGCCAATTCGAAAAAATATAGCACCCATGTTATTAACACCAACCAAAGTGGGTCCCATCATATAATTTAATAAAAATCATTTTATTTTCTACAAACTTCAATAATTCATGAAAATAGCCCGCTTATCGAAAAATTCAAACTTATGACTTTCCATGGGAAATTCCATTCTCTACAACTTTGCGAAGAAGAAAATTTTTCCAAATTTCAAATGAAATTGACCAAATCAACAAACGAAGCGATTTTACGATACTATAATCAATTTTCTCAAGAATCAGTCCACCGACACCCAAAATATATGTTAAATATTTAATGCCACAAAATACTCTTCCTCCTCATATACTCATATATCCCACATTCATTATAAAATATTACTGCTAATATATTATTAAAATAATATATTTAAATGAATTATTTTATCGTAAAAAGATAAAATATTAATTTTCAATAGTTGTCACATTAAAAATTTTCTCCATCTATATCCACAATAAATATTTTTTTATCATAATAATCAATAATTAATTATTCACAAATAATATTACAGACTTACAATTCCGACAAACCGTGCGCCTCAGGGATAGAGGGGCTTTCCAATAAGGATTTCTCTTACTTGGCGCATGAATTAAAGTTACCAAACCTCTCCTGTATAACTTTCTAGACATTGCCAATAATGTTATCTCGATAATATTATTCAAATAATTTGAATTATTGATCCGATAATAGAAAATATCGTCGCAAAGGACAATTATCAAAACAATAATAATATATAATATCAACGCAAAGAATTATTGAATCAATAAAATAAAATATTGAATAAATTACCGTAACAATTATTGAGTAAAGGCCTTCACGTAAGTAAGAATCAATCATTCAAAAATATCGTAATACCGCATGTCTCTTTGTGCAACAACAACACGTATTACTTTATTTTACCAACCGGGTATTCCAATGGTGTTAACGTAACGATTACGTCGTTATTTATAAAAACTTAATTTTGTCGCTTTTCTTCATCCGACAGCTTATTCTCATTATGGGGCCCACAAATGGTCGCATCTGTTCGCATTTAATATTCCCCGACGTAAAGAATATTCCACGACCAAACGAATATTCCCCGACAATTGAATATTTTATAACCACTTCATGTATTTTGAAAATTTTCATATATCATCCTTAACTTTAACTTTTATCAATTTAACCATTTACCAATTGTAATTATAAGAAAAATTGAATACTTTTATTTCATAAATTCGGTCTTACAGAATCACGTAGCTTTCTGGCTTAGCTTGATTATTATTATCGAAGATTCGTAGAAGGGTTTTCTCGAATCGCTACTCCTTAACTCACCTAACTCGAAAAGATACAAAATTTGCTTAGAAGCGAGGAATGTGAGAAGAGTTTTCAAGAACTCAAGAGAGACTAATTTCAAAGACTGCTCGACAATACCATCCGGATTGGAGGGATTTGTCATCTACAGTGATGCTTTGGGCAAAGGGTTAGGTTGTGTTCTCATGCAACATGGGAAAGTCATAGCCTATGCCTCACAACAACTCAAAGAATATTAGAGGAATTATCCTACTAATGATCTAGAGTTGGCAGCAGTCGTTTTTGAACTAAAGATTTGGAGGCATTATTTTTATGGGGAGAAAGTGGAGATCTTTACGGATCATAAAAGCCTCGAAAATTTCTTCACTCAAAAGGAACTCAACATGCGACAACGACGTTGGCTTAAACTTTTGAAAGATTATGATCATACCATCCAATACCATCCTGGAAAAGCGAACGTGGTAGCTGACGCATTAAGTAGAAGATCATATGCGGGTACGAGTGCGATATTGTCAACGCAAAGGCCCATTTTGTATGACTTGCAAAGGATGGAGATAGAGATAAAGACTCTAGGGACCCACATGATGATGGCAAATATACGAATAGAACCGACTTTAATCGATAAGGTTAAAGCTGCTCAAGCTACAAACCTAGAGCTGATGCGTATGAGAAAGAAAGTGTAAGAAGATGCTATGCCGGAAGCAAGAATCGATGATGAAGGAATACTTCGAGTCAACTCCAGACTTTATGTTCCTAACGAACCCGAAAGTTAAAGTATAAAATCATGATGGAGGCGCACAACACAATCGCTTTACAATCCATCTTTGGAATACCAAAATGTATCGTGATCTTCGACATACATTTTGGTGGAGCAATATGAAGAGAGATATACGGGGTTTATCTCAAGGTGTCTAACTTGTCAACGAGTCAAGCGGAGCATCAAGTGCCAAAAGGTCCATTGCAACCACCACTTGAAATTCCGTAATGGAAGTGGAACACATTACCATGGATTTCAAGCATCGGTCTTTCCAAGGTTTCTTAAGGCATAGATGCGATTTAGGTCATTGTTGATAGATTGACCAAGTCTCGCTTCATTTCTTACCGATCGAGAAACTTATACACTTGAACGCCTTACTAAGTATGTATATAAACGAGATTATAAGATTGTATGGTATGCCAAGATCCATAGTTTCCGATCGAGACCCAAGATTCACTTCAAGATTTTGGGTTAGTTTGCAAAAAGCTATGAAAGACATATTTACGATTTAGTTCAAAGATATCATCCTCGAACGGACGGACAATCAGAGAGGACTATTCAAACTCTTGAAGATTTATTAAGACTCTGTGTCCTTGACTTCAAGGAAAGTTGGGACAAGTTCTTACCATTGGTGGAGTTTTCCTACAACAACAGTTATCAAACAAGTATTGACATGGCTCCATTCGAGGCGTTGTATGGAAGAAAGTGTCGTTCTCCAGTATATTGGGATGAGGTGGGTGAAGCAACGTTGTTGGGACCGAATTTGGTACGTATGACTACGAAAAAGATTCAAACAATCCGACAATGTATAAAAATCTCACAAGATCGACAAAAGAGTTATGCTGATCTTCATCGAAAGGACGTGGAATTCGATATTGGAGATCATGTGTTGTTACGTGTTGCTCCATGGAAAGGAGTTACGAGATTTGGAAAGAGAGGAAAGCTCAATCCTCGATTCATTGGCCCATTTTTAATCCTCTATCGAGTAGGAACTGTGGCGTATAGACTCGCTTTACCGCCAAGTATGTCTCGTGTTCATAACGTTTTTCACATATCCATGTTAAGTAAATATTTGGAAGACCCGAACCACATTATTGAATTAGAACCGGACGTGATAGAGGAAGATTTAACATATGAAGAGTTACCTTTTAAAATCTTGGATAAGAAGGATCATATTCTACGCTCCAAGGTTATACCTCAAGTCAAAGTTTTGTGGAGAAACCACAACGTGGAAGAAATGACTTGGGAGTTAGAATCTGAGATAAAGTCAAGATATCATCACCTATTCGACATACCAGGTACGTACCCTAATTTCGAGGGCGAAATTTCATAAGAAGGGGAGGTTGTAAGACCCCAACTTTTATGAATAAAGATGATTTTTCTATAATTATCATTTTTGAATATTATGGAATGAATTTGTTATAATGTTATAGTTGTGGGTAGTATTTATAAATTCTGGCAAAGTATGCAAGTTGTTATATTATATTAATTGGTCAGAGAATATTCATTTTAGCATGGAATATTCGCATAACCACAAGTATAATCATTGGTGGACCCCACAATGTAATTATTTTCTGGATTGAGAAAATGACAAAATATATTTATGAAAATAATGGCGTAAGTTTTACCATTAATACCGTTGAACTACTTTCAGTAGTAAAAGAAAGAATATGTCTGGCGTGATTGCGTAGTAAGCACCGGTATTGATTATTGATGCCTACGTGAGGTCACCACCAGAGTACTCAATTATTGCTATAGTAATTGTTGCATCATCTCTCTCATATTATTGATTCGATTATTGTCACAAAGATCATCCGCATAATATGTTATTTTATTAAATCAATAATTGAGACTACAAAGTTATTCATATTATTAAATTGAAATATTTACAATGTCTGAAGTTCATCGAGGAGAGGTTTGGTCACCTAATTGCGGCGCTTGATAGGGAGAAATCCTTATTGGAAAGCCCTCTTTCCTGGGAACGACCTAGTTGATAAATATTGTGAGTTATAATATTAATGATCAATATTATTAAACTTGAAGTTGTGCTCGGAGTTGAATTTGGAGACGCGGACGTGATATTTGAGTCCGGAACGATGAAATTAATAAAAATAGACTATAAACACAAAATTTTCTGAATTTTATTATTTGGTCAAAAAGTCAACAGTTAACTTTTTCGGGAAAAGTCAAACTTCGAAATTTCAAAATTTATATTTTTGATAAAAATAGTTTCATTGTGTTGAAATTATTTGTGTTAGTGAAAATCGTTATTTATTTCGACAATAATTGATGTCTGGATGTTATATTGACCAATCGGATATTTAACCAGATAAATGAGCAATTGATTGCTATTATTTCACATGATTATAACTATTTGTTCACATGTATATACTATTGTTTCACATTCTTGTTACTATTAGGGGAGTTGGTGCAAGATTGATAATACTTGCATGACTAAGTTAAAATGGAGGTATAGATGGAGGTACTATACTGTAATTCGTATTTTCACATGTCTAGAACTATTGATTCACATGATTTACTATTGAATCACATTATCTACTATTAGGGGAGGTGGTGCAAGTTTGATAATACTTGCATGACTAAATTAAAAATAAAAAAAAAGTTGGAGGTATTGTACTGTAATTTTTTGAGTCCCAAAACGTGCAATTATTGAAACTATATTTTTCTATAAATAGAAGATCAT
Source organism: Panax ginseng (assembly GCA_020205605.1). NCBI lineage: Eukaryota > Viridiplantae > Streptophyta > Magnoliopsida > Apiales > Araliaceae > Panax > Panax ginseng. Next base: position 150,909,845 of record CM035134.1, read on the forward strand.
TCTTCCTTTATTTCTCACCAATTCACTAAAGCTATAGAGCAATTATTATAGAAAAGAAATTGTAGAGAAAATCTATGTAAGAAGAAGTTCTGCCACCTCACTACTCCTATATCCAGCTTTTTCAAAGGTAAGGGGTATTATTTCTTTCTTTTGTCTTTATGAAGAAAACTTCATTATTCCATTCTTTATTATTATGTTGAATAACTTTGGTTATCTGGCATCCGCATACATGGTGAAATTCTTCTATTATTTCATTCTTTATTATTATTACGTGGAACATCATATTCATGGCTTTTTCGCTTCTGACTGGTTCCGCCTTTATTATTACTGTTGGAACATCATGTATACATGCTTTACGCCTTGGACGGTTCCGCCTCTTTATTATTCTGTTGGAGTATCCTCATGCATGCGTTTCTACGCCGACTGGTTAAAATCTTTTATTATTACATTGGAATATCTTTATGCATGCGTTTCGCTGTGGGACTGGTTCCGCCTCTTTATTATTACATTGGAATAACTCGCATGTATGCGATCTCACTGCATACAAGGTGATTTCTTTTGTTATTCCATTCATTATTATACTCAGTTGGTTAAAGTTTTGACTTCTATACTCCATGAAATTAGTAGAATATCCTTGATATTTGCGCTTCATCTAGTATCTTTTCATGGAAATATTCTTTTGAACATTCTTGAATTTTACTCTACAAAGAAGTATCATGTTGACAATTTAGACGTTATTATTTCTTGGATAAATTAATTCGTGAACTTGTTTTATTGAATTCTTATATCATTGTTATCATCCTCATGTTTATATTTTTTTTAAAAGTCATCTGTGGCATATAGTGCATAGATGGACTTGGTATGATTATGACTAGGGATTATTCGGTATAATCATGACCGTAATGTTATAAATGATGTGATAAAAGTCCTCATTGGCCCGTAGTGCATTGATGGACAGTTGTTGGCATGATCATGACTATTGATGAATACACGAATGTCCTTGGCCCGTAGTGCATGGATAATTGTGGTCGTGATACTAAAGAATATCCTTGGCTTTAGTGCAGGGGGTGATTCGATGATGTGGATTATTTATTAAGCTGAGTCTCAGGGATAAAAATGATGAAAAACCTTTTAAATCATAAAAGATAGTAGATTTTATTCTCTACTTGACTCTTTTAATGGATTGCTTGTTTCGCTGCAGTTAAACTTGATGTCTATTGTATTTTATCAGTTTAACATTGTTGAAGACTAATGATAATTTATTCTGCATTATCTTAGTCATAATATTTCTTCTTAGGCTAGTTGAGCTCACCTTTTTGCTTTCATTGTTCTCTTGAGTAAAAATGAGAACGTATGGGGACTAATCGGGGAACGATGTGACGTCCGGAAGAGGATAATATTAGTAGTCCTCACTATTCTGTTAAATAGTGTGACAATAAATGTAAAGAGGACTTATTCTGAGAGTGTATATTGTTTAGAAGACAATATTTGTATTAAAACTCACAGCTCTTTTGTTATATATTAAAGATTGTATTTGTATTCTGTACCATGTATTTGGCGACTCAGGATAGGTGATGTATACCTATTTTAGGGGAGTCACATTTGGCCTGTAGTGCAAAGATGAATGATTAACTGATGAATATCTTTGGCCCGTAGTGCAAAGATGAACATGTGTTGAGATGAACATGACCAACTGTGATACAAATGAATATCGTTGGCCTGTAGTGCAAAGATGAATATTCGATTAAAGATGTATATTGATTGTTGTTATAGGGATTGATGAGTGCATATTATTCATTTATTTTGATTCCATTATATTTAGTTTTATTGCATGTTTCATGTGTATATGAGCTTATTAAGGTGTTTAATGATTTCAGAAAGAATTGGAGCTGAAATGAGGAAAAAGATAAAATTGCAGAATTTTTAGCATTAAGTTGGATGCATGTTCTTAGCTTGGGACTTGAATTTTATTGTATAGCTCTTCTTTAGCTTTCCGAAACATCTTGAATCATCCCAATCGGAGTTCATATGAAAAAGTTATGATATTTTTACTAAACGGACGTTGAACCTCAAAGTTTGGAAGTTTCAATTTACACAGCAGTCACTTGGAGCCCGATTTAGACCTTGATGCAGAGCGATTCTGTCGATTATCAAAGAATGAAAGTTGTAGATCTCGTCGATATCTTCGTTTTTATAGGTAGCAGGCCTCGTAACTCCTCCTGGATCAAAAGTTATGCTTGTTTTACCAAAGGACGTCGCAGCAGGAAATGAAAATTCGCCCCAGCGAATTTGAGCGGGAAAATCAGGTAATCTTGGATTTTTGGAAAGTTTCTAAATGCAGATTTTGGTAGACTTCTACATGTAATTGGATTGATATTTTATTAGCTTTAGGATTTCCTTTAGACTAAGATTTATTTCCAAATTGAATTCTATTTCTTTATGAAAACTAGTTATGATTTGTAATTTCTTTTAGGATTTGGATTTCTACTTCCTATATGATTTAGGACTTTGTCTGACACTATAAATAGAGGATGTGAGTCAAGGTTTTATTCATTCAACAATCAACTATTATCTATTGGAGTGCAGACTCAAGAGCATGTCAGGCTAGTTCTTTTTATTCAGTTCTAAAGGGAGGTGAATCCTTGTTACAAGTAATTGATTAATTGAGTATTATTATTTATTCCTTCTTGTGTGAAATTTCTTCTGATAATCTGTTTTCATTGATTGCATGCTAATTGATCTAATTAATTTAATATGGCCAATTGAATTAGTTTGATCATTATCATATGCTAGATTAAGATTGATATTACGTGTAATTGATATCTTTCTTCATCACAAAAGTAACTTGGTAATACTAATTGTGGACAAGCTTTTGTGTATTGCTAAGATTATTAGAAAACAAGTTAAACAAATCGAGCTTATGTGTTTGTTGCTTGGATTAGCCTAATTTCTATTTCTTAATGCTTCTATCATATTAAATCTAGAGAGCTTATTCTAGGTTGTATCTTAGTTAGAATCGGTGGAGAGCTTGTTTAACAAAAAGGAAAATCTAAGGAGAATTTCTGATAAAGCGAGCTTATTGTTATCTAGGGCTAATAGTTTCATTGAAGGAAAATAATAATAACTTGATTAATTGATTGTTGTACTTGGTGAAACCGAATCTGCGAATCAAGTTTTTACATCTTTAATTAATATTATCATTTAATTCTTGTTCTCTTAGTTTAAAAACAATTTTCAAAAACCCCCAATCTTTATTTTCTATCAAAATAATAGAATAAATATAAAATAAATCACTCTCTGTGGGATCGATCATTGTTTACTATCTTGTATAATTGTTTGAATTTGTAAAGTGAAAGTGAGGTTAATTTAGGAGTATAAACAGCGACTCCCCTAAATTTTGGCGCCATTCTTGGGAGAGTGTTATTTGTTTTCGTTTATTCTTTATTTTCGTTTATTTTTATTATTTGCTTTTTGTTTTTGTTTTATGACTCAATCCTCTAACTTTATTGACTTAAATTTTGATTAAGAGATAGAGATAACTGCAGATATAGAAGAAACTCTTGTTCCATCACTTGAAGAGTAAAAGATGGTGGTGCCAAACAAAAATAGGACTTTAAAAGAACTAGATACTCTCGATCTTGATCAATCATCATTTTGTATTGAGTATCCTACTTTAGATGTTGCTTTTGAACTTAACTCTAGACTAATTTGTCTTTTGCCTACTTTTCATGTTCTTACAGGTGAAAATCCATATAAGCATCTAAAGGAGTTCCATGTGGTGTGTTCCACGATGAAAGAACAAGGAGTGACAGAGGAGCAGATCAAGCTTAGACTTTTTCGTTTTCATTAGCAGATTTGGCTAAAGACTGGTTATACTATCTTCCTTCAGAATCAATACGATCATGGACTGATATGCAAAGGTTATTCTTAGAGAGGTATTTTCCTCGCATCAAGAGTCACGCCGATACAAGGAAGGAGATATGTGGAATCATGCGCTTCAATGGAGAAACTCTCTACGAGTATTGGGAAAGGTTCAAGAAGTTGTGTTCCAAATTGTCCCACCTCACGGAATTGATGAACATTACTTAATCCAAAGACTTCTATGAGGGTTCTACCAATGGAAAGAAGCATAATTGATGCAAAGAAGTGGAGGAACACTTTGGTAGACAAGACTCCGTGTTCGCAGGAAATTAATTGCAAACACGGCGCTTAACTCACAAAGAAGATGGGAACTAAGATGGATCACACACCACAAAGGGTATATGGGGTAAAGACGAGAGACTTGGAGCAAAGAGATTTACGATTAATCTTTGGTTCAACAAATGGTCGCAAGGAATACACAAGGTTTTCAAAGAAGCTCAACCTCGATTACACACAAAGGAACCAAGTACTGTCAATTTCTAGGACATCCATGGAGGATATGTTCAAGGCATTTATGATCCAAACACAACAAAACTCATGAGTCGAGACAAGAACTTCATTCAAGATTTGAGGACCAAGTTGGTCACCACGACCACGATGGGAAGGTCACTTTCTCAAACTTTTGAAAATGTAAGTGCCATAACATCGAGATGTGATGCAGAGGATCAACAACAAGGAAAGTCAATACAAAGCAAGTCCGACAATAATGAAACAGCAAAGAATGATGTACTCAAGCACAAATTTCCACCTCTTTCTACGACATGAACCAAAACTACCTTTTCCCAAGTTCTAACAAGGAATTGGAAAGTTGGAAAGAAATCAAAGTGGTATCTGAGAGTCTAATGAAAATTCACGGAAGAAATGACGAATAGGAACAAAAACTTAAAGATGATGATGAGTTCACTAAAGGAAACCAAATTGGAAGTGTTTGAGGCTACTACTTGAATTTGAAGAAGAAATCAGGTATTCAAAGTCTGAAAAGGATGAACAAGAGGAAGAGAAAAATAATTGGATAAGTTTTGAAAATCTTTACAAAGAAGATATAGGTGATACAGTGTTGCAAACAACAAAAACACTACATGATACATATCATAGGACCTTAACTATGGAATTGGATGAGACACATGTCCAGTTCAGCACATGTCCACTTGTTGTCTATTATGTTTTATCGATTTTTCTCATTGAAGACTAATGATAATTTATCAGTATATTATCTTAGTCATAATATTCTTTACCTCGGGCTAGTTGAGCTCACCCTTTTCTTTTTGTTCCATTTTTCTTCTCGGGAGGTGAGAACATAGCAGGATCTAATGCCAGCCATGTAAGTGATGGTTCTAGAAAGATGTTTTAGCAGATCCTCACTATTTCAGTAAAAATAGTGTTTGAATAATTATAATTAGGACTTATTTAAGTGTGGATATTGTCTAGAAGACAATATTTGTATTTAAACTCACAATATGTGTTGTCGTATTTTGCACGATAATTGTATTATTGAAGTTGTAGTTTGCTTTCTGTACCATGTATTTGGCGACTCAGAATGAGTGTTGTATACCTATTTTGGGGGCGTAACACCCGACCCGAAGTCAACCAAACTCAATATTTTTGCCTTCAAAAATTAATGCCGTTTCTTCGGACTAGTGTTCTTTTTTCCAATATTTGTCCTACATCAAGGATGACTATTTCTTGTTTCTTCCTTGTTTGGGTGGATAGAGTGCATAAATAGAGGAACTGTGACGCCCCCAAAATAGGTATACATCACCTATCTTGAGTCGTCATATACACACTACATAAATCAAATACAAACTTAATTATACAACAGTCGTGTAAAATACGACAAAACATAGCTGAGAGTTTAAACAAGAATATTATCATCTAGACAATATCCACACTCAATGGTGTCCTCATTACAATTATTATCACATTATTTTATAGAATAGTGAGGACTACTAAAGCCATTTATCCTGGACCATTACTCCATTCCCTGACTCATCCCAGCTATATTCTCATTTCCTGAAGAGAACAATGAAAAAAAAGGTGAACTTAACTAGCCTAGTAAGAAATATTATGACTAAGATAATGCAGAATAAATTATCCTTAGCCTTCAACAAAGATAACAACCGATAGAATCACAATGTACAACAAGTTTTAGATCAACAACTCAGGCGAAAATAAGCAATCCATTAGAAGAGTCAAGTAGAGCATAAAATCTACTATCTTCTATGATTTAAAAAGTTTTTCATCAACTTTATCGCTGAGACTCATCTTAATAAATAAAATCGAATCATCCCTGCACCACGACCAAGGATATTCATATAATCATCAATGGTCATGATTATACCGAATAATCCCTGGTCATAATCATACCAATAACTGTTCATCAATGAACTACAGGCCAATGAAGACTTTTACCACATCATTCGTCACATTACGGTCATGATTATACCGAATAATCCCTGGTCATAATCATACCATGTCCATCTATACACGTAAGCCAAAGATAACTTTAATCACAATATAAACATGAGGATGATGACAATGACATAATAATTCAATAAAACAAGTTCAAGGATAAATTTTAAAGATTTATAATTTAATTTATCCGTAAATCAATAACCTCCAAATTGTCAACATGATATCGCTTTAGAGTAAAATTCAAGAATAATATTCATGTACCAAAAATAATTTGGACAAAAAATAAATATATTTTTCGGATTAAATAGTACTTCCGTGAATAAGATTGAGAATAAGACTTCAAGTGAATAAGACTCTCACATAAAAAGCATCCCAATACCCAGTGAATAATATTCGGTGAATAGTAATTTGGGTGAATAAGAACTCCGTGAATAAGAATTTGTGAATAAAGATCTCGAACCTAAAAGTGCCCCGAATACCCGAGTGAATAATACTAGAGTGAATAATGTAATTGTGAATAAGAATCCGTGAATAAGAACTCGTAATGTAAAAAATACCAAAAAAAACGATATTTCATGATGAGTACAAAAGAAATGATATCCCAGATGAGTATAATAGAATATACGAAACTGCAAATGAATTTTCACCCGCCATGCGGTAATCCACGTAGACAAATCATTTTCACAAAAGAAAAAGTGAGGGGGATAGATTTTCCTAGGAATGATTGTTAGTCTGTTTTAGAAAGATAAAATGGAAAAGATTGGGATAATTGAGAAGATGGAAGAGAGGAGAAGGGGAAGGGGAAGAGCCGATGTAATAGAGACAAAGACAGAAGGAAGGGGAAGATGATGACGGGAGTAAGAGGAAGAAAAAACGATTAAATCTGAAATAGAGGAGAGATTTGGGATGTATGGGGAGGAAAGAGAGATACGGAACAAAAAAAAAGTGAGGGGGGTAGATTTTTCTAGAAATGATTGTTAGTTTGTTTTTAGAAAGATAAAAAAGAAAGGATTGGGTTAATTGAGAAGATGGAAGAGCGGAGAAAGGGAAGGGGAAGAGCCGATGTAATAGAGACAAAGACAGAAGGAAGGGGAAGATGATGATGGGAGTAAGAGGAAGAAAAAACAATTCATTAGACCAATTTTTAATTACTTAACTCAGTGAATTTTACTTATATATTACTATTTTTGATGTGAGATGACCGTCTTATAAAAATATTAAATTTTTTTCTTATAAAAACATCAATTTCTTTAAAAGAAATGAAAGAAAAATGCAAGAGAGAAGCCAAACTCCAAAAACTCCGCCCAATACTATTTATTTCCTCCATTTGACGGTTTTAAAAATATACAAAAATTAGTAGAGAGTACTATTTGTACATGTATTTTTGATATTTGTACACGATTCTTTTTCGCATGAAGTTAAGATCCATTGTATACTCATGTGAGAGTATGTATCATGTGAAAATATAAAAAATACATGTGAAAAATATTAGTTTCCAAATTAGTAATATAATTAATAATTTATTTGATTGATCAAAATAGATATAAATTTTAATATATATATTTTAAAATTTAATAAAATTTAATTACCATTTAATGTGAGGATAATATAAAAATAAAGTAATTAATATTTTTTAAAATTAACAATTAACAAATACTAATAAATAAATAAATTTTACTCTTTAAAATTTAGTTAAAAAAAAATAAAGAGAGTAATTCCATAAAACGGATAAAAAATATTGACCATTCATCTTCCCATTCCAAATATTCACCCAATCCAACGGAGTAATTGCCAATCCCTTGCCGTTCGATCTAAAAAAATCACCAATCGTCGCTCCTTGGTCCTTAATGTTTTTTAAGTAAAAAAAATCATTTACTGTTATGCTGTCGTGGCACTTGAGTTCCTGCAAAGTTTCGGGTATATATATACTACACAGCCATTCCTCACACCTCAAAAAAATCCAGAGAAAAAGAGAAAGAGAGAGCTAGGGTTCGCTTTCTTCTTCTTCTTCTTCTTCTTCTTCAAGGTTTTTGAGATCCGGCAACAACAATGGATGAGGGTAACGGTACCAGACAAAAGGGGTCAGTGAAGTGGTTCAATGACACCAAAGGGTTTGGATTCATCACGCCCGACGATGGCTCCGAAGATCTATTCGTTCACCAGTCCTCTATCAGATCTGAAGGATTCCGTAGCCTAGGTGATGGTGAATCCGTTGAGTACCTGATTGAGAACAGTTCCGATGGCCGTACGAAGGCTGTTGATGTCACCGGACCTGAAGAGGGTCCAGTTCAAGGCAGCACCCGTGGCGGCGGCGGCGGCGGAGGTGGAGGTCGCGGTGGGGGTGGGTATGGTGGCGGAGGGGGTTATAACGGTGGCGGTGGTGGGGGTTATAACGGTGGCGGTGGTGGTGGAAGGAGTGCCGGTCGTGGTGGCGGCAGGGGAGGTGGCCGTGGTAGTTTTGGCGGAGGTGGTGGTGGATATGGTAGTGGAGGCTATGGTAGCGGTGGCGGAGGATTCGGTGGTGGAGGTGGTTACGGAGGTGGAGGTGGTAATGCTTGTTACAAGTGTGGGGAGACAGGGCACATGGCAAGGGAGTGCTATCAGGGCGGCGGCGGCGGCGGCGGTGGTGGAAGGTATAGTGGTGGCGGCAGCGGCGGAGGTGGCTGTTACAACTGTGGGGAAGAAGGGCACTTTGCCAGAGAATGCCCCAGCTCTAACCGTTAGAGTGTCTATCCTGAAGAGGGTGGACTTGTCTTTCACATACTACTCATTTCTGCTGCTTTTTACTTTTTTATGTTAGTTTGGTGGTGAACTATGCGTTTTCTGGTGGTGGTTTTTGGGGTTACCTAGCTATTTGGTCACATTTCGTGTTAGGTTTTATGGTTGTGGAACATTTGTTAATCTTTTTTTCTCTTTTTTTTCTTATGTAGTTAAAGATTAGTCTTTTGTCTTGAAGGGTCTTAAATTGAAGATAAATCCAGAGATTGTGTTTATGCTTATCAGTGTTTCAGGGGTTAGTTTTCTCTTGCTCTGTATACATGTATATGCATACATGTTGGCTTTATATTAATGGATCAACTGGGCTTTCTTATCTTCATTATTTTGAAAAATGATCCTTACTATTGTTATATGTGCTTGTTAATTTGATTCTTTGTTTATTGTGTTGGATATTTGAATGATAAGGTTGGTCTGTGTTTTTTCCCTGATGGGTGTCTCCTAAAATTGCTTTAATTTATTGTTCATAGGAGCACAGGGTAAGGGGATTGGTCAGTTTAATTTGGTATGGGTTTGTACAATGTAAGTAGTTCAACCTAATGTTTTTCTAGTTTTAGTAACATTTGATTGTGGGTTGGGTTCATTATGCGTGGACCATGATGGAGTATTATATAGTTTGATCTACTTATTTGTTTGTTATTAGGTACTTGAAATTTGTTTTGGTCAATGTATATTGGTATTTTGTTTTCTTTTCATAAGATTTTTAATTTAATCTTTTGATTTCGTATCTCTATAATTTTTGGCTTGTTGAGATACGTATGAACAAACTGAAAAATCTAGGAGTTTGCTATTCGGGGTTTTTGAATAAGCAAAACCGATATTGATCAATGTTGTTTGATAACATGTTTGGGAGGGAAGAAATGGATAAAATCCTAAAACACTTTATGGTCTGTACTTTGTTGAAAAGTAATTGCAGAGAGGAGGCAGTGTTTAGATGAATCAATCCATGAATGTCTATTGAGTTAAAGTTTCTTACTTATGGCTAATGTACATAAGAGAAAATGTCTATAATTGCTTTTGTTCCCCAGGCCTACACCCGTGCCCAAAGAAAAGTAATTTGTAGAATTAAGAGGAGTGTTGAGATGATGAATCCATGAATTCAAGTTTCTTACTAAATAATTGCTTTTGTTCCTTGCCCCCAACACAACCACACCCACCTCTACCCCTACCCCTACCCCTACCCCTACCCCTCTCCTTCTAATAGAAACGGTTTCTGTGCTTGGGGAGGGAGGTCCAGGGCTATTACTTTCTTTGTTGTATTAGAAAATGCAGTATTTGAAAATGTACGAAAAACTGAGAACTATGTTTTTACAATGTAAGTAGGTAATTCTTGCTACAGCTTTTTAATGTTAGTATCTACTTATGGTTTTCGGCTCAATAAGTTTTGGTCCATATTGGAAGCCATGCCTTGCTCTTCTTACTTGTTCATATGTATTTGAAGGCATGTACAGGCTTGCATCAAGATCCTGAGGTTTCTATTGGTGTTAAAGATGCAAGTGGCGTTTTCTACTGCTGAAAATGTTTCCCTTGTGTAATGAAATTAAGGAAAAGAAAATGGAGTTTGGTTTCAACTCCAAGCTATATCATTTTTACTTATTGCGAGATGTATTGCTTTGCTATTTACTCATTGGTTTAAAGTTAAATCTTGGAATATATGTACTTCTGAAGTTATTGTATTATTGACAAACAAATAAAATTTATTATTGAAATCTTGTACATAAATTTGGGAAAAGGTTGAGGTACATATATTAGAGCTGTTAAGAAGAACCCCCTTAATATCACCTCCCTAGCAGTTTGACGGTTAGGGGTTTATGAAGTATTTTTATTTTTTTGGTCTGGGCTAGAATTGGGCTCAGTTTGGACCTAGGAGCTGGGATAGGTAATAGTAAAACATAGACTATGGGAATGCTTGGCCATAATTTCTGGCCTGGGCTGAGTCGAGCCGGGACGAACCATGTTGTGCACCTTTTGCAGGAAATGATATTTTGTCTACTATTCTTTTTGTTTAGGGGGAGGGGGGGGGAGGGGGGGGTGTGGGCTATATTTTTTTTCTCAAATTCAACATTGAGCTTCTGTGGTATGTTGTGAGAAACCATTTGATGATGGAATGGAAATTGCACATGTATATATATATACCCATGGGCTCAAATCAGTTTCAATAAAATGCTCATATTTGTCTTTGGGCCTGTATTGGATGGGGAGGCTGTCTCCAAATTTCCAAAACCAACATCACTCCCTTGCTGTAGGAATAGGAGGAACAAATGTGAGGTTTGTTTATTCTGCCTTGATGTTGTTGTATTATTGAAAAGATTAACTCAATGCACACACCACACAACTTTTCAATTATTTGGGTCCTTTGTGTTTTTTGAACTTTATTTTTCATATAGTCAAACTGTAATCTTGGAATAGATTATCTTATAATTTGGTACTATTGCCATACCTGAAGACTTCTCACTTAAAAAACTACACTACTGGGAACAAAGACCCAAATCCAAAACTATTGGGGTGGGGATGATAGAATTTTAATATGCAATAGCCAATAGGATAGCTAGGAATGAAATTAATAATGTTAAGATTAGGTACAACTTCTCATATATTGCAACCTAAATTTTGATTCCTGGTACAAAGCTCTTACCTAAACAACATTCTACAATAGCCAAAGAGGGAAGTAACAATCAGAGAAATGATAGATCATAATAGCCTTAAACCATAATGTGGGTGGTGCAAGAGTTGATAACTGGGTGACCGCTTTTATCTTGCTCTCTCACTGGTGGTGGTGGTAATTTGTCAGAGAAGCACGAGGCGCGGTGGTGTTGAGGAGGTGGGGTGGTGGTGGTGGGCATTGGTAACATTTGGTGAAAAGTCCAAATGTATCAATCTGGTGTACAAAATTTTTCACACTCGCCCATCCACCAAATCCAAACCCGACAAGAAGTACCCATACCACAACAAAAATGTTAATTGTGTACGCCCCGGCCCATCTTCCAAAATACTTGGGCGGTTGCTCCACCGCGTTCTGCACCATCACAAATGGGGCTTCAATCGAACGAACGAACGAACATACTTGTACAGTTATGAAACTGTGTAGGCGTGTGAGTACGTACCTCTCTAGCTGCCGCTGTTTTGAAGGTGAAGATGTAGGCAAGAGCAGGGATGATGTAAACGGTGAAGCTTACGAGAAGGGATCCAACGGTGGAGTTGATGGGCCCAAAGAAAGGGAAGATGATGGCCAAAAACCAGATGGGGATGACCACAGGCAATCGCGCTGCCGCACGCTTGCACATGCTCTTGCACTCGTGCATCCCAATTGCCTTCTCCCACACAAAATATAATGGTGTGCATGCGAACCCAAATGTTATAAACTGCAAGTAACATAAACAATAAATTTTGTGATTAAATTAATAGCGTATTCCCTCCCTCCCTCCCTCCTATTTAATGAATTGTGAATCATGCAATTGGATTGTGGTTAGAGGAGAGGAGACGAGACGAGACGAGAAAACGAACTTGCCTGATGAACGAGCATCAAAATGACAGCCATGTTTCTGAAGGGAGATTTAGGGAGTAGGGCAAAGGCATTGGAGTGATTAAGAAGCATGTCCCCAAATGCCCAATACACTGCCGACGCCGACGGAAGTGTCAGTGTCAGCACATACAGGGTAGCCAATAAGTATATTGCCTTGAATTTTTGTGGCTTCCACATTGCGTGCATTATCTCCCTGTCCACACCAAACACATATTCTCATTTACTAGTATTTTCATATCTACATATACATGCATCCATCTTCTATACTCGCCCCTAACCCTTCATCAAAATTTTAAAATTAAACTTTACCATTCCTTTTTAAAGTATATTATTATAAATATATATATATATATATATGTAAAGGCCAAAGGGGATGAATATTTCTATAATTTAGTAGTATTTCACAACATCTCCCTTCACACAAGTGTGAATGGTAGTATTTTGGTGTGCGTTTTATTGGGTTTATAACTGTACCACAAATACATCCTTTAGATGGACTGTCCAATCCTTACTCGGTTGAAAATCCCATAATTAATTACCACCCTCAAATATGGAAATATTAGAATCAGTTTCTAGGATTTTCCGTCACCCAACAGAGCCGAGAGCCTTCTTTCTCTCATGAATAAAGCAAAAGTGATCGGGAAAAGAATTTTGGCTTTTTCTATAATAGTACATGGAGTAAGACAGAAAATAAAAGTGTTTCCAAGAAAGTATTGACTTTTTGCCCACCCCCCACGCCTAACAAGGTCAATTTCGGTATAAAAATTAAGAAACACCAAGGTGGGGCCAGACTTGTAGACAACTTTGAAGATAAAGATTGGTCACAAGATATTACGTTGGTCAGTTCATGTCCAACCAGGCCAAGGCCTAGTCATTTTCAATATGGGGATGCGATAAGTGTACAATTACCCTTTTGACCATGGACAATTTTTAGCAAAACTATTGAAATTTAATGCATTGAAAAACGTGGGAAATACTCCATTTTTTTTTTGTTAAAAGTAGAAGTAGGAGACGAATTAAATAATGGAGTATGAAGTAGTAGTACTCCTAGTATTTTGTATTTGTCTTACACAGTAACAGCATGTCCGCCAAATGTATAGAGAATGTTTGTTGCCCCTGTGAAGTAGAGTACCAACTTGGCTGGTCCCGAATGCTTCACCCCTTCCACCTACAATATAATTAATTATTTCAAGTTCAAGTGAAATCACCAAATTAAATGTGATATTCAATGTAGGATGGAAGAGTAATACACTATTTTGAGTTGGTCGTCCGCGTAATTTCTTCAACTTAATTTGAGTTTGTGTGAAATAATCGAACGAGACAATTAATGCAGGACAGAGGAGTTATGGGTAAAATTTTTATAGCTAGGACGGACAGACGGAATGATGGAGTATAAATTAATGAGTTAATATTATAATTAATAAATAGGGAAAGAGGAGGTAAAAAGAGTATATGTATATATACCTGGCCATGCAGGAGTGATGCAATGGTGAGGTACCAAGCAGTATAAGTGGTCATAATCAAGCCTAGGAAAGACCAGATTCGGTAGTTGTGAAATGAAGGTATGAAAACAGTAGTAGCACAACAAGCTCCGAAGATGTAAGTCCAAGTTCTCTTGTCCAGATTATCATTTATGTAATATATATTGCTGCAGTACGTATGCATTAAATTAAACAAAATAAATGAAACAGTCTTTAGTTTTAATTAAATACACACACAAATTAATATAAGTATAGTACTAGTATTATATATGGTTCTTAAATACTATGAAAAAAGCCAAAAAGTTGTAGCTATATATCTATATACATATACATACACCTTGCACAAGCTATGAGTTGAATGACAGATCCAAACAGAAGAAAAGTGCAATTAAATGCCAAACCCACGTTCCTCCAGTGTTTCCCAAGAAGCCCATCAAGAACTTCAAACCACTGTACTCAGAAATTTATTCCACAAAAACAAAAAAGAAGAAAAGAAACCCATGTGAGAAGTACGTACGTACTACATATATGTTTAATTTTTTAACACAAATTAATAAGTATATATGTAACAATAATAATAATAAAAAATTAATTGGTATAAATTAATTTTGCATGTATTTTGATCGATCGAGTGGAATTAATTAAATAATTAAGAACCTGAATGACATGGTTTCTGAAATCGACTTTTTCTCTCTCCTTTCGGGTTCTGTATTCAACGTAGAGGATGCTAATAAGATAGGCAGTCCAACTACCCATCAACCCATAAAAGAGCTGAAAGAGTATTCCGGATAGCATCCCAAGTTGTGAAAATGAGTATGGCAGTGTAAGTAAAACTTGAGCCACCTGATAATTAATTAATGAAAAAGTATTAACAAAACAAAAATCATCATTTAACTAATTTCTCTATGTTATGTTTGTGTACATGCAACTGTTAGTGTGCTTAGTGCATATATATAGACTGATAGACATACATACTCCAAACCTAATACTAGTCCCTCTCTCTGTCCCCCAAAAAAGGCCACTTTTTTTTCAAGATCATTTGAACCATATATTAAAAATCTTTTGAGACGTCTGGAAAATAAAAAAGTGGACTATATATGATTTTGGTTTTGGAACCTGAAATGCAATGCCAATGTAATGTATGTATGGCTCCTAAAAAGGAAGTAGAAAATGGACTATGATTTTGGGACAGAAGGAAAGAACTAAAGGACCTGATTAGAAGAACAGCTGAACCAAGCATCATAGGCTGAGCCACCATGCCAGAAGAAGTTAGAAATGCTTGTCTTAATGTCCGCTGGTTTCCCTTCTTGAGTAGTCTCCATTTCTACATAGTTCCCTACTAGCACCGTTTCCACCACCTTCTCTTCTCCCATATCTTAATTCCTCTCTCACACACACTCTTTAACTTCCTACACCTTTTTTTTTCTCTTGCAGGTGCTGGATATTAAGGCAAATTTAAAAGTGATATACAGCTCCACATAAAAAGAAAATGAGAATGAATGAAGCTTATAGTAGCTAGCGTGTAGTACTGGTAGTGTATATATATATATATATATATATATATAGAGAGAGAGAGAGAGAGAGAGAGAGAGAGAATGAATGAATGAATGAATGAATGCAAAAAGGCTGTGCTTGAAAGGTATTTGAGATTAACAGTACGTATGGGGAAGCGAGTTAAATCCGCTTGAGCTTTTGATGGATTACTTGTTATGGGTGAAATCTAATCGGAAACTTCGCTCGAGTAAAAGTTTTATATTGTGTTATATAAAGGGGAGATTCTAATTGTAAGAAGTACATATTTTTTTTTAAGAAATAATAAATTTAATAAGTTGTAGGTTGTGGACTAACTCAACATTTGGATGAATCACATAAATTTTGTGGCTTGTTTAATTATTTTCTTTCGATTTTTTTTTAATATTGTTTAATTAGCAGCGTTGTTATATTTTTACATTACTAGATATTTTAATTTCTTGCCTAATACTCCCTCATTTTCTAAATTATTGATTTTTAACGTAAAAACAGAAATATTTTTAAATTTAAAATTAATATAAATTTATTTAATTTTAATTAATACAATAATGATATTGTAAACCATCTAAAATTACTACTAAATTATAAAATTTTTATAAATTTTGAATTTAAAAATATTTACAATTAACTTTTAAAAATTAATAATGATCTTATAACTTGAACAAATGAGTATTATTTTTTTTTCTTTCAATATTATTGTATTTTTTTGGTCATTTTGTTTTGAAGTATTAATCAAACAGTATACTCCTAATTGACATTTTAAAAAGAATGAACTATAGGAGCTTGAGTAGCCACTTCCAAGGTAAAATCATAATTATTACTTTCATTTTTCCTAATCTGCCCTTATTTCTTATTCATAATTCCTAGCATGTTATTGGTCTTTGTCAGTTTGTGTGGTCACAAGACTCAGGGGCTGTTTGTTTAAGATTAAATTAATGACTGAATGACTGAATTTGTCAGTCATTCAGTACGTTTGTTTGAAAAAAAAAATTATCTGAATGACTGAATCGGTCAATCATTCAGACGATTTAAACTGAATGTTTAGTGTCATTTTGTCTGAATGGGCCGAATGAATTTTATTTTTAAAAAATATTAACTATTATATTAAATAAATTATTTTTTAGATGGATAAAATAATAAAAATTTGTTATTAAGATGTTTTAGATATGTCAATTATCAAATAATTTTTTTCATTCAAATTTCGATTCAATTCATTCAAATTCAAATTCAAATTCAAATTCAAATTCAAATTCAATTTTTATTAAACACCCTTTTGTCGTTGCTAGTTGCTACGTTTTTCATTTTTATTAAACCCCGTACAGGACAGAATTACAGACGCGTAAGGTGAATTTAGTGGAGGGGGGACAAGGATTAGAAAAAAGAATAAGCAACTAGGAGAAGGAATTATAACAAAGTAGACCGACCATATGATATGATTGCATCCAAACGGGCGTGGTCGCTTTTTAACAAGTACAAAGCTACTTTTAAGAGTAGTTTTAACAAGATATGGGCTAGCTAAATCCTTCACTCGCGAAGTTCAGCAGTTCCTCAAAGCCCCAATTCTATTCTATTTTATTTTGTTTAGTATGGCGTAAGGTTACTAGTTGGAATTTATTTAGTATGGGATAACTGCATATATATATATATATATATATATATATATATATATATATATATATATATATATATATATATATATATTCAAGATTTTAACTCTAAAAATATTAGAAGAAGTATCTTTCAATAAATATATTTTATATATTTTATTGTAGTCGAACTTCACATATATTTTGCTGTAGTCGAAGTTTTATTTTTTTTTTTGTAGCCAAACTATTATGTTTTAAACTCCGAAAATGCACTTTTTTAAATACTGTTAGTTATTGCATAATTGATATTTTGAATGATAACAAAATTTCGTGACTGCATGGATTATGGTTGTAACTATGATAATATAATATGCATGAATATTGGCAATATATAATATTATATTATATGCATGGATTGTGGGTGGACATTATGGTAACATATAATAGTCCATATAAATCTATATTGCATGATTGCTGTAATCTCATCTCAATTGATTGACAGGGAATGAAATTGGTCAACTGATTAGTTGATTCAAATTTGAACTAGAAGCTTCAAAAGATATATGCTCTAAATATAGTATATTGTTAACAAACCATATCTTTCGTATACCTTCATATCAGATGATTGATATCATATCTTTTCAGTTGAGTTTATCATCGAAACAATATATCTATTGATTTGAAATGATTTCTTGTGGATTGAGGATTTCATGGAATCGACCCTCTAATAGCCGATTGGAAGCTTCTACTATATATATCTCTCCTACCTTTCGCTATTGAAAAAAAAGAACTTGAAAAAGCTTCAATTAGTCTCATACGTTTTATTCAATAAAGAATTACGAGTTTCTTTCCAAAGAACCCTTTTGTATTGTTCTTAAATTGTATTATCTTTGGAAACTTAATAATCATAATCAATATCCTTGTTCTTAGTTTAAGCCGTATGTATCGGCTTGGTCTATCTAGAGTTGATAGGATCTGTTTGTAGACAAGCTTTCAAAGGTCAGCATGAAGGTGAAGTCTCGATGGTGAGAAGGATTGCAGAGGTGCAAGAAGGGGCAGTTGTGTCCAACTGAAAACTTTCTCAAACAAGGAGTTATTTTGTATTTAATTAATTTAAATAGTAATAAAAAGAGTCTCCAATCCTAGTTGGGATTGGACATGGATTAGGCCACTAGATTAGAGGATAGAGGCTGAACCACGTAAAAATCTTGGTGTGATTTTTACTTATGTTTATCTCTATTAACTGTCATTCACGTTCTGCATTTTTTGTTATTCATGCCACTATCCAGACACTAAAACAGACAGGTCTAGCTGTCTGATAATAAGAAATGAAGAACATAAGTTAAAGTAGACACTAAAGCGCATAAAGCAGTATCTCAATTATACTATGTAGCAAAAATTTCAAAAAAAATTCACTGATTATCACTTTAAGCTTAAACACCTATTCACCCCCCTCTAGGTGTGCATATTAATTGAATTACATTTGGTTTCAAAGCAAGGCTCTACTAATATTGATCGTTGCAGGTCGTAGGGGAAGATCCTATGGCACACCTAAACTTTTAAGAAGGTCAGTCTACAAGTAGGCCACCGCTGTTGCTAGGAAGTGAAAACTTCAATTTTTAGAAATTTAGAATGAAGATCTATCTGAACCGTGACCCATGGTGTAAGACCCCGAATTTTTTTTTAAAATAAATGGAATTTCCTTTATTTATTATGTTGAAATAGTAAGGGTTGATTTGATTAATATGGAAAGTTATGGGTAAAATCATGAAATATTTTAAATAAGCATGTGGTTATAAAATATTTATTGTTGTCGAGAATATTCGTTTTGTCGTGGAATATTCGTCTTTGTCGGGAATATTAAATGCAACAAGACCTTAATGTGGGCCCCCATAACGAAAATCGATTGGATGAAGAAAACGACAAGTATAAGTTGTTTATAAATAACGGCGTAGTTATTCACAGATTATCTTGTTGGAATACCCGTGGTTAAAACACACTTGTAATACGCGTTGTTGAATAAAGATGACACTTTGCGGTATTGCACCAATTATTGATTCTTACGTAAGAAGCACACTACTCAATAATTGTTACACGATAATTCTTATTCGATATTTTATTTTATTGATTCAATAATTGCTGTGTTGATATTTTATTACTGTTGTTTCAATAATTGTCACTACACAGTATTTTTCATTATCGAAGCAATAATTCATATTATCTGAATAATATTATTAGAAAACATTTTTGGCAATGTCTAGAAAGTTCTATCTAAGGAGAGGTTTGGTCACCTAATTGCTTGCGGCATGAAGGAGAAATTTCTTATTGGAAAGCCCTCTTTCTCTGAACCGCTATGCAGTTGCAATAATGTGATTACATAATATTATTTGTGAATAATTAATTGTTGATTTATATGATGAGAAAAATATTGATTTTATGTGGATATAGATGGAGAAAATTTTTAATGTGACAATTGTTGAAAATTAATATTTTATCTTTTTTTGATAAAATAATTTATTTAAATATATTATTTTAATAATATATTAATGGTGATATTTTTACAATGAATGTGGGATATATGAATAAATGAGGAGGAAGAGTATTTTTGTTGGATTAAATGTTTAACACATGTTTTGTGTATTGGTGGACCCATTTCTTGACCAAAAATTGATTATAGACTGTAAACTCGCCCGTTTATGAATTTCGGTCAAATTCTGTTTGGAATTTGGAAAAACTTTCTTCTGCAAAGTTGTAGAGAATTGAATTTCCTATAAAAACTCGCGAGATTCGAATTTTCTGATAAAAGGGCTATTTATTATGAATTATTGAAGTTTTGGAATTCCGAAATAATTGATATTTGGGAGTTTTAATTAATTTTTTTGAGAAAAACGTTTTTGGTAAGTTTGTGAACCTCATTTAACATGTGCTATGGCTGAAATCAGATTTCAAAGGTGGGCTAAGGAATTTGTTTATAAATAATATTATTATATTCAATTTTCTACTTTGGTGTTAAGCATTTTCCTATAAATAGGGAGCTTAGGTTAGAATTGAAAATCACACCGTAAACCTGAAGTTTTTCTCTATTTCTCTCTCGATATTTTGAGCGTATTCTTGTGAGTATACTTTGAGTGTTGATATACTGGTGCAAGTTCAAGTCATAGCATATATCCTGTGTTTCAACTAAAGATCTTGTCTTTTCGAGGTAAGGGATGTTATTTTCTTCGTAAGTGATATTATTTCTTCAATATCATTATCTTTGAAATATTGGTTGAAACTTTTATCAAATTTAGAACTTTTTTCATATCGGGGTTACTATTCATGAGTTATTATTCACGAGTTACTATTCATTAGTTACTATTTATGAGTTCTTATTCACGATTACTATTCACGAAGCGTGATGATGTTTTTTGTGAAATTTCTATCTTTTGGTGTCGAGTTACTATTCACGTATCGACACTATTCACGATATCTGACACTATTCACGAATACGACACTATTCACGAAAAAAATTAAATTTTTCCTTTTAGGTCCAAAATATCTATTATGGATACTAGCTTTGATTGTATCCATGTTTTGATCATTCTTGAATTTTACTTGATGTGATTATTTATGAAATATTTTTAAACTTCGGATTGTTTAAAAAATACGAATCCATAATACTTGTTCTTTTGTTTCACGATTCGTTTTTCTTTAAAATTATTTTCATCATCCTCACCCTAAATGATGATGTTCTTGAATATCTTTGGCACCTGTAAAGAAGGTTGATTTTCTTATGAATATCTTTGGCCCGTAGTGCAAAAGATGAGCAGTGTTGAGATGAACATAACCGATGATGAATATCTTTGGCCTTTAGTGCAAAGATGAACATGTGTTAAGATGAACATATGACCGATGATGAATATCTTTGGCACAGTAGTGCAAAGATGAATATTTGATTTGAGATGAATATTGATTGATGTTACGAGAGATAAAATATTGATGATGGATTTATTAAATTCATAGATTATAGTAGATTTCATTCTCTACGTAACTCTTACATGAATTATTATTTCACGTGCGAATATTGATTTGAAACTTGTTGTCTATTGTATTTTTTATCGATTTTTCCATGTTGAAGACTAACGATAATTTGTTCTATATTATCTTAGTCATAACATTCTTTATTGGGCTAGTTGAGCTCACCCTTTCCTTTTGTTCCATTTTTCTTCTCGAGAGCGAGATTATAGCGAGGAACTAGTCGGGGTGTGGAGTGATGGTTCTAGATAGTTTGTTTTAGTAGTCCTCACTATTATGTAAAAAATCTTGTATCAATAATGAGGATTTATTTGAGCGTGGATATTGTCTGAAGACAATATTTGTATTTAAACTCATAGTTTATGTGTTGTCATTATTTTTTGCATGACAAATGTATTAATAAAGTTGTAGTTGTTTACATACTATGTATTTGGTGACTCGAGAATGGGTTGGATGGAATGGACCTATTTTGGGGCGTCACGGTTAGGTATCGAGCTTAGGGATATGATCTCCATGGAGATCGGGGAATAGAACTAGGAGGGAGGCAGTAAATCCTTCACTAGTGTGTCCTACCTAAGCTTATTTGTTAGTTGGTTAGAGTATAGGGATATTATGTGGTATGTTAATTTGTTTAATTAACCCTTGTTTATGGCAGTATTTAAGAATGACAACTGAAAATGAGGAACGTATGACGCTGATGTTTCTGAGAGGTTTGAAACTCGAAATTCATCAATACCTCATTTCTCATAAATTTTCTTTATATTCAAATGTTGTGAATAGGTCTCATTTATTGGAGCGCGATAATGAGTTAGTTCAATCGAAGAATAACGACCTACAACTCGATGATAATCGTACCGATGACAACGGTCATCGGAACAATGATAACCATCGTGGAGGAAATTATCATGCCAGAAATGGTAACCACTTCGGTGGTAATCATGGCCAAGATAATAGAAGAAATAATTCAAGTGGAAATTTCAAGAAGAGAAGATTTAACGATGATGGGAAGGCGTCGGCGGCGGACACAAGACACCGTGACAAATTCTAGGGAGGAGAAACGCGACCACCGCTAGATCTTCTGAGATCACGAAGAGGATAGACATATAAGTCCAAATTGTTCCACGACCTTCCAAGGTATGTTTTAGTTGTGGAAAAGATTTTATTACATAGCTCAATTTTGTCCTCAGTAGCAAAATTTAGTCCAAATGAACAATTGGCACCAAAAGGCGGATCTGGAAAAGACAAAGTCAACGGTTCTCGGAAGAAGCGTTTGTCGTGACCGGTCAAAATGTGAGAACCCGAATGAAGTTAGCACAGGTTAGTTAATTATAAATTCTTACGAAGTTTATACCTTATTAGATCTGGGTTTCTACCCATTTTTTATCTCTCTTGCTTTGCGCTCAACGTTTGAACTTGACTACGGAGAAATTAGACTTTGACTTATCTGTGGAGACTCAGTTAGGAGAAATTTTATTACATCATTTGTTTAGAAATCTTGTTTGATTCAGGTTGGCACTATCACATTACCTGTTGACCTTATTTCTTTAAAGATATTTGCTTTTGATATAATTTTAAGGTTAACTACTCATCATTTTCAAAATTGATTGCTTTCGGTAAGGTTGTTATTTTTCATATTCCTAAGCAACTGTTATTTGAATTCAAGCAACCATACCATTGAAGTCAAACTCTTTCATATCAAGCCATAAAGTCATTCGTTTATTGAAAAAGCGGATGTCAAGCTTTCTTAGCCATGTCATGGACTTGAACAAAAATACGTCGATTTGAATGATATTTACATTGTTAGTAAATTTCTGACGTATTTCTGAAGAATTTCTTAGCCTACTCTCGAGGCGTGATATTGAATTTGTATCGACTTTGAACCCAGACAAAACCCATTTCTAAAATCTCATATTTAATGACTCTATTGAAGTTCGTGAGTTAAAAACCTAATCGTAGAAGTTGGTACCTAGCCTTTTATATGGTGACTTCCTTTGTGGAATGCACCGCCGAACTCTCTGTAGGGGATGCCATATTAGATGCGATAGTAAAGCTGATAGGTGTCATTGTGACGTGCTATCCAAGATTGGGATATGAGTCACAGTTGAGAGCAACCTAAGTCAGTAATCGAAATACGTAGATTTCTATGCTTAGTTAGTTATTATCGAAGATTTTGTGAAAAGATTTTCTCGAATCGCTACTCTATTAACTCAGCTGACTCGAAAAGATACAAAATTCGAATGGAGCGAGGAATATGAAAAGAGCTTCCAAGAACTCAACATGCGGCAACGACGTTGGCTCGAGCTGTTGAAAGATTACGGCCATACCATTCAATACCATCCTGGAAAAAACGAACGTGGTAGCTGACGCGTTGAGTAAAAGATCGTATGCGTTTACGAGTGCGATATTGTTAACACAAAGACCCATTTCGTATGACTTACAGAAGATGGAGATAGAGTTAAAGATTCCAAGAACCTGCGTACGATTAGAATCGATTTTAATCGATAAATTTAAAGCTGCTCAAGCTACAGACTTGGAGTTGATGAATATGAAGAAGATGCAAGAAGTCGTTATTCCAAAAGCGAGAATCGGCGATGTGAGAAAAGCTCAAACCTTCGATTTATTAGTCCATTTGAAATCCTCGATCGAATAGGAATCTGTGGCCTATAGACTCATTTTACGATGCAAGTATAACGCGCGTGTTCATAACATTTTTACGTATCGATGTTACGTAAATATGTGGACGACCAAACCACGTTATTGAGTTAGAACCGACGAAATAGCCAAAAGACTTAACGTCACGAGGAGGTAACTGTCAAGATCTTGGATAGAAAAGAGCATGTCCTACGACAAAGGTTATACCACAAGTTAAAGTTTTGTGGAGAAACCATGCTATTGAAGAAATGACACAGGAGTTGGAAAGCGAAAATGAAAGCGATGTATCTTTACCTTTTCGAAACACCAGGTACGTACGTCAATTTCGAGGACGAAATTTCATAAGGAGGGGAGGTTGTAAGACCCCAATTTTTTTTTTAAAATAAATGGAATTTCCTTAATTTATTATGTTGAAATAGTAAGGGTTGATTTGATTAATGTGGAAAGTTATGGGTAAAATGCAAAATATTTTAAATAAGCAAGTGGTTATAAAATATTCATTCTTGTCGGGGAATATTCGTTTGGTCGTGGAATATTAAATCTTGTCGGGGAATATTTGTGCGACGGCCTAGAACCTTATGTGGGCCCCATAACGAAAAAAGCGATTGGATGAAGAAAATGACAAGTATAAGTTGTTTATAAATAAGCGTAGTTATTCACAATTAATAATGTTTGGAATACCCGTGGTTAAAACACACTAATCTGGCGTTGTTGAACAGTGCATTTGCGGTATTGCAACAATTATTGATTCTTACGTGAAAAGGCACTACTCAATAATTATTACGATAATTCTTGCTTTAGTATTTTATTTTATTGATTCAATAATTGTTGTGTTGATATTTTATTACTGTTGTTTCAATAATTGTCACTACACAGTATTTTTCATTATCGAAGCAATAATTCATATTATCTGAATAATATTATTAGAAAATATTTTTGGCAATGTCTAGAAAGTTCTGTCTAAGGAGAGGTTTGGTCACCTAATTGCATGGCATGAGAAGGAGAAATTCTTATTGAAAGCCCCTCTTTCTTGAGCTGCACAGTTGTCGATAATGTGATTACGTAATATTATTTGTGAATAATTAATTATTGATTTATATGATGAGAAAATATTGATTTTATGTGGATATAGATGGAGAAAATTTTTAATGTGACAATTGTTGAAAATTAATATTTTATCTTTTTCTGATAAAATAATTCATTTAAATATATTATTTTAATAATATATTAATGGTGATATTTTTACAATGAATGTGGGATATATGAATAAATGAGGAGGAAGAGTATTTTTGTTGGATTAAATGTTTAACACATGTTTTGTGTGTTGGTGGACCCATTTCTTGACCAAAATTGATTATAGAATGTTAAAATCGCTGGTTTATGGATTTGGTCCAATTTCATTTTGGAATTTGGAACAACTTTCTTACTAAAGTTGTAGAGAATTGAATTTCCTATAAAAACACGCTTGATTCGAATTTTCTGATAAAGGGCTATTTATTATGAATTATTAAAGTTTGAGTTCAAAATAATTGATTTTTGGGAGTTTTAATTAATTATTTTGAGAAAAATTTTTTGGTGAGTTTGTGAACCTCATTTAACATGTCTTGTAAATTTGAAATCAGATTTCAAAGGTGGGCTAAGGAATTTTGTTTATAAATAATATTATTATATTCAATTTTCTACTTTGGTGTTAAAGCATTTTCCTATAAATAGGGAGCTTAGGTTAGAATTGAAAATTATACCAGAAAGTGAAGTTTTCTCTATTTCTCTCTCTCGATATTTTGAGCGTATTCTTGTGAGTATACTTTGAGTGTTGATATACGGTGCAAGTTCAAGTCATAGTCATATATCCAGGTGTTTTACTAGAAATCTTGTCTTTCGAGGTAAGGGATGTTATTTTCTTCGTAAATGATATTATTTCTTCAATATCATTATCTTTGAAATATTGGTTGGAACTTTTATCAAATTTGTAACTTTTTCATGTCGGGGTTACTATTCATGAGTTCTTATTCACGAGTTACTATTCACGAGTTACTATTCATGAGTTCTTATTCACGAGTTCTTATTCACGAATTCACGAAAGCATGATGATATTTTTGTGAAATTTCTATCTTTTGGTGTTGAGTTACTATTCACGTATCTGGCCTTATTCTCGTATACGACACTTATTCACGAATACGACATTATTCACGTAAAAATTAAATTTTTCCTTTTCGTCCAAAATATCTATTATGGATACTAGCTTTGATTGTATCCATGTTTTGATCATTCTTGAATTTTACTTGATATGATTATTTATGAAGTATTTTTGAACTTCAGTTGTTTAAAATGCGAATATATAATACTTGTTCTTTTGTTTCCACCGGATTCGTTTTCTTTAAAATATTTTCATCATCCTCGATTCCTAAATGATGATGTTACTGAATATCTTTGGCCTGTAAAGAAGGTTGATTTTCTTATGAATATCTTTGGCCCGTAGTGCAAAGATGAACAGGTGTTGAGATGAACATGACAGACTGATGAATATCTTTGGCCTTTAGTGCAAAGATGAACAGGTGTTGAGATGAACATGATGAGATGATGAATATCTTTGGCACAGTAGTGCAAAGATGAATATTTGATTTGAGATAAATATTGATTGATGTTACAGAGATAAAATATTGATGATGGACTGTTAAATTCATAGATTATAGTAGATTTCATTTTCTACGTAACTCTTCTATGAATTATTATTTTCGCTGCGAATATTGATTTGAAACTTGTTGTCTATTGTATTCTATCAGATTTTTTCCTGTTGAAGACTAACGATAATTTGTTCTATATTATCTTAGTCATAACATTCTTTACTGGGCTAGTTGAGCTCACCCTTTCCTTTTGTTCCATTTTTCTTCTCGTGAGGCGAGATTATAGCGAGAACTAGTCGGGGTGTGGAGTGATGGTTCTAGATAGCTGGTTTTAGTAGTCCTCACTATTCTGTAAAATACTGTATCAATAATGAGGATTTATTTGAGCGTGGATATTGTCTAGAAGACAATATTTGTATTTAAACTCATAGTTTATGTGTTGTCGTATTTTGCACGACAAATGTATTAATAAAGTTGTAGTTGTTTCTGTACCATGTATTTGGCGACTCAGAATGGGTTGGATGGAATGAACCTATTTTGGGGACGTCACACATGGGAATGGTGGGTAGTCGAAAATGGACCAGTCATTCCGATACATGATGATGGCAAGCCAAAGAATCTCAAGGAAATGGACTCAAATGAATTGTATATGGTATCTTATAATTCCAAGGCCATGAATACACTTTTAAGTGGCATGGTTCAGTCAGAGATAGATAAAGTATCTTCTTGTACTACGGCTAAGGAAATTTGGGACACAGTCATCATGAGCCATGAAGGTACTACTAAAGTGAAGGAGGTCAAGTTGAGCATGCTAATGCACGAATACGAACTATTCAAATTAGAGAAAAATGAATCAATTAGAGATGCACAAGCAAGGTTCCTTACTATAATGAATTCTCTAAGCATGCTCGGACGAAAGATTGATCAAAAAGAAATCAACCGAAAGCTTCTTAGAGTCATGCCAAAGCGATTCGCACCAAAGGTTACTACACTTCAAGACTCGGTCATAATCAGCACAATGGAAACTCTTACCTTATTTGGAGAACTTGAAGAGTTTGAAAACCAACTAAAATTGTATGATGAAGAAGATGAGGCACCTAAGAATAAGACCTTGGCTTTACAAGATGAAAGCTACATAGAAGGCAATGATGAAGATTCGGATGAAGAAATAGCTTCAATGGCTAGAAAATTGAGGGAGTTGATCCGAAAGAAGAATAGATCAAAATTACCAACAAAAGTTTTCAACAATAAGAAAGATTTCAAGCAAAAGCCACAAGAGGAAACCTGTTTCGAATGTGGAAGGCCTGGACACTTTAAAAGAGATTGCTTCCAACTAAAAAGAAATAACAAAGCAAATGGGAAGGCTCTAATGACATGGAGTGATGATGAATCCGATCATGAAGATCAAGAAGAAGAAAATGCTCAACTGTGCTTCACTGGAATATACAATGAGGAAACATCCGAGGTAAGTCCTGAACTTGGAGAAATTACTATTTCTGATTATCTTGCTTTACATAATGAAAATCAAAAGCTTAAAAAGAAAACTGCTTATTTTAAGAACTGCATAAATGAGCTAATGAATGAAGCAGAGTCACTTATTGAAGAAAGAAAAGAAAATGAATATCTCAAAAATGAAAATCAAATTTTAAAAGAAAAATTAAAAATGAGAGATGTATGCATAGATGCTTTTAATGATGGAAAAATTATGAATATGCAACATGATGATAATGTAATAAAAGCAGAAATAATATCTTTAAAAATGATCTTGCTAAATTTGTGCAAGGAGAAGAGAACCTAAGTGTTATGTTAGGGGCACAAAGGTCCAGTCTTGATAAACAAGGGATTGGGTATAATCCTATTAAAAATGTGGAAAATAGGACTAATAATAATATTAGAATGATTAATAGTAAATCAAGGCATAAACCACTTTATTGTTCACTATTTGTTACTTGTAAAAAATGTGGTTTTAAAGGTCATTTTGATTCTAATTGCAATAAAATTAGAATAAAACAAATTTGGGTAAAGAAAAGTGATTTATATGCTACTAACCCAAATGGACCCAAGAAGATTTGGGTACCAAAAAGATAGAGACTATTTGTTTATAGGTGTCTCAAGATCAAAAAGGAGATGAATGATTCTTTACTTTGAGAGAGTAAGTTATCTATAAATTATTTGGCGGAATCTGTAAGTACCTCATGTTGTTTTTTAAATATAGTTTTAATTAGATATATTATATGAATTTCTTATTACAAGGATTCATAACATCATTTATTATGTCAAATGCTCCATATTTAATACACATGATAATCTTAATAAAAGGTTGAGGAATATGTTCATATTGTATTTGTTGAATTTAACTGTGACCTGTCAAAAGAAGAAAATGAAGTTTCTGCAGGAAATGTCATCCTGATTAGTGGAAAACAGACAGCTCAATCCGGACAGCCTGAGCCGTCTGCATCAGAAGAAAAAACAGATGATCCAGAAAAACATGCAAACACCTAAATCCAGACTGCTCGACCCGTGTCTTTTTGAAGGCAGATCAGATGAATATTCTGATGTAAAATCGATATTCCGAAAGTTAATCGATGAACAAATGACCAATGATGTCTTCCAAGAACAACCATAATAAAGGTGAAAAATTATCCTCCTAACCTGAGCTTTAAAGATCTCAACATTGGGATGATCAAAAGAAGTGCTATTGAAGAGATTTTTGATTCTGAAAATACAAAATTCAAATCTACATTAAGGAGCACATCTATCAAGCTTTCTACTGGTTACAAAATGTTGTTATATAAGTAACAAATCACAAAGGTATGATCGTATTATTTACTTGTTATATGTGGTTTTGTTATAAACTTGCTCCAATGATATTCTTTATCTTTGCACTTATTCTTTTAATGTTGGAAAATGGGGAGAGATAACTATTTAGCTATATTGGTATAAATTATTTTTTATTGATGACAAAGGGGGAGAGATACTTGTGCTTAATGATTAATATGATAATGACAAAGGGGGATATATATATATATATATATATATATATATATATATGGTACTGAGATACTATATTGTGCTTGAATATGCAAATGATGGTAATTTAATTGTTTCCTTAATATGCATAAATTTAGGGGGAGTCATATAGGTAGGGGGAACATTTTGCACTTATTTTGTCATCATCAAAAAGGGGGAGAATGTTAGTTATTACATAATTGATATTTTTGAATGATAACAAAATTTCGTAATTGCATGGATTATGGTTGTAACTATGATAATATAATATACATGAATATTGGCAGTATATAATATTATATGCATGGATTGTGGGTGGACATTATGGTAACATATAACAGTCCATATAAATCTATATTGCATGATTGCTGTAATCTCATCTCAATTGATTGACAGGGAATGAAATTTGGTCAACTGATTAGTTGATTCAAATTTGAACTAGAAGCTTCAAAAGGTATATGCTCTAAATATAGTATATTGTTAACAAATCATATCTTTCAGATCCCTTCATATCGGATGATTGATATCATATCTTTTCAAATTGAGCTTATCAAGGAAACAATATATCTATTGATTTGGGGTGATTTCTTGTGATCGAGGATTTCATGGAATCAACCTCTCATCATAGCAGTTGGAAGCTCTACTATATATATCTCTCTCGCTTTATTATTGAAAAAAAAAGAACTTGGAAAAGCTTCAATTAGTCTCATACGCTTTTATTCAATAAATAATTACGAGTTTCTTTCCAAGAACCCTTTTGTATTGTTCTTAAATTGTATTATCTTTGGAAACTTGATAATCAGTAATCAATATCCTTGTTTTTAGTTTAAGCCGTATATCGGCCGAATCTATCTAGAGTTGATAGGATCTGTTTGTAGACAAGCTTTTCAAGGTCAGCAGAAGTCGTAAGTCTCGATGAGTGAGTAAGGATCGCAGAGAGAGTGCGAAGGGGCGATTGTGTCCAACGGAAAGCTTTCTCAAACAGGAGTTATTTTGTATTTAATTAATTTAAATAGTAATAAAAAGAGTCTCCAATCCTAGTTGAGATTGGACGTGGATTAGGCCACTAGATTAGAGGATAGGGGCTGAACCACGTAAAAATTTTGGTGTGATTTTTACTTCTGTTTATCTCTATTAACTGTCATTCACGTTTTATATTTTTTGTTATTCACGCCACTATCCAGACACTAAAGCAGACAGGTCTAGCTGTCTGATAATAAGAAACGAAGAACATAAGTTAAAGCAGAAACTAAAATGTATAAGGTGTAGTCATTCGAATTATACCAGTGAGAAAATTTCAAAAAGTTTTCACTAATTATCACTTTAAGCTTAAACACCTATTCACCACCCCTCTAAGTGTGCATATTAACTGAATTACAAATACAACTTATACTTTTTATTTATTTATTTTTAACTTTATTTTTGGGTGATGATAATATTTTAAAAAGGGTCTCATTTTTATTTTTTGTTCTGACCACCAAAATTTCAAGAACGGCTCTCGAGGTAAGGTTATTAGTTCAATTTAATACTCCTTCAATAAAATTTAAAGAAGCTTGGAGGTAAGGTTCTCCTAATTCCCTTCTAGTCTTTTCCGGCCTTAGGCCTTTCCCCAAGTTCATCCTTCCATAGAATGAAATATTGAAATGTATTTTTAGAATTGAATTGTAATAAAATAAAATTTAAAATATTATTAATAAAATTATATATGCACAACATACAATTATACTGCAGAAAGTTGAGATATTTTTTTTGTTACTACATTGACACACACCCGACACACAGTCTCTTTACTATTGTTGTATCAAGGATTGAACATTCGATCTCATAAAAATTATGAGACGAGTCATACTGCAGAGCTAAATACCATCCGGTAAAAGTTGAAATTTTTGGAAGATAGAAACTCTATTATTAATTGTATACCATGTATGTATGGGAATTTTTGCTTTCAAATTCGTCTGGTACACAGTAGTAGTATTTTTACTTTTATGCTGGCTTTCTATTTGTTATCTAGTTTCGTCATTGAGATGCTCTCCAGCTCCAATTATATTAGTACAGCTACAGCCAAAGGCGATCGAGCTATATTTTTTGCTCTTCTTTTTACATATAATTTTGCGAAAACATTATCTTTTGTTTTGGTTTGACATGAGAATCCAATATATTCTTTTAAAATTAAATCGTAATATTTTAGTAATAAAGGACAAAGGTGTAAATCCCGACGTTTATCCTGATGTCCAACGTGCTCCATATATATATTTTTTTCCCAAAAGTACACTTGCCGTTACAAATTTTAGATCAATTGTGCCCCTGTCGTTAACGAGACCTGCCACTTAGACTAACGTGACTGATACCTTATCTAATTTTGCTGACGAGACTGGAGAGAGAACAAATTTTACTGACACATGGGAAAAATAATATTTAATAAAAAAAATCTCTTTCTAATAAAATCTTTCACCCCTCTTTCTTTCTCCTCTTTCATCTTAATCAAATGAATTTCCCAAACCCCAAACCAAATAGCTCTAGCACCGCCGCTTCCTTCGACAATGGCATAATCTTACGTTGCATAGTTGTTGTTGTTGAGTACGACGAAGACGATTCGCAAAACGTCGTTGTGGGGCTCGATGATCAGACCGTGATAAATGGCAACCCCAAAATATTGCAGAACAACCTCTTCCTCTATTCTCAAATTTCATTGTGTTGCAGAACATATCATATATATTGATCATCTTCTTCACCGTTCACACTAATTAACTGGTAATAAGATTAATGTTTGAAACTTTACGATAATTTTCATATGTGAACATGAAACGTCAGATCCACACTAAATTTGGGTTTTTGATTTTGGATGAAAATTTTGTGGGCTTCGATTGGTTTGTTGAATTTTGTGTAGGTGTTTAATAATTTATAGGCGAGGTTTTGATGAGTGAAAAGAGAACCAATTGTTATGGCCTCGGCATGAATTTGCTTAATCAGTTTCTCGTTATTTTTGCATTTGTCAAGTAAATACTGAAAGCTTGTTAGTTGGTTGTTCATCTAATTCATCAATTCAATGTTACTTGCTGATGATTTAAGACAAAAATCCGTGTTAACACCAGGATCTTTCTCCACGTCCCAATCACGTAAGACGTCCTGATCCTCGCAGACAAAGAAACACAAATAACACAAAGCTTGACGGCCGGTTCCGTCGAGGGATAGCTTTCGAGCGTGAGAATTAAGACGCGTGTTCACAAAGTTAACAATGGAGGAATGTATGATCTAGTGTATTGAGAGAGATAATAATTCTCAGTTGTTGTGTATGGGAGAATAAAAATAATCAATATATGTGAGAACGTACCTCTGAGGCGATGGCTTCCTTGCTAGTTATACTATCTTTGCTTGGATTCTTGTACACCCACTACTACCGACACCCCTCTAATCGATGATGGCTCTGCCCGACTATATAAGGTTTATCTACCTTTTGGCCATCGTTTTTTTCTACTCGCAGTAAATATGATCCCATCCACATTAATGCACGGCGGGAGGCTTGGTCAACCGTCATGCTTTTTCATCATCACAAGTCAAAGTAATGAGATATTAAAATATCTAATGGGTCGATTCATCGACCGAATTCGATTTTAAAGATTAAAACGGATATAATATGGTGGTGGGCCCGGTGGCTTTAAAGGATTAAAAATAAAGGCCCAATGGATTCTTCGTGTGAGTAGGCCCAATGTACCCTACCAAAAAATAGAAAATATCACGCCTCAACATTGCCCCTAGTTTTTTTTGTTAAATGAATGTTTAATAGAAAACTATGAATAACCTAAGATAATTTAATAAAGGTCCATAGTGAGATATAATTGAAGTGTATCCAATCGTTATTCACGAAATAAAAGGAGAAGAGGATGGAGGCCCAAATCGGAAAAACCCTATTTAATAGATACATGGAACCCACCCTTCCCATTCAAATTCCAAATCATCAATAGCATTTAATGAGCTTACCAACAACGTGGTAAAAATCACAAGATAAAAGGTAACTTTATCAATTTTGACAGTTTTACTGCGCCATTTGAATTTTGAGCGCCTTTCCTAACTCTCTCGACTTTCTCTCAACTTTCTCCTTTCTTTCGTAAATAATCAACAATGGCTTCCCGGGATTACGTACAAGGTTCTCCCATATTGGTAACCCCACTCACCATTGCTCCACCAAACCCTACCACCACCGCTTTCACGTGAAGGAGCCTCGACATCGAACCCAAAAGTGTCGAATCGAGTTAACCTTCCCCATAAATCCCAAAACCCTCCTAATACTACAGAATATCTTGAAAGGATTTTCACGCGTGCCAACACTCCTCGATCGTCACAGAGGTCGAATCAAGAGAATTCGGTCCCGATA
The DNA here is from genome assembly GCA_020205605.1 of Panax ginseng. NCBI lineage: Eukaryota > Viridiplantae > Streptophyta > Magnoliopsida > Apiales > Araliaceae > Panax > Panax ginseng. The sequence continues at coordinate 150,943,744 of CM035134.1, forward strand.
CCACATCCCTTGATACCACGCAGTAGGGTTCCTAGATCCCAGTGAGAAGATGTACCAACGACCCGGAGGGTTGGGCCATTGCCTCTGTGACCCTCTTGGAGAAGGGGGTTCGTTTCCCTCTGCGATATCTTCATAGTAACCTCTTTGGGGTTTCGGGGGTGGGGTTCAACTCACTAATCTTAGAACTCGTACATTCACATCTTGGCCTTCGTGGCCCTCTGTCATGAATCATGGAGCCCTCCCTCGACTCCTTCTTTACGATATACAAAATAGTACAATCTAGGAGAGAAGGGTTCAAGGCCATTAGCAAGCATTCTCCGTCGGGAGAGAAGTTCGAGAGGCGTTATTTGGTAAACACGCCTTGAACAACAAAATGGGCATGAAAAAAAAATGGTTCTACGTCAAAGTCCCCAAAATCTCTTCTCTCTAATCAAGCACTCTTGACGAGAAGATCTCTGGTGATTTTGGAGATATTTCGAAGAAAGAGAAATGGAAATGATGGAACTTTTGACAATTTCCGAAGGAGGAGTGGAAGTACGGACTCCTCTCGAAAGCAAGGGTTATCGACCATAAATGTAAGTATCGGTCTATTTTATATGTATCTGAATTTTTGAAAATGCTTTTATGATGTGGATTCTAACACGAGTTGTATTGGTTATCACAAGATCTTTGATCAAACCGAGCTCTTTAGAGATAAAAGAGCTCGAAGATTTTTATCCGGAAGCCTTCTAAGTTGTTGAAACTCAGCGTGAGAAGGCTGCTCCCGGCCGAACCAATCCGGAAACATGTACAGGCGAATTCCAAATCGACGAACCGGCGAAAGAGGTTCCTGCTTGAAGAGACTCTCCGCCTCATTAGAAGAGGAGGCGATCGAAAAACCCAAACAACACCCTTTCCAACCCCTTCCGGTTACCCCCCGGAGATCGAGCCAACCACCACGTCCGTCACCCGACGAGGAGGCCTACTCGATCGTCCTGATCGAAGAAGCATCCTCCGCACCAAAAAGCTGAGAAGCAAGATAACGCTTTGGTATCGTCAAGAGCTTAGGGTGCCCCAATCTTCGATCATACCCCCTTTCGCATCACTTTGTAGAAATACAGATTGGCGAAGAAGGTGATCAGGATGAAGCTGTCCAACCTCATCCCAGAAGAGGAAATGAACACCGACAACCACCCAAGCTCAGACGGTCACTCCTCTACAAGAACCCAGTCTAAACAAATCTCCCTCTCCCAGAGACCGTATCTGCTTTAACTGAACCTACTCCTCCCGAGCAACTAGCTCCTTCCCCTGAAAGGTCAAGACCTTCGCCAGAACGAGCAGGTCCTTCAGTGTCGTATATCATCGCCGAGGCCGTGGGATCTCCAACTATATGGCCTAGATTCAATGTTAATTTTCCGTTCGACCTATTCGGGGCCTTCATAAGGAATGCTGACGATCATAGGTTCAGTGATCACACAGACGGGAATTTGCTCGATGAAGGGATGAGCTATTTGGCTAAGGTAAATAATCATTCCTTTATTTTTCGCTCTTCATCCCTTAATTGTATATCCGGATACTTTGGCTTGAAAATTGTTCCGAACATATCTTTAGAAGTTAATGTTTTTTTTGGACGCTTTGCGTCCAAGACACATAAATGGGAAGCCGAGGAAGATTTCATGCGACAAGAGATCAATATCTTTGAGATCGACCTTGGCTTGAGAAAGGGCCGATCGAGAAGACTCTCTTCAAGTCATCGATGGCCTCCAACGAGACTTGGATAGAGCTAAGATGGATTTGAGGACGTCCGACGACGAAGTAGTGGCCACAAGAGATAGGTTGGCGCCTCTGAAGCTAGCCAACAAACTTTAACCGATCTGAACGCAGGCCAGTCGAAGAAAACACATTCTTTGAGGGCAAAAATGAGGAGTTTTCTTGACCAACCGAAGCTTCGCTATTCAACTTGGCGAGGCTCAATCAAAGGCCCAGGGATGAAGGCGCGGAGACACAAGAACAAACGCCACAAGCTTCGCCTTAAAATAAAGGATCTTAAGGAAGGGTCCTCTTCCGTCAAGAAGAGCTCGTAAAGCGACATGAGCGGTAATATAGAGACTCGGGACGAGCTTAACGTCGAGATCATGAAAGTTTACTCGGAAGGCTACGAAGACCGCTGAGAGAGAAGCAAAGAAAAGCTGTCTGTGCTTCAATCGGACCCAACTCTACTCAACTCAAGACGGCAAGGTGGTGCCTAGGTGTTCTTCCCGCTTTCATTCGACTTATGTAAAAATTTATCTGTTTAAACATTTTACGTTTCTATATTAGTGTATTTTTGTTCATGAATGAATAGGTTAAATGAATGTTTTAGTTTTCCTAACGAATTTGCAATCTCTTTAATTGTGAACTATGTTCTCGGTTAGTTTCTTGTCAATAATTCAATATCGATGAAAATGAACCTAAATAAAGAATCGGTTAAGATATATAATAGTTAATGTATGAGACGAAGGAATTGAATTTTATGGACATGATTTATCTTAACCGAATGAAAGGACCTAACTCAAACACTTCGAGGATTTAACTCAAATTGTTAATTAACAATTAAGCATGTGATATAACAGAGATAAAGTGATGTTAAAGAATCGAGACATTCCAACTCAACACTTAAATAAAATAAAGTACCACATACTCACTCTGGTTCCGAAGTGTGAGATCGGTCATTTGTTTACCACTCGGGGGTGAAACAATTATATGAAAACCAAGATATAAGGATCAAGATATAAGGACCAAGATATAAGGACCCGGTTGTGACCATTGATTTACCACCTGGTAAAATCAATATAGATCCTTCGCTCACCACTCGGGTAGAATCGACAAATGGGTTTTTGCCATCGAATGGCCAGCAAGTCCTACCATTCCTCCTTACACCATAGTGACCATAGGACAAAATAGGACCAGGACCAATAGTGACCATTGATTTACCACCCTGGTAAAATCAATATAGGATCCTTCGTCTACCACTCGGGGTAGAACGACAAATGGGCTGCCATCGAATGGCCAGCGAGTCCTACCATACCTCCTTACACCATAGTGACCATAGGACAAAATAGAACCAAGACCAATAGTGAAAAAGTGTCTTTTTATTGATAATGAACAATAATATACAAACTTCCGATGAATTAACTTGATCTTTATTGAAAGTATTTCCGAAGCCTGCCAGCGTGCCAAGTGTTTTTGATTTCGGAACCATCTAATGCCCTTAACCGGTAAGTGCCTGGTTTGGATACTTCGATCACCTCATATGGTCCTTCCCAGTTTGGCATTAACTTTCCCGTGTTTTGAGGTGTAGAAGCTTCGGCTACTCTGAGGACGAAGTCTCCTACTTCGAATCTGCGAAGCTTGACTCCTTTGTTATAATGCTTAGCTACTCTTCGTTGATAAGCAGCCAATTTAAGTAGAGCAACCTCTCTAACTTCTTCTAGCAGATCCAAATTGGCCTTCAGTCCTTCGTCATTGTATATTTCTTTGTATTGACTGACCCGAAGACTTGGAGATCCGATTTCGACAGGGACTAAGGCATCAGTACCATAGGCCAGTCGAAAGGGTGAATCCCCAGTGGTAGTCCTTGGTGTAGTCCGGTAAGCCCACAACACGCTGAGCAGCTCCTCTGGCCATCTTCCTTTAGCTTCATCTAGTCTGCAAGGCTGATCCTGCTTCAATGACGTCTGTTGGTCACCTCAACTTGGCCATTTGATTTGTGGATGAGCCACCAAGTCTTCTTATCTGAATCCCCAACTCCTTTAAAAATGCTTCAAATTTTGAACCCACGAACTGACGTCCAGTTGTCCGATATTAATACTATAGGGATCCCAAAGCGAAACACTACGGACTCTTTTATGAACTTCAAACATTCTTGCTCCGTAATTAATCAAGTGGCTTCTACCTACCCACTTAGTCATGTAATCAATAGCAACTATGACAAAGCTAACCTGACCTTTAGCTTTAGGCAATGGACCCAATATATCTACCCCCCAGACAGCGAAGGGTATAGGAGATAAAATCGAGTATAGCTCTTCCGGTGGCTGATGTGGGATCGGACTGTTGAGTTGGCACTTTTCACATTTTTTGACATACTCTGTAGCTTCCTTGAAAATTGTAGGCCAATAGTATCCTTGTCGAAGTACTTTGTAAGCCAAAGATTTAGCAGCCATATGATCACCGCAAATGCCCTCGTGAACTTCCCGAAGAGCATATTCCGCCTCAGATGGGACCAGGCACTTCAGTAATGGTGAAGAAAAGGCCAATCGATAAAGATCCCCATCAATAAGAACAAAGTTGGCGCTCTTGTATTTGATCTTCTTTGCTAACATCTGATCCAAAGAAGGACGCCATCTCGCCAAATACTCGATGTAGGGGTCATCCAAAGAGCTAGATCGCTTCGATACACATCACTACTTCATCTTTGAACACTCGGTTTGTCTGCGAACTTCCAAGTAAATGATCGTTAAAAACATCTCATCCGTAGTAGCCAATTTCGACAATGCATCGGCGATAGAATTGTCATTACGCTTTTATGACACGAAATTAAATGCGAAGCGAAATACTGAAGTCGGTCCTTTAACTCCGCCAAATACTTGATCATCCGATTTCCACGAGCTTCATAGTCCCCTGATAGCTGCTTGACAACCAACTGAGAGTCACTGTAGATAATAAGGTTCCGGACCTCTAGACTCTTTGCCAATCGAACACCCGCTAAGACCGCTTTATACTCAACCCGTTGTTTTTGTCGCTTTAAATCCAAATCGATGGTCTGGTGAACTTTGAACCCGTCCGGGACTTGTCAAGATAATTCCCCTTACTAACGATTAGGGTAGAGGAACCATCTGTATATAGAGTCCAAACATTCTCGCTCTGTTGTAGAAGCTGGCAATCGCCGATCGGACGATTCAAACTTTTCCTAAATTTCTCGGCATCTCGCTTTGTGAACGAACATTCTACTTATGAAATCGGCCAAAGCTTGGCCTTTGATAGCGGTTCGTGGATGGTATTCGATGAAAAAGCGTGATAACTCCATTGTCCACGCCGCTAACCTTCCTCAAACTTCGGCTTGCCCATCACCTTCTTCATGGGCGGTCGATCCGTAGACAACCAGAGCCGACCTTGAAAATATCGCCAAGCTTCCTACTAGCAATTATCAAGGCGAAGGCAAATTTCTCAACATTTGGATACCGTTTTGAGATCTCGCAGGACGCGTGGTGACATAATAGGCCGGATCTTTGTCTTTCCATCGATCTCCCGAACCAAAGATTTGCTCCAACCGCTAACGAACTTGCCGCCAGATACAGATATAAGGTCTCTGCTGGAATGGGTTTCACCAATAAAGGAGCCGAAGAAAGATACGCCTTTATGCTCTGGAAGGCGTCTTCACACTCTAAAGTCCACTGGAACGTCTTCGCATTCTTCGGCCTTTTCAATGTATCAAAGAAAGGAAGACACCTCTCTGCAGATTTGGCGACGAACCTCCTTAATGCTGCAATCCTGCCAGTCAGACGTTGGACGTCTTTGAATGACTGAGGAGTCTTCATGTCAAGAATGGCCTGAATCTTCTCTGGATTGGCCTCGATACCCCTTTGACTAACAAGATAACCCAGAAACTTCCCTGCACCGAGTAGAAAGTGCACTTGGCCGGATTAAGCCTTAGTTGACGATGACGGACAGTCTGAAAGCATTCCTCTAGATCGTCCAAATGACTCTGAACGTGCATGCTTTTCACGATCATGTCATCAACGTATACCTCCATGTTCCTTCCCAGCTGCCTATCGAAGATGAAGTTCATCATTCTCTGGTAAGTGGCTCCAGCATTTATAAGGCCAAAAGTCATCTTCTTGTGAGGCGACACACGAACGGTGTGTGTAATAAATCTGGTCTTTGGGATGTCCTCTTTACACATGGATATTTGGTGATAACTCAAAAAGCATCCATAAAGCTTAGTAATACATACCCAGAAGTGGCATCGATAAGCTGATCAATATGGGGTAGAGGATGAAAATCCTTCGGACAAGCTTTATTGAGGTCGGTGTAGTCGATGCAAACCCGCCATTTTCCATTCTGCTTCTGCACCAACACCACATTAGTCATCCATTCGGGATAATAAATCTCATATATAAAGTCGGCAGCCAACATCTTTGCTATTTCCTGATCAATGATTTTCTCGTCGTTCGGTATAAAGATCCGTCTTTTCTGCCGAACGGGCTTCTTCAGGATCTACATTCGAAGCTATGCTTCTGCCATCTTCCGACTAACTCGGCATGTCCCTCGGTTCCCATGCAAAAATATCCGCATAGCAGTGACGTAAGAGTTCTATGAGATTTGTCCGAACGAGTTCTCGTGAGACTGAACCGATCTTCACTGATCTTGTCCGGCTTTCGAGGATCAATTCGACCTCTTCCGTTCCTCCGGTAGGAATCACCATCGCTTCGAACTACTTTCTTTAAAAGGCTCGATCTCAATTGTCATCGCCTTTTTGTTCTTTGAATTTCCACTCGGAGGAAATAATGACGATTCTCGGTAGCATCGTCGGCCTAGATCCAAGTCTCCCGCCACCTCTCCTACTCCATGAGTAGTGGGGAACTTCATTTTGAAATGAGGATGGAGGTCACAACTTGGAGAGCGAGTTAAAGTAGGTCTTCCCAGTATAGCGTTGTAAGCTGAATCAACGTGCACAACATAGAATTTACACACTATTTTGACTTCTTTGGGGTCTTTGTCAAGACAACAATAGGAGTTCAATAGTGCTGCAACTTTGATGGATCATTCTTTGAAGCCAGTATAAAGGAGCTTCTGCCCTGACCTCCATTTTCTCGCCCATCAAGGTGCATCCTCCGATAGGCATGGGCATACTGAGGATATCCATCAAGATCCATTATCTATCATCATGCGCTTCATGTCCACCGTGCCCATCATTGCGTGATCACCAAGGCCCCCTAAATGCGCGGCTCGATGGGCTCCAAGGATAATCGTCGTCGGTGAATGATATAGCAGTCCGGGAATGGTCTCATCTGCTTTCGAGGAGATCATCATCACGATCATGACCGAATTCGGTAAGCCCTTCTCTTCCTCCCTATCAACTTCCTCATGGACCCACCGGTTATCACATCGATAACATGCCTTGGCGGCGATCTGGAGCCCTCGAACCGTCTGAATAAAGACGGTTAACATTCTCTTGATTATTTACGGCCACATACATCGCACTAACAAGCCGCCTTTAATCTTCCTCTCCACAAAGTCTTTCAAATTGCAACACTCATTAGTGTCGTAGCCTTTGCACGATGATAGCCACAATACTTACGAGAGTTACCACGCCTTGATTCGGTAATTATCACGGGGTGGCTCAAAGAAAGGTTGGTTTCGATTTGATCCAAAATTATCGATCTATCGGTTTTTTAGTTTGGTGTAGATCTTATTCACCTTGGTAGAACGAGAGGGATGACTGCTTCCTTGCCTTGGAATTATTGTACTTTTTCGAATCGCCTCATTCCAATCATTATACCCCCCCGTTCTCCTCTGTTCAACTTCGGGCTTAGGAGCCACTGACTCTTTCCCCTGACCCGAAAGAGGATGTTTCAGGCTGTTCATAGCTTCTTCCACAACGATGTAGCCTTCTGCTTTGTCAAAGGCTTGACCAAGCTCTTCTGGATGATTGAACATCAACTTCTTCACCAACTTTTCCGGACTTTACGGATCCAATCCATTCTCGAACAAACCTACTGACTGGAGATAATTAAGATCGGACGGTGGCCCGATCGCTTCTCCGAACCTCTTTACATCTCGCCCCAAGATTCATTGGCAATCACGGATCTGTGCCAAAGAACCCGTAGGCTTTCCTCTTCTTCGGTTGCTCCCGAAACGGGCATGGAACTTATCACAAAGTTCGGTCCACGAGGATATGGAATCTGAAGGCAAAGTTCCCAACCACTGTCTCGCATCTTTTCTTAGCGTCGTAACAAAGGTGTGGCACTTGGCAGCGTCAGTGAAGTCGTAATAGTCCATTAGCCGGTCGAACGCCTGACTATGGTCATAAGGGTCCCCGGTTCCATCGTAACTTTCCATGCGAGGCAATTTTTTAGTGATATCCGCCTTTTCCTTGAGAATATCTGAGGAAAAAGGGGATGCTTTCTTTCCCGGAGCGTCCTTCACCTGCTGGACCTCAGCCAGTTGCTTTCTGAGCTCTTTAAGCTCCTTTACTAGAAAATCAACGCCTTCAGGCTGTGGGGAAACCTCTTTCTCATGAACAACATTATGTCTCTGAGAGGATCGACCTCCTCCTGCCGATCCTCGCCTTGCCCTGAGGACTTCTTGATCCGCCTCGATACATAACTTTTTCCTTGTGGTGAGAATGATTACGTTGATAGTCCATTACCCGGACTTGAATGCGACCTCCTTCGACCGCTCCTTTGTTGATAATCATCTCGATCTTTGAGAGGTAATTGGCCATTATCGCCTTCTTCGAGGCCATGGGAGTTCTGCTTCTCGATCTCCTCCTACTTGAGAATGATCCTAGAAACACGCGTGGCTTCTACCGGCTCCTTACCCTTTCGTCGAGTCTCCTCCTTATGCCCACTTCGTCTTTCAGATTGATCATGGCTAGATGCTTCGTCCTGCAATTCCGCCACCAAGCATCTGTTAAATTATATCTTCTCTTTTTCTTTAACAGACCGACATGGCTCTCTATCTCTTCGTCGTCCGCCATCTTTGCCAACTTGGCGACTCTAACCTCCTGGCTACTTATGATAAATCTTGGTTGGTGAGGCTTCCACTTGCCCTCGACCATGATCTCGCTCTCATTCGCATCGAAAACCAATCTTCGTCGGCCCCACCAGAATCTTGAGACGGAGATCCCCGAATTATGCTTAGAAGCCGTGGCTCTCGTGAGCACTCTTGGAAGGACCAGACGATCCTTCATCAAACACGAGGCGGCGATGAGCTAATGACCATCGCGCCTTATACGGTGTACCATCCTACTCTCTCATCATCTTCCAAAGTAGGTTAAACGATTGTGATTGAAAATTTTAATGACACTAGAACTCAAGCCCCCTCCTTCTAAATACTTAATGTTAACGCCAGGATCTTTCTCCACGTCCCAATCACGTAAGACGTCCCCGATCCTGCCTGATAAAAACACAATAACACCGAAAGCTTGACGGCGGTTCCGTCGGGGGATAGCTCAGGCGTGAGAATTAGTACGTGTTCACAAAGTTAACAATGGAGGAATGTATGATCTAGTGTATTGAGAGAGATAATAATTCTCAGTTGTTGTGTATGGGAGAATAAAAATAATCAATATATGTGAGAACGTACCTCTAGACGATGGCTTCCTTGCTAGGTTATACTATCTTTGCTTGGATTACTGTGCCACCCACTACTACCTGACACCCCCTCTGATCTGATGGGCTCTGCCGACTATATAAGGTTTATCTACTGCTTTTGGCCACTGTTTTCTACCGCAGGCCGGCTATGATCCCATCCACATTAATGCATGGCAGGAGGCTTGGTCAACCGTCATGCTTTTTCATCATCACAAATCAAAGTAACAGATATTAAAATATCTAATGGGTCGATTCACTGGACCGACCCGGTTTTAAAGATTAAAACGGATATAATATGGTGACCAGTAGGTGGCTTTAAAGGATTAAAAATAAAGGCGATGGATTCTTCACGTGTGAGTAAATCCGATGTCTACTTAAAAAATAAGAAATATCACGCTCCAACAATCCGAATTCCGTTTTTATCAAAAACATTGGTCGACTGTTCTCCTGTTATTGCTGAATCTGTTTATGTTCAGTTTTTGGGATCTTTGTTTTATGTCATTGATGGTACAACTTTGGTACAAATTTTGGCTGCTGTATTTTATGATTTCTTTTAATCAAAGCTCGTTTGCAATTCCTTGGGATGTTAAACTTTTTTAAGGTTTGGTAATCATTGCCGGAATTTGTTTCACCGGCTGCTCGTGGGTGATTTTATTTTCCCTTCTATGTTGTTGGTAGTTTCGGATCTGTGTATTTGTAGGCTTAATGTTCATCTTTTTTATATATCAGATTTGTGATTGGCTCATGCATGATAGAATTTCATCGCTGCAGGCAAAGTCAATCTTGGGCTCGCCGGATTGTGGAGTTGTTTTGGGTCTTGTTCTATAGATAAAGTTTAGATAGAGAAAATTGATCTCAACAATAAATATTCACGTGTAAGCGGAGTTAGTCTAGGTGGCAGGAGATCCTGTTAACGGCAGGGGCACAATTGACCCAAAATTTATAACGCCAAATGTACTTTTGGAAGAAAAAAAGAGTATAGGAAGCACATTGGACATCGGAGTAAACGTCAAGGTATTTTTGCACATTTGCCCTAATAAAAATGATATCTGCAGAGAGTGGTCAGTTAATGTAAAAAAGAAAAAAAGATAAAAAAATCAGGTACAACTTTAACACATGAAAAATATACTTAATTAAAAGGAAAAATATTTAAGATCGAAGTGACAAAATAAGAAAGAATAATGTTGAGATAAATTAAATCGAAAAGATTATTTCTAGTGTTGAGATATTTCACATGAATTCTCATTGAATAAATTTAAGAGTGTAGTTGGGTTAATAAATATGATAAATTTTCAATTTAATAGGTTAACCTTTTGTGTAATGAGGTAATTCAACATGCTTGTTAGGTCACTCTATACATGTGTGCATTGCATTGATCATGAATTAATGTAAAATAGATCGTACATGTCACTAAAAGTGGTATCAAAGTCCAAGATTCGATGAGTTCCAAGTCTTAAGTTAGAATCGGGTGAAGCAGAAGGGAATACTCCTTTGTTTGCCACACTATTAGTGAAATGGGGGTGGGGATGGGGATGGGGATGGGGATGGGGTGGGTTTAAGATAGCTTTAATTTGAAAGTTGATTGGGGTAAAGTGTTCACAATGAGTAAGTTTATACTCTTACGTTTGATTTTGACGCGATGAAATAGTATTATAGTTGAGAGAAGGACACTAAAGGGACTCAAAGAATGTATGCTTAATGATGACAATTTATATGGATGATACTTGTGATGAGTATTAAGTGAAATACGAAGATTAATTGTTGAGATATTTAACATGAACCTTACATTGAATAAACTCAACTAATTGGATAATTATTCAAGAGCGTATAGGAATTAAAAGTATGGTAGAGTCTCAACCTAATATGTGCTAAGAAATTGATATTTTCACAACATTTTTTGATATTTTCACATAAAAAGTAGTCGCTATAGATATATATATAGAACCGTAATATCAAATAAAAAGTAGTCGCTATAGATATATATAGAACCGTCGCTATAGTCACTATAAGATCTATATCGATACTTGTGAAAATATCACTTTCATGTGTATTAATTATCCTTTTGGCTAAGAAGGTGATTCAACATACTTTTTAATTTTTAAGTCACTTTATACAAGTGTGCATTGCATTAATAATGAATTAATGTAGAATGAATTGTTCAATTTTGCTACATTTAACTCCTATATATTTCAAATATATTGGTTACTTCCACAGGTCCATAATTCTCAAGGTTTATGTTATGTTTTCAATTTTTTTAATAACTCACTAAAAATTAAGTGATCATTGATCATTTTTAATGTCAAAATGATAAATCGCAATGAATTTGTGGCTCAAAATGTTAAAATAACAAACAAATTACTATTCAAATAACATACATGCCTCGAAAAAAGAGTATAAATAAGTGAGTACATATTATATTTCTTAATTATTTGTCTTTCTTAATTATAAATAAATGAGTACATATTATAAAATGGTTGTTATGGTGCAAAACAACACACACACACACACACACACACACACATATATATATATATATATACACTTTATTTCTACAGCGAATCTTAAACAGAGAATCAAAAATGAACTGGCTATAACGACGATTCAAATTGTCGCTATAGGTATACTATAGCAACGGAAAAAATCATCGTTATAAGCGCATTCGCTTTTTTATTCATTGTTTAAAAATTCACTGAAAGAGACCGAATATATATATATATATATATATAGAGAGAGAGAGAAAGCGAGATCAGTCATCATACTTTATTTTCACACTTGCTCACCCCCCTTTAGAGATGGATCGGCGGCGGTTTCTTTCATATAAACTATCGTCTATACTTTTTTGAGCGACGGACAACATATAAGCGTCATTAAAAGTATGAAGCAACGATCAAGACCAACACGTCATGTATCCATCATAAAAGAAATAATAGCGAGGTGAGTAATATATATATTCATGGGGCATATATATTGGACAGTACCACATCCACTCTTGTTGTTAACTCATGCTTGCTCCTGATCACTGGGACCAAAAACAAAAACATTCCAATGTGCCTTTTGTCTCCTTAATCAGATCACACATGCACCATTTGCTCATATTGCTTGTGTTGATCACATTCACTATCCATCATTTTCTGCCTGCACTCTCATTCTGTTAATTACACTAGTAATTTACAGCTAGATCTGGCCAATACCCAAGTTTATCTCCATCTAATTAATGATTAATTCATGTTGAATTTCTATCGTGGCCTGACAAATTCGCCAGCGTACGTGGGTTCATCCCGAAATTGCGCATGTTTTGAAGCCTACTTACTTCAGCACAAATTTCTTGCTTCTTACATTAAATTTGGTAACCTAAACAAATTGTAGAGGTGATTCTAGCTAGGCTATTAATTTATCTTTTTACCTAATACAATACTTGGCTATATATATGTATGTAAGTTTGGCCATTAATGAATTGAATTAATTAGTGCTAGTCTAGATTTTAACATTGTAATTATAATATGTTGTTCCATATTATTTCAACTCAGTCATGATGAATCCGGCGTGCATGGGGCTATATATAAGCACGCCAAGGATGTGGATTATCCGATTATGTTTCAGCATTGAATTATGTTTAACGCACTCTTAATATTCAGTCAACCCTTGATGAACAATTATTATTCACTAAAATGATGTTAGTGCTACTGGTGAAATCTTATCCCAACTTTACAATTGAGGTGATCGATGCGGTGGAAGAGTCCAATTCGAAAATGGATTAGGGTCATTAAAACTTCAAAATGACATCATTTGGATTCGTTTGGAATTACGGAACTCATTATATATCAAATCGAAGCTCTCGACAAGGTTTAAAAGTCTCATCACCTATGGCATAACAAATGACTTTTTAAGCCAAAAAACTTGTTTTAAGTTATTTCATCATTGGTTAAAGTTAGGTCAAACTTGGATTATTTTTTTTAATTTTTATTATTTTAATTCTCCTAATCCTAACTGATGTTGGGAAGTTTTTTCGGATTATAAATACTCATATTAGAGCTTGTTAATAGTTACGTTTTATCAATCAATATTATTATCTCTTTGGTCTATTTAATTTGTGAGTTTATTATTGCTTGTGAATTTAAGAGTTTATCTTACCTTCTTGTTGGTACGTTTAAACCTCCAAATTAATCACGTTTGTGGTAGAACGTTACAATCTAACCGTATTCCGCTGCGTCAGTTACTCGAAAGGTAATTGGGTCTATTTCTAACGTGAAGGACTGGTAGGGATAGTTTTGTTCTTTCGGGTGAAGTTTGGTTACGTATATTGTAGTATTATATATATAAGAAAGGGATTGTATTATGTACAAAAAATTCAAAAGATGGTAAACCTAATCAACCGCCGACCGTGGATTAGTCCAACATTTGAATGAACTACATACATACTTAAATTTTGTGTCATGTGTGTAATTGTTTTGTTCTTTCAATTATCTCTTTATTATATCTTTCGTTGCGTTGTTATTCTCTAACTGCTAGATTTGTGGTAATGGTAGAATTGAAAAAAACAAAAAAACAAAAAACAAAAAAAAACTTTGGTACTAATAGTTTCGATGATCATTTCTCTATCTCAATCATATGAACTAATCTCCTAAGGTTCATTATTCCAAGTGGATATTTTGAGCTTTTGAAAGCGTATATTAATTAGTGAAAGATTTGGTTAGAACTGATGTTGATAAAAAGCTTATATATATATATATATATATATATATCCTAATGTTGATATATAAAAGCTAGCTTTAGCCATGGAAATGATTAAAGCTTGGTCACTAGCTAGGATCAAAACTGCATGTATGGTAGCATGGAGTATATTGAAAAAGAGAAGCACCTTTGAGTTTTTGATGATCAATAAGGATCATGCATGTTAATCAAGAACTTCCATTGACTTAGCACCCATTGGCATGATAATCAACTCCATTAGCTAAACTACTGCTTGCTTGCTTCATGTCTTTTTTTACAAGTGAATTATAATTAAATTGAACTCTTTTACAAACAAAAACTATATATCATGCTAATTAAATTTCTCCCTTTGGCCTCTGTAATGGGAGCCAATTAAATTTAGGACTCGGAAAGAATATAGTGACATTTTGTTACACTATTTAGTTAATTTGGATGATCGGAGAGAAACCAACAGCATAACTTCCACCATGTTTTCAACAGCTTTATAACATGCATGTTGTTCGTTACTCTATTGTTAGAGTTTTGAAAAAGTTGTGGATTCAGTACTTAGCAATCACCTTATATTCACCTTAATTAGATATGTTAATTGCAAGTAAATCATTAATTATCAAGTATGCAACTAAGGTCGTATTGCCAAAATTTATAATTGTTATAGATATTATTTGTTAATTATAAGTAACTATTAGAAGATCAACTATAAGTTGAAATTTTAAAGAGAAATGACATTCACCAAAGAAAAACAAAAAACACATGATTCTAAACCTTAGCATGCAGTTAGTGTCTCTTGAATCAAATTGTGATGCTCACTAGATCATCAAATTTGAATGATGCGGAAAAATGGCATAGTTCATGTGCCATATGATTTAAAAGGCCATGCATGAGTTAATTAATTAGGGAGTGTTGTAGTTAAACCAAAGATTTCTAATCATGCAGTTCATACAAATAATTAAAGATGGTTATACAATAAACTATTGGCCTAAGATATTGGAGTACACTAAACAGCAAGTGAATTTTGCAAATTGAGTCTTTGTCAATTTGGAATTTTTAAAAATCAAGCTTAATAAAAGTAAATTGTGTGACTCTAGATATCAGGATATATTTATATCAATACTATTTCGACCAATATAATCCAATCACAAAAACATTCCTTATGTCATCCCTAAAAATATAATCTTTCTGTTAGTTGCAAGATAAAAACAAAACAAATGGATAAGAAATAATAGGAGAACAATCAAAATATTGTTAATTTGATTAATTTATGATCCTTAGATTTTTAGATGAGATGTGGATAGTTAGGTATTCCTTTTTGTAATCTGGATGGATAGATGAGAAAATTATTTTGGTCGATTAAAATCCAATGACATAGAAGAAGAGGTTTATTAATAAAGCTTGTTCTAATTTTGTTTGTTCAAATTTGTTCTTCATCCCTAAATTCTGTCAATGTTATTTTTGTCCATATTTTCAGGGCAATTTGTGATCCTTTAACATTTATGCAAGTGTAATGTTATGAAGGGTGTAACCGTGTTGAAATCGTTCAATTTATATAGTTACATCTAAGACTTTAAATTGTTTTATTACATAGCCACAATTATTTTAAAGTTTAACGGTTAGTATTCACAAGAATTGTATACAATCAATGTAATGATGACGCGGTAATTATTTTAGACACTTTAAAATAAAAAATTTAAGACAGCTAGCTAACATTATCCTTTCCACCAAGTCTGGCTTGACAGTGGCGTAGCTATGTTGGGATGGAGGGGGCAATGCAAAGATTCTAGGTAAAGGATCATTCTTCATCCGTTACTAAAATATAATGTAGTTGTTAGTGTCAAGATATAAACAAAACAAATGGATGGAAAATATGAGAACAACCAACTATATATCATTAATTTAAAAAACAAATGATCCTTATGTGAATATATAGTTTGGATTGATGACAGAGAAGAAGATGAATATGGTAGAAACTTTTGTTCTAATTTTTTTTGTTAAAAATTGTTATGTGTGTTATTTCCATTCATGTTCATTTAACGCATCAGTCAGTTGTGTATTTTCATAGCAATTAGTGATCCTTAGCATTTCTATGCAATCACATTATATTGCTACGAAACTTTTTATGTAATTCTACGGAGGCAGTGCAAAGGGTCGTTCTATGGTGAAACCGTTAACAATATATTATTACAACATCGATCTAAGACTTTGTTTCATTATATAATCGATCATACAACCATTTTTAAGGTTTAACGAGTTAGTACTCACAAGAGTTGTTTACAACCAATCAGAGTTCATACTCACACGAGCTGTGTACAACTAATAGAATAGTATATTTCAGACATATTACCCTTTCCATTAAGCTTGGCTTGGCAGTGGCGTAGCTGTGTTATAGGATGGAGGGGGGAAATGCAAAAGATTTTATGTATACTTGCATACTTCATAAGCTTGCAGTCATAGTAATTATATATGGATCTTTGTGTTTGTTCTGCAATAGTACTCTGGAAAGAGATTTGAAACCCAGTCCATCAATATTAGCTCCTAATATATACAATAGTCTGTTGATGTGAGTTGTTGAGGGAGCAATTATAGGAATAAGTTACCAATTTAGTTTTATTTGATTGTAAATCATCCAAGATTGTAGCCTAGATTAGTGTAATTAGTTTCTTGCAAATTAGCTTCATGAACAGGCTATATATAGCCCTCCTATGTTGTATCTTTGTAATATACAATTATTTTTCTTCTACACAATATGGTATCAAAGCAGAGATTCTAGGGCCATAGAATTTCTGGAAAATGGAAACATCTCTTACTGGGGTGGAAAAACACGAAGGGGAGAATTCGATTCTCGCAGATCTTACGGCAAGAATGACACAGGTACTACACCACAACCAAACTCAGAACCAGATCACAAGTCATGAACCTGCTGCACAGATTGGAATCAAGTTAGATGGTACCAATTATGCACTATGGTCCCAAATTATCGAGATGTATATCTCAGGCAAAGATAAGTTGGGATACATAAATGGAGACCTTCCACAACCTCTCGCAAATGATCCTGCATTGGGAAAATGGAGAAACAGACAGCGTGGGTGAAGGGATGGCTAATCAATTCTATGGATCCAAAGTTAGTCAAGAACTTTATCGATTCCCAACGGCTAAGGCTGTTTGGGATAATATTGCTATTACATACTTTGATGGTACTGATACATCACAAGTATATGATCTCAAAAGAAGGGTAACTAGACTCAAACAAAGAGGAGGATCTATCGAGACATACTACAACAATCTGCAAGGCTTGTGGAGAGAAATCGACTTTCGTCGACCAAATCCTATGGTATGTGATATTGATATACAAAAATATAACTCTATCTTGCAAGAGGAACGAGTGTATACCTTCTTAGACGGACTTGATGATCGGCTTGACAAAATCCGAGCAGATGTGCTCCAAATGCAACCATTCCCAACAGTGGAACAGGCCTATGCACAAGTCCGAAAAGAGGATTTGAGGCAATCCATAATGATGACGAATGAAGATACCATATCTGGTGGTGTTATGCTTTCAAGAGGAGGGAAGAAACCTCAACACCAATTATTTTTTCAAACGCCATCAAATGGAAAGCCTAACACAGCTACAAAATCAAGGTCACTAGGGGAAGGAGGAGGCTGCACACATTGTGGAAATACAAAACATACCCACGAAACATGCTTCAAACTACATGGTTATCCAGATTGGTGGCTTGAACTCAAGGTAAAGAAAAAAGCGTGAAGCAAGTGGAGGAGACAATCACGGTGCATGCGGCTCTTATGAAATGTAGAGCCTCAACTATCTCTTGTACCACAACAAGAATCTTCTATTTCCACTAGTGAATGTGATTGCTCAATTATGACTCAGGTAACCAAGGATATGTTTTTTCTTGCTCAAAAACAGGGAACCATGATGGCTGGATCATTGACTCTGGGACAAAAGACCACATGACCTTTGACCCTTGTGACTTCTCTGAAGCCACCCAACCGAAACGAATATGCATTGCCAATGCTAATGGAGTAACATATCTAGTAACAGGGGCTGGAACAGTGACTCTTTCTCCTTCTTTTTTGTTACCCAATACCTTACTAGTTCCATCACTTTCTAATAAATTGTTATCTATTGGACAAGTGACTGAGGAATTGAATTGTTGTGCTCTAATGTATCCTAACTTCTGTTTGTTTCAGGATATTCTCACCAAGGAGATTATTGGTCGTGGTAGTAAAAGGGAAGGGTTGTATTACATGGATGATTTCAGTTATGGTAGAGCAAATAATATACATTCCGCTGGAGTTAAGGAAAGACAAATTTGGTTATGGCATAATCGGTTAGGGCATCCTTCATTTCGATATTTGAGACGTTTATTCCCAGATTTATTTACAAAGGTTAATGAGTCAGATTTTAAGTGTGAAGTTTGTATTCAAGCTAAGAGTCATCGTGTACCTTATCCAATCAGTTTGAATAAATGTGATAATCCTTTTTTAATTGTTCATTCTGACATTTGGGGCCCTGCTCCTATTACTATTTCTTCTGGCGTTCGTTGGTTTGTAACCTTTGTTGATGATTGTACACGAATGACTTGGCTGTATGTGATGAATAATAAACATGAAGTGTTTGAAATATTTCGCTCATTTCATAATATGATTCGAACACAATTTTCTGCTAAACTTCAGATTCTTCGATCTGATAATGGCGGAGAATATGATAATACACCATTTCACAAATACTTTCAGGAACATGGTTTGCATCATGAGGCATCTTGTTCTCAAACACCGCAACAGAACGGTGTTGCAGAGCGCAAGAATAAACACATCTTGAAAATCACTCGAGCTCTCTTGACCGCTACTTATGTCCCTAAACGTTTTTGGACAGATGCAGCAATAACTGTTGTATACTTAATGAATCGATTGCCATCACGAGTTTTGAATTACAAAACCCCTCTTCAAGTTCTTGCGCAACATGTGACGCTGCCATCAGTTCTAATGCTTCCTCCAAGAAAATTTGGTTGTGCTGCATATATTCATATACATAAGACTCAACGGACGAAGCTTGATTCATGTCTTTGTCAGTTGTGTTTTTTCTTAGCTATCTGACTCATAAGAAAGGATACCGATGTTACGATCCAGTTACAAGGCGACTCTATACCACCATGGATGTCACCTTTCTTGAATCAGAGAATTTCTTCACTTCCCACTCCACTCTTCAGGGGGAGATGATGAGTGAAGAGCAGAATTGGGAAAATTGGCCAGGCTTCGACGAAACTTCAAATGATGTAGGGGAGGTTCAATCAAGAGAATCAATGGCAAATGATGTAGGGGAGGTTCAGCCAAGAGAACCAATGGCTATATTGATAGATCAAAGAGGAGAAGTTGAAAATGCTGAACATGTCGAAGCAGATGCTGAACATGTCGAAGCAGAGATCGACCAACAACCTACAAGAGTGGATTAAAATGAAGATACTACAGAAATTGAAAGTGAACAGCCCTTCCATGACCTGACAGTACCACAATCATGCCAATCTCCTGAGAATATTCCTGAGGTACAAGTTTTAAACTCTCCTCACAATATTTCTACTGGTTATAAACTACCTTTCAGGCAAAATCGCGGGCAACCATTGAACCGCTATTCACCCGATCATGGAATGAGCAAGTCAAAGTACCCAATTGCCAACCATATCTCAACTCAAAAATTGTCCGATCCTCTCAAGGCATTGGTTCATAAATTATCTGCAGATGATGTTCCTAATACAATGAATGAAGCCATGAATAGTCCTAAGTGGATCCAAGCGATAGAAGAAGAGATAAAAGCATTACAGAAAAATGATACGTGGATACTTGTGTCATTGCCCGAGGGAAAGAAAACTGTGGGATGTCGATGGGTGTTCTCTGTCAAACACAAAGTAGATGGATCAGTTGAAAGATATAAAGCAAGGCTCGTTGCGAAGGGATATACTCAGACATATGGGATAGATTATCAAGAAACTTTCTCACAGTAGCAAAATTAAATCTTGAGAAAGTCTAATCTCTCTTCTTTGCAAACTTCAATTGGCCGTTGCACCAATTTGACGTCAAAAATGCCTTTCTCCATGGGAATCTTGAAGAGGAGGTGTACATGGACATTCTACTTGGTTTTGTTTCTTGACACAAGGGAAGTGGTTTGAAGTTACAAAAGGCGTTATATGGATTGAAACAGGTCTCTAGAGCAGCATGGTTTGGACGATTTAGCCTTGCTTGAGAAAGCACGGTTTCAAACAAAGTAATTCGGATCATACTCTCTTTTTGAAGCACCAACGAGGAAGGTAATGACTCTAATAATCTATGTTGATGATATGATAATTACGAGAAATGACGGGAGAAATCTCTAAATTACAAGAGCATTTCATGAATCCCGAATTTGAGATGAAAAATCTTGGAGGGTTGAAATATTTTTTGGGAATTGAAGTAGCCCGATCAAATCGTGGCATATTTTTATCCCAAAGGAAGTACGTGCTTGACTTGTTGTCTGTAATGCTTGATTGTAGACCTGTTGATACACCAGTTGTTCAAAACCATGGCTTGGGAGAATTTCCTAATCAGATCCCTACCAATAAAGAAAGGTATCAACGCCTTGTGGGAAAGCTAATATACTTATCTCACACACGGCCTGATATTGCTTATGCGGTGAGCTTGGTGAGTCAATTCATGCATTGTCCTAGCGAAGATCATATGAGTGCAGTGGTTCGTATTTTACGGTACTTGAAGTCTTCTCCAGGAAGAGGACTGATGTTCACGAAAAAACAACATCTGCGTATTGACGGATATACGGATGCAGACTGGACAGGGAACATTACTAACAGAAAATCTACGTCAGGCTACTTCACATTTGTAGGAGGCAATCTGGTCACCTGGAGGAGTAAGAAACAGAAGGTAGTTGCTTTATCTAGTGCAGAGGCCGAGTTTAGAGGCATGACTAAAGGATTGTGTGAGCTAATTTGGTTAAAAAGATTATTAGAAGAAATTGGGTGTTCATCTCAGGATACAATGAACTTGTTTTGTGATAATAAGGCAGCCATAGCAATCGCGCACAACCCAGTTCAACATGACCGCACCAAACATGTTGAAGTGGATCATCATTTCATCAAGCAGAAGCTCGAAGACAAGGTCATTCAGTTTCCTTTCGTGAAGTCAGAAGATCAGCTAGCAGATATTCTTACAAAGGCTGTCTCTAGCAAAATATTTTACAACTCACTTGACAAGTTGGGCATTGATGATATCTATGCACCAACTTGAGGGGGAGTGTTGATGTGAGTTTTTGAAGGAGCAATTATAGGAATAAGTTACCAATTTAGTTTTATTTGATTGTAAATCATCCAAGATTGTAGCCTAGATTAGTGTAATTAGTTTCTTGCAAATTAGCTTCATGAACAGGCTATATATAGCCCTCCTATGTTGTATCTTTGTAATATACAATTATATCAATTTTTTCTTCTACACAACATAGTCCATACTCAATAAATTTGGATGTGATTTTAGAAAAAAGGCATGCATGTGACGCCCCCAAATTCGGGTACTTAAACCCCTATTCATTGCTTCACGATATCAAACATTCAACATACTATAACATAAACTTTATAATGTTATTACATCAAAGTTATTCTAATTCCAAGTACGTACACCTTTAAGTGTTCATTACATGATAGTTTAATATTTACAAACATGTAAACTATCTATTAAAACGACTCCCCGCTATCCTGTTATTTTTCCTTTTCCCTTGTCCTTTCCAGACCCTTCTGCTCGAGTCTGCTCAGCTGAAAACATTTATAATAAAACAAGTATGAGCATTTAATTGTTCAGCAAGTAATAACATTCTTAAGGCTCAACAAGAAATAAATGTTTTCTTTGAAGCATGCTTTGACAGTGAATCAAAACTGTAAAGCATTAAATCTTGAATCATTCTCATTTCTGGAATATCATAACAACATTGCATAACTGAGAGGTTTTAAGACCATGAACATATTTTCTTTTCTTGAAAAGGTTCAATCAGAAATTTTATCAGATGAACCGTCTTATTTTACGAGCACGTAGGGTGATCATCCCTTTATGCCCTGTATTGATCAATACTATCTTTTCCAGAACAATTTTCATGTTCTACATCACCACTCCCAGTGTGCAATAAAAATATCCCATTTCTAGGTATGTTCATTCTCAGTTTTAGATTCCTACTACAACATTATAGCTGGACAGCTTAAATCATGGCACAATAATATTTCAAGACTTAATATAAAGAATTTGAAATATTTTACATCTGTGTTTGGCTAGAAGGAATGGCTCAGACTTCTTTGCAACCTGCTCATGCATATGATAATATCTTACCCAATCTTTTGAAGCTGATTGGAATAAAAAGATTATTCAATCTTATAATATTCATAAATAAGGAAAGACAGTTCAGAAATTAGAGAACCTATCAACATATGAATAATCTCATAATACTTGCTCATTAAAGAGTAAAATTTAGATACTTGCCTTGTTTGTAGACTATTTGTACAATTCAGCTTAACTTGCGTATTTTCACAGATCCTACACAATTATTTGCATCCACAAGCATATTAGCCAAATAGGCAAGTTATGTAGCTTATAAGTTGACATATCACACAATCACAGTGATCATGTTGTTAGTTGATATTTTTATATTTAAGATACATTTTTCAAATATCTCACTCATGTTCTTATAATATCCTTTTCTTTCTTTTATAGGGTCTAACAGAATTTCTGATTATGAACCTCTCATAATTTAGTTCATATTCTTTTTATTTCTTTTGGTTTGCCATAACTATAGAAATCTTCTTATTATAACACTATGCTTAAGCTAAATTTTCCTTTCGCATGTTACTTTTTTAGTTTCTTCTATTTAGCTAAATGAGACCAATAACTCATTTATATGTGTTATGATTTCTTGACATTTTGTTTCTCATGCTAATAGCCCATTTTTTATGACTTTGTGGGATATTAGCGTAGCTTAGCATTGCATTAGTGGTTAGCTAATAACTATTTCTGCTAATGTGCAGTGGTTTCAATACAAATCGAATTGATTCAAAACTGTCATAGCAATTTCCTAACATTATACGTCGTGCATTGCTTAAGTTGCAAAACAGAACTAACTGACTTTTTTTTTTTTTTCACAAAAAATATAAGAGGAAGAACTGAAAGTACAATTATTAAATTCCTACCTTCTACTTGGCATGTTCCCGCTCAACCCACAACTTCTAGCTACTGAAGTTCCTCTTCCTTAACAACTCGAAACTTCGGTATTCTCCCAGTTCGTAGAAATTATAGAGTTTCACTATTTTTGTTATTATAACACTTTCTGTGTGGGTTTAGGAAATAAACTGCTTGTTACAATCTGAAGCTCTGTTTTATAAGAACTCTGGCTATGCTAAACACGTTATAGGCAACTGAGGTGTAGAGCTATATTACTGCATAATTGCCAGCACCTGCTAAAAGAATAGATTATCTCCCGTTTTAACAGCCACGAATATCTTATTAAGCTGAGACCCTTAAGGCTGTGTTTGGCGAACATAACCAATTACCTTCCTCTCAGCACTTATTGCATCACTTATAACATATACTAAACACAATAAAATGCATTACACAAATTTGGGTAAAATATCCATAAATCATTTCCATAAAAATAGGGGGTATAATAAATATCAATTATTATATTTAACATATCACCATATCACATATTATACTATACATGATAATATAAGTAACATAATAACACATACCTAAATAATAATAATAATAAAAATTATTCCCATAAACTCTTATTTTATTTACGCAGGAAAATGCGATTCGCTACAATGCATGCATCAAGATAACTGTTAATTTCATTCTTTCATTTCAACACATGAAAACAAATACGAATAAGTTATGAGTATGATGTGTTATCGTTGTATATACAAACTGCAGGATACTAGTTCTGTCACTTCTGTATAAGTTGAATAATGTATTGTTCAATCTGCTATACTCATTCTACTCCCCATTTGTGAAAGTTACAGCTGAATGTTATAATGTTTAGTTTCATCGCCATGACAAAGTGAAAATGTTGAAATTTCACTTCTGTTACCATACTTGGCAGTTATCTTATATTCACCCAAGAACCCAAAGAAGCTGTATGAACCTTGCTCGTCTGTCTGGCTCTCTATATCCCCAGTTTGCCATTCTTTTAAGAGCTTGTCTACCACGTCGCCAGCAGGAAGATTATTGAAATTATTGTCTGTAAGGCACATTTGATAACACCCTTTTGGATTTAGTGCAGTCCAAAGCATTATCCCGTTCACAGAAGGATGTGAAAAGCCTTCTCGCATAACTTCTTCTAAATACAAGGCCTGTTCAAGAACGAAGCAATGAGAAATCAAGAAAATTTGATTTATAATACCCAACACAACAAAATCATCAATATGCTTTGTTACCTGAGTTTGTTTATCATACTTATTGCTAATATCAATCTCCGTGAGCCAAATGGGAAGGCCTAATGTGGCCAGCTTGTCTAAAATAGCACGCATCAGAGGAAGGTTTGGTACTGTAAAGTGACCCTCTAAGCCAATTCCATCCATTGCCACTCCACCGCGCCTCAGCTCTTTTAACCTTGAAATATATTTGTCTACAGTGGAATTAACATCGCTACAAGTCTCTACCACATTATAATCATTCATAAATAATGTGGCTAATGGATCAGAATCATGTGCAGTCTCAAAGAAATGCAAGGTGGCATTAGGACCAAGCCTTTCCTCGTAGAAATCATAATGTAGCATTTCATTACTGACATCCCAGTGTATGAATTCTTCCTTGTATTTGCTCATCAAACTTTGTATTCTTGAGTTAACAGCTGATTGAAGATCTGGAGCTGTCAGATTTTGGACCCAATCTGGGGTATACTTTGGATCCTCCCAGAAGATATTATGACCTCTAGCAATTATTTGGTTAGCTCGAACAAATTCTAGCATCTTGTCTGCTAAGGTGTAGTTAAGCTGTCCTGGTTTAGGCTCTGTCACGTACCACTTGAGTTCATTTTCGAATACCGCTGCATTGAATCTCTTAACAAACCAATTCTGTGACAACATTATATATAAAGATTAATAGGGCTGCAATATATAATGATTCCCAATAATGACTGTTATATAAAACTTGAAAAATTAGTGACTATTATAAAACCTTGGCATGATCAGTTTTATGATTATCAATTCTTACTTGATAGGGTGTGTTCCCAATAATGGTCTTTGATATAGCAGATCCAAATGGGAAATCTTTTGAAACTTGTTCCAAGGAAATTGTTGCTCTTTGCAGCCTACCTCCTTGCTTATCAGACACATGAATTGTCACGGCACGCTTCCTTTCCTGAGGCAAAATAGTTGATGTATATTCCCCAAGAATAATTTCAAACTTGAGCTAGTAGTGCTTTGTTGGGCTGCTGAATGACTTGATAAATAGATAATAATTTTGTGATCTTGAGGCTATAAGAATTGTGATTATCAGTATTTAGTTACCGTGTTAATTTTGTACTGTTGATTGAATCTCCACTGCTGCTCGGTAAATGGCTGCAAAGAAGCACTTGTAACTGCTATATTGATGTCTCGATCATCTGAATTCTGTTATGAAAAATTAAAAAAATAAAATGAAGTTTGTTATTTCTTCTACTTTTGATACCCAAAAGTACTTGTGCACATATTGTAACACACACTGAAGATTAAAGACCAATATACCTGAAAGTATAGAAGAGCAAAGTTTTCTGGTGAGCTCAACACAAATCCGCCCTTGAGAAATGACCAGCATCCACGCTTCGCCACCACAGTCCCTATACAGTTATGTGTTGTATTTTCTGTCATTAGGCTTGCCCGTATTAGACCTAAATCTGCACCATCTATCTTGACCCAAGCTGTTCGATCATCAAAAAAATAAAAACATTGTTTTAAATTAGAGTTATTTGTAGATATGATGCATTTTATCTTTAAAGATTCAAAATTTTGCTACCAAAACAGTTAAGAATTACATTCCCATTTACCATGGTTTACTAAATTACGGATGCATAAACTAATGTCCAGAGCAATAGTATCATTAGTATAAAGGAAAAGAAAACTTTAGCATTTCCTCAATCCATTAAAAAAATATCTCAACAAGGCTGCTATCTCAATTTTAAAAAGTTGGATGGTCTCCAATTACAGCTATGTATCTCAACAAGGGGATTATATGTAGGTGTATTGTATGTTTCTGAATATGCATGAGACCCTTGTACCAAATGCCAAAGGTGACAGTGTTGGCTACAATAACAAAGAAATGTAAGTTACTAAATAAAATAAGAGAAAACAGAGTTCAGCACAAAAATAAAATAAAAATTAATCAACAGTCTTTGTACACATATGTAGTCATAACCAATTCAACAACTCAGAATACCGGAAAAACAGTAAATGGTGGCTTGAGTGAGGTTGTGCAAGAGGAACGCAGGCGAATAAAATGCATTGTTCTTATTGATTCCCTGGGCATTAGTAGCCTCATCTCTCAGAATTCCTCCGGCATAAAGCGGTTCCTCTGCTCGCAATTGGCACTGTTCATCAAGAAACACACAGTGTGTGGAAAAATTAATTATTACAACCACCTTGATCATTAAATATTATGAGAAAAACCGGTTGTGCATAAATATAGTAGTACTCAATTGAGTCAAAATACATGGCAAAAAGTCTGCACTATTAATTTCCTTGTAGTTATTACCTCAGTATAAGCAGAGGAATCATAGAGTGGCCCATCTGCAACAAATATGACAGAGTAAATTCTAAATTTATATATTATACAAGTGCTTAATTTTGTGAGTGAGAGAGAAAGAGAGAGAGGGAAAGAACCATAAGAGGAGGAAGCCAAGGAAGTCCAGACGGAGAGGAGGAGAACCAATAGAGAAAAGGATGGAAAATATTTCATGCTCTTTTAATTTTAATATGTTTGTATAAATATAAAATTTTATAGAGAGCTACAGAATGAACTACCGCAGCAGAGCTTATATACGAAATGAGCTATATATGTTTACAATATAAAGGAATTTTATTTTCCACAAGAAATGTCATAAGAAAGAGACAAGGTAGGTAGCAAGGAGAGAGAGAGGTAGCGGTAGCCGGTAGGATCACGAGATCAACAGTTGTGGTCTCAGCTGCTTCACATGCTAACGTAAGACTTATTTCACACACACACACACACACACACACACATATATATATATATATATATATATATATATATATACTCCTATATATATATATGTGTGTGTGTGTGTGTGTGTGTGTGTGTGTGTGTGTTGGGGTGTTGGGGGGAAGGGGGGAAAGGAATGTCATTAATGGTACTTCTATTATTTCACCTAGCTATTTCATACTCCCTTTCAGTATTTTACTAGTATTATAGTCTATTTATTACAACTAATTTGTTGTGTCAATCACAATCTCTCTTCGTGGTTGGTGCAGGATTTTCATAATCAAATTAAATTACGATAATTAGCTAGATTTTTTAAAACTATTTTACTTCTTGTACATAAGGGTATAAGGGTATTCATGAAGCGAACTCTAGTGATTTCTAGCTTGGTCCGTCCGTGTGACATTAAAGGGCAAGTATAAATTTTATGAAAATATTGCAGACGACTTTGGGCCATTATTATGTATGTATGTATGTACCTGAAAAACTTTGTCCTTGTAGTAGTAGTAGCTAGTAAGTAGGTTTTAGGGATGACCTACATTTATTTTGGACGGACCGACTGACTCAATTGCTTCCATTTTCAGGAAGTCAAATGGATGAAAAATCATAAAAATCTTGTCTTGTGTCTCACTCTTCATCTTTATTTTTGAGGCATGCATATGTTGTCAGTGGGATTCATTTAAGGAGTAGTCTAGAATGATTTCATTCATTTGCATTGCAGCAGGACCGCAGGACGGACGGACGGACGGACTACTCAGGGGACCAGACCGCAATTTTGTTCCACTATTGGATTTGCAATAATTTGAGGAGTGAATAATTAACGGGAAACGATATATAGTAAAACCTCTATTTATGAATAGACTTGAGAACAAATTATTTGTATTCTAATTGAGAGGTTATTACTAAATAGAGGTATTGGTACAAAATATTTTCCGAACACTCAAAAATATCCACTTTAACAAAAATATAGATTTTATAATAAAAATAAAAGAAAACATAAATTATTTAGATTTTCAAACTAGGAAAATGTAGTCTTTTATAGGAAAATATGGTCTTTTTATAGGAAATGCAGTCTTTTATAAGAAAATATAGTCCTTTATAGGAAATATAGTCTTTTATAGGAAAATGTAATTCTTTATAGGAAATGTGGTCTTTTGTAGAAAATATAGTATTTTAAAATTAATATTGTCTCTCTCTCTCATATATATATATATATATATATATATATAATTATTACTATATAAAGTATAGTTTAATAATCTGGAGACTTAAAAAGTATATAATATATTACAATTTAGAGGTTATTCCTATTTATAATCGGCCCAAATTGGGACCAATTTTTTTATAATATTGTAAAGGTTATTCTTATATAGAGTATTCTTAAATAGGAGCTTTACTATATATATATATATATATATATATATATATATATATATATATCTGTGATCCGGATCTTAAAATCTCACCCTTATTCAACTCAAATTGAGCTCACCTCCCTTTAGCGACGGATCCGGCGACGGTTCAGTCATACAACCGTCGTCTATACTTTTAACGACAAACAACATACTTTTAACGACGGACAACATACTTAGACAAAATAATTGAAAGCCCAACACACTCTATAGCCCATACTTAGTCAGTTCAGGCCCCATGAAACCCTCCAAAGTCTGCCCATTCCATTCTTCTAGAATTGCACCTT
Source organism: Panax ginseng (assembly GCA_020205605.1). Classification (NCBI taxonomy): domain Eukaryota; kingdom Viridiplantae; phylum Streptophyta; class Magnoliopsida; order Apiales; family Araliaceae; genus Panax; species Panax ginseng. The sequence continues at coordinate 150,972,712 of CM035134.1, forward strand.
TTGAATAAACATGTCACGCACAGATAGAAACCCAAAGGAATTTTCTGTAAAACATCATAATCTAAGTCAATTGCAATGGACTTGCCACAAACAAACATAATCAATACAACATTTTTTATTAATAGGTACATAAAAAAGTACAATTACAACAAATATTTTCCTTGTAAATGTACAACCATGAATAGGAATAGGAATAGGAATAGGTAGGCACACACTAAATTAAGCCATAAACTTGCTAAGCAACTGCTCGATTAAATCACTGGGAAATTCTCCCATCCCATCAATCTTGTATATATCTAGTACTCCTAAAAATTTGTGACTACATTAAGATACAGCCTTTTACTTCTTCGACTTCTTGCTAGCATAAATCTTGGAATAAACTTCTTTCGTTCTAACAGCAAGTAATACATCCAAACCAAACCCAATTATGCATGCAATAGCCATTACAACAAATACTAGCCTGTAACAGTGAGCGCCTATGCATGTGTTTCCGCCTCCAGCCATGCTTCTAGCCTGTGAATCGTACAAGAAACCAGCAAGCATGCCCGAGAATAGGAACGAACCCACTGGAAGGTTGAGGATTAGTATGTTGTAGATTATACCATAATATTTTAGACCGAATAATTCAGAAGCAGTTGGAACTGTGACAGCAAGACGGACTCCATAGCACATTCCAACTACTATTGAACCAACGTAAAGGGAACCAGGCAAAGCCATGGCCATCAAAATGTAACCTACTGCCATTAGAATTTGAGAGGCTGCATTCCAAATAGGCCTAGGTGTTCCAGCTTTCCTGCAGATATTATTAATAATTAATTAGTTTCTATCAGTGAATTAGCCTATACAACTGAATAAAGTTAAATATAACATGTAATCTGACTAAATGGACCTAACAAGATTATAGATCAAATTGCGATTGAAAATTGACACACGTAACTCAACTGGTATCGATTCAGTGGGCCAAACCAGTAAAAACCAGTAAATCTGCAGTCCATGTTTTCAATATACCCACTGGGACAATGCAATCTAGTGAGCCACTTGCACAAGACTCTATAAATTGAACAATAATCAATTGCTTTATAAATGGGAAAATAATCTTTCCCCAACACTTTTCTGAAATAACTTTTTTAATATAGTTTGAAACTGAAATAGTTAGGAGTGCAAGCTAAGGAAAGATTGGTTGTATAACCAAAACTACGTGCGTAATAACCAGAATCAATTCAATGTATTAGACTAGGATTTCTCCTAAATACTAAAGTCAAACAATTTTTTAAATGGCAACACGGAGGGGGGCCTAACAAATAATGCTATTTAGAAGGAATGTGACAATTCAAGAAACTAAGATTCAATTTTTCTAAGACCCTGCCCAATTGTAGGGCACAAAATCTTTGCCGAGCTACTTAAGAAGAGAAGGTTGACATTAACAATGGCAAAGGGGTACCTCTTCCCTAATCTTCCTCAAGTGGGTTAGCCTTCCCCACATCATTGACCCCAACAAACAACCATAGTTCAAAGTGCAAGAGAAACAATATTTATCTTATATTAAGCTTTCTGCCTTTTAATAATAGAAATGCTACTTCCACCAACCCATTGACAAATCTTCCAAGGATGGGAATAAAATGGCCCGCTCTATTCCTTTTTTATTATTATTATTATTAAAAGGAGAGAAGCAATCTGATCTCACCTATATTTTAAGGAATTTTTCTTGGGGGATTAAGAAAGAAAACATTCAAGCTCCTTGCTTGTCCTCGTGTGATCAAACATTAAACTTTTTGCAATAGTTCTCTACACGTAATCAAGTGAAAATAAAATAAAATACTTGGTCGCAGAGGCAGACACACTCGGCGAATACAAATATGTTCGATCAGACACTAAAACACAGCGGTATGAATCATGTCTGACAAAACATATAGAAGGATATAGTCATATAGCTTATACTTTTCTATGGTTACTTAAAAGCTAATGCTATAGCAAAGTTTCAGCAACAATTAAGAGAAATAACAAACTTTGAAATGTAGTTAACTTACTTGATAAAGTACTCGGAAACTGAACCCGAAAGAATCCGCCCAAAAAATCCCCAGATGCTAGTAAGTGAAACAAACATGGAGACATCAACATATCCAAGAGCCAAACCCATTTGTCCCATGTTATTCATCACTGCCAAGCCGGTCCCTACTCCACAAAGAAATGAGAAAAATAAAATCCAGAAATCAGTTGTCCTTAATGCCTCAACTATCGTGTGATCCTCCCCAATCAGTGGCTGCCTTTTCTCGACCTCCTCTGTCTCTACCACAGTTGTCTCTGTCTTTTTCTCAACCTCTGGTAGATTATCTTGCACCAGAAGTGGTTCAACTATGTGATGTTCAACATCTAAATTTTTCGAATTGGATCGGATAAAATTTTGTACTATAAGGTACAAAGGAACAGATAATGTGGAAGCTATAAGAATAAGAAGTATGATAGCAAATGCTTGCGATAACACATGGCCATGCGTGCCACTAACATCATATGCTAGCAGATAAACAGCTATTATTACTGCAACAACATTGAATATTCCGAAGTATTTGACTTCCTGCTTTTCTTCACTGGATGTGGAAGATGGAGGGATTTCGCGGAGGAATAGAATGGCAGTAAGGCAAACTACGAAGGGAACTATTGCCAGCATGAGAAGAAAAGTTGCAGGATCATCTGAGAACAAAGCAGTACAGAGATCTGTAAATATGGCAGTGCTTAAACCCACATAGCCTTTAAGAATTCCCGAAACTGGACCCCTGTTTTTCCTAAAGTTTCGAATGCATGTAACCAGAATTGCAGTGTTCATCCATGTCGTGCTGTTCCCTCCCATACACAGAAATATGCACATCTGCACTCAATGATATATTTCGATTAACATGAGCTAGCTTATAATCTGTGTTTCTTTAAATGTATTATATATATATATAATAGATATCATAGTAATCTGCTGTTTAACAGACTCATTAATAATCTACTGCTCTATACTTTGAACAGAATCATAGATTAATGTATCCAGCTGAGCTATGATTTAGTCCAGCTACATTCTTTTTCTTTTCTTCTTCAGCTTCCTTTCCTAGTCAGTAGTCGGCCTAGGGGCAACCACATAGTAACATGAGGGAATGATAGCTAATGATTGAACAGAAGATTAATAGTGTTTATAGAAATTAATAATTGCAATTAATGCTAGAGGTCCATAATTATATTCCAAAATCTTGTACTGAATGATTCTTTTAATATGGGGCAATTAATTTGATATTCCCACAAAGAGTGTCTCATTTGCCAAAAATCAAATTCACAAAAAGAATCATCTTTACATTTGCACCAGTATAAATAAACAATGTACTAAAGTTTGAATCATAATTCCACTATAATATCAACCACTTTTAAACCAACAATTTATTATTTTTACGGGTAAAATGGAACAAATAAAACCTTAACATTTGAAAATGGTACTGTTTTTGTGGAAAAAACGGTATTTCCATATCATACGGGAATTTAAATTTGGTACCAAGTAAAATTTACTAGACCTCTAGTATTAGTCAAAACTTATACACCTTCTGTTTTATGGTAATGCAGTATTACAGAGCTCTAAAGCAAACATTATTACCCATTAGCCATTAACATAATTATGCTATGCTTACCACCCAATAAGGAAGAGGCTGAATACGACGGCTAACGACAAGCCACTGAACCCCGTAACCGATAAATCCTTCAATGGAACCAATGAGGAGCAGAAGTTGAGGGGACAGCCGGTCGGAGCCAAGTCCGGCCAGGATCCCGAAGGCTTTTCCGACGTCTTTGGCGACAGAGAGGTTATTGAGCTGGAGCTGAGTGAGAGACATGAGGGATTTCAGAGCATCGGAGTAGTTGGAGAATGTATAGTTGTTGCCGGAGATGGCTTGGACCCAGACGGCCGTCACAAATCCTACCCATTTTCCGGCGGGAGAAGTCGGAGAAAATTCAAACCCCATGAAGAGAAAAAGCAAAAGACTTGTAAGTCTGGTTTGTTTGGAGTGAGAGAGAAATGGGGCGAGGAATTTGGTTTAAAAGGTTGAGCATGGGGAATAGTAGTACAATATTTGGTGGCGCTTGCCGCTTGGGGTGACACTGTAGTTTATAAAGCGACGCGTACCGTATTTTCTTTTTATTTATGCTATTCTTTTTGGACCACTTGGTGTTAAAATTGATTCGACTTTATATTAAATTTTAAAATTAATAGAACTCATAAGAATTTAAAATAAAATAGATTTTATGATTAATAATTTTTTTATATACTATGCATATGTAATAATTATATAAATTAAAATTTAAAAAAAATGAGATGACGTTTAATAAAATAGTAGTATGGTAAACGTAGAAGACGTGCAAGATCTCTTTTGTTTTTCTGTTGGGTTGCTTGTTTGGTTTCTAACCTTCTTCTTAATTCTTTTTGCATGCATATATTTTTATTGCGCGGCCATGGTTGAATCCTTAGCTTAACAAATTCAAACTATTACCATCATTCTACGTACTACTTACTGCCTTTGCATGCATTTTTCATAATAATAAATTAACACAATTTTTATATGATTCATATTACTCAAAAATAAGAATACTACATATATATATATATATAATTGTTTGTATATGTAGGAAGACACGATTATGCATGTGGATGGGTGGGTGGGTTGAAAGTTTTGTAAAACAATTAATATTTTTATGATTAATATTGTATTAAATAAATTTTATATTACTTTTGAGTTTAAAAAATCAGAGCATACATATATTCTTTTCTTCTTTTGCATGTGATCTACTTATCAAGGATGTTAATAAAATTGCTTATATATATGTACTTATATTAATTCAGCCATGGCATGGTGCTTACAGACTGTAGTGATGGGGTACTACGTGACTGACCATAATATTATACTAATAAATAAATCAGATGTACCTCAACATTAACAACTCTCTCTCTCTCCCTACCTCTCTCTCTCTCTCTCTATATATATATAAAAGGTACATGGTCAGTTTTTCTATCGAATCAAACGGTCAATTAAAAAATAAATAAGTTATGACGACAAACAAAATCGTCATTATAGTATAAAAAATTAACTTTCTATGCTATAGCGATAATTTTATCCGTCATTATAGTCGATTTATTTTTTAATACACTGTAAAAGTAGACTTATATATATATATATATATATATATATATATATATATATATATATGTGCTTAGAGCATCTCCAGCAGATGGACTATCTGCTGGAGTATATTTAGTTCATCTGACATCAGCAAATGTCTTTTAGTCTTCACTCCTTCCAGCAGATGGACTATCTCGTGGACTATAATATAAAATGATTAAAATAATCAATTAATTCAAAAAAACTCCAACGGACATAATCCAACGACTATATTCTAACGGCCATATTCCAACGGCCATATTATAACGACTTTATTTTAATAAACAAATAGCATCTATAAATATAAGTCGCATTTAGTCTCTCATATTTACTCATCTTAACTTCATTCTTCCAGTCAAATAAGTTATTTTAAATATGTCTCGTCAATTCGAATTAGTTATGTTGCACGTGGATGAAGAAGAAGATGAAGAAGCATATGGACAATTATTAGGCATGGCGGCTATTGAAGAAGAATAACAAAATGTCAATAGGCATACATTACGTCATCGTGGTTCTGTGCAAGGTCGTATTTCCATTGATCGTGGTAGACATGAAGGTCATAATCGATTTTTTCGTGATTATTTTGTAGAACATCCTATATACCCCCCGTATCTATTTCGAAGAAGGTTTAGAATCCGGCGCCCGCTTTTCCTTCAAATTCAAAGAGCAGTTGAAGCGTATGATTCATACTTCGTCCAAAAGAATGCTGCAGGACATCTCGGTTTATCTACTCTACAAAAGATAATTGCCTCAATGTGGATTCTTGCTTATGGTGTTTCAGCGGATTCCGTTGATGATTATGTGCGAATCGGTGAAAGCACGGCTATATTGAGTCTTAAAAGGTTTGTAAAAGCAGTCATTTCAATTTTTGGTGACGAATATGAGATCACCCAATAGTAATGACATCGTTAGATTGCTATCAAAAGCTGAAGAGCGTGGTTTTCCTGGGATGTTGGGGAGCATCGACTGTATGCATTGGAAATGGAAGAATTGTCCGGGTTGCGTGGCATGGTATGTATTCTGGACATGTGCATGAGCCAACAATTATTTTAAAAGCGGTGGCTTCATACGATCTTTGGATATGGCATGCATTTTTTGAATTACCAGGCTCTCATAATGATATTAACGTTTTGGAGAGATCATCTATCTTCTCTGCTCTTACTGAAGGTCGTGCTCCACCAGTGAAAATATATTCTGTCCATGTTCTCTTGTCTCTTTTGTTGGTTCAATTTCATCTAATGCTCGAACTTCTCAAACCTCAACTCCATAGGTGTACTAGTATCACCAATTCCTTTGCCCTTTTAAAATAATGCTTTCGAAGCCTTTCTTCTCATTGGTCTCTCTAATCTTGCAGAGATTGTATCTTCAATACCATCGTCTTCACCCAAACTGACTTCTTCTGCGGTTGATGGAGAAGATCTTTCTTTGGACTTGACTTTATTACTTTTCTCGTTTTTTCCACTATTATCATTTCTCCATTTTGGTGCATCCTTTAATATTCTCCAACAATGCATAAATCCAAATGGTTGATTTTGCATACTTTTGAACATCTCTAATGCTTGACATATCTATTGAAAAATTATTTATAAAGTATTAAATATAAAATATAAGAATAAAACTTAATGAAATTTTACATGAAAAAATTGAAATACCTTATCTTGTTCGCCTACACCGCTTTGTTGCATTCTTTCAATTGAAGCATAATATCCACCAAATTTGTTCACCGCGAGTTGAATTGTTGACCAATGTTTCGCTAAAGCAGTAGAATTGCGTTCAGACTCAAAATTTATGTATTCGTGAAAGTATTCGTGAACTCTTTCCCAATATCTTCCATGTTTCTGATCGTTTCCTTGAATTGGATCCATACTTACATTAAGCCATCCGGAAACAAGAAGAGCATCTTCTTCAATTGTGTAATTTTCCTTTCTCCCTGTTTTTTTATTGGACTCATTTTCGGGAGTCTGAATTGGTACATCAGTTTGAATTGAAAATTCATCCAACAAATTTGGATCATCAAGGGAGAAACCTTCAGATAATAATGAAGAATAATACATCGGAGGATTATGATTTTCCATCTAAAAAATAAATTAAAGAGATATTATCAATAAAAAACAAAAATCAAATATAATAAAAATACAAACTATTATTAATAAAATACTTACAATTGCTAAATATTGGAGTAGTTGATTGAAAGATATAAAATAAATTGAATTATTATACATATTTATAGATTTTCAATTAGGCTTTCAATTTCTATCCGTTTGTACTCTTTATTACCGTTCTGAAATTTTTTTATATCTGTTGAATTGTACTTTATTACCGTTCATCTCTTCTTCACTTTACTTTCAGTTCTCTCACTTCATCTCCTTCTTCTTCTTCGACAGATCTTCTTCTTCAACAGAGTTTCTCTTCTCTTTTTTTTCTTCAATTTCTTCAACAGAGAGTTTCCCATTTAATTATATTAAATTATAGTCTGGCTGATTTTTCGTTCGCAGATTTGGTCGTTTTGAGCGGCCGGAAAAGTTGGTCGAGTAAATATAATTCACCTGCTGGAGTGATTTTGGCGTCCCAGACTAAATATAGTCTACGAATTTGACAATTCTGGCCTGCTGGAGTTGCTCTTATGCATGACGACAAAACTGTTACAATATCCACATCTTACAGTACCGTCTATCATCATATCCAAAAATTATGATCAAATTGGACTTGGCTCTACCGCTAGTACTCCTGGGGACATATATTTTTTCTAGTGGCAAGAGAAATTACAAATGTGTCTTTCATTTAATTATTCAGTACCGCTAAAGAAAATGTGGGATCGAAAAGTATTTCTGGCAAAATCCTCTCTTTACGTAAACCCATCAAAATGTTGCTGCCAGGCATTTCTATTGATGGTACGTAACCGCCGATTTTTAAAGGAGAAATTAAGGAATGACGTTCTCCCTTTAATTCCCTTTCCCTCTAAGATACTGTCAATCATCAATCATAGTAGTTTAATTAATTCCCTCTAATTTATTAATCCTAGTCTTCTTCTCCCTCTCCTTCAATCACACTGATCTATCTCTCCTTCTCGATCGTCGATCACCATCTTGTCTCTCCCTCTCAATCTCCATGGTTGGCTTCTAAGAGATAATTACCTAGTTATGATTTTGCATATAAAATGTGATTATTGAAATAGTACCCACGTACTATATATTAGTACTATAGCGATTATATATTTTGGCATCTTGGTGCATGCATCAAATTGAAATTATTAAACATAAACTGATTTTCAGATCTAGTAGACAAAATCTGTCCAAATTGGCAGGCGTGGTGTGAATGTCGGATGCCCTTATCCTATATATATATATATATATATATATATGCTTTTCAGTTCACCCCTCATAAAACCTTTCTAATACTATTAACTTATCAGTCTACCATCTTTAGAATATGCTATGTTAATTTAACAATTAAACACAAACTTAGTTGTCGGTCATTGTAAATATTTAAAATACGATAATATTAAATTTATAATTATAAAATATATTAATATATAATATTGAATAGAATTATAACGAACGAGATCTCACTTACCACACAAAATCAACCCATCCCATGTGATTTAAGTTAATATATATGGAAAGAAAGAAAGAAAGGTTCGTTTATGTAATTTATTTTGGAGTATCATTTAGCTTACTTTATTGATGAATAAGAAATTAATAAGTAGTAGTAGATTTTTTGTTTTTCTTGATGATGGACCCACCCATGTGCATGGACATTCAACGAAACATGACGTTTCATAATAAGCTTTAGGCTTTATCATCAGATACCAAAAAAGAGAACGTTTCTTCATTACAGCTTACTTTTAAAAAAAAAGTCATTTCCAAATGTTTTAAATTTAAATTTAATATAATTTTAATTGATATAATTATAAATATATTAATTAAAAAGATTAATTTTAAAATGAACTTTTAAAAAAATCAACATATATTAATGTTAAATTTTTAAAACTAAGGGAGTATATAGTGCAATTTATACCAACCGAACCGAAGATCAAATTAATTACATGTACAACCTAATTTACAAGAACGTACCCACACACACATACATTGATCAATGAACCGATGCAAACGAGAAGAAATTTCCTCATAATTTGAATAATTTGTGGATAAGCAAGTGGAATTAAAAGGGATTGAAAAAGAGAGATATTCTGTACATGTTTGTTTCTTTTACGGCATCGTTTGAATTATTGCATGCGTATATAATGTTAAAAATGTGGGAGCGTATGTATATCCAGTTTCCTCCTTAGAAATTAGTTAATTATTTATTTATCAAAATGTAAAAATAGAGTTGAATTTGGTTTGTTAATAAAAGACAAAGGAGAGGAGAGAGACGTGTTTGGTTTGGATAGTCCAACTGCAAAATAAATACTCCACTAAAGAGGTGGACATGGTCGGGTCGTGTCGTCTCTGTCCAAGGCTGGTCCACTTATCAAGAACGACACTGATGCTCCAGTATTTGATAAACTCTGGTTATATGTACGGCTACCTTTTTAACGGTTCCGTGCTCGCTGCATACAGCCTGTTCTGTTGCTGATTTGAAGTACTGATGGAGACATACACATTCAGCCTATGCCCATTCCCATTCCCATTCCCATTCCCATTCCCATGCTATCAGCATCAGAATCCCAAGGAAGGAAGGAAGTTGCTTAGAAATAGATAGCCAATAGCCAATAGCCAATAGCCAATAGCATGATAAATAAATAAATGATACATTGACAAACAACATGGGAAATAAAATGCGATTCAATTTCACAAGTTGCCCTACGAGCTACTGCTAGGAAGGACCTCCTTACTCCTTTCCTTGCAACCTATGAAAACCATATACTCTATGATGATGACAGTTGGGTATAAAAGTCCATAAGGGACCAAATACCTGATATGATTGATTACGTAGTATAAGCCAACTTCAATTACCTCTTGCCGCTATCAAACAAAGCCAAATCTGCTGCCACTAGAGCTTCTAGCAGCAAGTATGTCCAAGCCAATTTTCAGGCATTTTGGTGGTAATCTGGGCTGCCGCTACAAGGAATGTTGCTGCGGCTAGAAGCTATAGCAACAAGGGAAAATTGATTCTAATCTGAGCCTTTTATTATCTCAATCAACGACTAAGATCATAATTGCTCAAATAGTGTCCGTCACAATCAGTTACCATAGATGGAGACCATATATATACATATATAAAGTTTACAAAATCTTTTTTAAGTTTATTTCATTGGTGAGTAAATCAATTACTTATTTTATATATTTTTTAGAACATTGTTAAATATCTATATAAATTAAAAAATGTTTAATGTTTTTATCTACTCTCTCTGTTTTAAAATTAAAGATATATATTTTTTTATTCGATTCTAAAATTAAAGATACATTTTTATTTTAAAATCATAAAGTGACACGATCTTTTTAATTTTATCATTAATTTTCAACTACTACATCATTTTCAATATAAAATCACCACACTTAAATTCCTACCTAATATTAAGACTAATGTGTTGTTTGTTTACATCTGATTGCCTCTTAATGGACTGAGGCATGATGTTATTTGTTTTTGTTTTTGTTACCTCTGAATGCCTCTTAATCGATAAGACAGAAAATAAAATCTTAATAATTAAGAGGTACCATTTAATAAAAAAAAATTTGATAATTTTTTTTTATATAAATATATTCAACAATATTATGCATTCATTTTTATTAAATTGAATATTTAAAATTATTAAATAAAATATTACCCTTTAAAATGGTAAAATAGTGTCTTAAACTTACTTTTTAGTTATCAAACAATTTTTTAAATTCAGACCTCATACCCATTTAGATAATCTAATATTTTATTTTATTAAAACATCATAATCATTCATATCAGGTTTATCAAACACAAACTAAGACTATATTTAACAGCATAAAATTGTCCTTAAAAATCGTAAAATGTATCAGTAATTTTGAATACATTTTGGGCCATCCGGTTCAGGATCTTTTCTAAGCCATTTATCGCCCTACCGGCTTAAACTTTCCCAAAATCATTAATGGAATTTATATAAGCAAAGAGAAGCATAATTCAAGTCTCTTCCTTCCTTCAGCGGACAAGAAGATAGTGTCGATTCAGTAATAACAGTAGCATAGTGTTCCAATAACTGATACATACATATACATATGCTTTTAGAGAGAGAAAAAGGAAGAGATATATAGTGATTATGTTGGACGAAGTTAATAGATATAGTTGAATGTGCAAGGAAGAGTTGGAGATTCAGAAGATGAATCGACAGATCTCAATATTACTACAGCCACAATCCCTTCTCATTTTCTCCCTCGCCACCATTCTCATCGTTCTAGCTTTCTCTTTCTCGCAGCAGGTATATATACCCATATACATATATATGCTTTTGGATAATGCAATGGGGGATTGATATTTGTTTTTTATAAAATTTGAAAATTTCACAGATTTTTTTTGTGTTTGGATCTGATCGTTATTTTGTATTAGCAGTGATTTATAGGTTTGTAGACATGTGTTATATATTCAGCTCACTGACCCTTATGTCCAATTATGCTAAATTGTTTTACTTTTTGTATATGTAATTGTTTTTTTATCCTCTAGTTTGTATATGATGAATTGCTGAATTCAGTTGAAATAGTAGCATTAGAAAAGTTTATCTTATATGAACTTATTTTACTTTTTTGTTATACATTTGCTTCAGGCAATTTATTATTTACAGTTGGGAATTCGTGTTCCTACAATAGCTAAACTAAATATCCCATCTTTAGTTAGATTAGTGCATGTTGTGTATTTACCAGTGATATTCCTCCCAGGATGGAATATGAGGATTTTTATTGCAGATAGATGCAATGTCCTATTGGTGTTAGACTAGGGGAAAGAAAAGCTTTAGAGGGGAACAAAAGTGGGATTAGGAAACATTTATTGTTCAATGTTCATGGTGCAGCTTTTTGATTCACTTTGGATTTGAGTCGACGAGGTGGGTTTCCGTAGAATTTCAAGATCATGTCCCTGGGTTCACCCTTATGAAAGAGAGTTGGGAATAACTTAGCTGATTTGGCGGAATGTCGTTTTTGGGGTTTATGTTCCAATCTCTGGCTCTCTATGCTTATGAATCTTTTAAAGTCGAGAACCTGACCAACTAGTTGTAGGTCTATGATTAATGATTTGTTAGTTCAGTGGTAGTGTGCAAAATGGGTAGTGGTCCTACTGGATTGCAGAAAACTATAAATAATCATCCTTCCTTACTCCTTAGTATTATATATATATACACACACGAGTGATTGGCTATCTATGTTTAATGTTTATACATGAGGAATCCAAGTACTGGCTTCTCACTGTAGACATGTTTTTGTAGTAGGATTTTTGTTTTACGTAATTTTTATCTTTTTGCAGGCCTTTTAGGGTTCAGTTGCCAATATGAAAAATTACCTAAATTGGGTGGTTGAGTTCCACCTGACTTTCCAAAACTGCAAACTTGCACAAACAATTGCATTTGCATATTCATTTAGTTTTCTTTTCCATTCCATAACTTCTCAGTTTCTGTGATGGTTTTGATTCCTTTCCATGGTGGCTCCTTGCTTTCTTTGTTTTTGAAAAGATAGTGGCTCCTTTTCAACAAATGAGTTAACAGTATTATTTGTTCCAATTGATTGGAAGATGTGGTTTAGCATCTTCACTATTTTTTCTCATTTCTTTTTAGACTCGATCTAATTTGTGTTTGGCTGTAAAATTTGAAAATTTTAACTCATTATTTTGCCTAAAATAATCTCAATATCAGTATTTACCTTATGTTTCAGTGTTATTTCTCCGATGTTTGCTAATTTTCTGACTGGCGTACTTTTAATTTTGTTATCAGGAAAAGGAGCAGGTGGAAGAATTACATGAAATTACCCACAGAGTATTTCTTGATGTTGATATTGATAAGCAACGTGTAGGTATGACTTCTTCACATCCATAATTACATGAATTATTTCCTAAGTGATAAATTTTGTGCATGAATCTTTCTCAACTTGCATGTCAGTTATTATGAACTTTAAGAATTTTAAGTGTAATATCTAATATTCCTTCTCATATAAGGTATAGTTGTTACATGTTCTCAATTTTGATACTTCTTAATACGTTTTGAATACATGAGGATGTTCGAAATTTGTAGTTCATATATATTTACTACCAACATGTGCTCTAGTGTTGTTCTAAAGAAAGTATCAGGAAATCTTTTTACAGAACCAAGAACATGTCCTCTGGCTCTTGTGGCACTTGGTTATTGTCGCGGTTGTTGGCATGTCTAACACATACAATGTGCTTACAATTGTATATAGTTGTATCTTAATTGGTGCTTCACCTAATATAAAGTTTCACCAGGTCAAATAACTTTCAGAGTTTTCACTACAACTTTATTTGAGGAATAGGGTCCTTCAAACTCTAGGTCATTCTGCCTGACTTTAATGTATGGCATCACGCTATGTTGCATTTTTTAAAGCTTCTTATGGTTAAAAGTACTCTATAATAGCAATGAAGATAGTGAGAACGTATAGCATGTCAAAGCCCTGGAGTCGTAAATACTTGCAATAGTTTTCCTAGCTTTTCTGTTAGCTGCCTCTTTATATACCGGTTGAGGGTATATAGACATCATGTACCTCATGTCTAGGGAAATTGTAGACAATTTACGATGCCACCATTATCATGGTGCTACCATTTTTCAGTTTTTTCTAAAATGGTTTTCGTTCCTTTTCCACTTTTCAATCATTATCGAGAGGTGATTGTCAGTCCCTGTCACGGATTGTGTGTGATCATTTATAATTATGTTAATGAATGTAAAGTGACCAAGACATTACAGTTAAGTTGAACATAAGTGCCTCATGCTTTCTAGTCTTATACTTTTTTCTGGTCATGTGTTTCTGATGATATCCTCTTGCCTACCTACGGAAGTTTGAAATATGAAAATTTCTTATTTTTATTTGATTTGAACCCTGGGAGAGTTTTGCCTTCCGTTAAGAGCTTTTCAGGCTTCAAAGATCCCTAGGATGCTTTCTCACATATTTTCCATGCTAATGTTTCATTTGCAGTTCAGGTAAAAGAGTATGATTGGCACTAAGAAATTTCAAATTGTTGGCTTGTGGATCACATGTTTTGAAGGAACTTCTGTTACCTTTAAATTTTTGTGATAATTTTGCCCTGTATTAATACTATCCTAGTGATATACCGTTTTGTATATGTTAAATGTATGATTGAACAAGACATGATTTAACCGGATAAATATATATTATAATTTGTTCTTGGTGTGTTAAAATTTTTTATGTTCCATTAGTATTTATATATGATCCATAATCTCATTTCTTCACCTGAATTGTTAAACTTACTTTAGAGTATATGCAGGTAGAATCGTTATTGGATTGTATGGCCAAGTTGTACCCAAAACTACTGGTATGCGTTCCATCTTCAGCGTGGTTACTTTATTATATGGAGTCTATGAAGTAATCACTTCACAAACATATATTTTCTTGTTTGCGCTTAACGTATAATGATAATCTTACCACAAATTTTGAATTGATAATAATTCTTGTGATGAAACTTTTGCAATGAAGTTTCGGTTTTATTTCAAGATTTAATTGCCTAATGCATTTGAGTTTTCCTTTTGTAGAGAACTTCCGCGCTTTGTGCACAGGTAGTTGAAGCTCTAGTATAGTACTATTCAATGTTGGTATGGGAGCTGCAATGATATGTTCTATATGCTGTATATAACATATATACTCTTTGAAATCAGGGGAGATGGGTAAGGATACCAGTGGGAAAGCTCTCCATTACAAGGGAACACCATTTCATCGTATCATACCAGGGTTTATGATTCAAGGCGGAGATATTGTCTATGGAAATGGGCGGGGGAATGAGTCTATATATGGTGGCACATTCCGTGATGAGAATCTTAAGATAAAGCACTCCCATCCAGGTCTTTTAACATTTTTTGATAGTTTCCTCTTCTATGTTGTGGAACTTTCTTAGCACAAATATTTCTGGAATCTGGAGTCTTGATAGTTTTCTTACTTTCATCTTACTGAAGCTATATTTCTTGCAGGTGTTATCTCCATGGTGAACTCGGGACCTGATTCTAATGGCTCACAGTTTTTTATCACCACAGTGAAGGCCTACTGGTAAGCTGTTGTATGGAGTAGTGTGATGATAACCTAAAATTTTATCTACCTACCTTCCTAGATGAAATCGTTTGGTAATCGAACCTGTTTCCTTGTTAAGGGGGCCTACAGGTCCCGAGCTGTTTGTTTTTAGCTTGATATGATTTTTTTGTTGTGTTTCTCTTTGGGAAACCTTCTCTTCTTTTACTTTCCTTGTGTATGTGAAGTCGAACACTTATTTGCAGTTGCAGATCCCGAGTACTTGGATCAATCCCACTTTAATGATCTAGACATTTTTTTCTTATATCATCTTCTGTTGACTTAGACTACCTACCACTATAGGCATATTGTTGTGTTTTCTACTATCATGAACGTCATTAGAAGAATGCTGTGGATTTGTACAACCATTATATATAACACTCTTAGTTGGGATTGACGCATCTGTACAGCACATCCTGCATTACAAAACTTGGGCAGTTGGGCCATTTGCTCACTTTGGTTTTGAAGAAGTTGCTTCTAGATATGATTTATTGTTTTCATGGAATTCTTTCAGGTTAGACGGAGAGCATGTTGTATTCGGCAAAGTCATTGAAGGGATGGACACTGTGTATGCAATAGAGGGTGGAGCTGGAACATACAATGGGAAGCCCAGAAAAAAAGTAGTTATTGTTGATTCTGGAGAGATATCTAAAAGTGAGTGGGATGAGGAAAGTCGAAGCACAACTACCACCTCATGACAATGACAATAAAAAGTTTTGGGTACCGAGTATATTAACGTTGTTTGAGATGGTTGATGTGCATTCTCTTTGTATCATGTTTCATTAAATTCGTTTTATCAATATTTCTTAGACTGAACTATTTTATAGAGAGTAGTACATTTTACCATGTCATTAGTAAATTACTTTTTTTTTTTTTTTGGGGTTACTAATACTTCTCTAGCATATATAACAAAATCAAAGAATATCAGGGTTTTGCTCTTTATATTTGGTATTGCAAAAAACCCTTTTCTTTACAATCTCTTTCTTATCCTTGTTGGCTTGTGCTAGTGTCTAAAATCTTACCCAAGTTTAGTTCATAACAGGATGTTTAAGAATGAACTTTTGTTAAACTTAACAATTCCACTTGTTTCTCTCTAATTAGAGACTTGTTCCAAAAGGTTGGAATATTTGGATTTGGATTTAATGTACAATAATCAAGAAAAAAGAGAGAGAAGAGTTGTACTGATTAACCTAATGTTTTTGTATGCTATCAATGCCGCCATTGCTACTAAAGCTTCTTTCTTTTACTCTTTACGTTCTAAATTACTCCATCTGACTCATAGAGTTTAAGAAAATCAGTTTAAGATCATTTTTAACAAAATTTTTTCATATATACCCCTTAATACAAGTTTTAGGAGGATTAAGGTACGCCATCAATTCCAAATTGACTAGTTAATTCCATTGAGAAGCGGCTGGAATAGTATTAATATTATAAAAGGACTAGGAATTTTTTATTTGTTTTGTAATGATCAAGAAGAGGGCCAGGCCGACATGCCTGTCTCCTCTCATACACGGGACACGGGTTGTGATTGATATTGTTAGATTTTAGTGTTTGTTTGTTTACTCGATCGATCGATCCATCCATCTCCCGGCCACATGATGATTTTCTTCTTAATTCTCTCCATTAATTTTTCCTCCTCGTCTACATATCTAACTACTCAAAAAGTTGCTCTTATCTACCACCACCACCACCACATTTGGCTCCTTGGAAAAACTCGAACATGGGGATTTGGAATGTTGAAAATCATGTACGAGTAGTAATAGTTTCATAACATGCATGCATGCATGAACCCAACAGGTTGATAAGTATACTACTCCATTAATTGTTTTCAACTTTCCAGGTAGATTTCATTTTTCCAAATGAAAAGGTGAAAAGGTGATGAATCTTCCTTAATTCTATCTTCTTCTTCAACTCATCCATATCAAAGAGAGATTTGGGAACATGAATGTGCGTGCGTGTGAAACCCCATAGAAGGAAAGGGACCACGTACGTACTCTTACTTTGGAGTACTATATAATATAAATTAAATCAACTACGCTACACTACACTACACTACACTACATAGATATATAAATTTCTACTCTAAATTCTTATTTGTCTGGAGAACACCCCAGTTAAGTTATTGAAGGAGAATCACGTACGGAAAGTAAATAATTTATTCTTTTTGAAAATTATAAACGATAAATTTTTTGGAATAATATATTTTTTTTTAAAACGACAATCTTTTAAGAACGGAGGGAGTATTTCTCACCACAATTCATTTGTCATATCTTAACAACGTATGACATCAAGATTGATATATATATATATATATATATATATATCAGACAATTAATAATACGACTATACATTTTATTTTTACCAGCATATATATATATATATATAGCAAGGATCAAGAGCATTCTCCTTAAATAGTATTCTTCCTTAAATAACACTCCTTTATTAAAATTACGTCGTTTTGGAGTCTTTTAAAAGAGAGTGGTCCCACTTTCTTTCATTTTATTTATAAAAATGCCACTCACGGCCCCACTTATTTTTTAAAAAAAGACTCCAAAACGACGTAGTTTTAATAAAGGAGTGCTATTTAAGAAAAGAATACTATTTTAGGAGAATACTCTTGATCCTTGCTCTCTCTATATATATAACTTAACTTAGTGGATATATATATCGTTTAAAAATTGAAATAATTTTCAACTAAATTAAATCTATTGGAAATCATAATACATCCAAATAGGATTGTATTATCAATAATTTCTATATAAAAAAAGTTTCTAAAATACAGTGAGAGATTAAATTGTGTACAGTATATAGTATATTAGACCGGAGGAGGAGCGTAATTAATTTTCATTACCCATCGCCGCATTTGCAAATAAATGTTTTTCTATTTCTGGTGGGCCTCGATGAACCAACCTGCCACGTTTTATCTCTGACTAGTAGCAGAATCAATCAATGGAGTATTTGATGGGTTTAGCCTACTAGGAGTAATGGAGTATTACTATTATTATTTTACGACCCAACATTCCCCAAGTCAGGCAACGGCAACGCCTCCCATCCCAAATTCCCAATACACCATATCAAGGGCAACTCAGTCATTTAGTATAAGGCCCACAGATGTAGTATTATAAGCAATAATAATAATAATACTTATTGTAGTAGTAATTTAGTCCAATATCAGTGATATACGTAAATCCAAACTCTATATAATAAGTGAGCGCACGGCACCATACTTGCCAAATTCACAATAAACACCACCACTCCCTTCTATTAATTCTAGCCGGAAAAAGACAAAACCACCACCATGGCTATGGCTTTCAAGATGGTACCTAGTTAATTAATTACGTGTTTGATCAATTTATTTTTTGTATTTATTTAATTATATAAGTGTGCTGTGCATGATCAGTTCCTTTCATGTCAATATATATATATATATATATATATATATATTTAAACTGATGATTAAATTTTGTTAGTTATGTGCATGAATTAATAGGCCACAACTGGCATGTGGGTAACTGATGAGTGCAAGAAGTCGTTCATGGAGATGAAATGGAAGAAGGTTCATCGATACATCGTGTTCAAAATTGACGAGAAATCAAGATTGGTCACCGTTGATAAGGTTGGTGGCCCTGGCGAAAACTACCATGACCTGGCCGCATCTTTGCCGGACGACGATTGCCGATACGCCGTCTTCGATTTTGATTTTGTTACCGTCGATAATTGCCGGAAAAGCAAGATTTTCTTCATCGCATGGTATGTATGTATGTATGTATGTATGTCACATGACATGACTACTTCTTTCTTTTGGCATACATTGTAACATTACATTATGCATGTTGCTTTCTATTTACAAGTTATAATAAGTAAAAAAAAAACCAATTAATTTCGATACTATATATTACAAGATCATACTCATAGTAATAATATGGATCCCATTGATTATTCGCGTGAAAAAGTCTTTGTGAATTATTTAATTTGTTTGTGAATAAATTAATTCCCAAAAAATAAAAGCTAATTAAGAAGAATTTTAGTAAAGAATTATAGAAAAAGATGAGATAGAGTTGGTGACATAGCATTAATTCAAATAAAAAAACAATTACGTACGTACGTAGAAAATAAAATTTTGTTATTGTTGGTTGTTGGTATAGATTTGGACATTTGGTAACAAAAAGATACTAATTGACCCTATTGTTTAATGATAATTAAATGCTTTTAAAAATGTCAACATTCCCCACTTATGCTTTTGTCATTGATTTTATCCCAATGTTTCATATATAATTAATCACCCAAAGTTTTTTTTTTTTTTTTTGTTCATGCTTTCTCTTGTTGCAAAGTACAATAAATTATCATCATCATAATCAAAAGTGCATTATCACTATAGCCTAGCTATATATAATTTTGATCAGTCTTACTAATGTTACTTTTTTTATTTTTTGTTATTAACGCAACTAGTCTCGCTTGTGTTTTTTGTCTGATTAATATTTGTAATTACCACTAAAATTATCCCATCATAATTCATTAATGCATGAAAATAAAACGTTTATATATATATATATATATATATATATATATGACGACAATTTTATCATATTAAATATGTACGTGTGTAGATATATGAGATAGGAGAGAATAAAGAATGAACTCATATATTATTATTATTATTATTTTATTTTTGTTTACAATTTTATGTTAATCGCAATTCATATATATTCAATTTAAAATTAATCGACATGTAAATTGTTTTTCATACATGACACTTGGGCTATGTTTGTTTGTTAAAATTATAGTGACTATTAATCTCAATTGTCTAGTTTGTTTTTAAATTTAGAATTAAGACTATTATTATAGAGATTATAAAATGTCTTAGTATAATTATAATCCGGAGACTATATATAATCTTAAGACAGACAGACAAACAAACAAACATAAGGTTAAAAGTATAGTTGAATTTAAATACTTAGTATTGGAATTGTTGATGAAAGGTAATTAAATTTGTGCAGGGCTCCAACCGCGTCGAGAATTAGAGCGAAGATTCTATATGCAACCTCCAAAGATGGATTAAGGAGAGCACTAGATGGCATTAGCTATGAAGTTCAGGCAACCGACACGGCGGAGATGGGTTTTGATGTCATTACCGATCGTGCCAAGTGATAATAATGCAGTTATAAAAATAAGCATGCTTTACTTTTAATTAATAATAAGCATATATATCTTGTTTATTTTCTAATTTTTCATTTCACTATCATGTACAACTTTAATTCTAATTTCTCTCTCTCTCTCTCTTAATGGATCTTACTTGCTTTCATTTTAGAGAATGAATTTGGGTTGGGGTGTACAAAAAGCCCCAACTTTATAAAAAACGTGGATAGGGTCAGCTGAATTTCGCCTGGGCTGGCCTGAGGACCTAAATAGGCCCATGTCCTGGAGCACAAATTAAGGTCAACAGAAACTAATTGTTTGTTCCTCAATACTACTACTACTATAAGACTGGTCTTGTATGGTTGGTTTGGTTCGCCTAATAAATAACATTTTTTTTTTTTAATACAAGTACAATATAGACAATTGATATTATATTTAATATTATATAATTATTTTCTTAATACATGTTCACAACTCTAAAACGACTTATACTAAGGGAGGGAAAAAGTACAACACAATATAAATTACACTTCATGCAGTGTAATAATTTTTCTTCTTTTCTTTTCTTTTTTGGTTTGTTTTGTGTGTAATCAATAATCATACAGTGTTGTTGTAGTAGTAGTAGTAGTAGTAGGAGTATAATTTATGCATGCACGCATGCATATTCATGGAATGCCTAACCTACTGATCTTGGTTAGGTGTGTAACTCAATCAATGTGCTTATAACTCATGAGAATGTCATCTTATATAATTCCAGCAGTTAGAGATCGATCACACAATTATAAAGATTAAAGGGGGCACATCTTAGCAATATAATTGAACATATATATATATATATGGGAAACATATATATATATATATATATATACGTTATTATGTAATACTGCAGATTATACATACGACGATCGTACGTCGTCGTCGTAGGCATCGCAATAGCTTATAACGTAGGCATCATCTTTGTGTATATACATATATATCTCTCTATATATATTAATTATAAGACAAATTATATATACGTATATATACATGTATATATGGATGTATATATAATTAAATGATAAAATAGAATGTTGTTATTTTACATAATTAAATTTTTTTCATAGAAACTAATTAAGTGAAAACTCATATTTCCTTAAAGTATTAAACTCGATCGAGTAGGTGACATAAATACTTGTATATTTCTTGTTCAAAGGTAGGAAATTAAGTATAAATAAATGATAATGCTTTCTATTTCGTCTTGTCTTTTTATTTATTTGAAAGAAAAAGTTAAAGCTTGTATTCAATACATAGTGCTTTTACTTTGTGAGAAAATGATTAGTCAAGAGAATCATTCATTCATTCATGTAAACACAATCATTTCAAAAGCATAATTATTAGTATTATTATTTTTTTCAAAAGTAAATTACTTATAGAATGAGTAGTAGACTAGGGAGGGTTTTTGCATTCAATATCCGTCGTCGGTGGGAGAAGAGAACCTCTTCAAGTCTACATACATACATACATACAAGTCTGTACGTACCACTGAACATACATACACTCCCTCCTCCGTCCATGGCCCCTGACCCATCCACACCACATATCATGAGCACAACCATAATTTCGGCTATCTCAACTAACCCTAACTTACCTACGCTAGAATCATACTATATATATTTGGACCGTCCGTCTCAGTATTGTCCCCAGCAAATACCAATAGTACACTCCACCCCACGGCTCAATTTATTATGTACATAAATGTAATGCACTAAATTATTGGACTAGTATTAATTACTTAATAGTAGGGAGTACTTCAATTTTCCTACTTAAAACTTAGACAAAAGTCATACTTACGGGGCCGGCCGACTACGAATGAATAATACTCCCTCAATTTCAAGATAAATTTTTTTTACTATTATTTTAGATTATTTTAAATTAAATGTCTATTTATTTTAAATAATTTATTTTTTATAATAATTTATTTATAATATTTTTATTATTAATTATTATATTTTTATTTTCTATTTCTATTTATGAAACATGATTAGTAATATGTGTAACTATCCTGAGACTACTATTTGTCTATTTCATAGTACTAATTTGATTAAATTAGCTTAATTAATACTATATAAAACCTTCTAAAAGTCAAGAACTCAAGTCCACAGTCACAGTGGAATGGAGTGGAGTGGAGTGGAGTGGAGTGGAGTAGTAATTAAGAGTTATTAGAATAATCAAAACAGACAATAATCCCCTCTAACTACTACTACTACTATATCCATCTCACTCTCTTCCTCCACTCTCAACATCAACCTCTGCTCCCATGGCATTTCTTCTCCGCCAATCACTTCTTTTCTCTCTCCTCCTCGTCGGAACCCTAAACCCACTCCTTTCAGCCCATCAAACTCTCAAAACTTACATCTTTAGAGTTGATAGCTTCTCCAAGCCCTCCATTTTTCCCACTCATTACCACTGGTACACCTCCGAGTTCACTGACCCGCTCCGAATCCTCCACGTTTACGACACCGTTTTCCATGGCTTCTCTGCTTCTCTAAGCCCAGCTCAGGCTGCTTCACTTCTCCAGCATCCTTCAATCCTCGCCGCTTTCGAGGACCGCCGCCGCCAACTCCACACCACTCGTTCCCCTCAGTTTCTCGGTCTTCGAACCCAGCGCGGTCTTTGGTCTGAATCAGATTATGGCTCTGATGTAATTATTGGAGTTTTTGATACCGGAATTTGGCCGGAAAGACGTAGCTTCTCCGATCTGAATCTTGGACCTGTTCCCAAGAGTTGGAAAGGGGTTTGTCAAACTGGAGAGAAGTTCAGCGCAAAGAATTGTAATCGGAAAATCGTCGGAGCTCGGTACTTCTCCAAAGGCCACGAAGCCGGTGGGGGTTTTGGGGGATTCGGTGGCGGAATCAATGATACTATCGAGTTTAGGTCTCCCAGAGACGCGGATGGGCACGGGACTCACACCGCCTCCACTGCTGCCGGCAGGTACGCATTTCAAGCGAGCTATTCCGGTTATGCTGCCGGAATTGCTAAAGGGGTTGCCCCAAAAGCTCGATTGGCCGTCTACAAGGTCTGCTGGAAAAGCTCCGGCTGCTTCGATTCCGACATCCTTGCTGCATTCGACGCCGCCGTAAATGACGGCGTGAATGTGATTTCAATTTCAATTGGAGGCGGTGACGGCATTTCTTCACCATATTATCTTGATCCAATCGCAATTGGCTCATACGGCGCCGTTTCAAGAGGGGTGTTTGTGTCTTCATCCGCCGGAAATGATGGACCCAATGGTATGTCAGTTACAAATCTCGCGCCATGGCTAACGACCGTCGGAGCCGGCACAATTGATCGGAATTTCCCGGCAGACGTAATCCTCGGCGACGGACGGAAACTGGTCGGCGTATCATTATATTCCGGGCAGCCAATCAGTGGAAAAATGTATCCTTTGGTTTATCCCGGTAAATCAGGCATACTTTCAGCTTCACTGTGTATGGAAAATTCACTCGATCCTACTCAGGTCAGGGGAAAAATTGTGATTTGTGACCGGGGAAGTAATCCCCGAGTGGCAAAAGGATTAGTAGTGAAGAAAGCTGGAGGTGTAGGAATGATCCTTGCCAACGGAATTTCCAACGGGGAAGGCCTAGTGGGAGATGCTCATCTCCTTCCGGCCTGCGCCGTAGGTTCCAATGAAGGCGATTCCATTAAGAGTTATTCTTCTGCCGCGGTGCTAGCCACAGCTAGTATCAGCTTCCGGGGCACTATCATTGGAATCAAGCCAGCTCCGGTAGTGGCTTCATTTTCAGGGAGAGGGCCCAATGGTATGAATCCTGAGATTCTAAAGCCAGACCTCATTGCTCCTGGAGTAAACATTTTAGCCAGTTGGACGGACGCGGTTGGTCCAACCGGCTTAGATTCTGATACTAGAAAAACAGAATTCAATATCTTATCAGGTACTTCAATGTCATGCCCTCACGTAAGTGGCGCAGCAGCCTTGTTGAAATCCGCCCATCCGGACTGGAGTGCGGCTGCAATAAGATCTGCAATGATGACAACAGCCAATACAGTTGATAATATGTTTAAGCCCATGACCGATGAGTCCACCGGCAAAGTGACTACGCCATATGATTTTGGGGCGGGGCACTTAAATCTTGACCGCGCATTGGATCCGGGGCTTATTTATGATGCGACCAAGGAAGATTATGTGAACTTTTTGTGTGCAATTGGGTATGGTCCCAAGACAATTCAGGTGATCACTCGATCACAGGTGAATTGCCCGATGAAGAAGCCCATGGCGGAGAATTTGAATTATCCTAGCATTACTACGATGTTTTCGAGCTCATCGATGGGGGTATCAAGCAAGACGGTGATGCGGACGGTGACAAATGTGGGGGAGAGAAATGCGGTTTATAAAGTGAAGGTAGAGGCGCCAAAAGGAGTGATGGTGGTTGTGAAGCCCGGTAAGCTAGTGTTTTCGGAGAAGGTGAGGAAATTGAGTTACTTTGTGACAGTGAAAGCGGTACGCAAGAGTATACCGTTGGGTGAATCGGGTGCAGTGTTTGGGTCATTGTGGTGGATGGATGGAAAGCATGTGGTGCGGAGCCCCATTGTAGTTACTCAAGTAGATCCATTGTAAGTTAATGACTTGTTGTTGGTGATGGATATTGGATGGGGATAGAGACTATATAGAGAGAGTTTGATGGTAAAATTAGACTTTGTTTGTTTGGTTGTTTGTTTGAAGTTTCTCTTTTTAAGGATAGGAGTAGTTGTTTTGATCCCATCTTTCTTTTATTTGTTAATGTTTGAGAATGTATAATGTATAATACACTACTTATTAGTTGAATGTTGATCTACTCTCCTTGAGCCCAGCCCAAGAGTTTTATTTGACTTTTTGTCTTTTCTATTATAGTATCTGTGCTTGTGGTGGTTCAATTTTTATACACTAAAACTTTAAACTTTTATCAGGAGTCAAATAATAGTATTTCTATTATACTAGTAGTAGTAGCAGCAGCTAATAAGATCTTTTACTCCAGATTTTATTATACATTCAAACAGTCCCCTTAGTTGTACCAAACCAGAAGAAGAAGAAGAAAGTATGCTATTAAGGTGAAGGACAGATGAGATTTTAGCGCTCTAGTTTCTAATTCTGACATATAACTAACTTGGTGTTTGTGGATCCTAGCTAGTTCAGTTATGTTTTTGTTCAATTTTATGAAGTAAATTCTTAGGTTCTCTTAATTCAATTCAGAATGTTAGTGGTTTAAATATGGAATGCAATGCTGGTGTTACTCTTTGTTTCAACTTTCTCGTCTCTCCTAATTGTTATTAGTTTTGTAGTGGTGTCGTGATATGAAATTATGATGACAAACAATTGGCAAATGGGATTTTGTGGAGCAGAGTGTTTGTGAGGAACAAACCCAAATTTTAACATCAGCTACCATCTATTGTAATATGACAAATGATGTGTTAATTTTGTAAATGAGACTGGTATATTTTATTTGAAAAACTTAAACAAGATTTGGGATTGCTGAGACACTCTCTCTTGCTTTGAGCTGGCTGTCTGCACTTGAAGCTGATCTAGCCTAAAATCTAGTAGTTCTGACACTATTGCTTTGAGCAAGCTTTCTCTATATGAAGCTGATTAAGCCTATAATCTAGTGCAACCTTCTGTCTTCTATGTATAGATATATGAATTGCAGCTCCACATCTGGAGATTTTGCACTCTATTAGCAGTAGTCAGAATGGTCCAAGTATTGAAATCCCCAAGTACATTAGTGGGAGAAAAGGGTTTTCATTATTCAAAATAAGGCTCAACATATTTCTAGTTATTGACCATAAACCTTGAATTTTATTCAAAACGATCACTAACCATTGATCTAAAAACAAAAATTATCATAATGAAACATGGATAAAACTGCTGTTTTGGAGAGGGAAAACAAGAAATTTCAGAAGCAAATTTTCATTACTGTAGTTTTTATTTTTTGATTGCAATAAGATATGACATTAACATCAAACATAACGTTTGTCGTTTGGATTGAATAAATGGAATTTGACGTTTGGGCTACGTTTGGATTGAAGTAATAAATGTGAGAATGGAATGACTCATTCCGAAAAAATATGTGTTTGGTTGTGATTAAAATGGATTGAATCATAATTTTTTTTTGTTGCTATTTTCGACTGAAATTTAACATTTTTGCCCAATTTTTCATACCCAAAGCCTTATGAGTAGTTTTTTTATCATTGAGTCATGAGGGTCTCTTGGGGGAGGGAGAGCTCATTCTAATTAGAATGGAATGAATCATTCCAATCTCCATTCTATTCTTTCAATCCAAACGCAGCATTGGATTGGAGGAATGGAATTAGTGAAGGAATGGGTATTTACATCAACATCAAACAAACAAATCAAGTGAATGAAAATAGTACATTTGATGATCATTTTGGAGGATAAATCATTCAAATGGAATGATCCCTTTGTTTTTTTTATTCCATGTGGAGTGGAATGGATATATGTGATAATTTTGCCATTCCAATGGAATGGATATATGTGACAACACCCACCACCACCACCAACCAAACATACATTTAAAATACCTTAAAATCATTATATTCCGTCATCCATTTCATTCCTTCAATCCAAATGCAACATTAGTTTATTGCCATCGGCAATACCCTTTGTACAATCAAAAGTTCCTTGTGACGAGCCCTTCAAAAGAAGTCCTAAACCAAAAAAAGCACTGTATTGATCTCCCATCTCCATCCTTTTATTGACTCTCAATTTTGTCACAAAAATCACCATTAACAATCTGAACAAATTTTCAGATTGTTACAAAGAATTGAGCATAGGAGAAGCAGTGTTGTGGTGCCCGTTAGACAGTGTTAGCTGCGGTGGATGCTGGTGCATGTACATACAATGTCCGGTGCCTTCCACTCATGATATATAGTGCATGAAAAATAGACAAGGTATTTGGTGCTGTTGGAGCAGCTGGAAGGAATGTGATGTCTACACGTAGCAGCTGGACTTGTTACAGATAGGTAAATATCTAAGGTGATATGCTTAAAATTCATCATCTTCTTTACATGATTTTCTTTAGTTCAGTGATCATATTGTTTTATTGCGCAACCTGGCATATCACAATTTGTGGTGCTGCTATCATGTCGGGCCTATTGTGCATTACATGTGAACTTAGCCTTCAATCTACTAGTGGCACAGTGAGAGTAATCAAATGGATTTTGACATAGTTTAATTATCTGGTAATGTGATTTTCTCGCTGGATCGTTTGTCACAGGTATGAGGATGATGCAACGAAAGTGACGAATGAAGGGCTTAATGCTGCAGGGCATGCTATTGGGACTGTATGGTGCTGTATTCAGGATAAGAAATGTTCACAACACAAAGGGTGTCATGCTATTAAGCTTGAAGGGATTGTTTAAGTAACTTGAGCACTTTTATCATCAATTGATCTGAATCCCAATCGCATGAAGTTCCAAATTATGAAATTGTACTGAACAACATTTAACTTGTTTAAATATCCCGCACAGAAATGCATCCGAAACTGGTACTTATTTTACAACAGTGGAATGAAGCTAATGTTCAAGCTCTCATATGTAACTTGAAGTGAACATATTATTTTAGGAAGAACTACTATTTTCTGTTCTTACACAAGAAAAAGGACTTAATTAGATGATATCTCTCAGACTATTAAAGACCCGTACACTTTCTGTATGATTGCAGTTGCCATCAGTAAGAAGTCTTGAAGGGCTTATAAGTTTTCAGATCCAGAACAACACCTGCAAAAGAACCCACAGCTGCAGCTACTGAGACAAAAAGGCATGCCAAACTTAGCATCTGAAGTCCGAGCCAACGGTTAGTCCATTTCCCAATCTTCTTCTGAGAAATGTACATTTCTACGGGGAAGTAAACTGTCAACGGCCAAAATCCCATGGCTCCAAGTATCCCCACAACGTCGTTGAAGAAAGGCAAGAGCATTGCTGTGACTGTTGTCAGTACCACGAAGAAAGTCCTCCATACCATTCGGAAGAAGTTGATCTGGTAAACCCCATAAAAAGGGATGGGAATATCATACTCTCCGGTAACAAAATTACTCTTTGACCACTTTTTTGCACTCCATTTTTCCACAAACGCAAATAAGGGCTGGCAATATACCTACAACATATATATATATATATATATATATATATATATATATATATACATATATGGCATTTTTGTATATTAATATTGATCAATTGGTTATATATTCTGTTTGTATAACTACTCGTTTATACCTGATATGCACCTACAAGATGAACAACTATAGCAATGTTAGCAATGTCAAGAAGCCAATACGGGTTGTAGAATCCAAATCCTGTAAGAAGATTGCCAGGAGCCAAATCTCCAAAGGCAGCATAACCCATGCAACCACAAAGCAAGTAGAAAATTGTTGTGACCGTGATACTCATTAGAGTTGCCTTTTTCATGGTCTTATACTCTGCTGGTGGAGATTTTATGGTATCCTATAAATAGAGTAGTTAATAAAGATAGATGGATATATAAAGGGTTTTAATCAAAATAAGTTACTAAGCAAAAATTTAAATAAGGAAAGATGTGTACTTGAATTTCAATAAGGATAATCGAGTAAGAGTATGCGAAGGCAATAGCTCCTAGAGCTTGCATACCCCTCCATAGCTTCTGTGTTTCAGTAACTGTTCCAGCATGTGTTACTGTCCCTATGCTGATCCCAGTTAGGCTTCCTTTGAAACTCCTATTTCCTATTATAATTTGGGTACAATTAAAGTTTATGTCAAGAAGTAAAATAGGACTCTCATTTTTGGACTGATGCATATGTACACATAAAGATGCATTTAAGTTTTTGGTGCATGGTGTATACACTGACAATGTATAAAACTTTTCACTTGTGTCAAATACCTGCAACTTTGCCAATGCCAAGGCCTAGACCAACAAAAGAGTATGTGAAAGACATAACAGCAGCAACTATAGAGAGCCACCATACTTGATCAAAGTCTGGGATCTGAGAAAACAACACTTCTATGATTCCAAATGTTATCATATACCCATTACTCGACATGTGACATGGATCTTTCCCTCCACTTTTATGGAAACAGTTTGATCTCTTTATTGCCCTGCAGTACACAAAATGATGAGAGAGATGCATTATTTTTTTGCTTGAGACTATTTTCGTCCCTCAAAGAATGTCACGGTAACACATTTGTATATATTACCTTTGTCCAGCAAAGAATGTCACATTTTTTTACAAAATATGCATGACTGACTAACACTGGCATACAGCCATAGCATATGTGTCTGTATATGTAGGTGTTCTTTTTCATATTCACATAAAAAAGAACTTACATCATGCTAACTGATGCTGCAATGGTGTACCCGATGGCTACACCAAACAAATTCAAATATTGAATCAGCCCACATACCACCACTCTCCGTCCCCCTGCATGCAGTCAAATTTAGACATGTTGATCAGCACCGTAACCATGTTTTAATGTTAATTATCTTTCCATTCACAAATATAAGAGCAAAATGACATGTAATACTTAAAAGTCAGATGACGGATGTTGTCCGCTACTAATAGTAGCGGATGACGTTGAAAATAGTAATAGTAGCGGACTTGAATTTTTCAATTCTAATCTTGACCTTTGGTTACTATCTTGTTAACAATAGAGATAATTTATGCTCATTTTTGATCCATAGCAAATACATAGCATGATATGGATTATTCCCCATATATATATATATATATATGAGTAATGATTCATAACATATATTTGTTATGGTTCTTATAGAGCATATACCATCAATACCATTGAAAAATAAGAAGGAACGGTCAGGATTACAAACTTTTCAACATCTGCTATTAATAGTAGCGAACACTAAACAGGATAAGACTTTAGATTTATTAATTAGGGTTTAGTGTTTATTAACCTAAACTCACTTAAACAAATGAGTTAATAAACCTTAATTATAAACCCTTGTTAATAAATCTAAACTCTACTTAATAAAACTAAATTATTATTTTAATTAGTGTCCGCTACTAATATTAGCGGATGCATGGTAAGTGTATTAGTAGCGTACTCAATTTTCAATTTCTAATTTTGTTTCTTCTTGTTTTTAATGGCATAGACAGTGTATGTTCATAGAAAATACATTGTATGAATTATTAACATATATATATATATATATATATATATATATATATATATATATATATATATATAAATTAAGTAATGAAAATGAATTACCTAAATTGGCCTTGACAGCATCCATGTAAGTGTAATTTCTTTGTCCAGTGACAGGGTCACCGGACCTATAGCACTCTGATAAAAGATTCGAAGTATAGAAAATGACAAAGGCGAAAAGGATCATAACTGTCGGTCCGGCTACCCAACCGAGCTGCCCTATTGCCCATGCCAAGGACAGCACTCCTGACCCTATCACTGCCGTTATTATGTGCGACGAGGTGGTCCAAAAAGTACCTTAATTTACCACAATAAATAAATAATGAAGTTATTTTTACCTATATATATATATATATATATATATATGGAGTATATAATAATAATAATCAGTAGTATCATGCACCCATCATATTAATTTTGTGCGGCTGTCTCTACTAGTAGGTACGTAATTCCAACAGTATCCTTAATTTATTGTTCAAATTAAAATGAGGGTCACAATTGACTCTTCTTCTTTCATTTATTTTTAAAATATTTTTTTTGTTACATGAGTAGTATCAAGGTTAAAAGGAATTTGTTGTTTAGAAGGACAAGAATATTGAGAAAAATAAATAAATTTAAGTGTGTCTAATTAAGCCAAACGTTCGTTCGTGTGTGTCAAAAACAGTCAAGAAGTTTAATAGGACCTAGAGTAATCTAGCTATTATAAAATGCTGGAATTTGAGGTTATAATAGTAATCTTTCAGCACTACTACTAAAGTAAAGATATAAAATTAGTAATTTGAGTAGTGAAGAAAGACTGAAGCTTTAATTATGATGTTTCTAATTAAGATCGAGTACAAGGGACTTTTGTTTATAGTAGTAGTATCATTGATTGAACTGTGTTTCTTTTAAAAGCGTGTAAGGTGTATGTATTTAATGATTAATGATTAATTAATTACCTGTTCTCTTCAAGCGGCCATCATCATCAAAACACTTGGAATAATTGGCCTGAATGTTCATGGCTTCAGTCTCGCTAGAAACCAGCTTAGGCTGGACTTCCACTTGCAGGTAGTGCTTAATGTCATGTCTTTCTTCAACCTGAATTATATATTAGCAATCAAATTTATACTATAACAAATTAAGAAATTTTAAGTATTGAGTATTAATTCTTACATTGCCAAGTTGGATCCTCGATGGTAGAGTTCGACTTCTTGGCAGCATGACTGTAGCTAGCTAGCACGCACGTTGCCTTGCCGGAAGGAATCAAGGTTATGGAATATCCTCAAAACTAGAGACAAATTAAGAGTAAAGTTTGTGAGGTGATATGATGGAGGAGGCTAGGCTAGGCTAGATAGAAAAGGTGAACATGCACTTTGATTGATAATGGGGAGTGGCCTGGGGTGCTTTATATATATATATATATAGGGGAAGAATTTAGATAAATACTACTACACATCAGGTCAGGGTACGTACGTGGTTGGGTGGGTAATGTTTGACACTACAAGTATTACTATAGCTGAAAATATCCCAAGGGAAATTGGTTACTTCTTCTTTTTCTTCTCAACTTTTTTTCCATCTAGATAGATGTTAATATTATGTTTATAAATTATGGAAAATCTACAAAAGTTTTATGAGTCTCTTCCTTTTGAGTATGGATTTGTCACTCCTTTTGGTAGCATCCGCTATAATTCGAAACTTAATTTAAAAAAAAATTAAAATAAATTTTACCCTCTTACGTTCATAAAAATTGTCTTAATATATATAAAAAATATCTACTCCCTTCTCCCCCTTAATATATGGCGTTTTAGATGATTTCAATTTTCTTTAATTATTTGTCGTTTTTATATATTCTATGAGATCATTAACTACAATCTTTCTAAAATTACCACTCATGAAAAAATGTTACAAATAAGTATGGTAATTATGAGAATTTAAGAGTATTATAGACAATTGATATTATATTTAATGTCATAAAATTATTTTTTAAATTTTTATGCAAATACAGATAAATGCAAAATGTTATAAAGACTAGTTTACCCAACAAACTTATGGGACGGACGAGGGAGCGAGTAAAATACAATGGAACGCATTTGTTGGAGTGTAAATCGTGTAACATGCTGCTGCTATCTTCTGTGCATTTGATAATGATATAGTAGTATTATTTTATACTCCATTAGGTATTTATCTTTTACCGGCCGGTATACTCGTGGAAAACTACTTTAATTTTTTTGTTTGATAGTCGTATACCATATTTCATGTACATCCAAATAAGGAAAGATGGATTATTTCTCTTAGGCAAGCAAAGGGAGTAATAAAATAAGAAAATACCATAGGGGAAATAAGATATATATATTGTAAGACCCCAATTTATTATAAATAAATTAAATTTTTTTCTATTTATTATTTTAAATTAATAAGGGTTAATTTGATATAATACTTTGGTTATGGGTGAAATGTGCAAAGTTTACAAAATAAGCAAGTGGTTATAAAATATTCATTATTATTTAATATTCGTTTGGTGCGTGGAATATTCTTTTTTGTCCTAATCTCCGTGCGACGAATGCCTTGATCATTTATGGGCCCATAACTTGAAAAATTGTTGGATGAAGGAAAAGCGACAAGGATTGAGTTTTATAAATAACAGGCATAAATTATTCACAGATTATAATTTGTTGGATTACCCGGTGGTTAAAATACGATAATATACGTGGTTGCGTAGTAGCACCAGGTATTGCACGCAGTGTTGTTGAATTATTGATTAAATGCGTAAGAAGACAATACTCAATAATTGTTACAAAGAATTCTTCGCTCATTATTTTATTGATTCAATAATTCTTTGCGTTGATATTTATATTATTATTGTTTCAATAATTGTCACTTTGATATATTTTCCATTATCGGATCAATAATTCATATTATTTGAATAATATTATCGAGATAACATTATTGGCAATGTCTAGAAAGTTCTATCTAAGAAGAGGTTTGGTCACCTAATTGCTTGTAAGTAAGGAGAAATCCTTATTGGAAAGCCCTCTATCCCAGAAGCGGCCGGTTACGATCTTGTGATTCCGTAAATATTATTTTTGAATAATTAATTATTGATTATTATGATAAAAAAAATATTCATTTTATGTGGATATAGATGGAGAAAATTTTTTTAATGTGAGAATTGTTGAAAATTAATATTTTATCTTTTTCTGATAAAATAATTCATTTAAATATATTATTTTAATAATATATTAACGGTGATATTTTTACAATGAATGTGAGATATATGAGTATATGAGAAGGAAGAGTATTTTTGTGGCATTAAATGTTTAACACATGTTTTGTGTGTCGGTGGACACAATTCTTGATCGAAAATTGATTATAGACTGTAAAATTGCCCGTTTATGAATTTTGGTCAATTTTTGTTTGGAATTTGGAAAAACTTTCTTCTGTAAAGTTGTAGAGAATTGAAATTCCTATAAAAAGTCGCAAGATTCGAATTTTCTGATAAAAGGGCTATTTATTGTGAATTATTGAAGTTCCGGAGTTCCGAAATAATTGATTTTTAGAAATTTTAATTATTTTATTTAAGAAAACCGTTTTTGTGGTTGTTGGCACATGAGTGGCTGATGTTTTTGACCAAAGAAGGCTGCTAAGGAAGTTAAGAAAGAATATTATTATTTTATTAATTTAGTCTCCTTTATGCGTTCTAACATTTTCTTATAAATAGAGAGGCTAAGTTAGAATTGAAAATCACACCGTAAATAAAGTTTTCTCTTTTCTCTCTATATATTATCGAAGCGTATTCTTGTGAGTATACTTTAAGTGTTCTTTATCTGGTCTGCGAGTTTACATTAGCACTATATCTTAAATTCAACATGTAAATGCGGTTATTTTGAGGTAAAGGATGTTATTTCTTTCATGAATGATATTATTTTTTCAATATCATTATGCCAAAATATTGGTTGAACTTTTTATCAAATTTGGAACTTTTTCATGTCGGGGTTACTATTCATGGGTTACTATTCATGAGTTACTATTCACGAGTACTATTCACGAAGCGTGAAGATATTTTTTGTGAAATTTCTATCTTTTTGTGTCGGGGTTACTATTCACGTATACTACACTATTCACAAATACGGTACTATTCACCTGAAAAAAATGAAATTTTCTCTTTTTCTTTCAGATGTCTTTTATGGTTACTATCTTTGATTGTATCCATGTTTTGATCTTTATTTGTGAATTCTACTTCACACTTGGTTATTATGGTTTATTATTGAATTTGGATAAACCGAAATACGAATCCCTAATATTTGTCCTTCTGTCTTACTGGATTCGTTCTCTAAAATGTTTTTCATCATCCTCAGTCCTTAATGGTGATACTTGATGAATATCTTTGGCCTTAGTGCAAAGATGAATGATTAAACTGATAAATCTCTTTGGCCCGTAGTGTAAAGATGAACAGGTGTTGAGATGAACATAACCAACTGGTGATACAAATGAATATCTTTGGCCTGTAGTGCAAAGATGATTAAAGATGAATATTGATTATTGTTACAGGGATAAAATATTGATGATGGAATTTTAAACCTTAGAAGACAGTAGAATTCTTTCTCTACGCGACTCTTCTAATGGATTGTTGTTTCCGCTGCATTTGTTGATCTAAAACTTGTTGTTTATTATATTTTATCAGACTTTTCTCTGTTGAAGACTAACGATAATTTTTTGTATATTATCTTAGTCATAATATTCTTTACTGGGCTAGTTGAGCTCACCCTTTCCTTTTTGTTCCATTTTCTTCTCAGGAGGTGAGAATATAGCAGGATCGAGTCGGGGTATGGAGTGATGGTTCTAGGAAGATGTTTTAGCAGTCCTCACTATTTCTATAAAATAGTGTTTGAATAATTGTAATGAGGACTTATTTGCGTGTGAATATTGTCTAGAAGACAATATTTGTATTTAAACTCACAGTATGTATTGTCGTATTTCACACGACATTTGTATTATTGAAGTTGTAGTTTGCTTTATGTACCATATATTTGGCGACTCAGAATGAGTGTTGTATACCTATTTTGGGGGCGTCACAGTTGGTATCAGAGCTATAAGTAAAGAGCCCTGAGCCTCTCGCTGGTGACTTTCTGTTGATAGGGGATGCACCGAAGCCAGACTCTCCGTAGGGGACGCCGTTCTGCAGTGGAAAACTGATAGGTACCACTGTGAGGTGCTTTCCACTGATGGGACATTTGTCACAGTTGGTATCAGAGCTTAGGGATATGATCTCTGGCGGAGATCGGGGAATAGAACTAGGAGGGGAGAGACGAGTAAATCCTTCGCTAATGTGTCCTACCTAAGCTTATTTGTTGGTCAGGTCATAATATAGGGATATTATGTGACATGTTAATTTGTTTAATTAACCCTTGTTTTATGACGATTTGAGAATGTCGACCGAGAATATTAACGATTAGGAGTAAATGAGACCGTGGAGACGCCTGCAGACTTCACCAACGAGGAGAATGTGCAACAGTCGGCAATGTTCCTCCCGTGAACAACGCCAATCGAAAGATGATGAACGACGGATGTTTAGAAACTTTTTGCGCTTCATGCAAAAATCGATTTAGGAGACTCGTGTACAAAATACGGTGGAAATGATAAGAATGCCGCGGTTTGTCACTACCAAACAATTCAAAGAGTTGGGACCACCAGATTTCCATGGAAAGCCGGATCCGATCAAGGCGTAAACGTGGGTCAAGCAAATTACCAAGATATTTGATGTCTTGGGATGCACGGAGAAACGAAGGTTCCATTCGCCACCTTTATGTTTAAGTGGTGAAGCAGATTCATTGGTGGGAATCATGTAGTTGCGTCCTGACCAGATGCACTCAACATGTCTTGGGAAAGATTTGAAACTTTTCAATGACAAGTACTTTCCTGAAATTATTCGTCATATGAAAGAGGTAGAGTTTATTAGATCGGGAGCGAAACAACATGACGGTTTCCCGATGTATGAAGCGAAGTTCATGGAGTTGTCGAGTTTGCACCTCATTTGGTGGAGAATGAGGAACGAATGACGTATGTATGTTTTCGAGAGGTCTAAAACCCGAGATTCGTCAATACCTTATATCTCATAAATTTTCTCTCAGATTCGGATGTTGTAAATGAGGGCTCAATTATTAGAGCGAGATAGTGAGTATACTCAACCGAGGACCCAACCGTGGTCTCATCGGTGTGATGCGAATCATCGAACGATGATAACCCGCGAGGAGGAAAGAATACTGGACAAAGCGGTAACCACTCACTGTGTGGTAATCGTGGACATGATAATAGGAGAGGTGAGTCAAGTGGAAATTTTAGAAAGAAGAGATTCAACAACGACGGGAAGACATCGGCAGACTGAAGACCAAAGACCAACAACAAATTCTAGGGAGGAGAACGACCGCCGCTTAGATGTTATAAATGCGGAAGGAGGGTCATATCATTAAACTATCCACAACAATCCAAGGTATGTTACAACCGTGGAAAGGAAGGCCACATCGCCGAGATTGTCTTATAAATGAAACCAAGTTCAATGGGAGTGGTGATTCCAAGTACATCCCGGATAAGTCGAAATCAGTGGTTCTGGAAGAGCGTTTGTCGTGGCCGGCCAAACGTGAGGAACCCAAACGAGATGATCACGGGTAAGCTAATCTTGAATTCTTGCTGCGTTTATACCTTACTGATACTGGGTTTCTACCCATTTTTTTCTCTCCTGCTTGTGCTCAACGTTTAAACTTGACTCCGGAGAGATTAGATTTTGATTTATCTGTTGAAACTCCATTGGGTGAAACCTTCGTTACATCTATAGTTTATAAATCTTACATGATCCAAGTTGGCACTATCACATTACCTGTTGATCTTATCTCTTTAAAGATACTTGCTTTTGATGTGATTTTAGGAATTGATTGGTTAACCACTCATCATGCCAAAATTGATTGTTTTCGTAAGGTTGTTAGTTTTCATATTCCTAACCAACCTGTCATACAAATTCAAACCACTAAAATCAGTCACTGTCATATCAAACCACAAAGCTATTTGTTTATTGAAAAACGAATGTCAAGCTTTCTTAGCCATGTTATGGACTTGAACAATAATACGTCAGATTTGAATGATATTTTTGTTGTTAGTGAATTTCCTGACGTATTTCCTGAAGAATTTCTTGGCCTACTCTAGAGGCGTGATATTGAATTTGTATCGACTTTAAATCCCAAGTTACAAAACCCATTTCTAAAATCTCATATCGAATGGCTCTATTGAACTTCGTGAGTTAAAAACCCAACTATAGAAGTTGATACCCAGCCTCTATCTTATGACTTCCTTTATGGAATGCATCAAAGCCAAACTCTCCGTAGGGGATGCCATATTCGTGCGCAGAAGTAAACCGATAGGTCTTATTGTGATGTCTTATCCAAGATTGGGTTATGAGTCACGATTGAGAACAACCTAAGTCGGTGTCCGAAATACGTAGCTTTCTAGGCTTAGTTGGTTATTATCGAGATTCGTTGAAGGATATTCTCGAATCGCTACTCAGCTTAACTCACCGACTTTTAAGATACAAAATTCATATGGAGCGAGGAATGTGAGAAGAGTTTTCAAGAGCTCAAAAGGAGACTCATTTCGGCACCTGTTCTGGCAATACCATCTGGTTCAGATGGATTTGTTATATCTGATGATGCTTCGTGCAAAGGGTTAGGATGTGTTCTCATGCAACATGGGAAAGTCATAGCCTATGCCTCACGAAAACTCAAAGAATATGAGAGGAATTATCCCACTCATGATCTGGAGTTAGCGTGATGATTCAAGGCTGAAGATATAGAGACACTACTTGTATGGAGAGAAAGTGGAGATTTATACGCACACCATAAAAGCCTCAAATATTTCTTCACCCAAAAGAACTCAATATCGGCAAGAACGACGTTGGCTTGAGTTTGTTGAAAGATTACGATCACACTATTCAATATCATCCTGAAAAGCGAACGTAATAGTGACGCGTTGAGTAGAAGATCATATCGATCTGAGTGAAATATTGTCAACACAAAGGCCCATTTTGTATGACTTGCAAAGGATGGAGGTAGAATTAAAGACTCCAGGGACCCACATAATGATGGCGAATATACGAGTAGAACCGACTTTAATCGATAAAGTTAAAGCTGCTCAAGCTACGGACCTGGGGCTGATACAAATGAAGAAGAAAGTGCAAGAAGGTGCTATTCCAGAAGCAAGAATCGATGAAGAAGGAATACTTCGAGTCAACTCTAGACTTTGCGTTCCTAACGATTCTGACTTGAAGCATAGAATCATGATGGAGGCACACAACACCCCGTTTGCAATCCATCTTGGGAGTACCAAAATGTATCATGATATTCGACATACATTTTGGTGGAACAATATGAAGAGAGAGATCGCGGAGTTTATCTCGAGGTGTTTAACTTGTCAACGAGTAAAGGCGGAGCATCAAGTGCCAAAGGGTCCATTGCAACCACTTGAGATTCCGGAATGGAAGTGGGAACACATTACAATGAATTTCGTTACAAGTCTTCCCAAAGTTTCTCAAGGCATAGATGCGATTTGGGTTATTGTTGATAGATTAACCAAGTCTGCTCATTCCTTACCTATACGAGAAACTTATTCCCTTGAACGCCTTTGCTTGCTCAGATGTACGTGAATGAGATTGTGCGATTGCATGGCATGCCAAGATCCATAGTTTTGGATCGTGACCCAAGATTCACTTCAAGATTTTGGGTTAGCTACGAAAGCTATGGGCGCAGTTCTGATTGATTCGGCCAAAGATACCATCCTCAAACGGACGGACAATCGAGAGGACTATTCAAACCCTTGAAGATCTATTAAGACTCTGTGTTCTAGATTTCAAAGGAAGTTGGGATAAGTACTTGCCACTGGTGGAATTCTCTTACAACAACAGTTATCAAGCAAGTATAGGCATGGATCCATATGAGGCATTGTATGGACGAAAATGTCGTTCTCCAGTATGCTGAGACGAGGTGGGAGAAGCAACATTGTTGGGACCAGAATTAGTACGCATGACTACAGAAAAGATCCAAATGATTCGACAACGTATTCAAACTTCACAAGATCGACAAAAGAGTTATGCTGATCTTCATAGAAAGGACGTGGAGTTTAATATTGGAGATCATGTATTGTTACGTATTGCTCCATGGAAAGGAGTTACAAGATTTGGGAAAAGAGGAAAGCTCAATCCAAGGTTTGTTGGTCCATTTGAGATTCTTGACCGAATAGGAAACGTAGCCTATAGACTCGCGTTACCTCCAAGTATGTCTCGTGTTCACAATGTATTCCATATATCTATGCTTCGTAAATATGTGAAAGACCCGAACCACATTATTACGTTAGAACCAGACGAGATAGCTGAAGATTTAACATACGAGGAGATACCTGTTGAGATTTTGGATAGGAAAGAGCATGTCTTACGCACGAAGGTTATACCACAAGTTAAGGTTTTGTGGAGAAACCATGCAATTGAGGAAATGACATGGAAGTTGGAATCGAAAATGAAAGCGAGGTACCCTCACCTGTTCGAAACACCAGGTACGTATGTCAATTTCGAGGACGAAATTTTATAAAGAGGGGAGGTTGTAAGACCCCAACTTATTATAAATAAATTAAATTTTCCTCTATTCATTATTCTAAATTAATAAGGATTAATTTGATATAATGCTTTGGTTATGGGTGAAATGTGCAAAGTTTACAAAATAAGCAAGT
Organism: Panax ginseng; assembly: GCA_020205605.1. Classification (NCBI taxonomy): domain Eukaryota; kingdom Viridiplantae; phylum Streptophyta; class Magnoliopsida; order Apiales; family Araliaceae; genus Panax; species Panax ginseng. The sequence goes on from CM035134.1 coordinate 151,013,144, forward strand.
GATTATAAAATATTCATTATTGTCGGGGAATATTCGTTTGGTCATGGAATATTCTTTTTGTCTGGAATCTCCGTACGACGGCGCAGTCATTTGTGAGCCCCATAACGAAAAATGGTTGGATGAAGGAAAACGACAAGGATTGAATTTTATAAATAACGGCATAAATTGTTACCGTTAACACTGTTGGATTACCTGGTGGTTAAAATACAGTAATATGCGTGGTTGCATAGTAGCACACGGTATTGCACAGTGTTGTTGAATTATTGATTCGTACGTAAGAAGACAATACTCAATAATTGTTACAGTAATTACTGTTCATTATTTTATTGATTCAATAATTGTTGCGTTGATATTTATATTATTATTGTTTCAATAATTGTCATTTGCCGCAGTATTTTCATTATCGATCAATAATTCATATTATTTGAATAATATTATCGAGATAACATTATTGGCAATGTCTAGAAAGTTCTATCTAAGAAGAGGTTTGGTCACCTAATCAATTGCTTGTGAGTGGAGAAATCCTTATTGGAAAGCCCTCTATCCCGAAACTACCGGTTGTCGATCTTGTGTGATTACGTAATATTATTTTTTGAATAATTAATTATTGATTATTATGATAAAGAAAATATTCATTTTATGTGGATATAGATGGAGAAAATTTTTTAATGTGACAATTGTTAAAAATTAATATTTTATCTTTTCTCGATAAAATAATTCATTTAAATATATTATTTTAATAATATATTAATTGTGATATTTTTACAATGAATGTGGGATATATGAGTATATGAGAAGGAAGAGTATTTTTGTGGCATTAAATGTTTAACACATGTTTTGTGTGTCGGTGGACACAATTCTTGACCGAAAATTGATTATAGACTGTAAAATCGCCCGTTTATGAATTTTGGTCCATTTTTGTTTGGAATTTGGAAAAACTTTCTTACAGTAAAGTTGTAGAGAATTGAAATTCCTATAAAAAGTCGCAAGATTCAATTTTCGATAAAGGGCTATTTATTGTGAATTATTGAAGTTCCTGAGTTCAAATAATTGATTTTAGAAATTTTAATTATTTTATTTAAGAAAAACGTTTTTGTGGTTGTTGGCACATGGGTGGTGATGTTTTGACCAAAGAAGGCTGCTAAGGAAGTTAAGAAAGAATATTATTATTTTATTAATTTAGTCTCCTTTTTGAAGCGTTCTAACATTTTCTTATAAATAGAGGGCTTGTTAGAATTGAAAATCACACCGAAAACAAAGTTTTCTCTCTTTCTCTCTATATTATCGGCGTATTCTTGTGAGTATACTTTAAGTGTTTCTATACTGGTGCGAGTTTACATTAGCACTATATCTAGATATTCGATCGAGAAGACTTATTTTTTGAGGTAAAGGATGTTATTTCTTTCATGAATGATATTATTTTCTTCAATATCATTATGCCAAAATATTGGTTGAACTTTTTATCAAATTTGAAACTTTTTCATGTCGGGGTTACTTATTCATGGGTTCTTATTCACGAGTTCTTATTCACGAAGCGTGAAGATATTTTTTGTGAAATTTCTATCTTTTTGTGTGGGATTCTTATTCACGATACGATACTATTCACGATACCAAGACTATTCACAAATCTGATTATATTCATTCAAAAAATGAAATTTTCTCTTTTCTTTCAGATGTCTTTTATGGTTACTATCTTTGATTGTATCCATGTTTTGATCTTTATTTATGAATTCTACTTCACACTTGGTTATTATGGGAGTATTATTGAATTTGGATAAACCGAAATACGAATCCCTAATATTTGTCATTCGTCTCTTCTTTGGATTCGTTCTCTAAAATGTTTTTCATCATCCTCGATCCTTAATGGTGATATTTGATGAATATCTTTGGCTGCAGTCAGCAAAGATGAATGATTAAATCGATGAATCTCTTTGGCCCGTAGTGCAGAGATGAACAGTGTTGAGATGAACATGACCACCAACCGTGATATAAATGAATATCTTTGGCCCATAGTGCAAAGATGATTAAAGATGAATATTGATTATTATTACAGGGATAAATATTGATGATGGACTTTTAAACCTTAGAAGACGGTTAGAATTCTTTCTCTACGTGACTCTTCTAATGGATTCTTTATTTTATTTGCGTTTGTTGATCTAAAACTTGTTGTCTATTATATTTTATCAGACTTTTCCCTGTTGAAGACTAACGATAATTTGTTGTATATTATCTTAGTCATAATATTCTTTACTGGACTAGTTGAGCTCACCCTTTCCTTTTTGTTCCATTTTCTTCTCAGGAGGTGAGAACATAGTAGGATCGAGTCGGGGTATGGAGTGATGGTTCTAGGAAGATGTTTTAGCAGTCCTCACTATTTCTATAAAATAGTGTTTGAATAATTGTAATGAGAACTTATTTGCGTGTGGATATTGTCTAGAAGACAATATTTGTATTTAAACTCATTAAGATGTATTGTCGTATTTCACACGACATTTGTATTATCAAGTTGTAGTTTGCTTTATATGTACTATGTATTTGATTTACTCGTAATGTGTGTTGTATACCTATTTTGGGGGCGTCACATATACAAGTAATTAAACGATATTTTTTTACATTATATTATATTCTATAATTATTTTAATTTTGGTGTACTTATATATATACAAAAAATAAATGATATGTTGTAAATAGAACTTCTTTTGTAACAAGGTAATACAAATTTAATATTTTAACCTACTTCCAAAGAAGTCGGACTGAATCATTGGATAGTATAACGTTGGAATGTATTCATCCCGAGAAATCTATAGTTTAATTTTGTTCTAGAATTAATTCGGTCCTCTTGTGGGATGGTTAAGGCTTCTATTTCCTTCCATCTCTTTAAACAAGTGGAGTTTCCACTATTTGTGAGGCATGGCCCAATGTAAAACCCTACCCAAGTTTATGGCTAATTTAAACATATACACATACAAACTTATCTTCTTGATGATGTTATTCTTTTTCCATTTGAGGCCATGGGTGTTTTGGTAAAGTGACGCATCTCCTGTATAAGCAAGCTTGTTATTGCTTCATATGGAAAGTGGACTCTCCTCCTCTTGAAGTGCTTCAGTTTGAGGTGACATCTCCTACCTCCACGCCCACCCACCCACCCTCTCCCCCTGCCCCCACCCCCACGACACACGCCCAACAAATATAATGCTTGATGACTCTCCTACCACAATCAACAGCACCAATTACAGTTCTATAAGAACCTAATTATATATTAGTAGTCCCTAACTGAGAGCACAGGTGAGTCAACTTGTAGTTACATAGTAAGAAGGTCTTTATGGAGTAGTATATATATGTTTTCGTTCGGCTACAATCCCAATCCATTGGCGTGGAGTTGGATTAATTTATACTTCTTTTTATGACATTTACTGCATGCATGCATGCGCGCATTTCTGCTGGCTTAATTACAAAACAGACGTTGGATGACTAAAATACCAAATGTGATTATAACTTAGTTTTTTTATTTAATAAATGTAACTTTTCTTGTTACAAAAATTTTAAAACTTTACATATGATAAATAACGCGACACTTTTATAGAATTCAAATATCACGATGATAAGCAAGCTTGATATTGCTTTATATGGGGTGAAGTGTTTTCTCATGATATATATATATATATATATATATATATATATATATATATATATATATATATATATATATATAAAATATGGTAGAATATACATATATCTTTACAATTATTTAATTATGCATGTTTCTCATCAGTTCAGATTATATGAATCAGTAAGAATAATAATATGTAAGGAAGAAATGGAAAATTTAATAGTTTTAAATCGAACTCTTCTAGTTCCAGATTGCTACTGCTTAAATGATATGAGATCTAAAAGTCATGCTATGAAGAACATAAATAAATTGTAGTACTTGACCGTTTTATATAATACTCAAAGTCCGTAGTTTAGATTGTTTAGTTCTGCAGATTGATAATTAATGGTTCTGCAAAACGGCGTTGTTTGGATTATCATTAATGCACTTAGTATCCCCAGTATTAAATTACGGATAGTCCACTTAAAACACGTCATCTTCAAGGGGGTCATATCTACCGTTCGCAGTATTAAACTGCGAATTGACAGGAAATATTCTGGATATCATCCAATCCGCAATATTATATGCGAACACTTACGTATTAAACTGTGAATTAGAGATTCTCCTTACCATTTGATCCGCGTATAGACGGCTGAAATTTGTTGTACTATGAATCAATTTCCATATATATATATATATATATATATATATATATATATATATATATATATATAATATGAATGAGTATTAATTTCTTGAATATAATAATTGGTTCCGGGAACTGAAACACATAACCTAATTAATAATCCTTAGTTGACTCCTTGGGTTCCTTTATCCTTTCTAGATATGTCACCTTCAGTAATATAAAGAATTGTACTATCCAAATATGTATGATTACTCAAATATGCACCATTTATCTATTGCCCCACCATGCATATGATGCGCCCATGTACTCGATCTCTATTCCTTTTTTCTTTTTTTCTTTTAACAAATATTGAAAAAAATATAAGATTCATTCATTCAAATAGATATTCAAATTACATATATCCTAGGTAATAGCTCATATAATGTATGGGTTAGTTTGAATAACAAATTGTATAATTTGTTAAAATTGTAATGAGAATTTATTTTTTATAATAAGTTATTTCCATATAAACTTTTTAATATATTTTTGCATGATATATCACTTGCATTTGTAAATATATTCTGTTATTAAATATATTGAACAAGGATACTGATTCATCACCAAAATCTTCCCAACCCTACAATTTCATCCAAAAACAAAAATTCAAACTAAACCGTGGGTACAACTATAAATATGTATAAACTTCACTTTTAACAAATTGATCGATTTCCACTTAATTAACAAAATTCAATCACACGACATACCAAATAGTAAAACTTGGATCAAATCGATCTACAACACAAACATGTATATATATATATTCATGGATCAAGTAGAGGAGAGAGAAAAATGAGAATGAATTGGATTGAGTCTTTTTAGCTACAGTAACTACTTTTTCTGGTCGGCTATATAATGGAACTTGTGTTTCTAGTATTTATTTTTTGAGCTTCGGTGGAGGGATTGCTCGGGAACTGAAGGGGAATCACAAAAAATAGAGAATTGGGTTCACGAATTTACCACTTCATGGGTCCATTTTTTCTTTTTAGTATGGAATATCTTTAATTTGTTTCCCTGTTGGGACCTTGAAAAGCAATGCATGAAATTAAATTAGTGTCGTGTATATCTTATCCTCAATATTATACCACCAGAGAGTACTTAAATCAAAAAAAAAAAACTAAATAATTATGTTCATGCACATTATTGAACTAATGATCTCTCCTCCAAATTAGCTCTTTTAATTTACTAGTAATAATTAGCTTATTTTAATTTTTCTATCAATGATAGGATTAATTTGAACAATTAATAACTGTTTTTACTTTAAGGGAGGAATCCCGCTCGTGGATTAGAAATTAAATTTGAGTTGCTCCGTGTGGAGAATAACATGGATACACATCATCTGCAAGTAATCGATCTCTAGCTAGTTAATTTCCATGCTAGCTTAGCTACTATAGGGTAGACCTGATAAAATATGGTTATGAGTTGGTTTTAGTTTTCAAAATATGGTTATGGTTCCATTTAAGAATTAAAATCATATTATCTATTTTTAATATGGGTTGTGCGGGTTGGAACTATATGGTTATGGTTCAAAATCATATTAACAATATTAACCATTTTAAGATGTTTTGACTTTTAAACACAACTTTTGAAAAATAAAATTGTGACCGTCACAATTAAATTAATTAAGTAATAATATGAAATAAAAAATATTAATATAAATAATAAAATGCTAAAAAACTATACTAATAAAATTTTAAATTGAAATTATTAATACCCTTCCATATTTAAATAATTTTTCAAAATTATTATTAACCTGCTAATAGAAAGGTTGGAATCCAAAATATACCATAGTATAATTCTATGAATGTCGTTTAAATATTAAAATATATTTATAATTCTTTTATAATTAGAATACTAGAATTTACATAAACTGACACATACAGAACAATATTAAACAAATTAAACACTTAATTTGTTTATGAATGTATGTTGTGCTCAAGTGGAAGTGAAAGTAATTGTTATGTATATGAAACAAATTAAACACTTTTAACAAATTAAACATCTTCAGGTGTCATAGTAAAGGAAATTCTAATATATATATATATATATATATATATATATATATATATATATATATATATATATATATATACTCCTCCATCTCTTTTTAAATATGGTTTTAAAGAAGTATTTTTATTTCTTAATATTTGTTATTTAAAAAATTAATTAATCATTAAATTAATTAATTTTTAATATTACTCTAAATATTAATATAAATTTAATTTTTTAATATTTTTTATTCAATAAATAATATTCTCGTTTTTTAATATAAAATTAATATTATTATATTTAATATTATATAATTATTTTTTTAATATTTATGCACAACTTTTTAAAATAATAACATATACGAATGTATTTATTTACAAATGGTCCAATTAGTTGTTAAAAACTCAAAAGGGCTTTCTTCAAATGGTAAAAATGGCGGTCTACGCCAATTGTAGTAGTACCAAAAAAGGTCAGTGCGTTCCTAGTTTCCTACATTTTAACGTCTGGTACAGCAGGGATATTAAATTAAAAGAAAAGTAATGACTGACTCTGTAATGACGAACTTATCCTTTTTCAGAACTGATATTAATTTCAAGAATGAAATATGAGTTAAAAAATAGTTAACCGATTAATTAATTATATTTATTTTAAAAAATATAGATTCAAATTTTAACTAATCTGAATAAATAAAAAGGTTCTTTACATAAGTATACAACTAATATAAAGAAATTATAACAATAGTACACCAACCAATTAATTGTATTAACAGTGAAACACTGTATAATAATATCAACAAAAGTGCAATACACGTCAGAACATCCAAACCAACAAAAAAAGAAAACCCTTAATTTAAGGAGAAAACTACTCCACTAATACTGGCAGTTACCAACTAACCCAAATACTCAATAATCACGACGCCAATTTAAGAGTCCGACGAAGAACAACAACGAAACTTCATAGATCATTGTAATCTGTAACAAAGGAGCAATCGAGAAGAAACATAATTAGGTATAGAGAAGTTACCGAAAGCGTCACCAACAAGAAGCAAAAACAGAGCATCCGAACACAACATCCAAATAAGCGATCAAAAGATTTTCGGAACAGAAGCAAAAAAAAAAATTCAGACATCAAACCGAAACTGCAACGAAACTACAAAGGTACGAAGAATTATTCTATATACTGAAACAACGATAATTTGCAGATTCAACACACTTTAGTTACGTTTTCAAAACAAAATTAAAGTTTGGGGACATTCATATAATGGATTGGTTACCATGATTTAAGTGTAAATTTTTTTTGCAATTCTTCTTTACAAAAGCATAACTTTTAAAAATTTAATAAAAGGACTGAAAACATGTATTTCCACAAACATTGATACTAGTAATATTTTGGAAACTATTTAATGTTGATTTGGCAACCAATAAAGGAGAAGTATTAATTTCAGTTACGAAAGGGAATTGTAGAGCACATTCATGGCTTGAAGAATTCATATAAAATATTGGATACATTCATATATATGTTTGATTACTTTCAATGAATGCATAATTCAATACAATTTAGATTAGATTTTAAATGTTCATTCTTTACAAAATTATAGTTTGAAGACATTAATATAAAGGTTTGGAAACCTTGATTTAAATGTACAATATTTAGCAATTCACCTTTACAAAATCATACCTTTTAAAAATTCAATAAAAGGGTTGAAAACAAATTTTTCCAAAAACATTGATACTAATAATATATATTTTGGTAACTATATAAGGTTGATTTGGAAACCAATAGAGTAGTAGTATACAACTAATAAAAATTGATGATTTGGCAACCAATAAAGGAGTAAAATTAATTTCAGTTATGAAAGGAAAATGTAATTCACATTCATAGCTTGAGGAAAGCATATAATATATTGGCAACATGCATATATAGGTTTGGTTACTTTTAATGAATGCATAGGACAATATAAATTAGATTCGAATTTAAATGTTCAAATTTACTATTTATCCTGCATAAAAACATAATTTGTGTTTTGTTTAGAGATTGAATGAAAACAGACTGTTACAAATGCATAGATACTCAAAATGTCTATTTTGATTACTAAAAATTGTTGATTCGATTACCTGCAAAATAATAATAAATTTTTTTAATTTAAACATTCATAATCTGTCAACATTCAAAAAATATTTTGGTTACATTCGACTATCTAAGCATTTTTAAATTTGACAATGCAAACAATGTCGTGAAAATTTATTATTACTAAAAAAGTGACAATTTGATTACTATATGATGTTCATATACTGACTATTTACATAATTGTAATAATTTTACTGTTTCAATTGCCATAACATAGATATGATTCTGGTTGTAATTTACTTCAACGGTACGTGGAGTGACAGTAACCAATATCAAAATTTCAAAGTTATTGGCCTACTAGTCCCTTCCACTAGTTCATTCTCAGAAATGTACAACTTGATATGCAATGCATTAAGCCTAGAATGCTACAAAATAGAGTTGTCAATCAAATTTCATATTAGCAGCAACATCCCTCCAATCAAGGTAACAAATGAATCAACTTTCAAATTCTATATGGAAATCAGTAGAAACTCAGGTGAACATGGCAAGTATCCACTGATTATAGATTCTGAATACCACATTGGAGGAACTACAGTCTTACAAAATGTGATAATTGAAGAAGAAAATATAATGCAAGATGAAACGCCGATGAGATTGGCACAAAGGAATTATGATGTTGAAATGTTGGCTACACAAGAAGAACAAATTGAATCACATTTTGTTGAGCATCTGGCCATTGAAGCTATTGAGAAAGAACAAGACAGACAAGACAAGGTAGAAAGAACAAGTGATGAGGTCATATCAAATCCGAATAAGTTTGAAGTCAAAATTCATCACACTTACAAAGACAAAAGAATCTTAACACAAGCGATAAGGCTACATCCAATCAGGAAAAACAGACAACACAAGGTAGCAAGAACAAGTGGACGAGACTTTGTTCTGGTATGCATCGACAATGAAAATTGCAAATGGAAACTAAGAGCATCAAAATTTCGGCAAACAAATATGTTCAAGGTGAAAGAATTCAATGATTTACACACTTGTTCATCCAACATACTGCTTGGAGATCATAGACAAGCAAATAGTCAAATGGTTAGTGAATGCATAATGCATAGAGTAACTAACTTTAAGAAAATTTACACACCAAACGATATTGTGGAAGATATGATGACGGAGTATAATGTGTCCATTTCCTACCATAAAGCATGGAGAGCGAAAGAAAAAGCAATGAAAAAAGTAAGAGGGAATCCACACGACTACACCTTGATTCCTTCATGGTTGCACATGCTGAAAAAAATAAATTCAGGTATCAATTATAAAATGTTCATTTACATTTTAAATATCTCAGTTACTCAAATTAAATGATTTGGTTACCTAATAATTAAAGTTTGGCTACTAACTGTAATAATAAAATATACGTAAAAAATCATTTTTTCATGCGGCTAGTATATAAATGAAATGTAACTAATTAAAAAGCATTTTGGAAACAATCTGAACACTATAAAAAAATATTAAATGCACATTATTTGGATACAAGAAATACTACACTTAGTGCAACCTTAACTACAAATATGGACAATATATATTATATATATTTACATTAACCAAACTGAAAATTCATTTCAGGGTCCATCACATCCTTGCAGTTGGAAAATAATGGTCGATTCAAATATCTCTTCTTTGCAATAGGAGCATCCATTGAAGCATGGCACCATTGTTTCCCCATCATTGTAATTGATGGCACCTTCATACAATCAGCCTACGGGGGTACACTTCTCATAGCAAGCACACAAGATGCAAACAGAAACATTATACCCATTGCTTTTTGGAGTGATAGAAAGTGAAAATTGTGACGCCCCCAAAATAGGTCCATTCCATCCAACCCATTCTGAGTCGCCAAATACATGGTACAGAAACAACTACAACTTCATTAGTACAATTCTCGTGCAAAATACGACAACACATAAACTGTGAGTTTAAATACAAATATTGTCTTCTAGGCAATATTCACACTCAAATAAGTCCTCATTACAATTATTGATACACTATTTTACAAAATAGTGAGGACTACTAAAACAACTGTCTTGAACCATCACTCCACACCCCGACTAGTTCCCGCTATATTCTCGCCTCTCTAGAAGAAAAATGGAACAAAAAGAAAAAGGTGAGCTCAACTAGCCCAAAGAAGAATATTATGACTAAGATAATATACAACAAATTATCCTTAGTCTTCAACAGAAAAAAAATCTAATAGAATAAAATAGACAACAAGTTTTAGATCAACAACTACAGCGGAAACAATAATTCATTAGAAGAGTTAAGTAGAGAATGAAATCTACTATCATCTATGAATTTAAAAGTCCATCATCGATATTTTATCCCTGTAACATCAATCAATATACATCATAAATCAAATATTCATCTTTGCACTACAGCCAAAGATATTCACCAAAGAATTCATGTTTCATCTAAACACTGCTCATCTTTGCACTACGGCCAAAGATATTCATCATAAAATCATTCATCTTTACACTACGGCCAAAGATATTCAAGAATATCATCATTTAGACTCGAGGATGATGAAAAATATTTTAAAGAAAACGAATCCAAAGGAAACAAAAAGAATAAATATTAAGGATTCGTACTTTAAACAATCCAAGTTCAAAAATAATTCATAAATAATCGTAGTGGAGTAAAATTCAAGAATGAAGATCAAAACATAGATCCAATCAAATATAGGAATCATAATGCATAATCTTGGACACGTAAAAGAAAATTTAATTTTTTTTGTGAATAGTATCATATTCGTGAATAAAGGTCATATATACGTGAATAAAGTCGATACGTGAATAAGTAACTCAGACTCTAAAAATAGAAATTTCACAAAAAATATCATCATGCTTCGTGAATAGTACTTTCGTGAATAAGAACTCGTGAATAAGAACTCGTGAATAAACTAACTCAATGAATAAGTAATCCCGAACGAAAAAAAGTTCCAAATTTGATAAAAATTCCAACCAATATTTCTAAGATAATGATATTGAAGAAATAATATCATTTTTGAAAAAAATAACACCCTTACCTCAAAAGGATAAGATTTCCGATTAGAATACTAGATATAGTCTTTGAAAGAACTTGCAACCGTGAGTAGCAATACTCAAAGTACTAAAATACTCACAAAAATACGCTCGATATATCGAGAGAAAAAGAGATAAAACTTTAGTTTCTGGTGTGATTTTCAATTCTAACCTAAGCACCCTATTTATAGAAAAATGCTTAGAACACCAAAGTAGAAAATTTAATAAAATATTAATATATATTATAAATTTCCTTAGCCCAACTTTGAAGATCTGAATTTAGATCATTTATAACACATGTGAGCCCACTAATTACACAAAAACGTTTTTCTCAAAATAATTAACTAAAACTCCCAAAAATAAATTATTTCGGAACTTCGAAACTTCAATAATTCATAAAAAATAGCCCTTTTGTCAGAAAATTCGAATCTCGTGTCTTTTTATAGGAAATTCAATTCTCTACAACTTTGCAGAAAAAAGTTTTTCCAAATTCCAAACAGAAATTGACCGAAATCCACATACGGATGATTTTACAGGCTATAATCAAATTTCAGTCAAGAAATGAGGTCCACCGACACACAAAACATGTGTTAAACAACTTTTGCAACAAAAATACTCTTCCTCCTCATATACTCATATATCCCACATTCATTGTAAAAATATTATCATTATTATATTATATAATAAAATATTATTTTATTAGAAAAGATAAAATATCAATTTTTTTAACAATTGTCACTTTTAAAAATTTTCTCCATCTATATCCACATAAAATTAATATTTTCCTCATCATATAAATTAATAATTAATTATTCACAAATAATATTACAGAATCACAATATCGGGCAACCGTGCCGCTCCTTGTGAAAGAGGGGCTTTCCAATAAGAATTTCTCCTCATCGACGCCAAGCAATTAGGTGACCAAACCTCTCTTTAGATGTAACTTTCTAGACATTGCCAATAATGTTTTCTAATAATATTATTCAGATAATATGAATTATTGCTTCGATAATGGAAAATACCGTAGTAGTGATAATTATTGAAAACAACAGAATATAAAAATCAACGCAAAGAATTATTGAATCAATAAAATAAAATATCGAATAAAGAATTACCGTAATAATTATCGAAGTAGTGCCTTCACGTAAGAATCGATAATTGGTGCAATACCGTGCTATCTTGCAGCAACAACGCCAGACATCGTGTTTTAACCACCGGTATTCCAATAAAGATTAATTCAGAATAACTACGCCAATTATTTATAAATAACTTATACTTTTCGCTTTCTTCATCCAATCGCTTTCACATGGGCCCACACAAAGGTCGCTTGCATTTATTAAATATTCCCCGACAGTAAGAATATTCCACGACCAAACGAATATTCTCTGAAAATAATGAATATTTTATAACCACTTGTTTATTTAAAAATATTTGCGCATTTCACCCATAACTAACCACATTAATCAAATCAACCCTTACTATTTTAAAATAATAAATAAAAGAAATTCCATTTTTATTTTAAAAAAAATTCGGGGTCTTACAACCTCCCCTCCTTATAAAATTTCGTCCTCGAAATTGACGTACGTACCTGATGTTTCGAAAAGATGAGGATACCTCGCTTTCATTTCCGTTTCCAACTCCCAGGTCATTTCTTCAATAGTATGGTTCCTCCAAAAAACTTTTACTTGTGGTATGACCTTTGTGCGTAGGACATGCTCCTTCCTATCAAAAATCTTGACAGGTACCTCCTCGTACGTTAAATCTTCGGCTATCTCGTCCAGTTCTAACTCAATGACGTGGTTCGAGTCGTCCACATAATTTCGTAACTTCGATACGTGAAAAACGTTATGAACACGTGTCATACTTGGTGGTAAAACGAGTCTATAGGCCACAGTTCCTACTCGATCAAGGATTTCAAATGGACTAATAAATCGAAGGTTTGAGCTTTCCTCACATCGCCGATTCTCGCTTTTGGAATAACAACTTCTTGCACCTCCTTCTTCATATTCATCACTCCGTGTGTGTAGCTTGAATCGGTTTTAACTTTATCGATTAAAATCGATTCTACTCAGATATCATCACGTGGGTCCCTAGAGTCTTTAACTCTATCTCTATCATTTATAAGTTATACTGAAATGGGTCTTTGACAATATCGCACTCAGATCAGTGATACGATCTTCTACTCAAACACGCCACCGTCACGCTTCGCTTTTCGAGATGGTATGGTCGTAACATGTGCCAAAATGAGTCTCCTCTCGAGTTCTTCAAGCCTTCCCACATTCCTTGCTCCATTTGAATTTTGTATCTCTACGAGTCACCAAGCGTTAATGGAATAGCGATACGAGAATATCCTTCAACGAATCTCCGATAATAACCAACTAAGCCTAGAAAGCTACGTATTTCGATTACCGACTTAGGTTGCTCTCAACTGTGACTCATATCCCAACCTTGGATAGCACGTCACAATGACACCTATAAGTTTACCACCGCACGAATATGACGTCCCCTACAGAGAGTTTGGTTTTAGTGCATTTCACAAAGGAAGTCACCAGATAGAGGCTCGGGTACCAAATTCTATAGTTGAATTTTTAACTCCTAAAGTTCAATAGGAGCCATTCGATATGAGATTTTATAAATGGGTTTTGTATCGGGTTCAAAGTCGATACAAAATTCAATATCACACTTTGGGAGTAAGCCAAGAAATTCTTCAAGAAATACGTTAGGAAATTTACTAACAATAGAAATATCATTCAAATCTGACATATTTTTGTTCAAGTCCATAACATGGGCTAAGAAAACTTGACATCCGTTTTTCAATAAACGAATGACTTATGGCTTGATATGAAAGAGTTTGACTTCAATGGTTTGGTTGCTTAAATTCGAATAACAGGTTGCTTAGGAATATGAAAACTAACAACCTTACAAAAGCAATCAATTTTAGCATGATGAGTGGTTGACCAATCAATCCCTAAGGTCACATCAAATGCAAGAATTTTAAAGAAATAAGGTCAACAGTAATGTGATGGTGCCAACTTGGATCAAATAAGATTTATAAATAATGGATGTAACGAAAGTTTCTCCTAACTGAGTTTCAACAAATAAGTCAAAGTCTAATTTTCTCCGAGTCAAGTTTAAACGCTTGAGTATAAGCAGGAGAGATAAATGAATGGGTAGAACCCCATCTTCAATAAGGTATAACTTCGCAAAAATTTATAATTAACTAACCTGCGTAAAATTCATTCGGTTACTCGCTTTTGAGAAGTCACAAAAAAACGCCTTTCCAAGAACCAATGACTTTGACTTTTCTCGGATAGCCTTTTGAGTCACCATCCTCACCGGATCTGGTTTCGCTCTACTGTGATAATCTCGAAAGCGATACGACCTTCTTTTCCACAATTATAACATACCTTGGAAGGTTGTGAATAGCTTGGACTTATGTGTCCTCTTCTCCGCATCTCAGTAGTGTAGATCTAACCTGGCGATCTTTCTCCTCCTCTAAAATTCGCTTCTTTGGTGTTGTTGCAGCCGACGCCTTCCCGCCATTGTTAAATCTTCTTTTTTGAAATTTCCACTTGAGTTATTTCTTTTATTACTTGGCTATGATTACCACCAAAGTGGTTACCATTTTGGCATGATAATTTCTCCACGATGGTTATCATTGTTCAATGACCGCCGCCACCAGATAATTATCATCGAAGTTATTGGTCATTATTCTTCAACAGTCGACTCATTATCGCGCCCAATAATCGAGCCCTATTCACAACATCCGAATATAAACAAAGTTTGAGAGAAATGAGGTATTGACGATTTTGGGTTTCAAACCTCGCAAAAAACATTCGCGTCATTCTCTCTCATTATCAACCAAATGGGATGTAAATCGGGACAACTCTAAACTTAGCTTCAGATCGCGACATCGCTCATATTGTTTTGCTCCAAATTGATGAACTCTACCTCCTTCATGTGACGAATACTTTCGAAAGTACTTGTCGTTGAACAATTCTTGGAACTTCTCCCAAGACATCTTCAAAGCAGGGTAGTCGAGTACGCTTTACTTGATTCCCACCAATAATCTGCCTCTCCTCATAACATAAAAGTGGCGAAATGAACCTTTTGCTCCTCCGAGCATCCCAAGACATCAAATATCTTAGTGATATGCTTTATCCACGCCTCTCGCGTAAGTGGTTCGCTTTCCCAAAAACTCAAGGCCCTAACTCCTCGAATCGCTTAATGGTGACCATCCGTGAGTTGCCAAAGTGTTTCCACCTGCATTTTGAACAATAGTCTTTCTCGCTTGGTTTTGCAGAATTCTAGAAAGTTCCTAAACATACCATCGCTCATCATCTCGCTCAAAGGGTGTTGTTCACAAGAGGAACATTGCCACCACTGTTGACGTTTCTCCTCGTTGGTGAGCAAAGGTGTCTCCACGATCTCATTTACTCCACTGTTAACATTCTCAATCGATATTTTTAAATATCGCTTATAAAACAAGGGTTAATTAAACAAATTAACAAATCACATAATATCCCTATATTACGACCGACCAACAAATAAGCTTAGTAGGACACACTAAATAAAGATTTACTCTGCCTCTCCCTCCTAGTTCTATTCCCCGAAATCCGCTAGAGATCATATCCCTAAGCTCTGATACCAACTGTGGCTCCCCTAAAATAGATCCATTCCATCCAACTCATTCTGAGTCGCCAAATACATGGTACAGAAATAACTACAACTTCATTAGTACAATTGTCGTGTAAAATACGACAACACAAAAACTGTGAGTTTAAATACAAATATTGTCTTCTAGACAATATCCACACTCAAATAAGTCCTCATTACAATTATTGATACATTATTTTACAAAATAGTGAGGACTACTAAAATAACTCTGTCTTGAACCATCACTCCACACCCGACTAGTTCCCGCTTATATTCTCGCCTCCCGAGAAGAAAAATGGAACAAAAAGGAAAAGGGTGAGCTCAACTAGCCCAAAGAAAGAATATTATGACTAAGATAATATACAACAAATTATCCTTAGTCTTCAACAGGAAAAAAAATCTAATAGAATACAATAGACAACAAGTTTTAGATTAACAATCTGCAATGAAACAATAATTCATTAGAAGAGTTAAGTAGAGAATGAAATCTACTATCATCTATGAATTTAAAAGTCCATCATCGATATTTTATTCCTTAACATCAATCAATATACATCAATCAAATATACATCATAAATCAAATATTCATCTTTGCACTCATAAGATATTCACCAACCAAAGATATTCATGTTCATCTAAACACTGCTCATCTTTGCACTACGCCAAAGATATTCATCATAAAATCATTCATCTTTACACTACGAGCCAAAGATATTCAATTATATCATCATTTAGGACGGAGGATGATGAAAATATTTTAAAGAAAACGAATCCAGTGAAACAAAAGAATAAATATTAAGGATTCGTATTTTAAACAATCCAAGTTCAAAAATAATTCATAAATAATCGAGAGGGAGTAAAATTCAAGAATGAAGATCAAAACATAGATCCAATCAAAGATAGAATCATAATGATAATCTTGGACACGAAAAGAAAATTTAATTTTTCCGTGAATAGTGTCGATTCGTGAATAAAGGTCAAGATAGATACGTGAATAAAGTGTCGTATACGTGAATAAGAATCTACACTAAAAGATAGAAATTTCACAAAAAAACATCATCACGCTTCGTGAATAGTACTCGTGAATAAGAATAACTCGTGAATAAGAACTCGTGAATAATAACTCATGAATAAGAACCTGATATGAAAAGTTCCAAATTTGATAAAAATTCCAACCAATATTTTGGCATAATGATATTGAAGAAATAATATCATTTTTGAAGAAAATAACACCCCTTACCTCAAAAGGATAGTACTTCTGACTAGATATAGTGCTGAAAGAACTTGCACCGTATAGCAATACTCAAAGTACTAAAATACTCACAAAAATACGCTCAATATATCGAGAGAAAAAGAGAGAAAACTTTAGTTTCTGGTGTGATTTTCAATTCTAACCTAAGCACCCTATTTATAGAAAAATGCTTAGAACACCAAATAGAAAATTTAATAAAATATTAATATATATTATAAATTTCCTTAGCCCAACTTTGAAGATCTGAATTTAGATCATTTATAACACATGTGAGCCCACTAATTACACAAAAACGTTTTTCTCAAAATAATTAACTAAAACTCCCAAAAATTAATTATTTCGGAACTTCGAAACTTCAATAATTCATAACAAATAGCCCTTTTGTCAGAAAATTTGAATCTCGTGTCTTTTTATAGGAAATTCAATTCTCTACAACTTTGCAGAAAAAAGTTTTTCCAAATTCCAAATGTAAATTGACCAAAAATCCACATACTGGATGATTTTACAAAGCTATAATCAAATTTCAACAAGAAATGAGGTCCACCGACACACAAAACATGTGTTAAACAACTTTTGCAACAAAAATACTCTTCCTCCTCATATACTCATATATCCCACATTCATTGTAAAAATATTATCATTATTATATTATATAATAAAATATTATTTTATTAGAAAAGATAAAATATCAATTTTTTTAACAATTGTCACTTTAAAAATTTTCTCCATCTATATCCACATAAAATTAATATTTTCCTCATCATATAAATCAATAATTAATTATTCACAAATAATATTATAGAATCACAAGATCGGCAACCAGTGTGCTTCTCCTGGAAAAGAGGGGCTTTCCAATAAGAATTTCTCCTTACCTGGGCCAAGCAATTAGGTGACCAAACCTCTCCTTGATGTAACTTTCTAGACATTGCCAATAATGTTTTCTAATAATATTATTTAGATAATATGAATTATTGCTTCGATAATGGAAAATAATGTGTAGTGATAATTATTGAAATAACAATAAATATAAAAATCAACGCAAAGAATTATCAATCAATAAAATAAAATATCGAATAAAGAATTACCGTAATAATTATCGAGTAGTGCCTTCTTACGTAAGAATCGATAATTGGTGCAATACTGCGCGCCATCGCGTCAACAACACGACATCGTGTTTTTTAACCACCGGTATTCCAATAAGTATTAATTGTAATAACTTCGCCGTTATTTATAAATAACTTATACTTGTCGCTTTCTTCATCCAATCGCTTTCCATTATGGGCCCATTAAGGTCACAGGCTGCACGTTGTTACAAATATTCCTCGACAAAGAAGAATATTCCACGACCAAACGAATATTCTCCGACAACAATGAGTATTTATAACCACTTTAACTTTATTTAAAATATATTTACATTTTCACCCATAACTAACCACATTAATCAAATCAACCCTTACTATTTCAAAATAATAAATAAAGGAAATTCCATTTTATTTTACAAAAATTCGGGGTCTTACAAAATGAATTATCCCGGACATGATTTTTCATTAATTTGAGGGATGCTTGTGGAGTTAGAGAAGACAATGCATTGTCTCGAGATAGACATGAAGCAATTATAAAGGGACTTAACTGTGTGTTTTCCGATGTTATGCACGGTTCATACACATACCATATTTTGAAAAATATAAAAAATGCAGATTCAAGAAGAAAGGAGAAGAAATCAAACAAGCATACAACGCGGCGGCTGCAGAGCTTACACCATCAAGAATTCAACATACACATATGGCTCTCAACTTGATGCAATTGATATACTGAATAAGAAAATATTTGGAAGAAGAAGTTCATCTAGAAAAGTGCACGAGGCTCCATGGAATTGTAAATAGATACTCAACAATGACTTCGAACACCGCCGAATCTATTAACAATGCAATAAAGGAAATCAAAAATCTTCCAGTTGCGTCGATGATTGAATGCCTGCGTTGTATGGTTCAAAGATGGTATTTCACAAACAAACAAGCAGCAATGTCATCTTTCACTACCCTTTCCACAACAGCTGAGAGAAGATTGCAATCTAATATCATTGAGTTAAAGAAACTTAAGGTTAGTCATACAACTTTAAAATTGTTAGCAACATGCTTACAACAAATTGCATCTGAAATTAAAGGAAACAAATATATGCATTCTTGTTTACCTGTATAAACTGATAAAGATACCAAAATTACATATAACTTTCATTATTCCAAATTACATATATAAAAAAATATTTTACATACTAACTACACAATTAAATGCTATTGTAGGTTGAGACATCAAACCTAGTGATTTTCACTGTTTACGATATCGCAAAATAATTTATCGTGGACATGGAACAAAAGACATGCATATGCCGTAAATTTCAGTACCATGAGATGCCTTGCTCACACGCTGCTGTTGTTATTGGAAAAAGAAATTTGAGCTGTTATGATTTTTGCTCAAAATATTATTCAAATAAAACTTTGGTGGGCACGTATTCAACTTCTATCATGCCGTTAGATGACAAAGATAATTGGGATGTTCCAGACGAGATTAAAAGCATATGTGTCAAACCACCAAATACAAGAAGACCAGCTAGAAGACCAAAGAAAGGCAGATACAAACATGTATCCGAAAATACATTTCAAAATAACTGCAGCAGATGCCAAGAGAAAGGACACAACAAGAAAACATGCAATAATCCACCAATTTTAAGACCACGGAAGATTTGATATAATACAACATCAAAACAAATGTAACAAACTCTTTGAAGTTTACTATAGTTGCTCAATAGCCATACATATTGTACTTTTTTTACTTGAGTAAAAAACAATTTTCAATTGCACAGTATTGAAAGGTGATTATTTTCATTAATTTACTTTTAACATAAAGTAATTTTATCTTCAAATAACAATATAAATAAATACAGACATATCATAATTGGTTTACTAAGTTGTGATAATTCTTTATGACATTCTATCTACACACTAACATTAATTTTGTTACCTTTTTATTCATATTTGACAACCAACTGTGTCGTATTAAGCATCGTAATTGTTTTTGTATTTTACTGTTACCACTGTTCCCATATAAAGCAAAAAGACAAAAACATTAAAAAAATTATTAAGTGTCATTAACTTTACTGTTTCCACTGTTATTTACCAACATCAACTCAAATAGTTACCTTTGATTCAAAAATTGGCAACGAACTGTAACATACAAAGAACATATGTTTTTAAACATTGATAATTGTTTAAAATTTAAATTTTATTACTAATTTTTAACCATAAAATATTAAATTTAAACATAACAATAAGTATATGCTCACCAACAGATACTGGTGATCATAACAGTAACCATCAGTATTTGGTAACATAAAATACAAATATATGATACAGATTGTTAACTGTTGCTATAATTTAATGTTTGAACTAATTGGTTACCAACAACAATAAACAGATGTTATATTTGAATACAAATTTAGCAACCAACTAAAACATAAAAAACAAATACATGATACAATTTGTTAACTGCTTTTACAATTCACTGTTAGTATTGATTGGTTACCAAATAAAATTAAAATTGTTACCTTTAAATGCAAATTTGGCAACCTACTGAACCATAATAAAAATTAATTTACAATATTATTTAAAAAATAAAAACACAAGACAAAAAAAACAACAATTTGAAACAACAAAACAATATCATACGTGTAATAGTAAAAATTACTATATCATTCCATCATCAGAATATTTACAAACACATTTTACAGTCAATAATCATATCAAATGGTAATAAATGTCCAAACAGAAAAGAAACATGATGAAAAACCAAACTATTCTTGACTAACAAATCTACCTGGATGTTCTGAATCAGACTCATACCCGCCTACTTGCTTGTTTGTCGCATGAATGAACAAATTAACGCATAGTTTCTTGCGATATTGAATGAT
Organism: Panax ginseng; assembly: GCA_020205605.1. Classification (NCBI taxonomy): domain Eukaryota; kingdom Viridiplantae; phylum Streptophyta; class Magnoliopsida; order Apiales; family Araliaceae; genus Panax; species Panax ginseng. Next base: position 151,034,420 of record CM035134.1, read on the forward strand.
TGGAAATGGGTTTGGCATTGCAAAAATCTGGTTATGGAGAATATGTTCCGCAAAAGAAATAGTAAACATACCACAATCACTGAAAAAACAATCAAGATATAAAGCAAATCAATACAAACATCATAATATATTGAAAACTAAAAAAATAGAAACAATGTAAACATACTCTTCAATTTGCTCAGGTAAACCCTCAGCAAATTCAAGATCAATAATATCATGTTCTCCTTTGGTGCGATATGGTTCACTGTTGAAATCAATATCAGATCTATTCTTCCAAAAACCGCAAGCAGATAATATTATCGAAATAATGAAAATGTATGGCTCACACACATCCATGATATTTGTTCGCATGATGTTCCTGTTCTGCTGTAGAGAATTATAAACTACTAACACTCTACGATGCACATCAAAAATCAGTAAAAACCAATGCCCAGGAACTGTCATGTGGATGGGAAACATGACAAAATCAACATCAATCCACGGTGTGTTGACATCCATAAAAAAGCCATGAATATACTCAGCCACATCACCATTGCCCAACAACAAAGCCTTATCACAATTTTTGTTACAGTATTCCCAATATAAGTTAGTCAACTTCACATGAAACCAACAATCTATTGTCGTAACCCTTACAGTGATATTGTTCGAGTATCTAGCCAATTTACGCATATAATAAAAACAGATGTTGATGTGCTGAACCAAAAATAAAACCATAATAACAATCAGATATTAACAATTTAACAAAAATAGAATGTATAAAAAGAAGTATCCAATACAGGCACATATAGTAACCAAAATAATAAGGTAAGGTAACCGAAACTAACAAACATAATTTAAAACATAGTAAAAAAACTCACATCATCATCAAGCCACTGACCAGGGGTCTTCAGCTTGTAAAACCACATTTTTGAGGAAATAGAAATAGACCCTAATCTAAAGGAAGGCTCTATTTTGTCATTGATTCCCGCAAATTTTTCAATCCTTCAGAACAAAAACATATTGGAAAGAAAACATAAATGATTTTATCTCCTAGAAAAAATATAATAAAAATATATTAAACTCCATTAAACATACTTTTTTCTGTTGTTTAACCCAATTTTAAACCACTGCTAAAACAAAACAACATCAGACTTCAAAGGCATACCCATATAAACATCTGAAAATGTAGACAGTTCGCTGCGTAATGTTCTATCACCAATAATAGACGAATTTGAATCAGCTGATCCAAACTTCGACGTATACGGACTCTTCAACACCGCACTCTTCACATGCGTTCGGACAGGCCTACCAAGTGGGTTAGTTACAGATTTTTTAACTTCAACACAATCAATTAAATCTTGTGTTGTCAAAACCATGTCATCAAGCAGCATAGACACATCAAGGCTTCACCTTTAATACCCTATAATGAATTTTAAGACATTACACAAAAAATAATTACAATATCAAATTAAAAAACCGAAACAGAATCAATAGAAACATAAACAACATATCTAAGTAACTAATACAACATGTAAAGGTAACTACTGTTAGAAAAAATACTAACCTCAATTGGGGTAAAAACAACAATTTCTCGACCACTGCAATTACTTAAAATATCAAATCATGAAAAGTCATTTATCTTTTCAACCTGATAAAAAAAACATACATTTAATCAATATAAGACATAAAAATATAACATTAAAAAGCAAAAAAAAAAAATCTTAACCTTTTCACTCTCAACATTGATGAGGACCCGTCTAGGAGTAAAAACAACAATCTCTTTACCATCAGAATTTATATTGTCTTTCTTCTCCTCAATCTGTAAAAAAAAAGGAAAAAAATCATCATTTACTTAATAAACATAAAATAAAAATGAAAATCTAACATATTTACAAACCTTTGCATCGACTTCTTCAAACTGAATCACACCAACCCCATCAACATCATCAGTATTACTTCCGTGAAACTATTTTGAAATGTCACCAACTTCAATAACGACATCATCCTCAACCTTCATAACATCATCAACTACAACATTAACATTGCCACCATCAACATTCTCATCCATCTCAACATCATCAACATCATCATTCTCATCCAACTCAGCATCACCACCATCATCATCTTCATCTTCATCATCATCACCATCGTCAATAACAGTTACATTTCTCCGCTTAGTATAACTAGAATTTCCATATAAATGCTTTCTAATCATCTTTTTTATGTCCCTGCAAATTTGAATATGTAACACTTGCAAATGATCTTTAAACTCAACACTCAAATTCTAAATATCTTTCTTCACTTCCATCACCTTACCTTCCAAAGGCTTCACCCATTCATCAATAATTTTTTCAATATCAAAAAGAGAAAACATAAGGCCTTTAACCTTCTTTGATGATTCAACTTTAATATCAGACCTTTTGGCTCCACTTTCACTTCCACTAAAAAAATAAAAACCTCCTAAATCCAACCGCAACTTCTCATCCTCTGTAGGAATAATATTTTGAATAATCAACTGAAACAAATTAAAAGCAACAAATATACCATATCAGAAACATTAAACATAAAAAAAGAAACAAAACAGTTTAAAAAAAAAAGTTTAGTAACCAATAACATATATAAAGGTAACCGAATATAATGTAAATGGCAACCAACATACCTGCCCAGAACCAAAAATCAGATCGTTCAACTTCTCATTCTTGGGAGCCTTTCCTAACTCCCTCCATCTGAATAATCTGAATTCTGAATCATTATCATCAATACAGAAACCCCTAACTTTCAATGTAGGAATTGTTTCAAACAAAAAAACTTGAAACACATAAGGTAAACCACTAAGCTTGTAAGATTTACAATAACTATCACTATAAAAATTGTATATCACCCCACCGTACTTATCCCTTTTCACATGACCCTTTACAACAAGGGATAGAGAGTTCTTCATTTGTTCAAAAGCAACGTTTCCCCATGGATAACTTGTAACATCACCATATGACAAAAAGTTAAACAAAACTTCATCAACATAATTGTCAGAGACAGTAGCAAGTATGAAATTAAAAACCAAGAAAATAATAGACATCCTAACTGCCTCATCATCATCATCAAAACAAGCACTCTTATAAACCCTCCATATACTAGAACGGGTTAGAACCTCATTTCAAAAAAATTTCTCCACCAACAAATTTTCAATCCCCTTGAAACTACCAATGTCTTCGTCTCCATGCCAATTTAAACCAGAAATTAAACAAAATTCAGGCAATCCAAACCTTACCCTTCTCTCACCAAATATAAAACCACTTTTCCCATTATCCCTCTGATAAACTTCCCTAATCAAAGCATGATGTATTATTTGTGAAAACATCTTGGGCTGCTCAAAATCTAAAAATTTACCAAAACAAGTTAACTTAAACTTATCCAACTGAACTACCGATAATTTATTCTTAATAATATTTGGAACTTCCATTTCACACCAATAAATAACTTTTGCGTAAAAAGTTTCATGATTCTCCTCATAGAATAGCTCCCAAATCAAAATATATAAAAATTACATTACAAACACATTAATCAAATCAAGATATAACATCCAGTAAAAAATTTAAAACCCAACCAATTAAATCAACAATACCCGTAAAACAACAATTTCCAAACATATAAATGTTGGTAACCAAAACTCAAGAAGTTAGTTACCATCAAAACATTATCAACATGCATAATCACAAATAATGTAATCTACTTACCAAAACATAATATACTATTAACTCACACTCAAATAGGAATGAAAAAAGTAAAGTTAACAAAAATAATTTGAATAATCCTTAAAAAACTACAACTCTAATGTAATATAATACATTTTAATAACTATGAAATCATCGGGCTTAAACACATAAATGTTGGTAACCAAAACTCGCTAACAAGTTACCAACAAAACAAAATCAACATGCATAATCACAAAATGTAATCTAGATACTAATCTCTCAAAATACACACACACGATTTGAAAACAAAAATTATATAGTTACAAAACCTCAACAAATAATGACACTACTCATAAACATTATAAACAACACTGAGAAGGTTGAAACATCACCATACACAAAAACAAGGACACAGGTAACCAAAAATAACAAAAAAATATATATTTTTAAAAAAATAAAAAAAATAACAAACCTTCAATTGTTTTTGCCGGGGAACAATTTTTTGCTTGTGAGCCTCAACTACATCTTTTTTTGTAAAACCTTCAAAATTCGAATCGATACATACCAATGATTTAGCCTTCTTATTCGAATGCCTCCCAAGTTTCTTATCTTCAACCTCTGATTTCACCATTAACAACTTCCCCTGATTTGAAGACTTTGCCATACTATCCTTCACCTCTACAGATGAATTCAAAACCTTTCTATAATCATCATCCCTAACTCGTTTACCCTTCCCATCACTCTTCGTGTGCCCCACTCCCTCCATTATCTTCCTCGTAGATACCATCACAGACAAAAACCAAATAACTCGAAAAATGAAGAGCCACTAAATGAGAACACACCAAACAACTTACAAATACTCACGAGTAAAACAATAATACAAAAACAACGATCCAGATAATCAAAACGGCAACAACAAATCTCTGCCGGGAAAGAACGACCGCTGACTGCTTAGAAAAGAAGGGTTTTGCTTAAAAAGTTCCCAATACACGAAATAAGAGTTTCCAAATAGAAAAAGAGACGAACAAAGATAATAACAAAATTTAAATGGAAAAACGAGCCCCATATCTCATAAAAAGCGTGAAGTCGTGAACAATTTTTTTTTAAAAAAAATAACTGAATTGCCATGTCACCAGCACATTAAATAACACAACATAATTAAAGGAATTATTTTTTTTCACTACTAATGAAAATAAAAATTTATATACATTAAAATTGTAAATATTTAATGAGTATACTATTGTTGTAAATACTTTTTAAAATGTCATATAAAATGTAATTGTTCCTAAATAAAAATAGTTAACCGACCCATTTGGTTCCAGTTAATATGGTTTGACCCAACAGTTAACTAACTATATTACCAGGTCTACTATAGGGTCTTCATCCGGTTGCTACGGCCACTGTTCAGCAACCATATTTTGCATCGTAGATCATCAGATTGAAAGGCTTGGATGAGTTGATTATTTTCCTGCCGCAGGCAGTGGCGAAGCCAGAAAATGTTATCGGCGAAATTATTAGTGAGTTATAAATAATTTGGCAGGGGTTCGGGGGCAGCGGCCCTGAGCCAATTTTTTTAATACTTTATACTTTCGAATATATATATATATACTATATTACAATGAAAATATAATGAGTAATCATATATGGTATATATACACTATATTGACTCATAATAGACTTTTTTAATCACAATTGTTCATAAGTAAGTAATTCATTATTTATTTTTAAAAGTAATATAAATTAGATTATTATTTAGTTTAAAAGAGAGAGATACATATATTGAGAGGATATAAGTTATATGTGGTTAAAATTTGATTAACAATTTCAGTGTAAAAAGAGTGGGTGCAAATTTCAGTAAATTGCTTTGAAACGGAAAAGTGTATTACCCAATTTCAGTAAAGTGTACTACCCAATTTCAATGATGTAAATTGACTCTTTCCGACCTCAAAAAAACTTATTTATCATATATTAAAAAAAAAATCCAAGTGGGTAATTGATTTAATTGGGTATAAAGTGGCTTTTTCACTCGTCAGCAGGAGCCTCAGAATGCGAGGGGACTTGTGCCAAATTGGTAGATAATGTGTATTAATCATGTATTGACTTGTTTATTGTGCAGAATTGGACACACTTTTTAGTGATTGAGGCGGGTAGAAAGATTAACATTACACATTGGCACTATACGATCCATGAAAATAACACTGAAATTCATTCCAAATTGACTTACTACTGAATTAATTTCCCAGCTAACCTAGCATACGCGACTTTATGTTGCCTTGTAGCAGCCTTCTTCCCTATAATTTGGGCCTGGCCTGCACTGCAGTCTCCTGCCCTTGGGCCTTGTCATAAAATTAGTCCCTCACTCTCACTGCCTCTGTCTCTGCCACTGCTGGCAACTCACATAAACAATGTAATATTATTAATTTCAAGTCTCGTGTAAAATTAATACAACAGAAAATTAAATCCCTCTTTAATTTTTCAGGTTTCATTATTTGGACTTTCTGAGCTCCAATCAAATATTACAATCATTTGATATATAGGCTGTATCCAAATGGCTGACAATTGGGCTGGGCTGGGCTGGGTTGGGTTGAGAAGTTTTAACATTCCAAAATATATAAGATTATTGTTACTTTTTAAAATAACTCCATACATTTTTAAACTCAAAATTAACATAAATTTATTTAGTTTTAGTGAATACAGTAATGAAAATTATATATAAATTATGTAAACAGTATTACTCATTGTAAAATTCATTTTTTTGTAATTATTGATATATAATTTTAAATTTAAAAACGTGTATATTATAAATTGAGACGGAAGAAATATGATATTAAAAGGTGGGGGAAGACTGCTGATTTTAACCTTTTGTGCATAATTTTCCACCACTCGGCTTTGTCGATCGCTGCAAGACATAATCTATATATATATATATATATATATATATATATATATATATATATATATATATATATAGTAGGATCAGTCCGGAGTCCGGATCTAATAAAATACGGATTTAATTTTTTTTTTTTTTTAGAACAACTAAAAAAATAAAAATAATTATGGAACTTGAATTTTACATAATATAATGTTTTGGGCGTGATTTGGATATCTATACCAAAAAATGTATGTACAGTCTGCATAGATCATGCATGCATATGTTTTGTTATATGTATCCAAATCACACCCAAAACATTGTATTATGTAAAAATTCAAGTTCCATAATTTTTTTTTAGTTGTTTAAAAAAAAAAAAAAAGTCCGCATTTTAAGAAAATGCGGGAGTCCGGATAGGAACCGGAATATATATATATATATATAGAAAATAGATCAGGTCCGGACTCCCTGATGGGAGAAAATCCGGACCCTATATTTATTTTTATTTTTTTGTTTTTTTTTAAAATAACTAAAAAAAAAAATTTAATATTTTATGGAATTGGAATTTTTACATAATACAGTGTTTTGGATGTGATTTGGATACGTATAACAAAACAGGTATATATTAAAAAAAAATCACATTTAAGAAAATGCGGGAGTTCGGACTGGATCCGAACTATATATATATATATATATCATGTTTGATTTTTCTGCATGCCACCAAGAAAGTATAATTCTTGACTTTTACCCCCTCCCCTTTTCTGAGATTTTCTAATCTTTTATTACTACATGTGTATATCGTTGAGGGTAGGGCATATGGGGAAACAACATAGAAATTGTTGTGGAGAAAAATGCATTACAAATTGAAAAAGGTGACGCTCATATTAAGATTTGTCAATCATCCAAAAACTTAAAACATAGTTTTTTATACTGTGGTACACAGCTTTATTATAACAGTGTTATTAAATTCGGACAGTTACGTAGGTCCAAACGATAAAAATTAAAATTAATCAGTTCTTTAGTTCGATTAAGTCCGGTATTATTGATTTGGTCAAAAATCAGTTGACCATCGATTTAACCGGTAAAACTGATTAATTAGCTCGGTGAACCGATTTTCAAATATTTAATTCATAAAAAATGAGATTTTTTAAAATTTTATTAATTACTAATAATATAAATTTTTATATATTAATAACGTTACTGGGTCAATAACGGTTCGACCACTGATTGATTCAATAATTCATCCACTCGATATTTTTTCCAGTTCGATAACCGATGTAGGACTGAGAAGCTTGCGATATATAATATTGCATCCCTATGAACACGGCCAATCGGTGCCAAAAGAAAATCTCATTAAACTTGATTAATTAAACTTTTACCCTTATGATTAACAAATTATTTCGCATCACTCCTTTCAAGTTTTGAACATATTTTTATGCAAATTCTTACAGGAGACCTTGAATTTATATGATTTTATATATGCAAACTTGCATTTGAAACCATGATTTAAACCGAGTCCAAGTATTGCTGCTACCTAGAGGTATGAAATATATATATATATATATATATATATATATATATATATATATAATTGACTACTAGATCTTCATGCATGCACGTACAATAAGCTTTCATTTAAACTTGATTATGCATAATGAAAATGGCATGCATGAATCAACTTGGATTGGAATGGGATACGTGTATTAAATGCATGGCCGTCTAAAGCTTAATTGGTCAGATAGCATGCATCCAAATTATTAATGCAGCCAAATTAATTCCTTGTAGGTAAACAAGTTGGATAATGTTTGGGCCATTTTTAATTCCTTGTACATACTTGAAGGCTACAAGCAAGCATTATCATAAACACAAAGTCCCGCAGTCCAGCTAGAATTAAAAATGATCTTAATTACTTTTATGTTGCGTGTCCTTTTTTCTAAGTATTGAAATTTATATAAGATAAACATTATTAAGGAAAAATAAGTTTTTTTTTGTTAAATATTGTACGTACTGATGGGTCTAGTCCGAAGATCCAGTCCATCTCATAAGCCCGTATGATAGGCCCAAGCTCAAAAGGTCTAGCGAGCCCAACAAATATGATCCATCACAATCGAGCTAATTGAGCACGCCCATGTCATGAAGTGGTCATGCCTCGTCAGCGGACCTCACGGAGAGCACGTACATCACCTTGCACGCTAGGAAGAAGTTGGGAGCTCCACTAAAGTAGTGGTTACGTGCTCACCCCAAAACTGTCACGGTCGCTATAAATAGAACGTCTTACCATCACTGGGGGCAACAACTGACTCTTGTATTTAATAGCTTATGCTCTTTGTATTCTCTCCAACACACATAATATAAAGTGTCAGGCAACCATAGCCATTCAACAGTGGACTAGGTCAACTTGACCGAACCACTTTAATTCGTGTCTCATTTTTCTACTTTAATTACCGTTTTTATAATTATTTGATTGGTGTTTGTGTAAAGTCCATTTTGTGCATCATCAGTTTGGCACCGTCTGTGGGAATCGAAAAGATTTTCACCAACAAACATTTAAATCAATGGCAATTATAACCAGGTCAATGAACCAACCTGAAGACAATCCACGGTTGGAAGAGGGTGCTCCTCCGCACACCAACTCTGCTCCAAATACTCCAACTCCAAATCCACAACAGATGATGGAGACCATGCAGCAGTTGGCTATCCAAAACCAACAGATACTGCAACTCCTGCTGGACGGACAAGGAGGAGGAATACAACAAGGAGGTCCACCCCCTTAACATCAAGGAGCTCTACACAGAGGAGCCCATCACGATCCACCTCCTCCTCCTACTTCCCAAGGAGAAGATCCTCATCTCCAAGAAGATGAAGGCGAAAACCAAAGCGTGGAGCATGGGAGTCACCCCCATTATCATTCCAGGGGAGCCCTTAATCACTGGGACGAGAAAATCAAGGAAGTGCAAAATCAACTAGGTGATGTCTTCAACGCCATGAAGGCCCGAGGACTAGAAACCGTAGACTACCTTGTAGGGCAAACAGACACTGTGACGCCCCCAAAATAGGTATACATCACCCATTCTGAGTTGTCAATACATGTTACGTAAATACTACAACTTTATTATTACAATAAGAAAAGCTGTGAGTTTGAATACAAATATTATCTTCTGCATAATATCTATACCCAAATAAATTCTCATCACATTTATTGATACATTATTTTACAAAATGGTGAGGACTACTAAACAACTCTCTCTATAACCATCATTCCATACCCCACTTGCATCGCTACATTCTCGCCTCTTGAGAAGAAAATGGAACAAAAAGTAAAAGGGTGAGCTCAACTAGCCAAGAAAGAATATTATGACTAAGATAATATACAACAAATTATCGTTAGTCTCCAACAAAAAAAATCTAATGAATACAATAGACAACAAGTTTTAAATCAATATTCGCAATGAAATAATAATTCATTAGAAGAGTTAAGTAGAGAATGCAAACTACTATCTTCTATGTATGAATTTAAAAGTTCATCGCCTATCTTTTATCCCCGTAACATCAATCAATATATATCTGGAATCAAATATTCATCTTTGCACTACAGGCCAAAGATATTCATCAGTTGGTCATGTTCATCTAAACACATGTTCATCTTTGCACTACAGGCCAAAGATATTCAATAATGTCATCATTTAAGACTGAGGATGATGAAAAATATTTTTAAAGAAACGAATCCAGTGAAACAAAATGACAAGGATTAAGGATTTGTACTTTGTTTTATCCATGTCCAAAAATACCTCAAAAATAATCATAGTGGTGTAAAATTCAAGAATGATCAAAACATGGATACAATCAAAGCTAGTATCCATAATAGATATTTTGGACGAAAAGGAAAAATTTTATTTCATCAATAATAAAGGTCGATTCGTGAATAAAGGTCGTATACGTGAATAGTAACCCCGACACAACAAGTTCTAAATTTGATTAAAAGTTCAGATCAATACTTCGGCATAATGATATTGGAAGAATTAATATCATTTAAAAAAAAAATATCCCTTACCTCAAAACATTTATACTTCTAAATTTAAACACCTGATATAAAGCATGACTTAAACTTGCAACCAGATATAGCAATACTCAAAGTATACTCAAAATACTCACAAGAATACTTCGATAATATAGAGAGAAAAACTTCAGCTTACGTGTGATTTTCAATTCTAACCTAAGACCCTATTTATAGAAAAATGCTTAGAACACCAAAGCAGTAAAATTTATTAAAATATATTATTAATAATAAATTTCATACGCCTCCTTGAAAATCAGATTTCTAACATATCCCACATGCTCATCTTCTAGAAAAGTGAGAAAAATGTTTTTATTAAAAAATATTTAAAACTTCCAAAATTTAATTATTTTGGAGCTTCGTAACTTCAATAATTCATAATAAATAGCCATTTTGTCGTAAAATTCAATCTCGCTTTTTTTATATAGGAAATTTAATTTCTACAACTTTGCGTAAGAAATTTTTTCCAAATTCCAAATGTAAATTGACCAAATCCATAAACAAAGCGATTTTACAAAAGTTATAATCAAATTTCACCAAGAAATAGGGTCCACCGACATGTTTAACATGTTTTAAACATTTATTGCAACAAAAATACTCTTCCTCCTCAGATACTCATATATCCCACATTCATTGTAAAATATCACCATTATTATATTATTAAAATATAATAATATATATATTAAATGAATTATTTTATCGTAAAAGATAAAATTTCAATTTTCAACAATTGTCACATTAAAAATTTTCTCTATCTATATCCATATAAAATCAATATTTTCCTCATCATATGAATCAATAATTAATTATTCACAAATAATATTACGTAATCACAATATCGACAATCGCATAGCTCCTGTGAAAGAGGGGCTTTCCAATAAGAATTTCTCCTTACCTGGCGCAAGCAATTAGGTGACCAAACCTCTCCTTAGATGTAACTTTCTAGACATTGACAATAATGTTATCCAATAATATTATTCAGATAATATGAATTATTGCTTCGATAATGAAAAATACTTGTGTAGTGACAATTATCAAACAACAAGAATATAAAATATCAACACAACAATTATTGAATCAATAAAATAAAATAATGAATAAAGAATTACTATAACCATTATTGAGTAAGTGCCTTCTTACGTAAGAATCAATAATTGGTGCAATACCGCAAAGCCATCGTGTTTTAACCAATTTAGTATTTTAACAAAGATAATTGTGAATAACTACGCCAAGTTATTTTTAAACAACTTATATTTGTCGCTTTCTTCATCCAATCGCTTTTCAGTTATAGGTAGGGCACATATTCAATGCTACTGGTCGCATTTAATATTCCCCGACAAAGCATTTAATATTCCACGACTAAACGAATATTCCCCGACAACAATGAATATTTTATAACCACTTGCTTATTTTGAAATATTTGTGTATTTTACCCATAACTATCCACATTAATCACATCAACCCTTACTATTTCAAAATAATAATTAGAGAAAATTAAATTTCATTTATTAAATATTTGGGGTCTTACAGACACGCCTTTCAAGCCTGACATAGCAAACAATCCACTCCCTCAAAAGTTCAAAATGCCATTCGTGGAGACTTTTGACGAAACGAAAGATCTGTTTGACCACCTCGAAACCTACAAAACCCTGATGCAGCTCCATAAATCCCTGATAAAATCATGTGCAGGGCATTCCCAACCACCTTGAGGGGCTCCGCTCGACAATGGTTTGCCTAGCTCTCTCCAAATTTCTCATCTCAACCTTTCACGAAGCCGAGGTCTTTTTTGTGTCCCACTTTATTGGGGGGCGACATCATCAAAAGCCCGTCACACATCTTCTCAGCATAAAACATGACAAAGACGAGAGCCTGAGGGACTACCTCACTCGTTTCAACAAGGAGGTTCTTCGAGTAGAAGAACCTGATGATAAGGTAACCATGACCGCCTTTTTGGGAGGTCTCCACTCGTCAAGTTTTCTTTTCTCAGTGATGAAACGTCCACCAAAGAACATGACTGAGCTACTCGGTCCTACTCCTCTGAAAGATCGACGGCCATTCACTCCACTTAATGCCATCGTCGGGAACATTCCCTTACAGATCCAGGATGACCCCACCATAAAGTGGCCAGCGAGGATGAAGTCTCCTCCAAACCGCAGGAATCCGAGCAAGTACTGTCGTTTCCATCGCGACCACGGTCATGACATCAACGACTGCTACGAACTCAAAAAACAAATTGAAGATCTAATTCAACGTGGTCAACTACGATAGTATATTGCTGGTAGAAGACAGGCACCATCACCAACTCATAACCAGGAGGATCAAAACCCAGTTGGGGAGATCCACACCATCTCGGGAGGATTCGCATGAGGGGGAGAGTCGCTATCTGCCGTGAAAGCATATGCCAGAAAAGCAAGGCACCCCAAAGAGCGGCGCCCATCCAAGATGCCCAGGCAAGATGCTAGCGAAGTCATATCCTTCTCAGATGAGGATTTTAAGGGAATCCATCACCCGCACGACGACCCTCTGGTGCTCACCATGACCGTGACCAATTTTCAAGTACGCAGAATACTGATAGACAGTGGAAGCTCTGCCGATATCTTATTCGTAGAAGCTTATGACAAACTCAACCTGGGCAGAGAAAGATTGCAGCCTATCAAGTCCCCCCTCATGGGGTTCTTAGGGGAGAAGGTATATCCCTTGGGGTCCATCACCCTACCAATCACAGCTGGAACAACACCAAAAAGATCTACAGTTATGGTCAACTTCTTGGTTATAGACTGCCCATCAGCCTATAACATCATACTGGGGCGACCTGCTCTTAACACATTGAGGGTCGTCCCCTCTACCTATCATCTCGTCCTTCGCTTTCCAACCCCGAATGGAGTCGGAGAAGTCAGAGGCGACCAAGTAGCAGCAAGGGAGTGTTATGTCTCCTCCACAAAGACCAGAAAACAAGAGGAGGCATTACAGGTCGAAGTCCTTGACCCAAGGGATGACTCCACCATAAAAAGAGGAGAGCCCATTGAAGAGCTCACCCCTGTAGTCTTGGACAAGGAACACCCAAACAGAAGGGTGTACATTGGTTCTTCCCTCAGTAAAGACCTAGTTCATCAACTAATAAACTTCCTAAAGAATAACACGGATGTCTTTGCATGGTCACATGCAGACTTGGAGGGCATCGACCCAGAAGTAGCCACACACTGTCTCAATGTTGACCCTCCTTACAAGCCAGTTCGCCAAAAGCTAAGGGGTGCCTCCACTACAAGGGCCCAAGCCATGGACGAGGAAATTAAAAAGTTAATAGATAATGGAGGGGTTAGAGAAGTAGCATATCCAGAATGGCTCTCCAACGTGGTGATGGTTAATAAAGCTAACGGGAAGTGGCGCCTCTGTGTCGAATTCACAGAGCTCAATAAGGTGTGCCTAAAAGACAGCTACCCGCTACCACGGATCGACCTCCTCATCGATGCCACTGCAGGGCATGAGTTGCTCACTTTCCTGGATGCGTACTCCGGATATAACCAGATTAGCATGCACCCCCCGGACCAAGAGAAGACATCGTTCATCAATCCCAAAGGAACTTACTATTACAGGACCATGCCCTTCGGGTTGAGGAACTCAGGAGCGACCTACCAGCGACTGGTGAACAAAATGTTTCAGTCTCAAATTGGACGAACAATGGAAGTTTACGTCGACGACATGTTGGTAAAGAGCCTCGCCGAAGCAGATCACATTAATCATCTCCAAGAGACCTTCAATGTTCTTAGATCGTACCGCATAAAGCTGAACCCTGAAAATTGCGCCTTCGGCGTAGGATCGGGAACATTCCTAGGTTTCATGGTTAACTAGAGGGGAATTGAAGCAAACCCTGATAAGATCAAAGTCATCATCGATATGAAATCACCCACTTCAACCAAAGAACTCCATCGCCTCAATGGAAGAATTGCAGCACTCAACAGGTTCGTCTCCAAGTCTGCAGATAAGTGTCTGCCCTTTTTTAAAATTCTTCAAAAAGCTTTTGAGTGGGGACATGAGGCAGAGGAGGCATTCCAAAAACTCAAAGCCTACTTGGTCACACCTCCTCTTCTTTCGCATGCCACACCAGGCGAGGTGTTATATTTGTACCTTTCTCGCCCCCATCTAAGAAGTGAGCTCACCCTGGTCGGGACAATGACGGGCGCAGGCTTCCATTTACTATGTAAGCAGAGCGTACCGTGGAGCAAAAGTCAGATATTCGAGACTAGAAAAACTGGTGCTCGCCTTAATCACAACAGCGAGACGGTTGCGACATTACTTCCAAAGTCACAACATTGTTGTCATCACAGATCAACCTCTGAAAAGAGTCCTGGGAAAGTTCGATGTATCTGGGAGGTTGCTTAAGTGGGCAGTGGAGCTTGGTGAGTTTGACATACAGTACCAACCAAGGTTAGCCATCAAAGCACAAGCGCTAGCGGATTTCGTTGTTGAGTTGACACCAGCAGAGACGAAGAACAACAAAATTCCCACCTCACCCAGTTTATAGATGGTTGATGAAAGCGCCTAACAAAGATAACAAAGATCGTGCCCCGAATCGAAAGCACCCAGCCATCCCAGCGACGACTGCACCATCATGCTAAGCACCCAGACTCCCTCCTCAGACGCCCAGATAGCTCTTTTGGACGACCAGATGCTCCAAAAGAACCAGACTAGAGCCCTAGTTCCCAATCCTGACGCCTAATCTCCCTCTTTAATCTCCGAGCCCTACTCTCTCCCATCCTGGAAGCTCTATGTAGACGGTTCCTCTACCAGCGATGGAGGCGGAGCAGGTCTGATCTTGATCAGCCCAGATGGTACCACTCTCAAGCATGCAGTGAAGCTCCACTTTATTGCCTCGAACAATGAGACAGAATATGAAGCCCTCCTCGCCGGATTAAGATTGGCAATTGAGATGGAGACTCAAAACCTTATCACATATAGCGACTCTCATTTGATAGTTAACCAGGTGAAGGGCGAATTCGAAGCAAAAGGAGCCAGAATGCAAGAATACCTTAGCATGGTAAAAAGCATGATGCCAAAATTCAAACATTTCCAAATTTTCCACATTCCCAGGGAAGACAACATGGCCGCCAATGCACTTGCAAGGCTTGTTTCATCCTTGGAAACCCCATCAGGAGGGCCAACATTTATTGGTTACCAGTTCGAACCAAGTATGGTAGACTCGAGAATCACAAGTGTCAACTACGCATCGGCTGAATCAAACTGGATGACCCCGATAATGGCATATCTCCGAGAAGGTGTGTTGCCGAATAACCCTTCAGAAGCCAATAGAGCTTCTAAGTTCACCATCCTGCAGGACACTCTGTACAAGAAGGGTTATTCCTTGTCATTGCTCTGATGCCTTTCACATGAGGAAGCTCACTATGCCCTGCGAGAGATCCATGAAGGAATATGTGGGAACCACTCTGGAGGACCATCCCTTGCCCACAAGGCGCTCAGGCAAGGTTACTTTTGGCCTTCTATGGTAAAGGACTCCTAGGAGTTCTCCAGGAAGTGTGACAACTGTCAACGCTTCGCAACTGTACCTAGGCAACCACCAGAAAACCTAACGACCACTTCAAGTCCATGGCCTTTTTCTAAATAAGGCTTCGACATCCTAGGCCCGTTGCCTCTAAGAAAAGGACAGTGCAAGTTTGTGGTGGTAGCAGTTGATTATTTTACCAAGTGGGCTAAAGTCGAACCCTTAGCAAAAATCACAGATGCAAAGGTTAAAGATTTCATTTGGAAGAATCTAGTATGTCGCTTCGGAATACCCCACACCATTGTCAGTGACAACGCCAAACAATTTGACAACAAGCTACTAAACTCCTTCTGCTCAGACCTTCAAATAAAGCGGTAAGACTTCAGCCCACCACCCACAGTGCAAATGGATGCGAAGTCATGGTGAGAACAGTGCTACGCAATTTAAAGACAAGGCTTGAAAGGGCGAAGGAGCTTTGGGTCGATGAACTCCCAGACGTATTGTGGGCCTACCGAACCACGCCAAGAACTCCAACTGGGGAAACCCCTTTTTCCCTTGCCTTTGGAACTGAGACGGTCATCCCTGTAGAGATCGGGGTGAACTCTCTAAGGGTCCAACACCACGACCCTACCACCAATGAGGAAGGACTCCGCATCAACCTCAACTTGGTAGAGGAGGCAAGGGAGATGGCCGTGGTCCGTAACGCAGAGTATAAGTGTCGCATGACAAAGTATTACAACTCAAGGGTGAAGCCTCGTTCCTTCCAACCAGGAGACTAGGTCCTTAAGAAGGTGATCCTCGCCATAAAGGATTCGCGCGAAGGAAAACTGGGACCAAATTGGGAAGGACCATACTTTGTAATAGAAGTGGTGAGACCAGACACTTATAGATCCAAAATTTAGAAGGGAATGTCTTACCTCATCCATAGAATGCTGAGCACTTGAAGAGGTATTACCAGTGACACCTTGAATAAGTAATGGTAGTATAGTTAGGGACTTAATTTTTTTGTCTTTTTTAAGATTATTATCCAATGTCTAAAATACCTTTTTGGGTCAGCAATGAAATTTCCTATATTTTACTCCAAAAGATTGCATTTTTCATTCAATTTCAAAGGAGTATCAGTACAAAAGTAAGGATGCATACATCCTTTCTTAAAAAAAATAAAATAAAATAATCAAAAGTCCCTAGCACTCTAACTACTATCATGGTCGTCCTCATCATCCTTAACATCTTCAAAACTTCCATCGCCGGGCGCCTCAGTTGGCACAAAACCTGAGAAATCGATACCGGGAAAGAAGCAGATATCTTCCCCCGAAGCTCCTCATAGCCATCGATGAATGCACCGCAATGAAGATACTCCAAATCCGCTTCACTTGACTGAAGCTCTCTCGAGTCGCCTTGATTCTACCTCCGCTTCTCGAACAGTAACCTCCTTGGCGCATCCTCTCACGGGTTGCCAAAAGCTCACCTCAAGCTTAATCATCCTCCCACGCATGATACCGAAAGATCTGTTTTCAACTTTTCGAGCAAGCTGCCTCACTAAGCGCGGCCTTCCCACGGGTAGCCAAAATCTCAGCCCAAGAAGCCCTATCAGCAGCTTCGAGCTCGGCAATCCTCCCCTGAGCAGCAAGAAGCTCCTTCTGCACAGCCTCATGGTTAAGTTTCAATTGGCCGTAAAAATGAGCCCTCGAGAACAAGCATACAGATGCTGTAGAAATATGGAGAAGATAAAAGACAGAAGAATGACCAAGCGCAAAAAAAAAAAAATGGATTCCTACCTGAGCCAAGCCCTCCAGAAATGTGTTGATAACCCCTTCAGTACCCAAAGCAATAATCTGCTGAATATCAGATGGAACCACAAATCTCCCAAGCCGTTCCCTAATGACTTGAGGATCCCCAAAGATAGAACCGAATCGAATTCCAGCCCTACATGAAGCTCTCGCAGGAGGCGTGGACTGGCGGGGCGGTAAGGTATAAAGCGGGGAAGTCTCTGAGAGCTGCTTAAAGTCACTAACTGGGAAGGCACAACTGAAGGTGTCGCTTGATGAGCGCACCTCGATGTGCACATCATCCGTCCTCTCCACCTTGGGAGGATGAGCGCGCCTACCGGCGCCCCCAAAGAGGATTGATCCAATCACCTCCCTGTCCACTATAACAAATGAGACAGAGCGTTATCTGAGTGACCACCATCTCATAAAAGATAAGTTATAAGGTAGGTCCACATACCTTTTCTCTTTAACAAAGAACCACCTGATTTCGGCGAATAAACTCCAGCTCTACTGCCGTACTTAGGCAGAAGAATGCTCAGGTCTTTGTCAGGGTGAGCCTTCACAGCCTGCAGCTTCGACTCTTGTTCTTTGGATAGCACCAGCATACCTGCAAGGAGATGGTGAGCATATATACAAAAAATAAAAAAATAAAATAAAATGCAGTAAACTCAAAAACGCACCGGGTTTCTTGGCAGCACCCCACTGCATGGAAACCAAGGCCCTATCAGACTCAGCAGCCCATTCTCTGCCGACAAAGAAAAAATGAGATTTTCAGCCATGACAATTGGAGCGTAACCAAGTGAACACCATACCACTCTTTGAAGTAAAGTAATACCAGCCCCTATTTGGTGCAGGAGTCTCACTCAAGCTATAAGCCCCATGGAACTCTTTGGGAGAAACATCTTCGTGATGCACTTTCTTCCATAATATGAGAAAGCCCAACAAGACTCTCCAACCATTGAGCGCTAACTGCCCTGGAGTAAGAGAAAAATTGTGCAGAATTTGACAAATGGGATGGGACATGGGGAACCTAAGCCCGACCTCGAGCATCTCCTCATAAATGATAATATCACCAGAGGAATCGTCGCAAGCATATTCACCTTTCTCGGCCCGGCGACACGACACCGTGGGTGGAATATGATAAGAAGAAATAAGCCTCGAAATCTCATCATTAGAATTGAGTGAGCTGAAAAGGGTACTTACTTTAGACCTATCATCATCGGGGATCAATTTACTTTTATGTTTCATCTTCCGGGGTTTTAAAGAATGAGGTGCTTTTGCAATGCTCTGCTCAGTGGCTAGAGAGACATCTGAAACCCCCTGCTCGCCCAAAACTCGTTCAGCTCGCCCAAGGCCGACCCAGCTAGCTCCTGCTCACCCAAAGCAAGCTCATACTCGCCTAAAGCAGACTCCTGCTCGCCCAAGACTAGTTCTTACTCGTCCAAGGCCAATTCTGCTCGCCCATTCTCACCCAAGGCCGACCCAGCTAGCTCCTGCTCGCCCACAACTAACTCCTGCACGCCCAAGACCGATCTAGCTCGCCTCTGCTCCCCCAAGGCCTGCCCAGCTCGCCCTTATCCAGCTCCGCGACGAAGCCCAAACGGATTTGCAGTTCCGGCAGCGCCGTACACGGCGTTATCCACCATGGCAGCCTCTTGGGAGCTCACTTCATCGGTCAGTCCACTCCCATGGCTATATCTTCTTTTGTTCAGCATTGAAAAGTTCTCACTAAGAGATTTCTGGGATTGAATCTTCCTAATCTCTATGGAACAAGTAAGATGAAAAGCAGGATGCAAAACCCCCAAATCTACGACATATGTTCTTCAAGAATGAGAGAGAAGAAGTCTTACAAACAGAGGAGTTTATCTGAAAAGGGGAGGGTCAAAAGTTAAAAGGAATTTCCAAGGAATTTGAATTTAAAGGTACTTTTACTATTTAAGTCATAACTTTTGATCCGTAACTCCGATCGGGGCCCGTAATATATAAAAACGACCGTATCAACGAGCTCTACAAAAGTCATCGCCTATGGCCATGATGCATGCTATTAAAAGCCCGAAAAAGCCTCTGAAGCGCATGTTTTGGCCTCCTAAAGTTTTTTTTAGTTTTGTCAAAAATTTGAATTTAAGTCGAATGCCCTCCTCTCCAAGTTCTGTTAGATGCAGGGCATTGGGGGGCAAATGATGGGTCTAGTCCGAAGATCTAATCCATCTCATAAGCCCGTATGATAGGCCTAAGCTCAAAAGGTCTGGCGAACCCAACAAATGTGATCCATCACAGTCGAGTTAATTGAGCACGCCCATATCATGAAGTGGTCAGGCCTCGGCTCCGGACCTCACGGAGAGCACGTACATCAACTTGCACTCTAGGAAGAAGTTGGGAGCTCCACTAAAGTAGTGGTTACGTACTCACCCCAAAACTGTCACGATCGCTATAAATAGAACGCCTTACCATCACTAGGGGGCAACAACTAACTCTTGTATTTAATAGCTTATGCTCTTTATATTCTCTCCAACACACATAATATAAAGTGTCAGGCAACCATAGTCATTCAACAGTGGACTAGGTCAACTTGACCGAACCACTTTAATTCGTGGCTCATTTTCCTATTTTAATTATCTTTTTTATAATTATTTGATTGATGTTTGTGCAAAGTCCATTTTGTGCATCATCACGTACCGTAGCACATACAAATTTTCATACTCCTTATTTAAAAATTGAAGAACTAGTAAATGAGTATAATCTCATTTAAACTTAGGTTAGGAATTTATGGCTTGATCTAGCTAGCTAGCTAGTGATTAATTAGTTTATATATATGGCACGCTAATTATATATAACTGTTTCAAGAATGAAAATAGAAGTATACTACTTAGTTCCGAATATACGTACTCTGTGGTATCTTCTTAATTCTATGTCAGCATGAAAGATTATTAGTAATTCTTAACCTATAATTATACGATATCTTTTATATTTCCAATATTATTGTTAATTAATCTCTCAGCTTTTTTGTAGTGCCAATTTAAAGAATAAATAACATATGCAACAAAATACAATTTATAATAACTATACATGGATATATATATATATATATATATATATATACAGATCCGTTCAGAAACGGCCCTGCTTAACGTACCAAGGGACGGACCAACCGAAAAAAGAAGGAAAAAACGCGCGGGTCATAAACAAATTAGGGTAGCCGGGTAAAAAATTGAATTTCTTCCCATCTGTTTCCCCGATTCTCTCTCCATCTTCCATCTTCCATCTTCTTCCCTCCCTCTCTCACACTTCCAAGGAGCAGACGGAAGAGCTCGTCAGAAGAGGCAAACAGACGCGAGTAGGGTTTCGGCCCCTTCTCCCCCTCTCGTCGCGACGAATCTCTGCCTTCTCTCTCCTCCTACTCACCTTGCAGCCATTTCGCGAGACAAACCAACCCGAAGAGATGTGAGCCCTTATCGTCGATTCGTCAATTTTAGACCAAGGTAACAAAATTAGAACTTTGTATATGGATTTTCTTGTTGTATGGGTTAAAATCAGGCTTAGATTTGTTCCAATTTGTGTTTTGGTGTTCAATAATAGCTTTTTTAGGGCTTAAAATTTACGAGGGCCAAACCCTATAATCTGCAAATTCACATCATTTTCGTGGGATGGAGTTGGTGTTTTTGTATTTTTATTCTGTATTGTGTTTTTATTCTGTATTATGGAGTTGGGATGGAGTTGGGTTATGAAAGATTATATGGTGTTATTTTTTTTTTTTTGTAGATTATATGGTGTTTTTTTGAATGTATTGTGTTTTTGTTTTTTGTTTTTTGTTATTTGTTTTTTGAAAGATTATATTATGTTGTAGGTTTTGAAAGATTATATGGTGTTCTGTATTATGAAGCTTTTTTAGGACTTAAAGACTTAATAATTCCAACTTTTTCAACTATTTAATATATTTTAGATATGAATGATGAATCTAAAGATTTGGCTATTTTTCAATTATGAAGGTGTTCTTCTTGCTTGTTTAAGCAGTTATGGCTGCCATATGGATAAATACGGATGCATTAATGTACTATTTCTTAGAATACTGGATCTTATTGAGAGCTTGTCAATTCTATGTGTTTCATTATATTTTTCCTTTATGATACTTAAAATAACTAATATAATCTAAGTTATAACATTTGAGCTGGAAGTTCTTTTTTTTAAGTGCGGTCTAAATATTTCACAGTTGTAGAGTTGTTTTACTAAGATGCATAGTATGTATTCTTGATGATTATTGCATCCGTAACATACTAATTATTTTTTTCTTTTCTACACTGTATTTTTAATTGGGGTTTGTCATTTGATTTGCAGGTGTATGACAGCATTGGACGCAGTTGATTATAGTGGTTCACTGGTTCCAGTGATTGCATGAATGTAGACTATATGAACTCTGGCCTCGTGAATTTGGTTACCCGTAATTTGGTCCGTCTTCTTCTTCATCCGGGCCTTGGGACGTGGTTGCTTTCTTATAGATGGTTGTTAAAATGACTAGTTAGACTAGTTTCGTACTTTTTTTGAAGTACTCTTTGCCGATTGGAACTCTTTAATTGAATAATAAACTTTTATTACTATCTTTTTGTCATTGTAGCTCTCATTAGTAAATTTTTGTTCAGTGACTGCTTCTGATTACGAATAAATTAATCTTTGTGTGTGATGAATGGTTTGCCTCGCTTAATGATAATTAGCTCATGAGAAGAGATTTTCAGACATGACATTTTATTATATAACATTGAGGATTTGTGTTTCTAAATATGTTTACGTGTGTACATTAGTTGCATTTAATTTGCTTTTGTTTATGAACTTTTGTGACTATCAAAACCTTTTATGGATGTATGTACTTGATATCTATTGTTGCGTTTGGTGTAAAAAAGGACAGGGATGGAATGGCAAGGTGTGGGGTTAACAGCAGTACAGGACATCATAAAAGGTACAAGAGCACAAAGAACATACCATCAATAGAGACATCAATCCGTTTTTCAAATGTCATAAAGCATACCATGATTACATGTCCTTCTTGGACAATGTTACAACAAACTAACACCAAAGTTTAATCAACCCAAATGACAATATTTACTCCATCTACAATAACATGATTAAAATTAATAACCAAGAACAAGTGCAATAATTAATTTTGTTCTTCCTTTGTTGCCTATTGCACGCATGTTCTCCATCTCTTTCTCCATTCCATTAATCTTTCAAAGTAATCCAGGTATTATTTGCCTTGATCTGTCACACATTGGAGGATCGTACCAACCAAAAAATTGACAAGCATTCCTCTGTAAACAAAAAAGTTTTCAATTTTATGTGCAAGTAAATAGAATGAAAGAGATAATAGACAAAAATGGAACACTAACACACTTACTTTTCTATAATTCGTACATGATAAAAAAACCTTCTTCCGCTGCTAGTACCACCATCCATGATATTTTAAGTTGAAATGACCTATTCACAATCACACATAGTGCATTCATGGTGAAAAATACTAAACATATTCAAGTAAGCCTTATTAAGTTCGAAACACATGTTTAGAAATCACATACATACCACAAAGGTGTTAGAAATAAAGCATGTGGTAGAGAAACTCATGTTCTAACTAAGGTTCTAATATAAAACGTGGATTACTTCATACCAAAGTGTAAAAAGAAAGAATTTTAGAGCCCATAGATTCTATTTCAAGGAATAAGAAACGAAAAGAAATTTATAAAAGTATAAAGATAGTTGTATGGTAAAGAACATTAATGCAAATTAAAGCAAAACCAAGTCTACAGTGTACAAGAACACAAAATATAATGGTTTAGACTATAAACATCAACATAGATAATATCATGTGTACAAGAACACAAAATTTTTCAATTAAAACTGGTAGAAAGGGAAAAAGAAAATTAAAATCGTCATATGGATTTAAGCTCAAGTTATAATGGAAAATCCTCAAAAAATTGTCATAATGATTTAAGCTTTTGTTATGATGGAGAAAAATAATAAAATGCATAAAAACCAGGTTAATATACCTACATAATTTATTATTTTCCCTTAAAGATTAGAGCATCTTTGTTTTGTTTAAACTTCTGCTATTTCTCAAAAACAGTATGTTCCTGTGGCAAAAGATTCAGTGAGAGATTAGATGGATGTTCTCTTCATTCTGTAGCCAGAGACAGTGTTACATAATGCACTAGTAACCCATCTTCAATAGTGGATTGTCACTCTCCAAGCAGGTATATAGTAATAACCTCCTGTAGTATGTAGAATATTGTAAGACCCCAAATTATTATTAATAAAATTTAATTTTCTCTATTTATTATGTTGAAATAGTAAGGGTTGATTTGATTGATGTGGTGAGTTATGGGTAAAAGGCGCAATTATTTCAAACAAGCAAGTGGTTTTAAAATATTCATTTTATCGGAGAATATTCGTTTGGTCGTGGAATATTCTTACTGTCGGAGAATATTCGTACGACGGCGCAGCCTTGTGTGGGCCCCATAACGAAAAGCGATTGGAGGAAGAAAACGACAAGAATAAGTTATTTATAAATAACGCAGTAGTTATTCGATTAATCTTGTTGGAATACCGATGGTTAAAACACAATTGCATTACCAGATTGCACCAATTATTGATTCTTACGTAAGAAGGCACTACTCAATAATTGTTACGATAATTATTGTTCAAGATTTTATTTTATTGATTCAATAACTCGCTGCGTTGATATTTTATATTACCGTTGTTTCAATAATTGTCACTTCACAAGATTTTCCATTATCGAGACAATAATTCATATTATCTGAATAATATTATTAGATAACATTATTGGCAATGTCTAGAAAGTTCATCTAAGGAGAGGTTTTGTCATCTAATTGCGGCCAAGTAAGGAGAAATCCTTATTGAAAGCCCTCTTTCCTCGAACCACTGGTTTGTCGATGATTGTGATTCTATAATATTATTTGTGAATAATTAATTATTGATTTATATGATGAGGAAAATATTAATTTTATGTGGATATAGATGGAAAAAATTTTAATGTGACAATTGTTGAAAATTAATATTTTATCTTTTTCTGATAAAATAATTCATTTAAATATATTATTTTAATAATATAATAATGGTGATATTTTTACAATGAATGTGGGATATAAGAGTATATGAGGAGGAAGAGTATTTTTGTGGCATTAAATGATTAACACATATTTTGTGTGTCGGTGGATCCCATTTCTTGACTGAAATTTGATTATAACTTATAAAATCGCCCGTTTATGGATTTCGATCAATTTCTGTTCGGAATTTGAAAAAACTTTCTTCTGTAAAGTTGTAGAGAATGAAATTTCCTATGGAAAGGACATGTGGTTCAAATTTTTCTGACAAAAGGGTTATTTATTGTGAATTATTGAAGTTCCAAAGTTCCGAAATAATTAATTTTTAGAAGTTTTAATTATTTTTTTTAAAGAAAAACGTTTTTTACATTTTGTGGCCTCATTAAACATGTGATAAGTTGCTGAATTTAGATTCTTGCTGTGCTAAGGAAATTTGTATAAATATATTATTATTTTATTAAATTTTCTACTTTGGTGTTCTAAGCAATTATCTATAAATAGGGTGTTTAGGTTAGAATTGAAAATCACACCAGAAACTGAAGTTTTCTCTCTATTTTTCTCTCGATATATTGAGCGTATTCTTGTGAGTATTTTGATACCTTGAGTGTTGCTATACGGTGCAAGTTTCCTTCAGCACTATATCTAGTATTCCCGTCAGGAGTACTGTCTTTTCGAGGTAAGGGATATTATTTTTTTAGATGATATTATTTCTTTCAATATCATTATACCGGAATATTGGTAAGATTTTTCTTGTAAAATTCCGATCTTTTTATATTAGAGTTACTATTCACGAGTTACTATTCATGAGTTACTATTTACGAGTACTATTCACGAAGCATGATAATTTTTCTTGTGAAATTCTTGTCTTTTAGTATCGGGGTTACTATTCACGTATACGGCACTATTCATGAATATAACACTATTCACAGAAAAATTAAATTTTCATTTTTGTCCAAGATATCTATTATGGATACTAGCTTTGATTGTATCCATGTTTTGATCATTCTTGCATTTTACTTCATTATGATTATTTATGAAGTATTTTTGAACTCGGTTTGGTTAAAGTATGAATCCTTAATATTTGTTCTTTTGTTTCACTGGATTCGTTTTCTGTAAAATATTTTTCATCATCCTCAGTCCTAAATGATGACATATTGTTGAATATCTTTGGCCTGTAATGCAAAGATGGTTGATTTTATTATAAATATCTTTGGCCCGTAGTGCAAAGATGTACGGGTGTTGAGATGAACATAACCGACTGATGAATATTTTTGGCCTGTAGTGCAAAGATGTACAGGTATTGAGATAAATATGACCGACTGATGAATATCTTTGACCTGTAGTGCAAAGATGAATATTGATTTATGTTACAGGGATAAAATATTGATGATGGACTTTTAAATTCATAGATGTTAGTAGATTTCATTCTCTACTTAACTCTTCTAATGAATTGTTATTTCCTCTGCGAATATTGATCTAAAACTTGTTGTCTGTTGTATTCTATCAGATTTTTCCTTGTTGAAGACTAACGATAATTTGTTGTATATTATCTTAGTCATAATATTCTTTACTGGGCTAGTTGAGCTCACCCTTTTCCTTTTTGTTCCATTTTTCTTCTCGAGAGGCGAGAATATAATGGAACTAATTTTCGGTGACGTGGAGTGATGGTTCAAGATAGTTGTTTTAGTAGTCCTCACTATTCTATAAAATAGTGTATCAATAATTGTAATGAGGACTTTATTTAGGTATGGATATTGTCTAGAAGACAATATTTGTATTTAAACTCATAGTACATATGTTGTCGTATTTTGCACGACAAATGTATTAATAAAGTTGTAGTTGTTTCGCATACCATGTATTTGGCGACTCAAAATGGGTTGGATGGAATGGACCTATTTTGGGGGCGCCACAATTAATATCGAGCTTAGGATATGATCTCAAGGCGGAGATCGGGAATAGAACTAGGAGGGGGAGAGACGAGTAAATCCTTCGCTAAGTGTGTCCTACCTAAGCTTATTTGTTGGTTGGTCAGTATATAGGGATATTATGTGATATGTTAATTTATTTAATTAACCCATGTTTTATGACAATATTTAAGAATGACAACTGAGAATGTTAATAAAGGTCGAACGGAGAGTGTAGAGACTCCTTTACTCACTAATCAGGAGAACGTGCAACAAGACGACAATGTTCCTCCTGTGAACAACACCACTGATCAGACGATGAACGATGGGATATTTAGAAACTTTTTGTAGTTCATGCAAAATCAGACGAGGGAGACTCGTGTACAAAATACAGGTGGAAATGATAGCAATACGCGGTTTGTCACAAACCAAAACAGTTCAAAGAGTTGGGACCACCGTGCACTCGGGAAGCGGATCCGATTAAGGCGAGACGTGGGTTAAACAAATTACCAAGATATTCGATGTCTTGGGGTGCGGAGAGAACAAAAGGTTCCATTTGCCACTTTTATGTTCCGTAATAAAATTGATTCTTCGGTGGGAATCATGTGAGCGTACCCATCCAAACCGCACTCAAAGATGTCTTGGGAGACGTTTGAAGCTGTTCAATGACAAGTACTTTCCTGAAAGTATTCGTCATATGAAGGAAGTGGAGTTCATTAGACTGGAACAAAACAACATGACGGTGTCTCAGTACGAGGCGAAGTTTGTAGAGTTATACAAGTTTGTACCTCATTTGGTGGAGAATGAGGAACGTATGACATGGATGTTTCTGAGAGGTTTGAAACCAGGCATACGTCAGTATCTCATTTCTCATAAATTTTCTCTCTATTCAGATGTTGTCAACAGGGCTCAATTGTTATAGCGAGATAACTAGTACGTTCAATCGAGGGACCATAACTAGGATCATACTGGTGAAAGCAGTCATCAGAACAACGATAACCAGCGGAGAAAGAAGAATACGGACAAAGACGGTAACCACTCTGGCAGTAATCATGGCCATGAGAATAGAAGAAGCGAGTCGGGAGGTGATTTTAAAAAGAGGAGATTCAACAAAGACCATGTGAAGACGTCAGCACCAATAGCAACTGGTTCTAAGGGAGGAGAACGACCGCCGATTAAATGCTACAAATACGGAGAGGAGGGACATATCAGCCCAAACTGCCCACAATAATTCAAGGTATGTTATAATTATGGAAAAGAAGGTCATATCGCTCGAGATTTTACGGTAGCGAAACCCAGTCCAGCGGGGATGGTGACTCAAAAGGCTGTCCCAGATAAGTCAAAGTCAACGGTTCCTAGAAGAGCGTTTTTTGTGACTTCTCAAAAAGTGAGTAACCCAAACGACATTAGCACGGGTTAGTTAATTATAAATTCTTGCGAAGTTTATACATTATTAGATACTGGTTCTACCCATTCTTTTATCTCTCCTACTTGTGCTCAACGTTTGAACTTGACTCTTGAGAAATTAGACTTTGACTTATCTGTGGAGACTCCGTTAGGAGAAACTTTCATTACATCCATATAAATCTTGTTTGATCAAATTTGGCACCATCACATTACCTGTTGATCTTATCCCTTTAAAGATACTTGCTTTTGATGTGATTTTAGGAATTGATTGGTTAACTACTCATCATGCCAAAATTGATTGCTTTCGTAAGGTTGTTAGTTTTCATATTCCTAAGCAACCTGTTATTCGAATTTAAGCAACCAAACCATTGAAGTCAAAATCTTTCATATCAAGCCATAAAGCCATTCGTTTATTGAAAAATGGATGTCAAGCTTTTTAGCCATGTCATGGACTTGAACAAAAATACGTCAGATTTGAATGATATTTCTGTTGTTAGTGAATTTCCTGACATATTTCCTGAAGAATTTCTTGGCCTACTCCCAGAGCGTGATATTGAATTTGTATCGACTTTAAATCCGGTACAAAACCCATATCTAAAATCTCATATCGAATGGCTCCTATTGAACTTCAAGAGTTAAAAACCCAACTATAGAAGTTGATACCCGAGCCTCTAACTGGTGACTTCCTTTGTGGAATGCATCGAAGCCAGACTCTCCGTAGGGGACGCCATATTCATGCGGTAGTAAACTGATAGGTGCCATTGTGACGTGCTATCCAAGATTGAGATATGAGTCACAGTTGAGAGCAACATAAGTCAGTAATCGAAATACGTAGCTTTCTAGGCTTAGTTGATTATTATCGGAGATTCGTGGAAAGATTTTCTCAAATCGCTACTCCATTAACTCAGCTGACTCGTAGAAATACAAAATTCGAATGGAGCAAGGAATGTGGGAAGAGCTTCGAAGAACTCAAGAGGAGACTCATTTCTAACACATGTTCGACCATACCATTCTCGAAAAGCGAACGTGGTAGTGACGTGTTCGATGAAGATCGTATCTGATCTGAGTATGATATTGTCAAAGACTCATTTCGTATAACTTACAAATAATAGAGATGGAGATGAAAACTCTAGGTACCCACGTGATGATATACAAGTATAATCGACTTTAATCGATAAAGTTAAAGTTGTTCAAGCTACACACCGGAGCTGATGAATTTGAAGAAGGAGGTACAAGAAGTTGTTATTTCAAAAGCGAGAATCGGAGATGTGAGGAAAGCTCAAACCTTCGATTTATTAATCCATTTAAAATTCTCGATTGAATAGGAACTGTGGCCTATAGACTCGTTTTACCGCCAAGTATGTCGCGTGTTTATAACGTTTTTTACGTCTCGATGTTACATAAATATATGTGGAAGACCAAACCACGCTATTATTGAGTTAGAACCTGGACGAGATAAATGAAGAAGACTTAATGTACGAGGAGGTACCACAAGATTTTGGATAGGAAGGAGCATGTCTTACGTCACAAAGGTCATACAACAAGTCAAAGTTTTGTGGAGGAACCATGCTATTGAAGAAATGACCTGGGAGTAGCGAGGTATCCTCACCTTTTCGAAACACCAGGTACGTACGTCAATTTCGAGGACGAAATTTCATAAGGGGGGGAGGTTGTAATACCCCAAATTATTATTAATGAAATTTAATTTCTTCTATTTATTATGTTGAAATAGTAAGGGTTGATTTGATTAATGTGGTGAGTTATGGGTAAAAGGCGCAATTATTTCAAACAAGCAAGTGGTTTTAAAATATTCATTTTATCGGAGAATATTCGTTTGGTCGTGGAATATTCTTACCGCTTCGGGAATATTCGTATGACGGCAAGCATCCTCAAGCAATAGGGCCCCATAACAGAAAGCGATTGGAGAAAGAAAACGACAAGAATATGTTGTTTATAAATAACGGCATAGTTGTTACCGTTAATACTGTTGGAATACCCGGTGGTTAAAACACAGTAGCACACGGTATTGCACCAATTATTGATTCTTATGTAAGAAGGCACTACTCAATAATTGTTACAGTAATTATTGTTCAGTATTTTATTTTATTGATTCAATAACTGCTGCGTTGATATTTTATATTACTGTTGTTTCAATAATTGTCACTACACAGTATTTTCCATTATCGGAGCAATAATTCATATTATCTGAATAATATTATTAGATAAAATTATTGGCAATGTCTAGAAAGTTCATCTCAAGGAGAGGTTTGGTTATCTAATCATGCTACCAGTAGAGAGAGAAATCTTTATTGAAAGCCCTCTTTCCTGAACCGCCTGTCACGTCGATTGTTGTGATTACGTAATATTATTTGTGAATAATTAATTATTGATTTATATGATGAGGAAAATATTAATTTTATGTGGATATAGATGGAGAAAATTTTTAATGTGACAATTGTTGAAAATTAATATTTTATCTTTTTTTGATAAAATAATTCATTTAAATATATTATTTTAGTAATATAATAATGGTGATATTTTTACAATGAATGTGGAATATATGAGTATGTGAGGAGGAAGAGTATTTTTGTGGCATTAAATGATTAACACATGTTTTGTGTGTCGGTGGACCCCATTTCTTGACTGAAATTGGATTATAGCATGTAAAATCGCCCGTTTATGGATTTCGGTCAATTTCTGTTTGGAATTTGGAAAAACTTTCTTCTGCAAAGTTGTAGAAAATGAAATTTCGTATAAAAAGGACATGTGGTTCTAATTTTTCTGACAAACGGGTTATTTATTGTGAATTATTGAAGTTCTGAAGTTCTGAAATAATTGATTTTTGGAAGTTTTAATTATTTTTTTTAAAGAAAAACGTTTTTTAGATTTTGTGGCCTCATTAAACATGTGATAAGTTTCTGAATTTAGATTCTTGGCGTGCTAAGGAAATTTGTATAAATATATTATTATTTTATTAAATTTTCTGCTTTGGTGTTCTAAGCAATTTCCTATAAATAGGGTGCTTAGGTTAGAATTGAAAATCACACCGTAAACTCAAGTTTTCTCTATTTTTCTCTCGATATATTGAGCGATTCTTGTGAGTATTTTGATACCTTGAGTGTTGCTATATCTGGTGAGTTTCCTTCAAAGACTATATCTAGTAGATTCTGCCGTGAGACTGCCTTTTCGAGGTAAGGGATATTATTTTTTTAAATGATATTATTTCTTTCAATATCATTATACCGGAATATTGGTAAGATTTTTCTTGTGAAATTCTGATCTTTTTATGTTAGAGTTACTATTCACGAGTTACTATTCATGAGTTACTATTTACGAGTTACTATTCATGAGTTACTATTCACGAGTATTATTCACAAAGCATGATAATTTTTCTTGTAAAATTCTTATCTTTTAGTGTCGGGGTTACTATTCACATATACGGCACTATTCACGTATACGGCACTATTCATGAATACGGCACTATTCATAAAAAATTAAATTTTAATTTTTGTCCAAGATATCTATTATGGATACTAGCTTTGATTGTATCCATATTTTGATCATTCTTGAATTTTACTTCACTATGATTATTTATGAAGTATTTTTGAACTCTATTTTGGTTAAAGTACTTAATCCTTATATTTTGTTCTTTTGTTTCACCGGATTCGTTTTACAGAAAATACTTTTCATCATCCTCACCCTAAATGATGACATGTTGTTGAATATCTTTAGCCTGTAATGCAAAGATGGTTGATTTTATTATGAATATCTTTGGCCCGTAGTGCAAAGATGTACAGGTGTTGAGATGAACATAACCGACTGATGAATATCTTTGGCCTGTAATGCAAAGATGTACAGGTGTTGAGATAAATATGACCGACCGATGAATATCTTTGGCCTGTAGTGCAAAGATGAATATTTGATTCAAGATGAATATTGATTTATGTTACAGGGATAAAATATTGATGATGGACTTTTAAATTCATAGATGTTAGTAGATTTCATTCTCTACTTAACTCTTCTAATGAATTGTTATTTCCGCTGCGAATATTGATCTGAAACTTGTTGTCTGTTGTATTCTATCAGATTTTTTCCTGTTGAAGACTAACGATAATTTGTTGTAAATTATCTTAGTCATAATTTTCCTTACTGGGCTAGTTGAGCTCACCCTTTTCCTTTTTGTTCCATTTTTCTTCTCAGGAGGCGAGAATATAGCGGGAACTAGTCGGGGTGTGGAGTGATAGTTCAAGATAGTTGTTTTAGTAGTCCTCACTATTCTGTAAAATAGTGTATCAATAATTGTAATGAGGACTTTATTTAGGTATGGATATTGTCTAGAAGACAATATTTGTATTTAAACTCATAGTACATATGTTGTCGTATTTTGCACGACAAATGTATTAATATAGTTGTAGTTATTTCTGTACCATGTATTTGGCGACTCAAAATGGGTTTGATGGAATGGACCTATTTTGGGGGCGTCACAGTTGGTATCAGAGCTTAGGGATATGATCTCTGGCGAAGATCGGGGAATAGAACTAGGAGGGGATAGACGACTAAATCCTTCGCTAGTGTGTCCTACCTAAGCTTATTTATTGGTTGGTCAGTATATAGGGATATTATGTGATATGTTAATTTATTTAATTAACCCATGTTTTATGACAATATTTAAGAATGGCAACTGAGAATGTTAACTGTGCAGTAAACGAGAGTGTACAGACTCCTTTACTCACTAATCAGGAGAACGTATAACAAGACGACAATGTTCCTCCTGTGAACAACACCACTGATCAGACGATGAACGATGGGATATTTAGAAACTTTTTGTAGTTCATGCAAAATCGATTTTAGGGAGACTCGTGTACAAAATACAAAGTGGAAATGATAAGAATGCGCGGTTTTGTCACAAACCCAAATAGTTCAAAGAGTTGGGACCACCAGAATTCAGGAAAGCCAGATCTGATTAAGGCGGAGACGTGGGTTAAACAAATTACCAAGATATTCGATATCTTGGGGTGCACGGAGGAACAAAAGGTTCCATTCGCCACTTTTATGTTCCGTAATTAGCCGACATCGGGTGGGAATCATGAAGCGTACCCATCCAATTGCACTCAAAGATGTCTTGGGAGACATTTCAAAAAGCTGCTCAATGACAAGTACTTTCACGAAAGTATTCGTCATATGAAGGAAGTGGAGTTCATTAGATCGAACAAAACAACATGATTTGTCTCAAAGACGAGGCGGAAGTTTGTAGAGTTATCCAAGTTTGTACCTCATTTGGTGGAGAATGAGGAACGTATGACATGGATGTTTCGAGAGGTTTGAAACCGTGCATACGTCGAGATCTCATTTCTCATAAATTTTCTCTCTATTCGGATGTTGTCAATGTGGCTCAATTGTTATAATGAGATAACTAAGATACGTTCAACCGAGGGACCATAACCAGGATCATACTTGGTAATTTGCTTGACCCACGTCTCCGCCATGATCGGATCTGGCTTTCCCTTAAATTCTGGTGGTCCCAACTCTTTGAACTGCTTGGCTATAACAACCCGTGAATTGCTATCATTTCCTCCTCAGATTTTGAACACGAGTCTCTTCTCGTCGATTTTGCATGAACTGCAAAAACTTCTAAACATCCCCTCGCTTCATCATCTCGCTTTCAAGTGGTGTTGTTGTTCATAGGAGGAACATTGCCACTGTCAGACGTTCTCCTCGCTGGTAAGTAGATACGCATCTCCACTACGGTCTCATTTACTCCATCATTAACATTCTCTTGCCATTCTTAAATACCGCCATAAAACAAGGGTTAATTAAGCAAATCAATATATCACATAATATCCCTATATGCTGACCAACTAACAAATAAGCTTAGGTAGGATACACTAGCGAAGGATTTACTCGTCTCTCCTCTCCTAGTTCTATTCCCCGATCTCTGCTATAGATCATATCCCTATGCTCTGATACCAACTGTGACACCCCCAAAACAGGTATACATCACCCATTCTGGGTTGTCAAAAACAAGGTACAGAAGTAACTACTACTTTATTGTTACAACATATAAACTGTGAGTTTAAATACAGATATTGCCATCTAGACAATATCCACATACAAATAAATCCTCATCATAATTATTGATACATTATTTTACAAAAATGGTGAGGACTACTAAACAACTCTCTAAAACCATCATTCCATACCCCGACTCGTACTTCGCTACATTCTCGCCTCCCCGAGAAGAAAAATGGAACCAAAAAAAAAGGTGAGCTCAACTAGCCCAAAGAAAGAATATTATGACTAAGATAATACAGAAACAAAATATCGTTAGTCTTCAACAGGAAAAATCTAATAGAATACAATAGACAACAAGTTTTAAATTAATACTCATCATGGAAAATATTAATTCATAGAAGAGTTACGTAGATGATGAAATCTACTAATATCTATGAATTTAATGTACCCATCATCAATATTTTTATCCCTCGTAACATCAATCAATATATATCCGAATCATATATTCATCCTTGCACTACTGTGCCAAGGATATTCATCACCGGGTCATGTTCATCTAAACACTGCTCATCTTTGCACTACGCCAAAGATATTCATCAGAAATCATTCATCTTTGCACTACAGGCCAAAGATATTCAATAATATCATCATTTAAGACTGAGGATGATGAAAAATATTTTTTTTTAAAGAAACGAATCTAGTGAAACAAAATGACAAGGATTAAGGATTAAGGATTCATACTTTGTTTTATCCACGTCCAAGAATACCTCAAAAATAATCATAGTGGTGTAAAATTCAAGAATGATCAAAACATGGATACAATCAAAGCTAGTATCCGTATAGATATTTTTTGACTTAAAAGAAAATTTTTCATTTTTCGATGAATAAAGGTCGTATTCGTGAATAAGATCAGATACGTGAATAAAGGCCGATACGTAAATAAGAATCTCGACACCAAAAAGTTCCAAATTTGATAAAACTTCAGATCAATATTTCAAAGATAATGATATTGAAGAAATAATATCATTACGAAAAAAATAATATCCCTTACCTCGGAAAGACAAGATTTAACCTGGAATACCGGATATAAAGCTATAACTTGAACTCTCACCGTATAGCAATACTCAAAGTATACTCAAAATACTCACAAGAATACGCTCGATAATATAGAGAGAGAAAACTTTAGTTTCTGGTATAATTTTCAATTCTAACCTAAACACCCTATTTATAGGAAAATGCTTAGAACACCAAAGCAGAAAATTTAATATAATAATAATATATATAACAAATTCTTTACGCACACTTTCTAGATTTTGAATTCAGCATTTACATCACATGCTAGGCTGCCCACAAACAAAAAAAAACGTTTTTCATTCTTTAAATATTTTAAACTTTCAAAAATTAATTATTTCGTAGCTTCGGAACTTTAATAATTCATAATAAATAGCCCTTTTGTCGTAGAAAATTTCAAATCTCGCGTGTTTTTATAGGAAATTCAATTCTCTACAACTTTGCGTAAGAAAGTTTTTCCAAATTCCAAATGTAAATTGACCAAAATCCACAAACGGGTGATTTTAGAGGCTATAATCAAATTTCACTAATAAATGGGGTCCAATTGACATGTTTAACATGTTTTAAACATTTATTGCAACAAAAATACTCTTCCTCCTCAGATACTCATATATCCCACATTCGTTGTAAAAATATCACCATTATTATATTATTAAAATATAATAATATATATATTTAAATGAATTATTTTATCGTAAAAAGATAAAATTTTAATTTTCAACAATTGTCACATTAAAAATTTCTCCATCTATATCCACATAAAATCAATATTTTCCTCATCATATGAATCAATAATTAATTATTCACAAATAATATTACGTAATCACAATATCGACAACCAGTAGCCTCCCAGAAGAGGGGGGCTTTCCAATAAGAATTTCTCCTTACTGGCGGCCAAGCAATTAGGTGGTGACCAAACCTCTCCTTAGATGTAACTTTTTAGACATTGCCAATAATGTTATCTAATAATATTATTCAGATAATATGAATTATTGCTTCGATAATAAAAATAATCGTGTAATGACAATTATCAAAACAACAACAATATAAAATATCAACGCAACAATTATTGAACCAATAAAATAAAATAATCGAATAAAGAATTATCAGTAACCATTATTGAGTAGTGCCTTCACGTAAGAGTCAATAATTAGTGCAATACTGTCTTCTTCAAGACAACAACAACGCCAGACATCATCGTGTTTTAACCAATTTGATATTCCAACAAAGGTAAACTGGTAATAACTACGCCATTATTTTTAAACAACTTATATTTGTCGCTTTCTTCCTCCAATCGCTTTACATTATGGGGCCCACATTACGGTCATTACCTGTAGTAAATCATTTAATATTCCACTACCAAACGAATATTCCCCGACAACAATGAATATTTTATAACCACTTGCTTATTTTGAAATATTTGCGTATTTTACCCATAACTATCCACATTAATCACATCAACCCTTATTATTTCAAAATAATAATTAGAGGAAATTAAATTTCATTTATTAATTATTTGGGGTCTTACATATTATTTCTGTCAATATCATTATACCGGAATATTGGTAAGATTTTTCTTGTGAAATTTTGATCTTTTTATGTTAGAGTTACTATTCACGAGTTACTCTTCATGAGTTACTATTCACGAGTTACTATTCATGAGTTACTATTCACGAGTACTATTCACGAAGCACGATAATTTTTCTTGTAAAATTCTTGTCTTTTAGTGTCGGGGTTACTATTCACGTATACGGCACTATTCACGTATACGACACTATTCATGAATACGACATTATTCACAGAAAAATTAAATTTTCATTTTTGTCCAAGTTATCTATTATGGATACTAGCTTTGATTGTATCCATGTTTTGATCATTCTTGAATTTTACTTCACTATGATTATTTATGAAGTATTTTTGAACTCGGTTTGGTTAAAGTACGAATCCTTAATATTTGTTTTTTTATTTCACTGGATTCGTTTTCTGTAAAATATTTTTCATCATCCTCAGTCCTAAATGATGACATGTTGTTGAATATCTTTGGCCTGTAATGCAAAGATGATTGATTTTATTATGAATATCTTTGGCCCGTAGTGCAAAGATGTACAGGTGTTGAGATGAACATAACCGACAGATGAATATCTTTGGCCTGTAATGTAAAGATGTACAGGTGTTGAGATAAATATGACCAACTGATGAATATCTTTGGCCTGTAGTGCAAAGATGAAAATTTGATTCAAGATGAATATTGATTTATGTTACAGGGATAAAATATTGATGATGGACTTTTAAATTCATAGATGTTAGTAGATTTCATTCTCTACTTAACTCTTCTAATGAATTGTTATTTCAACTATAATATTGATCCAAAACTTGTTGTTCATTGTATTCTATCGATTTTTCTCTGTTGAAGACTAACGATAATTTGTTGTACATTATCTTAGTCATAATATTCTTTATTTGGGCTAGTTGAGCTCACCCTTTTCCTTTTGGTTCCATTTTTCTTCTCGTGGGGCGAGAATATAATGGAACTAGCTAGGGGGTGGAGTGATGGTTCAAGATAGTTGTTTTAGTAGTCCTCACTATTCTCAGTAAAATAGTGTATCAATAATTGTAATGAGGACTTTATTTAGGTATGGATATTGTCTAGAAGACAATATTTGTATTTAAACTCACAGTACATATGTTGTCGTATTTTGCACGACAAATGTATTAATAAAGTTGTAGTTGTTTCTGTACCATGTATTTGGCGACTCAAAATGGGTTGGATGGAATGGACCTATTTTGGGGGCGTCACAAATAGCTCTCAACTCCAAATCTTTTGATTCATCATTCATGTCTAAAATATATTAAATAGTTGAAAAAGTTGGAATTATTAAGTCTTTAAGCCCTAAAAAACCTTCATAATATAGAACACCATATAATCTTTCAAAACCTACAACATAATATAATCTTTCAAAAAACAAATAACAAAAAACAAAAACACAATACATACAAAAAAACACTATATAATCTACAAAAATAATAAAAAAAAATAACACCATACAATCTTTCAGAACCCAACTCCATCCCAACTCCATAATACAAAATAAAAACACAATACAAAATAAAAATACAAAAACACCAACTCCATCCCACGAAAATGATGTGAATTTGCAGATTATAGGGTTTGGCCCTCATAAATTTTAAGCCCTAAAAAAGCTATTATTGAACACCAAAACACAAATTAGAACGAATCTAAGCCTTATTTCAACTCATACAACAAGAAAATTCATATACAAAGTTCTAATGTTGTTACCTTGGTCTAAAATTGACGAATCGACGAGAAGGGATCACATCTCTTCGGGTTGGTTTGTCTCGTGAAATGGCTGCAAGGTGAGTAGAAGGAGAGAGAAGGCAGAGATTCGTCGCGACGAGAGAGGGAGAATGGGCCGAAAGCCTACTCGCGTCTGTTTGTCTCTTCCGACAAGCTCTTCCGTCTGCTCTTTGGAAGTGTGAGAGAGGGAGGAAAGAAGATGGAAGATGGAGAGAGAATCGGGGAAACGGATGGGAAGAAATTTGATGAAAGATGGAAGTGTGAGTATATTTTTTCTTCTTTTTTTAGTTGGTCCGTCCTATTCATAATTAAGCGGGGCCGTTTCGAATCATATTCAGTATATATATATATATATATATATATATATATATATATATATATATATATTTTGCTGATGTACGTGATTAATTAATATATAGCTAGTAATTTTAATATGTTAACCAATTCTTCCTAGATCGCATTTACCTTTCTTGCTTAAATAAATATGATTAATTTATTTAGATCGTACTTGTTCTAGGTTTTTTTTTCTTTTCAAAAAAGAGTACAATGGATTAATTCTCATAATAAATACACAATTAAATATTATCAAGTCTCGAATACAATAATAAACTCACAAAAATATACTCCACTCCATAAGATATAGCAAGTGGAGTAATTTTTAATGATCATACATGCACTAACTTGTCTGTCTATATTCAGTGTCTCCCTACTATTAAATGGAGTATTAGTTTTAGACTCGTGAAAAGAGAATAATAGTATATCATATCACGCATCCTAATAATGGAGTAATAATCATATACGCATGCATGCGTGCGTATAACATTTAAATGGAACTTACCTCACCTCATCTCAGGTTCATCAGAACATCTTAATACTCCCTCCCTTTCTTTAATATATACTCCCTCCATTCCATAATAATAATCTTTTTAACT
Source organism: Panax ginseng (assembly GCA_020205605.1). Classification (NCBI taxonomy): domain Eukaryota; kingdom Viridiplantae; phylum Streptophyta; class Magnoliopsida; order Apiales; family Araliaceae; genus Panax; species Panax ginseng. The sequence continues at coordinate 151,074,025 of CM035134.1, forward strand.
TCATGCACATAAATTAAGAAAGTCATTTAATACTATCATTTAAGAATTAAAATTTATATGAAATTTTATCACTACCCCTTTATGTGAAGTTAAAAACTATTAATACAAAGGAGAAAATTTCTTGGGACAATGAGAGAAGTTAAGGGTGATATAGGAAAATAAATAATTTATTCTCCTAGAAAGTTGTAAACGACAAATAAATTGAAATAAATTTTTTCTTCTAAAAAGACAATTATTATGGAATGGAGGTAGTATAAGTTATTTTAGAGTTATGCACAAGTATTAAAAAAATAATTATATAGTATTAAATATAATATTAATTGTCTATAATGTCTTGTATTGAAAAAAGAGAGCGTTAGAGTATTTATTAGGCAAAAAATAATGAGAGAACTAAAGTTATATTTATTACTTGGAGAGTTGGAGTAATAATAATAGAAACTAAACAATTAATACTTATTTGAAATTCTCAAACGACTTATATTAAAAAATAAAAATAATTATTTAAAACGACTTATATTAAAGAACGGATAAAATATTTTGTTAAATACTAAAACCAAAATCTACATATAAATTACACGTGCAACGTATGGGGTGCATGCTAGTTTAAGGATAACAGAACATCTTAGTATGAAACCGTGAGTGCTAGTAGTAGTACGTACGTGTTTCTTCTGTCACTCCATTAGTACTCCAATTACCAATCAAAAATTTCATAATAATAATAATAATAATAGTAATTCTAATTACATTATTTATACCAATATTTATTTGATTTGTGTAACGGGTATGGAGTTACTAAATTGTAGTAATTATAAAAAAGATATTATATGATCCATAATTTAATTGGGAAAGAGATGAATAATCTTTCTTTCTTCCGGGTGAAGATGGGAGTTTTAGTTTAGGGTTTTAAGGGACCCACCGCCGCAACGGAGCACATGAGCGTAGGTCGGGCGGCTGGCTGTCAACTGCCACCCCCAAAAGAGAGGAGTTGGTAGCGTCCGGGAATTGGGATTTTGACGTTTTTTTCTCCCCAACCCCACCCCCACCCCCACCCCCACCAGAACACTAATCAAAAGCCCAGCATTTCTCTTTTATTTACATTCTTCCCAAAATACTATTCTCACACAAAAAACACCCAACAATATAACACCAAAAATGACCCCTTTTCTGGTAAAAACAGTATAATCCAAACCTGCCCCCCCCCCCCCCAAACCCCACCCCCAATTTAAAAGTAAAGTTGGGTGCAAAAGTTTTCTATCAAAATGATTGCTATCTAACCGGCCCCTTGTAAAATCATAATCACGAGCTTGAATTTATGTGCCACCTCTGATACTAATACTAATAATAATCCATCTCCTAGCTAATTTTGTATGATTAATTAATTGCTGACCTTCTAATTAGCTAGCTAGGCATGCCAATTTGGGCTAATCCATTATATATAAACCAAGTTAGTTAACTTGCTTCTTTAAAATTCACCTTTAATTTCTTTTTTGAGGAAAACTAAACAGAAATTAAAATGAAGAAATTGTTCGGATATTACAAGCTAGTTAGCTAGAGCTGCGTGTCGGATAAATAATAATAATAATAAAAAAATATTAATATCCATGAATGGTCTCAATACTTAAAGGCTTAAACTCTTTCTTTGGTTATACTAAATTCCAAACATGTATGTTAGTTGCAACTTGCAAGAGCCCCCACGACTACATCAACTTGCCATGACTAATTTGAATCTAACATTCTTAGATCAAATTTAATATTAATTTTTTAAAATTCAATTTAATATTTTTTTAATTTAAAATTGGCATGATCATTAATTCATTTTAAATTTGAAAAATAATAAATTTTAAGACTAATAATATATTTTTATGCAATTTATGATATTTATAATTCGGAGCGAAGGGAGTATATATTATACATGCATAAAAAAAATACTTCTATATACTATCATATCTTTCAAATAATTATAGCTGCTCAAAATTTAAAAGAAGAATAATGTTAGCTTACGCGAATAACTAATTATATATATTCTATTGAATTTTTGCATATTTCTATACATATCAAGTAATAATTGAAGGTTGTAGTGTCTCATTTCTTTCTTCTATGGACGATTGAATCTAGAAGGAGAGGTGGGAGCCACCCATGGCATGTGATGTTGGTAATGGCCAATGGGGGGTGGGGAACTATAAACTAGTAGTACAAGATATATAGAACAATAACTATCCCACTGATAGTACTGTCATGCATATATACATATATATATATATATATATATAGAGAGAGAGAGAGAGAGAGAGAGAATTAAAAAAATAAAAACATAGATCGACCTTTAACTTGTTAAGCAATATATTTTAGGTGTGAGTGAGAAAAATGGGGGCCGGGTTAAAGTGGAGAGCAGCATAAAATATCTTATGGAAGGTTCTATTAATGTCTAGCTCTACCTAACACCTTTGAAAAAGTAAGAGACAAATTAACAAATGGGTAAAATTGATGAAAAGTGACCTCTTTTCTTTTTCTTTTCTTTATAGCGAAGAGGCACTATATATATATATATATATATATATATATATATACTAGTTAATCTGTGTCACCGGCACTACAAATACTCGTGTAATTATTTAATACTTAAAGATAAATTTAAATGAAAAATGTGAGTTACAATGCTTAAAGAGTATATATTTGATAAAAATTAGAAAATTTCGTAAATATTTGTTGTAAATAAGATAATTTCTAATCAAGACAGACATCCCACCCAAATAGTAAAAAAATCATGAATTTTGCCACAAATTGTATCTACATGCTCATTATTTACAAATCGAGACCGACAAGAAAAAATAAACTTGTTAAGGAAACAACTAAAGTCAACATCAACTTAATAATAAAATTGACCTAGACTAGTTAACTACGTTTATAGTGTGGTTTCTGCTCTAAATTAATCAGGTACTACATCTGTGAGGTTTTGCTCAGAAACTTATATATTAAATAAAAGGTGTCTAGACTCTGGACTCGCACTCACCCACTCTAATTAATTTTAGATGCCCAATTTAATTTTTATGCAAGTATAATAAAATTGTGTATATATATATATATATATATATTCAAAATAACTCGTCCTATATATCCAAATTTCAAATAAATAAGAACAAAATCAGAAAATAATTTTGAGCAAGACAAAAATCATTGGAGGGGAAGCACAGCTGCACAAGTAATTAAATAGGTAGTTTTGATCGGACACAACCATCCTGAATAAAAACTAAAGTGGTAGATATAAAAGACTAGTTTTAGATTAATTTATTCCATATATACCCACCCAAAATTTGAAAACTCATTTGAGACCGTCATCCCTGAAATCCATTTTTATTGATCACTAACCAGAACCGTCGATGGATCGTGGATTTGACTTGTCCTTTCTTATCCTTAATTCCCTGTTGGGTTGGGTTGGGTTGGGTTGGGAGAGGGAGATTAATTCCGACATATACAAAAGAAAGAAATGTTTGTCAGTGAGATTGGAGTAGCATGCATATATATATATATATATATATATATATAGAAAAGTAAAACAAAAAGTGTAGCTAGCCACCACATTCATGATTGTGTTATAAAAAGGCCGCCTGCAACATAAAAATCTTAACCCTTTATGTAGGACTTACGGACGTAGTAGTAAGCGTTTGCTTATAAATTTTTTAAATGTACGTACGTAAGTACGTACGTACCATCTTTTATTTTATTATTAGTTCGCGCATGCAGTAAGGGAGTGTTTGTTTAGAGTTGAATGAAGCTGAATTTAAATGGTTGAATCGGTCACAAAAGGCTTTGTTTTGATCGAATAGACCGAATCGGTAAAAATAGATTTAACCGAATAGCCAAGTCGATTTTTTAATTGAATAGTGAATGAATAGCTGAATGAAATAAAAAAAAAAATTTTAAAAAATATTAACTATTATATTAAGTAATATTAAATAATTTTACAATAATTTTAAATTTTTTCAGAGGGGTAAAATAAAAAAAATTTGTCATTCATATGTTTCAAATATGTCAATTATTAAACAATTTTTTTCATTCAGATTCAGATTCAACTCATTCAGATTCAGCTCATTCAGATTCAATTTCATTCAATTTTTATCAAACACCCCCTAAGTTTCTTGTGTTTTATGACGAGTTAAATAACCTATATATGTAAATCACATTTTTAAAACCGAAAAAAAATATAGAGCTCTTCTAATTCTAGGTGGACATAAAAATTAGATATGAATGTATTTGAATTTTATCTATTTATATTTTTATCTACTATTGAGGATTAAAATACAAATAAATAAAATTCAAATACACTTATTTTTACTTAGAATTTTTGATAAATGTTTGTGTGTAGCAAAATTAATTACAAATCAAATATGCACGTTATCAGTTTTTCAATTATATTATATACATAGTAATTAATTGTACGTATATAGATGCAGGCCATAACTTAGTTGGTTGCCAACTTATCTCTTCTTTTTTCTCTTTATTATATATATAATGGGGTTGAGCTAGAGGGGGTGGGTAACTTTTTAGGAAAGTATGTATGGGTATGGGTATGGGTATGGGTATGGGTATGGGTATGGGTATGAGTGGAGGTGGGGGGTGGGGAGAAAAACATAATTATCTCTCACTCGATATATCTTGCTTTGTGTGAAATTAAGGGGTTTTAATTGATATATGATCTTTTCTTTTTTTCTTTTTTTCTTAAATTGGAGTACTTTCATTTCTGACGTACTACATAAAACTTTTTCAAAAAAGATAATGATTTAAGATATTTGAATGATAAGTTAATTATTATATAAAAACTAAACTTGAATAATGTTATATATATATATATATATATATATATATATATATATATATATCAAATATTATGGCTTGGCTGAAAATATATATGAAAACCATTCATGTTGAATATACGGTGTCAAGGCAGTACGTACGTATATCGTATATGGGAAACAACAAAAATCTATATATATATATATATATATAGGTAGAATTAATCTAAGATGTTAGGGTCGGTTAGCCCTTGCCCAATAAAATAATTATTAGGTTGGTAGAGACAACTGACAAGAGAGGGACTGATAATACAGACAGTTGTAAATCTCTTAATTCACACATTTTTTTTTCTTTTTTCTTTAATAATTAAATATATATATATATATAAATATATAATTATTTGGAAGAGATCATAGCTAGGTTACCCACCTCTTCCTCTTCTTTCCCTCCCTCCCTCCGGTAAGCAAGATTTGATATTTTCTTTTCATAAAAAGAAGACCAAACCAACCCACAAAAAAATCTAAAACATAAAGTTATGAATACAAATAAAATTATTTAGAGTATAGTTTGTAATGTCACGAGGGTCTACAAATTATATACTATTCAATCAGAGTACACTTAAAAATCACAGGTCTATCGTGACTGACGAGTGATCGGATTAGTTCTTCTGGTTAATTCTTGGTCAAACAAAACAGAGAAGGTTTTACTTCTTTTTAAAAGGAAAATTAGGTAGACACGTGACTCGTATATATCTTTTCTTTTCTTTTTGCTTGGAGTTGGAGGGAGCCTTGCCTGCCTTGTGCTAATTAAGCCTTGCTTGCAGCAGCAGCAGCCACCATAACAAAAGTATAATTTTTTCTAAAGATCTGGTAAGGATCATCATCATCATCCCACTTGTACCAACTTTTTACTACTTTTTTTTTTTACACTAAAATGGGACAAAAACATTATTAAGGAAAACCATCCTCGAAAGAAATCACTAGTAAATGGAGAAAAAAAAAGAAAAAGAACATCATTCAAGAGCCTTGCAAAAATGCATAACCAAATATTGGTCATCTGTACCGGTATTAGTTAGTTATATTGCTGCTTTGCACTAATTATAATTTTACAATCAATAGAAACTACTAACTAGTAGTAGTAAATTAAGATTCTTAAACTAATAATACAACTCTAATCTTCTTCATTTCTCTCCCTTAAAATAATATTTGATAACATGACAGAATTCAAATTCCAACTCCAACTCCAACTCATTTCATCTCAAGGCTTCTGTACCCTAAAAACTCATAGCCAGTACTGTTGCTGCTGCTGCTTCTTCTTGTACCATTACTACTACAGCTGCAATCCTTGCTGTTTTTTAATCCCAAACTGCATCCAAAACAGAGTGCCCTGCTTCTCCCTCCAGTCTTAAATGTCTCTGCCTGGTGCTGATGAGGAGGGCTAATTTTCAGGTCAAGATTCAAATCAGGACATCTTTCCATAACCATACTAATCTTTTCATCTTTTCCAGGAAGCCCGCCAATAGAATTCATCATCATCATCTTCTCATCTTCGTCGTCGTCATCTTCTTCTGCTTTCGTATGAGCTGCACTGCCAAAAGATATTGTTGTGACTTCTTGTGAACAAGGTTCATTGATCGGCCGATGAGTGGTGGGATCAATTCCCCTGTTCAGAAGCTTTCTTCTTATATGAGTGTTCCAATAATTCTTTATCTCATTATCTGTTCTTCCAGGTAATCTTCCAGCTATGAGCGACCACCTAAATTAGATATACCATAAATAAATAAAATCCATTAGTCAAGAATTCAAAAAGATCAACTTTTTTTCCTATATGGACAAAAGTGTTAACAACGAGAATTGACCCCTGACGTTAGTCCTATTCAATAATCAAGATACCCATTTTTCTCTTTTTCCTTTTCTATTAAAAAAAAAGAAAGAAAGAAGGAAGATAATAACTAAATTTGAACTTTGACATTAAGACTTTTTTGGAAAGAGTATGAATGTTAATGGAGCTTACTTGTTACCAAGGAGGCTATGAAGTTTGATGATGAGTTCATCTTCTTCATCTGTAAAGTTGCCACGCTTGAGGTCAGGCCTCAAGTAATTGATCCACCTAAGGCGGCAACTCTTGCCGCAGCGGAGAAGGCCAGCAGCCTTAGGAAGTGAGCGCCAGCAACCTTCGCCGTGTGATCGGATATAGGAGATGAGCCTGTCATCTTCTTCTTTAGTCCATGCTCCTTTGTTTGTGTGAGCTTTCTCACAACAAGGGGACCTTCCCATTTGATCTAGAAGAATTGAACTCTGCTTACTACAAGTGAAGAAATGGAACTCAACTTTTTGGGGGTTTTCTTGGAGTGGTGATTTATGGTGGGGGAGTGGAAGTTCCTAGCCTTGGTGATACTTGATCATCAAGATTCAAGGCCGGACTTTCGAGAGAAATTGAAGGTGGGGGTTATATAGGCTTTTGACTCTGCAAAAAGAGACTGTCCCAAAATAATAGACTCAGAGAGAGAGAGAGAGGGGGTTAAGGCAGTGACTCTAATTGCTTCTAGATGTGAGTTGGTGAGACAGGTTTGAGAAAGTGGCTAGTGGCCACTCTTATTATGATGGTATTGGCATCATCTTCATCATATCATATTATAAATAAAAAAAGATACAGAAATAAAAGTAATATGAGTTGGAAGAAAGGAAGGACAGTAAGTATGCGTGAGCTTCAGTTAGGTGTAAAGTAAGGTACTATTAAAAAAGTGCGGTAAAGACAAGGTGTGATCTCGGCCTTTCTTCAATTTGTCTAAACTCGGACCAAACTTAGATTATTAATTTAACTAACACCAAAATCTTCCAAACATGCACCTGATTTCATTTAATTACTACTTTATATATGTATATACCATGTTTGTGGAACTAACATCCACATTTGGCTTTGTGACGAGTTCTGACTAATATATCCCTTCTTTTCATATGATGAGTATCTTCTATTAATCAACCAAACTTATTTCTATTATGAGATGACCCCATCACTGAGATTTCTAACAACCATATATCTAATGAATTTGATTGGTACCAGCTATTAATTATTCATAGTTAACGTTATAAAAAATGAATATGAATTAGATGGGATAGTATATTTGGATTGGATCTTTAGAAGGATGGAGATGAAACAAACGTTTGGAATTTAGAGTAATTTTTTCAGCCTTGTATAAAACCAAGATGGTAGTAGGAATATAAAATATTGTTATTTTGAGTTAGTTGTAGTGGGGGCATATGGGAAAAAAATGTCCTAGTGGGGTTTAGCTATTCTTGAGCATATAATAAGAGGATAGATAGAGAGATAGTAGTTGCTTTTCTTTATTCTATTGGTGATCTATCATCAAACAAGAAAAAGGGGAGAGAGAGAGAGATTCTAGAGTTGGTTCAGTAAGACAGGAGGATTAGATTAAAAGAAAAAGGGGAAGAAGAATAGAAAAAGGAAGAAAGAAAGAAAGAGAGAGGATGAGTGTGGTTTTGGTTGTATATGGGATTTGGTTCACCTTCCCTCTTCTTTCCCCCAACAAGCCCTATGGTGCAAGTTTAGGCAACAAAATAGAGAGAGTTAGGGATGATATTGGAAGTTAATTCACCTTTTTGTTCTCACTAATTATATGTCCTCCCAAGTCCCAACCCAATTTGCATATTAGTTTTTGTTACCCACCACTACACATGATCTCTCTCTGAAAACAACTTTGAAAGCAAAGTATGCCTATAAATCATGATCCTTCACCCTTCTCATCAACTACAACTTGTTTTTTTATGATTTTAGAGTTCAGTTGTGTAATTTCACTGGGGTATGTTACCTACCTTCTCACCTTTCGGGGGATTGTCATGCTCCAAAAATGGCTCCCATTTGATGTTGAACCGTGGCACGGTCTATCATATCTTTTATTCTTGCTCCTACATTATCTTTCTTCAGCCAAAAAAAATTATGCTTAGGCTTATCCACATTTTTTGGCATCCATCAATTATCAAACCAACAAGAAAACAATATAAACCTACCAATTTCTTATTCACGGAATAATAAGATAATTAAATTACAAAAGGAACAAGAGTAATTTTAGGTTCAATTTTTTAAATGAATTTTTCAGTAACAAAATAATTTATCCTTGAAGCATCAACTTGGGAATAAAGTTAAAAATTACATTTGCATTTAAAAAAATAATTAGGAAAGTGATCCGAATGCGTCTAAAGACTAAACATCATGCATTTATTGCTTGGACCCTAACACCCACCCTCCCTTGTTACAATCGGAATTCGGATGGCATTTATTAAATTGCAATTACTACGGTAGTTTAAGAGTGAGGGGTTGGAAGGAACCCCCCACCCCCACCCCCACCCCCACCCCCAATCGCACAAAGAAAGTCACAATTCACAACCCATAAAAGGATAGTTCATCTGGTAGGCAAAAATCAGGAAGAGATTAGTTCATCTGTTAGGCAATAATCAGGAAGAGGATGGTGAGAGCCAACTCAACAAAATTGTGGATATCATGTGCTTAGGTAAATGAACAAAACTTGTGAGGATGTCCTTAAATCCCATTACCAGTTACCTACCTCTATGGTTCTGTTCTCTTCTCCCATGTGATTTTCCTGAACCTCAGGTCTGTTTCAACTGTCCCCACTTATGCTAGATAAAGCTTCATAATAGCATCCTATATACATAACATATATATCAGGACCAGCTAAATTATTCAGCGGATGCTACCAAACAGTTTGGCCGACCGAGTTTGAAGTTTGGATATTTTTTTCTTACCCTTAATGATAGAAGTGTCACATTATCGGTTAACATAGTCCGCTAAACAATTTAGTAGAGCCCTAAATGATGGCAGCCTTCACATAATCCGTTAACATTGTCTGCTAAACAATTTAATGGACACTCCACTAAACAGTTTGGCTGATGAACTATACTTATATCAAAGAAAAATACAGTGATATGCAAATATTTCGAATTAACTGCATCCTGTGCACATACTCATTACAAAATTGCAAGTAGCACAAGAACAAGAAAAGAAAAGGATAATAGAGGACACAACAGAACAACTTACAAGAGCCCTAGCATAAACAGCCAAACTAGGTAGACATATTGTATGACTAGTTGGCAAAGTTAGATAAATAGGGTATTCTGTCCCTATTTCTGCAGCTCAATTATATGCAAATGGACAATGGACATGAAAACTGTAAGATATTTAATTATTTATCCTTGCATAAATCAAACTTTTAGATCATGCAAAATACCCAACAAAATACATCGACAAATTTATACTGAATTCAACCTACAGACAGTATACCTACTCACAAGCCTTTATGTAAAATAGCCCCACTAGTTTTCACCAAATCCAGAATTACTTTTAGTAAGAAGCTTTCTAGAGGCAGAGAATGAAAATAGAACTATAAGAAATTCAAATGCCACCATATGGTATGATTTATTCCAAGTATATACATATATATATATATATATATATATATATATATATATATATATATTTGTAGCGTGTATTGTGTCATTCCTCACATAAAAGACTTCCAAATTCTTTCCTTTTTTCTTTAGAATTCCTTATTCTTATGATTTTAAAATATAAAAAAAATATGAGTACCAAGTTCTTGGGTAGATCAATGTGAGCTTGATAAAGAGCATAGATAGAATAGACTGTTTACTTCAATTTCTTCTGGGCTTCATATGAGTAACTAAGCGGTGACAGCAGCAACAACTCCAACCACACTTTGTGCCAATACACTGCGGTCCTCCGAAGATACCTTGGAGCCAGAAGCTGGGGTAAAACCAAGATCAGAAAGTTTCTTGTGTGATAATTCATAATCTGTAAAGAAAGTACAATTAAACAAGATAATGGCAGGAACTTGAAATTACTAAAGGATAAAAGACAAGAAGTGAGAGACATGAAGTGATGTATATATGCGAAAGAAACATGGAATTACTATAGTACAAAAATGAGAAGGGATAGATAAGAAACTTAAAGGTCAGTTAGTTTACAAATTGCAGGGTGCTGACACAGTTGGCTATGTACAATAACATTTGGCAACATGCACGTAATGACTATTCCATTTCTAACTAAAAAAGAAAAAGAAAAGGCCTCATTTGCCTCTCTTTTATTTTTCCTTTTATTCCAGAAAAAAAATCCGTTTCTTTTGATGATAGTATAAAATGACACAATGTCCTTAAGTTTACAACTACAATTTTATTAACATGCAATCATTACTAAACTAAATACCCAATAAACTTAACAGGAAAACATGGGCAAAAAATATATATCCATAAAATTTGTAAATTTTACAAACAGGACTCTTTTGGGGAGCAGAGGTAGTAGTAATTTTATAATGGAACGATAGGTCTCGTTTGATTTTACCTGAAAAATAATTATGTTTTACAGAAGTGAAGTGTGTGCAACATCCAAATTTAGTGGGATGAGTTTCTCAAATTTTAGTGAAACAGTAGCCATCCTCAAGTGAAATTGATACCATGACAGCGATTAGCGTGTATAGAACAGATTTACCGCCTAGGTGGACAAGAAGTTCACCAAACAAACAAAAAGTAAAAAGCATAAAGCTTTTTGACATAGGAACTATTAAGAAAAAACTACACCTCAAAGAGGATGATGATGCTACCTTGGGGATGTAAGTCTAGGATAGTACCTTTGCATACAGCTCAAAATAATGACGAAACTGTAATACCCAGTAAATAAATAATAAATAAAAATTGATTAATAATAATAATATATATAAAAAAAAAATTGTTTTGTTTTAAAACATATTAAGTGGACTTTGTCTTTTATTTGGATCAAACTAGTCATTTACTTTTGGGCTAATAAGTATTAATAAATGATAAATAAATTGAGTCTTTAAAATTGGGCCATAAAATTTATTTGATTTAATTTGTATATGGGTAATAATAAGTCCTACTAAAATTTGGAGAATTAATAAGATAGGTTAATAAATATATATATAAAACCTACTCATATCTCATCACGTCAGACAAAAATTGTGTAGAAGGAACGGCGCGAGGAGGCGAAATTGTGAAGACCGAAATCAGAAATTGGATTTTCTATCATACATGTGAGTCTATCTATGATTTCTTATTGAAAACATGTGGATATTTTTTTTTCTTTTTGTTTCAGTTGATCTTGTATTGGAGCGGAGGGCTTTAAACTTAATTATATATATATATATATAAGGAGTGACCGGAGTGTTCAGTGAATATACAGGCCAACAATCATGTTTTGAAAAAAAATAAAATAAAATTTTGCTATCCTGAAGTTGTTATTTTCATTTTAGAATATAATGATTATATATATACTTTGATGCTGAGAGTTGAAGTAATATTAATAATATATTACCATGTTGGCTAATTTAGTTAACAAATTTTAACTTAACTGAATGTTCTTGTTTAACAATAATTGACCTGTATAAATATTATAAAATAATTTTGAAATATAATAATAAGGTAACATAAATAGTTAATTGAAATGCAGTAGCAATAACTATAAATTTTGAAAACCTTGATGATTAGCAGAATTATAAAATTTGATGACTATTAATTAATTAAAAAAAAATTTATTAGATCGAACGGAAGGGTCTAACGAGTTGTAATTGGAGTACAAATTTTGGGTATTATATTGATTAATTCAGGTACGGATTCCGTACTCTTTCAGCGAGATTCTTTTGTTTTTAATTTGCTCGTTTCGTTATGCGTTTTGAAAATTAGTATTGCCTCTCATGATTATTTCTTGTCAAATTCATTGTGATAGTTTCGTTTGGCGTTCATAGTTGAAACTCATAGTTGTACTCTTTAGACTAGTACAACATGTCTAAATTTATTTTGGATATTTGTAGTAATGTGTATGTTAATATTTTTGGAGACTTTGTGTTGATATTTTTGTTAGAATACCTTAGGGTATACCTGAGCTATAACCACCTGTGGGGGTACCACATGCATGTCCTCTTGGCACCGAGGCATGACACCTTCCGTGGCAGTATGATCGATCCACTGCGTCTCGCTTTGTGCTCCGTTTGGGAGTTGGCCATTTAGTGTTTTGTTGTGGGAGGCATATGGGTCGACCTTAGTTTTCTGATACGCTCGCTCGCTACATGCGGAGTGGTGATGTTTGTGCCAAACACGCCTTCGATTCGATTTTGCACGATCCGGATTACGCTTGATCCGATGTGTGATTGCTGTCAGGACATTATTTTTTGATTGCCTGTGTGGCATTATTTGACTTGCCTGTGTGGCAAGGTATATTTTTGTTTTGTTCTGAGCTCGGTATGAAATATAGTTTTGTTCGTTTCATTTCAGTTCGTTTCGTTTCATTTCATTTAATTGAGTTAGTTATTTCGGTTCATTATTTGTATTCTATATCCATCTTTGGGCATTTGGCTCATGCCGTGTTTTTCTTCCTAAGCAGTAATCGGGGATCGATCGGCAGTGTGTGATGAGAGCTCCATTCATTCCAATGATTTAGAAATATTTTGTTTAGACTAGATGTGTCAGTTTACTTGGAATTGTAATAATTATTTTAGATTGTGGTTTGAGACAGTTTGAGATTTATTATGGTTGATTTGTGGTATTTATTAGTTATTAAGACTATTCTTTTGTGGCTTTGAGCCTTCTTATTAAATTCATCGGTTTTGTTATGTTTTTGGTAACCTCTCTTTACTTCTTGGAAGAGAGGGTGTTCTGAAGTTAATATCGAGCTTAGGTTCTTTCTTGTAGAAAACCTATTTAGGTTTGACTTTGTGAGTTATGGGTAGACTTACTTGGGTTAGGTTTTTGTTCTGTTTAATTTTCTGTTCAGCTATCATATCAGCTATATTCGAATCTGTCTCTAATCTGCTTTGTTATCTATTCGTTGATCTCTTTATTAGATGACTCATAGATCCGCCAGAGTTACTGGGAGGCGAGGTAACAATAGGGGAAGAGGTGAGGGTCAATCCAATGAGCAACCTAATGATCAGATTAATGCTCAGTTGGCTACCTTGGTGAATCAGGTTGTGAATCAGGCGTTACCTCAGTTGGTGGCACAGGTTATCTGCAGAACGCAAACAGACCACCACCGAAATTCTGAAAGGTGAGGAGAACCCAGGAAATAATGATCCACAGGCAAATGAAGTGGAAGGGAATGCGGATGGTCATGATCAGCAGGGGATTGCGATGTATGTATGGTTGGAGAGGTTCCAAAAGCAGAAACTATAGTCATTTAGTTCAGCTCCAACTCCAATTGATGCAAAGAATTGGATTGCTTACCTAGAGAAAATTTTTGATGTGTTGGGGTGCTCGGATAATCAGAAAGTGTTACTTGCTGCTTATAAGCTGGAAGGGGATGCACAGAGGTGGTGGAAAGCGATGAAAACAACAAAGGGTGATGGTTATATTGAAACACTTGGTTGGGCTGAGTTTTGTGAGGTCTTTTATCGCCAGACTTTCCAATTCTTGATAAAGAGGCTATGCCAGAGAAGTATCTGTCTATTCGACGAAAGATGATGAGTCCATCACAGATTTTCATGCACGGGTTCACTAGGTTGGCGAACTTTGCAGGGAACCTCGGCGGGGACCGCAGCAGAAAGCAAAGGAGAAGTTCAAGTGGCGGATTCATTATAGGTATCGCCACATCTTATTAACAACAAGTTTGCGAGCGTGTATCGTTGATGGCAATCTGACGAAGAATATTGAGATGGAGAGACAGGACTTTCGGTCTTCTAAACCCAAGAGAGTCGAAGAGGGACGAAGATGACCAACAGGTCAAACTTCGTCAAGACGGAAAGAATCGAGGTGGTGGTCGATGAACAGAACCGTGGTGGCGGCAGGGCGATGGCTCAAAACAACAGGGGTTATCGGCAGATGCCTCGGCAAAGAAGCGTAATCGTCATTGCATTGCCTACCTTGGCATGGTCGAAATCGTCAGCAGGGGCATAATTGTCAGCAGGGGCAAAATCAAGGTCGTTATTCGGGACCAAATGGTGGGGTAACCCGAATCTCATTCCGATAGCTCCTTGTCTACTTGTGGGGCTAATCATCCGGTGAGGCAATGTCACGACTCACAGTGCATGCTTTTTTGTTGTGGATGACGGATGGAATCATATTGCTAGGGATTGTCTTCGGTCCACGCGAAATGGTAGAGGTGGTGATAATGGTGGCGATGGAGGTCGTTGTCGGGGTGGTCGAGTGTTTGCCTTGACATATAACCAAAGCGGTGCACGGTATTGTTTCTAAAGCACTCTTTTAGTTGACAATCGTGAGGCGTCTATTTTGTTTGATCTGGTTCTACTCATTCCGTTGTTGCTTTCGGTCTTTTTTCGGCACTGGGTGTGCCATCTCGATCTTTAGATTACGTTATGTCTATTCTTACCCGATGGGGACTTCATTATTATTTACGATTTATATCGAGGGTGTTCGATCGATTTTGGGGATAAGATTAGTAGGGCTAATCTTCTTCCGGAAGTAGTATACACGATTTGATGTCATTCTTGGGATGGACCGGTTGGATAAGCACCGAGCCACTATCGATCGTCGTCGGCGAAGAAGGTTATATTTGGAGATGTGAAGTCTCCAGAATTCGTGTTTCAGGGTTCACAGTCGAGTAGAGTGGTGAAGTTAATTTCAGCTTTGAAGGTTGGGAAGTTGGTGGCAAAGGGTTGTGAGGGATATTTGGCGTTTGTGAAAGATACCTCTAAGGGTGAGTCTCGTATTGAAGATGTTTCAATTGTTTGTGACTATTCTGATGTGTTTCCTGATGAGTTGTCAGGGTTGCCACCGCAGCGGGAAGTGGAGTTTGCTATTGAGCTTGTTCTTGAGCGAACTATCTACAAGCGCCGTGTCGGATGGCACCATTGGAGTTCTGCAAGAGTTGAAGGAACAGTTCACGAGAACTGTTGGATCGTGGTGTGATTCGGTAGAGTATTTAAATGCAGTAGGGTGCTCCGGTCTTATTTGTGAAGAAGAAGGATGGAGTCTATGAGGTTGTGCATATAGACTACGGGGAGTTGAACAAGATTACCATCGAGAATCGGTATCCATTCTTAGGATTAATGACTTGTTTGACCAACTTCAGGGGGCGAAATATTTTTCGAAAATAGACTTGAGGTCGGGCTATCATCAGTTGAGGGTGAGGGATGAGGATATCCCTAAGACGGCTTTTCGTACTCGATATAGGCATTTCGAGTTTCTGGTGATGCCATTCGGTGTGACTAACGCCCCAGCGGTGTTTATGGATTTAATGAATCGGGTGTTCAGAGAGTACTTAGACCAATTTGTCATTGTCTTTATTGATGATATTTTGGTTTACTCAAAGTCTAAGGAAGAGTATGAGGAGCATCTTCGCACAGTGTTGGGGATTTTGCAAAAAGAGAAATTGTATGCTAAATTTTCTAAATGCGAGTTTTGGTTGGAGCAGGTCGCATTTTTGGGACATGTTGTTTCTGCTGAAGGCATTAAGGTAGATCCTGCGAAGGTTGAGGCTATCACTAAATGGCCGAGACCTACTACGGTGACAGAGATTAGAAGTTTCTTGGGTTTGGCAGGGTATTATAGGCGGTTTGTGGAAGGGTTTTCCTTGTTTGCCTTACCATTGACTCAGTTGATGAGAAAGGGCGTGAAGTTTATGTGGAATGAGGAGCGGGAGAAGAGTTTCGAGGAGTTGAAGAAACGACTTGTGTCGACTCTATACTTGCAGATCATTGTCGGGGACGAAGCTATCGAGTTATAGTGATGCTTAAGAAGGGGCTTGGGGTGTGTTTTGATGCAACACGGTAAGGTGATTGCTTATGCTTCTAGCGACTTAAACCTTATGAGGTGAACTACCCCACATGATTTGGAGTTAGCGGTGATGATCTTTGCCTTAAAGATTTGGAGGCATTATTTGTATGGAGAAACTTGTGATATCTTCACCGATCACAAAAGTCTTAAATACATTTTCACTCGTAAGGAGCTCAATATGAGGCGAGGCGTTGGTTGGAGCTTTTAAAAGACTATGATGCTAAAATTCATTATCACCCGAAAGGCAAATGTGGTTGCGGATGCTCTTGTAGAAAAGAGTTAAGGGAGTGTAGCGACCCTTATTACACAACCTCAAATTATTTTGGATATGGAACGACTCGAGTTGGAGTTGTATGTATGAGGTTCGGATGGGTATTTGGCGGTGTATGAGAGTGGAGCCCTCTCTTATCTCATGGTCAAAGAAGCTCAAAAAGAAGATGGGGAGTTGTGGGGTCCGACACGAATCTAGAAGGGACTAATGACGGCCGAATTTCAGATTGATGACCACGGTGTGATTTGGTTGGGTGAGCGGTTGTGTATGCCGTCGATCCAATCATTCGGGAGGTCATGTTGGCCGAGGCTCATAGTTCGCCATTTTCTATTCATCCGTGTTCTACGAAGATATATAGGATTTGAAGAAGAATTTTTGGTGGAATGGAATGAAACGAGATGTGGCCGAATATGTTGGGAAGTGCCTCACTTGTCAACAAGTGAAGATAGAACATCAACGAGCTAGTGGTTTACTGCAACAGTTAGACATTCCAGTGTGAAAGTGGGAGGATATCACGATGGATTTTGTGACTGGTTTGCCGAAGACTTTCAGAAAGAATGATGCCATTTGAGTAGTAGTGGATCGGTTGACTAAATCGGCTCACTTTTTGGCTATCCATGAGGGTTACTCAGTGGATAGGTTGGCACATATCTTTCAGCAGGAGATTGTTAGACTTCATGGTACTCCGGTGTCTATTGTTTCAGATCGGGACCCACGGTTCACTTCACGGTTTTGGAAAGGGTTTCAACGAGCTTGGGGCACTCAACTCAACTTTAGTACTTCTTTTCATCCGCAAACTGATGGGCAATCCGAACGGACTATCCAGACGTTGGAGGACATGTTGAGGTCTTGTGCACTTGAATGGTCAAGTAATTGGGATGATTACTTGAGCCTAGTTAAGTTTGCTTATAATAACAATTTGGCATACAAGTATTGGGATGGCTCCGTTTGATCGTTCAGATGGTAGGAAGTGTCGGGCACCAATTTGTTGGGATGAGGTTAGCGAAAGGGCCATAGAAGGGCCTGAGTTAGTCCAAATCACTACGGAGAAGGTAGCGGTGGCTAAGGAGAAATTGAAGTCGGCTCGATCACGGCAAAAGTGTTATGCTGATAAGCATAGGAGGACTTTAGAATTTGAACCTGGTGAGCATGTGTTTCTAAAAGTTTCTCCTTGGAAGGGCATTCGGCGATTTGGGTTGAAAGGGAAGTTTAGTCCGCGTTATATTGGTCCATTTGAGATTTTGGAGAGGGTTGGTAAAGTTGCATATCGGTTAGCTTTGCCTCCGCAGCTAGCTCACGTGCACAATGTATTCCATGTGTCGGTGCTGAGGAGTTATCATTATCATCCGTTGCACGTGGTCCAATATCCATTCGATAAGATTCGGGAGGATCTTACTTGTGAGGAACAACCCGAGGCGATTTTGAATCGTCAAGAGAGGATTATGAGAAGGAAGACAATTCCGTTTGTTAAGGTTTTGTGGAAGAATCATTCGGAGCGGAAAGCCACTTGGGAGATGGAGGAGTCTATTCGAGCGGAGTATCCACATCTTTTTGATAATTAGGTACGTTCATTCTTTTGATTCCGAGGACGGAATCCTTTTAAGGGGTAGGTGATGTAATACCCAGTAAATAAATAATAAATAAAAATTGATTAATAATAATAATATATATAAAAAAAAATTGTTTTGTTTTAAAACATATTAAGTGGACTTTGTCTTTTATTTGGATCAAACTAGTCATTTACTTTTGGGCTAATAAGTATTAATAAATGATAAATAAATTGAGTCTTTAAAATTGGGCCATAAAATTTATTTGATTTAATTTGTATATGGGTAATAATAAGTCCTACTAAAATTTGGAGAATTAATAAGATAGGTTAATAAATATATATATAAAACCTACTCATATCTCATCACGTCGAATAAAAATTGTGGAGAAGGAAATCAGCGAGAGAGGCGAAATTGTGAAGACCAAAATCGAATTGGATTTTCTATCATTCATGTGAGTCTATCTATGATTTCTTATTGAAAGCATGTGGATATTTTTTTTCGTTTTGTTTCATTGATCTTGTATTGGAGCGGAGGGCTTTAAACTTAATTATATATATATATATATAAGGAGTGGGCCTGAGTGTTCAAAGTGAATATCTGAATAAATGCCAACAATCATGTTTTGAAAAATAAAATAAAATTTTATTTATCTGAAGTTGTTATTTTCATTTTAGAATATAATGATTATATATATACTTTGATCTTTGAGAGTTGAAGTAATATTAATAATATATTACCATGTTGGCTAATTTAGTTAACAGATTTTAACTTAATCAATGTTCTTGTTTAACAATAATTGACCTGATATAAATATTATAAAATAATTTTGAAATATAATAATAAGGTAACATAATTAGTTAATTGAAATGCGGTAACAATAACTATAAATTTTGAAAACCTTGATGATTAGCATAATTATAAAATTTGATGACTATTAATTAATTAAATTTTTTTTATTAGATCGAACGGAAGGGTCTAACGAGTTGTAATTGGAGTACAAAATTTTGGGTATTATATTGCTTAATCCAGGTACGGATTCCGTACTCTTTCAGCGAGACTCTTTTGTTTTTAATTTGCTCGTTTCGTTATGCGTTTTGAGAATTAGTATTGCCTCTCATGATTATTTCTTGTCAAATTCATTGTGATAGTTTCGTTTGCTTCATAGTTGAAACTTCATAGTTGTACTTTTTAGACTAAGTCTGACATGTCTAAATTTATTTTGGATATTTGTAGTAATGTGTATGTTAATATTTTTGGAGACTTTGTGTTGATATCTCGTTTTAGGTTTAACATGTACGTTAGAACCCCTCAGTGTGTTGATATTGTGTCGCATGTGTTGTGACATGATATTTTTGTTAGAATACCTTAGGGTATACCGAGCTATAACCACCGTGGGGTACCATGCATATCTCTCTTAACCGAGGCATGACACCTTCCGGCGGTGTGATCATCCCACAGCGTCTCCGCTTGTGTTTCCGTTGGGAGTTGGCCATTTGGTGTTTTGTTGTGGGGCGGCGTATGGGTCGACCCTAGTTTTCTGATACGCTACGCTCACGGAGTGGTGATGTTTGTGTCAAACACGCCTTTCGATTTTGCACGATCTGGATTACCTGCATCCGATGTGTGATTGCACAGTCAGGGGCATTATTTGACTTACTGTGTGGCAAAGTATATATCGCTTTTGTTCGAGTTCGGTGGTGAAATAACACCCGCTTATTTGATTCACCTATTATTTCATCAGTGTAGTTTTGTTCGTTTCGTTTGATTCGTTTCGTTTCATTTCATTTAATTGAGTTAGTTATTTCGGTTCATTATTTGTATTCTATATCCGTCTTTGGGCATTTGGCTCATCTTGTGTTTTCTTCCCAGTAATCGTGGGGATCGAGGCAAGTGTGATGAGAGCTCCATTCATTCCAATGATTTAGAAATATTCTGTTTAGACTAGATGTGTCAGTTTACTTGGAATTGTAATAATTATTTTAGATTGTGGTTTGAGACAGTTTGAGATTTATTATGGTTGACTTGTGGTATTTATTAGTTATTAAGACTATTCTTTTGTGGCTTTGAGCCTTGCTATTAAATTCATCAGTTTTGTTATGTTTTGTGTAACCTCTCTTTCTACTTCGGAAAGGGGGTGTTACAGAAACTCAGGATCATTTCAGTAAGGTCGTGTCTGTTGGAAGTTTCAACAGCCCTTATAATTCCTCTTTATGCAACTTCCTGGTGTCGAAGTAATTGTAATTACATTAGCTTGAAAATATTTATCCCACATTAATACAAAAGAAACATTAATGCACAGATGAGGCAAATCCATTTATAAGCCTTACACAGATGAGGCACTGAATTATCGACTTCAATGGTTCCTTGGTCCATGGGCCATCAAAGCCTAAAGCCTGATCTATCTGCATTCGCCTTTCCCTATCACACAAAACACCAAAAGAGTGGCTAACTGCATGAATATGATTTCAGAGTGAAAGAGCTTTGAGTTTGTCCCAGAAGCAAAATATACAAGAGTACGAGTCAAAAACAATTTTGTAGATGCAACTTGCCAGTGTGTGTCCTCCTGATAGTGCTACTATATCTTTGCTAGATAAACCCATCATGTATAATCTGTCCCTCCAGATCCTATTATCAATATGAGAAAAGAATATTTCAATATTCACATCAATACTGTGCCAAGAAACATGGTCAAATTGTATACAACGACGTGGAAAAACAATATTCTCTTAGTTTTGGTTTCCATAAAATTGAAGAAAATTTCAACACAAAAGGTTATTAACTATCTGTTTTTCTATTTATGGAACTCATATAATGAGAAGAACAGCTCTTTTCTAAAGACATGATTCGTTCTACTTTAAATCAATCTATTTAAGTGGCTTCCAAACTCGAATGTTCCCAGCCTACCAATATTGATTGATATTATTACTCAATAGTGTAAACTATTACAATAGTTTTTAAGTTACTTCAAATACAAATATGTGTAAAAAGCTGAAACTTCATAATGGAAATCTATTACTATCCGTATGAACTGAAACATTAGCATTACATAAAAATATCAGCTCTTAAGATATAATTTTTGAAAAAGGCCGCAAAAGGTTCCGTTCCCTGGTTTCTCAAACTTTCTATAAACTGCAGTAGCTTACAACATTGATTTTAAAATATGTCAGACATATTGTAGTGCAATGCTAGATAATAACTGAGTAACTGACACAAGGAGGGATGCAACAACATCAATTAATATTTATAGATAAACTACATGCTCATCCGTATGGAAGACGATTTAAAGAGAGAGCCAGATATCAACCAACAACCATTTGGTTTTCTTCTTGGAGGGACTTTTCTGGAAAAAAATTTACTCATTATTTTGTTCTGTTCTTTTCTTTTCGAACATTGGGTTTGGAGTAGGGGTAGGGATGGAATGGGATGGGACAAGGAATCAGTAAGGAAGTGATTTCTCAAAGAACCTCACAGTCAAAAAGCATATCAATCAACAGAGGTAGGATATGAAGAACTTTAAAAGCCTTTAGAAGTTGCCCGCCCTTAGAAGAAATCTTTGAATCCCAAAAGATTGATAAAACCACTCTGTCATTCGCCATTGTTATTGTTAATTAGAAATAGGAAATAACTTTTCTTGTGCTAGAACTTTGGCTCGTAAACACAAAAGTATTATACATGCTTTTTTGAAAAGAATTCTTTACGACAGAAGAACAAATTCTTTGTTTGACCTTTCCAAGTGCTTCTTCCACTTTGCAGAGGTTATATAGAAGACAGATTTGATATTTGGATATAATTTGTTTCAATGATTTGGCCATCCATGATTCGTTAGGAAATCGTGTCAATTAAATAAAAATTGTCACTAAATAATCTAGTGATATCATTATTTATACCCAAACTTACTAAGTCTTCCTTTTTTTTTGAAGATCTGGGAAATTCTAGGACTTGGATAGGACCTTGTAATACCCTTTCAATTGACATAGACCTAAATTTTCTAGTAAAATGAGGATGCGGCATTGGGAATGGTCAAGATCGCTCAGCTGGTAGAGCATAGGACTGAAAATCCTAGTGTCACTAGTTCAAGTCCAGTTCCTGGCACATGATTACTTTGTATGAGTTTAGTTTCTATTCTATAAATTAATTGATATGAATCAACATACATATTCATTAATTGTCATACTATATACTTTAGTCCTTTACACATCTCGGTCTTTAGATATAGACCCCATCAAAATACTATAGATACTAGAACCTATAAGAGAGTTTTAAAGTTGAAGACCAAGACATATGCTTGAAACACCAAAAGTGATAAAGTCCAGTAAAGGCTCAGCGAACACATACTCGAGGAAGGCAGAAATTCCGCGAAGTTCCAATTTAGTTCCGTCACAATGAAGTTCACTTTTTTTGAACTATCCATAATCAAGACATATTTGTTATAGCATAACTGTCCAGAAAAAATTTAGGGTTAAATACACTCATGTCCCTCGAAGTATAAGTAAACAAAGGTGACCCCAAAAACTTTTTCAGCTAAAAAATACGCCTAAATGCTGACGTTTCACCGGAAAAGCTTGTATTTCACTGTATTTGTAATTTAATTTGTATTTTCGATGTATTTTGACATTAAAACCAAATAAGTCCATGCATTTCAGCATATTTCTAGTGTATTTAACCCAAGAAGGGAGTTGTCGTTATGAAGCCATCATTGACACCAGAATCACCATCTCAAATAAGTAAATTTTCTCCAATTCAATATCTCGTGCCGCCATGTCTCTTTATTTTTCAGATCTGTCTTTTTTTTCTTCTTTAGATCCTCTCATTTTTTCCTCCTGATTTATATTTTTGGTGGTGTTTTTGTTTGAATTTGTAAATGTATGTTGTGCTTTGAGGGGTTGGTCAGGAATAGTTATTTGGTTATGGTGGATGGTGGGGGTGTAGAGGAATTTGGGGATTAGGATTGTAGCGGTGTGGGTGTTGGGTTTGTGATTGTGGCGACATGGGTGTTGGGTTTGTGATTGTGGCGGTGCAGGCAATAGCAAGTTCGCAGAAAAGCAAAGAAAAATAAGAGAAGAAGGAAGAAAAGTCATCCCATCCTTGCGAATCGTCTTCATTCGAAGGTTATGACTGATTTTAAGAAACCCAAAATTCAAACCCAGTAAATTTGTTAACAGGGTCTACAAATGTAATATCATCCCTGCCAATGATTCAACAAAAAACCCCAAATTCATTTACACATAAATGTAAATATCATAATTAAGCTCTTTGGTGAAGATTAGAGGTAGGTCTTCACAGAGGGTTCATACGGCCAATCCGGGATTGGCATAGAATCACCATTTTTGTGTTTCTAGCCAACAGGGGGAGCTTTATTAACCTGAGGTGCCCGATATGGGGGGAATCAAGCTTGGTGAGGAGAGAGAATGATGGAAAAGGAGAGATTTGTTGTGGATGGAGAAGAAATGAGAGAATTTTGGCAAGAATTTATGGAGTTGATGGGTTTTTTCTTTGGATTGAAGTTGAGGCATAACAAGAGAAAGATTTGGAAGAACAAAAGCCATTGTTATCTTTATAATTTATTTTTATTTTTTTTAGTTGGGCTCAATTTAGCTTACCATGAGAGATTGAGAGTATTTGTGTAGATAGTAAAGTTGGGTTCTTTGGAAAATTGGGTGGTATTGAAAAGGGCATGTGTTTGTATGTGCGAATTTTATTTTTATTTATATTTATATTTGAGTATTACTACTTTATCCTTATTACTAATACCTTTTTTATAAAAATTAAAATATTTTTTTGGATTTATACGGTTAAGATACAACATTTCTGGTGCAACGTCAACATTTAGGCGTATTTTTTGACCGGGAAAGTTTTTTGGGTCATTTTTGTTTACTTAAGTGTACTCGGAGTATGCTAATATAAGATTTTAAACATTATGGTCACAAATGTAAAAAGGGTAATACTTGGAAAGACATAAGTGTATTTAACCCATCAATTTATTACTCAGTAAAATTCTCTGCGGATACTTATTCAACTTTTTAGTTATCCATACATCAAGGCATATACTAGTTATAGCACAAACGACCAGAATAATCAAATGCCAACTTTAGCACCAAAATTCACAAGTACCATAATAGGCATCCATTTGACTTCACTAGTCAGGACACATTAAGCAACTAATCCGCGGCCAATCGCCTTGCAATGTCTAATAGATGCACAAAATGGTAGATGTATAACCAGCAGATAATCAGAGGCCTATCGAGAAGTTTAGTCAAACATGCACACATAGACAAGCAAAAGCGATCTAATCTATGTTTGGCATACTGGTTTCACTTTCCAAAATAATATCATTCAAAGCATCAAAAATAGCTAGGCGCAGGTTCTACTAGCCATATAGTCCAAAAGCTGTAGTCTTTATGATCACTTATGCTTTAACAACACTTGTTGAACACTTCCGAGCAGCAAATTCCAGCAACCATTTGGCCCTAATAGTATCAACCATTTAGTATAAATTTCCAGTTAAAGTCCTATGAGTAAACTGATTGGATTAAGATTAAACTTAATTTAACATGAAACAAAACATATAAACATGATTAAGAAAGTGAAAAGGGAAGAAATTGGTTGAAAGTACCGCAAAAATGTCTTTAGGAGCTAAATTCTTGTTGGAGATAAAAGCGCGATGAACTCGACGAGCCTTGTCCATTTCTAAGCTGAGTCTCGTTAAAAAATCTGATAGATCGGACAATTGAACTCTCCCGGAAGAAGAGAGAGAACGTGTATAGTGATTGACTGTCGGATGAAGGAATGAAGGAGGGAAAATGATTTCATCTGTTTGGTTTGGTTGCGTTGCGACTGGAGGAGGGAGGGAGGGAAATAATCAAATAAACCGTTTGGGGGTTGAGTAATGCTTCGGTTAGTAGACCCGACACCCGACTCTCACTCAAATTTATTTTATTTTTGAGTCATGTTATATTGCAATAAATTTTTTAAAATTATAATTACAAAATTTATTTGAAATTAGATATATTTATGCAAATTTAAAAAGATAAAAGAAAAGAAGAAATTATAAAATAAGTATCAATAGTAAATCCCATCAAAGTACCCTAGTAAATTTTATCTCTTTTAAACTTAGTTAATTTCACTATAATATATTTCTTAAGGTAAAATGAGTCTTTAGACTTATTTTATACTCTATTTAACTTTTTAATTTTAAATATTTTTGTTGGATTGAGTTATCCTCTATTACACATTTTCTTCAAATTTATTTAATATACCGATTATTTTATCTTAATAATTTTGCTTGTAATGTTTAAAATATGTTTATAAATAGTTGATGATATTATGATCAATCTTACAAAAAATTAGAATCATAAAAAATATTTTCAACATTAAAATTCTAAAATAATTTTCATCAATTGAAATTCTGATGTAAAATTCACATGTTCAAAACATGTTGGATTACTTTTATTTTTGAAATAATTAATTTAATATAATAAATTAGTTGACCAATATCAATTTTAATTATATTATTTACGATTATGAAAAATATGATGTATTAGACGAAATTAGATAAGAGATGCAAGGTTTAAGCCCCCGTCCGAGAAAAATTTATTAAAAATTCATATAAGAATATCAATTTTCTTATATCGCATGTTTGCATATATTCAGTATATGACTCACCATCACTTTCATAATTGGTATATTGTATATTGTGATTGTGTGAATAATTATAAATTCGCTTTTTATTTAAAGATTTATCTTGAAACATATTAATTAATCACATCCACGCTTCGGATTAAGCGTGTAAAAGCAGCAAAAGTACTGCTAGCACCGAACCAAACCCATCCACACTTTAGACCCGAACTAATGAACAGTGGTCTATTTAGGGTATACGTGGCACCTTCACAATGATTAAAAAAAAAGGGTACAAAATAAAATGACGGATACGAAGCGGAGAAGTATTAACCGCCATTGAAGCTATATATCCTTCTTCCTACTCGTACTTTGTTATATGATGATGGAAGAGGCATTAGCTCCATAAGGTGGCTTCATCTGCCTTCAATTTTTATTATTGTTGTTCTTATTAATCTTAATTTTAAAACAAAACATAAGAATAATTAGCTTTTCTATTTATTCCACTTACATCTTTCTATATATTATATACCCTTCATTCGGTTGTAATTGGGGATTGCTTTAATGTGCGGATTCTAGCAAAAGATTTGTTTTTTTTTTTGACCTAGGGTTTTTAATTGCGTTTTTTGTTTGGGTGTTCGTGCAGATTCTAGGGTTTGTTATCGGTAAAGATTCGATTTTTATCGTTGTGTAATTGGAAAATTTAGGGTTTTAGGATGATAAGAACTCGCAAATCGTGGGGTGTTTGATCGCCGATAATCGGCGGTTAAATCCGTGACTTTGAGGGGGTTTGGGGTTTTGTATGGAAACTCGGAGCCGGAAGCGGGCGGAGGCCACCTCATCAGCCCATTCTTCTTCTTCTTCATCTGGTCCAACCACTCGTTCTACCAAGCGCGCGCGTCTCTCTGCTGCAGCCAATTCTTCATCTACAGTCCCCACTGCCACTGCTGCCCCTGTTAATTCATCGATCTCGACCCGTTCACGAGCTTCAGCAATGGACGAATCCTCTGGTTCTGCTCCCCGTGGCCGACGTGGCAAGAATCAGATACCGGATAAGGATAATTCCGATAAAGGAAAAGAGAAAGAGCATGAAAATAGGTTTCGCGACAGAGACAGACTGCTTAGAGACGCTGAGAGGAACTTAAGGTTGAATATACACTCAACAGGTAATGGAGGAGAAGACGAAGAGAATGACAGCGATGGTGGTGTGGGAATTTTACATCAGAATTTGACTTCCGCCAGTAGTGCACTTCAAGGGCTTCTGAGGAAATTAGGAGCAGGATTGGATGACTTGCTTCCCTCATCAGCAATGGCTGCTGCTTCTTCTTCCCATCAGAGTGGGCGGCTCAAGAAGATCTTATCGGGATTACGGGCAGATGGGGAGGAGGGGAAGCAAGTTGAGGCGTTAAGTCAGCTTTGTGAGATACTTTCAATTGGGACTGAGGAGTCACTTAGTACATTTTCAGTGGACTCGTTTGTTCCGGTGCTTGTGAGTTTGCTCAACCATGAGAGTAATCCCGATATTATGCTTCTTGCAGCCAGGGCACTTACCCATTTGTGTGATGTGCTCCCGTCTTCATGTGCTGCTGTTGTGCATTATGGTGCTGTTTCGTGTTTTGTTGCTAGACTGCTCACAATTGAGTACATGGATTTGGCTGAACAGGTGAGCAGTTATATTAGGTACTAATAGAAAAAGAAAAATAATATTTAAAACAAGGGAATTGTTATTTCTACGAGGGAAATTTGATATTTTCACACGGCTTTACTCACATGAATGAATGTGGGTCTACTATTCATGTGAGTTTCCCTTGTGGAATTATCGATTTCCGTTTTGGAACTATCAATTTTCTTTTTCTAATGCTTGCTTGAAGTTTTAAATTGTGATTTTGATGCTTATTCAAATGTTAACAGTCTCTGCAAGCATTGAAGAAGATATCTCAGGAACACCCAACTGCTTGCTTACGGGCAGGTGCACTTATGGCAGTGCTCTCATATCTCGACTTCTTCTCAACAGGAGTCCAGGTAACTCATTTAGTAAATTTATCTAGTGTTGGATATCCTTCATCTTAATTGCACCTAAGTACATCCTTAGATGTTATAATTTTCATCTCGTTGTATTCTTCAGCGTGTAGCATTATCCACTGCTGCAAATATGTGCAAGAAACTCCCTTCCGATTCTTCTGATTTTGTGATGGAAGCTGTTCCTTTACTGACAAATCTTCTTCAGTATCATGATGCCAAGGTGAGACTAACTTTATGGGTGGTAACCAGATAAAAGTTTCACAGTGAAAGTCATTAAGACATACTAAATAAGCTGTTTTATATATATTGCCTCGTCTTCTATGTATTTGTATATATTTCTCCTTTTAGGTTCTAGAGCATGCTTCCGTTTGCTTGACTAGGATTGCAGAGGCTTTTGCATCATCTCCTGATAAGCTGGATGAACTCTGTAATCATGGATTGGTTACACAAGCAGCATCACTAATTTCTACCAGTAGTTCCGGAGGTGGCCAAGCTTCTCTCAGCCCATCCACTTACACGGTAAATGCAATTACTGATTTCAAGTTAAGTGGTTATTTTAATTGATTGTGATTGTGACTTAGAAGACATGCAGGGCTTGGTTCGCTTGCTTTCAACATGTGCTAGCGGCTCACCAATAGGGGCCAAAACTTTGCTCCTCCTTGGGAGCAGTGGCATTCTTAAAGATATACTATCGGGTTCTGGCCTTGTCGCAAGCATGTCTGTTTCTCCTGCTTTAAGTAGACCACCAGAGCAGGTATATGTTCTGTTTTATTTAGCAAATTTTGTACTTATCTGTACCCATCTGCAATTTAATTCATTCTGGTGCATAAATTGATTATTCACCTGTTTGGTAACTTTGAGAATTCAAAAAGTATTTGAGTTGGTCTATTATCCTCTTCTGTTTAATTGTCATGTAGTTCTACATTATGTACTTATGTATTTATCACCTCTTGTGTGCTGACTCTGAGAGAGCATCGAGATGCTTGCACTTTAAATCTTGAATGGTTAATGTCCTCCATTGAAGCTTGACTGGGTTTGCAAAGTAGAACCAGAAAACAGGGGATTAAAGGGGTGGTTTTAGATTAGAGTTAAAGAGACTGAGAAATCAGACAAACCGGGGAAGAAGAGAAGATAATGGAGACTCATATTGAGCTCTTTCATTCATTTCGTATCAAAAGCATGCTAACAATATTTTGAACTGCTCAAACATATTCTCAGTACCAGCTTCACCAAAACTGGCTATAAAGCTACCAGAGAATTCATCCCAAGTGATGTTATCCCTTCTCACCATATAAGACTTGTACCATGATTTAGGCACCCTATGAAGGTACATGGAAGATATAGCTGCCTTTCTTTTGTCAGTAATCTCATAGATGTTGAAGTATTCATTGCAATCCCTTATTCAACCAAGAGGTTCCTCCTCTGTATAAGTAGGAAACACCAACTTCAGGTGTTTAAGGTCTTGGGTTTTTGTGTGTTTCCCTTCGGTGGTATGTTTCACCATCATCATCAGTTTCATATTCATCATAAGAAGGCTCTGTTATAGGCCTTTTACCTTTAGCTTTTTGCAGCAGCTTTGTTCAGTTCCTTGATATTTGTTTTTTTCATTACTATGACATATTAACCCGGCTAAATGACTTACTTATTTGGATATTTGAATTCCTCTCTTGTACTACATGGCTCAGATTTTTGAGATTGTGAACCTAGCAAATGAGCTTCTTCCCCCACTGTCTCAAGGAACTATATCTCTTCCGGCGAGCACTAATATATTTGTGAAAGGATCTCTTACAAAGAAGCCTCCTACCAGCAGTTCTGGCAAACAAGAAGATTTGAATGAAATTGAGGTTTCTACTCATGAGAAACTATTAAATGAGCATCCTGAGCTTCTGCGGCAATTTGGAATGGACCTTCTTCCTGTTTTAGTTCAGGTTATATTAGAGAGACTCTTGATCTGAAGAAGAAGTTATTTTCTATTTTTTTGTGAATATTTTTTCTATTTTTTAATGCAGATATATGGATCCAGTGTGAATGGTCCTGTTCGTCACAAATGCCTCTCTGTTATTGGGAAACTTATGTACTTTAGCAGTGTGGAGATGATCCAGTCTTTATTAAGTGTTACAAACATATCAAGGTATACATGTTCTTTAAATTTGTTTGTGTGATATGGTTGTTCGATTCAGTTCTGTGGAATTACTCATACAGAGATTTTCCTGCTTGGTTTCTAGTTTCTTAGCCGGGGTTTTAGCATGGAAAGATCCGCAAGTGCTGGTACCTGCCCTACAAATTGCAGAGATTCTGATGAAAAAATTGCCTGGGACTTTCTCCAAGATATTTGTGAGGGAAGGTGTGGTTCATGCTGTAGACGCACTAATTTTAGCTGGATCTCCTGGTACTACTCTTTCCCAACCATCATCCAGCGAGAAGGAGAATGATTCTATACCTGGATCGTCAACACGTTCTAGACGTTACCGAAAACGTGTTGGCAACTCAAATTCAGATGTAAACTCCGCTGAAGATTCGAAAAATTCGCTTCCAACTGTTGGTTCGCCTCCAAATCCAGTAGAAATTCCAACCGTTAATTCCAGTCTTCGTTTGGCAGTAAGTTCACGTGCCAAAGCTTTTAAAGATAAATACTTCCCTTCGGATCCTGGGGCTGTCGAAGCTGGGGTTACAGATGATCTTTTACATTTGAAGAATCTTTGTTTGAGGCTGAATGCTGGTACTGATGATCAAAGACCCAAATCAAAAGGAAAATCCAAAGCTTCAGGAACGCGTCTTGCTGATATATCTGCTAGTAGAGAGGAGAATTTGGTTGGGGTAATGTCTGAGATTCTAATAGAGCTAAGCAAAGGTGATGGAGTGTCAACATTTGAGTTCATTGGTAGTGGGCTTGTGGCTGCTTTGCTCAACTACTTCTCCTGTGGATACTCCTCAAAGGAGAAAATCTCAGAAGCTAATCTGGCTAAGCTCCGACAACAAGCAATTAGAAGGTACAAGTCATTTGTTGCAGTTGCCCTTCCTTCAGGTGTTCATGAAACGAATGTGGTTCCTATGAGTATTTTGGTTCAGAAGCTTCAAAATGCCTTGTCGTCCTTAGAGCGTTTCCCAGTCGTGCTAAGTAATAGTGCTAGGTCGTCTACTGGAAATGCACGCCTCTCTTCTGGTCTAAGTGCTGTGTCTCAGCCGTTTAAGTTACGCCTGTGTAGAGCACAAGGAGAAAAATCTCTCCGTGATTATTCTTCAAATGTTGTTCTGATTGATCCTTTAGCGAGTTTAACTGCTGTTGAAGACTTTCTTTGGCCCCGAGTTCACCGAGGTGATTCTGGGCAGAAGCTCTCGGCATCTGCAAGGAATTCTGAGTCTGGTACTACTCCCACTGGAGCTGTTGCTTCATCACCATCTACTTCAACCCCTGCTTCCACTACCCATCGTCATTCTACAAGATCCAGAACATCGGTTAGTATCAGTGACAATTCCAAAAAGGAGTTGTCACAAGAGAAAAACACAAGCTCGTCTAAGGGGAAAGGAAAAGCTGTTTTGAAGCCAGCTCAAGAGGATGGAAAAGGACATCATACAAGAAATGCTGCTTGTAGAAGAGCATCTGTGGATAAAGATGCACAAATGAAGACTGTAGAAGGAGATTCTAGTTCTGAGGTATGCATATATCTAATATTATATGACATGTACATTGTTGTAGGCTGTAGCTCTACATGTTAGTGTCGATCTAGTTTATTTTGGGTGTCATTTATACTGGTGATTTGAAAATGCCATTTATAGAACTTTTGATAAATAATGATATGCTAGGTATAGCGCCTGATAGAATTGTTCACATTCTAGCAACTATTTCTATGAAGAATTTTCATGAATAACCCTTCCTTTCATTTGGTTGCAAAGGCCACTTTTCGCTGTTGTGTTAAAATTGTAATTACAATATTTAGGTACTAGCAGAAAGAAAACAATAGAAAATTTATATATGTATATGCCTTTTTGCTTTGCTGTTGGGTCTCTATATATTAATAAATTTATATATGTATAAATTTATGCATATATAAACATATATATAAATTTATATATGTATAAATTTATACATATATATTATATATGTATAAATTTATATATATATATATAATAAAAAATAAAATTAAAAATTAAAAAATATTATATTTAATATATATCATATATATTAAAAAGAAATTAATATATATTTAAATAAACAACAAATAATATGTTAAAATAATTAAATTTATATAAAATTTCTATAGTTATTAATTAAATAATTATGATTATGATAATATAAAAATAAGATAAAATAAAATAATATTATATACATATATTTAAATAAACAAAAATAAAATAAATAGTAAATAATAATTTTAATGATAATGAAATAAATACATAAAAATAACTATGATATTAACTAAAAATAAAACTATAATAATATTTTAAATAAAATATAATATTTAATTAACTATGTATATTTTAATTTTAATTTTAAAATATAAATATATTTAATATGTAGGATAGTTGCATGAAATAATTTGAAAATAAATACTATATACACTTGGTTATTAATTTAATAATACACTATATATATATATATATATATATATATATATATATAACACTATCAATGGGATTTAAAAATATATTTAATGTTATTTCATAGTGTTATGTTTTGAGTTTTAATGTATATGAAATTTTATTTCCAATATACTTGTTATGTAAAATAAATAATATATAAATTGCACATTGTAAACGACTGGTTGCCATACGGACGCTATGACGGTCACTTTGTTGCCTAGGCGTCGGCTACCGCCATGACTCGCCGTTGCGCCGTGACAACTATGGGGGCAGTGTGTAATTTCCTCTAAATCAGTTGTCCCCATAATATTTTATCCAGTTGTGACCATTAGGTTAAGTGATACTCTATTCTGTCAAGGTGTAGGGATGGGGATGCATCCAGACTAAAACCAATCTATCCTGTTTTCATCATTGCTATAATTTTCTTCAAAGCATATTGACCTCTTCAACGAAATGCCTAATGATGTTTGTTCTTTCCATCTGATCGAGTAGTTGTTTCTCATTATACCGCATTTCCCATATTTTTCTTCCGAGTATATAAATGGTGATGGGAAGATGGAGTGTTAGGTTAGCGGAAGTAGTGCACAGGTATCCAACTTTTTACAGTGTTAAGAGACATTTGTTTCCTAATTGGGTTGAATTTATGCAAATCCTTTATGCCTGTTTGACTGACTGCATTTTACTCTGAAGAGGATTAGTCGTCTTAGGTTGATGATACGAGGATATCTGTTGTCACATTTTTCAACAATGAACAAGAGGTCTAGTTATTCCTTACCACGTCTAATACAGTGTAAACTATTACAATCAGGGGAAAAACTGTCTGGGAAAAAATTAAAGGTAGAGTTGAAAGAGAAAACTCGAATTAAACAATATGAAGGGATTGCGGGCATAAAAAAGAATAAGAATTTACTTGTTTCGCCTGTCTTGGTCAGCTGAAACTATCTAATGTTTGTGCCATAACTTAGATTAATAATTAAACCAAAGATGTTCTGAAACTTCCAACCAACCTTTATCAGTTAGGAAACGAATACTGGTTGGAGTTTAAGTGTTCAAGGTCTGTGTCTGATTGAAGGTGTTCAGCCTGAGACATGGGGTGATGCCCTATGACATGGGTTTCAGCCCGCTTTCTAAAACTAAGGTTTTTATAGGATTAACACAATTTTTATCGGAGTTCACAACTTCATATGTTAAAAATGGGATGAGCAACAATGGGGGGTCACAGGTGATACAGTGAATAATATAATTGTACCAAGGCTGCATTATACATCCTGTGCATGGACTAAGATTCACTTTTTTGGATATAATCATTGTTGATGTTAATATGATGACGTAAATTAGAGCATCCACCATATATATATATATATATATATATATATATATATATATATATATATATATATATATATCAATGCTTTAACATCTAGAAGTGGCTATAGTTTTTCCAAGCGCAGGTATCATCATTATTTTTCTCCAAAATATATTGTGCAAGTTTAACTAAAAATTTTGGATTGTCATTAGTTCAATAAGGGTATGGGTTTTGGCACTGGCTTTCTGTACAAAGTGGCCAAAAACTATATTTGGCGCTAAAAAAAACTGGTATATTTGAAGCCTGTAGTCTACTGATGATAAAGGATATTATAACCTGTTTTTTTGACTTGTAATGGACAAATAAGTGTTTCAAGTTTGTGTTCTTCTTTCTAATCCTCCTCTGGAAGTTCAATCTTTTTCTAACATGTATTTTATGGGTCTTAAACTACCAACATTGTGCTTATAATTTTGAGCTTTTCCAAGTGATCAAGTCCAAACAAATTTTATCATCTTTCAGGCCATTTGAGTTGATTCGAATTTCATTTTTTTCCCTCTTTGATGTCATGATGAGTAACAATTTAATTTAAATAAATATTTCATGATAAGTAACATCAAGATGCCATCTACTATTTTGCTTATATTGCTTGTGACATTTTCTTACTCATCTCAGTTTTTTTTTGTTTGGTTGGTAATATGCTCTTATACTCTTAACCGTCTTCACTGAAATTTTTGGTTACATTTTGCGCTTCATAGGATGAGGAATTGGAAATATCTCCTGTTGAGATTGATGATGCATTGGTGATTGAAGACGAAGATATCTCTGATGATGAAGATGACCAGGACGATGTATGTTTCAGAACCTTTAATTGATTACTCACATTCATTTGTCTTCCTAGTATATGATGACGTATGCAGATGGAGTTTTAGTCATCTTCACGAATCTTAGTGTCAACCAAGGTAACAGATGGAGGATAAGGACAGATTGAGCTCCAATCATCAATTAAACATGGTGTTATTTTTTGAATGAACTAAGTTGCTTTTTGGTTGGTAAGTTCGTTTTAAATGCAGCACTAGGTTTTTGAAAATTCTTTTGCATAGAACATGGATGTGATATTTTTTGATTGGTTAACATAATTCAGAACAAGAAAATAAAAAGGAACTGGCACTGAATATTAAATATATGACGTTGCTTCTCGGTTAATATTGCTTATCAATTATGGACCCACCATGGCAAGGACAATAAATACGTTAAGTAGAATATAGATTGTTACTTAATAGTCATTATCATGTACATGCATGACTGTGAGCGAGATAGCCTGAGGAGTGTTGGCAATGCGGCCTATTTCCTGGTAGAATCATGTAGAGAATAACATTTAGGGATAAATTAACATCTGTAACAAGTACTAGACACGAGGGTAGCTAGTTTTGCTTTTGACTGATGGACGTTTTGTTTTTGAGTTTTAGGTACTGAGGGATGATTCTCTCCCTCTTTGCATGCCAGACAAAGTGCATGATGTTAAATTGGGTGATTCTGTTGATGATAGTCTTAATGCCCCTGCAACAAGTGATAACCAGATGAACCCAGCTTACGGAAGCAGCAGAGCTACAACTGTAAAGTGCTCAGATTCTGCAGAGTTCAGTAGTGGAAACTCTTTTGGTTCAAGAGGTGCAATGTCATTTGCTGCTGCTGCCATGGCTGGGCTAGCATCTTCAAATGGTAGAGGTATCAGGGGAGCAAGAGATCGACAGGGAAGACCTCTATTTGGTTCTAGTGACCCTCCTAGACTAATATTTTCTGCAGGTGGGAAACATCTGAATAAGCATTTGACCATCTATCAGGCCATTCAGCGACAGCTTGTCCTTGATGAGGATGACGAGGAGAGATATAATGGTAGTGATTTTGTTTCTAGTGATGGAAGCAGGCTGTGGGGTGATATCTATACTGTCATATATCAACGGGCAGACAGCCAAATTGATGGGGCTTCAATTGGGACAATAAGTTCTACATCCCCGTCTAAATCTACTAAAGTAGGTTCTACATCCAATTCTAGTGTTGATTCATCTTTGCAGGACATATCGCTCTTAGATAGCATTTTGCATGGGGAACTTCCATGTGATCTAGAAAAAAGTAATCCAACTTATAATATATTGGCATTATTGCGTGTATTAGAGGGTTTGAATCAGCTAGCACAACGTTTACGTGTCCAGGCAGCAACTGACAGTTTTTCTGAAGGAAAGATTTTGAGTCTGGATGACCTTAGTGTGACTGGTTTAAGGGTTCCCAATGAAGAATTCATCAATAGTAAACTCACTCCAAAATTAGCTAGACAGATTCAGGACGCACTAGCTCTTTGTAGTGGAAGTCTTCCATCGTGGTGTTACCAATTAACGAGAGCATGCCCATTCTTGTTTCCTTTTGAGACTCGGCGTCGGTACTTCTATTCAACTGCTTTTGGATTGTCTCGTGCATTGCATCGGCTTCAACAGCAGCAGGGTGCCGATGGTCATGGCACAATGAATGAGAGAGAGGTGCGGGTTGGGAGATTGCAGCGCCAGAAAGTTCGTGTCTCTCGAAATCGTATTCTTGATTCTGCTGCAAAAGTTATGGAGATGTATTCTAGTCAAAAAGCTGTTCTCGAAGTAGAATATTTTGGTGAAGTTGGAACTGGATTGGGGCCTACTCTGGAGTTCTACACCCTTTTGAGTCATGACCTACAAAAGGTTGGACTAGGAATGTGGAGGTCTACTTCTGTATCTGCTAAACCCATGATGGAAGTTGATATGGTTGAACAGAAAGATAGGAAGACGATTAATAATACTGGAGTCGCTTCTGGAGATCTTATCCAAGCACCTCTTGGGTTGTTTCCGCGGCCTTGGCCTACAGATGCAGATGGTAGTCAGTTAAACAAAGTAATTGAATACTTCAGGCTGCTTGGGCGTGTTTTGGCCAAGGCTCTTCAAGACGGACGGCTTTTGGACCTGCCATTATCAACTGCATTTTATAAGCTTGTACTTGGTCAAGTAAGCTAATTCCTTGGTTCAACTTAAACCAAGACTTCCCTTTCCTTGAATGTCAAGTTGATGTGTTGGTTTGTTCTGCTTGATGATAAGATTTCTCTAATGCTGCAGGAGCTTGATTTGCATGATATTCTTTCTTTTGATGCCGAACTGGGGAAGACATTACTTGAATTGCAAGCCCTTGTTTGCCGGAAACAGTACCTAGAATCAAGGGTTGGTCAAGATCATCAGGTTATTGATCTACGTTTCCGTGGGGCTCTAATCGAAGATCTCTGTTTGGATTTCACACTACCTGGCTATCCTGATTACATTCTTAAACCAGGCGACGAGAATGTAGTACACTCAATCCTTTAGTTTATCATGATATATTGTACATAAGCCTTCTCATTGCCATTCTATTCCAGTGATGTTTCTTATGGACATATGTTCTTTTTCCTTTGTTGAATTCACAGGTGGATATAAATAATTTGGAGGAATATATTTCCCTGGTAGTTGATGCTACTGTGAGGGCGGGGATTGTGAGACAATTGGAAGCATTCAGATCTGGGTTTAGTCAGGTAAGCAGTCCCTCTGGTCTATAAAGTGTTTTAACTTTCTAGATAAGTTAAAATATCATTAAATGTAATTTTGAATTTTAAGAGCATATCCCGTTCCGTACATGTTTTTGGCGTCTCAATTGCTGAAACTTTACTTCTGGTTGCCATTCTATCATATCATATTGAATCTCAATTCTCCTTCTGGTGTAATGTATATTCTGTGACTAATATTTTGTTTAGGTTTAGGGAAAAAATTGCTCTCACCCTACAATCTTTTTTTTGGGTGCTCGATAACTCTTAGGTTTTGACATTTACAACTCTACTAGTATTGTCTCTAGCGAAACATGTCAACGACCAAATATTGTTACATATGCCATTTACAGTTTTCTTGTATTTCTCTATCAGTTCTTCAAATTTGTTAATGGTTCTGCAGTCACGTGGAAGCATAACTTCCTGCAACATAAATATTTGTTTTGCATTTCTGACTTGGAAATGTTTATGATTCACAACCCTCAGGTCTTTGACATCTCAGCTCTACAAATATTTTCTCCAAATGAATTGGACTATTTGCTTTGTGGCCGTAGGGAGTTGTGGGAGGTAAAATGCTCTGTTCAATTATTTTCTCAATATGCTTTAATCTGTATTGTTGCATTTACATGATATTTAAATGTCAATATTGTTCTTATGCAGACGGAGACACTAGTAGATCACATAAAGTTTGACCACGGGTATACTGCAAAGAGTCCTGCAATTGTTAATGTATGTGAACTCTAAACGCCTCAACACCCCCCCCAAAAAAAAAAAAAAAAAACCTGCCAAACAAAATTAAAATGTAGGATTTAATTGTTGTTATGTTTGTCTTTTTGGGGAAAGTTTAAGCTTAATTGCTGTTATGTTTTTTTGACGTATCCAGTTACTTGAGATTATGGGGGAATTTACCCCAGAGCAGCAACGAGCTTTCTGTCAATTTGTAACTGGTGCACCACGGCTTCCTCCTGGTGGTTTGGCAGTTCTGAATCCCAAGTTGACAATTGTGAGAAAGGTATGATGCTTGTGCAAATTTTTGACAAGACTTGCTGTGCTTGTACAAATAAATCTTCTGTTGCTATATGTTTGTATTCACTTGTCATTTGATTTGTGGTTGCAGCATTCGTCAACTGTTGGTAACACAGTGTCTAATGCGACTGGGATGTCAGAATCTGCTGATGATGATTTGCCAAGTGTGATGACTTGTGCCAATTACCTGAAGCTTCCTCCTTATTCTACGAAAGTAAGTTGTCATCGAGTCCTTTTATTTGATGCTTTCATTTTGGAGAAGATGAAGATAAAATAAAATGATATACTCGCGTCTTGTGGATTGCGAACTATCTTTTTATCCTCGTGCTTGTTTAGTTGCTTATATATGTATATATATTGTTTGGTTGCAACAGGAAGTCATGTACAAGAAACTACTCTATGCAATTAGTGAAGGGCAGGGATCTTTTGATTTGTCATGAGTCCAAACTAACCTAACTGTATACTATATGGGAAAACTTTTGGGTTCATTTTTGTAACTGGGGGGTGTTGGAAGTAGTATCTACACACTGCTCATCAAAGGCTTCTTCTCGGTGCCAGTATGTAGACAGCTGCATTGATAAGGTCAGGTCAGTGTTGTGATTTTTGCAGAGGTTTTCTATTTGAAATAAATGTATTTATGGGCAGTCTTGGTCTTCTTGTTAAACAGTTTAGTTCAATCTACCTTTTTATTCGTCTCCTCCAAATAATATCTTAATTTGCATTTAATGTAGTAGTTATGGCATGATAATAGGATTTTGATGATAAAATTTCGTTCAGGTTGGTTGATGATCACATGTTTTGGGAGGATAAAAGAGATTTGTGGAGTTCTTTGCTGCCGCAATGGATATGAAGTTTGGATGAGTAGTACATATGCATGCATGCATGTATTTATTAGTATTATTTTGTCATAGTTTTGACATCAGGCTGATACTATTTTTCCTTTTGACTAATAAAAATTGTAGCCAAGTTTAAATTCAATTGGATTACCATTGTGTGTGTGTGTGTGTGTGTGTAAGCTGGAGATGCATATGGTAACTCTTTACTACTTACTAGTGTAGTATTACCATACCATGCATCTCCAGCACCATCTCCTTTTGTGGAATAAAAAAAATGACAAATGAATCTTGGTAGCTAGGGAGGAGGAGGCCTCGATCCTCAACTTATTAAGATGAAATTTATTTATTTGACCAAGAATTAAGGATCGATGCTCCCTCTATTCCGCAACAATGCTTCTCTCTCTATTCGTTGATTTTCTTTTTTTAATAATTAAGAAAAAGGGTCTATTTGTTTTGGTATAATAATTAAACTGTTCCAATGTCTTAATTGTATCACAAATTCATTATTACGCCATTCCCATTAAAATAAACACTTAAAGTGCCGTGACTATTAATCTCCTTCTGAGTTCTGATTATTCTACTACCTAACCTTAACCTACCAGTTCTGATTATTATCTCTATATTCCTCATCATCTCTCTCCCATCATACTACGTATTTTGAACTCTTCCCAAAAAACGCAATACTTCTTTCTTAAAAAATAAACTTAAAATGCTACCTATTTATTTATTTATTGTTGTACAAATTATTTAATTTCCAATAGCGACTGAATTAATCTGAACAGTGACAATTAATAATGGAATAAGAAAGCTAGCTTCTTGAGATTATATTTCACTTAATTTATAATGAAATAAATATAAATGAAGAAGACGAAACAGATATTAATTTGAAATTGATAACTTTGGGTTGCAATGAACTTCCAATATCCTTAACCTGAACTTGAAACTCTCAACTACATATATGTATATATATAAGCTTACATGAATGAATTATGTTATACAACAAGATCAATTTTCTAGCCTATATATATATATATATAGAGAGAGAGAGAGAGATATAGATGCTTCGAGAGAGAGCTCCATTTCATTTATAGCTAGGCCTTGCATGCTTGCTTGCGTTAATTAACCGCACTTCACTTGGACAGCCAACGCCTTGAAGGTTTCAGGGCAAGCATCCTTGCCCTTTGCATCAAACGCTTCTCTCTCAAGTGGAATTGAGCAACTTTTCTTCCCCAAGCAATGCTGTACGTACAAATCAAGATATTGATCAATGAATGATTAATCTAGCTAGCAATATATATATATATATATATATATATATATATATATATATATATATATATATATATATGTATGTATGTATGTATGTTATTACATGCATGCCTACCTCTTCAACAACTTTGAGGCTATTGGGAGAATTGCAATTCCCTAAAGAATACATTCCACAGGCACCAATAGGATCGCCGAAGCTTGCAAACTCCACCACCTTAATAACTTTGTCGTCGGGACAAATGAGACGAGCCCCTGCTTTCAAATCCTCCACCACAGGCCGCAGCTTGTTTTCCTTTCTTTCCCAATTTCTAACAGAGGGTGGTGTAACTTCACTTATCAAGCTGCATATTGTGTCTCTGTTTGCTGTCTTTACCGTTATGTTCCCCGGGTTCCTCCTCACTTCCTCAAACACAACCACTAGGTTCTTTTTCGGCTTCAAGAACCCTCTCGGTATATGATACCTAATTACATAGAATTAATATTTGATACGTATACATGCATGCAGCAGCATATATGCAATTAATTAAACTTACTCAGTCTGGGAAGGCCTTCCAAGAGGGGTGAGGAGAGATGTCCAGTAACGGCCAATGCTTTTACCGTTGATCCAAATCAAACCTTTCTGCATTGAATCCATAGTGATAGCCACTGGATTGTTGCCTTCTGGTTCATCAAAGTATGCCTGCATGCATCACGTACGTACGTACGTACAGTTATATATATTTATGCATGCATGCACGCACGCACGCACGCACTAAATAATTAAGTATTACGTACCTTGTACCATGTCGCTGGAGTTCCTAGTCCCGTATCTGCTGTCCATTTTACTTTACTTACTCCTCCCTCTTTGTACAATTCCAGCTTTTCTCCACTAACCCCAACCTATATATAATTAATTATTAAGTCAAAGTTCACATTAATCATATCACTTACGTACTAATCTGCTACATAAACTAATTTATTCCAATTAATTTGACAAAAACATATGTGTGTAACTATATATATGCGTACCTCATGCCCCCAGTTGTTACGCGTGAGATCAAGCGTTCCGGTGTTTAAACCTTTAATTATTAGGGCATCAGGCCCTGTCCACCTCTTCTCCATGTGAGCTCCGCTATTCTACGTACATGAATTAATTAAATGATAATTTTTAGTATGTATGTATGCCATGTTGTCTCATTGACGAACGGTGCCTAAAATCTTCTTAACTAATCCACTTAATTTAAGAGATAGATTAATGTACATATTAATTATTAGATAGATCGATCGGGTTAAAAACACACACACACACACACACACACACACACACACACACACACACACACATATATATATATATATATATATATATATATATATATATATATATATAGTTACCTGGATTCCCAATGTCATGCACAACAGTGTTATGTGATTAATTCCCGGTCTCAAATGCACTGGTTTCTCTAGCATAAATTTCTTCTCCGCTAACCTCCCATGTGCAAATCCTTAAATTTCAAGCATACATAAAAAATCAGTCTGATTAATTACTTAATCAAACACGTTAGTGAAACTTTGGCACCCTCTAATTAAGTCAAGAATATATATAGGCACATGCGCGCGCACACATGCAATATATGTATGCACTCACCTGCGAATTCACCGTTTACGAATGCAGTCATGGCATGCCCATTATTTTGGACTTCAATAATTGGGAGGATGTCAGGCCGCATTGGCATGTCATGTCGATCAAAACTAACGCTGCATTAATCAAAATCGCATAATTAATTAATTAACCATAAGATCGCATTGTAAGTATCATAAGAATTAATTAATTTTTTTTTTGGTGCTGACAATTACGCGCTTGCTTAATTAATTAATTTAATCCTGGTTAATTATTTTCTGTACCTGGTGCTGTACCATGCATAGTCCGAAACATCTTTAGTCAACTGATAGAGCTCCCTTGGCAATTTGTTCTTAATGGGTAAATCCTTGTAGGTTGGGATAGGTTCGCGGTAGATTTCCCATTTTAGATCACTGGCTGCCTTAGATGGAGTAAAAGTCCTTGCATTGTGCTGTGCTGTAATCTGGGAATTTAAAAATGCATTTATTTATTTATGCATGCATGCATGTAATTAATAATTAAATTATTAATGTTAGCTAGGAAACTAACTATACTAAAGCTAGAGATCAGATTAGCTAAGGAATTTACTGTTTGAGTGTTCAGAACAACAGTCTTGCAATCAGGAAGGATGCTAATGGATTTGGGTGGCAGGTAAAAATCGGAACCCCTGAAATTAAGTGTAATTGGAATTTTGGTGCGGTTGTTTATAAGAAAAGCAGCACACATGCTTGCATCTCCAGGCTTCTCATAAGTAACTATCTGCATATTGCAAAATTATTAACAAATTAATAATGAAATAATGAATTACTAATTAATCGATCATTAATTAATTAGTTAACAAATTAATATATACGGTACCGAAACATGTTCATT
This sequence comes from Panax ginseng, assembly GCA_020205605.1. Taxonomy (NCBI): domain Eukaryota; kingdom Viridiplantae; phylum Streptophyta; class Magnoliopsida; order Apiales; family Araliaceae; genus Panax; species Panax ginseng. The sequence goes on from CM035134.1 coordinate 151,117,139, forward strand.
GATTTTCTTAGAGGTCCTTCCCCCCCAAAGTAAAGCCTTCTTGCACAACTTTAAAGCCCTATGCACATCTCTAAGATGACCCCATTTGGGTTCCCTCTGCAAGCCTAATTATATTTAGACAGAATATAAATAATTAATTATGCAATTAGCAAGACTTAATTAACTAGTTTCTTGAATTACTTAAAAAAACATTTAGTTTGAAATTAATTAGACCAACCATATTCATCGAGAGGAGCTTCATCATAGTAGCGAGTTGTCACAAAGGATGAGCTAGTTCTACCATAGTTTGTCCCGCCATAGTACTGTAAAAAAAGAAAGAAGAAGAACATATAAAAATGTGATTTATATACATGAACAAAGTAAATACTGGCAAATTTATAATTGAAGACTATATATATATATATATATATATATATATATATATATATATATATATATATATGTATATGTATATACCATGTAATAGTTGACAAGAGTTCCGCCCTTGGCGAAGAAGCTAGCGACTGAGAAAGCAATATCTTCTACCGATCTTTGAGATGGTGGATCTCCGAATGCTCGATACCTAATTAATCATGAGATATATAGATCTGATCATAAACAACCTTAAATAATACTCTATTTATTTTATTTAGATATATAATTTAACTTTTTGAAGTCAAACGATAATATATTAAATTTTTAATTGATGGTAATTTATATTTATTTTTAGTCGATATATACAATTATTATAATTACATAGTATCTAACAAAAATTATTACTCACAAAATTTATTTCATTATAAAATTTATAAACCTCAAAAGTTAAATTATATTTCTAATTTTGAAATAAAAGAGAGCAACATATATATATATATATATATATATATATATATATATATATATATATATATGTGTGTGTGTGTGTGTGTGTGTGTGTGTGTGTGTGTGTGTATATATGTATACTCACTGAGCAGTCCAATTCTCAGTCCACAAAATAGGCTTATCAGGACCATTAGGCCCTGCAAACGTATCTGCACAGTGCCTTCCATTGCATGTCTCAATCTGGATACGAGAAAACAATAAAATTACTAGTAGCATTAGTTAGTTCAATCTTAATTAATTAATGTTTATATATATATATATATATATATATATATATATAGATTCAATAATCAATCTAAATATAAATGCACTATGCATACCACTGAACTGGGGGCATTTGGTTGCTTGCACATAAGCCATGGGATTTGGTTATATAGCCCAACCGCCAGATCTGCTGCCCACTGAATGTATTTTGTACCCATTTCCCTATATGTTGCCTGCACTGCCCCGTACTCGTTTTCTATCTGCCAAATGCCAAATCAATCGACATATGAACAACCACGTACGTACGTCATCGGTCTCACAAAATTAACATGCATGCATACAAATATATACTTCATGTATATATTATATGCGTGCAAAATTTAGGACTGATCATGCATATACTTAATATAATTTTACATACATGGCACGTACTGCTTACACTTTAGCCATAAATTACACTAACCTGTGCCAGTATAATGGGTCCTCCCTGAGGAAAGAATAACTTCTCCTTTTTCATCATGTTTATGACCATCTCGCTATATCTTTTCATATGGAACTGTACGCAATTTAACAAATGGAAAAAGGAATTTAAAAAAAAATAAATATGAGGAAATTTCTAGTTAAAACTGGCAATATATATATATATATATATATATATATATATATATATATATATATATATATATCACCTGTTTACTTACATAAAATGACACGTAATTAACATGATTACCATGAAGGGGTCATTATATGAACGAAATGTAATGTTTGGAATCTCTCTTAACCAATACGGAAATCCTCTGCGCTCAGACAAACAATAATATTTCCAGTAAATTAATAATTAGAGATCGAGAGAAAGAATCAGAGATACAAAATTAATTGTTTGTTTAATTAACTAATTATTAAGCATAAGAACATATATGCTAGCTAGGGACTTATGAACTGCACCCCTGGTTCCATTCAGCAGCGATGTAAGGACCGATCCGGAGGCTTACCAACAAGCCATTCTCGTGAATACATTTGATGAATCGCACCAAATCCGCATTGCCTTCAAAATTGAACTGTAAATGTGTAAAACAAACAAAAAAGGTGAATTAATTTTCTATTCAGAATTCTTCCAGAATCTACAATAGTAATTAATTAGTTATGTGATATTCATAATTATGACCAAGAGTTTACCTTGCCTTGAACAGGCTCATGGACGTTCCAGAAAACATAAGTCTGGATGACATTCAAACCTCCTGCTTTAGCCTTTTTCATTAGGTCCGGCCACATCTATTTTAATTAAGAACACAATTAGGAATATATGATCATTATTCATGCTTGCGATCAATCTAATTAATAATGATCACTCCAAAAATTATAAAACAGAAACTTTCTTGTTATAAAATTAAATTGAAGAACCATACACCAACAAGAGCTCTAATTAATTTTGTCGAAAATATAACATATATAATAGTCTGTGTGTGTATATATATATATATATATATATATATATATATATATATATATATATATATATATACCTCAGGCTGGGTACGGGGATAATGAATAGAACCGGAAAACAGAAGCTCTCTACTTCCATTGATGATCAAGGACCTGGCATCATAGGTCACGGCCGGATAAAGTTCCCCATGCACAACTGTAGATATAGCTACCATGGATATTAATGTAAGGATTAACAAAAAGTTAGGACTTTGAAACACCATAATTAATTAATTAATGGGAATTAAGTATAGTAGAATTGTAGATTCCTAGCTCAGACAAAAGTAGGTAGAAATTAGTGGAGTTTGTATGATTGATGAATGGTGCCTGGGATATAATTAAAATTAAGAAATGATGAATATTAATTAATGAGCCAAAGGGGTGTCCCCTTCCCTTTGTGGAGGAGTTTAATTCCCAGGAGCTAACTGTCTTGCATAAACCATCCTATATCATGTTATAGAGAATGTTGCTCTAAATTTTTTATATGGCTTCAGAGAAATTCTCGGAGGTTAATTGTTTTTACTTCATATGTACACCTAAAGTTAATGCATGGTTATGCGTGCTTTATTAATCTTAATCACGTACACCTCCTCTCTAGCTAGATCTAGCTAGCTACCTAGATCTCTCTCTCTCTCTCTCTCTCTCTATATATATATATATATATATATATATATATATATATATATATCTTTCTTATATGTTTAATTGCATGCATGCAAATAATTGATTATATATATCTATCTAATAAAATACAAACGATTTGAATTTCCATTTCACTCAATAAATCATCTCAGAGGCTTCAAAGTTTGGGATAAATTCCAATCATTCATACATCTATCTAATAAAATACATCTATCTATCTATCTAATATCTAATAAATAATCTAATAAAATACAAATGATTTTAAATTTTCCGCCACTCAATAAATCATCTCATTAGTTTCAAAGTTTGAGATAAATCTCATTTTCATACAATACGGTTGGGAGCACGGGATCCAAATTTAAGTATATATATATATATCTATATGGATGAGCTGTACAATTAGTTGGTAGTTGTAGTAATGCTTTTCTGACCAATAAGTTTTAACAAAAACACGAATATGGCGGGAAAAAAATGGTCAACTCAAACTCCCATGAATCTGATGACCAATATAATATTGCATGCAACCGTTAAAGCAGTGTAGTAGTAGTAGTCCAGTAGAAGCATTTAGCAAATTGGGCTCATAAAAGAGGCATTTAGCAAATTGGGCTCGTACTGGACCATACACTGTTAAGTTAAAAAAATGGAGTCCATGGAGTTTGTTGGGTATTACAAGAAAGTGTCCAAACATACTTATTCAATCTTTTTTTCTTTTTATTTTTTAAATATTAAAATGTTTAGTAATATTTTTTTTAATGATAATTTGAATCCTAATAATTTAATATTAAAAAAAAGAAAAAGAAAGTCCAGTTTAATGTATATATTAAAGTTGAATGATGTTTGACTTTTGATGATCTTTAAAAATCTATGGATTTTCCCTCTAAAATTTTAAATCTCCCTCCAAATTACAAATACACTAAAGTTAACCTTCTTACAGCTCACTCATTCAACACAAGGCCACCATGTCGACTCACCGAGACGATCTCGACCTCCTTCTCTCCCTGCAAGATAGGGTTTTAGAAACCCCGCCCGCTTCTCCTTCAGCACAATACTCCGGTATGTCTAATTGTTTGTGTGTCTGTATCATTGTAATTGTTCGATATAAGGATTTATACGATTATTCATTTTTTCCCAGTATTTATTCTTGATGGGTCTGTTAAATTTCAATGAAATAATTGTGGGTGGTTCTGTTTGGATTCAATTGTATGTGATTAAATGCTGTATTATTCTGGGACAGCAAAATTTGATGAATTGATGATGGATATGTTAATTTTTAAAGGAGATCAAAGTTTTGTTTTGTCTGAATTTGTTCAGGGTACCTGTCTGATGACGGGTCACCTAAGCGAGTGGGACAGGTGGACATGTCTGTTTTTCGAAATGCAGTTCAAGATTGTCTTGATTATGAGCCAGAAACCTGCTAGAAAGCTCCCAAATCAACGGGCTCAAATGATGCCGATGTTGAGAAGTTTTCGGGTTTGCGAATTCGGTAAATTACATTCAACTCTTAACTGGACAAGACCCTACTAGTTCTTGTTACTTGGAGTAGTTTTATTTGTTACTCGATCATATGCTAGAATATCCTAATTAATGTAATGTTGCAATGCATGCTGTTTAATTTTTTATCTCGTATTTTCTAAAATTCTTTAACACTTCATGTTAAGACCTTTGTTTAGAACACAGAAATCTGAGGGATAAAAGAGGGCAAAACAAACTAAATAGTAAATAGAGATAAGTTTAGCCTTTGTTCTACAAACAGAGTCATTTTCCAATTTCTTTTTGTTCCAAAAAAAAAAAAGTCTTCTTTTTTATGTAGCTTATCCTCAAGTTTATCATCACACTTTCATAATAGTACTAAACTAAGCACTCATGGAAAAGATGGAACAAAAGTATATCCTTCAAATTTGTAAAAGGGCCTCTGAATGGAGGTAGTATTTTTTGAACAGTTCATTATGATTAAATAACTAATATTCATGATAAATCAATTAAGACTGAACAAAAAACATTTTTGAAAGTAATACATGATTGGACTTGTATACATCAAGAAAGTTTTTCTATTTTCACTGTCCTTTTTCTTCCTCTCTCTCCACTCTCTTCAAATTTCAAATGGCATGTAAGATCATGGATTATGCTATGTCATTGCTAGATATCTAGCTCTATTATTTATATTGAGTATCAAGCTTGGAATGTCACGGTATTGAGCTCAAATTTTAGCTGGACTTCAACTGGTAGATTGTTAATAACACCTTATGGCTTTTGCTTTGAACTGTGAGAGAAAGGAATGGAAAATAAAATGAAGTAAACTACTTAAGAGCTTTGTCAAGAAGTCCAATTAGTTAATTTTAGATTTTATGAAAGTATATATAAATAAACTTGTATTCATTATGAGAGTTTTCCTTTTCTTTTTTACTTTTCACGTTCTATCCATTTCCTTTCTTTCCCATAGGTCTTTACAAGTTCAAATCAGAACCTACATGTATGTGCATGTCTGTTTATACGTATGCACAATGGCATGCTAAGTAGGAAAAGCATAAAAAACCCATTCTTGCAAACTTATATCTTTGTAGTTATCTTGTCTACATTTTTCCAGATCAGGAATCAATTGGTCTCTCCAGTAGAACTGGCCAACCGTCTTTCGGACATCCGATTCATTCGATTACCAGCAATAAAGTAATAAACCGAACTTAAATGATATTTTATTATGATGTTATATATATGGTTTGATGCGGTTAATGATGTTACTTCCTCCTGGATTTTCAGGAAGCAGTTAGTGGGGGATACTCTTTCTGGATGTTGGGCAACTGTTGGAGTTTTAACTGAGAAGGGAGAACGAAGGACCAGTTCTACGGGGAAGAACTATTGTATATGGAAAATTGGATGTTTAGATGAAAATACTCTTTCTGTTTTCTTGTTTGGCACTGCTTATCAGAAGCACTGCAAAGAGGAAGTTGGAACAGTATTTGCTCTGTTCAATTCTGGTGCTCGCAAAGATAATTCGGTACCCAATTTTCATGGCTTAATATGGTTGTTCCTTGTTAAAGGATTTTTCAGATTTTGGTTTGAAGTTATTTTATTTATTTTACAGAAAATAGGATGTTCTTTGAGTGTTTATAATGCCACTCAAATGTTAAAAATGGGCACTTCTGTGGATCACGGAGTTTGCAAAGGGAATGGTTGCACAATTGTCATCAATAGGTATATTTTATTATCCGTTGCGAGTCTTTTATTTAATTATAGTTAATAATACCACTAACTTATAGTGAGTCCTTAACAATAGAATTTTACATGCTCCCTAAAAATGGGTGTAACAATCAAGTCAAACAAGTTTGAATTCTTGAGTAACATTCATGTTGCCAAGTTGGTAGTTATCTTAACAATTCAGACTAGCATAAGTTTTCACTAAATGTAAGTGATATGTTCTCTTATAAGATGGCTATTTGGCATACTGTCTGATGACCTTCAAATTGTTTAGGCCGGTTGCAGTAATTCAATGGTTATTCTCAGGAACATGCTTTGACAGTTATATGAAAATATTGAAATTGAATATTTGGAACTCCTTTCATAAATATCACAGAAGCTATTTGCTGACAAACTACATAGCCTGTTTTTACAAATTTATACTTAAGTACAGTAAGAAAGTGTTTTCAGTATAGTTATATAATACTGATTGAACATATCAATAGAGTTCTAACTGGAAGAGTCATCAGACATATGTTGCGTACAGTTGTCAACATATCAATAGAGTTCTAACTAGAAGTCAGAATTAAGCAAGTGCTCATTGCTTTGTTTCTGAAACGTTGTTATTGGAGTTATCTATAGTTTGGCTGCTTGATCTTCTTGAACATTTGATTTGAAAAGTTTCAGTAATATCTATCGTGGTCTGGAAGAATTTCTAAATGTGGTGAAAGGGGCATTTCACTTTTAATGACATAATTAATTTGGTATCTCAATTTACTCTTACAGTTATTACTGAAGACACTGCTAGGGTAGTGTTGCTATGGCCTAGGAAGCTGTAATTATTGAAGCAAATATTGTATATTGATTCTAAAACCTGAGTGTTTTGGTGAGTTGGTCATGAATAATGATAATATTATGTGACTCATAAGGAGGTCATGTAGAGTGTCTTAGAGGGATCAATAAGATCATAACCCTATATATATATATATATATATATATATATATATATATTTTAGCAAGGATGGATTCCAAGACCTCATGCACTCAAGTCTTATGAGTAGTTTTTTTGCCATTGAGCCATGAGGGGCTTGGTATAACCCTATCTATATTTGTGTGTTATAGGATTTTGGTTACTTATAAATTTCCTGGTAGAATGACTTACAGAATCATTTTGTAATTTCAGGCGCCGTGGAATATACTGCAAGTACCATAAATTGGCAAGTACTCAGGCCTCAATATTGTTTGAGACATCAATGTTTTCAAAACTTGATCAAATTACTAACTCATGCTTCCTACTCTTGATCTTATCTAGAAAGCATCTGAGAAGTATTCTAATTCGAGAACTGAACTCAAAGGAGGGTATGCCATCATTGTTAAACAGTAATAATTTTTTACCAGGCAGAACAAGAACCTAGTTTCTTCACCATTTTGATTCTTTGTACTAATTATATTTGATGATTTATCTCAGGAATTTGAGAATGTCCTTCAGGGATCATCTGAAGTCAGAAGGTATTTACATGGTAGACCCACAAACTCACAAAAAGAATATAGCAAAGCCAAAGCAAGTACTGTCTGTAGAAGGATTGAAAAAGGCATTAAGGTTTGTCACAGATATCTTGTTCATACCCTCCCATTTTAAACCTCATATCAATTATATGATTTTTTGTTTGGTTTCAAAGAAGAAATTTCTTATGCGTCAATCGTTGGTTTAAGTAAGGAGCATGTAGTTCTTTTCAATGTCATGTTGCACTCCCACAAAATTGGTTGCTAGAAAATATGGCACGCATAGGTATGCTTGAATATTTGTCATTTGATGGTCAATCCATGAGTAGTTCTTGACTAACACTTCTTTTATGTTTGTATTATGTACAAGTATTTTGTTTGTCCAATATTTTTTTTCTGTTTTTGTGTGGAGAATGATATTTCCTCAAGGTAAATGATATTTTGGAGAAAGTCCTCCTCACATGAAGACTGTATCCCACAATTGTTAGAGAGAATCTTGTAAAAAAATCATTTTTGAAATATTAGTTCCTTTTCTTTTTATAAAAATTACAGTTTTTGAGCAGAACGACTTCTGTCTACCTTCCCTAGATGACTCTGAGTTCCCCTGAATACACACACGGATGCACGTGTATATTCACCTTTTATTATGTTGGTGGAGACTGATGAACTGTACTTAAATAACCAGTAATGCAGGCAAAGTGACCACAAGGAATAAGGTTTCTTACAGAAATTGCAGGTTAGGATTATCCCTCTTCTCTGTTCTATCCCATGTAAAGTGTCATCCTCTCATATATTTCTGTTTCCAAAATACAGGAAAAATGGATCCAAAAGGCACCAATAAAGGGGCTGTCACGCCAAAACAACCACAAAATTCGTCACAGAAGAGGTGGTGAACTAAGAAAAGTGAATCTATAAATCGTGTGTTTTTATATTCCATTTTTTTGGCCTCTTTAATGAAGAGTAATCTGTTCTTGTTCCTCTGCTGCGGGACAGGAACATGCAAAAAGAGTAAAAATTGAGCAGAGGCAGCCTAAAACCGAGCAGGTCGGAGAAAAGATGATTGAATTAGATTTTGTTAGCTCGGATGAAGAGATTTGAGTCTTGCTCTCAAATACTATTGTGTTAAATTAGGTGTAAATGATATACTACTAAATTATATGTGAGTTTGGTCATATATGTTGATTAATCAAGAAAGCAACTTCATACATCAGCAACTAAATTGTCTCTATTTTTATTTTTATTTTAATCGTTTCTTTCTGCTTGCATGGGTCCAAAAATATACTAAAACATTAATATAAAAAATGAATTTAGTGCACTGGAGACGTTTCAATCAAACGGGTAATTAACAAGACTGAAGAAAGAAGCATCATAATATGTTAAGGTTGGTAAGCTAATTGATAATTTGAGTGGCCACCTCACCTTGTTTATGTGGTGTATGATGTATTATTATTCAAGAAATGACTTGGGAGTGGTTGATATGTCACTACTGAATCCTTAGTTGATTATTCAGCAGTTCATTAAATATAATATCATTATCATGATCAAGTATATTATCATTTTTACTTAATTGAAAAGAAAAATAAACTCTTAAGAAATTTAGTGATAAACATAAAAACAAAAATTAATATTTATTTTGCTATTACACTATTTTTATAAGACTAAAAATATTGTAATTGCAATTAGCACTAATATAAAATGAACCATGTTATCATCCTTATTTTTTTTTTCTCTTTCTCGTGTATTTCAAGTTTAAAACCTATGTTAAAAGAGTCCTTCTATATAGACATGTTTATTGGACAAGAATATTATATATTTTCAATTTATTATTATTATTTTTTTGTTTGTGACTCTTAAAAAATGTATACTATTTATTTCAATTAGAATTTTTACAAATCATAGTGTTTTAGGTATAATTTGAATACATATATAAAAATAGGATTATACAGACCGTATAATTTACTATACATTTTATGAGAGCCACAAGAAAAAATAAATAAATTAAAATTATTCAATATTTCGGTCCAATATTCATGTTTGCCAAGATTTATTGATGTTAAAATGAGCATGCAAGTTTCCTAAGCCATGTTAGGTATGGAACATCAATCAATCAATCGATCGATCGATGAGCTAAGCAAAATCAAAGGGGAAATGATTAACATCATATATCCTTGTAATCAGTGGACTTAGCTCTAACTTATCTTTGACATGCATGATGATTGCATGTTGCTTTAATTCAATGTTTCACATCATGCTTTAACGGGAACATATTTGACTTTACTCCCAAATTTTCTATATATAAATACATGCGTGGGAGAGTTAATTGTGAAAGCCATCATGAAAGCCACTTTTACTCTCTTTATTTACTTGAAAAATAATTAACAGACGTGATCAAAATAGATATATATCATTCATCTTGAGTCATCAAATATATAATATAAAATTTAAATACAAACTTAAATATACAACATGAACTGTAAGTTTTAATACAATCATTGTCTTCTAGACAATATACAAACTCAAAATAAGTTCTCAACACATTTATTATCACACTATTTCACAGAATAGTGGGGACTACTAAGACACCAACTCGAACCGTCACTCCATTCCCCGACTAATCCCATTACGTTCTCATTTCACGAAGAGAAAAGGTGAAAGAAAAGGGTGAAATTCAACTAGTCCAAAGAAAAATATTATGACTAAGATAATGCGAATAAATTAGCATTAGTCTTCAACAATGTTAAACCGATAAAATACAATAGACAACAAGTTTACCTACAATGGTGAACAAAGCAATCCATTAAAAGAGTCAAGTAGAGAATAAAATCTACTATCTTTTATGATTTAAAAAGGTTTTTCATCACTTTTATCACGAGACTCGAACAATAAATAATCCACATCATCCTCAAGACTACTGGCCAAGGATATTCATTAATATCACAACCAAAAATTATCCATGCATTCACGGCCGAGGATATTTGTGTATTCATCAATGGTCATGATCGTGTCAACAATCATCCCATCAATGCACTACGGACAATGAGAACTTTTACCACATCATTTGTAACATTACGGTAATGATTACATCGAATAATCTCTCGGTCATAATCATACCAAGTCCATCTATGCACTTACTACTGAATACGATTGACTTTCAAAAATAATATAAACATGAGGATGATGACAATGATATAAGAATTCAATAAAACAAGTTCAAGAATTAATTTATTCAGGAACTAATAACGTCCAAATTGTCAACATGATACTTCTTTGTAAAGTAAAATTCAAGAATGCTCAGAAGAATATTTCCATGAAATGATACTGAATGAAGCGCAAATATCAAGAATATTCCACTAATTTCATGGAGTGTAGAAGTCAAAACTTTAACCATCTGAGTATAATAAAGAATGGAATAACAAAAGAAATCACTATGCATGCGGTACTTCGCATAGACATGTTATTCCATCAGAATAGTAAATAACGGAACCAGGTCAGGCGTAATACGCACCGACATGATATTCTAACAGAATAATAAAGAATGGAATAACAATAGAAATCACCATGCATGCGGTACTTGCAGATGACAGTTATTCAACAGAATAATAAAGATTTTAACCAGTCCGCCAGAAAGCCTGATAATGATATTCCAATGTAATAATAAAGACGGAACCAAAGTAAGACCCCAACTTATTATAAATAAAATTAATTTTTCTCTATTTATTATCTTAAAATTGTAAGGAGTTAATTTGATATAATGCTTTGGTTATGGGTGAAATGTGCAAATTTTACAAAATAAGCAGTGGTTATAAAATATTCCTTTTATTTTAGAATATTCGTTTGGTCGTGGAATATTCTTTTTTTCGGAATATCCGTGATGCACTGACCGTAGCTCATTCGTGGGCCCCATAACAGGAAAATTGTCGAATGAAGAAAATGACAAAGTATGAGTTTTTATAATTAACGACGTAATAATTACCGTTAACACTGTTGGAATACCTGGTGATTAAAATACGATACGCTGGCGTAGTTAACAAAGAAGACACCAGTATTGCACAATATAGTTGAATTATTGATTCTTACGTAAGAAAGCAATACTCAATAATTGTTACAGTAATTACTTTTCAATATTCTATTTTATTGATTCAATAATTGCTGTGTTGATATTTTATATTATTGTTATTTCAATAATTGTCACTGCACAGTATTTCCCATTATCAGATCAATAATTCATATTATTTGAATAATATTATTAGATAGCATTATTGGCAATGTCTAGAAAGTTCTGTCTAAGGAGAGGTTTGGTCACCTAATTGCGCGCCAGTAAGGAGAAACTCTTATCGGAAAGCCCCATCTTTTTTGGGAACGGCCTGGTTGTCATAATTGTGATTCTGTAATATTATTTGGGAATAATTAATTATTAATTTATATGATAAGAAAATATTTATTTGATGTGGATATAAATGATGGATTTATTTATTTTATATGGTTATTAATGAAAGAATTAATCTTTGAGATGTTTTATCGAGATTTTATCGTTTGAGGTATTAAAAATCATCCGCTTATGAATTTCAATATTTTTGTTTGGAATTTGGAAAAACTTTCTTCGTAAAGTTGTAGAGAATTCGATTTAGTGTGAAATGGACATAAAATTCAGATATTTTACGATAAACGGGCTATTTTTTATGAATTGTTAAAGTTTCTGATTATTGTTTAAATGATAAAATATTTTGAAAAATTCTAGAATTGGTTGGTGAGAAATGTGCTCAATTGAATTTCAAATGTGATGGGTGGCAATAATAGCAAGTAAAGCCATCAGGTAGCAGGTCAAGTCTGCTTCGGCGTGCTAACATTTTTCTATAAATAGAGACCTAAGTTAGAATTAAAAATTACACCAGAAACAAAGTTTTCTCTCTTTCTCTCTATATATTATCGAGCGTATTTTGTGAGTATTTAGATACTTTAAAAGTTGTTATTCAGTACAAATTTCATTCAGCATCACTTCCGACCTTTCATTCCGAAGTACTGTTTCTTTGAGGTAAGGGATGTTATTTTCTTCATATATGATATTATTTCTTTCAATATCATTATCTTAAGTATCGATCCGAACTTTTAATCAAATTTGAAACTTTTTGTGTTTGGGGGTTACTATTCACGATACTCGCACTATTCACGATATCTGATTATTCACAAATCGACACTATTCACCGAAAAATAAAATTTTTCTTTTCTTCCAGATGTCTTTTATGGTTACTATCTTTGATTGTATCCATGTTTTGATCTTTATTTTGAATTCTACTTCACACTTGGTTATTATGGAGTATTATTAAATTTGGATAAACCGAAATACTGAATCCCTAATATTTGTCCTTCCTCGTCTTTGGATTCGTTCTCTAAAATGTTTTTCATCATCCTCGAAATCCTTAATGGTGATACTGATGAATATCTTTGGCACAGTAGTCAAAGAAGAATAATTACTCGATGAATATCTTTGGCCCGTAGTGCAAAGATGAATGAGCAGTATTGAGATGAATATGACCAACCGATGATATGAAATGAATATCTTTGGCCCGTAGTGCAAAGATGTATATTGATTGATGTTACAGGGATAAAATATTGATGATGGACCTTTAAATTCATAGATGATAGTAGATTTTATTCTCTACTTAACTCTTCTAATGAATTGTTATTTCCGCTGCAGTTGTTGATCTTGTTGTCTATTGTACTTTATCAGATTTTTCCTGTTGAAGACTAAGGATAATTTGTTGTATATTATCTTAGTCATAATGTTCTTTACTGGACTAGTTGAGCTCACCCTTTTCCTTTTTGTTCCATTTTTCTTCTCAAGAGGTGAGAGTTTAGCAGGGACTAGCCGGGTATGGAGTGATGATTCAAGATAGTTGTTTTAGTAGTCCTCACTATTTTGTAAAATAGTGCATCAATAATTATAATGAGGACTTTATTTGGGTGTGAATATTGTCTAGAAGATAATATTGTATTCAAACTCACAGTATGTGTTGTCGTATTTTGCACGACAATTGTATTAATAAAGTTGTAGTTGTTTTTCTGTACCATGTATTTGTCGACTTAGAATGGGTGTTGTATACCTATTTTGGGGGCGTCACGATAATGCCCGTACCGAGTTCTGAAAGTCGTCTTTGGAATGTCATCAGTTCTAATCTTTAATTGGTGATATCCGGAACGAAGATCAATCTTTGAAAAGAATTTGGCGCCTTGCAACTGGTCAAATAGGTCATCAATACGTGGTAATGGGTACTTATTTTTGATGGTGACATGATTCAACTCTCGATAATCAATACAAAGTCGCATACTTCCATCTTTCTTCTTCACGAATAAACAGAGGAGCACCCCAAGGAGAAGTACTAGGGGCGAATAAAGTCAATGTCTAACAATTCCTGCAATTGGGTCTTTAACTCCTCGAAGTTCAATAGAGCCATTCTATATGGGGCTTTGGAAATGGGTTTTGTCTTTGGGTTCAAGGTCGATACAAAATTCAATTTCACTTTATGGGGGTAGGTCGGAAGTTCTTCGTGAAATACTGACGAAATTCATTAACAATAGAAATATCATTCAAAACCGGCGTATTTTTTGTTTAGATCCGTGACATGAGTTAAGAAAGCTTGACATCCGCTTTTTAATAAACGAATAGCTTTATGGCTTGAGATAGCGATGAATTGATTTTAATGGTTTGGTTGCTTGAATTAGAGTATAATAGGTTGATTAGGAATATGAAAGCTAACAACCTTACAAAATAATCAATTTTTACATGATGAGTAGTTAACCAATCAATCCCTAGAATTACGCCAAATGCAAGTATTTTCAATGAAATAAGGTTGACGAAGTAAATGTGAGGGTACCGATTTGAACCAAACAAGACTTATAAACGATGGATGTAATGAAGGTTTCTCCCAACGAAGTTTCAACAGATAAGTTAAAGTCTAATTTCACTTTGAGTCAAATTTAAACGTTGAAATGAGCAAAGTAGAGAAATAAAAGAATGGGTAGAATCCAATTGTCAATAAGGTATATACTTCACTAGAATTTATGATAAGCTTACCCGTGATAACCTCGTTCGGGTTCCAGTATGCTGGGATGAGGTGGGTGAAGCAACGTTGTTGGGACCGGAGTTGGTACGTATGACTACGGAAAAGATTCAAGTGATCTGACAACGTATAAAGACCTCACAAGATCGATAAAAGAGTTATGCTGATCTTCATCGAAAGGACGTGGAATTCGATATTGGAGATCATGTGTTGCTACATGTTTCTCCATTGAAAGGAGTTACGAGGTTTGGAAAGTGAGGAAAGCTAAATCCTCGATTCATTGGCCCATTTTTAATCCTCGATCAAGTAGGGACTGTAGCCTATAGACTCGCTTTACCGCCAAGTATGTCTCGTGTTCATAACGTTTTTCATATATCCATGTTACGTAAATATGTGAAAGACCCAAACCACATTATTGAGTTAGAATCCGGATTTAAATAATGGAAGCTTTAACGTATGAAGAGGTTCTGTTCAAATCTTGATAAGAAGGAACATATTCTACGCTTCTAAGTTATACCTCAAGTCAAAGTTTTATGGAGGAACCACGATGTTGAGGAAATGACTTGGGAGTTAGAATCAAATGAAATCAAGGTATCCTTACCTCTTCGACATACATACTCAGTATCGTACTTAATTTCGAGGGCGAAATTTCTTAAGAATGGGAGGTTGTAAGACCCCGCTTTTATGAATAAAGATGATTTTTCTATAAATATCATTTTTGAATATTATGAAATGAATTTGATATAATGTTATAGTTGTGGGTAGTATTTATAAATTCTGCAAAGTATACAAGTTGTTATATTATATTCGATTGGTCGGGGAATATTCGTTTTAGCAGGAAATATTCGTACAACGACGCAATCATTGGTGGACATCCATAACGAAATTATTGCCAGATTGAGAAAACGACAAAAATATTTTTATGAAAATAACGGCGGAAATTTTACCTTTAATACTGTTGAACTACTCGGTAGTAAAAGTACAGTAATATGCGTGGTTGCATAGTAGCACACGGTATGGATTATTGACGCTTTCGTGAGAAGTCACTCAGTTTTGTTCAATTATTGCTTGATAATTCTTTGCGTAAGATCTCATGTCATTTGATTCAATTAATGTCGATATTTTATATATTATTAAATCAATAATTGAGACGACAAAGTTATTAATATTATTATTTGCAATGTTAATGATGTCTAGAAGTTCTCATCGAGGAGAGGTTTGGTCACCTAATTGCGCTACCATAGAGAGAGAAATCCTTATTGGAAAGTCCCTCTTTCACAGGAGCGACACAGTCGATTAATATTGTGAATTATAATAATGATGATAAATGTTGTTAAATATTATGAGTTATAATTTTATTGAAGATTATGTTGATTAAGAAAAAGAATATTAATTGATAAGCAATAGATGTTTATTCTATTATCTTGCTAAATTAATATTTATTCTATTAAATTTTGGAAGTGGGCGTATTATGTGATGAAAGGGGAAATCATCAATTTCCTTCCAAGTGGGTGATATATTTAATTTAGCATGATGTAGCGTGTTGACTAAAATCTCCAATTATGCTACTTTTTATAACTTATGAGTGGGGAGATGTTTTCATTGGACCATTTCTTTAAATTAGCATGTGTTGTCTATTTATATATATATATATTATATTGGGTTGCTTTGTTCTTATTGGAGGAAGGTTTGAATTTTGCATCCGAATAATTCATTCAGCCAATTAAGTTGTACTCTATAGTTTTTGTTTTACTTGAGGAGTTAGGCCCCCGTGAATTATCAGACGCAAGCTTTGGCCCGTGAATTTATTTCAACTGTGCATCCGTGAATTTTCTTAAACAATACCATTTTCATTCTTCTATAAATAGAAGCTCATTCCTTCATTATTTCATGAATTCACTGAAACTCTAGAGAGAGAAATTATAGAGAGAAAGAAGAAAAGTATTCTTCATTACTTCACTACTTCTATATCCAGGTTTCTTTTTACGGTAGAGGGTGTTATTTCTTTTGTATTCACGAAGAGAACTTACATTATTCCATTCTTCATTATTACATTGGAATAACTTTGTTTTACCAGGTTACCCTATACTTGGTGAAATTGTTCTATTATGCCATCTTTATTATTATTCGCAATAATATCCTCATGCATGCGTTCGTGGGACTGGTTCCATTATTTATTATTCCGTCTTTATTATTCTGTCGAAATATCTTGTCTATGCGTTTACTGCGGGACTGGTTCCATTACTTATTATTCTATTATTACTGTTGGAATATCCTGCTTGATGCGTATTACGTCGACTGGTTCCATTATTTATTATTACGCTGGAATAACTTTGTCATATCTGGAATACCGCATTCATGGTGATTTCTTTTGTTATTCCATTCTTTATTATACTCGATTGATTAAAGTTTTGACTTCTATACTCCATGAAATTAGTGAAATATCATTGATATTTGCGCTTCATCCAATATCTTTTCATGGAAATATTCTTCTGAACATTCTTGAATTTTACTCTATAAAGAAGTATCATGTTGACAATTTGGACGTTATTAGTTCCTGAATAAATTAATTCGTGAACTTGTTTTATTGAATTCTTATATCATTGTCATCATCCTCATGTTTATATTTTTAAAAAGTCATTTGTGGCCTGTAGTGCATAGATGGACTTGGTATGATTATGACCAGGGATTATTCGGTGTAATCATGACTGTAATATTACAAATAATGTGATAAAAGTCCTCATTGGCCCGTAGTGCATTGATGGACAGTTGTTGGCATGATCATGACCATTGATGAATACACGAATATCCTTGGCCCGTAGTGCATGGATAATTTGTGGTCATGATATTAATGAATATCCTCGGTAGTAGTAGTGGGGATGATGTGGATTATTTATTAAAATTTGAGTCCCAAATGATAAAAGTGATGAAAAACCTTTTAAATCATAAAAGATAATAGATTTTATTCTCTACTTGATTCTTTTAATGGATTGTTTGATCCAATGCGAGCTTAAACTTGATGTCTATTATATTTTATCGGTTTAACATTGTTGAAAACTAATGATAATTTATTACGCATTATCTTAGTCATAATATTTCTTCTTGGGCTAGTTGAGCTCACCCTTTTTCTTTCTTTATTCTCTTGAAAATGAGAATATAGTTGGGGACGAGTCGGGGAGCGAAGTGATGAACCAGATGATAGTATTAGTAGTCCTCATTATTCTGTTAAATAGTGTGATAATAAATGTAATGAAGACTTATTCTGAGAGTGGATATTGTCTAAAAGATAATATTTGTATTAAAACTCACAACTTTCTTGTTGTATATTAAAGATTGTATTTGTATTCTGTACCATGTATTTGGCGACTCAGAATAGGTGACGTATACCTATTTTGGGGGCGTTACAAAATCTGCTCATTTCTTACCTATACGAGAAACTTATTTCCTTGAGCGTCTTACTTTCGTATATCGTGAATGAGATTATCTCGATTGCATGGCATGCCAAGATCCATAGTTTGGATCGTGACCCAAGATTCACTTCAAGATTTTGGGTTAGCTTGCGAGAAAGCTATGGGCGCGGATTCTGATTGATTCGAAAGATACCATCCTCGAATGGACCGGACAATCGAGAGAGGACTATTCAAACCCTTGAAGATCTATTAAGACTACATGTTCTAGATTTCAAAGGAAGTTGGGATAAGTACTTGCCATTTGGTGGAATTCTCCTACAACAACAGATTATCAAGCAAGTATAGGCATGGCTCCATTTGAGGTGTTGTATGGACAAAAGTGTCGCTCTTCTCGAGATATCTTTGGGGCGAGGTGGGAGAAACAACGTTGTTGGGACCGTAATTAGTATGCATGACTCTTCGAAAATTAAAATGATCCCAAGAACGATATAAAGACCTCACAAGATTGACAAAAGAGTTGTGCTGATCTTCATCGAAAGGACGTGGAATTTAATATTGGGGATCATGTATTGTTACGTGTTGGTCCATGGAAGGGAGTTACAAGATTTGGAAAGAGAGGAAAGCCCAACCCAAGATTTGTTGGTCCATTTGAGATTCCTGACCGAATAGGAAATGTGGCCTAGAGACTTGCGTTACCTCCAAGCATGTCTCGTGTTCATAATGTTTTTCACATATCTATGCTTCGTAAATATGTGAAAGACCCAAACCACATTATTGCGTTAAAACCAGACGAGATAATCGAAGATTTAACGTACGAGGAGGTACCTGTCAGGATATTGGATAAAAAAGAGCATATTCTACGAACAAAGGTTATACCACAAGTCAAGGTTTTGTGGAGGAACCATGCTATTGAGGAAATGACTTGGGAGTTGGAATCAGAAATGAAAGCGAAGGTACCTCACCTTTTGAAACACTGTGCACGTCGTCGTCAATTTCGAGGACAAAATTTCATAAGGAGTGGAGGTTGTAAGACCCCAACTTATTATAAATTAAATTAATTTTTTTCTATTTATTATCTTGAAATAGTAAGGAGTTAATTTGATATAATGCTTTGGTTATGAGTGAAATGTGCAAATTTTACAAAATAATCAAGTGGTTATAAAATATTTCTTTTGTTGGGGAATATTCGTTTGGTCATGGAATAATCTTTTTGTCGGTATTTATCCGTACGACGACGCAAGATCATTCTGAGCCCATAATGGGATAATTGTCGGATGAAGAAAATGACAAAGTATGAGTTTTTATAATTAACGACGTAATGGTTCACGAATTAACACTTTGTTGGAATACACAGTGGTTAAAATACGATGTCTGGCGTGGTTACCGAATGGCACTACGTATTGTACAATATAGTTGAATTATTGATTAAATGCGTAAAGAAGGCCTACTCGATAATTGTTCTGATAATTACTTTTCAATATTCTATTTTATTGATTCAATAATTACTGCATTGATATTTTATATTATTGTTGTTTCAATAATTGTCACTGCACAGTATTTCTCATTATCAGATCAATAATTCATATTATTTGAATAATATTATTAGATAGCATTATTGGCAATGTCTAGAAAGTTCTTTCTAAGGAGAGGTTTGGTCACTTAATTACGCGCCAGTAAGGAGAAATCCTTATCGAAAAGCCCCCTCTTTTCTGGGAACGGCCTGGTTGTCATAATTGTGATTCTATAATATTATTTGAGAATAATTAATTATTGATTTATATGATAAGGAAATATTTATTTGATGTGGATATAAATAATGGATTTATTTATTTTATATGGTTATTAATGAAAGAATTAATGCTGAGATGTTTTATCAGTATTTTGTCAGATTGGAGGTATTAAAAATCATTCGTTTATGAATTTCGGATATTTTTTGTTTGGAATTTGGAAAAACTTTCTTCTGCAAAGTTGTAGAGAATTCGATTTTGTGTAAAATGGACATAAAATTCGTTTTTTTCAGATAAACAGGCTATTTTCTATGAATTGTTAAAGTTTCTGATTATTGTTTAAATGATAAAATATTTTGGAAAATTCTAGAATTGGTTGGGGAGAAATGTTCTCAATTGAATTTCAAATGTGGTGGGTAACAATAGTAGCAGGTAAAGCCATCGGTGTAAAGAGTCAAGTCTGCCTTGCGTCTTAACATTTTCCTATAAATAAAGGGCTAAGTTAGAATTGAAAATCACACCAGAAATAAAATTTTCTCTCTTTCTCTCTCTATATTATCGAGCGTATTCTTGTGAGTATTTTGATACTTGAGTGTTGCTATACGGTGCAAGTTCCTTCAGCATCACTTCCGACCTTTCATTCCGAAGTACTGTTTCTTTGAGGTAAGGGATGTTATTTTCTTCATATATAATATTATTTCTTTCAATATCATTATGCCGAAGTATTAATCTGAACTTTTAATCAAATTTGGAACTTTTTGTGTTGGGGTTACTATTCACGTATACGACACTATTCACAAATACGACACTATTCACCGAAAAATGAAATTTTCTCTTTTTCTTCCAGATGTCTTTTATGGTTACTATCTTTGATTGTATCCATGTTTTGATCTTTATTTTTGAATTCTACTTCACACTTGGTTATTATGGAGTATTATTAAATTTGGATAAACCGAAATACGAATCCCTAATATTTGTCCTTCTGTCTCACTGGTTTCGTTCTCTAAAATATTTTTCATCATCCTCAGTCCTTAATGGTGATACTTGATAAATATCTTTGGCCTGTAGTGCAAAGATGAATGATTACCTGATGAATATCTTTGGCCCGTAGTGCAAAAATGAACAGGTGTTGAGATGAACATGACCAACTGGTGATACAAATGAATATCTTTGGCCCGTAGTGCAAAGATGTATATTGATTGATGTTACAGGGATAAAATATTGATGATGGACCTTTAAATTCATTGATGATAGTAGATTTCATTCTCTATTTAACTCTTCTAATGAATTGTTGTTTCCGCTGTAGTTGTTGATCTAAAACTTATTGTCTATTGTACTTTATCAGATTTTCCCTGTTGAAGACTAAGGATAATTTGTTGTATATTATCTTAGTCATAATGTTCTTTACTGGACTAGTTGAGCTCACCCTTTTCCTTTTTGTTCCATTTTTCTTCTCAGGAGGTGAGAGTTTAGCAGGGACTAGCCGGGGTATGGAGTGATGATTCAAGATAGTTGTTTTAGTAGTCCTCACTATTTTGTAAAATAGTGCATCAATAATTATAATGAGAACTTTATTTGGGTGTGGATATTGTGTGACGCCCCCAAAATATGTATACATCACCCATTCTGAGTTGTCAATACATGGTACAGAAACAACTACAACTTTATTATTACAACAGTAAAACTGTGAGTTTGAATACTAATATTATCTTTTAGACAATATCTATACTCAAATAAATCCTCATCACATTTATTGATACATTATTTTACAAAAATAGTGAGGACTACTAAACAACTCTCTCTAGAACCTTCATTCCATACCCCAGGCTCAATACTTCGTATATTACTACTCCTCGAGAAGAAAAATGGAACAAAAAGGAAAAGGGTGAGCTCAACTAGCCTAGTAAAGAATATTATGACTAAGATAATATACAACAAATTATCGTTAGTCTTCAACAAGGAAAAATCTAATAGAATACAATAGACAACAAGTTTTAAATCAATATTATGGTGAAATAATAATTCATTAGAAGAGTTAAATAGAGAATGCAAACTACTATCTTACATGTATGAATTTAAAAGTTCATCGTCTATCTTTTATCCTGTAACATCAATCAATATATATCCGAAATCAAATATTCATCTTTTGCACTACTGAGGCCAAAGATATTCATCGATTAATCGATTTCATCTAAACACATTCATCTTTGCACTACGGGCCAAAGATATTCATCGAAAATCATTCATCTTTGCACTACGAGCCAAAAAATTCAATAATATCATCATTTAAGGCGAGGATGATGAAAAATATTTTAAAAGAAAAGCGAATCCGGTGAAACAAAAGAATAAGTATTTAGGATTAAGTATTTCGATTATTTCATGTCCAAAAATACCTCACAAATAATCATAATGGTGTAAAATTCAAGAATGATCAAAACATGGATCTGATCAAAGCTAGTATCCATAATAGATATTTTGAGACGAAAACAAAAAATTTATTTTTTACGTGAATAGTCTTAGTATTAAGTGAATAATTATGTAAGTATCGTGAATAGTCTGGTATCGTGAATAATAACTCCATCACAAAAGTTTCAAATTTGATTAAAAGTTTAGATCAATACTTGACATAATGATATTGGAAGAATTAAAATCATTTTATAAAAAAAATATTCCTTACCTCGAAGAGAGCAGATCTTACAGTTGAAACAGGATATAAACTATGACTTGAACTTGCTTATATATAGCAATACTCAAAGTATACTCAAAATACTCACAAGAATAAACTTTCGATAATATAGAGAGAAAACTTGGATTTACGGTGTGATTTTCAATTCTAACCTAAACACCTATTTATAGAAAATGCTTAAAACACCAAACTAGAAAATTTAATAAAATATATTTATATATATATCAAAATTCTCATACACTCTTGAAAATCTGATTTCATTTCAATAAGAACATGCCACCTTCTAGAAAAGTAAGAAAAAACGTTTTCTAATTTAAAATAATTTAAACTTCCAAAAATCAATTATTTGAACTTGAACTTCAATAATTCACAATAAATAGTCCTTTTGTCGAGAAAATTTGAAACTTGCGATTTTTTATAGGAAATTCAATTCTACAACTTTACTGAAGAAAGTTTTTCCAAATTCCAAGCGAAATTGGCCAAAATCCACAAAAGCAGGCGATTTTACAAGTATAATCAAATTTCGATCGAGAAATGGGGTCCATTACACATAAAACATGCTTTAAATATTTTTGGTAACAAAAATACTCATATCCCATTATTCATCGTAAAAATATCATCATTATTATATTATTAAAATATAATAATATATTTAAATAATTGTTTTATCGAGAAAAGATAAAATTTCAATTTTCAACAATTGTCACATTAAAAATTTTCTCCATCTATATCCACATAAAATCAATATTTTCCTTATCATATGAATCAATAATTAATTATTCACAAATAATATTACGAAATCACAATATTGACAACGAGGCGGTTCAGGAAGAGGGGGCTTTAGATAAAATTTCTCACTTCTTGGCCTTGATTAGGTGACCAAACCTCTCCTTAGAAGCGAACTTTCTAGACATTGCCAATAATATTATTAGGATAATATGAATTATTGCTTCGATAATAAAAATCTTGTGTAATGACAATTATTGAAACAACAACATATAAAATATCAATATGATAATTATTAAATCAATAAAATAAAATCTTTGAGCGATAATTCTTGTAACCATTATTGAGTAGTGCCTTCTTACGTAAGAATCAATAATTGGTGCAATCTGAGTAATCTTCTTGTGTGTTAACCTCAAGGTATTTTAACGATATAGCATGTAACAACTACGCCTTTATTTTTAAAAACTTATATTTGTGCGTTTTCTTCATCCAATAAGCTTTTTAGTTATGGGGCCCCTGAAAATTGCTTGGTGAGTAAATGCGAATATTCCCAAACAATGAGAATATTCCACGACCAAACGAATATTCCCAGACAACAATGAATATTTTATAACAACTTGCTTATTTTGAAATATTTGCGTATTTTACCAATAACTATCCACATTAATCAAATCAACCCTTACTTATTTCAAAATAATAAATAGAAAATTAAATTTCATTAATAATAAGTTGGGGTCTTACTGACCTCCCATCCTTATGAAATTTAAATCCTCGAAATTGACGTCACGTGCACAATTGTATCGAAAAGGTGAGGATACCTCGCTTTCATTTAGTTTCCAATTCACAGGTCATTTCTCATATAGCATGATTCCTCCACAAAACTTTAACTTGTGGTATGACCTTCCCGTCGTGGGACGTATAAGATCCCAAATAATTAATAAATGAAATTTAATTTCCTCTAATTATTATTTTGAAATAGTAAGGGTTTGATGTGATTAATGTGGATAATTCTGGGTAAAATCATGCAAATATTTCAAAATAAGCAGTTGGTTATAAAATATTCATTGTTGTCAAGAGAATATTCGTTTAGTCGTGGAATATTCATGCATCGAGGAATAAATAACAACATTGTGGATAACGCGATTGGAGAAAAAATGAAAATATAAGTTATTTAAAAATAACGGCGTAATTATTGATATTAATTTATTGGAATGCCGTGGGTTAAAACGATGTCTGGCGTTGTTGAGCGATAGCACTTGCGGTATTGCGCGAATTATTGACTCTTACGTGAAGAATTACTCAAAATGGATGAATTATTGATGTTTTATTTTATTGATTCAATAATTGCTGTATTTTTATATTCTCATTGTTTTTAATAATTGTCGTATCTACGGTATTTTTCATTTATGAAACAATAATTCATATTATCTGAATAATATTATTAGATAACATTATTGGCAATGTCAGAAAGTTCTGTCTAAGGAGAAAGCCACCTAATTGCTTGATGAGAAATTCTAATTGAAAAATAATATTGTGATTACATAATATTATTTGTGAATAATT
This sequence comes from Panax ginseng, assembly GCA_020205605.1. Lineage (NCBI taxonomy): Eukaryota > Viridiplantae > Streptophyta > Magnoliopsida > Apiales > Araliaceae > Panax > Panax ginseng. Next base: position 151,142,172 of record CM035134.1, read on the forward strand.
AATTATTGATTCATATGATGAGAAAATATTGATTTTATGTGATATAATGGAGAAAATTTTTTAATGTGATATTGTTGAAATATTTTATCTTTTCTCGATAAAATAATGGAGGAAGAGTATTTTTTTAATAATATTGCAATAAATGTTTAAAAACATATTACAATAAATGTTTTTAAAACATGTTAAACATGTCGGTGGACCCCATTTATTGTGAAATTTGATTATATAGCCTCTAAAATCACCCGTTTATGGATTTCAGTCAATTTCTGTTGAAATTTAGAAAACTTTCTTCTGTAAAGTTGTAGAGAATTGGATTTCTATAAAACTCTCATGATCGAATTTTTCTGATAAAAGGGCTATTTATTGTGAATTATTGAAGTTCAAGCTCAAAATAATTAATTTTGGAAGTTTAAATTATTTTAAATTAGAAAAACGTTTTTTTTTTTTCTTCTAGAAGCGTTGGCATGTGTGAATCTTTGAGATTCAGATTTCAAAGAATCATATAATATTTTTATAAATATTAATATTTTATTAAATTTTACTAACTTTTGGTGTTACAAGCGATTTCCTATAAATAGGTCTTGGGTTAGAATTGAAAATCACACCGCTGAAGTTTTCTCTATATATTATCGGCGTATTCTTGTGAGTATTTTGAGTATACTTTGAGTATTGCTATACGGTGAAAGTTCAAGATATAGTCTATATCCAGTATTCCGATTAAATCTTGATCTTTCGAGGTAAGGGATGTTATTTTATTCAGAAATGATATTATTTCTTCAATATCATTATCTTGAAATATTGGTTGGAAGTTTTTATCAAATTTGGAACTTTTGGTGTCGAATTCTTATTCACGTATCACGATATTTATTCATTCGAATCTGACCTATTCATCGAAAAATTAAAAAATTTCTTTTCGTCAAAATATCTATTGTGGATACTAGCTTTGATTGTATCCATGTTTTGATCATTCTTGAATTTTACGCCACTATGATTATTTTGAGGTATTTTTGGGCGTGGATAAAACAAAGTCTGAATCCTTAATCCTTAATCCTTGTCGTTTTGATTCCTTTGGATTCGTTTTTTAAAAAAATATTTTCATCATCCTCGGTCTTAAATGATGATATTATTGAATATCTTTGGCACATGGTGCAAAGATGAATGATTTATGATGAATATCTTTGGCCGATGTAGTGCAAAGATGAATGATTTCGATGAATATCTTTGGTAGTAGTCTGAAGATGAATGATTTCGATGAATATCTTTGGCCCGTAGTGCAAAGATGAGCAGGTGTTTAGATGAACATGACCAATCGGTGAATGTCCTTGGCACGTAGTGTGCAAGGATGAATATTTGATCCCGGATATATATTGATTGATGTTACGGGGATAAAATAGAGCGATGAACTTTAAAATTCATATATAGAAGATAGTAGTTTGCATTCTCTACTTAACTCTTCTAATGAATTATTATTTCATTGCGAATATTGATTTAAAACTTGTTGTCTATTGTATTCTATTATATTTTTCCTGTTGAAGACTAACGATAATTTTGTTGTATATTATCTTAGTCATAATATTCTTCTTTGAAATTTGTCGAGCTCACCCTTTTCCTTTTTGTTCCATTTTTTCTTCTCGGGAGGCGAGAATATAGCAAAATGCAGTCGGGGTATGGAATGAAAGTTCTAGGGAGAGTTGTTTAGTAGTCCTCACCATTGTTGTAAAATAATGTATCAATAATTATGATGAGGATTTATTTGTATGTGGATATTGTACAGATGGCAATATCGTATTTAAACTCACAGTTTTACTATTGTAATAATAAAGTTGTAGTTGTTTACATGTATGTATAGTGTATTGACAACTCGAGAATGGGGATGTAGACTATTTTGGGGGTGTCACGGTTGGTATCGAGCTTAGGGATATGATCTCTGGCGGAGATCGGGGAATAGAACTAGGAGGGAGGCAGGTAAATCCTTGCTAGTGTGTCTACTACTAGCTTATTTGATAGTTGGTCGATATATAGGGATATTATGTGATATATTGATTTCCTTAATTAACCCTTGTTTTATGGCGATGTTTGAGAATGTCGTGAGAATATTAACAATGGAAATGAGGCCAGTGAGAGCCTGTACTTCACTGCGCGAGGAGAACGTCTGACAGGTGGCAATGTTCTCTGTAAACAACACCACCGCGGATGATGAGCGAGGGGATATTTAGAAGCTTTTTGCGGTTCATGCAAAATCGAGACGAGGAGACTCGTGTTCAAAACATAGGAGGAAATGATAGCAATTCACGGGTTATCACATTGACGAGTTCAAGTTGGGACCACGAAATTTAAGGAAAGCGGATCCGATCATGGCGAAACATGGGTCAAGCAAATTACAAGATATTCGATGTCTTGGGATGCCTGAGGAGAACGAAGGTTCCATTCGCCACCTTATGTTAAAGTGGCGAAGCGGACTCTTGGTGGGAGTGCGTGAAGCGTACCCATCGATCATGGCTTCGGCGTGTCTTGGGAGGCGTTTGAAACTATTTAATGACAAATACTTTCACAAAGTGTTAAATCGTATGAAGGAAGTGGAGTTTATTAGGCTGGAAGCGAGAACAACATGGCGGTGTCTCGATGCAGGCGAAATTTGCGAGTTATCGAGTTTGCACCTCATTTGGTGGAGAATGAGGAGCGTATGGTGGATGTTTACGAGAGGTTTGAAACGGCACGTCGATATCTCATCTCTCTCGTAAATTTTCTCTCTATTGGATGTTGTTATTGAGGCTCGAATTGTTAGAAATGAGATACTTGAAATCTGGTCAACCGAGGTACCTGAATCGAGGATCATCTGGGAGATAGCGATCAACAAAACAAAAAACAATAATCGGTGGAGAAAGAAAAAGGCGGACAAAAATGGTAACCACTCTGGTGGTAATCATAGCCATGAAAATAGAAGAAGCGAGTCGGGAGGAGATTTTAAAAGAGGAGATTCAACAACGACCATATGAAGGCAGCGATGCAATGACAAATCCGGTTCGAGGGAGAGAAACGACCACCCGATCATATCTTATAAATCTGAAAAGAGGACATATCGGTCAAGCGCCTGTGATTCGGTATCTTATAATTGTGGAAAGGAAGGACATATCGCTTTCGAGATTGCATTATGGCGAAACCTAGTTCGTGAGGGGACGGTGACTCAAAAGATCCCGAAGAAAAGTCAAAGTCAGCAGTTCTGGAAGGCGTTTGTTGTGGTAGTCAAAATCGAGAACCCAAACGAGGTGATCACGGGTAAGCTATTTATAAATTCTTGTGAAGTTTATACTTTACTGAATCTGGTCTTACCCATTCATTTATCTCTCTCGCCTTGTAGTCAGCGTTTAAACTTGACTCAGGAGAAATTAGACTTTGACTATCTGTGAAAACTCAGTTAGGGAAAACTTTCATCACATCCACCGTTTATAAATCTTGTCAATCCATGTTGGCACCCTTATCTTTTACTGTGACCTTATCTCTTTAAAGATACTTGCTTTTGATGTGATTTTAGGGATTGATTGGTTAACTACTCATCATTTTGAAAATTGATTATTTTAAGTAAGGTTGTTAGCTTTCATATTCCTAAACAACTTTGTTGTTGAATTCAAGCAACTAAACCATTAAAATCAATCAACATCATATCTAATCATAAAGCTATTCGTTTATTAAAAAGCGGATGTCAAGCTTTCTTAGCCCATATTATGGATTTGAATAAAGACACGTCAAAATTGAATAATATTCTGTTGTTATTAACTTTCTGGCGTATTTCACGAAGAACTTCGGTCTACCCCGAGCGTGAAGTTGAATTCTTTATTGACCTTGAACACGATACAAAGCCCATTTCTAAAACCCCATATCGAATGGCTCATATTGAACTTGAGGAGTTAAAGGTCCAACTACGGGAGTTGTTGGACATTGGTTTCATTAAATCTGAAGACATCTCCTTGGGGTGCTCTATTTTATTTGTAAAGAAGAAAGGCGGGAGTATCGACTTTGTATTTGACTATCGGGAATTGAACCATGTCACTATCGAGAATAGGTATCCTCTACCTCGTATTGATGACTTGTTTGACCGATTCTGAAGAAGCACAATTCTTTTCAAAAATCGATCTTAGTTACGGATATCATCAATTTGAAGATTAGAATCGAGGATATTCAAAAGCGCCTTTAGAACTTCGATGCGGGCATTATGAATTCTTAGTTATGTCTTTGGATTGACTAATGCTCTCTGCGGCTTTCATGGATATGATGAACCAAAGTATTCAAAGAGTATTTGGATCGATTCGTTGTTGTCTTTATTGATGACATCCTCATATATTCAAAAGCCGTGAAGATCGTGAGCACCATTTGAAAATTTGGTACTCGAAGGCTTCGTGAAAACAAGCTTTATGCCAAGTTAAAGAAATCGAGTTACGGCTTGAGAAGTAGCATTTCTTGGGCATCATCAGTGTCAAAACATGGAGTGTCTGTTGACGTGAAGATTGAAGCAATACAAAGTTAGAACAGCAATAAAATCGGTGGTGAAGTCGTAGCTTTTGGGCTTAAATTTGGTTATTATCGGAGATTAAATGGAAGGGTTTTCTCGAATCGCTACTCAGATTAACTCATCTAACTTTCGGAAGGATACAAAATTCGTTTGGAGCGAAGAGTGCGAGAAGAGTTTCAAGAGCTTAAAGGAGACTTATTTGAAGACTTTGTTCTAACAATACCATCTGGTTCGGATGGATTTGTTATCTCTGATGATCTTGAGCAAAGGGTTAGGATGTGTTCTCATGCAGCGTGGGAAAGTCATAGCTTTATGCCTCGCGACAACTTAAAGAATATGAGAGGAATTATCCTACTCATGATCTAGAGTTAGCGGCCCGATCGTTTCATTATTAAAGATCTGGAGGCTTATCTATATGGAGAAAGTGGAGATATATTCGGACCATAAAAGCCTTAAATATTTCTTCACTCAAAAGAGACTTAACATGCGGCGTGACGTTGGCTCGAGCTATTGAAGACTACGACCACACTATTTCAATACCATCTGGAAAAGCGAGCGTGGTAGGCGGCGTTGAGTAGAAGATCATATCACGGGAATGAGTGCGATGATGTCAAATATCGCGTAGAGCCAACTTTAATAGAAAAAGTTAAGGTTGCTTCGAGCCACTTGGGCCGGAGCTAATGCATATGAAGAAGAAAGTACAAGAAGGAGCTATTAGGGCGAGAATTGATGAAGAAGGAATACTTGAGTCCACTCCAGACTTTGTGTTCTAACGATTACGATTTGAAGTACAAGATTATGATGGAGGCACACAATACACCATTTGCAATCCATCCGGAAGTACTAAAATGTATCGTGATCTTGACATACATTTTGGTGGAACAATATGAAGAGAGAGATTGCAAAGTTTATCTCAACATGTTTAACTTGTCAACGTGTAAAGCGAGAGCATCAAGTGCCTAAGGACCATTGCAACCACTTGAGATTCCGAAATGGAAGTGGAACACATTACCATGGATTTAGTTCGGGGACTTCCACGGTTTCTCAAGGCATAAATGCTATTTGGGTTATTGTTGATAGATTAACCAAGTCTGCTCATTTCTTGCCAATCGGAGACTTATTCCTTGAGCGTCTTGCTCGAATGTCGTAAATGAGATTGTGAGATTGCATGGCATGCCGGTATCCATAGTTTGGATCGTGACCCAAGATTCACTTCAATATTTTGGGTTAGCTTGCAAAAAGCTATGGATGCGGATTTAAGATTCGATTCGGCACCACCATCCTCAAAGCAGACGAACAATCGAGAGAGGACTATTCAAACTCTTGAAGATTTATTAAGACTACATGTCCTACACTTCAAGGCGATTGGGATAAGTATTTACCATTGGTGGAATTCTCCTACAACAACGATTATCGAGCAAGTATAGGTGTGGCCCCATTGAAGCATTATATGGACGAAAGTGTCGCTCTCCGATATGTTGGGATGAGGTGGGTGAAGCAACATTGTTGGGACCCGAGAGTTGAAATGCGTATGACTACTGAAAAGATCGAAATGATTAACAACGTATACTGAAAGCGGCACAAGATCGACAAAAGAGTTATCGGATCTTCATCGAAAGGATGTGGAATTTAGTATAGGGGATCATGTATTGTTGCGTGTTGCCCCATGGAAGGAGTTCTGAAGATTAGGGAAGAGAGAAAGCTCGATCCACGATTTATTGGTCCATTTCAAATTCTTGACCCAGAGTAGGAAATGTAGCCTATAGACTCGCGTTACCTCAAGTATGTCTCGTGTTCATAATGTGTTTCACATATCATATTTAAATAAATATGTGAAAGACCCGAATCACGTTATTGAGTTAGAAGCCAGGACGAGATAGCCAGAAGACTTAACGTATGAGGAAGTACTGTCAAGATCTTGGATAGGAAGGGCATGTCCTACGCTTGAAGGTCGTACCACAAGTTAAAGTCTTGTGGAGAAACCATGTTATAGAGGAAATGACACAGGAGTTGGAAAGCGGAAATGAAAGCGAGGTATCCTCATCTTTTGAAACACACAGAATGCGTCACGTCAATTTAGAGGGCGAAATTTCATAAGGAGGGAGGTTGTAAGATCCCAAATAATTAATAAATGAAATTTAATTTCCTCTAATTATTATTTTGAAATAGTAAGGGTTGATGTGATTAATGTGGATAGTTCACGGGTAAAATCATGAAAATATTTCAAAATAAGCAAGTGGTTATAAAATATTCATTGTTGTTTGGGAATATTAGTTTTGGTGGTGGAATATTAAATCTTTGTCGGGAAATATTAAATGCGACGGTAGCGACCATGTGTGGGCCCATAACGAGCGATTGGAGGAAGAAAATGACAAATATAAGTTGTTTAAAAATAGCAGTAGTTATTCTGGATTTACCTTTGTTGGAATACCGGTTGGTTAAAACACGATGTCTGGCGTTGTTGAGCGATAGCACGCGGTATTGCACCAATTATTGACTCTTACGTAATAAGGCCTTACTCGATAATGGTTACGATAATTCTTTTGTTGGTGTTTTATTTTATTGATTCAATAATTCTTTGCGTTGATATTTTATATTGTTGTTGTTTTAATAATTGTCATTCTGCGGTATTTTTCATTGTCGAAACAATAATTCATATTATCTGAATAATATTATTAGATAACATTATTGGCAATGTCTAGAAAGTTACATCTAAGGAGAGCTTTGGTCACCTAATTACTTGCGCCAAGGTGAGGAGAAATTCTAATTGGAAAGCCCTGCTTTCACTGGAGCTGCACAGTTGTCGATATTGTGATTACGTAATATTATTTGTGAATAATTAATTATTGATTCATATGATGAGGAAAATATTGATTTTATGTGGATATAGATGGAAAAATTTTAATGTGACAATTGTTGAAAATTGAAATTTTATCTTTTTACGATAAAATAATTCATTTAAATATATATTATTATATTTTAATAATATAATAATGGTGATATTTTTACAACGAATGTGGGATATATGAGTATCTGAGGAGGAAGAGTATTTTTGTTGCAATAAATGTTTAAAACATGTTAAACATGTCGGTGGACCCCATTTATTGGTTGAAATTTGATTATAGCCTCTAAAATCACCCGTTTATGGATTTCATCAATTTACATTTGGGAATTTAGAAAAACTTTCTTCTGTAAAGTTGTAGAAATTGGATTTCCTATAAAAAACTCATGAGATTCGAATTTTCTGATAAAAGGGCTATTTATTGTGAATTATTGAAGTTAGAAGCTCAAAATAATTAATTTTGGAAGTTTAAATTATTTTAAATTAGAAAAACGTTTTTTTTTTTTTTTCTTCTAGAAGGTTGGCATGTGTGAATTGCTGAGATTCAGATTTCAAAGAATACATATAATATTTTATAAATATTAATATTTTATTAAATTTTACTAACTTTTGTGTTACAGCGATTTCTATAAATAGGTCTTGGGTTAGAATTGAAAATCACACGAGCTGAAGTTTTCTCTCTATATATTATCGGCGTATTCTTGTGAGTATTTTGAGTATACTTTGAGTATTGCTATATACGGTGAAAGTTCAAGATATAGTCATATCCGATATTCGGTTAAATCTTGATCTTTCGAGGTAAGGGATGTTATTTTATTCGAAAATGATATTATTTCTTCAATATCATTATCTTGAAATATATTGGTTGGAAGTTTTTATCAAATTTGGAACTTTTGGTGTCGAAATTCTTATTCACGTATCTGACCTTATTCACTGATCTTTATTCACGAATCTGACCTTTATTCATCGAAAAATTAAAAATTTTCTTTTAAGTCCAAAATATCTATTGTGGATACTAGCTTTGATTGTATCCATGTTTTGATCATTCTTGAATTTTACGCCACTATGATTATTTTTGAGGTATTTTTGGGCGTGGATAAAATAAAATCTGAATCCTTAATCCTTAATCCTTGTCATTTTGATTCCTTTGGATTCGTTTTTTTAAAAAATATTTTTTCATCATCCTCGGTCTTAAATGATGATATTATTGAATATCTTTGGCACATAGTGCAAAGATGAATGATTTATGATGAATATCTTTGGCGATGGTGCAAAGATGAATGATTTCGATGAATATCTTTGGCCGTAGTAGTCAAAGATGAATGATTCGATGAATATCTTTGGCGTGGTGCAAAGATGAGCAGTGTTTAGATGAACATGACCAATTGGTGAATGTCCTTGGCACATAGTGCAAGGATGAATATTTGATCGGATATATATATTGATTGATGTTACGAGGATAAAATAGGCGATGAACTTTAAAATTCATATATAGAAGATAGTAGTTTGCATTCTACTTAACTCTTAAATGAATTATTATTTCATTGCGAATATTTATTTAAAACTTGTTGTCTATTGTATTCTATTATATTTTTCCTGTTGAAGACTAACGATAATTTTGTTGTATATTATCTTAGTCGTAATATTCTTCTTTGGGCTAGTCGAGCTCACCCTTTTCCTTTTTGTTCCATTTTTCTTCTCGGGGAGGCGAGAATATAGCAAAATCTGGTCGGGGTATGGAATGAAAGTTCTAGGGAGAGTTGTTTAGTAGTCCTCCAAACCATTGTTGTAAAATAATGTATCAATAATTATGATGAGGATTTATTTGTATGTGGATATTGTCAGATGGCAATATCTCGTATTTAAACTCACAGTTTCTTATTGTAATAATAAAGTTGTAGTTGTTTACATGCAGGTGTATTGACAACTCGAATGGGGATGTAGACCTATTTTGGGGTGTCACAGACATATCCTTTTTATCCAAGATTTTGGGGAAGTCTTGGCTATCTCGTCCATCCGGACCTTTCGATAACGAGGTTCGGGTCTTTCACATATTCTGTCGGATATGTGAAACACGTTATGAACACGAGACATACTCGGAGGTAACGCGAGTCATAGGCTACATTTCATACTCGGTCGAGAATTTGAAATGGACCAATAAATCGTGGATTGAGCTTTCCTCGTTTCCCAAATCTTGTAACTCCCTTTCCATGGAGCTACACGCATGACAATCGTGATCCCCAATACTAAATTCCACGTCTTTTCGATGAAGATCTGCATAACTTTTTTTTCAATCTTGTCTTGGTTTGTATCGTTGTCGAATCATTTGGATCTTTTCCGTGAGTCATACGTACCAACTCGGGTCCCAACAATGTTCTTTCACCCACCTCGTCCCAACATCTTTGGAGAGCGACATTTTCGTCCATATAATGCTTGAATGGAGCCACACCTTATACGTGCTGATAAGCTGTTGTTGTAGGAGAATTCCACCAATGGTAAATACTTATCCCAACCGCCCTTGAAGTGTAGGACACAGTCTTAATAAATCTTCAAGAGTTTGAATAGTCCTCTCGATTGTCCGTCCTGGTTTGAGGATGGTATCTTAAAGGCCAGATAATCGTAAATCCGTGTCCATAGCTTTTTGCAAGCTAACCCAAAATCTTGAAGTGAATCTTGGGTCACGATCCAAACTATGGATCTTGGCATGCCATGCAACCCTCATAATCTCATTTACATATATACTTAGAAGACGTTCGAGGAAATAAGTCTCCGTATCGGTAAAAATGAAGCGGACTTGGTTAATCTATCAACAATAACCCAAATGGCATTGATGCCTTGAGAAACCGTAGGAAGACCCATGCTTGAAATCCATGGTAATGTGTTCCCACTTCCATTTCGAATCTCAAGTGGTTGCAACGGACCCTTAGGTACTAGATCTTTCTCCGTCTTTACTACGTTGAAAATTTAAACACATCGAGATAAACTTTGCAATCTCTCTCTTCATATTGTTCCACCAAAATGTATGTCAAGATCACGATACATTTTAGTACTTCCAGGATGGATTGCAAATGGTGTATTGTATGCCTCCATCATAATCTTGTACTTCAAATCGAGTCGTTAGGAACACAAAGTGCAGAGTGGACTCAAAGTATTCCTTCTTCATCAATTCTCTCTTAGGAATAGCACCTTCTTGTACTTTCTTCTTTATACGCATCGACTCAAGATTCGGTGGCTTGAAGCAACCTTAACTTTTTCTATTAAAGTTGGCTCTATGCGTATCTTGACATCATCGCACGTTCCTGCGTATGATATTCTTCTTTCAACGCGTCGGCCCACGTTCGCTTTTCTAGGATGGTATTGAATAGTGTGGTCATAGTCTTTCAATAGCTCGAGCCAACTTCACTGCCGCGTGTTGAGTTCTTTTGAGTGAAGAAATATTTAAGGCTTTTATGGTCTAAATATATCTCCACTTTCTCCCCATATAGATAGTGCCTCCAGGATCTTTAGCACGAAAATTTAAAACGATCACGCTAACTCTAGATCATGAGTAGGATAATTCCTCTCATACTCTTTTATGTTGTCATGAGGCATAGGCTATGACTTTCCCACGTTGCATGAGAACACATCCTAACCCTTTGCCCGAAGCATCGTTTGAGATAACAAATCCATCCGAACCAGATGGTATTGTTAGAATCAGTGCCAAAATAAGTCTCTCTTAAGCTCTTGGAAACTCTTCTCGCATTCCTCGCTCCCATACAATTTTATATCTTTCCGAAAATCAAATTTGAGTTAATGTAGTAGCGATTAGAAAATCCTTCCACGAATCTCGAGATAATAACCAATTTAAGCCCGTAAAAGCTACGTCTTGATCCACCGACTTGGTTGCTCCCAACTTTGTATTGCTTCAATCTTGGCACGGGTCCACAGATACTCCATGTTTCGACACCACGTGCCCAAGGAATGCTACTTCCTCGAGCCAAAACTCGCATTTCTTCAATTTGGCATATAGTTTGTTTTCAAGAAGCCTTTGGAGTACCGAACGAATGGTGCTTCATGATCTTCACGACTTTTAGAATATATGAGGATGTCATCAATAAAGACAACAACGAACCGATCCAAATATTCCTTGAATACTCGGTTCATCATATCCATGAAAGCCAGCAGGAGCATTAGTCAATCCGAAAGACATGACTAAGAATTCATAATGCCCGTCTGAGGAGTTACGAAGGCGATCTTTGGAATATCCTCGATTAATCTTGGTTTGATGTTATCGAATCGAAGATCGATTTTTGAAAAGAATTGTGCTCCTTTGCAATTGGTCAAACAAGTCATCAATACGAGGTAGAGGATACCTATTTTGATGGTGACATGGTTCAATTCCCGATAGTCGATACAAAATCGCATACTCCGTCTTTCTTCTTTTACTGAATAAAACAGGGCACCCCAGGAGATGTCTTGGGGCGAATGAAACCGATGTCCAACAATTCACGTAGTTGGACCTTTAACTCTGAAGTTCAATAGGAGCCATTCGATATGGGGTTTTAGAAATGGGCTTTGTATGCGGGTTCAAGATCAATAAAGAATTCAACTTCACGTTACGGGGTAGATCGGGAATTTCTTCAGAAAATCGTCATGAAAGTCAATAACAACAGAATATTATTCAAATTTGGCGTGTCTTTATTCAAATCCATAACATGGGCTAAGAAAGCTTGACATCCGTTTTTCAATAAGCGAATAGCTTTATGATTAGATATAGCGGTGATTGATTTTAATGGTTTAGTTGCTTGAATTAAATACAACGGGTTGTTTAGGAATATGAAAGCTAACAACCTTACGAAAATAATCAATTTTGGCATGATGAGTAGTTAACCAATCAATCCCTAAAATCACATCAAAAAAGTATCTTTAAAGAGATAAGGTCAACGGGTAAGGTGATGGTGCCAACTTAAATCAAACAAGATTTATAAACGATGGATGTGATGAAAGTTTCTCTAATGGAGTTTCCACAGATATAGGTCAAAGTCTAATTTCTCTGAAGTCAGTTTAAGCGTTGAGCACAAGCGGGAGAGATAAATGAATGGTAGTACCCGCAGATCAAGTAAGGTATTAACCCGCAAAATTTATAAATAGCTTACCCGTGATCACCTCGTTTGGGTTCCTCGCATTTTGACCAAATCACAACAAACGCCTTCTTCCAGAACCCGTTGACTTTGACTTTTACGGGACAGATCTTTTGAGTCACCGTCCCCATTGAACTAGGTTTCGCTTATCGTATAATCTCGGCGATATGTCCTTCCTTTCCATAATTATAGCATACCTTGAATCTGTTGTGGGCGGTTTGGTGATATGTCCCTCTTTCCCGCATTTATAGCATATGAATGGTGGTGGTTCTCTCCCTTAGAACCGATTCTTTACGCCAAGACGCTGCTTTCAGCATAGTGGTTGTTAAATCTCCTCTTTTAAAATCTCCTCCGACTCGCGCTTCTTCTATTTTCATGGCCATGATTACCACCAGAGTGGATACCATTTTTGTTAAGTCTTTTTCTTTCTCCATGATTATCATTGTTTTGTTGACCGCTATCTCCGATATACGATCCTCGATTGTGGTCCCTCGGTTGGCCGTACTTTCGTTATCTCGCTTCTAATAATTGAGCCACATTTACAACATCCGAATAGAGAAAAATTTATGAGAAATGAGATATTTTCGTATCTGGGGTTTCAAACCTCTCGAAACATCCGCGTTATCGTTCCTCATTTTCCACCAAATGAGGTACAAAGCACGGATAACTCTGCAAACTTTGCCTCGTCTTTGAGACATCGTCATGTTGTTTTGTTCTAATCGATGAACTCCACTTCCTTCGTATAGCCGAACACTTTCGGGAAAGTATTTGTCATTAAATAGTTTCAAAGCGTCTCCCAAGACATCTTTGAGTCTTGGTGGATGGAGTGCGCTTCACGAGACTCCCACCAATGATACACTTCGCCACTAACATAAAGGTGGCGAATGGAACTTCTGTTCTCCGTGCATCCCAAGACATCGAATATCTTGGTAATTTGCTTAACCCATATTTCCGCCATGATCGGATCCGGCTTTCCCTTAAATTCGGTGGTCTCAACTCTTTGAATCGCTTGGGCCATGATAACACATGAATTGTTATCATTTCTCCTCGTATTTTAAACACGAGTCTCCTTGTATGCGATTTTGCATGAATCGCAAAAAGCTTCTAAACATCCCTCGTTCATCATCTCGCTTTCGATTGGTGTTGTTCACGGGAGGAACATTGCCAAATTTATTGCGTTCTCCTCATTGGTGAGTACTGAGCGTCTCCACGGTCTCATTTCCATTATTAATATTCTTAGTCGACATTCTCAAATCATCATAAAAAACAAGGGTTAATTAAGGAAATCAATATATCACATAATATCCCTATATCTTTGACCAATAAACAAATAAGCTTAGGTAGGACACACTAGCGAAGGATTTACTCGCCTCTCCCTCCTGGTTCTATTCCCCATCTCCGCCAGAGATCATATCCCTAAGTTCGATACCAACCGTGACTCCCCCAAAATAGGTATACATCACCCATTCTGAGTTGTCAATACATGGTACGCAAAACAACTACAACTTTATTATTACAACAAGAAAAGCGTGAGTTTGAATATTAATATTATCTTCAGACAATATCTATACTCAAATAAATCCTCATCACATTTATTGATACATTATTTTACAAAAATGGTGAGGACTACTAAACAACTCTCTCTAGAACCTTCATTCCATACCCCGACTCGTACTCGCTATATTCTCGCCTCCTAAGAAGAAAAATAGAACAAAGAGGAAAAGGGTGAGCTCAACTAGCCCAGTAAAGAATATTATGACTAAGATAATATACAATAAATTATCGTTAGTCTTCAACAGGGAAAAATCTAATAGAATACAATAGACAACAAGTTTTAAATCAATATTCGCAGCGGAAATAATAATTCATTAGAAGAGTTAAATAGAGAATGCAAACTACTATCTTCTATGTATGAATTTAAAAGTTCATCGTCTATCTTTTATCCCTGTAACATCAATCAATATATATCTAAAATCAAATAATCATCTTTGCACTACAGGCCAAAGATATTCATCAGTTAGTCATGTTCATCTAAACACCTGTTCATCTTTGCACTACGGGCCAAAGATATTCATCAGAAATCATTCATCTTTGCACTACAGGCCAAAGATATTCAATAATATCATCATTTAAGACTGAGGATGATGAAAAATATTTTAAAGAGAACAAATCCAGTGAAACAAAAGAATAAGTATTTAGGATTCGTATTTCAGCTATTTCATGTCCAAAAATACCTCACAAATAATCATAATGGTGTAAAATTCAAGAATGATCAAAACATGGATACAATCAAAGCTAGTATCCATAATAGATATTTTGGACGAAAATAAAAAATTTTAATTTTTCTGTGAATAGTTTGGAAGAATTAATATAATTTTTTTAAAAAAAATATTGCTTACCTCGAAAGACAGTACTTCTAGTTGAAACACCGAATATAAGCTATGATTTGAACTTGCACCGTATAGCAACAATGACTCAAAGTATACTCAAAATACTCACAAGAATACGCTCGATAATATAGAGAGAAACTTGATTTACAAGTGTGATTTTCAATTCTAACTTAAGCACCCTATTTATAGGAAAATGCTTAGAACACCAAAGTAGAAAATTTAATAAAATATAAATATATATATCAAAATTCTTACGCCACTCTTGAAATCTGATTTCAGCTCAATAAGCACATGCCACCTTCTAGAAAAAGTAAGAAAAAACGTTTTTCTAATTTAAAATAATTTAAACTTCCAAAAATCAATTATTTCGGAGCTTCGGAACTTCAATAATTCACAATAAATAGTCCTTTTGTCAGAAAATTCAAAACTTGCAATTTTTTTATAGGAAATTCGATTCTCTAAAACTTTACAGAAGAAAGCTTTTTCAAATTCCAAACAAAAATTGACCGAAATCCACAAACGGGCGATTTTACAAGCTATAATCAAATTTCAGTCAAGAAATGGGGTCCACCCACACATAAAACATGCTTTAAATATTTTTGGTAACAAAAATACTCATATATCCCACATTCATCGTAAAAATATCATCATTATTATATTATTAAAATATAATAATATATTTAAATGAATTGTTTTATCAGAAAAAGCTAAAATTTCAATTTTCAACAATTGTCACATTAAAAATTTTCTCCATCTATATCCACATAAAATCAATATTTTCCTCATCATATGAATCAATAATTAATTATTCACAAATAATATTACAGAATCACAATATTGATGACAACTGACGAGGTTCCTCAGGAAGAGGGCTTTCCAATAAGAATTTCTCCTTATCTGGTAGCAATTAATTAGGTGACCAAACCTCTCCTTAGATGCGAACTTTCTAGACATTGTCAATAATATTATCTAATAATATTATTCAGGATAATATGAATTATTGCTTCGATAATGAAAAATATCATGTCTGAATGACAATTATTGAAACAACAATGAATATAAAATATCAACGCAGCAATTATTAAATCAATAAAATAAAATCTTTGAGCGATAATTCTCGTAACCATTATTGAGTAGTGCCTTCTTACGTAAGAATCAATAATTGGTGCAATCTGGTATCTTCTTGTGTGTTAACCTCCGAGTATTTTAACAAAGATAATTCAGTAATAACTACGCCATTATTTTTAAACAACTTATATTTGTCGCTTTTCTTCATCCAATCGCTTTTACATTGTGGGGCCCACAAAAGATTAAGCGCGTCGTCGTCTAATATTCCCCGACAAAGCAAAAGAATATTCCACGACCAAACGAATATTCCCCGACAAGAATGAATATTTTATAACCACTTTGCTTATTTTGAAATATTTATGTATTTTACCCATAACTATCCACATTAATCAAATCAACCCTTACTATTTCAAAATAATAAATAGAAAATTAAATTTCATTAATAATAAGTTGGGGTCTTACATATTGTCTAGAAGACAATATTGTATTCAAACTCACGAGTATGTGTTGTCGTATTTTTTGCACGACAATTGTATTAATAAAGTTGTAGTTGTTTTTTACGTACCATGTATTTGGCGACTTTCGTGAATGGGTGTTGTATACTGTTTTGGGGCGTCACAATAATGCCCGTCTTAGGAGTTCTCGAAAGTCGTCTTTGGAATGTCATCATTTAATCTTCAATTGGTGATATCCTAACGAAGATCAATCTTTGAAAAGAATTTGGCGCCTTAAACTGGTCAAATAGGTCATCAATACGTGGTAATGGGTACTTATTTTTGATGGCGACATGATTCAACTCTCGATAATCAATACAAAGTCGCATACTTCCATCTTTCTTCTTCACGAATAGAATAGGAGCACCCCAAGGAGAAGTACTGGGGCGAATAAAGCCAATGTCTAACAATTCCTGCGGTTGGGTCTTTAACTCACGAAGTTCAATAGAGCCATTCTATATGGGGCTTTGGAAATGGGTTTTGTCTGGGTTTCAAGGTTGATACAAAATTCAATTTCATGTTCGGGGATAGGTCGAAGTTCTTCAGGAATATGTCGGAAATTCATTAACAATAGAAATATCATTCAAAACCCGGCGTATTTTTTGTTTTTAGATCCGTAACATGAGCTAAGAAAGCTTGACATCCCTTTTCAATAAACGAATAGCTTTATGACTTGAGATGACAAAGTGATTGATTTTAATGGTTTGGTTGCTTGAATTCGTATAATAGGTTGATTAGGAATATGAAAGCTAACAACCTTACGAAAACAATCAATTTTTGCATGATGAGTAGTTAACCAATCAATCCTAGAATTACGTCAAATGCAAGTATTTTCAATGAAATAAGGTTGACCCGGTAATGTGAGGGTACCAATTTGAACCAAACAAGACTTATAAATAGTGGATGTAATGAAGGTTTCTCCCAACTGAGTTTCATAGATAAGTCAAAATCTAATTTCTCCTGAGTCAAATTTAAATGTTGGCATAGAGTAGGAGAAATAAAAAATGGGTAGAACCCAGATCAAATAAGGTATATACTTCACTAGAATTTATGATAAGCTTCCCCGTGATGACCTCGTTCGGGTTCCTTTGCTTTCTGGAGGTCACGATAAACGCCTCCTCGAACAACCGGTTTTGTCTTATGCAGGGACGACCTTTCTTTGCCTCCATCCCAATGGACTTGTCTTGATTGCACGACAAAATCGGGCCAGTGTCCTTCTCTTCCACAATTGTAATATGCTTTGGGGGCATCGCATGCAGTTTGGATGATGTGTCCTCCCTCCACATTTGAAGCATATGATAGGTGGTAGTTCTCCTTCCTTAACGACAGGTGCTGATGCTGACGTCTTTCCATCATTGTTGAATCTCCTCTTCTTGAAATGTCCATTCTTATTGCTTTGGCCATGATTACCACCAAAGTGGTTACCATTTACAGCATGTTGATTCCTCCACGCTTATTGTCACCGCTGGCTTTTTATCGCTATCACCGGTATTATCATTTTACCTTTCTTTCTTTTTGGTTGGGTTGGGTTGACTCATTATCGCGCTACAATAACTGAGCCCTATTAATAACATCTGAATACAAACACAGTTTATGAGAGATAAGATATTGACGTATCTCTGATTTCAAACCTCTTAGAAATATTCGCGTCATTCTCTCCTCATTATCAACCAAATGGGACGCAAACCGGGATAGCTCAGCAAACTTGGCTTCGTACTGTGACACGGTCATGTTGTTTTGTTCCAGTTTAATGAACTCTACCTCTTTCATGTGATAAATACTTTTGGGAAAGTACTTGTCGTTGAACAGTTTTTGGAACTTCTCCCAAGACATCTTCAAGGCGGCGGTTTGAGTCGCGTTTCTGATTCCCACCAAGATGTCTGCCTCTTGCTTAACATGATGAAAGTGGCAAAGGAACCTTTTCTCCTCGAGCAACCCAAGACATCAAATATCTTGTTGATCTGCTTTATCCACGTCTCCGCTTAAGTGGTTTTGGCTCTCCAAAAACTTCTGGTGGTCCCAGCTCTTGAACTGTTTGGCAAGGTGGCCGTCAAGAGTTGCCAGTGTTTTCACCAGATTTTGGATGAGAGCCGCTTCTCGCCTGATGTTGCATGAATTGCATGAAGCCTCAGAACATTCCATCGTTCATCATTTGGTCAGTGTTGTTGTTTGCATGAGGATTATCGCCTTCCTGATGCACATTGTCCCGGTTATTGATCTATGAAGACTCAACGGTCTCCTGTGCTCTGACCGACCAATTAAATACCAAATAAACTTAGGTAGGTCATACTAACGAAGGAATTCCCGTCTCTCCCTCCTAGTTCTTATCTCACATCTCACCCGGGATCATATCCTAAAGCTTTGATACTAACCGTGGCGCCCCAAAATAGGTATACATCACCCATCTTGAGTCGCCAAATACATGGTACTAAATTCAAATACAACTTGATTATACAACGATCGTGTAAAATACGACAAAATACATCTTTGAGTTTTAATACAAATATTGTCATCTAGACAATATCCACACTCAATTTAGTCCTCATTATATTTATTATCACACTTTATTTAACGAATAGTGAGGACTACTAAGGCACCATCTTGGACCATTACTCTGCTCCCCACTAGTCCTTGCCACGTTCTCATTTCAAGAAGAACAAACGGTGAAAGAAAGGGTGAGCTCAACTAGCCCAGTAAGAAATATTATGACTAAGATAATGCAGAATAAATTATCATTATTCCTCAACAGTGTTAAACTGATAAAATACAATAGACATCAAGTTTAACTGCAGCGGAACATGCAATCCATTAAAAGAGTCAAGTAGAGAATAAAATCTACTATCTTTTATGATTTAAAAAGTTTTTCATCACTTTTATCGCTGAGATTCAGCTTAATAAATAATCCACATCATCCCTGCACTACGGCCAAGGATATTCATTAGTATCACAACCATAAATTATCCATGCACTACGGGCCAAGGATATTTGTGTATTCATCAATGGTCATGATCATGTCAACAACTGTCCATCAATGCACTAAGGGCCAATGAGGACTTTTACCACATCATTTGTAACATTACGGTCATGATTACATCGAATAATCTCTGGTCATAATCATACCAAGTCCATCTATGCATTACAGGCCACAGTTGACTTTCAAAAATAATATAAACATGAGGATGGTGACAATGATATAAGAATTCAATAAAAACAAGTTCAAGAATTAATTTATTCAGGAACTAATAACGTCCAAATTGTCAACATGATACTTCTTTGTAAAGTAAAATTCAAGAATGCTCAGAAGAATATTTTCATGAAAAGATACTGGATGAAGCCTTGAAATATCAAGAATATTCCACTAATTTCATGGAGTGTAGAAGTCAAAACTTTAACCAACCGAGTATAATAAAGAATGGAATAACAAAAGAAATCACCATGCATGCGGTACTTGCATGAGCAAGTTATTCCATCGTAAATAATAAATAATCGGAACCCGGTCAGCGTAATACGCATGCGCAAGCGGGATATTCAAATGTAATAATAAAGAATGGAATAACAACAGAAATCACCATGCATGCGGTACTGGCGATGACATGTTATTCCAATGAGAATACTAAATGACGGGCCAAGGTCGGTGAAATTCACACCAACAGGATGTTCCAACAGAATAATAAAAGCGGAACCAGGTCCGACGTGAAACGAGCGAGGATATTCCAATGAGAATAATAAAGATGGAACCCAGTCCAACAGAAGCGCACGCATACATGATATTCCAACATAATAATAAAGAATGGAATACGAAGAATATCACCAAGTATAGGGTAGCTTTCATGTATCTGAGTTATTCCAATGTAATAATAAAGATGGAATAATAGAAGTTCTATTCATGAATACAAAAGAAATAATACTCTTACCGTAAAAGAAACTTGATATCGAGTGAAATGAAGTATCGTAATACTTTTTTTTTTCTCTCTATAGTTTATCTCTCTGAGTTTCGGTGAATTCATAAGAAATAATGAAGGAATGAGCTTATTTATAGAAGAATGGAATGAATAATAACCAATCCATGAACGGTCCGTATTGATTTACTTTAATCGATTTCATCCATATTTAAAGCAAAATTTTTAAATAAAATATAATATATTCTATTTATAATCTAATAAAACGAATAACTTTTAAAAAGATTTTACTATGCAAAACACTATCACGCAGCCTTTATGCATAATAAAATATAATATATTCTAATTATTGTCTAATAAAAATGCATAACTTTATAAAAGTATTACATTTTTTTATATAAAAATATTTTCTTATTAGCCTAATAAAATGAATAACTTTATAAAAGTATTTTGTTTTGTATAAAAAGTTTTTCCATTTTATTACGTTAATAATCTGAATAAAATAAAACTTCATCATCATTATTATTATTCACACTATTAATCGACCGTGTCGCTCCCAAGAAAGAGGGACTTTCCAATAAGGATTTCTCCTATTATGCATGCAATTAGGTGACCAAACCTCTCCTTGGTAGAACTTACTGACATCGTTAATAATGCAAATAATAATATTAACAACTTCGTCATCTCAATTATTGATTTAATAACATATAAAATATCGACAATAATTGAATCAAACCGAGTGACTTCTCATATAAGCATTAATAATCAATACCGGTGTCTTCTTATGCAACCACGCCAGATTCTCGTATTTCTTTTACTACCGAAAGTAGTTCAACAAGATCAACGGTAAAACTTTTCGTAGTTATTTTCATAAAAAATATTTTTGTCGTTTTCTCAATCCGACAATAATTACATTGAGAGTCCACCAATGATTGTCTTGAGTCGTGCGAATATTCCCCGACGAATCGAATATTATATAACAATTTACGTGCTTTTGCAAAATTTATAAATATTACCCACAACTATAACATTATATCAAATTTATTCTATAATATTCAAAAATAATATTTATAAAAAATTTATTTTTATTCATAAAAGTTAGGGTCTTACAAACAGTCTAAGAAACAAAAGGGTTTTCGTTTTGGACTTTGCATCTATAATCTATTTTCTTCTTGAAATTGTCCAAATAATATATATATATATATATATATATATATATATATATATATATATGGGATAAATAACGTTTTTAGTCATTTGTCTTTGAGAATTAGATTTTCATTACGATTCTAAAAACTTTTTTAAATTCTGATCGAATAATTTGTCTTTTCGTATATTATAAAATGGTCACTCCGTTTGATTTTAGTCAAAAAGCGTTAAGAATCTTGTTGTATGCAAGTTGACTTGACTTTTTTGCTTACATAGATCTGAAAAAAAAAAACATGCGGATTATTATAACACAAATGACCAAAACTATTAACTACTTCACCTAAACAATTCCAAAACTAATAATAATAATAATAATAATAATAATAATAATAATTTCAAAATAATAATAAATACTATTAAAAAGTCTGTTTTTTAAAAAAAAGTTAATTTTTTAGAATTTTTTTTTATAAAATCTGTTACTTTTAAAAAGTCTTTTTTAAAAAAAGTGTTTTTTTTAAAAATCTGTTACTTTTAAAAATTCTGTTTTTATATATATATGAATATGATTAGATTCTCAATATATATAATTTTTATAAAAATAGAATTTTTAATTTTTTAAAAAGTTAATTTTTAATTTTAAAAAAAACAGAATTTAAAAAGCGTTAATTTTAAAACAAAAAACAGAATTTAAAAAACAGAATTTTTAAAAAAATGTTAAATTTAAAAAGCGTTAATTTTAAAAAAAAGATTTTTTTATTTTTAAAAAACGTTAATTTTTAATTTTAAAAAAAGAATTTAAAAAAAACGTTAATTTAAAAAAAACAGAATTTAAAAAAACAGAATTTTAATTTTAAAAAAACAGAATTTAAAAAAACCGATTTTTTTAAAAAACATTAATTTTAAAAAACGTTAATTTTAAAAAAAACAGAATTTTTAATTTTTTAAAAAACGTTAATTTTCAAAAACGTTAATTTTTAATTTTTAAAAAAAGCGTTAATTTTTAATTTTAAAAAACAGAATTTAAAAACGTTAATTTTAAAAAAAAATAGAATTTAAAAGAACAGATTTTTTAATTTTGTAAAATTAACGCTTTTTAAAAATTAAAAAATCTGTTTATTTTAAATTCTGTTTTTTTTAAAATTAACGCTTTTTAAATTTCTGTTTTTTAAAATTAACGTTTTTTTTTAAATTAACGCTTTTAAATTCTGTTTTTTTTAAAATTAAAATTCTGTTTTTTTTAAATTAACGTTTTTAAATTCTATTTTTTAAATTAAAAAATTAACGTTTTTAAAAAATTAACCTTTTTAAAATTAACGCTTTTTAAAAAATTAAAAATTCTATTTTTTTTAAATTCTGTTTTTTTTAAAATTAACGTTTTTTAAATTCTGTTTTTTTTAAAATTAAAAATTAACGTTTTTTAAAAATTAAAAATTCTGTTTTTATAAAAAATTATATATATTGAGAATCTAATCATATTAATATATATATAAAAACAGAATTTTTTTAAAAAGACTTTTTAAATTAACAGATTTTTTAAAAAAATAGACTTTTTTAAAAAAGACTTTTTAAAAAAAGACAGACTTTTTAGAAAAAGACTTTTTTAAAAGTAACAAATTTTATAAAAAAATTCTAAAAAATTAACTTTTTTTAAAAAAAGACTTTTATTATTATTATTATTATTATTATTATTATTATTATTATTATTATTATTATTATTATTATTATTATTAGTTTTGGAATTGTTTAGGTGAAGTAGTTAATAGTTTTGGTCATTCAGGCTTTAATAATTCACACGTTTGTCTTTTCTCAGATCTACGTAAAAAAAGTCAAGTCAACTTGCATACCAATACTTTCTTAACGCTTTTTTGACTAAAATCGATTTGAGTGACCATTTTGTAATATATGAAAGTACAGTTATTCGATTGTTACGAAAAAAGTTTTCAGAATCTGCAATAAAAAACCTAATCTCAAAGATAAATGTAATTTCCAAAACGTTATTTATCCCATATATATATATGACTAAAAGCCAATGTGCACCCTGAACTTTATACCATTGTTGATTTTTGCACCCCAAACCGAAAAAGGTATATAAGTACACCCTAAACTTCAATTTACTTAACAAAAAGTACACTTTCAATTGTTAACCCATTCCAAAATGACCACCTAAGTCACACGTGTGGATCTGGAGGGGTGTTTTAAGTCTTTTATGTCCTAACTAGTGTGAGATGAAGAGGAAGAGCGATTCAAGAGAGAGTTTTTCTCATTCTCTCTCTCTTACCAACTTCACTTTGTTTTGTTTTTCTTCTTTTTCAAGTGAAAGCATTACCAATGACCCCCTCACCGACGCCAAAACCCTTTATATCAAGCACAGACGACTTTTGTATTACAATACAATCTTCCGATCGTCTTTGTGGCAGTATCGACCTCAATCACGATGACATTGTTGGGTATTTGCACGAGGAACTTGGGGTTTTCACGGATCCGCATTATTTCATATCAATTCCAATAGGTTATGTGGTACTATTCTCGGGAAGTTCGAGGACTTGAGAATTTTATCTGAATCGGACGTCGAAGAACAAATGTTTTTTTGGTAAATTCTCTTACTTGGATTACCCAAATTAAAGTTCTTAGATCTCCGATTTAATGAGTTTGAAGGAAAGGTTCTCAATTCTTGCAGCGCGAAAAAGCAAGTGATCAATTTGCCCAAATGAAGCGGCCTATATCATGCATGTTCGATGAAATGCTCGAACAAAATGTATTCACTTGAAATACCATTATTTCGGCAAACATTAAAGCTCAAAAATTTACACAAGCACAAGCTCTCTTTTATTGCGACTCCGAGTTAAAGATTCACCACCTACTGATTCAATGTTATGTGGGTATATAAATTCGATTGGTGTGAGAGTGAGGTGGTTAAATTGTTTCTTGAAATGCAGTCAGTGAGAGATGAAGTTGAAATTGATGAGTTTACGGTCACTATAATGCTTAATGGATTTGAAGCCGAATGAGGTTACTGTGCTTGGACCTTTGTCCGCTTTCTTTCATGATTAGAGTCTTTGAACAAGAGGAGAGAAAAGATTATAATTATATAATATATGAGAAACTATATTATAATGTTCAAGTGTGTAATCTTTGTTATAGATATGTATGCAAAATGTGGGCTTGTGGATAAAACTTTTTGGGGTTTTAGTAATATGAGTTGTAAAAAGAGTCTTGTCACATGGAACACTATGATTATGGCATTAGCGATGCAAGGAGATGGAGTTAAAGCACTTTAACTTTTTGAGCGAATGGGTCTGGCCATTGATGTGGTTCCCGAAAAAGTGCTAGTTATCTCGTTGTGTTGTGTCTTTGTAACCATCTTTGGTATGGTGGAGGATGGGGTTAGGTTGTTTGACTCGATGGCGAAGTGTGGAGCGATTCATAGTTTGAAACATTATGGTAGTGTAGTTGATTTATTGGGTAGAAATGAGTCGCCTTGAGGAGGCTTATGAAATTATAAATTGATGCTATGGTTAACTTTGACAAAGTTGTGTATGGTATCTTATGGAAGATGATTTACATTCTTTTATGGTGAAAACCGCGAATAATTTAAGTGGGTTTGTTGTGAGTGCACTAGTTAACATGTATTCGGTGTTTTTCGAAGCGTGTCAAGTGTTTGATGGATGTGATGGTGGAGTTATTGATTTGGTGCCCGAGAATGCAATGGTTGTTTCGCTTGTTGCGCAGATAAAGTGAGTAAGAGATGGCCCAAAATCTTTTTTGGAGAGAAGGTTAGTTAAATTTGCTAAAGTTGGTATTTAACTTGCCATAGCTTTCAAATTTTTTCACTATACATACCCCATAATTATATCTTGTAATTGGGGAGACGCCATCTTGTCACGATGAAGGTGCGAATTTTGTAACTCCATGGGGTTTGACTTAGCAATTACAGATAGAGACCTCATTTCACACGAAGCTACTTTGTAAGAGAACCAGTGAGGTTCCATACTTAGGAGAGACAATTTAGCATTTGGATTACTCAAAATTCTTATTTTATGGGCAACTGAAAAGATATTAATTTAGGAACAAAAACAGAACACACCATTCTCTCCTTCTCTTCGCCTTCATACATATACCACTCTTTCTTCTATTTTCTCTCTCCAAAATCACTCTCACTCTTCTTCACTCTTTAAATCAAAATCCCTCAAAAAGTTGATATAAGATATGATAATTTTAGATTTTGAGGCAACCCAATTGACTGATTGTTTCGGGCACGCAAGGATTTTAGTGATTATAGGTTTTTCTTTACGCCATTGATGATGAAGTTTGCGATTCAGGCGCTTTTAGATTTGGAGAGAAAGGGGGGTTCATTGATTTTGGTAACTTACATATACTTCGAACATTGTTTGTTTGGTGTAGAGAGGAAGGTCTCGAGGTTGGAAATGGAGAACTACCAACTTCACCCTCTTTTATAAACATTACTGACCTTAAATTTCATTTTTTGACCGGTTAAGTGATTCAAGTGTGCCTTTTTGTTAAGTAAATTGAAGTTTGGGGTGTCTTGACACCTTTTTTCAGTTTAAGGGTGCAAAATCAACAGTAATATAAAGTTTGGGGTGCAATTTGTCTTTTAGTATATATATATATATATATATATATATATATATATATATATAAAGAGTTAAGAGAGATAGGGTAGTTGGCTGATGTTTGTGGCATTTGATAGGTGGGGTTATCAATATAAAATGCTGGGTCTCTCCTCCCAACTCTCTTGAGTCTCTCTGGTACATGCAAGTCATATACCTGCTCTGCTCAGTTTAGTTCTGCTTTAGTTATATTTGTTATACCAAACCAGGGTTTATGATTTTGGTAGGGTTTTGTTGAGCAAAGATTTCTCTTTTTTCAACTAATGTATAGTTGAATAAAGGAAGATACAGTGCTCCAAGAACTCAAACCAATAGCAGATATAGGGGTTGTTTGGTTCAATTTTATTTGGGTTTGCCCAGAAAAATAGGAAAATGAGTGCATCAAGATTCATAAAGTGTGTAACTGTTGGCGATGGAGCTGTTGGTAAAACTTGTATGCTAATCTCTTACACCAGTAACACATTCCCTACTGTGAGTCATTAATTTTTCAGGAAGTTTTCATAGTTCTAATTTTATTTCATTTTGTCAATTTCAGCTTAAGAAGTTTAAGATTTCTGTGCTACCCTCGGTGTAATATTCTTGAACAACAATGTTTTGCCTAATAGCAGTTGCAATTTGTCCTTTTTTTGTGCGAATGTGAGGAAAGGGAGGCCAAATCTTGGCTTTAGTTGAGCTATTGAGGAATATTTGATATTTTGTATAACACAGTTATAAGTTTTATTTGCTTGATTGGAATGCCAGCAATATATTTATTCCTCACTGCAAGTCACCATCTCTTTAAAGATTGTTTTATAGCTTTAGTTTTTGAATTCAGCTTAGAAAATTCATCACGTGTCATTCTAGAACAGAAATGTTTGGCATTCAGCTGTAGTTATAAACAGATACCATGTGAAAGTGGAGGCTAAACCCGCAGTTGTAATTGAGAAAATGGGGTCTATGCGGGTGTGATAGTTTCTTAGGTTTTATTTGCTTGGTTAGTTGAATGAACTTGAAGGGAAGCAGTGTGTCTTCCCCCCCTCAGATTTGAAGAAATTAAGAGTTTTGTTTAAATAGTCCTCATTTTTTGTGACTACTATTTTGTTGATTGTTTTGAAAAATAATGGGAAATAAATAGAAAATTTCAAGATGCAAGATGGGAGTTGGCTTCTATTTACGATGTTAAATACATTTGGGGAGTGAATATACGGGAAAAATATATATTTTCTTGGGTCAGTTTCAGGCTTTCAGTCAGCATCCTCTGGATTCATTTATGGAGATGACTACAGTTATAGAAAAACTCTACGATGATAAGTATATAGTTTCTTATCAATTGTGCTATTTTCCCTTTACAGAATTTCTGTATAATTGGACGATCTTGCTTTTGTTCTTTTGATTGTTCAAGGTGTCTGGCAAGGGTTTAACTAATTATATCACTGTGACTTGAACAGGATTATGTTCCTACGGTTTTTGACAATTTTAGTGCAAATGTGGTTGTGGATGGGAGCATCGTTAATCTAGGATTGTGGGATACTGCAGGTTTACTGATATCTTTTTCTTATTGTTCTTTGATACTTGTAAAGCTGGGTAGCCAGGTTTGACTCCTCTACTTCATGGAACAGGGCAGGAGGATTACAATAGATTAAGACCTCTGAGTTATCAAGGGGGCTGATGTCTTTATACTTGCATTTTCTCTCATTAGCAAAGCCAGCTATGAAAATATTTCCAAGAAGGTATGGTGTTTTATATTGCATCACAACAAGTAGACTGCATCGTCTCTTAATTTAGCCTATGGGAAAATTGAACAAGGGTTTCCATCTCTTAATTATTTGACCGTAATATTTTTATCTATGTTTAAATAAAAAGTGTTTTTTTCGGTTTCAGAAACACCATACATACAAAAATCCAGAACTATTACTTTTACTCTATATGTTTTACATTATTATTATTACTTTGCACATCAACCCAACGTTAATATGGTAATTTTTTACATTTTATGTTATATTTCGATGTTCAGTGGCTTCCTGAATTGAGGCATTATGCACCTGGGGTCCCCATAATTCTTGTTGGAACAAAGCTCGGTTAGATTCTCTGTTCATCACATCTATGCAATATACTTTTTGCAATTTTTATCTGAAAAAATCCATATTGATATTGCAATTACATATTATGCTTACATTTTGCCTGCCAATTCCTGTAAACTGGTTCAAATATTTTTAGATTATCCGTACTTGACAATCATTTCCAAATCACCTTGAAGCCTGCCAGCACAAGTGAGCCCTAGTCTTTAGTATGCAAGTATAGTTTTGTGAAGCATTTCATTAAGCTGTTACAGAAGGGATAATTTTACAAAAATTGTGACGTGATAAAAGCTTTGCTATCATAATTATGAAGTCGCATCATTGTAGAGATGATAAGGATTCTAGGTCTTTAGGACCAGAACTTTTGATATTAAAATAGACGGACAAAAAAAAAACTTTGCGTGGGAAGAATGTTTATTCCTATTCCATTCAGTTTGAGATAAGGTTGAAAGTTGCAGTAGGTTCGTGTTAAATTATTGCTGAAGACCAGAACCAAATTTACTTAATCAAGCCTGTTAATAACATCACTTTTCTGTTGGTGATCCTTGAATCAACATGGAGTCTAGAGTTAAAAAGGGGCCATTAAAGATTCACCTTTCCATCTGAGACTAACTATATGAAAGGGAAGCACATATATATTTGGGAAATGCTGGACCTTCTTTCAAATTTTTAGAAGTTAATATATACTGCTGTAGTTGATTCTCGTTTTGAGTTTGTTTCTTGGTATTTATGAAGATAACTAGTCTCACGAAAACCTTGAACAACTAGGTCCTTGCATCTGTATTATATACATGTTTTTTTTTACCTCTTGCACTGAACTAGAAAGGATTTAATTGGTAGACGCTTGTAGAAGCTTAGGTGTTGGCAATCTAGATATACTTCTCAATTAACTTTGTGCATGCAATTATCAAGGCAAAAACTGTCTTCTTTCTTATAGTTGAAAATTGTCATTGTACTTATAAAAAATGTGTTTTCATTGTAGTTGATTTTTCTTTATGCATGCCCTGAAACCACGTGCTTCTCTCAGTTTATTGTCAAGGAACTTGGAATTAGTTATTTGCCCTCCAAATCACCCCCCCAAGTTACAAATGCGAACGAATTTTGATTTTTCTTTTTGTAGATCTCCGGGATGATGAACAGTTCTTTATAGACCATCCTGGCGCAGTGGCTATTACCACAACTCAGGTATATGCTGCTGCTTAAGTTCAAAAATTCATATCGTATAAACAAAATATCATCATGTCTTGGCCTTGTTTTGCATCCATGGTAGTGAGCAAGCGTGCTAACCTTTTGAGAAAAAACCTAACTTCTCTCTTTCATTTGAAGGGAGAGGAGATGCGAAAGATGATTGGAGCACCTTCCTATATAGAGTGTAGTTCAAAAACACAGCAGGTGATGTTTTATTATCAATGTAATTGCTTGTCTTCATCTCAAAGTTTTATGTTCTTATCTTTCAAGATATTTAAGAGACTCCCTCTTGGGATTGCAGAATGTTAAGGCTGTCTTTGATGCGGCCATTAAGGTGGTCCTGCAGCCACCAAAGCAGAAAAAGAGAAAGAAGAGAAAGGGTCGAAAAGCATGCGCTATATTGTGATTGCAGAACAATTTATCAAGGAAAGAAAAGACAACCCACCGCCGGATTACCCTTTTAGGGTCTGATCTATTTTTCCTTCTCTTTGCACGTCGAGGAAGCAGCACATTATTGTTTATTAGTATTGACTAATTGTACTAGAGGTTTACAAAAGCTTCAAATGGTTTCTGTCACTTTCAGTTGTAGCTTGATATGTAGTATATTAATGATGAACACCTTGATTGGTAATATGTGCTCATTGTTACTTTTGAGTCTAGGCTTGTATAATATATCATACATACATATTGGAACATCATGTTTGGAAGGGTCTATATCATGTGGTTATGTTTTTGAGTTTTTACATTCTGACACCCATAAATGGCTACTGTAATGTACTGCAACACGTGTATTGCTTTTCTAGCCAAAGTCTTGATGTTTCTTGGGGATATTTTGTTCCCTTTTTTGAAGAGAACTAAATTATGCTCAATACTAAGGTAATTTTTGAATGAATTATATTGGGAATAACTAGTGAGAAAAGGAAGAAAGAGAATTCTTGTGGCTACTATTATCTTGTGCACTGAACATTGCATTCATCTTTTTCCGTCCACCTTTTGAAGGATTCTGAAAATGGAGAAGACCTGTGATGCTTCGACAGCTATTTGACAAAAATTGGTCCCATATTCTCTTCAATCCTATGGTTGTGGTAAGCACGAATATTTCTCCTGACCCCCATTTCCCTGTGAGGAAAAGAGATATGCATATGTTGCCAAATCTATATATTCTGCAGTGCATGGGCTGGGCATCACAAATTTCTGATTCAGTGAATTTTGGCCATCCCTTAGAAAGTAGTATGCATATCTACCTTTTGTATCTTTTGATATATTTGCTATAAAGATTGAGCATATTTTGCCTTTGGTAATTGGCATGATATGTCTGTCATTTTAATTAAATGATGGTGATAGATTTTATCATATGTAATTGGGGAGAAAGCACAACCTACAGGAAGATAGATAGATTCCTGATAGATATCGCATTAGTTATCAGCATCCCTGGTGACAAAAGTCTTCAAGTTCTTGTGGGTTTCTCTTCTCTGTAAGAAGTTGTTTTTTATCCCACTTTCAGAGACACTTGATTCTTTACTTCCTACTTTTACCTGGAATCTGTCCTGTTTTCTTTAGTTCTATAAAACTCATTCAACCTTCCCCCTTGAAATTGTCCATAGATATAATTTCCCTTCTGATTTCTAGTCCTTCTCCTCTTGTATTTGTTATCTACCACTTTTAAGAGATTTATTACCGAAGTTTCTTGAATGGCTTCCAAGAGAATTGTGAAGGAGCTTAAGGACCTGCAGAGAGACCCGCCAACCTCATGCAGCGCAGGTGAAAACAAACACATCATATATAGAGACTGCAAATAGTTGAGTGAATTAATATTTATGCTGAAATTCCTATATATACACATATATGTTATATTTTAGGTCCTGTAGCAGAGGATATGTTCCATTGGCAAGCAACCATCATTGGTCCAAATGATAGCCCCTATGCTGGTGGTGTCTTCCTCGTGACCATCCATTTTCCAGCTGATTATCCTTTCAAGCCTCCTAAGGTACCGTAATGAATTTTCTTTTATTCGCTCCAGTTTCTGCATTTGTTTTTATCATATATTCTGATGTAATCCAATCCTTTGCTACAAACTCTACATGCAGGTTGCATTCAGGACTAAAGTCTTCCATCCAAACATAAACAGCAACGGAAATATCTGCTTGGACATACTTAAAGAACAATGGAGTCCTGCTCTTACCATTTCCAAGGTGATTTATATTGCCATTTAATTTATAATTCCAACGTGAACAATTCATTCACATTAGTGATGGTTGTGGTTTTTGCAGGTCTTACTCTCAGTATGTTCACTCTTAACGGATCCAAACCCTGATGATCCACTTGTTCCAGAAATCGCTCATATTTGCAAGAATGATAAACTCAAGTATGAGTTAACGGCTCGCAGTTGGACCCACAAGTACGCCATGGGCTGAACCTCAAACTCAACCTCAACCTCAACCTCAACCATTATATATGTTGCAACCTAAACTTTGTCATTCATTCAAATGACAAATATTATTATTATTATTAGAATTTGCAGTTTCTAGTTCTAGTTAGTTTATATACATGTAATTAATCAATCAATTTGTAACTCGTGCATCTATTAAGGTTGCCAAATGATGAATATTACATGTCAAAGCATATTGTCTTGTTGTTTGGTGTCTGGATGTGAACTCCAGCTGTGAGTAGATAGGTGGGTAGTTTAAAGTTCTTGTGATAAAAGGGAATCTAAGCAAGACTCAGATTTGTTCGTCTTCAAATTTGATAGCTTAATATGCTCCTCCAAAATACTTTAAAGGTTGGTCCAATGTCAGTCAGTTCATGCACCACATCCTATATTATATTAGATTTTGAGCTTTACCTATGAGTAACAACAAATTTATATGGATATTAAATATGTGACATATGCGAGAACATATTTAATATATATGATAGAATAAAGATGAAATTCTCACATTATTATTCTATTATGGCCTCCTTAATTAGTCGTAATCGCAGTTCTTTTTTCATGTGTTCACTTTATCATTATTGTTAAGTTGTCAAATTGGAATATACATACATATTACAAGTTCTTTACTGTTTAATGTTGGTGTTATGGGGCCTTATATAATTTACTTTAATAATAATTTTGTTTGAATATAAAGCTGCAGCTTTTTTTCTTTCATATATGAATAGTTTTTGAATTTATTTTATATTAATAATATTTTAGATTTTAGCTTATTTTACTCGTTGAGTTATTGGAATGGACTTAATTATAATAAAATCAACTCAATTTAAAGTATATTCCTCACATGTGATATATATTATTTTCTTCACATGATTTGTGGGGAATCACCATCCATTTTATTAATTTGTTATAATGTTTTGACGGCGTAATTTTTATATATCTTTCTCCGACGCCTAAATAAATATTGTTGATCCATACACACATGTCTAATGTTTTTGTTGAGGGCTTAGCAGGCTAAAATTAAAATTGTCTAGAAAAAAGAATTATGACTAGTGTAAATAGATGCATATAACATACGGGTTATAAATAAATAAATAATAGTGAAGGAAATAATATATTTTAGAAGATAACAATGTATTTGATATAAATTATAATAGAATAATTTAATAATCCTATCAAATCAAATTTGACAATACAAGTCATAGTTTAACAAAAGTCTTTTACACGTTAATGTTAAGGTCTACTCATACCCAAAAGGAAATACACACCCGTTTTTGACCCAATTCATATCTTGGTGTAAGATAAGTAAAGGTGGCTTTGACCCTTTTCATGTTGAACTATAATACTACAAAATACAAAATTTGACTATCCAATTAGGTGAAACTAGAAATGATTCTTCTCGGAATTATCTTAATCAAAAACCCATTTTGCCTAACTAAACTTTATCCTCACCGTATAGGCATATAAATTTTTAATTAATTGTTAGCTGAGGCAGGTTTTTCACCTTTGGCTGCACTTTCTTTTTTTAAGAGAGAAAAGATGATGGGCTTGAATGGTTTATCTATTCAAATTTTAGGTAACTTTCTGCTGTCGGGTTCTGCTTAGTTTTATCAGCTTTACATATACTTATACAATAATACATACAATATCTCCATAATGTGTACTGGTCTATGGCACTTTCTGGGTCTTACTTTTGATTATTAATTCTTGGTTAGTTGGCTATGAGAATTTGAATTTGAATTGTTTAGAACCTAAAGATTGAATCTTTTAATTGTAATCTGATAATGGGTATTTCTTGAATTTATAGGGGAGTACTGTACTGTGGAGTATTATATTTGTCTTATTGGTTTGATTCTTCAGTATTTGTTAAAGGAAAAGAGGGCTGCAACAGAGATTTCCATGATCATTCCAATTGATTATATTATATTTGCAAAGGTTATGCAGATTTAGATGGTTTGAACTCGGAAATTTTGTGAACATAATTCATCAGTGAATTAGCAGAATGACAGTTGAGGACGTTAAAAAGAAGAATGTTTTGGTGGGAATTGGATTCGATGACCATACAAGAGATCAGTTGCTTGATTGGGCTCTTGTGAAAGTTGCAGATCCAGGAGACCAAGTAACTGCACTTCATGTTTGTCGAAATTCTGGTACTCAACTTTTTTTTATCTGCTAACTTCTTTATATCAGTTGAGTTGTTATTATAAGATTCATTTAGTTTCTTAATTTGGATTATAATTTCATTTCAGATTCAAAGCTTAAGGCCTCATTGGATGATTATCTAGATGATTATGAAGGGCTATGCAATGAAAAACAGGTGTCTTTATATGAAAGATAAAGTCATTTATTCACACTTTGGCGAAAAGTAGAATTATAATCTGATTTTTTTTTTTTTTTTGTGTTTGGATATCAGGTAGATCTTATTGGAGAGGTCATAAAAGGATGCTCAATCCGAAAAGTTCTGGTCAGGGAGGCAAAAAGTCGAGCAGCCGTGGCTGTAATTGTGGGGATATATAAGCCCCACACTATAGGGTAAGAAGAGCTAGAAGAATGTTTGGCTTTAGTATTTCTTCATATAAATTCTCTGTACTTTGCTTTAACAGTGAAAAATTTTCAGCGGTTGGGCTTCTCTTGCCAAGTACTGCGCAAAGAAACTGCCTCTAACTACTGAAGTTCTGGCAATCCACAACGGTAAAATTGTCTTCAAAAGATTTTCAACTAGCAAACTAGCAGTTTGTGGAGATCCTAAGCCAAGTATTTATCTAAATAGAACCCCCTATTTTAGTGATGGGCAGTCTGAATTTGGTGATTCTGAGATTTCGGAGATTGGAAGAAACAGTCATCAAATGATTGAAAGCTTTGAAGATAAATTGATAGCGGATAGCAGTTACACAAAAGATGTAGAATTGTGTGATTTCGAAAGACACAAAAAATCTTTGAGTGCAGAATCTAGTTTTGCGAACCTTGTGCAGCAGGCGCCTGGCTGGCCCCTACTTCGAGCAGCTAGTACAGTAAGCCCACCAGTCCACGAAGCCAGAGAAATGTCGGTAGTGAGCTGGGTAATGAGCTTGCCAAACAGGTCTTCACCAGGAACTCCAGGATCCAACTCAAGTTTGGATTCAATTAATAAAGAAAATTTTCTTGAAAACAAGGGTGACAGTGATGATATTTCTAAGGGTAGTTTTGAGCTACCAGAGGCTCTAGAGCTACTCAAAACAAATTCATCTGGCTGCAGATGGATCAGTCATGAAGTTCTGAAAACTTCGACTTCAAATTTTTCATCAGGTCATTTCTCTAATGAATTTTAATTTGCTTTCTTACATACTCCTGTATATGTAAATTATCTTCCTAATGTCTGATTTTGTTGCAGCTTGTCTAATAGGTAAAGGTGGGTGTAATTCCGTATACAAGGGGATTCTTCCAGAAGAAAAGGTAGTGGCAGTAAAACTTTTGAAGTCATCTAGAGAAGCATGGAAGGATTTTTCCCAAGAAGTTGATATTATAACCTCCTTGAACCACGACAACATCACACCTCTACTTGGACTCTGCGTTGAAGAAAATAATCTCATCTCCGTTTATGATTTTATGGCTCGAGGAAATTTGGAGGAAAATCTTCATGGTACTAATAAAGATCAATCATTATTGCCATGGGAAGTAAGGTTCTGTATAGCTGTTGGGATTGCTGAAGCTTTAAATTACCTACATAATGAGTGTTCTCAGCCTGTCATTCATAGAGATGTCAAGTCTTCAAACATTCTTCTATCTGAAGATTATAAACCATTGGTATTTCACTAGTCTGGTATACATATTCTTTATGGCAGGCAAATGTTACATTTGTTAACATGATTATTGTTTCTGGGTTGCAGTTATCTGATTTTGGGCTTGCAATATGGGGACCGACAAATTCATCTTTCCTGACTCACACTGATGTAGTAGGAACTTTTGGCTATCTGGCTCCAGAGTATTTTATGTATGGGAAAGTTAGTGACAAAATTGATGTCTACTCTTTTGGTGTGGTTCTCCTAGAATTGTTATCGGGGAAAAAAGCAATTGGTTTTGAGTCGCCCAAGGGTCAAAAAAGCTTGGTGATGTGGGTAAGTATCCTCTATATTAATAATATTGGCAGTCTTTCACTTCCTAGAAGTTATATTGTACGTAACTAATTTCCTTAAATTCAGGCAATGCCAAAAATAGAGAGTGGAGAACTAATAAGCATTTTGGACCCAAATTTGGATAATAATGTAGACGCGGATCAAATGCAAAGGATGGTGCTTGCTGCAAAACTGTGTCTGACACGAGCAGCTAGGCTTCGACCAAAAATGAGCCAGGTAAAAACAGTTTGTGGTTTGATTCCTGAATGCCTCGTGCATGTTCATTTTCTTTGGATAATTGAAGAGAAATTTACTTGAATTCCAGATACTGAAGATCTTAAGAGGGGAGAGAGATGGTAACACAAGAAGTGAAGAAGAAAATGATTCAGAAAACCAAATCAGTAATGATGATGAAGTTTATCCAGACTCAAGTGTGGAGTCTCATTTAGGTGTTGCATTACTTGATTGCACATCATTCAGCAGTCGCTCCTTGGGAGAATACTTGAAGGAAGATGCAGCCAATCATTAAGCTTAGACTACCAGTAGTATCTCATGAAAAACCTGTTTTTCATGAAATTCTGTAGTTACCTTAGCTTGCTGAGCTTGCGTCTTCTTATTGTACAGTTGGGATGGAATGGTGGTTTAGACAAGTAAGTATACAGTAAACAAATATGAATCAGCACAATGCATATGTAAACTGGTATTGATTATTATCATTTTTTAAGAGGAATTGCTCAATTGTTGAGTGTGTATCGACCTGAATCCAATTAATGACAAAGGAAAAGAAAGATGAGATTTAGTGGGGAATGGTTAGTAGTACTCCATAGGAATGAGCTTTCATGATTGTGACCAGCTTCTCAGTTTAAAGACTTGTAAATTTAAGATTTCCAAATATGGTACTCAAACATAAATACTATTAAACATATGAATACATGAATGAATATTCACCAAATGATCCAATAGTTTACATAAGTATACATGAATTAAACATATGAATACATGCATGAATGAATGAGATTATATAAAAAATTATAAGTATATATTATTTTCATTTGTTTTCTTATCTACTATCAACAACCCCGTATGCCTTCCAAAAAATAAATAAAATTATTCCATAAAAAGGAGTTCTCTTTTTATAGTTAATGGTAAGAATGACATAATAACAAATAATAATAAAAAATTAAAAAATATTGTTCCATAAAAGAATCAAGTTCGAAATATTGTGTATATAATAAACAAAGAGATTTACAAATTATTCAGTTAGTCTTAATTAATAATTTGTTGGTCTCTTTGTTTATGTTTAGCTATTCTATTGAGAAAAGTAATTTATTTTTATCAATATTAAAAATTGAGAAAATTTTTAAATTGCATTCTATTCCCATCTTTTCCTAAGAATTTGCAAAATAATACACATAAATATATTATTACTATTTTTTTAGTTAATTTTGAGTCTAATTCATAATTATTATTCCCAACTTTTCCAGGATTTTTTATTATTATTATTGCTGATTGACTATGTCACGTTATTACAGCTATTTATTTTGACTGTGGAAACTAGAAAAGTTCTGAATTGGACTCTCTGCTTTCGTCCATTTCTTTTCCGCCATCCACATATCGACATGAATTTCTTATTAGCCTTTTCTAGGGTTTTCCATCTCTAGTAATCCTAATTCCCCAATTCTATTCCTCTGTTCAATCCCGTTAATTGAAATCTCGCATTATAAAGCCAATATTTCTCGAAGACCTTATCGTTGCGATCCTACTTGAATCAGTCCCTGCAATTTCTTTCTTCTAGGGTTTTATTTGGTAAGTCTGCTCTTTCACAAGATGATTGTCATTGGTAAGTCTTATTCTTTTCAGGAGCACATTTTGTAATATGTGTATGCGCAAGTTCTAATTGTATTTGATTTATAATTTTTTTTTTTGTTTTATCTTCTTGTTTTCTTCTAGGTTTCAGGGTCTTGTGAATAAATTAAGTAACTTTATTAAGAATAATTGGAAAATTTGATGTGGGTCATCGTCAAAATACAATCTTATCACTATTTGGCTTAAATTATTGGTTGTTTGCTGGGTGATTTAACTATGGTTTTGGAAGACGGAGAGCTTGATTTTTCAAGTCATGAACTGTTCTCCGTTTCAAATATCGGTGATATTGGTGATTTTCCTACCAGTAGTTCTATGGATAGTTTCTTTGATGACATTCTTAAGGATACACATGCCTGTACTCATACCCACACTTGTAACCCACCTGGACCTGATTACTCTCATACACACACTTGTTACCATGTGCATACCAAAATTGTACCTGCCTCAAGTGAAGATAAGGCTCCTAGCGATGATACGGCAGAGTCTGCAGATAAGAAGTCAAAGAAACGGCCGTTGGGCAATCGCGAAGCTGTTCGCAAGTATCGTGAGAAAAAGAAGGCAAGGACTGCTTCTTTGGAGGATGAAGTGGTTAGACTGAGGGCCATAAATCAGCAGCTGGTGAAGAGGCTGCAGGGTCAGGCTGTGTTGGAGGCTGAAGTTGCTAGGCTCAAGTGTTTGCTTGTGGATATTAGAGGAAGAATTGAAGGGGAGATTGGATCTTTTCCTTATCAAAAGTCAGCTAAGAGTGGGGATATATATCAAAACCCTGTGACTCCTAACTTGCCTGGTGCATATGTAATGAATCCATGTAACATGCAATGTGATGATCAGGTTTATTGCCTTCATCCTGGGGAAGAAGGCAGAAGTGGAGAGGATGCGGCACTAAATGGTCAGGGCATTAATGATTGTGATTTTGAAAATTTGCAATGTTTGGGGAATCAGAATTCTGCATTGAACGAGCTTCCTGGCTGTGGACTTGGGAATGGTGTGCCTGCTGTCACTATTTCCAGTGGAAATAAGAGAAAAGGTGAAATTTTTATATCACTCTTATAAAAAAACATCTTTTTTGTTTGTTTTTGATTGATATAGAATGAGTCCTTAGCTGTTTTAAGCAATATATGAAATTAATTGGTAACTAATTTTCTTCCGTGCAAATTTGAAATGTTTTGCTTATCACTTTTGAGTTTTAGTGGATGGCAAGAAAAGGAGTCAAAGTGTCGAAATTGTGATTTTGGTCATATAAGAGTACTCCTCCATCCTTCTCATGATAAATTGAATTGTGAATACCTTCTCTTTCTCAAGAGTAAATGTCTTCAAAATGGAGAGTTTGTTTTTTGGATTCATGGAGTATCAATTTGATACCTTTTTTTAATGGAATATTATTAGTGGTTTTATTGGAGTTGCAATTCAAAGAATTTTTGGGATTATCAAATATAGTTATAAACTACAACGGGTTCTTCTTAGTTCTAATTAGTTACTCACTCCATCCCATAAAGATGTATGAAGTATACTTTTCACACAATTTAAGAAAAATAAGAGGATAAATATGTTTCAAGTTATCCTCTATGGACCCCACGTAAGTACATTAAAGATTCTTCCTTTTCTCAAAAATAGTGTTCCATACTTAAGTAATTATGAGGGGAAAATAGACTTTAGATAACATTTTGAATTTGACTTGTGTATTTTAGACATCATTTTGTGAGACAAATTCTTTTTGTACTCAAGTCATCTTTTGTGGATGGAGGGCGTGTTTATCATAAAGCATCATTGGTAATTTCTGTTTTAATGAATTGGTGATTAGATATGCCGACTCCAGTCGACCAAGGTTGATTAGATATGTTTTTATTAATTGTTTTTATGAATTTGTATTTTAAACTTGTACATGGTACATGTTGAACTAACAATTTGTATATTAAATCCTAGGTAATGATATTTATTTAATATGTACAATTCTTGTGAATAAAAGATTATTTTTTATTGAATTGAAAATTGATTGAATCAGTAAACAAAATATAGTGTGAGTTTTCCTTCTGATATAGTTTGTTAATTTATTTTAAACAATTGCTTCTCTTTTTACTTTTTAAAGAAAGAACTTGTGCGAGTGAATATGCTGTTATTCTATGCTTTCATGACAATTATGTGCTATGATCTATCTCGTGTTTCAGAGTATTTTGCAATATGAAGTGTTCCTCGAGTTGTGAACCAAGTTATGGGCTCTTTAACCATCACTGTTTGATATTCATTTTTAATGGATTATCCTTGTCACATCTACCTCGAAAATTGAACGTTAGTGAAACTAATTGGTTATATCTATGAGAGTGTAATATATTATCTCCTTCTGCTGTCATGATTTCATTTCATCTAAGTATCTGATATTCTTAAGCTCTTATGCACATATAGTATTTTGATTTGCAGAAGTTCAATGATAATTGGCTGCAAACTTAATGTTTTCAGCATCACACTTCCTTCAGATTAAATGATAAAGGCATCACATCTACTGGTGCAATCTGCTTTCTTTATATTAGAAATTAAAATATGATCGTGATTTCTTTCATTGTGTAACTTCTCTTTTTATTCTCTTGATGTTCTAGATGCACTTTTGATATGAGTAATTATATAGTACAAATTTTGTATTTAATGAAAATTGAATGAGGAAAATAATGTAGAAGTAGAAAAGTAATTAAATAAATGAACTAATTTCGTGTCAACCTAGCTATTGAATGGTTGGTGCTCTAAAAATTTGGATGGTTCTGATGCTTCATATTGCATATGTGAGAATCGATTGCCAGGAGCATGGTCTATCAGTTCATAACTAATTAAACTGCACCAGCTCGCTTTTAGTTATATATTTGATTACATACTTACTGTATCCAACTGGTTTTTGTGTATCTAAGAAATTTACTTTCCAGATTATATATTACATTTGTTGGAATTACTCTTAAAAAATTAGCACTCCATTTAAACTCCAAAAGAAAAGGACAAAAAAAATTAAATAATGATTAACTCGGCAAAATGTGCCTTAATATTTAAATCCTTGTTTGCAAGATGATCCTCTCTTTCGTTGATCAGTGTACTGAATTGAACGCTGGCTCAAGAATTAGCCTTTTGTGATTTTGATCTCTATCATGTTTATTCTATTAGGTGGTGCTCATGCAGCGAGGGCTAATTGAAGAGCTACGTACTTGCATGGAGATATCTCAATCTTGTGATTGCATGCCGGCTTCAGTAACTAGTTGGCTGAGTTTTAGCTTTGTCTTCCTCTAGTGGTGTTATTATATATAAATTTTCTTAACCCAGCTATTGGGGGTTTTGGGAGGCACCACTTTCTTTTACAAGCTCAACATTGGATAGATCACTACTTTTTTTTCCAATTGGAGGGTTTATAAGTTTATGGTTGTCAATCTGTCTTTATAAATATTTTGTAAAGCTAATTGTGTAGCCAGCAGAACTTATGGGAGGAGAGACTAGACTAAGGTTTTGGTTTTCTATGAAGAGGGCAGGTGACCTTTTTCAGCTGCCTTCATATTCTTTAGAAAGACCATAAATTACTTCTATCAATTTGATGATATTCTTTTTTAGCCTATTGATCTATGCTCTGTGAATCTTCATTGCTGAATTATAGAATTTGTGATGTGGTTCGTCGCAATCAAACTATGAGCTGTTTATATGAGATCTTGACAGGTGGTTACCAAATTATTCATTTGTAATTCTTTATTGTGAATGAAACAAACAGGGTGATATTTAGTCTGTTAAAAGTTTAAATTTTAGATTGTTAAAATATTTTCAAAATGTTTTAAGAATTATACAATTATATTTATTCAATCATATTTTTCTTGAAATATCTTTTATAACGTATACCATGTTCCCATTCAACTAGGGTCTTGGCCAAAACCAATTGAGAAGCACTAGTGTAGCCTCAATTTCCTTACAAAAGAGTAGTTAAACA
Source organism: Panax ginseng (assembly GCA_020205605.1). Lineage (NCBI taxonomy): Eukaryota > Viridiplantae > Streptophyta > Magnoliopsida > Apiales > Araliaceae > Panax > Panax ginseng. The sequence continues at coordinate 151,183,845 of CM035134.1, forward strand.
AACCAACCTAAATCAGAGTATCATATTTTTAAGATAATGTGCCTACTTTCCTAATTGCATTTTCCTACCAAAATCTATACTGCTAGTTCTCTGCCCTACGTTCATTGCAATTAGCAAGCAGGAAACAAGTTCAAGTCATATCAAGGGGAATATAACTACTGCAGAACAGAAAGAAGCAAGGAATATCACTCGAGTTTGCACCAAATTCCACATGCTACAAGCAGATACATGTGATTAACAGCTCTAGCCAACCCTCTACCGAGAAGAGCTTGCTTCAAATTAATGGACATTTTTACATAAATGAACGATGAACAGTTCACATGTCATCATCATCGCGGTAAATACTCTCAGTCATCTGCCAGACCTGGACAGTATTGTCTTCAGCCACACTAGAAATCACCCATGGCTCATTCTTGTTCCACGAGAAATCAGATAATTTTGCTTTGTGACCACCATGAGAAAAAAGAAGCTCTGGAGGACCATCTTCGGCTTCTCCTTCCAACTGCTCATCTCCAATCCTGGAAGAAGCATGATTGCCCAGTTAGTTAAAGGCAAAATCAACAGTTAGAGAGACTTATAATTTGCACGGTTTGTGACTTGTAAAGGTCAAAAAAGCAAATGAAATTAATTGTAAAAAAAGTCTAAACACATTTTAGATGATACCGAAAGAAATTCAATAGTCTATTTCTCAGTTTGGAATACCTGTTTAGGTCCCAAACCATCAACCTTCTGTCAGATGAAGACGACGCAAGCACAGTTTCATGATTTGGATCCCATTCCACCTGGAATACCTCCTCTCTTTGAAAAGCAAGATCAAGTAAGCAATGTTATTCATATATCAATTGAAGCTTCAATCCTGGGTAAACTTATGAGCCAACTTAACAGTTTAGTCTATAAGATATTAAATATGAAATGGCTGTGATATGGAAAGAGCAAATACAGTTTTGAGTATAAACTGTGCAATACATTTGTGAATCCTGACAAATTTGTCAAAGAAGATTAACGTATAAATTTTCTTTAGCTCCATGTAATTGAATTGCACTAAGTTGTAGGATCAAAGTTAAAAGAGCATACATATGACTACTCAGAACATGCAGAGGAGAGGACATCTTTCGTAAGTCAAACAAACCAACAGTAGCATCTGAAGACGCCGTAGCAAGAACCCATTCATTATATGGATTGAACGATAAATAGTTCACCTGAACCAGATGAGAAATTCTATTAGTAACAAATAAAAAGGATTTTCAATACATGGAGATAGAACAGACAGACATGACTAATAACAGCATGTCATATTTATCTTACAAATCCTACAATATTGAAACTAAAAGAGGTTTCTAGAAAACATTATATACATAGAAAAACTTCTGGGGTTATGAGGTGAAGAGCTTTGCATACTATTGCTTGCATGAATATATGAAAGTAAGGCCAACAACTTCCCAAATTCAATCAGAAAACATCTTTTTTTTATAAAACCCTCAGATTTGTAAGAACATCATTACGTGCAGTTTGCAGTTTAACATAAGCAACATTTAAAAGGTAAATTCACCAATAATTCACATTGCCGATCTAAATAACAGTTTGCTAAAATACAAATGCAACTCTACAAGTCGATCAACAACCACTCTTCCTATTTAGAATATATGAAACAAGTGTGCATGTTCAAATTGCAGAACATATTAAAGCACAACCTTGGTTTCCTTCTAATTTCAGTCTTTTTCAAACAGACACACAAGCATCTCATTACCCCTACATACCCGGTACTCACAAAATCAAAACAATTTTTAATGTCAAGGCACAGTAATAACATCCTTAACATCTAACTGCATCTAAAAGCCAGAAAAGCTTTATTGCTACATGATACAATACTGAACAGAATAATAGTAATAATAATAACAATGCTAGTAATAATAATACTAATAACAAATCAAGTTTTTTATATATAAAATAAATAAATGATGTTCTTTAAAAAAACATGCTCATATTTTTATTGGGAAAGAGAATGCCTGTATTGAGACGTCTAAGAGAAAATATCATACAAATGAAAAACTCTGAAAATTGAGTCACCTCTTTCTCATGAACTACAACAGACTGCTGGGGATTGTTTGTACGCAAATCCCAAATCATTAGCCTACAATCGTCCCCAACAGAGCCAAATAAACTTTCATTCTTCAAATGCCATGACACATCATTAACCAAACTTCCATGATCCTAAGAAACATTTATATATAAAATAGTTAGCAATTGGTTAAAAACGTCAAAACAAACTCTATATATTTGCAAAAGTACACATAAAACGAAGATGAAAAGAACCAAGGAACCTCATAAACATTGCACGCGTCAAGTACTTTATCTTGCGGCAATGTAGACACATCCCACAAGCAAATTTTGCAGTCATTTGAACCACTCAAAAGATACCCCTCTTTAAAGGGGCTCCATGACAATCCATACCCTTCTTTATCATGACCCCTCAATCTCAAATCAGGATCACAAGAGCCTCCTTCGTGATTCATGGGCTGTTTGGTACAGTCAAATACATACACTTCACAACTACTAGTCTTTGCTGCAACAATAGATGGGTTTTGCAACATACATCGTGCCCTGTTCACCTCTCCATCGACATGTATCTTCTGAGCTATCTCTACCTGCAAATACATAAATGAGAAAAAATCAAACACAAGCACTTTCAGTTGGTAGTTCATCAAATGGCTAGTCCACCCCAGTAAACAATTCATATACAAATACCACTACATACATAAGGTCACGCCCTTGTATATACATGCATGTGTGTATACATATTGACTTGTACGCAAAGGCACACACACTATGCTTCCTGAATATATGACATTTTCATTTCCCAATTTCATTGAACACTGGGTTCGACGACCCAAAAAGAATAATGTCTGAACAATAAAGGGGCATAACTGTACACAACCATATACATCCATCAACAGAAACTAGTTTTTTTTTTGCCTAGCCTACAACATTTTCAGTTTGTAATTTCATCAAACAGTTGGCGTGGTTCTAAGATACAACATATATGCATAAGATGTAAATATATCAATACACGTGCCTAAAAACATTATTTTTCTTATGTACACAAAAAGTCTCAAACTTTTTCCCCATCTTTAAACATAAAACAATTTCACTTCATAATGTCATCCTGCATTTGGTTTCACTCTAACTACACACATTATGCATGAAATTTCTACAAAGACTGCACATATAATTGAATGAAACTGTAAAAACTATACACATAAAAGTTAGCTAAAAATGTATAAATGCTCTATCATTTGCCAACCTTTCTAGATAAATCAACACCACTTAAATCACTTGGTAATTTCGTCAAAAATCCGGCTTCCTTCTAAGATACAAATCCATCTATAAATTTCTAAATACCTACATATATATATAAATAAATGTTTAGTACTGACCTTTGGGATATTAGGGTTTTCCAGATTGGTCTCGGGGGCGGAGGCAGGGTTGACGGGGAGATGGGCATCTGCGACGATGAGGAAGTTAGGGAAATAATCGGAAGTGTGGGTTGCGAGAATCATCTTGTGAATGGAGAATGATCCGTCGGCACATGTGGTCGGAGGCGAGGGGAGCCAGTGGACGGTGAGAGATGGCCATTCCAGTGCGTGGGAGATTATGAGATCGTACAGAAATGGGGTGTTCTTTTTCCATACACTGAACTCCTCCTCCACCTGATAATCTCCCCTCTGTTCTTCCTCTCCCATCTCTCTCACTGTCATTCCTCTTTTCTCTACGTGAGCAGGTGTGAAATTTTCCCGCCAAGAAATGACAAAACCAGACGGAAATGGGGGGTTTTAGAAGATTTAGCCAAAAATGGGGGGTTTAGAAGGTTTAGGTAGCGGAGTAGGCGACATCATGGGGCATGGGCATGGGCATGTGCATGTGCATGGGCTGGGCTGGAAAGAATTATAAGAGGGATTTTCCACTTGATAGTTTTAGAGTCCAATAATTGAAAGCCCAATAGGAAATTATACTCCATTTAAAAATGAATAAAGATACAAGAAGAGGTCGTTCAATTTATTAATGTATTTCCTCGCACATGTTTTATCGTAATATTATATATTTGCAAATTAAGGGTACGTTTAGAACATGAAAAATGTGGAAACAAAATGAAAAGAAATAAGCAAGACAATATATATACAGTGCTATATGTGGTTGTGTGTAATTCAATCTTAAGAGAGAACATTAAAAAATGGCCCAATCCAATAGTCCTGTTATATCATTAGAAAAGTATCATACAAAATAGACAAGAGAGAGAGATCGAGATGATGATGGGGGAATAGAAATGGAGACCGGAGAGTACGTCTCCTAGATGCTACTACTCTGCTCTATGAGGTCCTGCCTCCATAATTAGCTTCAGTACAGTATATAGCAAGCTCTTTTCTCTTCCTAAAGCAACCATTTGCCATTTGGTGGGTACTGACAGAAGATGTTGCTAGCTAGCTCCATGTAAACGACAGTTATATTGGACAGCTAGCTAGCTCAATACTAATTAGTTTTGGAATGAAATTGATCTGCATGCATATATGCAATATAAAGTGTACATGTATGTAATTCATTAACATGATCAGTACTTCAATGAACTTGAGTTTCTATATATGTTCATTAGTTCCAACATGCAACTAGCTAAGGCCTAATTAGCTTAAGTTGAAGTAAGTTAATTACTACTTACAAGACTATACAATAAACGTACGTACGTACTGCCTTGTAAAGTATAGTATTTCCCATGCCACCATCACGTACGTACGTACTACATTCAGTACATATTACATCTATGAGAAACCAGTGGTAGACTGTACCTCTGATCTGACCTCCGTACGTGTCGGCTGGGGCCTAGCTAGCTAGCTAGCTTCTTTATCATACACATACATGCACCCGGTGCGTAACCACGTCATATTCATATATATATCTATCTATACAAAATACAACTGATTTTAAAAAAACACAATCTCCCGCTCAAGCTATTAAACGATCGGGACCGTTAAAAACTTTGGATAAATCTAACCGTTCAATCCTTAGTTAACTGAAGAGAGAAGCGAACGACGACATTTGCAGCAAGTAAAACCCTTCATCTTCATTTACATCAACCCTCTTCTTCATCACTTTCCTTTTTCTCCCTCCCAATCGCTTTCTCTTGAACGGACATAGATTTCTCTTTCTCTCTCCTCCTCTCACTCATCTTTATGTCCTCAGCAACACTCTCACTCGCATCGCCTTTTCAAAACCACCCATTGTCACACGACCCAAAACAATCCGCCCAAAAGCCAAGGCGTGGTGATGGAGGAGCTACGGTGTGTGGCCAGAACAACTGCTTGTGGGACTCATACCTCCGGTCGCCCCTCATTTGGGCACAGTGGCTCCGTGGTGTGTCGTCATGTGCCAATCCAGTAAGGTGGGCCTGCTGCGATCAACCAGAGCATTCGGAAGAATCAGCGTCGTATGCTTTCAGCGATTACTTCCTCAAGCTTGCGGCTTGACGGAGGATAAATTGTAATTTAATAACGCTAGTAATTCTTCTTACTCAATCCCAGTGAAAGTTTAATTTATCTATCAAAATAGGATTTTCTTGACATGTTTGCTTAATTTTGTGATTTTGATGAATTTTGGTTTTGTGATTTTCCTTTCGATCTCGGGTTTTGTTAATTGTAAATTCTCATCAAGGTAATTTCCACAGTCTTTATTACATATGTATTCCATCTATTTTCTTCTTATTATGTTTATGCTTTCTTTTTGGTTCCTAAGTGAATTATACCTAAAAAGTGCACCACGTAGAACTCATTATAATTACTTAATAACAATTACTATTCCTTTTGAAATTCCTTATAAAATTGTTCATGTCTTTTTTGGTGTTAATTAATTTGAATTGGAAGTTGATAAAGTGAAGGTTTGTGAAATTATATATAGATATTGATAGGCATGGTGGATATATAGATATTGATAAGCAAGAATGCCTTTAGAGAGGAAAGCAAAGGAAAATTAGTCTAATATTTGTGGCTTTATAAGATGTTGTTAGTTAGTTGGTTAAGAATTTAAGCATTATTAGACTAAAAATTGTCAAATATTCCATCTCGAGGTATAATTCATATGATTTTTATTGGGTTACTTTTTTTTTGATTTTGTTTTTGAGTGATGGTTTGTTGTTAATTCTTGAAACCTTCCCACATTTGTGGTCTGTTTTTGAAATTGAATATACCAATCAAAAAAGAGCGAGTGTTTACAAATTTTCTTTGCATGATATTCTCTCATTAATTAAGATTAAAAGCCAAGTAATGACAATGAAGATTTAAATTTGCCAGTTTTGTTCAAATTTTAGGAAATTTATTTTAACATTTAACTACGTGTATGTAACACATCATGCAGAAAACACAATCTTGAGTTTTAAGCGAATTAGAAGAAAGTATATAACTTTATTCCAACATATTCTAATTTACGATCGACTTCAATTCAAGTCTAATGCTTCAAAATGTCTACGTCTGTTTGTAGGAATGAAATTAGAATATGGAATTGCTTTTCATTTACTTTTCTTCCCTTCCTTTTATATTGCTTGAATTACTACGGATGCATGGAATTAAAATAGTAATAGTTGAAATCATAGTGCGAAAATGTAGTAGGTTAAGCGATCATCGTCATTTTAATTTATTCTTCCATAATCTATCTATACAAAATAGAATGATTTTGAAAAAAAAAATTCCCGCTTTCTCGACTATTAAAGATCAGGACCATCGAAAAAATGGGATAAATTTGACCTTCAAAAATCTATCTATCTAACTATCTATACAAAACACGGAGGGACTTAGCTTCTTGATCACTCACTTGCTTCTTCCTCACTCCTCCGTCAATCTAACTACTAAACCTTATCATACTCTCTACTAACCCATTCTACCCAATCCCTTTACCATCTCAATAAAACCCCATAGATTTGAGCCCTTTCTTGTGCATAATCTATCCTGCTCCACAACTCCTCCGCCATTACCACCTCGTGGCTTGAAACTTAGGAAGGTTGGGAGGTCGAAGATGTGCTTACGTCTCGAATTAAACAGCGTCGATTCCGTGAGTTGGTGTCTTTAATTTATCAAACTAATTTCCTCTTTCCTTTCCTCTTCTTCTCTTTCGTTTTAGTTCTTGATTTCAATCTGAAAACCTCTTTGTTTTTGGGTCTACCTGGCAGGAGAGAAATTACTACGTTATAGATTTTGATCATTAAAATTTTGTCTCGAGTCATAAGCATCTCAATTACAGGGCTTTTTCTACTCCTTTTTTTAGATTCTTCACTCTCTGCGTAATTGTTACATCTTTATTTCTCAATTAATTTTTCACTTTTACTATATGTGATTTATGTATATACACTCACTTTCATGTGTTAAATGATTGGTTGTTATTATTGCTTATGTCATGTAATTTGTTTCTTGATTAGTATTTGTGTAGTTTTAGTACATTTTGAAATTTGTTTTGGATTATGCTTTATTGGATTTGTTGGGGTTTTTGATGGATTTTGGATTATAATCTTTGTTTGGTTGAATTTTGAAGCATTTGTTTACGATAGAATGGGAATTGATTCTGATAAGTTGTTTGAATGTGGAATGTTTTGTCTTTTTTGGGGTTACGATGGCGTTTTAGTTTTGATGGATTCTGTTTTTTCTATAACACTTTCAACAATGATAAATGAAACTTTGAAGGTTAAAATTTGAAATATAGGGAATGGGAAAATTACTCGACGAACAAAAAATTTAGAAATACTAAAAGGACTTCATCGATATTAAGTCGTCCATAAAAAGGGGGAGATATAGTATCCAGGTCCCCGATTTTGAGGCTTTTCAAGTGATCTACTTTATAGCGGTTTTGCGGTGACAAGTTGGCGATAAGTGACCTCTGTGAGTCAACACATTCTTTTAGAAAGCATTGAACTTTGAAGATTACAAAATTAAATTAGTATATTAAAAAGCGATTATACGTGTGGTTTCTCACGTATTCGATATGAATAAGAAGATTAATGGTGCAGTAAAGGGGGTCATGGACTTTGTTGTAAACACATGATAGCGAAATGGGGCTAAAAGATGAGTAGGGCGACTAACAAACAAACCCTTCCTTATCCAACTACCCAGTGAACTCACTAAAATACTTGAGTGTAGCTTTAGCTTGAATACCGATCTTGAGTAGTTGTCGAGGAAATGAAGGGGCATAATGTGCCTGACAGACAACAAAAAGTCACCACTCCATTGACATAATGCATTGGGACCTCATAAATGGAACTAACGCAGAATTACATATGATAATACCAAAATTCACTTGAAAAGGAAGGAATTATTTACTACCTTTATGCGAAATTAACTATCCAGTATAAAACTTATAAGATTCTAAGGAAAGTTTGTCTTTAACATAATCAATGACCCGATATATCATTTTACATAAACTTATGAGTTTTATACTTTAATTTTGGAAGTGGGCTCATTAGAAAAGGAAAAAAAGGCAAAACCGAGGATCATAATTCATAATATCTTCTTCATTAACTTCTTTCTCGAGGTTCTGAAGATTGATCTAGATCATCTATAATGGATAAATTTGTACACGAAAAAAAAGTCTTAGACTACGAATCGATTATCAAATTATACTTTCTCGTAATCGACTTTCAACTCCTTTTTAAACATATACAATATATCACGATCATTTGACGATATGAACTTTGAAATACATTTATCTTCACATGGGAGGTAAACATATGCAATATTTGTTTTCTTTTCATTTTTTTTACTATAATACTTCCTTCTTTTTTTGGGGGTTTATTTGCTCATTTGTTTTAATTGAAGGTAAGAAGGTAAAAGTAGTTATTTGTAAATTTTATAAAGAGGCATCTATCTCTCATTAAAAAAAGGAAAGCGAAATGAAAAGTGCATCCAGGGTTAGAAAGTTTCATGTATATATTGTTTTGCAAATGAGTTAGGTTGGTAAGTTTGGGTTAGTCTTAAAAATCGGTTTGTATGTATATAATTTTGAAAATCGGTTGGTGTATTATATTAGGATCATTTTCATATTATATGTTGGAGTTATGATTGATTGTGATAGAATACTTGCATCTTCCATATATTAAAGTTTGAAAGTTGGAGTTTTTGAAATCAATTAGTTTACTAAATAGTTGGTTCTTATGGACCATAAATAGAGCATAGGGGATAGGTTTGGTAGTGAGGAGATATAAGAAGGTTAAAATGGGATTATAGCACAAACAAATGGCTATAGTGCGAAGGTTTCAAAACAACGCACACATAGTGCTTGACTAAATTCGCCATGGACTATTTTGATTAAGAACCAAGTATTAGGTAAGACCAAGGCTTGGGCTAGAAATATAATTAATATTTGACATTAATGGGTTGAAATTTCATTTTATGGAGTAATATTGCTAACATGATGTTAAAATTTACTATATTTGTTCAACAAAAAGGGCTCCATTAGTAAAATTGGCGAACTTTAAGTACTTTTGTTCTGAGTTTGCCCCTAAATTTATTGAGTGTTTAATTTAGTCGTGATGGCATGATACTGGAATTGTGATGAAGAACTTGGGGACTTTTTTGGAACAAAAAGTTGACAACATAAAAGGGACTTTTATGTTGTCAACTTTTTGTTGGACTTTTATGTTGTCAACTTTTTGTTCCAAAAAAGTTGACATCACAAAAAGAATTGTGATGAAGAGCATAGGGGACTTTTATGTTGTCAACTTTTTGTTCCAAAAAAGTCCCCAAGTTCTTCATCACAATTCCAGTATCATGCCATCACGACTAAATTAAACACTCAATAAATTTAGGGGCAAACTCAGAACAAAAGTACTTAAAGTTCGCCAATTTTACTAATGGAGCCCTTTTTGTTGAACAAATATAGTAAATTTTAACATCATGTTAGCAATATTACTCCATAAAAATGAAATTTCAACCCATTAATGTCAAATATTAATTATATTTCTAGCCCAAGCCTTGGTCTTACCTAATACTTGGTTCTTAATCAAAATAGTCCATGGCGTAATTTAGTCAAGCACTATGTGTGCGTTGTTTTGAAACCTTCGTACCATAGCCATTTGTTTGTGCTATAATCCCATTTTAACCTTCTTATATCTCCTCACTACCAAACCTATCCCCTATGCTCTATTTATGGTCCATAAAGAACCAACTATTTAGTAAACTAATTGATTTCAAAAACTCCAACTTTCAAACTTTAATATATGGAGCATGCAAGTATTCTATCACAATCAATCATAACTCCAACATATAATATGAGCATGATCCTAATATAATACACCAACTGATTTTCAAAATTATATACATACAAACTGACTTTTAAGACTAACCCAACTTACCAACCTAACTCATTTGCAAAACAATATATACATGAAACTTTCTAACTCGGGATGCACTTTTCATTTCGTTTTCCTTTTTTTTAATGAGAGATAGATGCCTCAGATAAAATTTACAAATAACTACTTTTACCTTCTTACCTTCAATTAAAACAAAATGAGCAAATAAACCCCCCAAAAAAGAAGGAAGTATTATAGTAAAAAAAATGAAAAGAAAACAAATATTGCATATGTTTACCTCCCATGTGAAGATAAATGTATTTCAAAGTTCATATCGTCAAATGATTGCATATATTGCATATGTTTAAAAAGGAGTTGAAAGTTGGATTATGAGAAAGTATAATTTGATAATTGATTCAGAGTCTAAGACTTTTTTTTTCAGGTACAAATTTATCAATTATAGATGATCTAGATCAATCTTGTAACCTGAGAAAGAAGTTAATGAAGAAGATATTATGAATTATGATCCTTGGTTTTGCCTTTTTTTTCCTTTTCTAATGAGCCCACTTCCAAAATTAAAGTATAAAACTCATAAGTTTATGTAAAATGATATATTGGCTGTTGATTATGTTAAAGACAAACTTTCCTTAGAATCTTATAAGTTTTATACTTGGATAGTTAATTTCAGACAAAGGTAGTAAATAATTCCTTCCTTTTCAAGTTGAATTTTTGGTATTATTATATGTAACTATGTTAGTTCCATTTATGAGGTCCGAATGCATTATGTCAATGGAGTGGTGACTTTTGTTGTCTGTTGGCACATTATGCCCTTCATTTCCTCGACAACTACTCAAGATCGGTATCTTGAAGCTAAAGCTTACACTCAAGTATTTTAGTGAGTTCACTGGGTAGTTGGATAAAGGAAGGGGTTTGTTTGTTAGTCGTCTCTACTCATCTCAGAGCCCCATTTGGCTATCATGTGTTTACAACAAAGTCCATGACTCTTTACTTGCACCATTAATCTTCTTATTCATTCATCAACATGTGAGAAACCACCATTGCATAATCGCTTTTTAATATACTAATTTAATTTTGTAATCTTCAAAGTTCATGTTTCTAAAAGAATGTGTTGGACTTGTGTAGGTCACTTATTGCCAACTTGTCACCGTAAAACTGCTATAAAGTAGATCACTTGAAAAAGCCTAAAAATTGGGGACCGGATACTATATCTCTCCCTTTTATGGACGACTTAATATCGAGATGAAGTCCTTTTAGTATTTCTAAATTTTTTGTTCTCATTTAGTAATTTTCCCATTCCCTATATTTCAAATTTTAACCTTCAAAGTTTCATATATTGTTGACAAAAGTGTTATAGAAAAATGTAATCCATCAAAACTAAAACGCCACCGAATTCCCCAAAAAGATAAAACATTCCACATTCAAACAACTTCATCAGATCAATTCCCATTCTATCGTAAACAAATGCTTCAAAATTCAACCAAACAAAGATTATAATCCAAAATCCATCAAAAACCCCAACAAATCCAATAAACCATAATCCAAAACAAATTTCAAAATGTACTAAAAACTACACAAATACTAATCAAGAAACAAATTACATGACATAAGCAATAGAACAACCAATCACGAACACATGAGTGAGTGTATATACATAAATCACATATAGTAAAAGTGAAAAATTAATTGAGAAATAAAGATAGAAACAATTACTGCAGAGAGAAGAATCGAAAAAAGGATAGAAAAAAAGCCCTAGAATTGAGATGCTTATGACTCGAGACAAAATTTAGCTTGGCCAAAATCTATAACGTAGTAATTTCTCTCCCCACAGTAGACCCAAAACAAAGAGGTTTTCAGATTGAAATTGAAGAACTAAAACGAAAGAGAAGAGGGAAAGGAAAGAGGAAATTAGTTTGATAAATTAAGCACACCAACTCACTTGAATTGACGTTGTCGATTCGAGACGTGGGGCACATCTTCGACCTCCCAACCTTCCTAAGTTTGAAGCGAGGTGGTAATGGCGAGGAGTTGTGGAGCAGGATGAGCTTGGCCATGAAAAGGGCTCAAATCTATGGGGTTTTATTGAGATGGTAAAGGGATTGGGTAGAATGGGTTAGGTAGAGAGAGTATGATAAGGTTTAGTAGTTAGATTGATGAGGAGGAGTGAGGAAGAAGCAAGTGATCAAGAAGAAGCAAGTCCCTCCGTGTTTTGTATAGATAGTTAGATAGATAGATTTTTGAAGGGTCAAATTTATCCCATTTTTCGATGGTCCTGATCTTTTAATAGGTCGAGAATGAATTTTTTTTCAAAATCGCCTCTATTTTGTATAGATAGATTATTGGAAGAATAAATTAAAATGACGATGATCTGCTTAACCTACTACATTTTCGCACTATGATTTCAACTATTACTATTTTAATTCCATGCATCCGTAGTAATTCAAGCAATATAAAAGGAAGGGAAGAAAAGTAAATGAAAAGCAATTCCATATTCTAATTTCATTCCTACAAAGGTAATGTAGTACATTTTAGAAGCATTAGACTTGAATTTGTTTATCGTAAATTAGAATATGTTGAATAGGTTATATACTTTCTTCTAATTGCTTAAAACTCAAGATTGTGCTTATATGATGTGTTACATACACGTAGTTAAATGTTAAAATAAATTTCCTAAAATTTGAACAAACCGGCAAATTTAAATCTTCATTGTCATTACTTGCTTTTAATCTTAATTAATGAGAGAGAATATCATCATGCAAAGAAAATTTAGAAACACTTGCTCTTTGATTGGCATATTCAATTTCAAAATGTACCACAAATGTGGGAAGGTTTCAAGCAATTAACAACAAACCATCACTTCGAAAAACAAAATCAAAAAAAAAGTAACCCAATAAAAATCATATTGAATTATACCTTGAGATGGAATATTTGACAATTTTTAGTCTAATAATGCTTAAATTCTTAACCAACTAACTAACAAAATCTTATAAAGCCACAAATATTAGACTAATTTTCCTTTGCTTCCTTCTAAAGGCATTCTTGCTTATCAATATCTATATATCCACCATGCCTATCAATATCTATATATAATTTCACAGCCTTCACTTTATCAACTTCCAATTCAAATTAATTAACACCAAAAAAGACATGAACAATTTTATAAGGAATTTCAAAAGGAATAGTAATTGTTATTAAGTAATTATATGAGTTCTACGTGGTGCACTTTTTAGGTATAATTCACTTAGGAACCAAAAGAGCATAAACATAATAGAAGAAAACATAGATGGAATACATATAGAATAAAGACTGTGGAAATTACCTTGATGAGAATTTACAATTAACAAAACCTCGAGATCGAGAAGGAAAATCACAAAACCAAAATTCATCAAAATCACAAAATTAAGCAAACATGTCAAGAAAAATCCTATTTTGATAGATAAATTAAACTTCTTGGATCGAGAGAAGTAAGAAATGGTAGCATTAAATTACAACCTATCCTCCGCTCAGCCGCATTTGAGGAAGTAATCGTTGAAAGATAATGACGCCTTCTCCTGAATGCCTACTGATCGTAGCAGGCCCACCTTGCCGGATTGGGCCACACCACGCCCGCGGAGCCACAAGCCCAGTGAGGCTGACCGAGGGCTGAGTCCCTGCGTTGTTCTTGGCCACACACCGTAGCTCCTCCATCACCACGCCTTGCTGCGTTTTAGGCGGATTGTTTCGGTCAAAGTGACAATGGTGGTTTTGAAAAGGCGATCACAGTGAGAGTGTTGCTGAGGACATAGAGATGAGTGAGAGGAGGAGAGAGAAAGAGAAATCTATGTCCGTTCAAGAGAAAGCGATTGGGAGGGAGAAAAAGGAAAGTGATGAAGAAGAGGGTTGATGTAAATGAAGATGAAGGGTTTTACTTGCTGCAAATGTCACCGTTCGCTTCTCTCTTCAGTTAACTAAGGATTGAACGGTTAGATTTATCCAAAGTTTTTAACGGTCCCGATCGTTTAATAGCTTGAGCGGGAGATTGTGTTTTTTTAAAATCAGTTGTATTTTGTATATATATATATATATATATATATATATATATATATATATATATATATATATATATATATATATATATACTACCTCTAGTATATAATATACCCCACACCCTTGGTTTTATATATGTTCTTTAGAATCATAGCCCCCCCCACCCCCCACGCGAGACCAAAAAACATGGCCTTTTTTTTCAAGAACAATTCTCCAAGTTCATTTTTGACAGAAACCCACTGTATTTTTCTTTCTTGAATGATTCAGAGGTGATAGATAAGAGAACTGGGTTTTTGTCTTTGTGTTGAGTTGTTACAAAGTGGTATATAAATGGACCTTCAGGCGTTGGGAGGAGGAGTTTCACATGATTATGTGTATAATGGTTTTGGATTCAATGATAATCTTCAACATAAACAACAGCAGTTCATGGAGGAACATCACCCGCCGTTAAAAATTTTACAGCAGAGAAATCAGAATTTTTGTTTCAAAAACACTAGTTTGCTTCCAGAAAACAATAATCCTCATCAAACAATGGTGCTTTCCCATAGTATAGCTGCACATGTGGAGAAGCAAAGGCAAGAGCTTGATCGGTTCATTTGTTTACAGGTGAGAAATTATGGTATTTTTCACATACGCAGTATAACTACAAAACTTCTAAACACTTCTCTTTTTTTGGTGAAACAGAATGAGAAATTAAGATTGGGTTTGTCAGAGCAGAGAAAGCAACAACTAGTCACAATTTCGGAAAAGTACGAATCAAAAGCACAGGTTTTACTAGGACAAAAAGATGAAGAAATAGCCAAAGTTGTGAACAGAAGGGTAGAGCTTGAGAATTTGCTGGGAGGAATGGAGATCGAGGGTCGAGCATGGCACAGATTGGCCAAGGAAAACGAAGCTATGGTGATGTCTCTCAACAATACAATCCAACAGCTAAGGACAACTAGTGTTCGTCTCTCCTCCGATGTTAATGGGGCTGAAGATGCAGCGAGTTGCTGTGATTTGATGGTAATGGAGAAAAGAGAAAACACAGTAGAGGATGCAGGGGCAGGGGAAAACAGGGGAGGATTCCAAGAAAATGAAGAAGAGAGGAGAAAGATGATTTGCAGAAGATGTAATTGCCGGAGTTCTTGTGTGATTTTCCTACCTTGCAGGCACCTTTGTTCGTGCAAAGCCTGCGAAGCATTGTTTGATTTTTGCCCTATATGCAGAATGGTAAAGAAATCTAGCATAGAGGCCTTGTTTTGATTTTCTGGGAAAATTAAAATTTGTGTGTGTGGGTTGGGGAGGAAATGAATTAAACCAGGTTTTTCTTTATTTTATTTTATTTTTGGATAGAAGTAGTAGAACTATCAATCAATCAAACTACTAGCAACTACAAAAAATCTAAATAAGGATGCAAGTCTAGCCGTGCGCAGTTCTATTGCTAATATACACACAAACTGAGAGACCACTGGATATGAACATCATAAATAAATTGTGAAATGAGTTGAATCGAAGCACAAGTCTGAGGCTTTGAGCTACATATCTCCTAGATATGAAAAATATTGAGGCAGAGATAATAGCAGAATAAAAGGAAATTATGATTTATGAATTCTTCATAGAATTATGAATTTTTCACGAAATCCAATGGCCTGCTCTGTAAAGTGTTACAACCATACAATTAAAACAAGACAAATAAGTAAGGTGAAAATTCTCAGTGTGATAGGATGCTACAAGGATAATCTTTTGATGGCTATGAATAGGATATGATTGATACCTTCCAAAATCTTTTCCTAACGCTAAAATGGAGTGGCAAACTTGAATCAGTACAGGCTAAACCCGAAAAATTGACTTACAATAATGCCGAATCCTAAAGCAATCGCTATAAGGGAAGAAGCCCAGGTGAGCTTTTCGGTTATTCTAGGGATCCTATCTTTTAGTGCCTGACTACAAGATCCTATAAAAACAGTATAACTTCCCATTGCAATTACAGTCCCAACCAAAAACATACCCAGAAATGCAGCACCAGCGAAACGCGAAGGCAAAGCGAGTGCAGGCAGGACCATCATCAGCGCATCCGGTTGCAGCCCATGAACAATCCCGGTGGCAAAAGTTGCAAAACCAATCTTCTTCTTCCCAGCAGTTGGATTCTCAAGGCCTTCATAGACACTAACATCACATTCCCCGTTTTCTAGGGCAACACACGGGGTAGGGACTTCTGAAGCTTCCCTTATTCCCATAGCACCAATGACAAGAAGAGTAAAACCGACTACTCTTGTCCCCCAGGTACGGATCACTTCAATGTGTAGACGATCTTTCAGGAGTAAAAACAGTAAACCAAAAATCACCTGTCCAGCGTCATGACCACAACCCCAGAGAGCTCCCACTGCAGCACTTTCCATACGGGTGCGTCCAATAGAGAGTGGGGCCAAAGCAGCAAGGTGGTCGGGCCCTGATAATGTGTGTAAGCAACCCGCAAAGAAACCAGTCCAAGCACTAGTTAAAACCTCATTGCGAAAGAGCCTACTCCCTGCTGTAGTTGCAGCTGGACTAGCAGTTTGAAAAGTAGCAAATGCTGGCGACACAAAGACTGGTTGGATTAATATTACAATGAGAGCAGAGAGAAGTATTACATACCCAGCAGTGAGTACCTGAAACAGTTTAGTAAAGTGAAAAGGTTTGTAAATATGAATACCATAAAACTCGATCTTGCGTGACTATCAAGTTATCAACCCGCCTCCAATTTCCATGCACAGTCAAAAGTACTAATGAAAAGTTTATGACAACTACAGAAAACAAAATAACTTGAAAAAAAAAAAAAGTAGAAGTGATTGAAGTATATGTTGCTGGGTAAGAAACTAATTAAATAATTTTCTAAACTGTGTGCCTGATTAACTATTTTTGCATCCTCTGCATTGCCCAAACTCATCCTTCCCAGCAGGGCCAGAGCCCTTTTAAATGGATTCTGTGTCACGTCCACTAAAATTTGCATAGTTATTTCCATTCTAAAGCTCCAATATTAACAAAAAAAACATTAGTAAAGATTAAACAATCATGCTTACACTTCAAAGTAGTGAGATGCTGTATGAGCTTTCAACTCCAATTGAAGACAAAGAAAACTTGAGCAGATCAAGAAGATAAATGGACCTATAAGCAGATCAAGAAGATAAATGGACCTATAAGCAGCGGGTGCAAACCAAGGTGGGAATAAGGGAATTTAATGTACAATGATCTCCTGGAATAAGGAGTACCAAACAAGGACATTGCCAACTACAAGACAAGAACAAGTAGACATATATATGTATATAACACCATAAAGATCAAAAGCCCTTGATCAAGTGCGAGTGGAAAGAGCGAGGTAAGGCCATTTTTTAATGGGATCACAAGTCAACTTTAGCAAAAAATTCTTATATTTATTATTTGGAGTTTTTATTATGTTTAATGTAAAAGAAATTGATGTAATTTATTTATTAGTGGGGATTTAAGCCATTAATAAATGATTAGGAATTATTAATAAGGGTATTTTAGACTTTTATTATTCCCCAAGTAATATTAGGGTTTTGAGTCTTTTAAATACTAATATAATCCCTACAAGTCTTTTAAAATATAGACTATTGATATTAAAGTTGATTATTATCATTCCTAGTGTAGAGGTATTTTATCAATTAATTCGTGGAGTTGATACAGTTGAGAGACCCTAATGATCTAAACGAGAAGTTTAAATCCTAGTTTATTTTCCCATTGTTTTCCATTAGTTTTTTATCATAAATCTGTCCTACATCATTTTTTGTATCAGAACTTAAGGTTTCTCCATTAATTTTTCAATATTTGGGAGATCTTTGGAAAAAGAAAAACTTGTCGGGTTTACTGTTCACATTGGAAACATTGTTTATGGACGGAGTTACTGTTCACCACAGGGTTACTATTCATCGCAACTATTGTTCACTGATGCGTAGTTGCTCTTTGCCTTGAAAGAGGCATAACTGCACGAAATAAAATAGAAAAAAACAAAGGTAGAGGAGAAAGAACTTGTGATCGTGTTTCTTACCATCACGCTATCTTGTTTTCTTCCATTGTTGTTGCTGCTATTGTCCTCATTTGTTAAGCTGCTCCTTTGTTTCTTCCCGTGAGAGTTTCTTCTGACATTTAAGTTTTAGTTTAAAAGTTTATAAACTTTTCACTTATGCCCTATTATCCTTTTAAGTCAGCCCCTACACTTTCTGCATTCATACTTTAGTCCTGTTTTCTATTTTCATTTCAATTAGGTCCTTAAGTTACCAAAAAAAAATTATTACAAAAGTTTTATTTTTTATTTTATTTCTATTGTACCAATGTCTCAAGTCACTAAAGAATTGACGATGAAAGTGACCGAATACACTACCATATTAATACTTGTGGTCGTAGCTATTTGAAACCCAAGAAGAAAGAAAGATATGATTGATGCACAAGACAACATCGGAAAATTGGAATGTCAATATCAAGATCAGCAAAGAATGGCTGAAACAAAGAGACGTCAACAACCTAAAGAAAAGAAACGTCAACAAACTAAAGCAAAAGAACTTGGAAATGCTACACATGAAATTATTTCTATATATTCTATAAAAGATGGAATCTCTTTTATAAAAGATGACATCTCTTATATAAAAGATGGCCTTATTGACTTGCTGGCACATATTCGAGCAGAGAAAGAGCAAGAGAAAGAAAAAGAGGATGTTCACAATTCCGAGGTTACAGACAGTTGTGACGTGTCCATGGAAATTCTTGAAATTCCAAAATTTGAACCATAGATTGTGTGAACAACAAACTGACGATTCGAGAAATTCATCCATTCCAAGTTGATTATGTTGAGTTCGTTATTCCAGAAAATTACTTTTCAACACCTTTGAATCCAAAAGTGATGTTTTCATCAATTCTCTCCCCTAAACTATTTGAGCCTTATTGTGTGATGTGAAGATGTTGTCAAAGGTGTTCCAAGATGTTCTTTCGATGCAGAGGAGTTCATGTATTATTCTATGTTATAAAACTCGAGGTCGAGTTTTTTATAACAAGGGTAGAATGATGGGGATCACAAGTCAATACTTAAAGCAAAGAATTCTTGTATTTATTATTTGAAATTTTTATTATGTTTAATGTAAGAATAATTGATGTAATTTATTTATTATTGGGGATTTAGCACATTAATTAGTGATTAGGAATTATTAATAAGGGTATTTTAGTTATTTAATACTTTTATTATTCCCCAAGTAATATTAGAGTTTTGAGTCTCTTTAAATACTGATGTAATCCTCACAAGTCTTTTACAATATAAACTATTGATATTGAAGTTCATTCCCACCGTACATGTATTTTATCCATTGATTCGTGGAATTGGTACACTTGAGAGACCCTAATAATGATTTAACCGCGGAGTTTAAATCCTAGTTTATTTTTCCATTGTTTTCCATTAGCTCTTTATCCTAAATATGTCCTACATCAATTATGAGAAGAAGTACTAAGAAGCTGAGAACAAATGTACCATATTCAAGAGAGAAACATTCTTATTGTTTCGTTATTTCTTTCAAATTTGCAAACAAAGAGTTGATTAGGAGTCCTATTAGTTTGTTCTAGTTTGTTTAGCATCAAAAAGAGTAATCTTATCACTCTCGCCTTCAAAATAATACAAATAGCTCACACAAGTCTTGATTTAGGAAAACCTTCTTATTGTTTCGTTAGTGCAATTGTTTTATATTCGCACTAGACCCAACCACATGTCACCTTTTGAGAGTCTACAAAAAGACGTTTTGAAATGCTTCTACATGGCAATCCATTACCCCAATTGTTTTATATTTGCTCTAACCTCTTGAGTGTCTACAAAAGGCGTTTTGAAATGCTTCTACATGGCAGTCCATTACCTCCCCCCACAACCCACAACCGACCACCCACCTGGCTAGAAGGTAGATCATGAATGGGACATGCCTTCCCTATTCTAGTTGCTGGTGTCTACTGCCCAATTCAATCATTTCAAGAGGACTATGTGTGCGGTACCTTGGCATCATTATCATGCATTGAGATGTCATCAAGGCCCTCAAACTTATGGAAGTGGATCTGTAGATATTTCTGAACTTTGCCCTACAAGAATGACCACGGGATGCTTGAACTGCATGCGGTTGAAGGGTACCCTCTATTCAATTCTACAAGGATTGTGATGCAGCTGTATTTGGGATTCCAAACTATTGAGTCCTTAATGCGTACATGTACTACATATAATGTGCAAATGGAAAGATCCTTAAAAACCATAAGTTTTAAACTTTTAATCAGGGAAACTACATAACCCTGGAGTTTTGTGGCTTGGTAAAAGTGTCCGGGGTTATGTCGATGTAGGGGAGAGAGAGGGGGCATATGTCAAACTCAGCAGTTCTCATTAATGTCGTGCATTGAATTGTCATTATTATGTCAATTCAATGCACAGATTTAAGCAAGATAAAAGAGGGCAAAGTGCACTTGTTTATGTGGAAAATGTCATTATATACATATATGTTAAATGGTCAAATGCAGTAGGTGGGGCGGAAAAAAAGAATAGTTATATATATATATATATATATATATAAATATATATATATATTTATAACCTGATAAAAACCAACATCAAGTTTTGTATACAAAACTAATTGATTAAACACTCAGATTCAACATACCTAATTAACTTCCACTCAGAACTAATTGACTGCGACAATAGATTAAGCACTTGCAAGAGCACACTTCTTAGAGTACAATGTCACTGAGTACAGAATAGGGGTGTAAGCGAATTGACTGAACCAATTTTATGCAAAATCTAAATTAAACCAATACTTAACAGGTTAGATAAATTCAAACCATGACAAAACCATGTACAATGTAAAACCAAACCAATTTAAACTGATGTCGTTCAGTTCAGTTCCAACTTTGAGCTTTTTTTCTTGAAAATCTTTTCCTTTCAAAATGATATGAAATTACTACCACATATACATACCAAAAACAAATAATAAGGAACAGCACCTTAACCTCTACACAAACTAATGGACTAAATATCATGACTAAATCTTAAACCAAAATAAAGATGTTTAGGTCTGTTGAAATATAATTTTATATTATTGTAATACGTACGTAATAACTAATATAACATCAAGGATTGGCTATGAATTTGCGGATTGTTACGAATTACACATGTTCATGGATGGAAATGCATTACAGATTGGTGCGAAGTGGTTTCAAGAGTAAAACAGTTAATTGAACCAACCAGAAGTATTTTTCAATTTTCCAAACCATAGCTTTACAAAAGAAACCTATAAATTGGTCTGACTTTTTCCAGAATACTCAACACCCCTATTACGGATGAAGCAATTCAAAATATGGTAAAATATACTATCGAATACTACCTCCATCCCAAGTCGATTATTATGCTTTTAATTTTGGGAATTCCCAAATGTTTCTCACTTTTACAAAACCAATGCAACATTGATACAAACAGATCATAATCCTTTTTTTAAAAAATTCCTCTTTTAAATACATTCTGTGTCTATCGTTACACTCAAGTTAGGAAGGAGGGTATACATAAATCATTCATTAATATATCACATAGAAATACCAGAGTCCCTCAGTCCCATAATATGTTTCATAGTCAAGATCACACATACTTTTAGAAAAAAAGGAAATTTAACCAAATTGTTCTACAATTATCCTTCCTATGAGATTGATAAATGAGTGGATCAACAAAATTTTGTTCTCTAACTTGTGAAAGGGTAAACTCCTACTATAACTACCTTGGATTTGTACATGTAACAAACATTTTGGTACTTCTCCTAAAGAAAAATAGGTAGCCTGGTATGGGACAGAGAGAGTAACATATTTTCCACATAAACAAAAAAGGTGCAAGCCCATACGCTTCATGTATGCTTAAATTTTTATGAACATTTACAAAAAAGAAACAAAAAAAGTTAATGAAAGATAATTATAAAAGGAGAACTTACAAGTAAGGTGTCCTAAACAATTAATTATATGCTATGCTAAATGAACTCGGGATCCCTAGAAGTAGCCTACGAACTACGAAGTGTCCGATACTAGACTCTCCTATTTTAAAAAACATTTTTCACTATTTTGGAGTGTCCAACCCACACCAACACCCACACCCATGATGAGTCCACTGGACACGGGTACTTTTAGAGAATTAAAGAGTCCATGTAACACAGATTCTATGTAAATATAAGAAGGTTGTCAATAAAACAATGTCAAAGGAAACATCACGAAAAAAAATATAAAAGTTAATGACTTCCATATGGGGAATCTGAACTGTTGAAGTTAATGACGGTTGGAGGCTTTATAAAATTATCCTCATCTGGAAAAACCAGCTCTCCAAATTTAGTAATAGAGCAACATAATCAAGGTTTGCTATATCAAAGAATTTGTTCACATTTCACTATTTCAGAATAGTAGTACATTCCTTCCCACAGAGACACTTCTACAACAAACTACTTCTGCATGAAAAAGTGTACCATGGAGACAAGCATCCACGAGAGATTATTATACTCTCTTCAAATAAAAGAAGTAGTTTCATAATTAAAATCACAAATGCCACATAGATGCAAAATAAGAAATCTGATCCACCTCCCGAAAATGCATAAACTTCATATAAAAGTCAATTACAAAACTAGCTCATATTTCAATAAATACTACAGAATCACAAAGACTAAGCTCCAAACCATTTGCTTGATTAAATTAGGCAAATATAAATCTAACAAAGAAAAAAAATCGAATCTTTCAAGTATCTCAGATATATAAACAAATAATAAAAAAAGGAGCATTAAATACCTTTAAGTTTTTTATGTTCACCAAGCTCCATAAACCAGTAATTAGCTAAAAATATAATTTACAAAAAGGTAGATCAGAAGCTGCGGAATTTACACTAAAATAAGCACATTCTGATGGTACATTAATAATTTTTTTTTAAAAACACCAAATTAGAAAGGCAGAAGTATATGTATGCATTAACATATCCGTGTACAGGTGATAAAAAACTGCATAAGATTATTACCTTCTTCTCAGCAAATGTATCTGCAATTTTGTTGATAAAATGGGGTTTGGGACCCGACCCATCTGGCAAATCCGCTGGTGAAGAGGATAAAGACGACGACTTCTCTGAATTTCTGAGGGTTAGAGCTGAAACAAAAGAAGAATTAGCAGACGGGTCTTCAAGTTTGCAGGAGAAGGAGTTAACTCGGCGCGACTCGGTACGTGAAGCAAGAGAGATGCCGAATTTTGAAGCATCGAATCGGCCGAGTCGGGGAAGAAAAAGAGAGGATTTTAGATGGAGTTTTGAGGGGAAAGGGTTAGAATATATAAGCCTCCTCTCCATGGCTTCTCTCTCAGAGGTATAGAGGAAAGATTTTGCAGAGGAGGAGGAAGAAACTGGTTGGGGCCGTTGGGTGTGTTGAGGATAAAGACCAAGGCACTTTTGTAAACTGATGCAGTAAGCCAGTAAGTAATGTACTTAAGTTTACTTTCTATTTTTTGTGTTTTTTCTTTTGAGTAATGCTACGTACACAAACTATTTTATAAACATTTTATAAATCGTTGATGTGTCATACTCCACCTCAACATATTGATGAACAAATTATTTTAATATAGTCTTAAGCCCCACACAATATGTTGAGATAGAGTATGCCACATCAATAATTTATAAAATAATTTATGTCTCCAGCATTATCTTTGTTTTTTGCCTTGTCTTTCAAACTTACAAACTCCTTGCCCCCAAGGGCCAAGCCGTATAAAACAAGGGTTTTATTTATAAAATTATTATAGATAATAAATTTATATAAAGATAGACCTATAAACATAGTACTTTATATTAGCAAATAATAAAATTTATGTATGTAATTTTGAAAAGAAATTTGAATTATATTAACAAATCGTGTAGTTATTAGTATTTAATATGAAATATTTGTATATCTATTATGAGTTTTGAGACAAAGGAAGTGAAATATTTTCCAAGAACTTGATATGGTTGAAGAATAAAAGTTAGAAACTGTAATTGTATACTACTATTTGATTTGATAGTGATTAAGTTGGTTAGCAGCATTAATACCAAAACGTGACACAGATGACTAGTAGAGTATGACTACTAAAATGGAACTTGTGGCCTCATTATGCCCACATTACCTATTTAGCCCCAATATGACTTAATGTTGTTGTCAATCACTTGGGTGTTTTTTGGGTTGACTAAGCCTAATAAAGCATTAGTTTAGTCAAGATTTTGGAATTAAGTAGGTGAAGTTCATAAGCATAGGTAAAAGAGAGAGGACTAGGACATGGACATGGATGTAGATCTATGTTTGTGCTCTACTTGTATAATGCTTCCGATCCCATATCACAAACAGGCCTAACTATGTGATTTTAATGGGATGATAACCCAAATGGTAAAATCTCTTCTTTTACGGTTCCACCACCACCATATGAAGTACATTTTTAGTATTGAATTATAATAGTAGAATAGTATAGGCCTATAGGGTCTCAGAAAAAAATATAGGACAAAAAAAAAAAACTAGAGAACTTGGATTCTTTTCTAGTCAATTTTTTCTTTTTTGTCCATTATTTTAAGGAAGAAACGTAAACAAAAGAAAAGGCTAGATTACTTGGCTATTTTTCTAGCTAATTTTTTGGTCTTAAAATGAAGGGAAAGAAAAAAACATGTCTTTTGTAAATGTTAAAATATCTAGGTGACCTTAAATTACAGCATTAAAACTCAATGTCCATAACTAATAAAAGATAAAGTGGTAAAATACAAATGCACTTCCTTAATTACTTTTCTTTGAAACTCAGAACCCATCAAAACAAATCTACTAATTCTTTCTTTCTTTCTTTCTTTCTTTCTTTAAGTTTTCCCAACTCACAAACATTTTGTTATACTTGTACCAGAGAGATCTGAACTGGGGCCAAGCTTATTTTGTGTCTGAAATTGAAGGACAAGACTGGATATTTAAGTCATTGCACAACGGGATAGATGCCCAAATACGTGTCCCTCATTTGGTGAAGGGGCATAGGCGTTATTATCTTTTGCCAAATGAGAGGTCCAAATACTCTAATAACTCTATTATCCTCATGTACCATAATAACTTGCATCTTTCTTTCCCACCTATCATCATACATTTTCTATCATCATCTCTCTTATATGATCATGACCATAAATCAATATTCAACCTGACTACACCAATCAAAATTGATCACCAACATAATATGGTAGTCCTCACGACCACCAAATCAAGAACCAGAAAATTTTAAAATACTCTTCTTGTCCCAGATTACTAGAACTAAACAACCAAGCAACCTTAAAATACACAACTAAGCTTCAATGGCCAAGCCAGTTTCAATTGAGGTGTGGAACCCAAATGGGAAATACAGAGTTATCAGCACAAAACCCATGCCCGGAACTCGATGGATTAATCTCTTGATCGAACAAGATTGTCGTGTTGAAGTAAAATCTTCCCAACTTTTTGTTTTTATTTTTTCTTTTCTGGGTTCCAATTTTTCTTAATTTATTACTCCTATTGATGATTTTCAGATATGCACACTGAAGAAAACTATATTATCTGTTGAAGACATCATTGCTCTCATTGGAGATAAGTGTGATGGAGTGATTGGGCAGGTCAAAATATATATATAATTGATGTGAAAAAATTTGAAGTTTTGAATTTAAAATTAAGTTTTTGTTTTTAAAGTTGGCATCTTTTTGGGTTTCTTTCCCAGTTGACTGAGGATTGGGGGGAGACACTGTTTTCTGCATTGAGCAGAGCAGGAGGAAAAGCTTTCAGTAACATGGCTGTGGGATACAATAATGTTGATGTCAATGCTGCCACTAAGTACGGTGTTGCTGTTGGCAACACTCCTGTAAGTTTCTGTCTCCTTTGGATATGCTTTTTAGTTCTGAGTTGTCAACATTTCTGTGCTTTTATGTTTCATGTACTTTCTCCTAGACTACTTTGCATGGACAAATTGTAGGAAACGATTTCAAAAAAATAAATAAATTATTTTTAAAAATTATTATCCCAAGATTTCTCATAATTTAGCATAATAAAAAAATAAATAAATTATATATCATACCTCGTGCTTGGGTGTATCACAATAGAGAATTTTTTATGGCTTTTCCTCCTTCTTGATCTTCCTCCTATCACCGTTATTTTGATATTACGTAATTTTTTGAGTGTGGGCTCAAAATACTCTAATGTAAAGTGATATAATATATACTATATAGAGTCATCAACTCATCAGGATAATTTGAAAACTTTTCTGATATATTTTATCATTATTTTGTTATCTTATTAGTAAGGACCAAGTAGGATTCTACAATTCTATCTCCAATATAATACTAATTTGTGATTAACTCTTTAATCGATTAGAATTATATTAATTATAACTAATTCCACTAAATAGTTATAATTGCACTCTAGAATTAATAGACTTAAAATTAATTAATTACATCATTCCACTATTAGTATCATGCAAAATACTCCTCAACAACAATATCCATAAATGCGTGTAGGAATAAAACTGTTAACCCACTACGTTTACTGCTTATATCCTACACTATATAATTTATAAAGTTTTGATCACACATTAATTTAATAAATTAAATTAATACTTTAGTAATTTGAATTACTAAAATACTTGGCCAAGATTTTGGTGATCAACCAATAAATTATATCAAGGGTATATTATAATTTAATTGTAGAATTACATCTTGAAAAATACATGTTCCTAATTTCATAACATATATCACCCAACATATTGAGGTATTGATTGAATTTAAAATCTCACTCTTTAATATATTAAAGTGACATACATTATAAAATTAAGTTCATTATTCTATCAGGATTAAGAGTAATTGCACATTAATAATAATTGAAAAATTATTTATAATAACAGTATTTAACAAATAATTTTTCGTAACGATCCAATTCTATGTATTTCAAAAATACACCAATACATTAGATTAAAGTCTTCACTTTACATGATTAAGACAAATCATCTAATCAAGTGTATTACAATCTATTAAAATGGTTTGTCCATTTTCATTTAAGATTGAGAACAATATATTTCTTTAATTATACATAACATATAATTTATGTCTTCTGTATATGACACTCCTTCAAATACATAAATTATAAAATGTATAATTATGGACAAAATTTATGACATATTTAATTATTCAAAATGAAATTAAATTTTATTATTAAAATAATAAAATAAATATCAACATTGGGTTTTTCTAGGCTTAAAACCTTATACAAATTTAGTTAGTCATGATGGTTTTGTTAGATATTGTTAGGAAAGTTGTACATTTCTGCATAAACTTGTACCATTCTTGGTAATTTTGGTTCTGTGGAGAAGTATAATTCTGGGCTTTTGTGTGATCAAATAAGTATATAGATGTATATATTGAGACATAACTCAATGGCTATATGTCTAGGGTGTGCTCACTGAGACAACAGCAGAGCTTGCAGCATCACTTTCGGTAGCGGTAGCTAGAAGAATTGTGGAAGCAGATGAGTTCATGAGGGCTGGCTTATATGATGGATGGCTTCCTCATTTGTACGAGCACCGCTAGTTACCATTATGTTCACTTGATTGGTTCTTTTTGAGTTCAATTGTATGATTGAACTTCTATATATGTTCTTATAGGTTTGTAGGAAATTTGCTTAAAGGACAGACTGTTGGTGTGATTGGGGCTGGACGTATTGGATCTGCTTATGCTAGAATGATGGTAATGTTCGTATTCAGCTTATATTCTCGTTCTTGACATGTTTCCCCTGATCCTCCTAAATTGGTAAAAGGGGTAAAGGGACTGTTTAAATGACACATTTCTTGTGAGAAGTCTGTCATACTTCCAGCTTTCTAAAACTTTTTTAGTAAGCCATATGGATATTATACCACAGAGAAATTTCATGCCTGTTGTTCCATTACAATCACTGTTAGATTATTTCCTTAATATCTCGAATATCAATCTCTTTTTTCTTATGAGTTGATTTCAGGAGAGTTCGAATAGTAAATTGTTTAGCTGATAGAATTAATATGTTGTTCTTATTTGGCAGATTGAAGGGTTCAAAATGAACCTAGTTTACTATGACCTGTACCAAGCCACACGTCTAGAAAAGTTTGTTACAGGCATGTCAAAGTCGATCAATCTTTTTTCTACAGTAAGCTTCTCAGCTCTGCGAATAATTGTTGTTGCCCATTACAGCTTATGGTCAGTTCTTGAAAGCAAATGGCGAACAGCCTGTTACTTGGAAAAGAGCATCATCCATGGACGAGGTGCTCCGGGAGGCTGATGTGGTTAGACTTCTTCTATAAATCATATAAGCATTTTACTAGTCTTAAGTTGGATTTCTTTTTCGAATAAACTTGGGTTTCAATTGACACTCCTTTTAGATAAGTCTTCATCCAATATTGGACAAGACAACTTATCATCTTGTTAACAAAGAAAGACTCGCAATGATGAAGAAGGTACTAATTATATGAAAATGTATTTGTTCTTAGTAATTAACCGAGGATATAAATAGTGGTGTATTGGCTTAGAATTGAGCAATCTGATTTGTAGGAAGCAATCCTTGTGAACTGCAGTAGGGGGCCTGTTGTTGATGAGGTGGCTCTTGTGGAACATTTAAAAGAAAATCCTATGTTTAGAGTTGGTCTCGATGTCTTTGAGGTTAGGGAAAATGATCTTTCCGTATTTAGATCATGTTTACCGCATTAATCATGTGTAAGTTACTATATATATAACTCATTCGTTGCATCAGGACGAACCTTACATGAAACCTGGGCTTGCTGACATGAAGAATGCCATCGTCGTACCCCATATTGCTTCTGCTTCCAAGGTAATACTTATAATCTACTTTGTTTGAAGCATAAACTAGAAAACTCTCATTTAATAACAGCTTATATAGATTAATTTGTTGATCAAGCTGAACGTTTCCACTTAAAGGTGATGGATATACTTGAACTCGTCTTTGTTTTTGCAGTGGACTCGAGAAGGAATGGCAACATTGGCTGCTCTAAATGTTTTGGTATGCTCCTTGGGCAAAAAAACTTAACACTGTGTCTGGTAGTGTTTTAGAGAGACAAAAGAAATGAAGAGAAGAGAGATGAAAATATTTGAATCCAAATAACACATGTTTTCTCTTCTTCTCTCTCTCAAACTTAAACTCCAAATAAAACCACACCTTCAGTTTGTTGTCTTCTACTAAAAATCTCCAAGACAACCCCCCCCCCCCCCCCCTGTTTTTGTCTCACTTTCTTTACTCTCCATTCTTAACCTCAAAGACAGGTGTAAAAAAACTTAAGCTTGATTTGAACTAGGATTTTGGTTTGTCATAGTACTGTTTCAGCCTACTTGTACCAAATGCAGGGTAAAATTAAAGGATACCCTATTTGGTCTGATCCAAATCGCATAGATGTGTTCTTGAATGAGAAGTCTCCACCACCTGCTGCATCCCCGAGCATTGTGAATGCCAAAGCCTTAGGTACCACAAACCTTTTGTGCTGCTCTACCTATTTGTTTGATACATTTTGAGGGGGTTTCTCATGGACGGATTAATTTTGTCTTGATTCAGGGTTGCCTGTTTCAAAGCTGTAAGGATGGATCTGGATGCATCATGCATGGGGCTCATTTTGAGAAGAGAATGTTGGAGGGTTTATTTTGAGAATGATATGTGTTGTACAATATTTACTTGTTCATCTATATATATATATATATATATATATATATATATATATATATATATATATATATATATATATTGTTATGAATAAATTCGATCCCAGTGTCTTTGATTATTTATATAATTCAAACCCAAATCTAGAGTTGCTTTGGAGAATACAAGTGCGTGCCAGTCAATGAATAACCGATAAAAATGGTTATATATCCCTTGCATATATGAAAATATAAAGAAGAAAATACCCAATCCAACCCAACCCAACCCAATACATTTGGGTCCATGCAATGCATCAGTATTTATGAGTTTATTTAATAATATTACTCTTCAATAAATAAATCGAATATTTCTTGTTTGATTTTTTGATAAAAATATGTTGATTTTTGATGCGACTTTTAGCACAAGTAAAAATTGATGTAATTGTGTCTGTCTAGTCTTCTAGTGAAGTCAGAATAATTACCGCCCCAATCGGCAGCAAATAATATCAATCGCTCGTCCTCTTTCTCCCCTAGGGTTTTTTGCTCTCTCTCTCTCTCTACGATTTTACTAGCTATAATGTCTTCATCACCGAAGATGATCGTGTTGAAGAGCTCCGACGGCGAGACCTTCGAGGTGGAGGATACGGTGGCGCTGGAGTCGCAGACCATCAAGCACATGATTGAAGACGACTGCGCTAACACCAGTATTCCCCTTCCCAACGTTACCAGCAAGATCCTGGCCAAAGTCATCGAGTACTGCAAGAAACACGTCGACGCCCCCAAAGAGGACTCTGCTTTCGGCAAGGCTCCTGCAGATGATGATCTTAAGAGCTTCGATTCCGAATTCGTCAACGTTGATCAGGGCACTCTCTTTGATCTCATTTTGGTTTGCCTCCTTCTCTCCTAGTTTGCTGCTTATTCTTCCCTTTGATTCTCTGGGTTTTATTTTAATTGTATAGCTAGCTTTGGTAAGGATAGTTGATTCCTTGTTTCGATTTGTTTGTATTTATGCATGTGACTCGGTAAATTACTATCCAAAGCCTATAGTTATTTGATTTTAGTGTTATTTTCTGAATATCTGTTGGGCCTGTGCATATTTAAAAGTCCTTAAGCGGCTGAGGGGCTTCCTAGGTGGACTAGTCGTTCCTTAGGCGCTCTCATTTATTTATTTTTCTATTATACAAATCATATGTTAGATGTAATTTCTTTATATATTTTATATGAAAAATTACCCCAAAAAATCAATCTTTTAAGGCTTAACTAATACATTCAAGTATTGTATAGATTGAGGTAGTAGAGGACCGACTAGCACTCGATGAATGTATATATTCGAAATAAAAAATTGAGAAAGCTTAAATTTTATTGAGCATATTGGGGTAATATTGGTTATTCTTGTATTTTGTTTTGTGAAGTTTTTGTCGTAAACCACTGGTTAGACTGTCACTTTGTTGTAATTTCTTGGCGTAGGGTGGTTGCTGTTGTTTTAGAAACTATTTTGACAATCTTGATGCTTTTTGTGGGAAATAATTTTTTCCTGGTAAATGGTGGACAAGGGATCCTCCTGTCCATGTTGGATTGTTGAGGATTTGCTTCCAATTTGTATTTTTGGGTCATGATTGAATGAAGATAGTGAATAAGATTAGAATGCTATGAAATATGGGCTATTAGTCGTGTTTTGAATTAAATGTAATATTGTTCACTTCTTGAAAATTAGGAGAATAAACACTGAAAATTAACTA
Organism: Panax ginseng; assembly: GCA_020205605.1. Classification (NCBI taxonomy): domain Eukaryota; kingdom Viridiplantae; phylum Streptophyta; class Magnoliopsida; order Apiales; family Araliaceae; genus Panax; species Panax ginseng. The sequence goes on from CM035134.1 coordinate 151,215,613, forward strand.
AATGCCAAGAAAAATAATCCACTAATCTTTAAGATGGTAGCTTCTGTTGGTGGTCTAAAGGGAAATAATATGATGTTTGCATAATGAAAGTTGGCTTATTATCGAATAGCTGAGTATTTAGGATATTTTAATAATGTAAAAATGTGTGTGTATATATAACTATGCTATTGGTGGTCTGAAGGGGCAAAAAGGCAAGCATCTGTTTAATGAGAAGGGCATCTATCTAATGCCAATATTGTGTTCTCCAATCAAAGCTGGTGATTGCTCATGCAAGTGTAACTCATTTGCGGACATTAAATAATGATATAATGACAAAATTATAGATACAAAAGTGAATCTAAAATGATGTGTATATAGATGTGGATCACGCGATTGGTTATAACTATTGGGTCCGCCTATGAGTAGTAAATTATCAATCAACTACATCAAGGCACGTTGTTTTGTATTCACTTGTATCATTTTTTTTGTCACCATATTATCATTGTGTACTTCTGTATTCTCTATTTACATCTTTATTCTAAAGGAAAAAATTGTTGAGCAGAAAGCTCCATTGACTGATCAATATATTCTTTTATAACTTCATATTAGCAAGTTAGTTTTAGATTGAATGGCTTCTGTCATGCTTTTATGTTTACTACTTTAGACATTCAAGCTAATTGGAGAATAAGGGCTGTGTTAATTGTTAGTGTTTTTCGTAATGACAGGCAGCTAACTACCTCAACATCAAGAGTCTGCTGGATTTGACATGTCAAACAGTGGCAGACATGATCAAGGGAAAAACACCAGAAGAGATAAGGAAGACCTTTAACATCAAAAATGACTTTACTCCAGAGGAAGAGGAGGAGGTTCGTAGGGAGAATGCCTGGGCGTTTGAGTGATTTTTTCTAGTCTTTGAAAATGTTGATATTGTTGTAGGATTTCATATAACAAATATTATTAGTGTTGTTGAATATTTTCTTCTTTACATGAAATATATATGTGGTTTCTCTCTGTTCTGTGAGAACATGGCCTTGATGACATGAGTTTAAGTTTGTTCAATCTATTTTTATTTTGCTATGCTATGCTATTTCTTTTATTTAATACTTATTTCTAATTTTTTGGCAAGTTTTTATAAGAATAGGTTTAACTAAACAATTAGTAATTTGTTGAGTTGCTTGCTTCTTTGAAACGAGAAGAAAGTTAAAACTTTGTTGTGCATCTGTTTCTGATTAGTGAATTAATCATTTTAAGATGGGAGTGGCCGTTATTGCTATATTTCTTCAAACAAAATATGATTCCTCTCTCAAAAAATTATGAATAGTTCAAATTCATCGAGAATTACCTCTCACTGCTCAACTCTAGGTTGCTGCTTATTTTGTTTCAGCTCACTTCTTCTCTTGCCGTGTGGTCTTGTGAATGGATTGTGAATATGGTGGCTGGCCACGTGGGCCTGACTTTGGTTCACCTAGTGCCCAGACAGGCAGTTTCTTTTCTCGACGGCTCACTTATGGCCTGTTTGGTTGTAACTTAAATCTATAAAAGTAGCTAATTAATTGACTAAAAATTTTAAAAGTTTAATTAATAGTTCTATTTAGAATTGGATGTTGTGAAATACTATAATTGAGCAAAATAAATTTAAAAGAAGCACTTTAAGTATGGCTGAGCAAATAACCAAATTAGAAACAAAATGGCACCAAAAATCACACGAACCGCACCAATTAAAATTGCACCAACAGTTCCGACGTATGTGGCGGTTTTAGGTGGGTTGAATAACCAAATTTACCGTTTCGGTTTGGTTCTAGTCAAAATAGCACGTATAAAACCGAAACTACACCATATGTGTGTATGTATGTATTATCTCTAGTAAATTCTAAAGTTATTTTTCACTTTAACACACTCAGAGAAAACCTCAGTCTTTCATTGTCATTTGTTCATCAATTGAAAAAAGATGGTTAGAGGTTATAGAGTCAAAAATTAAGCATTTGAGTTTTGAAATTTTGGATTTGTTTGATGCATTACTGGAGGGGATTATAGCTAAGAGGCCAGATTTGTTGGTTCGAGCACTTGATATATTGGTTAAAATTTATACTATGGTACAATTATGATTATATTCCATAAGTCCTCCTTACAATATATAAGATAAAATTCCATACATCGATCTCTCCTCTCTTGCTCTTCCATTACCTATTAGAAGTCTACTGTATATAATTTTCTCCAACTAATTCTTCATTACCTATTAGAAGTCTACTATATATTTTTATACTAGTATGAAATTACAAGATCACTCAAGATTATCATTAAAATTTTATTGTCAAGTCATTGTTACTAAACTTATTATTTATTATTCTTAACAAGGGATAAATTAATATGAATAAAAAAAGTTATTTACTTCGTAAAAATTGAATGTTTTATTATAGGTGATGGGTCTTAATTTTTTGTTCTCAAAAAGTGTCTTGGATGATATATAATTATTATAATACATTCATGTCCACATAGGATTTTTGAGAAAAATATGAAAACTGATTTCATCGATTAGCATCCAAATGTAAAAGTACATAAACCTAATTTAATTTTGTTACACATGATGCATATATCCCAAAAAAACAGGATTTTAATTCCCAAAAAACATCTATCGATCTATATATATACAATATATTCCCCCAAAAACAACCTTAAAGCCATCCTTGAGTTCATTCAATTCTTCATAAAACAGGATTTTCCTGCACAAAAGAGCTAGAAAATATATAGTAGACGCAGCCACCCAATTAAACTAAAGAAATAATAAAGTTAAATAACATATAAAAACTAATTAAGCTCGATCGATGTAAGCACGCATAGAAACTAAAATAAATAATAATTAAGCTGAGTCATACAGTGAAATTAATATATAGTAAAATATATCTCAAGTAATCCACGTGCACTTGCACCTCACACTTTATATGAGTAGATAATTCAAAATAAGCCAACATGCATGCAAGTGAAGCATAAAACAGCAAATGATCGATCAAAATTACTTGAAAAAGTAGACGAGATCAAATAGTATTAAGTTTAATATTAGAACGAACGAAAAGATATACGTACTTGCAAGGAGGATTCCAAAAGCTAGTATGCAAAGCATAACACACTAATTAATGATATGATGGATATATAATTAAAGATGGATATATTCACAAGAAGCAATAGCTATATATATATATATATATATATATATATATATATATATATATATATATATATATATATATACACACACACACTAGAGAATCATGCATGGTTGCTACGGGAATTAATTGGAACCCTTAGGTAGGTAGGTAGCTAGGGTGCAAAGAGAGTAATAAAACAAAAGAGCGATCGAGGAGGACAACCATGGACGCCGCGACTTTCCATGCACAGGTTGTACGTACACAAGGGTCTTAATTTTTCGCTCGCTGCGTGGATCAATATAAACTAAAAGCTAATGTTCAACGTGAAACTTGGTGAACATGCATGCATATTTAGCAAGTGATATATATATATATATATATATATATATATATATATATATATATATGAAGAGTACATGCATGTCAACATTATGCAAACATTTTAATTTAGATTTTGTAAAACTAGATCTAATAATTAATTAATAATTCGGCAGGTGTTTGTTTGTTTATTTATTTGGGTATAATATTTTCCGATGCAAATAATGGTGACCATGTATGTATGTTAATTGTTAAGGAAGGAGCTTGATGATCTAAAACTACGTTTCTTGTCATAAGTAGTGCTCTTCTCTTCTCTTAATTAGCAATACCTACCTATTAATTTTTAGTTGCCCAAGCCCAACCAGAATGGTGACTTCATTCTTCGAATTAAGGTCTGTATTTCATTAACGGATGAGGAGAGGAGAGGAGAGGAGATTAAGAGCGAGCGAGCAAGCAAGCAATTTGAAGCTAGAAATCAAGTAATAGTTGGGCTTAGAAAATTAAGTATCTCAAATCAGAGGAGAGGCCAGGTTCTCTCGATCGTACGTGTTTGTTAATTCTTTAGATGATGAAATCAAAAGGGATATATATATATATATATATATATATATATATATATATATATATATATATATATGTATGTATATGTATATGGGAGACGTCCATTTGTAAGGAGGTTAATTCCATCGAGTTTTAATTGACATGGAAGAAATTTCTATTGACCATGAAATATATAGCTAGAGAAAATTATTAAAGAAGAGATGATGGTTCTTCAAGTAGTGTAGTAATGCGGGAATCGAATCTTGTTTAATTCTATATTAATGAATTGAAAGAGTATTATTATTATTAATATTAATTCTTGTTTGTGATACGTACGTAGCTGCTGCTGCTGCTGCTTATCATCACATTTCTTCATAGGCATAGCACAGTACGTACTATGTTTGTTCTGACGTTCCTAAACTGTTAATTTTGATCTCTTCACTAATTTCTTCCTTCTACTTCATGGCATATCTATTGGAGACCAAAAAATGCATGGGGACGAACAGCTAGCTATATATATATATATATCGATTTATTCGACTTTTTCTCTGAATAGATTATTAGAAAGAAACAAGTAAAAGCTAAAGGGGCAGAAAATACGACCGTTACGCGACTTAATTTTCTCTTTTTGTAGGACAAAGCAAACAGTGCGTGCGGTGCGCTCTCTCTATTCCATTCCACGTGATTGCTCCATTTTCCATCCATCTCTCTCTAAATAAAGGAAATGTAGTACTAGTATTTTCCAAAAACATTAAAAAATCCAAAGTTAAACACACAAGCTACTACTCCCTCCATTCCTTAATATAAATCGTTTTAGATAAATATTTTTATTTCTAAATATAAGTCGTTTAAAAATTTCAAGTAAGCATTAATTATTTAATTTTTTATATTACTCCAAGTATTAAGTATAACTTTGGTTCTTTCACTATTTTTTGCTCAATAAATAACACTCTTTATTTAATACTTTAAATATATATTTAATACTTTACAATTAATATTTTCATTTTATTATTTTTACAAAATATATATTTAATGCTTTACAATTAATATTTTCTTAATATTTATACACAATTCTAAAATAATTTATATTAAAAAATAGATGAAATATTTAATTTGCAACCAAAAACAAACCTCAAAGACGAGTATATTTATGTACATAATATATATCTAGTACTGTCACATTTAAAAACACACCCGCTAAGGTTAGTTTTTTTGAAGTACGGATTGTCTTTTTTAGTGTGTGTGTGCTGGCCTGGCCTGGCCTGTAGATTTATCCGATAATGAATAAAATGATGCGATGGCATAGTCTGTCTATTAGTCGGTCACAAGTTACTCCATAAGATTTAAATTCCATAAAGGAACACAATAATATACTAAAACGTATATTAATTATAATATTAATTAATATTAATATTAATATTAATTAATGATTGTATAGCATTAATTATAATATTAATTGTCAATATTATTTTTGTATTAGAATAAAAGATTGTTATTTATTGGATAAAAAATAGTGAGAGAACCAAAATTATATTTAATATTTGGGATAATATTAGAAACTAAGCAATTAATGCTTACTTGAAATTCTCAAACGACTTATATTAAAGAACACAAATATTTTCTCTAAAAAAGACTTATATTAAAGAACGGATGGAGTACTACACAAGTAAGTGGATTTACTTGACAAGAATTGATTTTCTTTGTGAGCAAGTAAATGAGTTTACTTAATATTAATCCAATTAAAAATAATTGGGTTAATGAAAGCAATATTAGAATTGAAGATTCTACGAAATGAATTCAAGTTGAAAAATAATTTACTTGTTAGATTGGTTGGCGGCCAAGACAAGGAGATGTGATCCTTAATTTGATTATGAGAATAAATTATTTCTAATTCATAATAGAAATGGATTAAGAAAAGTACTATAAATAAGGCTACGAGGGAGTCTTATTTTATACATGAGAGAAGCTTGGTAGCAAGAAGGTACCAAAAGGATAAAGAAAGAGAATTACAATTTGTTGTTGGTGGGTTTCCTCCACCATCTCCGTTCAATTGAAAACTTGAAGACTTTATTACTTGGAGTGTTTTTGGGTTGTAAAGTTAATTAGGTTTTTCAACCTAATTAAAAATAAATTTGTATTCTCTAAATTTATTGTGCAATTTTAAGTTTTAGGACATAAACTTGGGAAGATTATTGTAAGTCCATTATTAGTGATATAGTGGAAATTCGAAATTTGACACGTGGTTTTTACTTCTTAATTTTAAAGGGTTTTTCACTTAAATTTAATGTCTTGTTTGTGGATAGTTATTTGTTATTTTTGTTCTCATAATTAGTTTTGTTAATTTTATATTAAATTGCACAAAAACAAAAAAATAATTCCTGTGATATAAATTATTTTAGGCGTACTTTTTTCACTAACTAAAAATAATAAAATAAAATAATAATATATAATTATGAGTCTCTTATTTATCATTTCTCTCATCTTATATATTCACGTAAGTTAATATAAATTTATATTTACATATATTATAATGGGTCCCACATGTATCCACATAAATCATATTCAACCGTCACCAAAGAGAGAGAATGGAAAAAGTAAAGAAAAAGACATGTCATGTAAGTAGCCGTTGGAGAGAGAGGGAAATGGGTTGAGTTGGATGCCAGGCAAAAAGTTTGATTGAGGACAGAGCCACAGAAAAGAAAACAACTACCCCAATTCCCTTACAACAATGTTACTATTGCCCAGTCAGTGTTCAGCATCAATTTCATTTTTAGAAAATTCGGTCAATTAATTAATAAAGTGCTGATATATAGACAAAATTTTATGTGTGTTAGTATTTTATTGACTAATTAACCAACTTATCAAAAAATAAACTGCATACTAACCGAATCCATCATACCACATATATACTCTCTCCGTCCCATGATAAAAATTCTTATTACTATTTTGGGTAGTCCCATGTTAAATGTCCATTTTTCTTTAATAACCAAACTTTTACACATATTTTTCTATTATACCCGTAGCATTAAATATCTCGTATTTTTCTTATTCTAATTCTCTCTTCATATTTAATGACATTATTATATGTAATTTTGTTATTTTATTCATCTTCTTAATATGCGTGAAAAATTCACCAAAATTTTTATCCTGAGACGGAGGGAGTACTACTTTGAACTCCCGTCAGATATATAGGGTACACACAAATATACATATGTATATTTTTGAGAATTATATGAGATTATGTGATAGTAGTATTATTTATTTTTTAATATTTCACCTCTGTCGCCATCCCACCCCACCCCACCAACGACCAAACAGTGCATGATTAGTCTCACATGCTCTCTGCTGTCACTCCTCTCCCTACCTCTATCCTTCCTAATTCTTCCAAAAAAAAATTTGTTTTCCCGAAAAAGAAGAAAATTTTCCATTCTTAATTAATATTCCCAAAATGCCCTTAGTTTATCCATAAAATGCTTCATGTTCCTACCCCTTCTCTCAACCCTTATAAAAGGACACTCCCCTTGGAAAGGAAAGCCCATTCTTGAAACAAAGAGAAGATATATATATAGAGAGAGAGAGTAAGGAAGTTGTAGAGAGAGAAAAAGTGAAGAAGATGTCGAAGGAAGTAAGTGAAGAAGGACAAACCCACCATGGAAAAGACTACGTGGACCCACTACCAGCTCCACTCATCGACATGGCCGAGCTCAAGCTCTGGTCTTTCTACAGAGCCCTCATCGCCGAGTTTATTGCCACCCTCCTCTTCCTCTACGTCACCGTCGCCACCGTCATCGGCCACAAGAAGCAAACGGACGCTTGCGGCGGCGTTGGCCTCCTCGGCATAGCTTGGGCCTTTGGCAGCATGATCTTCGTCCTCGTTTACTGCACCGCCGGCATCTCCGGTAAGAATAACCAAAATCTAAACAATATCCAAACCCATTAAACTCTTGCAAAATAACAAACTTTTCTTGTTTTGGTTTAATTTTTCAGGTGGTCACATTAACCCCGCGGTGACCTTTGGACTTTTCTTGGCAAGGAAAGTGTCGCTGACCAGAGCTTTAGCTTACATGGTAGCACAGAGTTTAGGTGCTATCTGTGGTGTTGGGTTGGTGAAGGCATTCATGAAGAGTTACTACAACTCACTGGGTGGTGGAGCTAACTCAGTTGCACCAGGGTACAGCAAGGGCACAGCTCTGGGTGCTGAGATTATTGGTACTTTTGTTCTAGTCTACACTGTTTTCTCTGCTACTGACCCCAAGAGAAGCGCTCGTGACTCTCACGTGCCTGTAAGTATATCCATGTATATTATATAGTATATGATGTCACTTTGCTAGCTGCTAATTAATTGTGTTGTTTATTTTTAGTAACAAGTGTGAAGTTTTGCGTTGAAGGACTTACTTTGGGTTTTTGGCAGGTTCTGGCACCTTTGCCTATTGGGTTTGCAGTATTTGTGGTTCATTTGGCCACTATTCCCATCACCGGAACTGGTATTAACCCTGCTAGGAGTTTTGGTGCTGCTGTTATTTATAACAATGAAAAAGTCTGGGATGACCATGTACGTACGTAGGTTGATGATTTAATTAATTAATTAATTTAATTCATATATTTTTTTCACAATATATTTCTGGTGTTGAACGAGCAGTGGATTTTCTGGGTTGGACCATTTGTGGGAGCATTGGCAGCAGCAGCATACCATCAGTATATTTTGAGAGCTGCAGCTATTAAGGCATTGGGTTCATTCCGTAGCAACCCCACAAACTAACTAACTAATTAAGAAGAATCACCAACCATATCATCAACAGTGAACTAGTGAATATCTTTGTATAATCTGATGATATTTAATCACTTTGGTTGTATGTATGTATGTATGTATCTATGAGAGGAAGAATATTGTTTAATTAAGAGATCGATTGTTTAATCTTTTGTGGTTAGCTTTTCTTTCGCCCTGTCCTCTGTGCATTTTGTACGATCTTTCTGTCTGTCCGTATTCAGACGATATATATTTGCCTGCCTGACACGAGAAATTCACTTTTAAATAATGCTACTATTGGTGGCTCACATACAAACACATACATATTATATTTGTGAGTCTCATATATTAAGATTATGTGTATGTATGTGAACATTATGTAATATTTATTTTTTATGTGATAGTATTCATGCCGAGTCTTTTTTATTTCCAGTAAAATTACAACGTGTCTCTCATAGGTGGGGTCGGAGTCGGGGTCGGGGTCGGTCACATGCAAATGACCAAAGATGCCTTCTAATAATGGGGCTTGGGTTTTACCCCCCTCCCTGTTACTTTACACTTTATAGGTTTAAAGGCTTGTGTGGAATTTGCTAGTGTTTGTACTCTTTTTGTGCTAAAAGACAAAACCAACATACTTTAGGGAAGGAAAATACAAAAGGAAACCAACATACTCTTTTTGTGATTTTAGGTCAATAGGGTGGGAGGGCCAGGGCCCCGGTTATTGCAGTGCGGGCAAAGTAGATGAATAGTGGGGGTCAAGTAGGTCCCTTTTTATCAATCCAAACGAGTCTAGTCTCGTAATAAAAAAGCTCTACCAAAAGTTTTTACTTTCCTTGGAACTGAAAGAGAATTTTTAGGTAAGCACCAATAGGTTGGTTTGGTTTAGCCGGTTGGTGGTGTTTCCAGCCGACTGATTTCCTGTGGGTTCCATTTAAACTGCGAGTAATTAAAGGGGACTGTTGAGCATGTTTTACCAAAACTGTCTTAGGAATGGAAAAAAGCTCAGAATAGATTCCATAATAACATACAAGTCTTAGATCCACTAAAATCTGATCAAAATTACTTTAGCATAAGAAACAATAAAAATATAATTACACACAATTTTCATTATATCTACATTAGATCTTTGGTCAAAATTAAGAAATTCTAGTAGCTGCTGGCCAAACATTATGAAATTAGAGGTTCCTGCACACAACAATACACTAGTAAACTGTAGAATTGTTTTCCATAGACCATCTCCAAAACAATTTTCATGTTCCATCAACACAAATAACAGATTCCTCCTCGGGTAGAGTAAAATACAAGGCATCATAATCCACAACAACATTAGTCGGGTAAAGCAGTTCCTCTCTCAAGATTGTTCTTGATCTCTAGCGTGTATTTGCCAAAGGCTCGTTCAATCTTCTTATTGAAGTGTTCATTACGGTCATTGATTGAGTCGATGTCCTTTTCTTCATGGAACCTTCTCCTCCTGCTAAACGAGCTCCTCTTCTCATCTCTGTCCTTGAGCTCCTTCACCATCCTGTCAATCTTCTCCTCTGAAATCTTTGGTGCCTGTCGGTGGATATGATAATATTTCGTTACTTTTGTTTCTTAGTGTTCAAAGCTACATATAATTAGCTTGAAACCTTGGTAGAAATGCTTACTTTTCCATATTGGAGACTTGAAGCTTCTCGGTAAAATTCAGGATCGGCTTCTTTCATTTTGTTGTACTCTTCAAGATCAACCTCAATATTCTTTGTTCTTTTCTTGTATGCATTGTACAACGTTTTCTGATTAAAAACTGTTCAACCAATACACTATAACCATCAATATACTGAAGTAGGTAAAGTTTCCAGAGATCCAAAACAGTCTGCCTACAACAATTCAGATGTATAGGTCCAGAGAGTACCATAAGCAATCTACTTATAACTTATACAACAAGAAGAATTTGTGGTACCGATGTGAGTCCTTTAATGCTCATCCCCTCCCATGTGATGAAGGTTTGGGTGTTTGAATTGTAAATAGGGGAGGGTTCTATTAACACAAATGTAAAACTAGCAACTCTTGACACCTTTTCACAACTGTTGGTTTAAATGATCCAAGAGGACTTGCACATTTATTTGCTTACTGTCCTGTGTTTTCTTCAACTTTTTTTTCCTTGTTTTTTTCCCCTTTTCTCCAATATATTAATAAAAGTTCATTTGTTTTATCATAAAAAGATTATTAACTCTTACAATCTTTTACAACTGTAAGTTGTCGAGGATTCCTAAAGCTTCAACACCCCCAGCTGTCGCTCAGCATTCAAATTTTCTTACAATCTTTTTAAAACGTACAATTATTAAGAGATTTTAATAGATTTTATGATACAGAAACGATGTTTAAAAAAGTGTACTATCTTAAAGTATGAATGAAGTGTCTTAGAATATCTTATAGTTTTGAAACTAACAATGAAAATGGGATGGAGGGAGTAGCTCTTATGCACGTACATTCACCAATGTACAAAACCAAACCGGAAATCAACAATTAAGTAAAAGGCCTCAAAAGGTGCAACATATCCAAGAGAAGTAGATAACAGAGAAAGACATACCATCCCAACCAGAAGGAGCAGGCTCCTTTTCCCATTTCTTATATTTTGTTTCCGCCATCTGTTCGGTATCTAGCATATATGCTTTAGTCATATCCAAACCATTGGCATCAAGAAGTTTGCCGATTTTTTTCTTCCTCTCTTCAATCCATTTCTGCTTCGAAATGCCCCTAGATTCTTGAGGAGCTTCCATTCTTTTCTTCTCAGCCACCATTGCAGTTTGATTGGCTTTCCTGGCCTCATTCTACATGTAGGAGCCACAAAACATTAGAAAAATAGAGAAGGAAAAAGATATAAGAACCGCAATGAAAGAACCAGCATAGCTTTAATAGACAAACTAAAAGATTGATAATGTATTTATACCATCTTTAGCCTCAACTCAAATAGCTTTTTTTGCTTCCCTGTGAGTTTTGTGAAGTCTACTTCCATGTTGTCTTTAACATCATCGCTATTACCCACATGTGGATGCTCGTCAAGTTCATGCCTTTCATCACGTAGATCTTCAGCCTGATACGAATCTGCAGCAGAATTGAACTGAACACCGTCTATAGTTCTCATTACTTCTGGATAGAATAAGTAGATAACTCAGGTACTTGAGGAAAAATTATGATGAAATTGGGCAACTAATATGACAGATTATCAGATCATCAAAACAAATTAGAGCCCCATTAATTTCCATAAAATGGTGTACAAAGAAACCAGACCATTCCGTGAATAAGTTTAGGCAAAGCCAAGTGAGGATCACTGATTACAGCCCACAATGTTATTTTACTAGTTAATGATCACCGCAAGAATCACCTAATTATGCAAGCAATAGAACAAAATACAAAACGATGTGCGAAAAGAACTTCAAAAGTCATGGTAAATGCAATTCATTTATGTAGAATATCTCAAATTAAAAATACAACAACTAGCAAATTAGTTTCAGTTCTTCAAAACTTGAAAGCAAACGCCGACTTAATCTTTGAGTCAAAGTTATGGTTGGGGGAGGAGGGTGGAGAACAAAGAGAGAGAAATATGGAGAAAAGGGGGAAAAATAAACTGCAGCAAAAAATTAAAGGAAAGAAGCGTATGAGCCCATGAGTCTTAGAAACAATGTGGTAGATATAGAAAGAAGAATGACAGCAATGAGTTTTAGTTTTGTCCTAAAATGAAAGTCACGCTTTCAAAGGTCAAGGAAACACTGATGCAAAAAGGCTACTTTATGGGTCCACTGTAAATACAAGACCTTAAGATTATACTGGATTATTTCAAGGGTAATATCAAACTGTGTTTCATACGCTAGCATTTCAGTTTTTAAAAATTGTCTTCCCTAATTTGTGTAAAATTATCAATTTTGAGTCTGGAACACTCTTTGCAGGATGGATCAAATTTTAATTATTAAAAGCTAACATCAAACTCTAATTTTCATAACACAGAGGTTATCTAGCAGTTTTTTACTATTACTTTCCTGGGTTCTTTTTCCTTTTTTATTACAGCAAACCTTTTGTGATTTCAGAATTTCCTCTCTATCACAGCACAATAAAAGACATTACCAATTGAGCAACGTAATTTTATGGACTGCATATAAAATTTTGAACAAATCACGAATTTAATGAAATAAGCTCATTGTAGAATTATATATTTACATCAACAAACCCAATGAGCAAACTGACCTGGTTCATCTTTGCTCATCCGCTTCTTGTCTTCAGCAATTATTAGGAAGCAATATTCACTACACTCATGGTACGGGTTGGATGCATTTCTACAATCTGGATGGACTCTTCCTTCTTCAGCCATGTTCAGGTTCTGGGAATAGCAGAAATGCATTACTCAGGGTACAAACTCAAATGTAAACTGGGGAAACAAAACAAGCAGCTACAACAATACCAAAACTTCTCAATGCTTTCACACAGCTTCCAAATTCCAACTTCCAACTTCCATTCCTTGAAATGCATAGGCACATATACACAGATCCATATACACGCATACATACATATGCTACTTAAAATTTGTTACTGGGAAAATTAGAATTAGAAGTAAATCAGTTTGTTTTTGAATTTAATTTATTTTGGTGGGTAAGATATCATTTTAAAGCTTGGTTCGCTAAATACGAATCTGCAACTCAAGTTTTGACCTAATCATATAATTGTGAGATAACATAGCTGTTTTCATCGTTAACCTAGCCTAGCCTATAAAAAATTCCGATCAAGGTTTGAACTTTCCTTTTCCTGAGGTTAGATTCAACAGAAAATTGAAAGTGCAACAGAGGTGTATGAAAATAAAAACTAAGAAGAAGGAGACCTACATACCCGTGATGCAAATTCGACGAGGCAATTATCGAGTGCGAGGGAGGGAGAGGGGGGACGAAGGGAAATTAAAACCCGACCAAAAGGATTATGGGCCGGTTCTCGCGTGCTAAATGGAAACGTAAGTTAAAGGTGTCCCAGTCCAACATTGATAAGGAAATGGGTGGACCTACTACTATTCAAGAAAGAGTTTTGAGGGCATTGGGCTAAAATTAGGCCCATTTCACAAACAATGAACGACACCGTTTCTCTCAAAATCCCAACCCCACGTTCTTATTTGTCGGAAAGTGCAAAACCCTTGGCTTGTAGTAGTCTGTTCTGTAGGGAGGGAGGGAGGGAGGGAGGAGAGAGAGAGACCGAGGGAGCTTCCAACTTCATTAACATAATAAAATATCTCTCCATTCTCTATAGATTTATCAATGGTGGGGGTTCGAATGCGAGAGCTATTAAAGAAACACGGAAAAGTCAACCGCTTCAATCGCAGGTCATTACGTAGCCATCAAAAACAATGTCGATGTCGAATCAATTTTCGAAAAATTCGGACAAAAACTACCCCAAACCAATTCTGGGATGAAGAAGAGGAGTCGGATTGTGGCTTCGAGCGGTGTAGCTTTTGCAATGGCGCTTCTATGTAACAAAGCTCTGTTTCCTGTTCGAGCTCCGATCACCCTTGTTCTTACCCCTCCAATCTCGAGGTTTTTGGCCAGGCGTCAGTGTATGATTTTGTTGCTCTTTCTATATAATAATGTTTTTCTTATGTGAATTGGGAAAAAGGAAGATAGAAGTGATGTAGTCTCTGTCTCTATATAATAATTTTGTATGATACTATCGTTTACTTACTAGTATAGTTTTTAGTTGAACACTAGTGAAGTACATTTGGAGCAAATAATCATATTTAGAATTGTTCATGTAAGAACATAATTAAACAAAGGGATAAGATGCCGTTACACATTAATGAATACGACATGCAGGACTGACTTGGCATAATTTAGTGAACCGTGAATTATTTATTTTTTATTTTTCTTAAAATTTATTTGTAATTGTGTGTCTTGGATTAGATCTAATAAAAATGGCCAACCAATATCCTTTTTCTTTTTTGTTTTGTTGAGACATGGTATTTGTTATTTACATGACCTGTGTTTTGCCTGCCCCTCAAATTGTTAGTATTAATTTTCTAAAGATTGTGCATTTTTCTGGTTAACTGATTATCAGCTGTATCATGTCTCTTGGCCAATATTAACTACTCTACAAAAGTAGTGAAGTATAATATAGTGTATTAGATATATTAGATGTACGGTTAAATGAATTTTTTATTTGTCAACTATAAAAAGTCAGTCGTGTGCTTTTATTTATTTCATTTGTTTGGTATAATCTGGAATTACTCTGTATAATCTGGATTTATAATTCCATCCATCCAGATTTGATTAATTTGGGAAAACACCCACCCACCCATCCAATCTTATTCTAATATTATTAATATCTTAATAATATTTTAATCATTTATTAAACCAATAATCAATTTATTTTCAATGGTTTACCCTTTAATAATACCTTTATTTAATAACCATAAAAGGTCATAAATATTAGTTCAGATCAAAAAATACTGAAATATCCTCAAATAATCAAAATACAACATATTTAGGGTTTTCAAGCTTTAACATCACATAACTATTTATTTATATTTATTCACAACACAATTATTTACAAGAAAAATATCAAAACAGTTTCAAAAATATTTCTTTTCTGGAATCTGACAAAATATAATATCCAGAGGTTTCCCAAATTTTTCCATAATTTTTCAACTTGATTTACTATTTTTAAAGGGCCTAAAACACCCGAATCTTGCAACAATTTTAATAAATATATTTTTTGTCCGAAAATCATGAAACTTTTAGGGATTGTTCTTGTTATATATATATACTTCCAGTAAAAATTTTATTATTTTTTGGAGTTACACAAAGAGTTATTCATGCTTACTTTTAAAAGAGTCATTTATTGTAAAAGCCATAACCCTCATTCTACACATCTAAAATTGTCCATTCTTTTTCTTAAATGCAGATAACTCATCAAAGTATCTTCCTGATTTTTATTTAGAATTTATAAAGTACATAAAATGGACGAAACTGCCCTTACAAAGGGCTGGTCAGAAACTGTCCACTACTTTTTGTTCCACAATGGACTGTTTCGGCCCTAATAGCCCTCAAGTGTTGAAAAACAATTATGTTTTAGTGCTAACACTTGAGTTTAGTAGTTAACTTACATATCTAGTACCCCCTTTGACGGATCACAAATAGGAGGTGTAGATATTAAGTTATACATGATTCAAATGAAGAAAAGTTAGGGTTTTCACCCTTAAGGAACATAAGTTCATTCTTTCCTTTGAATCTTTATTCTAACACTCAAAATACTTAGATCCTTACATGAAGCATGTAGATCTAAGAGTATTTGAGTCTTAGAACATAACCCCTCTAGTTCAACAAAATAAACCAACATAAGAAGGAAAGAAAGTGATTTAAATCTCACCTTGATCTTATTGCTACCCTCCTTGATTTGCCAAAGTAGTTAATGAACTTTGGATGCATAAGAGATGAAACCTCTCCCTCCTTTCTCTCCTCTCTACCCTTGGCATCTTCTATCTATCTCTTTCTTTCTTTTGCTTTGTTAGTAAGTGAAATGAAATGAAACGAGAAGGAAATTAGGGTATTAGTAAAATAGTATAAATACACATCATATATCTATCTTATTATCCCCACACTTCTTATATGCTCTAGGTAATTGCCCTTCTCTTTTACCTTTTAAAAATACATGTAATCTTAATTAAGATTTTGAACCAATGGGAGCTTGGCACACAAGGGGTTTAAGTGGATAAGGAGATTAGTTAGCTAAAATGATAAGTAAATCATCACATCACAAGGCCAAAAATGGCCTTGTATGCCCGACCACTCCTTCCCTTTTTGCCCCAATTTTTGCTTTATTTTTAATGCCAAATTTGATTAATCAAATGTCCAAAATGTCCCTTAGTAATAGGGCTACAAGTTGAGCTATCAATTTAATTCGTTTGGGCTTCCTAATTAATTGTTTGTGTAAGACCCCAACTTTTATGAATAAAAATAAATTTTCTATAATTATCATTTTTGAATATTATGAAATGAATTTGATATAATGTTATAGTTGTGGATAATATTTATAAATTTTGCAAAGTACGCAAGTTGTTATATAATATTCGATTAGTCGGGGAATATTCGTTTTAACAGGAAATATTCGTATGACGGCACAATCATTAGTGGACCCCTATTAATGTAATTATTGTCGGATTGAGAAAAACGACAAAATATTTTATTGAAAATAACTTGGCGGAAGTTTTACCGGTGATCTTTGTTGAACTACTTTCATAGTAAGAAGTCTGATACGCGCGGCGTGGTTTGCGTAGTAGCACACCAGTATTGATTATTAATGCTTATGTGAGAAGTCACTCAGTTTGATTCAATTATTGTCGATATTTTATATGTTATTAAATCAATAATTAAGATGACGAAGTTGTTAATATTATTATTTGCATTATTAACGATGTCTAGAAGCTCTGCCAATGAGAGGTTTGGTCACCTAATTGCGCGCCAATAGGAAGAAATCTTTATTGGAAAGCCCCCTCTTTCCTGAGAACGACCTGATCAATTAATGATGTGAATAATAATAATGATGATGAAGTTTTGTTTTATTAGTATTATTAACGTAATAAAACAGAAAAACTTTTTATATAAAACAGAATACTTTTATAAAGTTATCTATTTTATTGTATAATAATTAGAATATATTATATTTTATTATGCATAGTATTTGCATAAAGGCTGCGTAGTGTTTGCAGATAGTAAATTTTTTTTAAAAAGTTATTCGTTTTATTAGATTATAAATAGAATATATTATATTTTATTATAAACCAATCTGGACCGTCTGCTTTAAAGTAAATCGATCCGGACCGTTAAATGGATTGAGTTCTTATTCATTCCATTCTTCATAAATAGAAGCTCATTCCTTCATTATTTCTTACTTAATTCACCGAAACTCTGAGAGAAAAAACTATAGAGAAAGAAGAAAAGTGTTACATTACTTCACTACTCCTATATCCAAGACTTTTCTTTCTAAGGTAAATTATTATTTCTTTCTTTCGTCTTCATGAAGAGAACTTCTATTATTCCATTCTTTATTATTACATTTGGAATAACTTTTGTATCGCTGATCTCACCCTATACTTGGTGATTTCTGCTTTTATTCCATTCTTTGTTATTCGCTTGGAACATCTTTATGCATGCGTTTTCTGGCGGACTGATTCCGTTATTTATTATTCTGTTGGAATAACTTTGTCTACATCTGCAATCGCATGCATGGTGATTTCATTGTTATTCCATTCTTTATTATTACATTGAATATCCCACATCCAGTGCGTATTACGCTCGACACGTTCCGATTATTTATTATTACGGTGGAATAACTTTTCTATCATCTGATACCACATGCATGGTGATTTCTTTTGTTATTTCATTCTTTATTATACTCGGTTGGTTAAAGTTTTGACTTACATACTTCATGAAATTAGTGGAATATCCTCGATATTTGCATACTTCATCCAGATATATTTTCATGAAAATATTCTTCCGAGCATTCTTGAATTTTACTCTCACAAAGAAGTATCATGTTGACAATTTGGGCGATATTAGTTCTGAATAAATTAATTCTTGAACTTGTTTTATTGAATTCTTATATCATTATCATCATCCTCATGTTTATATTTTTTGAAAGTCATCCGTACCTGTAATGCATAGATGGACTTGGTATGATTATGACCGAGGATTATTCTTGTATAATCATGGCCGTAATGTTACAAATGATGTGGTAAAAGTCCTCATTGGCCCGTAGTGCATTGATGGACAGATTGTTGGCATGATCATGACCATTGATGAATACATCTAATATCCTTGGCGTAGTCCATGGATAATTTATGGTCGTGACCCTAATGAATATCCTCGGTCGTAGTCACGGGGATGATGTGGATTATTTATTAAAATTTGAGTCTCAGCATTAAAAGTGATGAAAACTTTTTAAATCATAAAAAGATAGTAGATTTTATTCTCTACTTGACTCTTTTAATGGATTGCATGTTCCATTGCCGATTAAACTTGATGTCTATTGTATTTTATCGGTTTAACATCTTTGTTGAGGACTAATGATAATTTATTCGCATTATCTTAGTCATAATATTTCTTCTTTGGGCTAGTTGAGCTCACCCTTTCTTTCACCGTTTTCTCTTGAAAAAATGAGAACGTGGCGGGACTACCAGTCGAGGGGAACGAGTGACGGTCCGAGATGATAGTATTAGTAGTCCTCACTATTCATTAAATAGTGTGATAATAAATGTAATGAGGACTTATTACGAGAGTGGATATTATACAGAAGACAATATTTGTATTAAAACTCACAACATGTATTTTTATCGTATTTTACACGACTGTTGTATAATTAAGTTGTATTTGAATTTTGTACCATGTATTTGGCGACTCAAGATTGGTGATGTATACCTATTTTGGGGGCGTCACAGTTGGTATCAAAAGCTTAGGAATATGATCTCTGGCTAAGATGTGAGACAAGAACAAGGAGGGGAGAGACGAGGAATTCCTTCGCTAGGATGACCTACCTAAGTTTATTTGGTATTTAATTAGTCGGTCATAGTATAGGGATAATATGTGATATGTTAATTAACCCTTGTTTTGAGGCAGTGTTTGAAAATGGCATCCGAGAATGTTGAGAACATTAATGGAGCACAGGAGACCGTTGAGTCTCCACAGATCAATAATCAGGATAATGTGCATCAGGAAAGCGACAATCCTAATGCAAACAACAACACTGACCAAATGATGAACGGCGGAATGTTCCGAGGATTCATACAATTCATGCAATATCAGGCGAGAGTGGCTCCTGTCCAAAATGCAGGTGGAAACACTGGCAACTCTCGGACGATCACAGCCAAACAGTTCAAGGAGCTGAAACCACCGGAGTTTTTTGGAGAGCCAAAACCACTTAAGGCGGAGACGTGGATAAAACAGATCAACAAGATATTTGATGTCTTGGGTTGCTCCGAGGAGCAAAAGGTTCATTTTGCCACCTTCATGTTGCGTGCGGCGGAGGATTCATCGTGGAAATCAGAAAAGCGTACTCCAACTGCCGCATCAAAGATGACTTGGGAGAAGTTCCAAGAATTATTCAACGACAAATACTTTCCCGAAAGTATTCGTCACATGAAAAGAGGTAGAGTTCATTAAATCGAACAAAACAACAACATGGCCGGTGTCACGATCTGAAGCCAAGTTTGTTTGGCTATCCCTATTATATCCCATTTGGTTGATAATGAGGAGAGAATAACGTTAATGTTTCTAAGAGGTTTGAAACCAGAGATACGTCAATATCTTATTAATAAATAAACCACATTATCGAATCACCCCTGCACTACAGCCAAGGATATTCTTTAGTATCACGACCACAATTATCTATGCATTACGCCATTAGGAATATTTGTGTATTCATCAATGGTCATGATCATGCTAACAATCGTCCATCAATGCACTACTACGGGACCAATGAGGACTTTTATCACATCATTTGTAACATTACGGTGCATGATTATACCGAATAATCCTCAGTCATAATCATACCAAGTCCATCTACGCACTACACAGCCCACGGATGACTTTCAAAAATATAAACATGAGGATGATGACAATGATATAAGAATTCAATAAAACAAGTTCAAGAATTAATTTATCCAGGAACTAATAACATCCAAATTGTCAACATGATACTTTTTTATAAAGTAAAATTCAAGAATGCTCAGAAGAATATTTCCATGAAAAGATACTGGATGAAGCGCAAATATCAAGGATATTCCACTAATTTCATGGAGTATAAAAATCAAAAATTTTAACTAACTGAGTATAATAAAGAATGAAATAACAACAGAAATCACCATGCATGCGGTATTTCGCATATACAGGTTATTCCAACAGAATAATAAATAACGGAACTGGTCGTGAAATTACAATCGATAAGATATTCACGAGAATTATTAAAGAATGGAATAATGAAGAATTTCACCATGTATGCGAGATTTTGCATTTACTGAGTTATTCCAACATAATAATAAAGAATGTAATAACAAAAGAATTTCACCAAGTATAGAGAGTCCACGTATCACAGTTATTCCAATGAATAATAATAAAGAATGGAACAACGTAAGGATTTCACCAAGTATAGAAGTCCACAGATATCAAAGTTATTCCAACAGAATAATAAAGGATGGAATGATAGAAGTTCTCTTCATGAATACAAAAGAATAACACCCCTTACCGTAAAGAAACTGGATATCGAAGTAGTGAAGTAGTAGAAAACTCTTCTTCTTTCTCTCTATAATTTCTCTCTCTAGAGTTTCAGTGAATTCGTAAGAAATAATGAAGGAATGAGCTTCTATTTATAGAAGAACTGAGAGTGGCTCTTGGTTTTAACGAAGGGTTAAAATGACTCTTGGTAATATTGAAGAGACAACTACTATTTGCGAAGGGGCAATTAACTCTTGAAACATCGAAGAGGCAAATAACTCTTGGAAAGCTGAAGGGTCAAATAACTCTTGAAAACCAAGAAAGAACAAGTTACTATTAAAACTCGTGAATAGTAATCTCATGAATAAAGAACTCTCATGAATAAGAATCGTGAATAATAACTTTCGTGAATAAGAATCTTCTACCTAAAAGTTTCCGAATACTTCGATTGAACAATATAACCTCCGACATCAATTATCATCGAATATATATGTCGATTTCTACTAACACAAATAATCTCAATATAATGAAACTATCAAATTCATCTTTAATCAACACGAACTTATTCATCATTAAAATTATAACTCATAATATTTAGCAACCAGGTTGTTCCCAGAAAAGAGGGGACTTTCTAATAAGGATTTCTCCCTATTGACGCGCAATTAGGTGACCAAACCTCTCTCGATGTAACTTACAGACATTGTAAATATTGCAATTTAATAATATGAATAACTTTTTGTCGTCTCAATTATTGATTTAATAATATAACATATAATGCGGATGATCTTGTGACAATAATCGAATCAATAATATGAGAGATATGATGCATCAATTCTCGTAGCAATAATTGAGTATAAGCGGTGACTTCTCACGTAAGCATCAATAATCAATACTGCGTATGCTTCTTATGCAACCACGTGTATTCTCGTACTTTTTACTACCGTGTAGATTAACGGTTTTAACAATAACACCTCCGTGATTATTTATAAAATATTTTTTTGTCGTTTTCTCGATCCGATAATAATTCCATTGTGGGTCCACCAATGATTGTGTCGTTGTCTGAATATTCCCCTACATAAAGAATATTCCCCACCAATCGAATATAATATAACAACTTGCATACTTTTGCAAAATTTATAAATACTACCCACAACTATAACTTTATTTCAAATTCACACCATAATATTCAAAAAAATATTTTGAGAAAATTAAATCTTTATTAAAAAAATTTGGGGTGTCGTAATCTCCCCTTTATGAAATTTCGCCCTCGAAACTTACGTGACGCATTCGGTATATCTTAATGTAGATGAGGATAGTTCATCAGATCCTATCTCTTGAGGTATAACCTTTAAGCGTATAATATATTTTAGGATTTTAACATGTACATCTTCATACGTTGAATTATCCGCTATCTCGTATGGTTCTAAATCAATAATGTGATTCGGGTCATTCACATATTTACGTAACATCGATACGTGACAAACGTTATGAACACGCAATATATTTGGCGGTAAAACGAGTCTATAGGCCACAATTCCTACTCGATCAAGGATTTCAAATGGGCCAATAAAATCGAGGGTTGAGATTTCCTCTCTTCATCGATTCTTGTTTCTAGAATAATGCCCTCTTGAACCTTCTTCTTCACATTCATCAGCTGTGAGTATGTAGCTTGCACGGCTTTAACTTTATCGATTAAAGTCAATTCTACTCGTATATTTGATATCACCATGTGGGTCCTTAGAGTCTTTAACTCTATCTTCATCATTTGTAAGTTATACGAAATGGGTTTTGTGTTAACAACGTCACACTCGTAAATGCATACGATCTTCTACTCAACACGTCAGCTACCACGTTCGTTTTTCCACGATGATATTGAATGGTAAGATCGTAATCTTCAACAGCTCGAGCCAACGTCTTTGGCGCATGTTATTCTCCTTTTAGTTGAAGAAATATTTAAGGGTTTTAAAAATGGGGTTTTGTACTGGGGTCAGTACAAAATTCGATTTCACGCTCTGGGGTAGGCCAAGAAGTCTTCAAGAATACGTCAGGAAATTTTATTAACAATAGAAATATCATTCAAAATTGTGACTCTCATCCATGACTTGGATAGTCCGTCACATTGATACCTATCAACTTTCCATCGTCATTCACGACGTCGCCTACAGAAAGTTTTGGCTTCGGTGCATTCCACACAAGGAAGTCAACAATGAAAGGATCGGGGCTCTTTACTTATGGCTTGATATGACAATGATGGACTTTAGTAGTTTGGTTGCTTGAATTAGCATAACAGGTTAGTTAAGAATATGAAAGCTAATAACCTTACAAAAAGCATGATGAGTAGTTAACCAATCGATTTCTAAAATTACATCAAAGGCAAGTATTTTCAAAGAGATAAGATCGACAGGTAACGTGAAAGTGTCGATTTGAATCAACAAGATTTATAAACAGTGGAGGTAACAAAGGTTTCTCCTAACGAAGTTTCAACCAATAAGTCAAAATCTAACTTCTCAGAAGTCAAATTTAAACGTTGAACGCAAACAAGAGAGATAAAATAATGGGTAGAACCGGTATCTTATAAGGTATAGACTTCGTAAGAATTTATAATTAACTAACTCGTGCTAACTTCGTTCGAGGTTACTCGCTTTTTTTGAAGTCACGAAAAAACGCCTCCTTCAGACTACTGGATTTTGACTTTTCTCGGGATGGCCTTTGGTGCCTCCATCCTAGCTGAACTTGTCTTCGGTGAACGACAAAATCGGGCTAGGTGACCTTCTCTTCCACAATTATAACATGTTTTGGACAAAGATCGCTGCAGATTTGACCGATATGTCCTCCCTCTCTGCGCATTTGAAACATATGATGGTGGTCGTTCTCCTTCCTTAACAACGGTCTTTGGTCTTGACGTCTTTCCATCATTGTCGAATTTCGTCTTCTTAAAATGTTCATTCTTATTGTTTTGGCCATGATTACCACCGGAGTGATTACCATTTCGGCATGTTGATTCCTTTCACGCTTATTGTCACCGCTCGATGATCGCTATCATTTGGTATTATCATTTTGCGGCCACTCTCTTTTTGTTGGGTTGACTCATTATCGCTACTCCAATAATCGAGCCCTATTAACAACATCTCAATACAAACAAAGTTTATGAGAAATAAGGTATTGACGTATCTCGGGTTTCAAACCTCTTAGAAACATCCGCGTCATTCTCTCCTCATTATCAACCAAATGAGACGCAAAATCGGACAAATTTCGACAAACTTGGCTTCAGTCTCGCAACACGCTGTCGTATTGTTTTGCTCCAGTTTAATGAAATCTACCTCTTTCATGTGATGAATACTTTGGAGAAAGTACTTGTCATCGAACAGCTTCTTGAACTTCTCCCAAGTCATCTTCGATTCGGCGAGTTGAGTACGCTTTCTGATTCCCACCAAGAATCGCCTCTGCGCATGACATGAAGGTGGCAAAGGGAACCTTTTGCTCTCGGAGCAACCCAAGACATCAAATATTTTGTTGATTTGCTTTATCCACGTCTCCGTAGTAAGTGGTTTTGCTCTCCAAAAACTCGGTGGTCCCAAATCCTTGAACTGTTTGGTGGTGGCCACCGTCCGAGAGTTGCCGGTGTTTCCACCTGCATTTTGGACAAGAGCCGCTCTACCGATGTTGCATGAATTCAGATCAAGCCTCGAAACATTTAAATGCGTTCATCATTTGGTCAAGGTTGTTATTTGCGTGAGGATTGTCGCCTTCCTCGATGCACATTGTCACTCGGTTATTGATCCGTGGAGACTCAACGGTCTCCTGTGCTCCATTGATGTTCTCAACATTCTCGGATGCCATTTTCAAATCACGCCACAAAACAAGGGTTAATTAACATATCACATATTATCCTATATACTCGTGAGGCCAATTAAATACCAAATAAACTTAGGTAGGTCATACTAGCGAAGGAATTCCTCGTCTCTCCCCTCCTAGTTCTTATCTCACATCTTAGCCAGGGATCATATCCCTAAGCTTTGATACCAACTGTGACGCCCCCAAAATAGGTATACATCACCCATTTTGAGTCGCCAAATAAATGGTACAAAAACTAAATTCAACATAATTATACAACTGTCGTGTAAAACATAAACTGAGAGTTTAAACAAGAATATTGCCTTCTAGACAATATCCATTCTCAATGGAGTCCTCATATACAATATACAAACTCAAATTCAGTCCTCATTACATTTATTATCACACTATTTAACAGAATAGTGAGGACTACTAATGCTATCATCTGGACCATCAATCTGTTCCCCGACTAGTCCCAGCTATATTCTCATTTCCTTAAGAGAACAGTGAAGAAAGGGTGAGCTCAACTAGCCCAATAAGAAATATTATGACTAAGATAATGCGAGAATAAATTATCATTAGTCCTCAACAATGTTAAACCGATAAAATACAATAGATAACAAGTTTAATCACAGCTGAATAAGCAATCTATTAAAAGAGTCAGTAGAGAATAAAATCTACTATTTTTATGATTTAAAAGGTTTTCATCACTTTTATTCTTTGAGACTCAAATTTAATAAATAAACCACATTATCGAATCACCCCTGCACTACAGCCAAGGATATTCTTTAGTATCACGACCACAATTATCCATGCACTACGGGCTAGGAATATTTGTGTATTCATCAATGGTCATGATCATGCCAACAACTATCCATCAATGCACTACGGGCCAATGAGGACTTTTATCACATCATTTGTAACATTACGGTCATGATTATACCGAATAATCCCTGGTCATAATCATACCAAGTCCATCTATGCACTATAGGCCACAGATGACTTTCAAAAATATAAACATGAGGATGATGACAATGATATAAGAATTCAATAAAACAAGTTCAAGAATTAATTTATTCAGGAACTAATAACATCCAAATTGTTAACATGATACTTCTTTGTAAAAGTAAAATTCAAGAATGCTCGTAAGAATATTTTCATGAAAAGATCTTTGGATGAAGCCTTGAAATATCAAGGATATTCCACTAATTTCATGGAGTATAGAAATCAAAACTTTTAACTAACCGAGTATAATAAAGAATGGAATAACAACGAAATCACCATGCATGCGATGATTAGCATAGACAAAGTTATTCCAACAAAATAATAAATAACGGAACCGGGGATGGTGAAATTACAATTACAAGATATTCCGACAGAATATTAAAGAATGGAATAATAGAAGAATTTCACCATGTATGCAGTACTTTGCATTTACATGTTATTCCAACATAATAATAAAGAATGGAATAACAGAAGGATTTTACCAAGTATAGAAGTCCAGCGTGATACGAGTTATTTCAATGTAATAATAAAGAATGGAACAACATAAGGATTTCACCAAGTATAGGGGAGTCCGCATATACAGGTTATTCCAACAGAATAATAAAGGATGGAATGATAGAAGTTCTCTTCATGAATTCAAAAGAATAACACCCCTTACCGTAAAGAAACTGGATATCGAAGTAGTGAAGTAGTAGAAAACTCTTCTTCTTTCTCTCTATAATTTCTCTCTCTCTACAAAAGTTTCAAAGAATTAAGTAAGAAATAATGAAGGAATGAGCTTCTATTTATAGAAGAACCGAGAGTGGCTCTTGGTTTTAACGAAGGGTTAAAATGACTCTTGGTAATATTGAAGAGATAACTACTATTTGCGAATGGGCAATTAACTCTTGGAACAATCAAGAGGCAAATAACTCTTGAAAGTCAAAGGTCAAATAACTCTTGAAAAACAAGAAAGAACAAGTTACTATTAAAACTCGTGAATAGTAACTCGCGAATAGTAACTCATGAATAGTAACTCGTGAATAGTGACTCATGAATAGTAACTCGTGAATAATAACTCGTGAATAGTAACTCCGACACGAAAAGTTTCCCGAATACCCGATTGAACAATATAACCTCCAGACATCAATTATCATCAGAATAGATGTCGATTTCTACTAACACAAATAATCTCAATATAATGAAACTATCAAATTCATCTTTAATCAACACGAACTTATTCAACATTAAAATTATAACTCACAATATTTAGCAACCAGGTTGTTCCCAGAAAAGAGGGGACTTTCTAATAAGGATTTCTCCCTATTGACGCGCAATTAGGTGACCAAACCTCTCCTTGATAGAACTTCTAGACATTATAAATATTGCAATTTAATAATATGAATAACTTTGTCATCTAAATTATTGATTTAATAATATAACATATAATGCAGATGATACTGTGACAATAATCGAATCAATAATATGAGAGATATGATGCATCAATTACTGTAGCAATAATTGAGTATAACTGAGTGACTTCTCACGTAAGCATCAATAATCAATACCGTGTCTTACTTATACAACCACACGTATTCTTCGTACTTTTTACTAATGGTAGTTCAACAGCTTTTAACAATAACACCTCCGCCATTATTTATAAAATATTTTTATCATTTTCTCGATCCGATGATAATTCAATTGTGGGGTCCACCAATGATTGTCTTTGTTATGCGAATATTCCACAGACATAAAGAATATTCCCGACCAATCAAATATAATATAACAACTTGCATACTTTACAAAATTTATAAATACTACCCACAACTATAACTTTATCTCAAATTCACACCATAATATTCAAAAAAATATTTCGAGAAAATTAAATCTTTATTCGTAAAATTTGGGGTCTCACAGTAATCATGGCCAAAATAATAAGAATGGAAATTTCAAGATGAGGAGATTCAACAATGATGGAAAGACGTCAGCATCAGCACCTGTCGTTAAGGAAGGAGAACGACCACTTATCATATGCTTCAAATGTGGAGGGGAGGGACACATCAGTCCAAACTGCACGATGCCCTCCAAAGCATGTTACAATTGTAGAAGAGAAGGACACTTGACCCGATTTTGTCGTGCAATCAAGACAAGTCCAAATTTGGAATGGAGGCATCAAAAGTCATTCCCAGACAAACAAAATCGGTAGTTCGAGGAGAGCGTTTGTCGTGACCTCCCCGAAAGTAAGGAACCCGAACGAGGTCATCACGGGTAAAACTTATCATAAACTCTAGCGAAGTATATACCTTATTTGATACCAGTTCTACCCATTCTTTTATTTCTCCTACTTGCGCTCAACGTTTAAATTTTACTCCGGAGAAATTAGACTTTGCTTTATCTCATTGAAACTCAGTTGGGAGAAACCTTCATTACATCCAACATGCCTATAAGTCTTGTTTGGTTCAAATCGGTACCATCACATTACCTGTCGACCTTATTTCATTAAAAATACTTGCATTTGACGTAATTCTAGGGATTGATTGGTTAAATAATCATCATGCAAAAATTGATTGTTTTCGTAAGGTTATTAGCTTTCATATTCCTAATCAACCTATTATGCGAATTCAAGCAACCAAACCTTTAAAATCAATCATTGTCATCTCAAGCCATAAAGCTATTCGTTTATTGAAAAAGCGGATGTCAAGCTTTCTTAGCTCATGTCACGAGATCTAAACAAAAATACGTCGATTTTGAATGATATTTCTATTGTTAATGAATTTCCGACGATTCTTCTCAAGAACTTCTTGCCTACCCGAGCGTGAAATTGAATTTTGTATCGACCTTGAACCCGGTACAAAACCCATTTCCAAAGCCCCATATCGAATGGCTCTTATTGAACTTGAGGAGTTAAAGACTCAACCGCAGGAATTGTTAGACATCGGTTTCATTAAATCTAAAGACGTCTCCTTGGGGTGCTCCTCGCTCTATTCGTGAAGAAGAAAGATGGGAGTATGCGACTTTGTATTGATTATCGGGAGTTGGATCATGTCACCATCAAAAATAGGTACCCATTGCCACGTATTGATGACTTGTTTGACCAGTTGCAAGGCGCCAATTTTTTTTCAAAAATTGATCTTCGTTCTGGATATCACCAATTGAAGATTAGAACCGATGACATTCCAAAGACGACTTTCAGAACTTGGTACGGGCATTATGAATTCCTAGTCATGTCTTTTGTATTGACTAATGCTCCTGCTGCCTTCATGGATATGATGAACCGAGTATTCAAGAAATATTTGGATCACTTTGTGGTCATCTTTATTGATGACATCCTTATTTATTCCAAAAGCCATGAAGATCATGAGCAAAACTTGAGGCTAATACTTCAAAAGCTTCGTGAATATAAGTTTTATGCCAAGTTGAAGAAATGCGAGTTCTGGCTTGAGGAAGTAGCATTCCTTGGGCACGTGGTATCAAGCCATGGAATATCTGTTGACCCAAAAAAGATTGAAGCTATTCAAAGCTGGGAGCAACTTAAATCGATGATCAAGACGTAACTTTCTCGCTTAATCGGTTATTATCGAGATTCGTAGAAGGGTTTCTCGAATCCCTACTCCATTAACTCAAATTGACTCAAAAGATACTACAAAATTCGGTTGGAGTGAGGAATGTGAGAAGAGTTTTCAAGAACTCAAGAGAAGACTCATTTCAAAGACTGCTCGACAATACCATCCGCTCTTGAGGATTTGTCATCTCAAAGGATGCTTGAGCAAAGGATTAGGATGTGTTCTCATGCAACATGGGATAGCATATGCCTCTCGACAACTCAAAGAATATGAGAGGAATTATCCTACTCATGATCTAGAGTTGGCAGGTGTTGTCTTCGCACTTAAAATTTGGAGGCATTACTTGTATGGGGAAAAAGTGGAGATCTTTACGGATCATAAAAGCCTCAAATATTTCTTCACTCAAAAGGAACTCAACATGCGATAGCGACGTTGACTTTAACTGTTGAAAGATTATGATCATACCATCCAATACCATCCTGGAAAATTAACGTGGTAGCTGACGCATTGAGTAGAAGATCATATGCGGGTACGAGTGCGATATTGTCAACGCAAAGGCCCATCTTGTATGACTTGCAAAGGATGGAAATAGAGATAAAGACTCCAGGGACCCATGTGATGATGGCGAATATACGAGTGGAACCGACTTTAATCGATAAAGTTAAAGCCGCTCGAGCTACTGGACACAGAGTTGATGTATAGGAGAAGAAAGTACAAGAAGGTCTTATCTTAGGAAGCAAGAATCGACGAAGAAGGAATACTTGAGTCAACTCCGATTTTGTTCTAACGACCACGATTTAAAGTATAAAATCATGATGGAGCGCACAACACACCGCTTGCGATCCATCTCAGGAGTACCAAAATGTATTGTGATCTTCACATACATTTTGGTGGAAGCAATATGAAGAGAGAGATAACTTTTTTTTCTCAAGGTGTCCAACTTGTCAACGAGTCGGCGGAGACATCAAGTACCAAAAGGTCCATTGCAACCACTTGAAATTTCGTAATGGAAGTGGGAGCACATTACCATGGATTTCATTCTTCGGTCTTCCCAAGGTTTCTCAAGGCATAAATGCAATTTGGGTCATTGTTGATAGATTGACCAAGTCTGCTCATTTCTTGCCAATCGAGAAACTTATACACTGAACGTCTTGCTCAGTATGTACATAAACGAGATTGTAAAGACCGCATGGTATGCTGTATCCATAGTTTACGATCGAGACCCAAGATTCACTTTACGATTTTGGGTTAGTTTGCAAAAGCTATGGAGCGCAGTTCTACGATTTAGTTCGACTTTATCATCCTCAAACCAGACGGACAATCGAGAGGAATATTCAAACTCTTGAAGATTTATTAAGACTTTGTGTCCTTGACTTCAAGGGAAGTTGGGACAAGTTCTTACCATTGGTGGAGTTTTCCTACAACAACAGCTTATCGCCAAGTATATTGGCGTGGCTCCATTCGAGGCGTTGTATGGAAGAAAGTGTCGTTCTCCAGTATGCTGGGATGAGGTGGGTGAAACAACGTTGTTGGGATCGGAATTGGTACGTATGACTACGAAAAAGATTCAAACTATCCGACAACGTATAAAAACCTTACAAGACCGACAAAAGAGTTATGCTGATCTTCATCGAAAGGACGTGGAATTCGATATTGGAGATCATGTGTTGTTACGTGTTGCTCCATGGAAAGGTGTTACGAGATTGGGAAAGAGGGGAAAGCTCAATCCTCGATTCATTGGCCCATTTTTAATCCTCGATCGAGTAAGGACTGTAGCCTATAGACTTGCGTTACCGCCAAGTATGTCTCATGCTCATAACGTTTTTCATATATCCATGTTACGTAAATATGTGAAAGACCCGAACCACATTATTTAACGTATTAAGAGGTTCCTGTTCAAATCTTGGATAAGAAGGAACATATTCTACGCTCCAAGGTTATACCTCAAGTCAAAGTGTTATGGAAGAACCACGATGTTGAGAAAATGACCTGGGAGTTAGAATCTGAAATGAAATCAAGGTATCCTTACCTCTTCGACATACCAGGTACGTACCCTAATTTCGAGGGCAAAATTTCATAAGAAAGAGAGATTGTAAGACCCCAACTTTTATGAATAAAAATAAATTTTCTATAATTATCATTTTTGAATATTATGAAATGAATTTGATATAATGTTATAGTTGTGGGTAATATTTATAAATTTTTCAAAGTACGCAAGTTGTTATATAATATTCGATTGGTTGGGGAATATTCGTTTTAACGAGAAAAATATTCGTGACGACGAAGACAATCATTAGTGGACCCCACAATGTAATTATTGTCGGATTGAGAAAATGACAAAAATATTTTATTAAAAATAACGGTGGAAGTTTTACTGGTTGATCATGTGAACTACTTTCATAGTAAAAAGTACAATGTCTGGCGTGGTTGCATAGTAAGCATATGGTATTGATTATTAATGTTTATGTGAGAAGTTACTCGGTTTGATTTAATTATTGTCGATATTTTATATGTTATTAAATCAATAATTGAGATGACGAAGTTGTTAATATTATTATTTGCATTATTAACGATGTTCAGAAGTTACGCGCCAGGATAGGTTTGGTCACCTAATTGCTGCTACATAATAGGAGAAATCCTTATTGAAAGCCCCCTTTCCGGGAACAACTCAATGTCGATTAATGGTGTGAATAATAATAATGATGATGAAGTTTTGTTTTATTAGTATTATTAACGTAATAAAATGTAAAATCTTTTATATAAAAATGAATACTTTTATAAAGTTATACATTTTTATTAGACAATAATTAGAATATATTATATTTTATTATCGTAGTGTTTTGCAGATAAAGTCTGCGTAGTGTTTGCGTAGTAAAATCTTTTATAAAGTTATTCGTTTTATTAGATTATAAATAGAATATATTATATTTTATTTAAAAGATTTTGCTTTAAATATGGACCATCCGATTAAAGTAAATCAATCTGGACCGCTTCATGAATTGTTACTTATTCATTCCATTCTTCTATAAATAAAGCTCATTCCTTCATTATTTCTTACGAATTCATTGAAACTCTAGAGATAAACCAGTAAAGAGAGTTCTTCCTCTATAATTTGAGCGTATTTCTTTAGTGTTTAAGAAAGCTTTGGCGTAGTCTGCAAGTTTCTTCATATATCCCCGCCTACTTTTTGAAATTTCTTCTTTTTATAAGGTAAAGGGGTATTATTTCTTTTGTATTCATGAAGAGAACTTCATTATTCCATTCTTTATTATTACGTTAGAATAACTTTTGATCTGCTGCTACCCTATACTTGATGAAATTCTTACATTATTCCATTCTTTATGATTCTGTTGGAATATCATGTATGCATGCGTTTTTATCTTTGGACTGGTTCCGCCTTTATTATTATGTTGGAATATCATATCATATGCATGCGTTTTCTGTTGGACCGGTTTCGTTATTTATTATTCTACGTTGGAATAACTTTATACATCATGCCAATCTGCATGCATGGTGATTTCTGTTATTATTCCATTCTTTATTATTACATTGAAACATTCTCGTTGCTCAAGTGCGCTTTACTTTGACTGGACCGTTCCGTTATTTATTATTCTAGTGGAATAACACCTACATGCAAAGTACCGCATGCATGGTAATTTCTTTTGTTATTCCATTCTTTATTATACTCGATCGGTTAAAGTTTTGACTTACTATACTCCATGAAATTAGTGAAATATCCTTGATATTTCAAGGCTTCATCCAATATCTTTTCATGAAAATATTCTTCCGAGCATTCTTGTTACTCTCTGAAAAAGTAGTATCATGTTGACAATTTGGACTTATTAGTTCCCTGAATAAATTAATTCTTGAACTTGTTTTATTGAATTCTTATATCATTGTCATCATCCTCATGTTTATATTTTTTGAAAGAAAGTCATCTCGTGACTCAGAAGGTGCGTGGATGGACTTGGTATGATTATGACCGAGGATTATTCTTGGTGTAATCATGGCGTAATATTACAAATGATGTGGTAAAGTTCTCATTGATTCGTAGTAGGTGCATCGATGGACGAGTTGTTGGCATGATCATGACCATTTGATGAATACACAAATATCCTTGGCCGTGAGTGCGTGGATAATTTGTGGTCGTGACTTAATGAATATCCTTGGCCAGTAGTCTGAGGATGATATGGATTATTTATTAAGGTGTGTCTCAAATGATAAAAGTGATGAAAAACCTTTTAAATCATAAAAGATAGTAGATTTTATTCTCTACTTGACTCTTTTAATAGATTAGATGTTAAGATTGCTTGATTAAACCGGATGTCTATTGTATTTTATCGGTTTAACATCGTTGAAGACTAATGATAATTTATTCTCGCATTATCTTAGTTATAATATTTCTTCTTTGGGCTAGTTGAGCTCACCCTTTCTTCACCGTTTCTTTGAGAAATGAGAACGTGGCAATTTGACTAATCGGGGAGCGGAGTGATGGTCCGAGATAGTGTCTTAGTAGTCCTCACTATTCTTTAAAATAGTGTGATAATAAATGTAATGAGGACTTATTCTGAGAGTGGATATTGTCTAGAAGACAATATTTGTATTAAAACTCACAACATGTGTTTTGTCGTATTTTACACGACTGTTGTATAATTAAGTTGTATTTGAATTTTGTACCATATATTTGACGACTTAGAATAAGTGATGTATATCTATTTTGGGGACGTCACAGTAAATATACATATCCATACATATAATATATTTGTTTATTTGACCATACACCTTTTTCACATAGTCATCACATATTCATTCACAATATATATGCCACAAAAATTTTAATATCATTAATATATTTACTTACAAATTGACTTAAAATTTTTGGTTATTACAGAAATTTTCTTTAGAAAAAGAAATAAAATGACTGGATCGAAATAATAATAAAAGATATGTTCTAGACACTAATTATACACAAAAAATTACACACATAATATAAAAACATAACATTATTTTTAAATGTATTTTTGATATTTTTCACGTGATTTTTTTTTTACATAAACGTGGAACCCATTATATACTTATATAAAATAGAATCACATAAAAATATTAAAAAATACACGTAAAAAAAATCAGTTTTTTTAAAAATAGAATTAATCCGTACATTTAAATATTTTACGCATTTTGATCACCAAGACAATGAACCTACTATTACTATCTTTTTGTGCGCATAGGATTATCCTATTTATTAATAGGGGCCGGCAAATTGAGGATCAAGTTAAGTTACAGATTTATTACCATTCTCACTTTCACGTGATCAGCACCGGCAGACAGATAGAGATCAACTTCGTCGAACCCAGTGGAGAAGATGATCGTATGCGTCGCCGTCGTCGGCCACCAGGTTTCGTATCTACTCGTCATTTCTCTTATTCTTACTAATAATATATATGTTTATATACATATATGTATAATTCCTGAGTGAGTTTATTTTGAGCAGAACAATCCGCTATACATACAGAGCTTTACAGAAGCAGATGATGCCCTAAAACTTCATCACATAGTCCACTGCTCCCTTGACGTTGTCGACGAAAGAGGTCATTCTCTTTCGTATATGCCATACAATTTTGTATACCTACTTCGCTAAAAGTTGGATCTTTAGTACAAGGAGTATTAAATTGTCAAACTGTGAATGGGATTTGGGGTTTTGGATCATGTTGATTAAGAGAATAAGACACATATATCTATTAAGAGTGATTATGCTTAGTTCAGAATTATTTTTTATGATTTACTTGAGATCATAATGCTAATTTAAGGTATGACTAGGGACTGCCTCGGTTTGAATTTTATAATCTAGGCCTGATCTTACACTTGGTCAAAAAATTTCATTCCTCTTTATGATATATAGGTGCCATTTGGAAGTAGGAATGCAATACGACCAACTTAAAGAGGTGATTTAATCATCTATGAAGGAACAACAATTGATGAAATTGCACTCTTACCATGACTATTTGAAATATTATATTCATTCATTTAGAACCCTGATCATAATGACATAACTGATTGCCCATTCCCAGTGTCGGGGTTTACCAAAGACATTTCCTTTCTGTTTATGGTCTCAAGTTGGGGAGTATAAGATATAAATGGTTTTTGACTAAAGCTGATTCTTTTGGGTTTCTCTGGTAATAATAGGCCTTCTTGCTTGTATTTAGTTAGGGGAAGCTGTAGCCTGCTTCATATATGAACCCACATTTATTGGGGAAATGGATAAAGATGACCTCTAATTATAATTGCTTCAGTTTGTTAAAGAACCTCTAACATTTATTGAGGAAAAGAAAATAAGATAACCTTTGTTATAACAAGATTAGTCGTTAGTAAGAGAGTAAAAAATCTAGAGAACTACCTCTAGTTTACTCTTATTTTCACTTAACGACCTGTGGTGCTAAAAGCTACAAATAATCCGTATGGTTTTGAGCTAAGTGACACAGATCATATATGGTTATGTTATAATAGGGATGAATGACATGTGCTTCTTACAGGAAATATGATTCATAGCTAGTGTTACACAGAACATTGTTCCATCAAGTGCATCTATGGCTATAGGAGAAATGGATCAAATTCTAAAAATGTGTGCATTTTAGGGGTACGAGGCCCAAAGGTGTTCTAATTTTTAATCAAGGCCGTTCATTTCTCCTGTGGACGACCTAGATGAAATAGTGTTCTATCTAGCACTTGCTATGAAATAGTGTTCATGTTTGTTAACGGATTCCAGATTGAATTGTTTGGTTCCTACTATTCAAATCCTCAAGGGTTATTCGTAGCTTTTAGGAACACAGGTGGTTAAGTGAAAATAGGGGTAAACTGCATGCGGTTCTATGTTTTGTACTCGTAATGAAGTTTGTGCACTGGATTGGCGTCTTATAATGCATATGTCAAGGGTATCATGTTGAGCAACAACTCAACCACAATGCATGGATAAGATAAAAATTATAAACCCGTAAGATGCCATGTGAGGGACCAATGTTACATCTTCCTATTTGATCTAGCTGGATTTATTTAGTCACTAGCCTTTTCATTCGACTTTTCTGCTCTTTCTTGTGAACAATGACATACTCATATACTTGCCTTCATCATTAACTGAGACAACCAAGACAAAGTTGATTCCATAGTAAGAATTTGTTATATGGTGAACAAGTTCCCAAAGCTAGAGACCATTAAGTTATTTGCAATGGTAAATTCCTCCTATTCCTAAAACTGCTACATAACTAGTAAAATTTAGGAAGCCAATTTTTGTTTTTTCCCTTTTTTTGTGTAGGGTTATTCTAGCTGTTTGGTGGAATTTATACCCTAATTCTCTCTCTCTCTCTCTACATTATCAGATACCCTAATTCCTCGCTCCACTTTGAATGAATGTCATATAGTTCAAACCATAATTTTGGCACGGAGTTCTGCACATGTTGTTTATACATTAGATATGACATTATCTTTGTTTAAAATTAACCTTAAGATGCTATAGAATAATATATATATATATATATATATATATATATATATATATATATTATTTCTTAAATGTGTTTTTAAATGTCATAAGATAAAACCCGTGCGACAAACATGAATTTGAACCATGACGGTCAAAGTGGTTCAAAGGGAGTATTTATAATCATGCATATTACCACCAACTTGCTTTTACTTTTTATAAGTACATTGCTGTGATATATATTGGAGTATTGTATTAGCCACTTTGTTTTATGGACGACGTAGTTGCAATTGAACATCAGTATAGTGGCCAACATCTAATTTGACTAATGATAACTATTTTACTATATACAGTGAACAATCCAAAAAAATCTGGACCAACACTAAATGAGACATTTCTTG
The DNA here is from genome assembly GCA_020205605.1 of Panax ginseng. Taxonomy (NCBI): domain Eukaryota; kingdom Viridiplantae; phylum Streptophyta; class Magnoliopsida; order Apiales; family Araliaceae; genus Panax; species Panax ginseng. The sequence goes on from CM035134.1 coordinate 151,252,808, forward strand.
GTCTTCTTTATCCAACCGAGAATTACAAAGTGTAAGTATATTCCTATTTTATAGTGTGCTTTTGTTTTTAAATCTAAACATCATGAAGAAAAAGAGTAAGAGAACCAAAAATGTTAGTAGACTCATATGCAGTACACATGCCCATAAATGTGCAGTATTGATCCAAAATGCATTGCTGCTACAGGTATGGCTATTTGACTAACACGAAGGTGAAATTTATATTGGTGACAACAGATCTTGATGTCAAGGATGCAGATGTGAGAAATGTAAGTATTACTCTGAATTCATAAAATTTCTGCTTCTTGCTTTAAAAGCTACGTGAGTGATGTCCACCATGAATCCCTACGGTGAAATATATAGTAGTTTGTGTTGAACTGGTTGATTGACCTACTCATATTGGGTTCCCATTGCTGAGAGAATGTCGGCGCTCAACACCACTAACCATATTAAAATGCAATGTATATTAATATATGCACTTGAACCATTTATTACTGTTTTGAGTTGTTGGCCTGATATTCTATAAATGATTAGGTTTACTAGTGGTTTAATCTTGCACTAGTTGAAGTTGTAATCGTTATATATCAAGTAAAGGGTTTCTGATTGTTAGTTATAGACTTAATTAGATGTGGAACAGTGCTTAGCCTTCTAGATTATTACTTACCTGTGATGAAAGAATAAATAGATAAATAAACAATTTAGGCTTTGAAACAGCTGAGAGATGCTTTGCAGTCTTCAGATATCTTGTACTTATTGTCAAATTTCCTATGTTTACGAAATCTATCTTCTAGGAGTAGGCCTAATGGGTTTCTTCTTAAAAACTGACCAGAACAAATAAAATTGATTGGTCCTAGCAGCGGCTAGAGGGATCATATGTTTCTCTTGCTTTAGCAAGAATTTCGGTGCTTGAATCATTGATTCTAGCACTTGATCTCTGATTTTGTCTGTGTAAATCTTGGATGTAATTTTTTTAAAATTGCGCCTTCACTACATTTGCTAGTGATAATTTTTACTTCAAGGACTCAAAGCACAATCCCAATATATAAATTAGTTTATAGGGCATACTGGCTATCTCTTAGATCCTTGAGTTATTACTCCTCATTTCTGTTAATTTGCAATAATGCAATTGCTACTTCTGTCGAGTTTATACACAAAAGGTTATTATGGTCTTTTGAGTTACTGTCATTGATTGTTCGTTTAATAATTTTGTCAAAAGCTATATCTGGAACAAGTTTTTGAGGGCATGACCACTAACTTTTGATAATTCCTTAACAGTTTTTCAGAAGGTTCCACTCTGCATATGTTGATGCAGTCTCGAACCCATTTCATGTTCCAGGTAAGAAGATAACCTCCAGAACCTTTGCTGAAAGGGTCGGTACTATTGTTAAATCATTTGGTTTGAGTTCAGCTGGGTGAATGACAGCCACTGTCACCTAGTATAATTGGACCTTCCAAAAATATTGTACCTTTAATGAGGGGTTTGAGTTGGGTTGGCATGCTGAGAAATTAATCAGGAGGGAACATTGGTTTGTAAGATTTACCATCCCTTTCTAGAACATGAAATTTGTCATGTATTAAATCCAGTGTTTGACGTTGATGTACTAGTAATATTCTTCATCCCCCTTGCCTGTTGCAGAGTAGTACATTATATTAACATTTCAATTTCACAACGTTGATATCTTCCATAAATTATAGCACGACTGGGAACATCTGTTTTTTTGATCAAACAGTCCGACAAAACTGTAATCTGTTGCAATAGATTACAAAAGATGAAAAAGGTGGACTGGTAATCATTTCAAACAAAATAAAGTAATAATCATCATAATAATATCCGAGTAGATTTTTAACACGAGCAAAGGAAAAACAAACCATCATGATAATTTTACACCAACTCTGAATTCAACTATTTGCACTCCAGAAGAAAAAAAATAATCTCCCAAATGGAGAAAGCAGAGTCTTATAAGAAATGATAATGAAATCCGAGAAATAAATCAGTCATCATGGAAAAAATGAGGAAAACAAACTCTACAAAGAGAGATCTAGGACTAGGAAGGGTATTAAGAAATAGAAGAGTGCTCTCAAGATCTAAGATGAAGGCTAGGGTTCTTAAAAAGAGAGAAAAGTGTTTAAGCAACTAACTGTTGAAGAGATTATACAAAGGAAGTCTATCCAGGGAAAATAGAATTTTGGTTATCACGAATGGGAACTTTAATCAAATGAATCCCCGAGGATTTTCGCAATTTGCGAACATGACTGCAGTCTGCCGCTTGAAACATTTACAGTAGTCCAAACTATCAGTGCGACAGCTTCCAAACATCTACACTAGTCTAAACTATCAGCAAGACGGCTAAGAGACCACCACCTCTCACCGAACACCCCCTCACCGAACACCCCCTCCCTTTCAGAGCTTTTATCCCTCTACCCTAATCAGTCAACAGCAGTTTAGTTACCATAGCCTCATTCACTGCTGCTCTAATGTTAGAACGGGAGAAAAATGTTTAAAGAACATTCTTTAAGACCAAATAGTCCTGGGCTCCGCAATAGTATATGCAAAGGGAACATTCTTTAGGAACTATCTGGCTACTAGTGTTAAACTAAAACCTAATTAGTTACCATATGCAGAAACACATTCACAAAGTCAGAAATTTGGCTTGCATTTCACCACAACAAAAACTGAAATATTGCTCTGGTCATGTGGAAACAACCAACCGAATCTTATCAAAAAAAAGGGCAGTTGCCAGGAAATTGACCAAACAAAGAAGCATAATATGAAAACCTTAAATGGGAGATGAGTCAGGTTACAGTCCCACATAATTTAGTTCAAAATAGCTCTGCAGTATGTGCTATAGGATAAAATAGAAAACAGTAGCAAAAGGTAAAGAGAATCGATCACTATCATAGATGGTACTAGTATGTCCAACGACGTAGGTAAACATCTTTGTTAGGGAACTTCAAATGTGTGGCTGCGAGAGCATTGCCCAATACAAACCAGCTTCCCATGAACATGCATGCCTCATTAAAACTCATCTTCATCCTCCTCAGCTATATGCTTAGCAAGCTCTTGCTCCTGCTGTTGTCTCTCTCTCCTCTTCTCAGCACTTTCTTTCTCCTTGTGAGAATTTGGAGGAAATCGAAGTGCACGAACTGCCTCGTTATGCATATTAAGACAGAAAGCTATCCTGGAGTTGAAAGCAATTTGAGGTTCATTTGTAGAGTAAATGTCTCCAGTCTCCTTTGATACCATCCACCCATTTGCATGATCCACAGTGGCGTCAATGGCACCATCTCTGATTGCCTTGGATACAATACTCTCAGCATCAGCAACAGGGTTTGCAGAGTCCAATCTCAGCTTTTTGGCTACATCAGCCAGTGAAATGCTGGAGTATGAAATACTGATGTTGCGAAGCCCAGTTCTTATGACATTATGACGCAACCTAACGATCAAATTGTGGGTCCTGTCTGAAGTGAAAGTGCTGGAGAACTTTTCAGCAACAGTTCTAAACAGCTCCAGATCTCCAATTCGTACAGCCTGAAAGACCAAGCAAGTTTTAAGAACCAAGCACAAAAGGTAGGAACTTAACATGTTAACCACATTTAGAGAATAATTCGGTGGCAGGTTGGTTGTGCCATAAGATTTAAGTTCTTCCCTACTACTATTTATTTTATTTTCTTTTATCTTTTTTTTATGGTTGGGGCAGCAGGGTGGGGAGGGTTATAGATATCACCATTGGTCTCTCTTCCTGAATCAGTTGCTGCAAATTTCCCAAATAAGGAATTCCATATTTGTAACTAATTAGCATACTTCATCAAATATGATAAATATTATTGGTTCAACGTAGGGTCATAAAATGATGGCTTAAAAATTACTACCCTAAACTATGGACCATATTCCACTTCGGTGATCCACCTTTCAATTTTGTCAATTACATGAATGAACTATTAATTTTTTCCACTTCCATTCAATTGGATCTGCCACGTCAGAAATTACTGACATGGCCGTTTGGGTGGGTCATAGTTGAGCTGCTGTGTAACAAAAAAAAGAGTATTTTAATTTTTGATTAAACATTTATTATACATTAAGGGGCACAATTGTCAAATCACTTTATATTAAATATTAATATCAATTAAAAACAACAAAAGGCTAAATAAAACAATCAGACAAAGCTCTCCTCTCAGTAAAAAGCCTCAACTTCAATCAACAAAACCTTAGGTGTCAGAATCAAAAATATCACTCAAAGTACCATCAGATCAGAAGAAATCGATCAAAGCTATTCACTCACAGAAAAGGCCCAACTTCGATCCAAAAAAATCTGATTTCTCACAAAACGATGACACAACCGTCGGTGCTGGAAATTTACATGGTGGGATTCGTCATAGCCCAAATAGTGGGTATTTAGTACAACTTCGGCAATATCGTCGGTCGGAAAATGGTGGGTCACATCCGGGAACCTTTAAACCCGTATGATCCACACGCAATCGCAATTTTTAACACGAGCGAGTTGCAAGTGGGGTACGTTGAGCACTCAGTCGTCGTAGAAGTTTTATCCCCGTTACTTGATCAATGTCTGATTACGGTGGAAGGGATTGTGTCCAATATGCCCGGGCGAAGTATAAGGTGTAATTGGTACAAGATTCCTTGTCAAATCCACATATTTGCAGGCCCTAAGGGTTATGAGATGGTTAAATCTTTGATTTTCGGATCTGGGTTGCACTTGATTGTTCAAGATGAGGCTCATATAGTTAGTGACGAAGCTCGATTTTCCGGTGGCGGCTTTGAGCGTTGGGTGTGATTTGGTTGTCGGCGGCGGCGACTTTGAGCTTGGGTGTGATTTTGTTGTGTCGTTGGCGGCTGAGGAGATGGGTATTCAGTATATACTGTAAGAGAGGGAGGAGAGAGGCAAGGGAGATGGATATTCAGTATATACTGTTTAAAACTTATTTCGATTTGGACTTTTAGTGTTGTTTCAATTTTTGTTTGTCTGATGGTTTTTGTTTCTTGTATTGTTATTGATTTGGTCTTGTGTTATTGATTTGGTTTTGGTGTTTTTATGTTGCGAAATCTTGTGATTTGGTTTTGGCTTGATTCAATATCTTTGTTTGTTTGTTTCATATTAAGTGATTTGACAATTGTGCCCCTTAATGCATAATAAAGTTTAATCAAACGTCAACAATTTCTGACGTGACAGACCCAATTGAATGGAAGTATAAAAAATTAATAGTTCAATCATCTAATCTAATTGATAAAATTGAAAGGTGGATCACCGAAGTGGAATATGGTCCATAGTTTAGGGTAGTAATTTATATTTAAGCCTAAAATGATTGTGACAATATTCAATCAAAAGTTCTAAGCCTTTTTATGGGGGACAAAAAGTAAATAGTTTAAGGTTGAAAGTCAGACTCACATTTGTAAGCTCAAAGTAGGGCCTCAAAGCCTTCTCCATGCCTTTCTGCATAAAAACAGTCCTCTCAGGGATCTCTCCCAGCAGTAGACGGACTATTACAGCCCACTTATTGCATTGAACACGGAAACCAAGAGCTGCCACAGGCGCTTTCCGAGCTGCTTGGAGGAGCGACTCTTTTGCATCTGTATACTCCAATTGAATTGTCCTAATCTTTCCCAGGTAAAATAGGTAGCGGCAAAACTGAAGGAAAACAAAGCCAGGGTCAGAGCAAGCATATTACAGAGAATAAACATTTTAATGATCAACTCAGCCAGTTTCAACATGCTAAATACAACAAAGCATCCATAACTTTCCACTCTCTCTCCAAAGTAATATGAACTATGTTCTATATAAACTGGTACAGATTAAAAATAAATCAAGACAGTTGTAACCTGCTGATTTGAATGAGCTTCAAAACGCGGTGCCTTCGACCTCAACTTCTCTGCCTGATCGTATAAATTGTAATGGAGGTAATTGCGTAGTAGCAGGTTGAGAAGTGTTTCCTGCATATTAAGACATACCATGTATAAGACATATCATGCATACTATGACATATCATGTCAAAGACACCAGAAGTAAGATGTCAATTAATTGCTGATATGATAGGAAGAAAACCTGTCCCAACTCATCATGGCGCAGTGTTGCAACCCGGTGTAAGGCAAGAAGATTGCTGTCAAGAAAAAGGACAGATTCAAATAGACATTAAGAGAAATAAAGAAAAAAATCTCATAAAAGCAATGGATGTTCATAAATGAAATAGGTGCTTCTTCCCAGTTTCCATAAGAACAATAAAACTATATAAATGCATATTCGTTTTTGGGAGGAAATCTGGGTCAGGATGCTCCTCTCTCCTTCCATTTTCCTCGTCTATATTATCTCCCTTCCCATTTCCAACTTCTATATTTGGAGAGGTGAGACAATTTCTTGGAATTTCCATTTTTATCACAATTTAATGAACAAAAGGTATAGGAACCTTTATTTATCCAACTTCTTAATTCAACCTTTCTCACACCTACCACGTGATGTCATTTTGATCCATCGAAAATCTTCTACTATTTTTCCTCAGTAGTTTATCATAGTGCATCATTTTCCTCTAACTTTTTATATTGGAAGGCAAAGATTCCTTAAAAATTAAGGCTTTTGCATGGTCATTATATTGGCCGACTTAACCCTAATGACATGGATCAAAGGCCTAGGCTTACAAACCTTTATCTTCAAATGTATTATGTGTGTTCACAAACATCAATCTCATTCTCAAATGTTTGTTCACTGTGACGATTTTTGGTGGTTGTGGTATTTTTCGTTTTTGATATGTTCGGAAAATGTTACATTTGTCCCTCCTAAGCAAAAGATCTTCAATGCAGTTGCAGAAAATTCAGGGGTTTTGGCATGGAAGAGAGGAGTATTCTCTAGAGATGTACTTCAGTTGCCATTTATTGGGGAGTTTGGATCGAGAGGAATGACAGAATGTTTTTGGTGGTCAGACGATGAATATTTGCTTTGGGATTTGCTTCTCTTTGTGCATTGAGAGCTTTTCAAGTTGTTTCCCTTGTCGAACCTTCATAAGGATTGCCAGGTGTTATTTCACTACTGCCGGGATGTTTTTACTATTCATTTTATTTGCTTTCTTTTGCGAGGACTTCTTGTCCTCCACACGGATTGTAATTTCTTCTCTCTTCATCAAAAAAATCTTCTTTTATCTAAACAAATAAATCTATAAATGTAATGTATACACAAACAAACAAGCATAGCGAACATCTGAACACTGACTGCAAATATCAGAAAGAAACTACTATAGATTTGTAACTCACCCCCGAATTTCAGCAAGATCCCCAAAGAAGTTCATAACTAAGAGAATAATAGAAGTAGAGCCTAGATGCTAAAACTTCAACAGTACGTCTATTCAGGTTCTTCAGACGGGCAATACTTGCTGAGGAACAAGCTTTGGCCTGAAGAACACCAAAGACAAGTGAAAAAATCTTGACAAGTCCAACAAAGGCAAGCAATAACATGAATTAATAAGTAAAATCTGTACTTTGTCAATATTATGCAATTGTTGTTATACCTCATTGTATTTCTTCTGATCAATCAAAAATATTAGCACAAGCAAATAGCAGTAAATCTCAAGTTCTGGCAAGGAGTGCTTCACAGGGGCTGGAGTTCCAGATGTTGCAGTATCAACTTCCATGTCATGCTCATCTTCCTATAGACATTAATACTGGGTCATACATGCATTGATATAAAAATGAAGACTTGATTTATGCAGCATGCTGCAAAAGTTGCAATTATAAAATATTTACAACTGGGACATATAAGATTAAAAAATCATGGAGTTTAGCCACTTCTGGGGTAGAGTGACACGGAGATTAAGAGCTGAAAACACAACAAAAAACCCATGGCTGTTTATGACTTGTAAGAAGAATCCAGCCAATTGAGTTCTAGATTTTTGGCAGAATAATAGCGATGGAGAAAGCTTAATGAGCAAAAATATATCATTTAAATGACATCAGACTCAAAAATATAAGTTGTTGCCGAGTTGATCCCAGTTTATAAGAATTTGACAGTCAAAAAGAACCTCGTATGAAACTCTACCAGATGTCATAAGGAGTCGCAAAATGGCTGCACCAAAGAATAAAGACACGTGGTTCTATACCATTTACAATCAATACAATATATAAATCATCTACATGTGAACAGAAAGTTTGATATCCTCATGCTCCAGCCAGTACATGGAATTTATGTGACTGACATATATTCATGCAGTTAGACGTGGGCAAAATAGCAACAGAACCCTTTGTACAAAACCGTGTAGCCTATTCATTAAACATATGCCTGCATCATAGATAAAGAATGGAGCAATTGTTCGATGGATGAACTAATGGTGCAATTGCTGGATGGCTAAATTAATGGTGCAATTGCTCGAAAGTTGATGTCTGCCCCTCGTGACTGAACTTATCTCGACTCCATTTAAATGAACGAATGGTATAATTGCTCGATAAATGATGAACGCTATAATTGCTGATCTGGATTAAGGAATGGTACAATTGATCTATTCTAATATGGATCCGTGTGCTTTGACAAATTGTAACTTGCATATGGACTAAAAGGCTCGAGACGGAACCAATTAAATCTCCATAGCATCAAATAGGCTAATAGATGGAATAAACAAATCAGCAGTGAGGAAACAATTTCCCTATGTATAATGTACCACCCTGACAAGATTATTGTACATTAGACCATATACCATAATGAATATTTACCCTGCAATGATTCCCATCGCATCAAATTCAACACATGCAATATATAATCTAAAGAATACACACACACACATATATATATATATGGAGGTTGGGTTGGGGGAGGGGTGGGGGCAGCATTATATCACAAAAGCCAAGAAGATTATGTTAAATCCATAATATGAGGTTATGATTATTCTGATTAATTTATTCTTTGGTATTATTATACACATCATATCATGCAATATCATTGGCATAAACTACAAATTGCTTTAACCTCCTTTTATTCAGTTATATCTGACCCTTATGAAGTCGCTCTTTAGCTTTTACTTGCACAGAGTCCAGACAGTTAGTTGTTAAGATGATAAATTTTCAGTAAAGTAATTCTATCTGTTGCATTAAGCAAGCAGACTTTATAAGTATTCCACTCTACCTTATTCTATAATTATGTGCCAATCTTATGTCTTCCAATTACGCCCTGCAGTTTATGTAGCATATCCCTCTTCTCACACTTACCTATAGTACAATATTCATTTTAATTCCTGCCTACTGGTTGAAAAATCCTTATTTTTTTATGCGGTTTTATTTTTTGGTAATAATTACTGTTATGAGAGAACTAAATTATGCTGTCATAAAACTATTCCAAAATTTTGCCACATGTATAATATTTTAGCTTCATTTGTGCTGACTTATTTTTGTTGAATATCATAATAGGAAAAAGTTATCTTAAATACTTTAAATTCTCCTAGATAATATTTAACTAAATTTATACCGACTTATTTTGTTGAATACCATCCAAGGTAATAGTTACTGCAATTTCTAAGTTCGTCAAGTGGTGTGATTACAGGTTTTCACTAACTTCATATCTATATTCATTTCATGACATAGTAGTTCAAAATCTATTAATTGCAAGAACATTCTATTTAGACATCGGCTGCCACAATTAGGTGTGAAACTGCTTGGTAATGACTTCTAAAGAAGCTCAGGAAAAACCAAGTCATTCAAGCATCTTATGAGCTATACAAAACCCCACATTTTTAAACATAAAGCACAAAAAAAAAATCATACAAATTCAGGCAGATGTTTAAGATCAACAATCAACGTATTTAAAACTCAATGAGCTCAGAAATTACTAACCTTTGGTAGATATGAAGATAACCGAGAGTGAAGCTCTGATCCAGGAAGTAGGACAAAACTCAGGAAGTGAGAAATCACAGATGCCTTCAGCTTCTTCCTCAACGCTATAGTTAAGCGAACAGCTCGAAGAATCCGACGGACCTCCCGGGCATAAGCACCAGCCTCAATTAGCGACGCAATCTCCTTCAAATCTGAAAATCAGTTATTGATAAACCCAACCCTTGAAAAAACGAAAAATTTCAGACATTCTTACGCTGCAAAGGGGAGGGAGTAGTGGATGTAACAGAAATGGAAGGCGCTGGAAGCTCTTTCATTTCCACATCTTGAGTCATTTTGTGGGAGATGGATTGATCGAAGTCGACTTGCTTTGAAGAAGGTTAGGGCTAGGCTATATATAACAAGACTCGTCAAAACTTATGTTGGAACCACCGGTATAGTATAATAGTATATACTAATATAATAGGGTAAATTACTTAAGGACCCCTTCGTTTTACATATGTATATACATCTGGAATTTTTTTAAGTTAGATTGCAAAAGTCAACACATACTTATTTAATAAAAAAGAATTAATTATTATTGCCTAAATTGCATAACAAACTTCAGATTGGACTAAATTGCCTAGCCTATAATATGCTTAGTATTTAAGACCTCCAGTAATAAACTAAACATGGAGTAATATGAGGTGTCAAGTCTTCTGTGGCTCAGCATGATGTGTTTAGAGCTTTTAACTTTCTAAAAAGCCTGTTGGGCAGCTCTTCCAGTGCGCATAATAACTTATTTAATCCAACGGTGATGCTTCTATCACCACCCGTGTCCGTTAGAAGAAATGATTCCTATTCGATGCAGCATCAGATATAATGTATTACTGCTCAATCTACTTGTACAAGATGCGTATAAAGCAGATGTGATTGAATGGACTATTTATATGATTCAAGTCCTCCCTGCTGCGCATAATATATTTGATGAGTTAGATTTTCTTTTTTCTAATTTATGTATTTTGCCAAGTCCGATGAATTTCCTGGTGTAGGCAAAGGTCTCAAACAGTCAAACCTATGCTTACTGATAGTTCTGCGAATGATATAATGTACACGAGACTTGGTTTTGTTATGCATAGGTTGCAAAATATAGCATCATATTTTGTAAAAGATAAAATAGATGACCTCATGTCATGCTTAGTAATGATGTTTGGATTTGTGGTGCCTTCATCTGAATTTTAAAGGTTTCTGTTTAATGGAACAGATATACCCGCCAATTAATGTGCTTCCATCCCTGTCTCGGTTAATGAAGGTAAATCTATGTTTCTTCTTAGTTTGAACTATAATTGCAATACTTGTTGAGACCTGTACTTTAAGGGCCTACATGAAGTGGTGTCATTGTGATATTGCAGAGTGCCATTGGTGAGGGCATGACTCGTAAGGATCATTCAGATGTGTCCAACCAGGTCTGTTTCAACAGAAATACTGGAAAACTTAATTTATCACACCTTTTCTTTCCTGCACAACATTAGTTTTATGAGTTAAACAAAGTAATGCCCTATTTTCCATTTATGATATGTTCTATTTTTATTACTCTCAGCTGTATGCAAACTATGCAATTGGGAAAGATGTACAGGCAATGAAAGCTGTGGTTGGAGAAGAAGCTTTATCTTCTGAGGATTTGGTCTGGCACTTGCACTTGAAAAGAAATTTAAAATTATTTATAAACGAGTCTATTTTTTATTTTTTTTTGATAACCGGGAGTTTCCCGGACTAATCAAGTCATGTTATTGAGAACTAATAGAATTCTTCATATAACAGCTATACTTGGAGTTCTTGGACAAATTTGAGAGGAAGTTTGTTGCTCAAGGAGCCTACGATACCCGTAACATATTCCAATCACTTGATTTAGCATGGATGTTGCTTCGAATCTTTCCCCGTGAACTTCTCCATCGTATACCAGCAAAGACCCTTGATCAGTTCTACAGCCGTGATGCCACCAATTGACGGTGGAAACAATCTTATGTACCCTATTCTTATGTTCAATTGGCTGGGCTTGAGCTTTGTGCTATCTCTATGCCGTGCCATCCCTTATTAGGAGAACGTCTCCTCTAATTCAGTTCAGAAAATAAAGAGGTCGTGTTCTTGTCAAGTTCCCCATAGTCTAAGCTATCCCGCTACTTAAAGAGAACAAATTCTTTTCAATGAGAACCAGTTAGAATGAATATGTAAGGCAGTAATTTTTATCCGTTGCTTCCTTTATTTTTATTATTATTTTTTTTTTAAAAAAAAGGGCTTTGTTTGCTAGATTTGTAAATTTTAAATGATGTATTTTGTTCTCCTAAACTAGACATTATGTCATTTTATACTTGCTATCAATAAACAAATGACTTTTTTTTTTTAATTTTCTTTGGTTAGAAATACAATTTGAATTTTAAAATATGAAATAAAATGTTAAACTTCTATTATTCTTACTTGATTTCTCCGTTATTAATAATATGTTTGTAAAAAAGAAGTTGAACTTCAGTCGCTTCTCCATTTTCCTCGTCAGACAAGTTACTATTATGCACTTGCGTGATTTCTAGAACATGCACCTTACTCCATTGCTTCCGAAAAATCATTTGTTAGTATTTTTTTCTTCAAAAAAAGAAAATAAAAATACCCATGTTTAATTCTAATAGTAGTCTCAAATAGTAGTAGAGTACCTTTAAGTCACAATTCTACTATTTTGTCATAACAATTAAACTAAACACTTTAGTTAGGGACATTGTTCAAAAAAAAATAAATATCAAGGGACAAGTATATATTCTTAAAATTTGCAAATTTTACAATTAGAATTTTTTTTGTGGAACCAAAATACAATCTGCAAATGGGATTCTTTAAAATAGGATACACTCAAACTCAATCATCCTGCTTTTGATGTTCTTGCTACAGGTGGTAGTACAACCAAATCAAGGTTCCCAGGATAAGGAGTCCACAACCCTAATCCCCCTCTACTCTCATTCAAACTACTTTTTCCCTCGATCTCCTTCAAAGATTTAACCCACTCTATCGGAGAGGAATGCTCACGATTGTGTGGGTGCAAAATGAATAAGGAGTTATACTCGCAGTTTGGAAACATAAAGAATTTGAACACACCCCTTAACCTATACACCACATAGCCAAAGCTCAGCTGATCTCTTGGTGTGAAGAGGTTGACCTCATTGAACCACAAGCAACTAAACAAATTATTTAGTGCAGTATGTTCTCGTACAATAATTGCTCCTTCTGGCACATCTGCATTTATTAAAAATCTATTAATAGTGGACGGAATGACAAGTAGTAGTCAGTAGAGTAAGATAAGAAGTCAACTTCACGGCTTTTATCAGATCAAGTCGAGCAGTAGCAGCATTAATAGCATACTCTATAAATTGAAAACACAAAAGGTCGAGTGTGACTAAAATATATGTGAGGTTCCTTTCTTACCACTAACGGTGTTTTTTTTTCGGACTCCATGGCTCCAGTCCATCGTAACGATATATTTTCATGTGGAGATCAATAAGAGGTCGTGCATATCGCTTCCTCCGTTTGTTAGCGTCAGCCTCCTCGTATATATCGCGGTGATGTTTGTGCTGAGCTATTGCGAACGTGTGCTTCCCACGCCACAAGTATCTGCAAATCTCAAGATAATTAAATACTCTTCATTATTTTATTTTCACTCCAGATCCTCATGCATAATGCTGCATGAACAAGGTAACACACATAATTCATGGCCTTAATCTTTTTTTCTTTTGATAAGTAATATTTGGCCCCAAGTATGGAGATTGTAATCAGCGACCTTGAGGTTATTCCTCAAGGCCTCTGATAGGAAAAATATGCAGATCAATTTAAAGCCCCTTTAATAAAGCCTACAAGGTAAAAACAATGACTTAGTGGATCATAATTAGAGAACCATCTTATCTAGAGGCTGATTTGATCAGATTATATTAGATTAAATAAAACAGTGCACTTCTTAACAGGAAAAACACAAACACCAATAGAGTGGTGGCACTATGTGTCACGTAGACTGCACTCATCAGTATACAGCAAACCAATAATTTGATTACTTGTGCTATCAATCAGCAAATGCTTTATTTAGCATTATATGCCGATAAACTATAATAAACTCAATTTTGTTCATGAAACCAAAAAAGAAAGACAATACCTTTCCAGAATAAGCAATGGATCAACTATTAGCTCCATTTTACCATCAATCCAGATGCTGTACTGAGCTTGGGGAAATAACCTATGGGTTATTATCTTGGGAACTTTTCCATTCCTTCTGGGTTCGTCATAAGGGGGATGCTTGACCAGAACAAGCCGCCATATACCAACCCATTCTCCCCCATCACTGTCCTCTCTGACAGTAGTATTTTTCCTAATGAAGTCAAGGGACACTTCATCAACCACCATAAGAAAACAAAAGAGCTTCTGAGAACGTTGGCTTATATTTGATGGCTGATGAGGCGAGTCATATCCATCAAAAATGCCAGATGCAACCACAAACCTACAGTTCTTGACATATTTGACGTCCTTTGGAACCATTTCTGCACCACCATTTCGAAAAAAACCACAATGCACCTGAACATAAATTGCATAACAAACAGTCATAATCAGATATAGTTTCAGAGAGAGAATGGCAGCAAGAAACTTTTAAAGCGACATGCTTGATGTACCACCCATACCAAGCACAAACAAGGCAAGTTTATTGAAGTTGCATTCTACATTTTATATAGATCATTTGTTGAATTATATATCAAAGTGTTTTACCCAGGACAGAGTTCCTCGCTTAGTAGTTTATATTCTTTCCAAGTTGAAGCTTTTGTCGATTCTATTATAATATGATCATGTATTTACTCATTTAAAATATGAATCAACAAAAACATCAATGCTTGATATTGAGCGAGAAACTCCTACCAAGGTTATCTTAAATTTCTGCAATATTTTGCCAAATTCTATATATATAAAACAATTATTAATGTCAACCAACAGCAGAGGGATAGATCTTACAGTTTTCAAACACCCTCTTGTAGTTCTCCACTAGAAACATAAATATAAAAGACTAGAGTCTGAGTATTTTATTTTTAAGCACAAGCATTGTTTTGTACTCCGCTTCTCCTGTTTTTTTTCTTTCTTATTTCTTAGACATATTGTTTTTATCTATTACTTCTGTGATTTTAAAGTGGTTGTAGTGATATAATATAATGTCATCAAACTTGCTCAATACTGAATAAATTACACATCGGATCCAAGATCTCCAGAACTAAATTTGGGTGAGATACTAGGATACCAACTAATTAACAAGACAATATTTAAAAAGTTTGAGATGCCACTGCATTTTTAACTGAAGTTCTGCTGGAGCATGACCACCCAACTATAGTCCAAATATAAAACCTATATTCGCTGAATGCAAAATGTATAAATTGGATGGTATGCTTAATCTGTTTCAGGCAGAATATACGCTTGAACAACTAAATGCAAGTTTGAAAAAATAGAGTCGTATTCACCTTCATTGTCGACTTTGGTTTAAAACTCTCCTCTCTTTGCTGCCAACTTTGATGCCCTCCAAATAGAGGTGACTGAGATCCATTATTTGCTATATCATCCTCCATAATATAGGATAGACTTTGAACAATCTTCTCAGGAGATCTTCTCTTAGGAATAACTACTTTATTGGGGTCATTGGCAACTGGAATAGGACAACCTAGTTGCTTATAAGGGAAAACAAATCAGTTTGCTATCTCTATTTTAAGATAAGAACAATAAACGAGAAAATTTTCCGTAGTCTTACGGTGTGGTGGTTGTACAAGTCCCATTGTGTTTAACATGCCAAATACCTTGCTGTCTTTGTTACAAAGAGCTGCAAATTATCGAAATGAAAATAAGATGAAGCTATTCTGTTTTAAATTTTGGATGGCACCTTGACATGCAAAATATAAAAATGAAAATTTCAACTATTAAAGAAGAGAAAGTAATATGTAACTTTTAAATTTAATATTTAAATATTATTAACACATTGTGAACTTTCCATTTAAATAATAGCAAATGTTATTTGAGTAAAATCATTGAAACCAAATTTAATCACTTATATTTGGGCAGTGGAGTACCGGAAAAGAAGGCTACTGAAGACCGGCAAGACCAAACATGAAACAGTAATACAACAACAATGAGTAACATCCATATAATCCCACCAACAAGAACCAACCGAATAAATCCCCTTTTCCAAATAATTTTCACCGGATAGTCCTGCGTTAACCTCCCTGCATTACAGGATTCACCTTCAACATTTAAGTAAATTGGTGTAGCATTAACCGTGTATATAGAATCCAGTCATACATAAACAAACTGGTGTTACCTTTATTTTGGTGGTGTAGATAATTCCGGTCAGCTCTACGGCTTGCTCGCGAAGATAGGGACTTTTGTAAATCTTTATCCATATTGAAAGTTCTAAACTTTTTCAATCATTGCATCCATATAATGAGTAATTATCAACAAACACAAGATCTATTGAATTCTTGTGCTCTCCAAATGCTGAAATGAACAACCCAGAGAAATAAATAACAATAATCGATAAGAATAATACCAATAACGGAAGTGCCGAGATCTGAATAAAACTATTACTCCAAATCAAAATAGATTATCACAAATTACCAATTCTGAAATAGTTAAGCTACATACATATTGAAAATGGAGGTAAAAAATGCTTGATCGTTTGAACCTTTTGCACAGCGCAAGTGCTCCGAGAGAGAGAGAAGCCAAGAAGATTATGTTAAATCCATAATATGAGGTTATGATTATTCTGATTAATTTATTCTTTGGTATTATTATACACATCATATCATGCAATATCATTGGCATAAACTACAAATTGCTTTAACCTCCTTTTATTCAGTTATATCTGACCCTTATGAAGTCGCTCTTTAGCTTTTACTTGCACAGAGTCCAGACAGTTAGTTGTTAAGATGATAAATTTTCAGTAAAGTAATTCTATCTGTTGCATTAAGCAAGCAGACTTTATAAGTATTCCACTCTACCTTATTCTATAATTATGTGCCAATCTTATGTCTTCCAATTACGCCCTGCAGTTTATGTAGCATATCCCTCTTCTCACACTTACCTATAGTACAATATTCATTTTAATTCCTGCCTACTGGTTGAAAAATCCTTATTTTTTTGCGGTTTTATTTTTTCGGTAATAATTACTGTTATGAGAGAACTAAATTATGCTGTCATAAAACTATTCCAAAATTTTGCCACATGTATAATATTTTAGCTTCATTTGTGCTGACTTATTTTTGTTGAATATCATAATAGGAAAAAGTTATCTTAAATACTTTAAATTCTCCTAGATAATATTTAACTAAATTTATACCGACTTATTTTGTTGAATACCATCCAAGGTAATAGTTACTGCAATTTCTAAGTTCGTCAAGTGGTGTGATTACAGGTTTTCACTAACTTCATATCTATATTCATTTCATGACATAGTAGTTCAAAATCTATTAATTGCAAGAACATTCTATTTAGACATCGGCTGCCACAATTAGGTGTGAAACTGCTTGGTAATGACTTCTAAAGAAGCTCAGGAAAAACCAAGTCATTCAAGCATCTTATGAGCTATACAAAACCCCACATTTTTAAACATAAAGCACAAAAAAAAAATCATACAAATTCAGGCAGATGTTTAAGATCAACAATCAACGTATTTAAAACTCAATGAGCTCAGAAATTACTAACCTTTGGTAGATATGAAGATAACCGAGAGTGAAGCTCTGATCCAGGAAGTAGGACAAAACTCAGGAAGTGAGAAATCACAGATGCCTTCAGCTTCTTCCTCAACGCTATAGTTAAGCGAACAGCTCGAAGAATCCGACGGACCTCCCGGGCATAAGCACCAGCCTCAATTAGCGACGCAATCTCCTTCAAATCTGAAAATCAGTTATTGATAAACCCAACCCTTGAAAAAACGAAAAATTTCAGACATTCTTACGCTGCAAAGGGGAGGGAGTAGTGGATGTAACAGAAATGGAAGGCGCTGGAAGCTCTTTCATTTCCACATCTTGAGTCATTTTGTGGGAGATGCATTGATCGAAGTCGACTTGCTTTGAAGAAGGTTAGGGCTAGGCTACGCAAAAAGCATTTTTTGGACATGTGGTTATAGTGTTTTAATTGATTAGTCACTGAGCTTTTAATTTATTCAATTAGTTGACTATATTATTTAAAAATATGTAATTAATCTATTCCGTCCAATTTTACAGACATGCGTTAAAAATTTGGCCTTATTTTCCTACGTGGCTTTTACAAATTAAACGCTAATGATGTGTATTTGTTGATGTAGTCAGCAAGACCAATCAATTAAGCTTTCGTGGAATGGGCGGGAGAAACCATAAAGAAACAAAAAAAAAAACAACTAAGACAAATCGAGGAACAAACAAACCTTCGTTTAGGGCTCAAAAGCAAACCTTCGTGCGAGAAGAAATCGAGGAAGGAGGTGGTGCTTTCTCTGGCGACATAAATGTATTTAACAAGGTTAGGGGTTCCAATCGCTCACCATAAGTAAGCGATACTGAGGCCATAGAACAATCGTTTATCAACAACAATCGTCTACCACAGTTAGGGTTCCAATCGCCTACCGAACAATCGTCTACCATGTAAGTGTGGTTTGAGTTCCACCAATTTTTGTCTAAAAAATTCAATATTGCACTCTTTTCATCTTTGTTTTCTCTTAAAAGCAAAGGAATACGGTGTTGATAGGAAGTATTTCACTTTTTCATCTTTGTTTTTTCCAATCCCCAGGTTCTCATATGAAGTATTGCACTTTTATGCACCAGAGGAATATTAACAGTGAAGTTATAGCTATCAACATTAGTGTAAAAGTGTAAAAGTGTTGTTTCCCTAATAGTTGATAGCCATAACTTCACTGATTATAGAGTTTGTAAATTGATGTGATAAATGGAAATCACATAGGTTTAAGTGTTAAGCAATCGTAAAAAGTCATTAAGGTTTAGTGTTTATTTAATGTTTATAGTTGTGTTTCTTTAATGTTTACATATTTCTTTAATAGTTGACCATGTAATAAGTTTATGCAGTAAATGGTCATGGTACTAACAAATTGAACATGTTGTTTAATGCAGCATGAACTACTTTGATGTTGAATTGTACTATGGAGGTCAGTTTGTTACTAAGGAGGATGGATCATATGTTTATGAGGGTGGAAGGAAAGAAACTTATAAGGGGGCTGATGGAGATTACTTGAATGTTGAGAGGATGGTGAAGTTAGTAAAACACCTAGTGTGACGCCCCCAAAATAGGTATACATCACCCATTTTGAGTCGTCAATAACATGGTACAGAAATAACTACAACTTTATTAATACAACATATAAACTGTGAGTTTAAATACAAATATTGTCATCTAGACACTATTCACACCCAAATAAGTCTTCATTACAATTATTGGTATATTATTTTACAAAAATAGTGAGGACTACTAAATCAACTTTCTACAACCATCATTTCACACCCCGACTAGAACTCGCTACATTCTCACCTCCTTAGAAGAAAAATAGATCAAAAAGAAAAAGGGTGAGCTCAACTAGCCCAGTAAAGAATATTATGACTAAGATAATATAGAACAAATTATCGTTAGTCTTCAACAGGAAAAAATCTGATAAAATACAATAGACAACAAGTTTCAGATCAATATTTGCAGCGGAAAATAATAATTCATAGATGAGTTACATAGAGAATGAAATCTACTATAATCTATGAATTTAAAAGTTCATTGTAAGACCCCGAATTTTATAAAATAAAAGTATTCAATTTTTCTCATAATTATTATTCAATAATGGTTAAATTGATAAAAGGTTAAAGTTAAGGGTGATATATAAAAATTTTCAAAATACGAAAGTGGTTATAAAATATTCATTTTTGTCGGGGAATATTCGTTTGGTCGTGGAATATTCTTATTGTCTTCAGTAATATTAAATGCAACCAGTAGCAGCTCATTTGGGGCCCCATAATGTAATAACCGCTTGGATGAAGAAAATGACAAGTTTGAGTTTTTATAAATAATAACAGAATTGTTATTCAAGTTAACACTTTGTGGAATACCCTTGGTTAAATATACAATAATATGCGTGGTTGCACAGTAGCACACGATATTTCACAGTATTTTTGAATTATTGTTCCTTACGTAAGAAGGCACTACTCAATAATTGTTACAGTAATTATTGTTCAATATTTTATTTTATTGATTCAATAATTGCTGCGTTGATATTTTATATTATTGTTGTTTCAATAATTATCATCGCATGATATTTTCCATTATCGGATCAATAATTCATATTATTTGAATAATATTATTATATAGCATTATTGGCAATGTCTAGAAAGTTCTGTCTAAGGAGAGGTTTGGTCACCTAATTGCGCGCCAGTAAGGAAAAATTCTTATTGAAAAGCCCCATCTTTCCTGGGAACCACCTGGTTGTCATAATTGTGATTCTGTAATATTATTTGTGAATAATTAATTATTGATTTATATGATAAGGAAATATTTATTTGATGCGGATATAAATGATGGATTTCTTTATGTGGTTATAAATGAAGGAATTAATGTTGAGGTGTTTTATCAGTATTTTTGTTTGAATGGAGGTATTAAAATTAAATCACCGTTTTAGATATATTGTGTGAGTTATAATTTTTAATCCGACCGCTTGGATCGTTAGATTTTTGGATATGTTATACATATATAAGTTGAGTATATGTCCACAAATTTTGAACCGTTAAAAATGAACGTATGATTTGTTATGAATTTTAAGAGGTGTCTGATTCGGAAATTAGGGTTATAATTGATTTTGGTAGAAAATTCTAGAATTGAGTGGGCCCCACTTGTGGTTGGTGAAAAAATATGCTGAATTTTAATTCAAATGTGGTGGGTGACAATAGTAGTAGGTAAAGCCATCAGGTAGCAGGTCAAGTCTGCTTCGGCGTGCTAACATTTTCCTATAAATAGAGGGCTAAGTTAGAATTGAAAATCACACCAGAAACATAAGCTTTCTCTCTTTCTCTCTCTATATTATCAAGCATATTTTGTGAGTATTTAGATACTTTGAGAGTTGTTATTCAGTGCAAGGTTTCTTCGGCTTTACGTTCCGGTCAGAAATACTGCTCTTTCGAGGTAAGGGATTTTAAGGGTTGTTATGTTTTTCATGTTTCGTAATTTTTCCGACCTTCAAAAATTCTGGACAAATTTAAAATGATAATTTGATGCGTTTTATTGATTGTGTCCAAAAATGGCAATTTCTGGATGTATAGATTAAGAGTTATGAATTTTATGAGAAAAGACTATTTTAAAAGTAAACCCTTATAACTCCTTGTGGTTAACTCCAAAATTGGTGAAATTTTTATTGGGAGTACATCTATATAACATCAGTATATTCTATAAATTTCAGAATTTTTGGACAAAAGTACAATTTATGATAAATGTCTAAATATTCGGCAGTTTTGGCCATTTGAAAAATAGTAAATGAATTTTAAAAATTCTGAGAAAAATATATGTTCAATATGGGACTATATTCTGCTAAATCCCAGAAAAGAAAATTTGTTTATACTGATTTGATATTTTTCATGAAAATAGACTAGTTATGAGTAAATGAATTAAATATGTTATGTGAAGTAACAAAATTGAAAAATAGAAATTTATGGCTTGGGAATCCTATATAAGGTATATGCAGACTTTTGATGAGGGTTTTGTTTATTGGTGATGAAATCTTATGAATTTGACATTTTAGGATGATTAAATGCATTAATTAGTAAAGTGTAAACAATTAAAATAAATTATTTATAAGTTTAAGAAATGATTAAGATATTGTGGTAATATTAATAATATTAGATTATGAGATTATTAAGTGATTTATAACATTTGGATTAAGGTGTTATGAAATCATTGATTTATGAATCTTACACTTGAAATTAAATGCAGTTGTTGATCATATTATTTTTTTATTATCATATATATCATTTTTATAATCCCGGTGATGAAATTTCTCTTTGACTTAAGTGTAAAGATGGGTAGATTATTGGTATGATCGTGACTATGGGTTCTCTTTGGCCAGTAGTGCAAAGTTGAATCGTTGAATGGTATGATCATGACCATTGAATTTACAATTGAATATTTTTAGCTTAAGTGCAAAGGTGAATTGATCAACATGATTATAATTATGGTTTAATATCTTTGGTTTGTAGTGCAAAGATGAACTGTTGATGAATATCTTTGGCCCGTAGTGCAAAGATGAATTTATTAGTATGATTATGAACAGGAACTGTGATTTGGTATAACCATGATCTTTGATGTTTCAGATAAAGACATGTGATGTAAATTATCTTCGTCCTAGATGAGAAGAGAAATTTAGAACCACAATTATGGTTATGAGTTATTCACATGATTGTGGACAGGAACTGTTAATTGATGTTACAGGAATTAAAGCATTGTTGGTGGACTTTTAACATGGAGAAGATAATAGACTTTATGGTCTATTTGACTCTTCTAATGGATTGCTCGTTTCGCTACAACTATGGTTGAAAAGTTTTATCATCTACCATATGTTCTAAATCTCTGATTTATTACTGATGAAGGTTATTGATAATTTAATTATCTTTAGTCACAATATTCTTTTTCTTGAAATTAGTTGTGCTTCACCCTTTTTTCTTCATAATTCCTTTCGGGTAATAAGAGTGTTCTTTGGGTCGAAATGGGGATAACAGGGGAATAGTGTGGTGGTCCGAGACTGTCAAAGTTTCTCGCTCATCCTTTTGCTTCACAATTCCTTTCAGGTAATAAGAGTGTAGTTGGGTCTAGCGGGGATAACAGGGGAATAGTGTGGTGGTCCGAGACTGTCAAAGTTTCTCAACACATTATAAAATGGCATGACATACAATATATAATTGTATTGAGGACCTAAGATGTGTGTGTCGTATATTATACGTCACTTAATAATTGATTTTGGTGAACAACAATAGGGTGAGGTGAATCCAACTTTGGAAGGGTGTTTTGCCACTATCATACAAGATGTCTAATCACATACAATCTCGTGTTATCATAAGAAAGGGTTGTGCACATCCACTTGCTGAGTATATCTACGAGCACTACCTATATGATCTTGGAGTTGGGTTGAAACATAATGTTCAATCGCAGACGGTGGAGATAGTTATATGTCAAGAGAAGACTCACCATTGGAAGGAACATGATAGTAATCTTCTCGTTTTTCTTTGGGGACTATTGGATCAACCAAGGAAAATTCTCTGGACATATGATATCTATCATAACTTAGATTCATGGCCTCCTATGTACGAAGGTGTCCTTGAGCATTTCTCAAATATTTTAATTTCTAAAATAGTTTTGACTTTACCTTTATGTAAGGTATCACTGTGAGCTGCTGTCCATAGTTGGGACATGAGTCACAGTTGGTATTAAAACTCCAAGTATATGTGTTGTTGTATTTTGCACGACAATTATAGTAATAAAATTGTAGTTGTTTTCTGTACCATGTATTTGGCGATAAAAAATAAGTTGGATGGATTGGACCTATTTTGGGGGCGTCACATCCATCATCAATATTTTATCCCTATAACATCAATCAAAATACATCTTGAATCAAATATTCATCTTTGTACTACAGGCCAAAGATATTCATCAGTCGGTCATGTTCATTTCAACACCTGTACATCTTTGCACTACGGGCCAAAGATATTCATAATAAAATCAATCATATTTGCACTACAGGCCAAAGATATTCAGTAAATCATCATTTAGGACTGAGGATGATGAAAAATATTTTAAAGAAAACGAATTCAGTGAAACAAAAGAACAAATATTAAGGATTCGTACTTTAAACAATCAGAGTTCAAAAATACTTCATAAATAATCATAGTGAAGTAAAAATTCAAGAATGATCAAAACATGGATACAATCAAAGCTAGTATCCATAATCAATATTATGGAAAAAAAATGAAAATTTAATTTTTCCGTGAATAAGGCCATATTCGTGAATAAAGTCTCAGTATCGTGAATAAGAACCCCGACACTAAAAGAGACAAGAATTTCACAAGAAAATCTTACCAATATTCCGGTATAATGATATTAGATGAAATAATATCATTTTAAAAAAAATATATCCCTTACATTGAAAAGATCAGATTTTAGTTGGAATACCGGATATAGTGTTGAAGGAACTTGCACCGATAAAGAACACTCAAAGTATCAAAATACTCATAAGAATACGCCGATAATATAGAGAGAAAACTTGATTTACGGTGTGATTTTCAATTCTAACCCAAGCACCTATTTATAGGAAAATGCTTAGAACACCAAAAGCAGAAAAAATTTAATAAAATAATAATATAATTAACAAAATTCAAGCCCACCTTTGAAATCTGATTTCAGCTCATTTAAATCACATGTGAGGCCAACTTAATTGCAAAAAACATTTTTCTTAAATATTAAATTAAAACTTCCAAAAATCAATTATTTCAGAACTATGGAACTTCAATAATTCATAATAAATAGCCTTTTTATCAGAAAAATTCAAACCACATGTCCTTACCATAGAAAATTCCATTCTCTATAACTTTGAAAGTTTAAGTTTTTCCAAATTCCAAGCAGAAGTTGACCGAAATCCATAAACGCGATTTTACGGGCTATAAACCAAATTCAGTCAAGAAATAGGGTCCACCGACATGTTTAACATATTTTAAACATTAATTGTAACAAAAATACTCCTCCTCCTCATATACTCATATATCCCGTATTTATTGTAAAAATATCACCATTATTATTGTGAGACCCCGAATTTTATGAAATAAAAGTATTCAATTTTTCTATTTTGGTAAATAGTTAAATTGATAAAAGTTTAAAGTTAATGGTGATATTTGAATTTTTTTTCAAAGTAAGCAAGTTGTCATAAAATAATCGGTAAAAAGTTATTCAGTATATATATAATGGTACCCATTGTGATGGTGACATGTTGGTGGGAGGGGAACATGCGGGGCCCATATATTTGGAAGAAGTCCAAGCATTTTCTTAAATGGGGAGGCACTCTTATTGGTTGTCTCGCTTTTGTTTTATTATTAGTAATAAAACAGAAATTTCTTTTTCCTAAAAAGGATCTCAGTTGTTTAAGTTTTGTTTTATTATATATAATAAAATGAAAAAGATTTTAATATAAAACATAATACTTTTATAAATTTATTTGTTTTATTAGACAATAATTAGAATATATTATATTTTATTATGCATAGTGTTTGCATAGTGCTCGCGTAGTGTTTGCAGATAGTAAAATTTTATATAAAAAATGTAATACTTTTATAAAGTTATTCGCTTTTATTAGATTATAAATAGAATATATTATATTTTATTTAAAAGATTTTGTTTTATTAGAATATTTTATAGTAAACCAATCAGACCGTCCCGCTTTAAAAGTAAATCAATCGTCCGTTTCATGAATTAGTTACTATGCGATCCATTCTTCATAAATAGAAGCTCATTCCTTCATTATTTCTTACGAATTCACTGAAACTCTAGAGAGAGAAACTATATAGAGAGTTCTTCTTCTGTAATCTCGAGTGTATTTCTTTAGAGTTTAAGAAAGCTTTGAGCATAGTGCAAGTTTTCTTCGAGTATATCCTCGCCCTACCAGTCGGAGTACTCTTATTTCAAAGGTAAGGGATATTATTTGTTGTACCTGTAAGGGGTATTATTTCTTTCAGATTCATGAAGAGAACTTCATTATTCCATTCTTTATTATTATGTTGAATAACTCGTCTCTGCAAGTACCGCATACATGGTGAAATTCTTCTATTATTCCATTCTTTATTATTATGTTGAATAACTTTGTTTATCGCTGCACCGCATACATGGTGAAATCCTTCTATTATTCCGTTTCTTTATTATTCTCGCTTATATCTTGTCGGTCATGAATTTCACTTTGATCTAGTTCCATTATTTATTATTCCGTTTTTTATTATTCTCGTTTAATATCCTCGTCTCATGCTTTTCTTTGGGACTAGTTCCATTATTTATTATTCTTTGGGAATAACCTATCTCATGCAATACTATCGCATCGCACGTGGTGAATCTTTCTTATTATTTCATTCTTTATTCTTCATTGGAATAACTCGTTTATGTGGATTACCACATGCATGGTGAATGATCCTTTGTATTCATTTCTTATTAAATTATGGAAATGATCTCAGATATCGTGATTACTTATGGCGATTTAAAAATCCATTTGCAGTTTTATATATTCTATTATACTCAGTTGATTAAAGTTTTAGCTTCTATACTCCATGAAATTAGTGGAATATCCTTGATATTTGCGATTCATCCAGTATTTTTTTATGAAAATTGTCTTCTAAGCATTCTTAAATTTTACTCCACAAAGAAGTATCATGTTGACAATTTGGACGTTATTGATTCCTGGATAAATTAATTCTTGAACTTGTTTTATTGAATTATTATGTCATTGTTGTAAGACCCCAACTTATTATAAATAAAATTGAATTTTCTCTATTCATTATCTTGAATTAATAAGGTGTTAATTTGATATAATGCTTTGGTTATGAGTGAAATGTGCAAATTTTTCAAAATAAACAAGTGGTTATAAAATATTCATTTCTGTCGGGGAATATTCCTTTGGTCGTGGAATATTCTTTTTGTCGAGAATATATATCGTCTGACAGCCACTAGCTCATTTGTGGGTCCCATAACTTAATAATGTCGGATGAAGAAAACGACAAGTTTGAGTTTTTATAAATAACTACAGTAGTTGTTATCGTTAACATCGCTTGGAATACCCGTTGGTTAAAATACATTAATGCGCGTTGCACAAAGAAGATGGCCAGATTACATGCAGTATTGTTGAATTATTGATTCTTACGTGAAAGACACTACTCAATAATTGTTACAGATAATTACTGCTCAATATTTTATTTTATTGATTCAATAATTGTCATGCGTTGATATTTTATATTATTGTTGTTTCAATAATTGTCACCGCATGAAATATGTTTCATTATCAGATCAATAATTCATATTATTTGAATAATATTATTAGATAACATTATTGGCAATGTTTAGAAAGTTCTGTCAAGGAGAGGTTTGGTCACCTAATTGCGCGTCAGTAAAGAGAAATCCTTATTAAAAATCCCCCACTTTCCTGGGAACTGCCTGATTGTCATAATTGTGATTCTGTAATATTATTTATGAATAATTAATTATTAATTTATATGATAAGGAGATATTTATTTGATGTGGATATAAATGATGGATTTATTTATGTGGTTATAAATGAAAGAATTAATGTTGAGGTGTTTTATCAGTATTTTATCGAATTGGAGGTATTAAAAACTTAAATCGGTGTTCTTAAAGCTTTATTGCGTGAGTTGTAATTTTAATCCGACCGTTGGATCGTTGTGATTTTTGGATATGTTATACATATATGAATTGAGTATATGTCCACAAATTTTTAACCGTTAAAAATTAACGCATGATTTGTTATGAATTTTAAAAGGTGTTGAAACGGTGTTAAAAATCGTCCATTTGTGGATTTCGGATATTTTTTGTTTGGAATTTGGAAAAACTCAAAGCTACAAAGTTGTAGAGAATTCGATTTCATGCAGAATGGACATAAAATTCGTATTTTTCTGATAAACGGGCTATTTTCTATGAATTAGTGAAGTTTCAGAAAATAAAATAATTTTATTAAAAAATATTATTATTTTATTATTTTAGTCTCTTATGGCGTTCTAACATTTTCTTATAAATAAAAGCTTAGGTTAGAATTGAAAATCACACCAGAAACAAGTTTTCTTTCTCTCTAGTTTATCGAGCGTATTTTTGTGAGTATTTTAATATTTGGAGAGTACTATTTAGTGCAAGTTTCTGTCAGCATTATATCCAAAATTCAGTTAGAAGTACGGTTATTTTGAGGTAAGGGATGTTATTTTATTCTTAAATGATATTATTTTCTTCAATATCATTATGCCGAAATATTGGTGAACTTTTTAATCAAATTTGGAACTTTTGTGTCGGGATTACTATTCACGTATACGACACTATTCACTTATACGACACTATTCACGAATACGACACTATTCACTGAAAAATAAAAATTTTCTTTTTTGTCCAAGATGTCTATTTTGGCTAATAGAATACAATAGACAACAAGTTTTAAATTAATATTCGCAGCGGAAATAATAATTCATTAGAAGAGTTAAGTAGAGAATGCAAACTACTATCTTCTATGTATGAATTTAAAAGTTCATCGTCTATCTTTAATCCATGTAACATCAATCAATATATATCCGAATCAAATATTCATCTTTGCACTACAGCCAAAGATATTCATCATTAATCATGTTCATCTAAACACCTATTCATCTTTGCACTACGGGCAAAGATATTCATCGAAAATCATTCATCTTTTGCACTACAAAAGCCAAAGATATTCAATAATATCATCATTTAAGATCAAGATGTTGAAAAATATTTTTAAATAAACGAATCCAATTGAACAAAATGACAAGGATTAAGGATTAAGGATTCGTACTTTTGTTTTATCCATGTCCAAAAATACCTCAAAAATAATCATAGTGGTGTAAAATTCAAGAATGATCAAAACATGGATACAATCAAAGCTAGTATCCACAATATATATTTTAGACGAAAAAGGAAAATTTTCATTTTTTAGATGAATAATGCCGATTCGTGAATAAGGTCGTAGATATCGTGAATAAAGTCGTATCGTGAATAAGAATCTCACACCAAATGTTCCAAATTTGATAAAAACTTCAGATTAATATTTCAGCATAATGATTTTAAAGAAATAATATCATTACGAAAAAAAATAATATGCCTTACCTCGAAAGATCAATCTTACTAATTTGAAACACCTGGATATAAAGCATGACTTGAACTTGCAGACCGTATAGCAATACTCAAAATATACTCAAAATACTCACAAGAATACGCTCGATAATATAGAGAGAGAAAACTTCATTTTCTGGTGTGATTTTCAATTCTAACCTAAACACCCTATTTATAGGAAAATGCTTAGAACACCAAAGTAGAAAATTTAATAAATTAATATTATTTATTTTTCCACATCTTTCTATGCATCCAAGCATCTGAATTCAGTCTCTAGCACATGTTAAAGATGCCCACCAAACACAAAAAACGTTTTTCTTATTTAAATTATTTTAAACTTTCAAAAATTAATTATTTTGGAGCTTCACAACTTCAATAATTCATAATAAATAGCCCTTTTATCAGAAAATTCGAATCTTGCCAGTTTTTATAGGAAATTCAATTCTCTACAACTTTACAGAAGAAAGTTTTATCAAATTCCAAACAAAAATTGATCGAAATTCACAAACGGGCGATTTTACAGGCTATAATCAAATTTCAGTCAAGAAATGGGGTCCACCCACACATAAAATATGCTTTAAATATTTTTGATAACAAAAATACTCCTCCGCCATATATACTCATATATCCCACATTTATCGTAAAAATATCATCATTATTATATTATTAAAATATAATAATATATTTAAATGAATTATTTTATCAGAAAAAGATAAAATTTCAATTTTCAACAATTGTCACATTAAAAATTTTCTCCATCTATATCCACATAAAATCAATATTTTCCTCATCATATGAATCAATAATTAATTATTCACAAATAATATTACGAATCACAATATTGTGAACTGCAGGCGCTTTCAGTGAAGGGGGGCTTTCCAATAAGAATTTCTCTTTCTTGACGCCATGAATTAGGTGACCAAACCTCTCCTTAGATGTAACTTTCTAGACATTGCCAATAATGTTATCTAATAATATTATTCAGATAATATGAATTATTGCTTCGATAATGAAAAATATTGTAGAATGACAATTATTGAAACAACAACAATATAAAATATCAACGCAACAATTATTAAATCAATAAAATAAAATATTTGAATAAATAATTATCGTAACCATTATTGAGTAAGTGCCTTCTTATGTAAACATCAATAATTGGTGCAATACTGCATGTCTTCTTATGTTTTAACCAATTTAGTATTTTAACAAAAGATTAATTAGAATAACTACGCCATTATTTTTTTAAATAACTTATATTTGTCGCTTTCTTTCATCCAATCGCTTTCCTTTATGGGGTCCACACATGGTCGTTGCGTACGCATTTAATATTCTACTGACAAAGATTTAATATTCCACGACCAAACTAATATTCCCCGACAACAATAAATATTTTATAACCACTTGCTTATTTTGAAATATTTGCGTATTTTACCCATAACTATCCACATTAATCAAATCAACCCTTACTATTTCAAAATAATAAATAGAGAAAATTAAATTTCATTAATAATAAGTTGGTGTCTTACAATCTCCCCTCCTTATGAAATTTCGTCCTTGAAATTGACGTACGTACCTGGTGTTTCGAAAAGGTGAGGATACCTCGCTTTTATTTTCGTTTCCAATTCCCAGGTCATTTCCTATATAGCATGATTCCTCCACAGAACTTTAACTTGTGGTATGACCTTTGTGCGTAGGACATGCTCCTTCCTATCCAAAAACTTAACAGGTACCTCTTCGTACGTTAAGTCTTTGGCTATCTCGTTCGGTTCTAACTCTATAACGTGGTTCAGGTCTTTCACATATTTACGAAGTACAGATATGTGAAACGCATTATGAACACGAGACATACTTTGAGGTAACGCGAGTCTATAAAGGCACATTTCTACTCGGTCAAGAATTTGAAATGGACCAATAAATCGTGGATTGAGCTTTTCTCTCTTCCAAATCTTGTAACTCCTTCCATGGAGCACATCGCAACAATACATGATCCCCTATACTAAATTCCACGTCCTTTCGATGAAGATCCGCATAACTCTTTTGTCGATCCGGTGCCGCTTTTATATCGTTGTCGAATCATTAGGATCTTTTCGGTGATCATAATACATCTAACTTTCGGTCGCATGACATATTGGAGAGCGACACTTTCGTCCCATATAATGCTTCAAATGGAGCCACACCTATACTTGCTCGATAAGCATTTGTTGTAGGAGAATTCCACCAATGGTAAATATTTATCCCAATCGCCTTGAAGTCTAGGACACGAGTCTTATTAAATCTTCAAGAGTTTGAATAGTCCTCTCTTTGTCATCCGTCTTTGAGGATGGTATGCAAACTAAATCGTAAATCCGTGCTATAGCTTTTTGCAAGCTAACCCAAAATCTTGAAGTGAATCTTGGGTCACGATCCGAAACTATGGATACTGGCATGCCATGCAACCTCACAATCTCATTTACATATATACTAGCAAGACATTCAAGGGAATAAGTCTCCGTGACGGCAAGAAATGAAGCGGACTTGGTTAATCTATCAACAATAACCCAAATAACATTGATGCCTTGAGAAACCGTAGGAAGACCAGTGAATGAAAATCCATGGTAATGTGTTCCCACTTCCATTTCGGAATCTCAAGTGGTTGCAATGGACCCTTAGGTACTAGATGCTACGCCTTTACACGTTGACAAGTTAAACACATCGAGATAAACTTTGCAATCTCTCTCTACATATTGTTCCACCAAAATGTATATCGAAGATCACGATACATTTAGTACTTCCAAGATGGATTGCAAATGGTGTGTATTGTGTGCCTCCATCATAATCTTGTACTTCAAATCGTGAGTCGTTAGAACACAAAGTCTAGAGTGGACTCAAGTATTCCTTCTTCATCAATTCTCGCTTAGGAATAGCTCCTTCTTGTACGTTCTTCTTCATACGCATCGCCCCAAGCCCATGGCTTGAGCAACCTTAACTTTTTCTATTAAATTTAGCTCTACGCGTATACTTGACATCATCGCACTCATTCCAAAGATATGATCTTCTACTCAACGCGTCAATACCACCATGTTCACTTTTCCGGATGGTATTGAATAGTGTGGTCGTAGTCTTTCAATAGCTCGAGCCAACGTCATTGTACGCCGCGTGTTGAGTTCTTTTTTTTGAGTGAAAAAATATTTAAAGGCTTTTATGGTCCTAATATATCTCCACTTTCTCCCCATATAGATAGTGCCTCCATATCTTTAAGCAAGCGAAACGATCACCGCTAACTCTAGATCATGAGTAGGATAATTCCTCTCATACTCTTTAAGTTGTCGCGAGGCATAAAGCATGACTTTCCCACGTTGCATGAGAACACATCCTAACCCTTTGCTTCAAAGCATCGTTT
This sequence comes from Panax ginseng, assembly GCA_020205605.1. NCBI lineage: Eukaryota > Viridiplantae > Streptophyta > Magnoliopsida > Apiales > Araliaceae > Panax > Panax ginseng. Next base: position 151,284,916 of record CM035134.1, read on the forward strand.
AGAGATAACAAATCCATCCGTACTAAATGGTATTGTTAGAAAAGTCTTAAAATGAGTCTCCTCTTGAGCTCTTGGAAACTCTTCTCGCGTTCTTCGCTCCAAACGAATTTTGTATCCTTCCGAGTTAATTTGGGTTAATGGAGTAGCGATTCGAGAAAACCTTCCACGAATCTCCGATAATAACCACCGGTTAAGCCCAAAAAGCTACGTGCCGATCCACTGGACTTTGCTGTTCTAACTTTGTATTGCTTCAATCTTCACGGATCAACAGATACTCCATGTTTCGACACCGCGTCTTGCGAAGGAATGCTACTTCCTCGCCGAACTCGCATTTCTTTAATTTGGCATATAGTTTGTTTTCACGAAGCCTTTGGAGTACCAAATTTCGAATGGTGCTCATGATCTTCACGACTTTTGGAATATATGAGGATGTCATCAATAAAAACAACAACGAATCGATCCAAATATTCCTTGAATACTCGGTTCATCATATCCATGAAAGCCGCAGGAGCATTAGTCAATCCGAAAGACATGACTAAGAATTCATAATGCCCATACCGAAGTTCTCAAGGCGCTCTTTGGAATATCCTCGCCTAATCTTGGTGATGATATCCGAATCGAAGATCGATCTTTAAAAAGAATTGTGCTCCTCGCAATCGGTCAAACAGTCATCAATACGGGGTAGAGGATACCTATTCTTGATGGTGACATGGCTCAATTCACGATAGTCGTCAATACAAAGTCGTATACTCCGTCTTTCTTCTTTGCGAATAAAACAGAGCACCCCAAGGAGATGTACTTGGGGCGAATGAAACCGATGTCCAACAACTCCTCAGTAGTTGGACCTTTAACTCCACGAAGTTCAATAGGAGCCATTCGATATGGGGTTTTAGAAATGGGCTTTGTACTAGGTTCAAGATCAATAAAGAATTCAACTTCACGCTACGGGGGTAGACCAGAAGTTCTTCAGGAAATACGTCAGGAAAGTCAATAACAATAGGAATATTATTCAAATTTGACGTGTCTTTATTCAAATCCATAACATGGACTAAGAAAGCTTGACATCCGTTTTTCAATAAACGAATAACTTTATAATTAGATATGACAGTGATTGATTTTAATGGTTTAGTTGCTTGAATTCGTACAACAGGTTGGTTAGGAATATGAAAACTAACAACCTTACGAAAACAATCAATTTTGTCATGATGAGTAGTTAACCAATCAATCCCTAAAATCACATCGAAAGCAAGTATCTTTAAAGAGATAAGGTCAATAGGTAAGGTGATGGTGCCAACTTGAATCAAACAAGATTTATAAACAGTGGATGTGATAAAAGTTTCTCCTAACGGAGTTTCCACAGATAGGTCAAAGTCTAATTTCTCCGGAGTCAAGTTTAAACGCTGAGCACAAGCAAGAGAGATAAATGAATGGGTAAAGACCGTAGATCAAGTAAGGTATAAACTTCACAAAAATTTATAAATAAACTTTTACCCGTGATCACCTCGTTTGGGTTCTTCGCATTTTGACCAATCACAACAAACGCTATTCTAGGAACCGCTGACTTTGATTTTTCTCGGGATGATCTTTTGAGTCAAATCCCATTGAACTAGGTTTCGCTGCCGTCATAATCTCGAAAGCGATATGTCCTTCCTTTCCACAATTATAGCATACCTTGAATCGTGTTGTGGGCGGTTTGATCCGATATGTCCCTCTTTTCCAAGATTTGTAGCATACTGACCGGTGGTGAATTCTCCTCCCTTAGAACCGATTCTTTGTCGATCTTTGTCGTCTTCACATAGTCGTTGTTAAATCTCTTCTTTTTAAAATCTCCTCCCGACTCGCTTCTTCTATTTTCATGGCCATGATTACCACCGAGTGGTTACCATTTTTGTCCGCCTTTTTTCTTTTCTCCGTTGGTTATCGTTATTTTGTTGACCGCTATCTCCTAGATGATGATCTTGATTGTGGTCCCTCGGTTGACCGTACTCGTTATCTCGCTCTAATAATTGAGCCTGTTTACAACATCTCGGAAGAGAGAAAATTTATGAGAAATGAGATATTGTCAGTATGTCGGGTTTCAAACCTCTCGAAACATCTGCGCGTCATACGTTCCTCATTCTCTACCAAATGAGGTGCAAACTGGATAACTCAGTAAACTTTACCTCGTCTTCGAGACACCGCCGTGTTGTTTTGTTCTAATCGATGAACTTCACTTCCTTCATACGCCAAACACTTTCGTGAAAGTATTTGTCATTAAATAGTTTCTGAAACGCTCTCCCAAGACATCTTTGAGTCTTGGTTTGGATAGTACACTTCACGACTCCCACCAGTAGTCTCGCCTCGCCATTCTAACATAAAGGTGGCGAATGGAACCTTCATTCTCTCAGTGCATCTAAAGACATCGAATATCTTGGTAATTTGCTTGACCCATGTTTCCGCCGCATGATCGGATCCGCTTTCCCTTAAATTCTGTGGTCCCAACTCTTTGAATCTTGCTTTTGTGACAACCCGTGAATTGCTATCATTTCCTCCTCGTATTTTGAACACGAGTCTCCTCGTCTGCGATTTTGCATGAATCGCAAAAAGCTTCTAAACATCTCCTCGCTCATCATCTCGCAGGTGGTGTTGTTCACAGGGAGGAACATTGCCACTGTTGCACGTTCTCCTCGTTGGTGAGTCTGAGACGTCTCCACGATTTCATTTCCACTATTAATATTCTCGATCGACATTCTCAAATCACCGCCATAAAAAAACAAGGGTTAATTAAGAAATCAATATATTACATAATATCCCTATATATCTTGACCAACTAACAAATAAGCTTAGGTAGGACACACTAAATGAATGATTTACTCGCCTCTCCTCCTAGTTCTATTCCCCATCTCCGCCAGAGATCATATCCCTAAGCTCGATACCAACCGCGGCGCCCCCAAAATAGGTATACATCACCCATTCGAGGTTGTCAATACATGGTACGTAAACAACTACAACTTTATTATTACAACAAGAAAACTGTGAGTTTGAATACAAATATTATCTTCAGACAATATCTATACTCAAATAAATCCTCATCACATTTATTGATATATTATTTTACAAAATGGGTGAGGACTACTAAACAACTCTCTCTACAGAACCTTCATTCCATACCCCACTCATACTTTCGCTATATTCTAGCCTCCCGAGAAGAAAAATGGAACAAAAAGGAAAAGGGTGAGCTCAACTAGCCCAAAGAAGAATATTATGACTAAGATAATATACAACAAATTATCATTAGTCTTCAACAGGAAAAAATCTAATAGAATACAATAGACAACAAGTTTTAAATCAATATTCAGCAATGAAATAATAATTCATTAGAAGAGTTAAGTAGAGAATGCAAACTACTATCTTCTATGTATGAATTTAAAAGTTCATCGCCTATCTTTTATCCATGTAACATCAATCAATATATATCTCGAATCAAATATTCATCTTTGCACTACTGTGCCAAAGATATTCATCAAGAGGTCATGTTCATCTAAACACCTATTCATCTTTGCACTACGGGCAAAGATATTCCTCCAAAATCATTCATCTTTGCACTACAGGGCCAAAGATATTCAATAATATCATCATTTAAGACTGAGGATGTTGAAAAATATTTTTAAAGAAACGAATCCAGTGAAACAAAATGACAAGGATTAAGGATTAAGGATTCGTACTTTGTTTTATCCATGTCCAAAAATACCTCAAAAATAATCATAGTGGTGTAAAATTTAAGAATGATCAAAACATAGATACAATCAAAGCTAGTATCCACAATATATATTTTAGATTTAAAAGGGAAAATTTTCATTTTTCGATGAATAATGCCAGATTCGTGAATAAAGGTCGTGATATCGTGAATAAGAATCTCACACACCAAAAGTTCTAAATTTGATTAAAACTTGATTAATATTTCAAAGATAATAATTTTAAAGAAATAATATCATTACGAAAAAAAATAATATGCCTTACCTCGAAAGATCAAGATTTCTAAATTTAAACACCTGGATATAAAGCTATGACTTGAACTTGCAATCGTATAGCAATACTCAAAATATATTCAAAATACTCACAAGAATACGCTCGATAATATTGAGAGAGAAACTTGAGCTTCTAAATGATTTTCAATTCTAACCTAAGACTTATTTGTAGGAAAATGCTTAGAACACCAAAGTAGAAAATTTAATAAATTAATATTATTTATTTTTTCACATCTTCCTACGCATCCAAGCATCTGAATTCAGTCTCTAGCACATGTTAAAGATGCCCACCAAACACAAAAATTGTTTTTCTTATTTAAATTATTTTAAACTTCCAAAAATCAATTATTTCAGAGCTTTGGAACTTCAATAATTCATAATAAATAGCCCTTTTATCAGAAAATTTGAATCTCGCGAGTTTTTATAGGAAATTCAATTATCTACAACTTTTCAGAAGAAAGTTTTTTCAAATTCCAAACAAAAATTGACCGAAATTCACAAACGGGCGATTTTACAGGCTATAATCAAATTTCAGTCAAGAAATGGGGTCCACCCACACATAAAACATGCTTTAAATATTTTTGGTAACAAAAATACTCCTCCTCCACATATACTCATATATCACACATTTATCGTAAAAATATCATCATTATTATATTATTAAAATATAATAATATATTTAAATGAATTATTTTATCAGAAAAAGATAAAATTTCAATTTTCAACAATTGTCACATTAAAAATTTTCTCCATCTTTATCCACATAAAATCAATATTTTCCTCATCATATGAATCAATAATTAATTATTCACAAATAATATTACGTAATCACAATATTGACAACTGCATACGCTCCCTGTGAAGCAGGGGCTTTCCAATAAGAATTTCTCCTTCATCGACACGCAATTAGGTGACCAAACCTCTCCTTGCATGTAATTTTCTAGACATTGCTAATAATGTTATCTAATAATATTATTCGAGATAATATGAATTATTGTTTCGATAATGAAAAATATCGTGTAATGACAATTATCAAAACAACAACAATATAAAATATCAACGCAAAGAATTATTAAATCAATAAAATAAAATCTTTGAATAATTCATTATCGTAACCATTATTGAGTAGTGTCTTCTATGTAAGAATCAATAATTGGTGCAATACCGCAGTGCTACTTATGTTTTAACCAATTTAGTATTTTAACAAAGATTAATTGTAAATAACTACGCCATTATTTTTAAATAACTTATATTTGCCATTTTCTTCATCCAATCGCTTTCCGTTATGGGGCCCACACATATTATACTTATGGCGTCAAATTTAATATTCCCCGACAATGCGATTTATATTCCACGACCAAACGAATATTCCTCGACAACAATGAATATTTTATAACCACTTGCTTATTTTGAAATATTTGCGTATTTTACCTATAACTATCCACATTAATCAAATCAACCCTTACTATTTCAAAATAATAAATAGAGAAAATTAAATTTCATTAATAATAAGTTGGGGTCTTACACGTAATGTTACAAATGATGTGGTAAAAGTCATCTTTGGCCCGTAGTGCATGGATGGACTTGGTGTGATTATGACCGTGGATTATTCGGTATAATCATGATCGTAATGTGATGAATGATGTGGTAAAAATCCTCGTTGGTAGTAGTGCATTGATGGGACGCTTTTGGTATGATTATGGCTATGGATTTTCTTACGCGAGGTGCAAAGATGAATTGTTTTATGGCATGATCAGGACCGTTGATGAATACACGAATATCCTTGGCCCGTAGTGCATGGATAATTTATGGTCTCGATACTAATGAATATCTTTGGTCTGTAGTGCGGGGATGATTTGATGATGTGGATTATTTATTAAGCTGAGTCTCAGCGATAAAAGTGATGAAAAACCTCTTTAAATCATAAAAGATAGTATATTTTATTCTCTACTTGATTCTTCTAATGGATTGTTTGTTCCGGTGCAGTTAAACTTGATGTTTGTTATATTGTATCAGTTTAACATTGTTGAAGGCTAATGATAATTTATTCTGCATTGTCTTAGTCATAATATTTCTTACTGGGTTAGTTGAGCTCACCCTTTCTTTCACTATTCTCTTCAGGAAATGAGAACGTAGCTAGAACTAGTAGGGGAACAGAGTGATGGTCTTAGATGGTGCATTAATTAGTAGTCCTCACTATTCTGTTAAATAGTGTGACAATAAATATAACGAGGACTCCGTTGAGTATGGATATTGTCTAGATGACAATATTCCTTATTAAAACTCACAGCTCTCTTGTTGTATATTAAAGATTGTATTTGTATTCTGTACCATGTATCTGGCGACTCAAGATGGGTGATGTATACCTATTTTTGGGGGCGTCACAATTATATTATTAAAATATAATAATATATTTAAATAAATTATTTATCATAAAAGATAAAATAACAATTTTTCAACAATTTTTACATTAAAAATTTTCTCCATCTATATCCACATAAAATGAATATTTTCCTTATCATATAAATCAATAATTAATTATTCACAAATAATATTACGAGAATCACAATCTCGACAACCGTGCAGCTTCCTCGAAAAGGGACTTTCCAATAAGGATTTCTCCTTCTCTGGCCATATGATTAGGTGTGAAACCTCTCCTTGTATGTAACTTTCTAGACATTGCCAATAATGTTATCTAATAATATTATTCAAATAATATGAATTATTGATTTGATAATGAAAATATCGTGTAGTGACAATTATTGAAACAACAATAATATAAAATATCAACGTAGCAATTATTGAATCAATAAAATAAAATATCGAATGAAGAATCATCGTAATAATTATTAAGTAATGTCTTCCTACGTAAGAATCAATAATTGGTGCAATATCGTGTGCTACTGTGTTTTAACCACAGAGTATTCCAACAGTATTAACGGTAACAATTACGCCGTTATTTATAAACAACTTATACTTGTCGTTTTCTTCATCCAATCACTTTTCGTTATGGGGCCCACACAAGGTCAACGCCAGTCATTTAATATTCCCCGAAAGTATGAATATTCCATGACCAAACGAATATTCTCCGATAAAAATGAATATTTTATAACCACTTGCATATTTGAAATATTTGCGCATTTTACCCATAACTAACCACATTAATCAAATGGGAGTGGGAGATTGAAAGTAGTATGCATACAAGCCAATCATGTTTGATGATAAAGCATATACTTTGTAAATAATCTTATTCATTTATTAATAAAAAGTATTAATTTATTAAAGGCTTTTAATTATCTACGTGATCTTTGCTTTATAATATGTGATAAACCCATAGTTTTAAGCAATGCTTTTAGAATAATGATGATGATCATTCTAATGAGATCTAAATTCTTAGAAGATTAAAACTAAAATAGTTCCCAATCGTTGGATTACTAAATTGGGGATTAGTGAATCCGGATAGATTGGGTACATCGTTCTTTGCTTTCATTGGATGAGGATGATTGATCTCACGATCATTTGTGTGGAGACACTAAAGCAAGTATGTAGGTCTTTATTGGAGAATAAGTTCAATTGAACGTGGCTCGCCAAGGAATACCTAATGGAGTTTTACTTTGCTGTTAATAGGAATTCTGTAGTGATAGTAGTAGACAAGATCATTGGACTTGAGATCATCATAGTATCTTGTGTATGATGAGTTATACTTTGACTTATTCCTTAAGACCCTTAGGGTATATCAAAGGGTATGCTTGGGTATAATAAGTTGTATACATGGAGATAATGTATGATCAATAAAGAATCTACCACTTTTAGTAAAAGAAGAAAAAAATGTCCTATGTGATTCGATAAATGACAACCCAAAGTAGTCCTCGGGGCGGCGTAATAAAATTAGAAAGAAGTTTCTAATTTTTCTTATTTGGAGTTGTGCATTAAAGAGTCGAAATACATATAATTAAATAAAATAAGACTTGACAGTAATTCCATGTCTTATATTTAATTGGGACATTGTATGGTGGAAGAATTGAATTATGCAGAAACTATTTACTCAAAAGTTCTTTTTATGATTAATGTTGAAATCTATATTATCTGGAAAGTCGTTGATCGCTAGGGAGGCTTATCCCTATTGTAAAATAAATATTATTTATTTAAATAAATTATTAGTTTAATTTATTTATTTAAATAAGATTAGAATTGTTTTAATTGATTTATTCACAACCGATTTAATATGGAGAACCTAAAGGGTCACACCATAAAAGGAAGAATAATTATTTAAGAAGTTAATGGCATAATCGTAATAATAATTAAGTATATTTAATTTAATCTATGGTGATAGAATAAATTAAATAGCTTAATATTTATTATTTAATATTTTAGAAATATTAAATATAAATTGATAAGAGGAGTCTTATTATTATTATTACTATTATTATTATAAAATTCCTAAAGGAGTTTAGGAATTAATTAATAAAAGTACTCTCGTTTATCCTAATAAGATTAGGAGGCCAATTAATTAAAAGAGTTTAATTAATTATTCTTAATAAGATTGAGAGCCTAATTAATTATAGAAATTTAATTAATTAAAATAAAACCCAATTCCTTAATTGTTAAGGAGGTTTGCCCACATCTATAAATAAGAGGAGTCTTATTATGGGTGAAGAGGTGGTTGACTTTTACAACATACGTAATTCCAATAGTTGGGAGAGTACGCCTTTTTTATAGAGATAGAAAACTAGGGTTTTGCCAAATACCCATCTTCTTGAATTCTTCTTCTTCCTTGGTGGATCACCTCTAGAGGCCAAACACTTGGGTGGCTAACGTTGATCAAAGTAAGGAACCAAACCCGGTGGATTCAAGTTGAACGTGAAAAGGATTGGAGGTGAACTTGTACCTGAGGAAGCTCGGATCTTCAAGGGTATGATTCTTATTCATATCTTTTCATTTAATTAATAATTATGCATAAAGGGTGATCCGGGTATATGGTTTGTATAAAATTTTAAAACTTTGATTTTCCACGTTTCCGCTTATTTATGCAATTTGATTGCGTTCTTGAATATTACAAACCTAACACTTACACCTAGGGTATAAAAGACACTTTGATATATACTTCAAATTGGTGGGGTGGAATTTGAAGGAGAGTCTAGAACTTCTTCATGATGACAATAGTGTAAGACTGCTAATTGATGAAGCTTTGAAAACTGGGAAGATTGATATGTACTGTGACCATGAGGGTAATGAAGAAACACCTGCTGAGGTTGATGTCAGAGATGAGGAAGCACCAAAGCAGACGGATGATGATTCAAGTGATGCTACTTATGAGGAAAGTGATGAAGAGTTAAGTGATGCTACTGATGATGATGAGAATGAGGAGTTGATAAATATAAGAAAAAGAAAGGGACTGATAAAAAAATCAAGAGGACAAGAGTTGGTTTTGGATTGTGAAGTAAATCTTGATGAAGATCAAGTTGATATTGGTCACTTACATGTTAAGGATGTTGGGGCTTCATCTATCCCAAGAAAGCAACCAAAAGTTGAACCTGGTACACAAAAGAGCAGTAGCAGGGGAAAAAAGCTGGCATCCAGAAAAACTAAGGCTGCAGAGGTGGAAGTTGAACCAACATTTTCAGATGGGGAGGATGAGTTGGGGTTTGGGACAAAAGGAATGAGGCCTTGGGTAGAAACTGAAGAAAATTCTGATGATGAGATTCCTCCAAGTGGTGATTCTAGTAGTAACAGTGAATGGGAAGGAGAGGAGCCACAAAGGAAAAAGAAAAGAGTGGTTCCAACATATAATCCCAACACTCCAATTAAAGCAAGATAAAATTTGAAGTCGGTATGATATTCACCGGGTCCCGAATAAATGTAGGGAAGCTATAGTGAATTATGCATTCAGAATGGAAAGGGGAATCTATTTTGTTGTTAATGAGAAAAAAAGAATATAAGCAAAAGTGTGCCACTTAATCATCCCATGGGGTTGTGGGCTAGTTATGTGCCACTTGAGAAGGTGTTTCAAATTAAATCATACAATGAGCAACATTATTGTGTGAGGAAAACAAAGATTCATATTGCTAGGTCTAGATGGTTGGTTGACAAGTTTGGGGGTACAATAAGAGAAAAACCAAGAATGAAGTTGAGGGAAATACAGGCTGCAATTAAACAAAAGTTTGGACTGCAATCATCATTACCAATGTGTCGACGAGTAAAGAAAATGGCTTTAAATGAAATTGATAACACCTTGAAGGAGCATTATGGTAAGGTCTGGGAGTATGAGAATGAGATTCTAGCTACAAATCCTGGGAGCACAGTCCAAATTAGAGGTGATGGGGGCACTCCACCTAGATTCCAAAGAATGTACATTTGTTTTAAAGCTGTTAAACAAAATTGGTTGGAAGGATGTAGACATATAATAGGGCTTGATGGTTGTTTCTTAAAGACATACTGTAGGGGTGAGTTGTTATCTGTTGTTGGTAGTGATGCAAACAACCAAATGTTTCCAATTGCTTGGGCAGTGGTTGAAAGTGAGAACAAGGATTCCTGGAGTTGGTTTCTAGGTCTATTGCTAGAGGATGTTGGCCTGGAATTAGGTAGAGGATGGACCTTGATAACTGACCAACAAAAGGTATTACAAATGTTTACAACAGTTTTTGAACTTTATGTTTTTATTACTTGTTATTATATTTTGTACTAAACCTGTAATAAATATATATTTACTGAAATCTTTGCAAGGGTTTGGTTCCTGCTATACAAGAGCTTTTTCCAGAGGCAGAGCATAGATGTTGTACAAGACACATCTATGCTAACTGGAGGAAGAAGTGGCCAGGAGCAGTCTTGAAGGTGAGGTTTTGGAGAGCAATCAAGGCCAATAATCCTCATGAGTTCAGAAGGGCAATGGTTGACATCAGGAATGAGATTAAGGATGCTCATACTCATCTTTTAACTATTCCTCCTAAGCAGTGGAGCAAGGCCTTTTTTCTTGTGAAACAAAATGTGATGTTGTGACTAATAACATGTCTGAATGTTTTGATAGTTGGATCTTAGAGGCTAGATATAAACCATTACTAACTATGTCGTAGAACTTAAACTTGAACTTGACTTGAACTTGAACTTCTTTGCACTCTCCTTGTCGTAGACCCACTTCAGACTGTCCAGGGAAATACATTAAAGACAGAGATTTAGATCCAATTCTAGCAAAAGGGCATGAAAAAGGACTGATTAATTGCCCCTCTTATCTCATAGGACAATAAGACAAAGTTAACTAGAGTTGCCTTTGTCCCAACTTCCCAAGAGGGTTTGGCAGTTATAGAAACTTATAAATTGTAATACCATGATTCACATCACAAGAAACTCTAACTCGATTACTAACAGCCTTCAAAGCTCCAATTGTATCACTTCGAGTATGTATGTGTTAATCTAAGTTAGTTGAAATTCAATGCAGTAATGGCCAACAAGTAAGACTAAGTGTTCATGGTTTCCAACCCCAGTGATTAATTATATCTGCTCTGGTATACTACTGCCAGTTAATATCAATTTTCTTCTCTTGTTGATAGGTATACCACACTCACTTTAAACATATCACCAATCATTTGCCTAGAATATATTATTTAAGGTCTAGTACTTCTACGAAGTTTTTCTTCTTATCCCTCTTCGCCTTATTTGTAGTTATACTTTGTTTGTTCAAAGAATTTCCCGTTATTATTTAAATTAGCTAACCTGCAACAGTAACACTTGCCCAACATGTAATCCTTTTACTCATGTACAAAGGAATCAATTAAGGTTAAAGATCAGGTAATAAAATTCATTTAATTATAAACAACTTGATTAGAGAGGGAAAACGTGACTCGGGAATAGGTTAAAGCCTACATTAAATCCTCTTTTCCAAGTCTAACTCACTGCCACACGGCCCACACCTCTCTTTCATTTTTCTATTTTACTCCAGCGGTAGACTTAATTTGCATTATACAACCCAAGACATCAATAATTAAGCATTCATTAGCATATATATTTAAATGTGAATGGAGCCTGATATTCACGACAAGAACTTTAGCACCTAAAGCTTCAACTGTGAATCCAATTTTAGCACTGAAGTGTCAGTTTATTTAATCCAGTTCAGATACTCAATCAATGAAAATATACTAATGGATTATTGAGAGACGAGCTTCAGATCTCCTTTTCCCTGTCTTTCTTAATGAGTACAGTTGTCAGTTGTACGCATAACACATTCATCTTAGATTCAAAGTACATGTTGAAGTGATCCCGATTAAGAAATCTAAACTATGATATATGGTCCTACTCAAAAAATTGATGCAATTAACATTATTTCTTCTCTTTCCCTCCATCTTTTTTTGGTACAAGTAAATAGGAAAATTAACATTAGTTCTGAAATCAATGTTTCATTATATTACTGTTTCATTGTTTTTTGGGTTGATTGGGGCAGCCATTGATCTGTTCTTGGTGACTCAAGCAGGACTTTTTTGCTTTTTTTATACTTCATGTGAACTTAGGCGACATCCCTTTTGGTGTACTTACAATAAAAATAGAAACTCGTAGATCATCATCATCATCATCTGCATAGGAAGTTGATTAGTAGCCAAGGTTTCCAGGTAATAATTGTGCTCATTTAATACAAGAAAAGAATTAGGAAAAATCAAGAAACACAAATTTTGATAGAGAGAAGAGTAGCTGTAACAAAACAACAGGCACAGTATTTTTTTTGAAGACTGTGTATTCGCCAAAGTATTATCTATCACACTAAACCCAGAAGAATGAATACCAAGGTATATATGTTCAATACCTTTCTTTTTTTAGAACGATCTTTTTCCTCCAGTTGTTGTTTGTACTTTTCTCTATGATAGTCCATGAGTTTGCAAACAGGTGGCTTATCATTTCGTGCAACCTGTAATATATTTAGTAATTTGTGTTAAACACTGGCTCAAAAAGAGTACTCAATTCAACATTATCATAGTATTGTTTTCCCAGACACAATTTTCTTCAGCAAGCATGTTTACTGACAATTATATTGTAAAGAATTTTCACCCTAAATTAGTAATAAGATAGCAGTTACCTCAACTAAATCAAGCTTGAGTCTCCGTGCACGCTCCAAAGCTTCCTGCCTTGGCACTACAGAATGACCTGTAAATATGCATAAATAATACTCCCATGTGAGATAATAGAGAATTCACCCTAGTTTAGACTTCTACAAAACATGATGCTATATTTCCAATTTTCTGTATCACATCCATTGGAATTGCTATCTGTAGTCATTACTCCATTTGATTTCACCTAAACCGCCAATGAGTGATGAGTGATGACCCCATAGTATCGTGCATTTTCTAACATTGGGTTCTTCATAGAGGACAACACGTGGTATACGTCCCCATACCATGTTAGATGAGATAACTAAAGCATCTTCATAAAGGGTGCAGTTGGTAGTATTGGCTCACAACCTCTAAGATTTCCATGTAACTCACCGTAACTTAGTAGTAAACTTTTAGACTCTGCTTGGAACTCAAAAAGAGTGATAGAAAGGAAATAAAAAATAAGTAAAAATAAACTCAAAAGCAAGATAAAGTCACATGAATGAACGCAAATCCAGCTATATATACCACCTGTAATGGACCTTTAAAACCCTAAAATCAAGTAAAGTGAACCAAGTGTTACTTGATATTCGAACAAATTTAAATTTTCATCTTACTTTTTTTTTCATTTTATGTTCCTTTTCTTTTAGTTCCCCTCAACTTTTCCAAGTTCCAACCACTGCGCTAAAATTCATAAGAAGAATGATGTCCAAGGAAAGGAGAAATGTCCAAGGGTAGTAAACTGTAAAGAATTTAAAAAAGTGAAAACAAACATTTATGATATTCCTTAGAACTTCGTGAGCTCTAAGTGTAATCAGTGGAACTTATGCAAGGAATTCTAATATTCCTATGAAAAATTTAGATCCCAGATTCTCTTCCCGGTCTAAACTGCAAACAGCTTACCTCTGTTCCAATTAGTTATCTTTCACCTGATATTGGTGCAAGGGTGTTCCACTTCACCCTGTTTCTAAAAAAAAGAGAATTTTGAGATGAGGTCAATAAAGGACAAATTTAAAATCCTAAAAGATTATTGACTAATCTTATTACACTAAAGTGTGTGCAAGCCAAATGGGTACAACTAAATTGAGGGTTTAAAAAAAGGCCTGGGAGAATCCAAATGATTACTCAGCTTTTATCATTAACTCAACAATAACTCAGATACAAATTCGTGACCAAAACATAATCAAACCAACTTCAATTCTCCAAATTCTAATTGATACTTTGAACCCCAAAAACAAAAAAATACCTTCATCCGTCACAAGCCTAATGTACTGTGCTGTAATTTTCTCATTCAAACGCGGCCCATCGCTGTCCTCTTCTTCACCCTTCTGCTTAGCCTACATTGTGACACACACCATAAACATAAATAATACACACGGAAGCCCTCAACTGTTTATATATATATATATATATATATATATATATATATATATATATAGGCATTGATAATTGTATGATTACCTGAACTGGAGCAGCGAAAAAACGGACTTTGTTACAAAACTCGAATTGGCTATTGTGAATAAATGAATCTGGGTTACCAAAACCCCAAATTCTTGTGCGTGAAGTAGTGTGATTGACCGAACAAGCTCCATGGATTTGAAAATAGCATCTCTTGAATTGATTTGATAAGCTTCTGAGCTGTGATTGTTTCAGTCGACACCAAAATGCCATCTTTAAAAGTAGCCGGTTCAAATAATCTGAAGGAGAGAGGGAGTGGTGAGGTAAACAGTTCAAACAACCATTCTAACTTGCAATCTGACAGAGCTGCAAATGAGAGTCGGGTTTATGTTTCGGTAAGGCTTGGGCTGGGTTGAGTTTGAGCGCTGCGCTGGGAATGGGTTAACTCCTACTTTTCTTTGGGTCCTTCACAACAATATACAACGATTAGAAAGTATTTATAAAAATAAAACACATAAAATAATTACAAAAATAACAAAACACAATATATTACGATTCCTAAAATCATGTATCATTAACTCCTATACGTCAGTTATTTTTCTTTCATATTTGTAATCAACCGCACCTAAATTCAAGCAACTGAGGAAACATGCAACTTTGATATCTGAATAGCAGATCATCGTCAAATCAATCGGAGAAGACAAAATCTTCTGTCGCGACACAACTCTGAAGACGAAGCTTCCTCGTCGCGACTAAACTCAGAATCGGAGAAGACGAAGCACATTGTCGCGCCATGACGCATCTCTAAGATCGAAAATAGCATACAAAATCGTGAACGCCTTGAAGTTCAATAACTAAAACTTAATTATCTGCGGTGATTGTTGAATACAAGATCAACATCAACTTCGATACAAAATACCGAGGTATGTGAGTTTAAAATTTATAATCATATAATTCTTTATGGTTACTACTTAATTACTATATTGGTTATCTTTCTTAAGTTTTTTGCACTTAAAATGGTCACTTTCGGTAGAATCTTATCGAATGTTTTGATTGCAAAATGTATTTTAAAAATATTGTATATTATGGTTACTAAGGTTATATAAATTGGTTCTTTGTCTAATGTTGTCTTGGTTCTTCG
This sequence comes from Panax ginseng, assembly GCA_020205605.1. Lineage (NCBI taxonomy): Eukaryota > Viridiplantae > Streptophyta > Magnoliopsida > Apiales > Araliaceae > Panax > Panax ginseng. Next base: position 151,300,533 of record CM035134.1, read on the forward strand.
ATTATTCTATCTTGTTCTTGTGAAACATTAAACCGCTTATTGTTGTCTTAGTTCTCGTCTAATGTTGTCTTGGTTCTTTGTAATAATATTACTAATTAATGTTGAATTGGTTCTTGACTTAATCTTTGACTTGGTTTATATGTAACATTATTTTGATTCTTGTTAATCTTGACTTCAACTACTTGTGTAAAACTATAATGGTTCTTGTTAATCTTGACTTGAGTTCTTGTGTAAATTTATAATCTTGACTTAGTTCTTGTGTAAAATTATTTAGTGACTAATCTTTGACTTGGTTCTTGTAGGGATTTTGGCACAAAAACGCAATGAAAAAAAAAGAACAATTTAGGAAATTCAAAACCTAAATAGATCCATACGAAAATCAATTAACTCAGTGGTTAGAAATTATACCGATTGTGATACTGAAATTGATGCGCTCGAAACTCCAACGCAATTCAAATGAATCGCGCCTCTACGGTATCCACACGAATGCTCCGAGAATCGTCCTATGATCTACAAAAGAAGGAACCGTAGTACTAGCCACCAAGGATGAGGATTTTCAGAACTTGTTTCTCTCTAGTCTCTCTGTGACGCCCCCAAAATAGGTATCTATCACCCATTTTGAGTCATCAATAACATGGTACAGAAATAACTACAACTTTATTAATACAACATGAAAATTATGAGTTTAAATACAAATATTGCCATCTAGACAATATTCACACCCAAATAAGTCCTCATTACAATTATTGGTACATTATTTTACAAAAATGGTGAGGACTACTAAAATAACTTTCTAGAACCATCATTCCACACTCCGGCTAGAACTCGCTACATTCTCGCCTCCTGAGAAGAAAAATAAAAAAAAAAGGAAAAGGGTGAGCTCAACTAGCCCAGTAAAGAATATTATGACTAAGATAATATAGAACAAATTATCGTTAGTCTTCAACAGGGAAAAATCTGATAAAATACAATAGACAACAAGTTTCAAATCAATATTCTCAGCGAAAATAATAATTCATAGAAGAGTTACGTAGAGAATGAAATCTACTATAATCTATGAATTTAAAAGTCTATCATCAATATTTTATCCCTGTAACATCAACCAATATTCATCTTGAATCAAATATTCATCTTTGCACTACAAAGCCAAAGATATTCATCGATCGGTCATGATCATCTCAACACACGTACATCTTTGCACTACTGGGCCAAAAGATATTCATAAGAAAATCAACCGTCTTTTGCACTACTACATGCCAAAGATATTCAAGAATACCATCATTTAGGATCGAGGATGATGAAAAATATTTTAAAGAAAACAAATCCAAAGAAACAAAAGAACAAGTATTATGGATTCGTACTTTTAAACAATCCGAAGTTCAAAATACTTCATAAATAATCATAGTGAAGTAAATTCAAGAATGATCAAAACATGGATACAATCAAAGCTAGTATCCATAATAGATATTTTGAACAAAAATAAAATTTAATTTTTCCGTGAATAATGGTCGTATTCGTGAATAATGTAAGTATACGTGAATAAAGGCCAGATATCGTGAATAAGAACTCCCTAATACACTAAAAGACAAGAATTTCACAAGAAAATCTTACCAATATTCCTAAGATAATGATATTAGAAGAAATAATATCATTTTAAAAAATAACATCCCTTACCTTGAAAAGACTATACTTCAAATTTGGAATACGAGATATAGTCTTTGAAGGAACTTGCAGATCAGATATAGAACACTCAAAGTATCAAAATACTCACAAGAATACTTTCGATAATATAGAGAGAAAAGGAGAGAAAACTTCAGTTTAAATGTGATTTTCAATTCTAACCTAAGCACCCTATTTTAGGAAAATACTTAGAGCATCAAAGCAGAAAATTTAATAAAATAATAATATAATTAACAAAATTCAAGCCCACCTTTGAAATCTGATTTCAGCTCATTTAAATCACATGTGAGGCCAACTTAATTTCAAAAAAAAAATTTCTTAAATAAAACAATTAAAACTTCTAAAAATCAATTATTTCGGAACTACGGAACTTCAATAATTCATAATAAATAGCCCTTTTATCAGAAAAATTCGAACCACGGTGTCCTTTTCATAGGAAATTCCATTCTCTACAACTTTGTAAGTTTAAGTTTTCCAAATTCCAAGCGTAAGTTGGACCAAATCCACAAACCACGATTTTACTGCTATAAATCAATTTCGACCAAGAAATGGGGTCCACCGACATGTTTAACATGTTTTAAACATTAATTGTAACAAAAATACTCCTCCTCCTCGTATACTCATATATCCCGCATTCATTGTAAAAATATCACCATTATTATATTATTAAAATATAATAATATATTTAAATGAATTATATATCAGAAAAGATAAAATAACAATTTTTCAACAATTGTCACATTAAAAATTTTCTCCATTTATATCCACATAAAATGAATATTTTCCTTATCATATAAATTAATAATTAATTATTCACAAATAATATTACGTAATCACAATCATCGACAAACTGCATAGCCATAAGATGCAGGGGCTTTCCAATAAGAATTTCTCCTCATCTTGGCCTTGATTAGGTGACAAAACCTTTCCTTAGACAGAACTTTTTAGACATTGCCAATAATGTTATCTAATAATATTATTTAAATAATATAAATTATTGATCTGATAATGAAAATATTGTGTAGTGACAATTATTGAAACAATAATAATATTAAATATCAACGTAGCAATTATTGAATCAATAAAATAAAATATTGAACAGTAACTAATATAACAATTATTGAGTAATGCCTTCCTACGTAAGAATCAATAATTGGTGCAATATCGTGTACTACTGTGTTTTAACCACCGAGTATTCCAACAAAGATTAATTGTGAGTAATAACTACGCCGTTATTTATAAACAACTTATACTTGTCGTTTTCTTCATCCAATCACTTTTCGTTATGGGGCCACACAAGGCTGCGCCGTCGTACGAATATTCCCCGACAGTAAGAATATTCCACGACCAAACGAATATTCTTCAATAAAAATGAATACTTTATAACAACTTGCATATTTGAAATATTTGCGGATTTTACCCATAACTAACCACATTAATCAAATCAACCCTTACTATTTCAAAATAATAAATAGAGGTAATTCATTTTCATTAATAATAAGTTGGGGTCTTACAACCTCCCCTCCTTATGAAATTTCGTCCTTGAAATTGACGTACGTACCTGGTGTTTCGAAAAGGTGAGGATTCCTCGCTTTTATTTTCGTTTCTAACTCCCAGGTCATTTCCTCAATAGCATGGTTCCTCCACAAAACTTTGACTTATGGTATGACCTTTGTACATAAGACATGCTCCTTCCTATCTAAGATCTTGACAGGTACCTCCTCGTACGTTAAGTCTTCAACTATCTCGTCCGGTTCTAACTCAATAACGTGGTTCGGGTCTTTCACATATTTATGAAGCACAAATATATGAAAAACATTATGAACACGAGACATACTTGGAGGTAACGCAAGTCTATAGGCTACATTTCCTACTCGGTCAAGAATCTAAAATGGACCAATAAATCGTGGATTGAGTTTTCCTCTCTTCCCGCATCTTATAACTCCCTTCCATGGGGCAACACGCAACAATACATGATCCCCAATACTAAATTCCACGTCCTTTCGATGAAGATCTGCATAACTCTTTTGTCGATCTTGAGCCGTTTGTATACGTTGTCGAATCATTTGGAACTTTTCTGTAGTCATACGTACCAACTCGGGTCCTAACAATGTTGCTTCACCCACCTCATCCCAACGTATTGGAGAGCGACACTTTCTTCCATACAATGCTTCGAATGGAGCTACCCCTATACTTGTCTGATAACTGTTCTTGTAGGAGAATTCCACCAATGGTAAATTCTTATCCCAACTCCCTTTGAAGTCTAGGACACGAGTCTTAATAGATCTTCAAGAGTTTGAATAGTCCTCTCTCGATTGTCCCTCCGCTTTGAGGATGGTATGCCAATTGAATCAGTAAATCCGCGCTCCATAGCTTTTTGCAAGCTAACCCAAAATCGTGAAGTGAATCTTGGGTCACGATCCAAAACTATGGATAATGACATGCCATGCAATCTCACAATCTCATTTACATACATATGAGCAAGACGTTCAAGGGAATAAGTCTTCCGTGACGGCAAGAAATGAAATGACTTGGTTAATCTATCAACAATAACCCAAATAACATTTATCCCTTGAGAAACCGTGGGAAGACCCGTAGAACGAAATCCATGGTAATGTGTTCCACACTTTCATTTCGAATCTCAAGTGGTTGCAATGGACCCTTAGGCACTTGATGCTCCGCTTTTTCACGCGTTGACAAGTTAAACACCTCGAGATAAACTTCGCGATCTCTCTCTTCATATTGTTCCACCAAAATGTATGTCGAAGATCATGATACATTTTGGTACTTCCAGATGGATTGCAAATGGTGTATTGTGTGCCTCCATCATGATCTTGTTCTTTAAATCGAAATCGTTAGAACACAAAGTCCGGAGTGGACTCAAAGTATTCCTTCTTCATCGATTCTTGCTTCGAATATAGCACCTCTTGTACTTTTTTTCTTTATACGCATCACTGGTTCAGTGGCTTTGAGCAACTTTAACTTCATCGATTAAAGTTGGTTCTATGCGTATACTTGACATCATCGCACTCATTCCTGTATATGATCTTCTACTCAATGCGTCAGCTACCACGCTTTGCTTTTCCGGGATGGTATTGAATGGTGTGGTCATAATCTTTTAATGTACTTTCGAGCCAACGTCGTTGTCGCATGTTGAGTTCCTTTTGGGTGAAGAAATATTTGAGGTTTTTATGGTCTGAATATATATCCACTTTCTCTCCATATAGATAGTGCCTCCAGATCTTTAGCGCGAAAATGACTGCTGCCAACTCTAGATCATAAGTAGGATAATTCCTCTCATACTCTTTAAGTTGTCGCGAGGCATAGGCTATGACTTTCCCACGTTGCATGAGAACACATCCTAACCCTTTGCCTGAAGCATCGCTGTAGATAAAAAATCCATCTGAACCAGATGGTATTGCCAGAACAAATGCCGAAATGAGTCTCATCTTGAGCTCTTGGAAACTCTTCACGCATTCCTCGCTCCATACGAATTTTGTATCTTTCCGAGTCAGCTGATTTAATGGATTAGCGATTCGAGAAAATCCTTCCATGAATCTCCGATAATAACCAGCTAAGCCCAAAAACTACGTGACTTTGCCATCTGACTTTTGCTGTTCCCAACTTTGTATTGCTTCAATCTTCACGGTCAACAGATACTCCATGTTTTGACACCACGTGCCCAAGGAATGCTACTTCCTTAAGCCGTCGCATTTCTTCAACTTGGCATATAACTTGTTTTCACGAAGCCTTTGGAGTACCAAATTTTCAAATGGTGCTCATGATCTTCACGGCTTTTGGAATATATGAGAATGTCATCAATAAAGACAACAACGAACTGATCCAAATAGTCCTTGAATACTCGGTTCATCATATCGATGAAAGTCGCAGGAGCATTAGTCAATCCAAAAGACATGACTAAAAATTCATAATGCCCGTATTGAGTTCTGAAAGCAGTCTTTGGAATATCCTCAGTTCTAATCTTCAGCTGATGATATCCAGAATGAAGATTGATCTTTGAAAAGAATTGTGCTCCTTGCAACTGGTCAAACAGGTCATCAATAAGAGGTAACGGATACCTATTCTTGTTGGTGACATGGTTCAATTCTAGATATTCATTACAAAGTCGCATACTCCTGTCTTTCTTCTTTACAAATAAAACAGGAGCACCCCAAGGAGATGTGCTAGGACAAATGAAACCGATGTCCAACAACTCCTGTAGTTGGACCTTTAATGTAAGACCCCAACTTATTATAAATAAAATTAAATTTCCTCTATTTATTATTTTGAAATAGTAAGGGTTGATTTGATTAATATGATTAGTTATGGGTAGAATGCCAAATATTTCAAATAAACAAGTGTTTATACAATATTCATTGTTGTCGGGGAATATTCGTTTGGTCGTGGAATATTCGTACGACAGCGCATTTGACGCCCCCAAAATAGGTCCATTCCACCCAACCCATTCTGAGTCGTCAATAACATGGTACAAAAATAACTACAACTTTATTAATACATTTATCGTGAAAAATACGACAACCTATATACTATGAGTTTAAATACAAATATTGTCTTCTAGACAATATCCACACTCAAATAAATCCTCATTATTGATACAGTATTTTACAGAATAGTGAGGACTACTAAAACAACTATCTAGAACCATCACTCCACACCTCGACTAGTTCTCGCTATAATCTCGCTTCACGAGAAGAAAAATGGAACAAAAGGAAAGGGTGAGCTCAATTAGCCCAAAGAAGAATGTTATGACTAAGATAATGTACAACAAATTATCGTTAGTCTTCAACAGGAAAAATCGATAGATCTGATAGACAACAAGTTTCGATCAATATTCGCAATGGAAATAATAATTCATAGAAGAGTAACGTAGAGAATGAAATCTACTATAATATATGAATTTAATATCCATCATCAATATTTTATCCTCGTAACATCAATCAATATTCATCTCAAATCAAATATTCATCTTTGCACTATGCTCTGAGCCAAAGATATTCATCATCGGTCATGTTCATCTCAACACCTGTTGATCTTTGCACTAAAGGCCAAAGATATTCATCAGTCGGTCATGTTTATCTCAACACTGCTTATCTTCTTTTTGCACTACGGGCCAAAGATATTCATAAGAAAATTAACCTTCTTTACAGGCCAAAGATATTCAGTAACATCATCATTTAGGACTGAGGATGATGAAAATAATTTTAAAGAAAACAAATCCAGTGAAACAAAAGAACAAGTATTATGGATTCGTACTTTTAAACAATCCGAGTTCAAAAATACTTCATAAATAATCATATCAAAGTAAAATTCAAGAATGATCAAAACATGGATACAATCAAAGCTAAGTATTCATAATAGATATTTTGGACGAAAAGAAAAAATTTAATTTTTACGTGAATAGTGTCGTATTCGTGAATAAGTCAGATATATCGTGAATAAAGGTCGTATAATGCGTGCAAGTAACTCAAACACCAAAAGATAAAATTTCATAAAAAATCATCATCATGCTTCGTGAATAGTACTTGTGAATAAGAACTCGTGAATAGTAACTCATGAATAGTAACTCTCAAGACATGAAAAAGTTCCAAATTTGATAAAAAATCCAACCAATATTTCGGCGATAATGATATTGAAGAAATAATATCATTTACTGAATAAAATAACATCTCTTATCTCGAAAAGACAAGATTTCTAGTTGAAACACCGGATATAGGCTATGACTTGAACTTGCAGACCGATATCAACACTCAAAGTATACTCACAAGAATACGCTCAAAATATCGAGAGAGAAATAGTGAGAAAACTTCAGCCGGTGTGATTTTCAATTCTAACCTAAGCTCCCTATTTATAGGAAAATGCTTAAACACCAAAAGTAGAAAATTGAATATAATAATATTATTTATAAACAAAATTCCTTAGCCCACCTTTGAAATCGATTTCACCATAACACATGTTAAATGAGGTTCACAAACTCACAAAAACGCTTTTTCTCAAAATAATTAATTAAAACTCCCAAAAATCAATTATTTCGAACTCCAAAACTTCAATAATTCATAATAAATAGCCCTTTTATCAGAAAATTTGAATCTCGCGATTTTTATAGGAAATTAAATTCTCTACAACTTTACAGAATAAAGTTTTTCCAAATTCCAAACAGAAATTGACCGAAATCCATAAACGGACGATTTTAAAGGCTATAATCAAATTTTGGTCAATAATTGTGTCCACCAACACACAAAACATGTGTTAAATATTTAATACCACAAAAATACTCTTCCTCCTCATATACTCATATATCCCACATTCATTGTAAAAATATCATCATTAATATATTATTAAAATAATATATTTAAAAGAATTATTTTATCAGAAAAAGATAAAATATTAATTTTCAACAATTGTCACATTAAAAATTTTCTCCATCTATATCCTCATAAAATCAATATTTTTCTCATCATATAAATCAATAATTAATTATTCATAAATAATATTACAGAATCACATTATCTAGTTACTAACAAGCTTTGTAGATAAATAGACACTCACATACGTACATTTAACAATTGATGTTTGTCTGATACATAAAACAGAAACTATCTCATTACTAATAACAAGAACTATAATATAACATAATAAAACAAAGAGCTACATAATTATATGATATTAACCATAACAGTTTTTTAATGGTAACCAAAATGTAAACATTATGTAATGAAACCCAGCTTTAGGCAATCCATATATACTAAACAATTACATATTAACCGAATAAAAAATAAAAGTATTCAAATCCTACATTGAGGACACAATAATAAGAGCTAAACCATAAGGTAACAAGAATCAAAATATATAATAAAGAAGTAACCAAATAGATATATAAAAGTAACTTGAACATGTTTTAATGGTAACCAAAACAGAAACAACCTGTATATCCAACCAAGTTTAGGCAACCCATGTATACTCTCACATGTACATTTAACCATAACTGTAAGACCCCAACTTATTATAAATAAAATTAAATTTCTTCTATTTATTATTTTGAAATAGTAAGGGTTGATTTGATTAATGTGGTTAGTTATGGGTAAAATGCGCAAATATTTTAAATATGCAAGTGGTTATAAAATATTCATTTTTATCGGAGAAAATTCGTTTGGTCTTGGAATATTCTTACTGTCGGGGAATATTCGTACGATGGCGTAGCCTTGTGTGGGTCCCATAACGGAAAGCGATTGGATGAAGAAAACGACAATTATAAGTTGTTTATAAATAATTGGCGTAGTTATTACAGATTATCTTGTTGGAATACCCGTGGTTAAAACACAAGAAGATATAGATTTATTGCACCATTATTGATTCTTACGTAGAAAGACATTACTCAATAATTGTTACAATGAGTTATTGTTCAATATTTTATTTTATTGATTCAATAATTGCTACGTTGATATTTTATATTATTGTTGTTTCAATAATTATCACTACACAGTATTTTCATTATCAGATCAATAATTCATATTATTTGAATAATATTATTAGATAACATTATTGGCAATGTCTAAAAATTTCTGTCTAAGGAGAGGTTTGGTCACCTAATTGTGCGTCAGTAATGAGAAATCCTTATTAGAAAGCCCCCTCTTTCCTGAAAACTGCCTGGTTGTCAGTATTGTAATTCTGTAATATTATTTATGAGTAATTAATTATTGATTTATATGATAAGAAAAATATTCATTTTATGTGGATATAGATGGAGAAAATTTTTAATGTGACAATTGTTGAAAAATTGTTATTTTATCTTTTCTGATAAATAATTCATTTAAATATATTATTACATTTTAATAATATAATAATGGTGATATTTTTACAATGAATGTGGGATATATGAATAAATGAGGAGGAATAGTATTTTTGTTGCAATAAATGTTAAAAACATGTTAAACATGTCGGTGGACCCTATTTCTTGACTGAAATTTGATTATAGCCTGTAAAATCATCCGTTTATGGATTTCGGTCAACTTCTGCTTGGAATTTGGAAAAAATTAAACTTAAAAAGTTGTAGAGAATGGAATTTCCTATGGAAAGGACAAGTGGTTTGAATTTTTCTGATAAAAGGGCTATTTATTATGAATTATTAAAGTTCCGGTGTATCGGGTCTGAATTGATTTTTGGAGTTTTAAATGTTTTTGTTTAGAAAAACGTTTTTTGCATATGTTTGGCTGATGTTTTGGTTAAAAAGGTGGGCTAAGGAAAATTTATATAAATATATATATATTTTATTAAATTTTCTGCTTTGGTGTTCTAAGCATTTTCCTATAAATAGGGTGCTTAGGTTAGAATTGAAAATCACACCAGAAACTGAAGTTTTCTCTCTCTATATTATCGAGCGTATTCTTGTGAGTATTTTGATACTTTGAGTATTACTATACGGTGCAAGTTTCCTTCAACAATATATCCAGTATTCCAGTCAGAAGTACCATCTTTTCGAGGTAAGGGATATTTTTTTTTTAAAATGATATTATTTCTTCTAATATCATTATGCCGGAATATTGGTAAGATTTTTCATGTGAAATTCTTGTCTTTTAGTGTCGGGGTTACTATTCACGTATGTATACGACACTATTCACGAATACGGCACTATTCATGAATACGGCACTATTCACAGAAAAATTAAATTTTCATTTTTTTCCAAAATATCGATCATGGATACTAGCTTTGATTGTATCCATGTTTTGATCATTCTTGAATTTTACTTCACTATGATTATTTATGAAGTATTTTTGAACTCGAATTATTTAAAGTACGAATCCTTAATATTTGTTCTTTTGTTTCACTGGATTTGTTTTCTTTAAAATATTTTTCATCATCCTCATCTAAATGATGGTATTATCGAATATCTTTGGCTTTGAAGTAGCAAAAATGGTTTATTTTCTTATGAATATCTTTGGCCCGTAGTGTAAAGATGTACAGTGTTGAGATGAACATGACCGACCGATAAATATCTTTGGCCCGTAAGTAAAAAGATGAATATTTGATTCAAGATGAATATTGATTAATGTTACAGGATAAAATATTGATGATGGACTTTTAAATTCATAGATTATAGTAGATTTCATTCTCTACGTAACTCATCTATGAATTATTATTTCTACTGCGAATATTGATCTGAAACTTGTTGTCTATTATATTTTATCAGATTTTTTTCCGTTGAAGACTAACGATAATTTGTTTTATATTATCTTAGTCATAATATTCTTTACTGGGCTAGTTGAGCTCACCCTTTTCCTTTTTGTTCTATTTTTTTTCTCAGGAGGCGAGAATGTAGCGAGTACTAGTCGGGGTATGGAATGAAGGTTCTATAAAGTCGTTTTAGTAGTCCTTACCATTTTTGTAAAATAATGTATCAATAATTGTAATGAGGACTTATTTAGGTGTGAATATTGTCTAGACGGCAATATTTGTATTTAAACTCACAGTTTTCATGTTGTATCAATAAAGTTGTAGTTGTTTCTGTACCATGTTATTGACGACTCAAAATGGGTGATATATACCTATTTTGGGGGCGTCACAATAACTTTTCCAATGAATTTTTTAGAAGAACATAACCTTTGTACAAGATATTTGAAGGAATTTTCAAAATTAATACATCAATGTATACTAATCAAATACATGGTTTATTATGACTTGGGTTTATTATTTACCAAAATAATACATCCACAAACTAATGATGTCTTAAACTTCTCCAACTGGCTTAAGTTCAATTTCTTGGTAATAATGCTGGGGAGTTCCATGTCACACCAATATATAACTTTTCTAATAAATTTTCTGTTGCATTCCTCATAGTAAAGATCCCATAACTGCAAATAAACAAAATCAAATTTACACAGTCATTAGTAACCAGATATAAACAATATTTATAACATAAACAGTTACGTAGTGACCAACAAATAAGAGCATACTAACCAAATATAACAATTACACAGTAGCCAAAACAGACTATAACAAATAACCAACATCCCACATTGACTGCACAATAATAGTTATCATATCATAATATAACATTAACCATACCATAATAAAGCAGTGACCAAAAAGTTATATTATATAATCTAATGGTAACCAAAATATAAACAACATGTAGTACATACCATTTTATGTAGTAAACAAACAGTTATATATAATATTAACCAAAACATAGTTTAAAGGTAACCAAAACAAAAACATGTATACCAAAAAATATACTAAAGAAATAACCAAACAGTTATATGATAGTAACCAAACCATGTTTTAATGGTAACCAACACATAAACAACATGTAGACCAAACCCAGTTTAGTCAACCAATGTATAATAAGCTAATACATTGTAACCAAAACAACATATAAAAATAACCAAAATCCTAATTGAAAGAAAAAGAATGGTATCCATATCATAAGTTAACAGTAACAAAAAATATACTAATGAAGTAACCAAACAGTTATATGTTAGTAACCAAAATATATATTAATAGTAACCAATACATAAACAACATGTACACCAAAATCAATTTAGTCAACCATGTATACTAAGCAAATACATGGTAACCATAACATAAAAAAGTAACCAAAATACCAAATCAAGGTAACAAAAAATGGTATCCGAATCACAAGCTAACAGTAACCAAAACATAATGCAGAAGTAACCAAACAGTTATATGATAGTAACAATAACAAAATTTAAATTAACACACCTTTAAAATTTTTTGGGTTGGAAATATCTTCTGACTATGAACTTGAGCTTCTTCTCATGACATTTGTCGCCATGATCTCTTTCCGAGCAACATCAAGAGGTTTGTTTGAAGCAAAATTTCTATTATCTCGATAATAGAACAGCATGTATGCTTTCTGATCCAAAACCTTCTTCTCACTAACTTGAACAACCTGTGAATCAACAAGTGCAGCAAAAGAAAATTAAAAAATAATCAAAAAAATAACGCACAAAAAAGAAAGCATATGGTGATCTCTATGCAAAAAAGAAGCAGATGGTGATCTCTATGCAAAAAAGAAAGAGGTCGACGAGCTTACTTATATGCCCGACAACTAGAAGCAGATGGAAATATTCAAACCAATTGCACCCCCAAGAACCTGAAAGAGATCAATATTCATTAACCAATTTACGCCACCAATTAGTTAATTAGTCTAACAATTGTGATGAAGAAGAAGAAGAAGAAGAAGAAGATTTTAGAGAGAGAAATATCAGAACAAAAGTTATGGGAGTTGGGAGAAAAAAAAAAGATTCACGCGTTTCAAATAAAAAACCATCAGATTTGCCATGTCAGTCCACCAATAATGATCCCCTAAATTAAGGAATCCTAATTGCACTAATATTGTAAATAAATATGAAAAAAATATATTATTTTTGTAATTATTTTATCTTTACATTATTATTATAATTATTTCAAAAAATGTACTAAAATATGTAATTAATCCCTTTTCTTTTTCTCCATAATTAGAGTCCAGGTCCAATTCTGTGCCCCAACCCCAATTAGTAGTTAAGTTGCTTCTTTTTTAAACCCAATAATTACTTCTTTTTCTTTAGGTATTAAAGTAACCCCTAGCCCTAGCCTAGCTACTTGGGTAGCTCTAATTACGCGTATTAGTTAAGAGGTAATTAATTAGACTCTTAATTTTTTGAAACCAATACAAAGAGGATTGTATTGCATATCACTCATAGCGGGTGATATTTAGACTCTTAATTAGGAACATTAATTGTTGATAAATTAATAAGACCCTGACGATGTAGAATCTCAAAGCTATAATTATCAATTTTGTGATTCTCGATTAGTAGTATTACATTACATTGTTTCTTCTGATATGATATGACTACTAATATAAATTATAGTACATCATTAATTTCTTAACCTTATACCCCAACAGTATTTTTAATTAATCTTCACAAACACTTAATTGAGCTATGTTAACATAATAACAAAAATTATTATGTTGGGTTAACTGATTCTACAAGCTGGCTACTACTACTACACCGGTTGAACCTAGCCAGCTTAATTACCCAAAATATTTTAATGTAATCATGGAAACTAACTAGCTTAATTCATCCAACTTCTCATTCTATCCTGCCGAACCAAACAAGCCACACACACACACATATATGCTAATGATTCATACCACCTATTTATTATGAATCAAAATGGATATATATATATTCTCTATCGTTCAAAATGGACATATATATATATATATATATATATATATATATATATATGTATATTCAAAACCTTATATTGTGGTTCTAGTCATCTTTCTTGAAGACAACTAGCTAGAGTAGCCACTCAAAACAATAAAATGAATTAAGTTATTCTCATTTACAAAAATTTAATACTGAAGTATGATTAAGTCAGTAAGACAAATGAGTGCAATATTAAGTAATTAATCATCAAACTTATTTAACATTATTTTATCTTATAGTAATTAATATTGTTAATTTATTATAGATGAAAGGACATAAGAAAGCAAATAAATTAATACCATCTCATAAAATAGATCAAGTTTAACTAATATTAACATGTTTCATATTCCAGAGTTGGGGGGTCATATGACCTCCCTAACCTCCCACTAGTTCCGCCCAATGCTTACATGACTAGATGGAAGGAAGAAATTCTTGTATTGCTACTTGATCCAATCGTTTTCATACTCTTAAAATCACAGAGGTAGTCCAGATATATGAGGAAGGAAGAAAGTCATCCAATTGTTATTGAATATTAATTACATTTAAAGTTCACAGTTTAGTTCTGCGGACTGGTGGTTTACCTAAAATGGCGTCGTTTGAATTATATCGTTAATAGAGACTCAGCGTCCGCAGTTTAGTTTTGCGAACAAATCGTATGACTTAAAACAATATTGTTTTCTAGAATTAACAATTGTCATACTAGCTAGTGTCCGCGGGATTAAACTACGAATTGACGAGAGAAAACAAGGTGCGTTATTTAACGACTCAACAATTTCCTTCACGTTTTAATCAGTATCGATATGTTTATGAACAGATTATCATTGAAACAACATCAATGGACATTAAGCATAATAGCTCTATATTTGATTAAGTAAAAGAATAAAATTATTTGGTAAAATTTTGTTTGCCTATCTTATCGTCTCTTAATCGATAAGAGATAGATTAAATACAAATTATTAAAAGTTGTATCTTAATGAAAAATTTAAATATATGGAGTCTCTATAAATATTAATTGTTCTCATTCCATTTCAAATTTTAAGATTATCATTGACTTTTAAATAATTACCAACTATAATTATTCACGAAACTAGTTGGTAATAAAAAAATCAATATATAAAGTAGGTCATTTTACTAATTTGCTTAATTATATAATGGGAATGAAGATTCTTTTTTTACCATGAAAGAGAGAGGATGATCGTGATTCTTAGTTTCTCAAATAGTTGATTCTTAATTGGACCACTATATATCTAGATTATATTCATTTTATATTTGCCCGTTAATTATTTTTAAATAGAGATTCAACATTATTATATATGCTAGCGGCCTCTTATTCAATATAAGAATTAATTTGACTATTAATTATGTATTTTTCTGGCATAATCCTCCCCTATTAAGACTTCATATATTGCGAAGTGCATCATAGCATGCATCATCTCTTCCTCGTTTAATTTATATCTTAATTTTTAATTTGATATTATAAAAATATCATCTAGAAATTATCTTATGAAATCTTAATATTTAAACAGATGTTTATAAAAATAAGTGATAAAGACTTTTTTATAACTATAAACAAGTTTTAGGGTGCTCCGCTCCACACACACACACACATATATATATATATATATATATATATATATATATATATGTGTGTGTGTGTGTGTGTGTGTGTGTGTGTGTGTGTGTGTGTGTTGTTTCCGAATTAGTAGTTAATATATAGAATATGATGTTATAAATTACCGATCGAAAAGATTGTGTTGTTATAGACAATACTAGAATAATGAAACCAATGCAAGTCATTGAGTGTATCAAAGATCGATGTTTGAGTTTTGAATTAATAAAACGTAATACAAGTCATTCTAAGGCAGGCTTCAACTAGCCTATGTATATATATATATATATATATATATATATATATATATATATATATATATATATATATATATAATCACAAGAAGAGTCCTATATTTTTACAATAATATAAAATAACACAATTAATGTACTTAATTTTTTTTATTGCAATATCATTATTATGCTTTGATCACTACCAAATTAATTCAACATTCAATAATGAGGGTTAATTACGTACGGTAAAAACGTACATATCGTTAAAGTTTATAATAAATTTTACTGTTTTTCTGTGATACGATTAATACTTCCTCCATCTCAAAATAATGGTCTCAATTCCCGTATTTTATGTCTTACATCGCACTCCCTTTCTGAACATAGACTATAAATTAAACCAATATGATATTTTGATTTTTCACTTGATGGCCGGATAGCTGCATGTTAATTAGACTTGGTTTTCATTTAGTATCAATACTGATTAGATCGAGTTAGGGATCTTTTATATATATATATATATATATATATATATATATATATATATATATATATATACACATTTTAAGTATTCATACTAAATACATGTTATGAATTATTAATATATTGACCAAGGTTTAGAGTTTAAGGTTTAAGATTTATTAATTATTGTTTATGATTTATTAATAAAAAGTTTATTAACTAGAGATTAATAAGGTTAATAAATCTTAAACTCTAATTAATAAATTCTAAACTTTAGTTAATAAAATCAAACTTTTATCCTTAAAAAAAAGAGAGTCAAACTTTATCTTAAATAGCATCTGTTAATATTAGTAATGGATATTATGTGTTTTTCTTGTTTTCAATTATATAGATAGTGTATACTATATATCTAAATATATATATATATATATATATATATATATATATATATATATAGTGAAGCAAGTTGTCAAATCATTAAAATTTTTGAATTTTAAAAATATCTAAACTAATTTCAGAATGTTAAAATAATCTTAGTTTAAAAATATCTAAACTAATTTCAAAATGTTAAAATAATCTTAGTTTAAAAAATATCTAAAAATATCTAAACTAATTTCAAAATGTTAAAATATCTAAGATTATTTTAACATTTTGAAATTAGTTTAGATATTTTTAAAATTCAAAAATTTTAATGATTAAAAATTCAATATCATATATGTTTAAATAAATATCATAATAAAAATTCAAATTTTATTAATCTTAAAATAATCTTATGTTAAAATTTTGACTAAACTAATTTCAAAATAAAAATATATTTTTAACTAATTAACAATAAAAAAATATATGTCAAAAAAAAAATATATTTTTAACTAATTAACAATAAAAAAATAACTCAAAACACTCAATTTGCTCATTAATAAAGTTCACTAATATAGAGAAATGTTTGTACCCTATTGGATTATATTTTAACTAATTAACTAATATATGTCAAAACACTAAATTTGTTTTATCTCTCAAATGAAGATACAGTTTATTTGCTGGATTATTTTTTTTTTTTTTAATGCAACTTTAATGTGTTGAGTCACCCCATATAATAGAGAAATACTTTAAAAAAAATACTCACTTAAGGTAAGTTGTGCTTTACCAAGTATTTTAATATTAAAAATTATTTTAAAATTATTAAAATGACAACAATTGACCATACAATATTAAAATAAAAGTTTGTAAAGCACAATAATATATATATAGGAATTATCATTATCGTTAAAAAAAACACAAACATAAGACAAGTCAAAATTTACCGGTGTTTTTTTAATAATAAAATTTGCTTTCTTTTAAATGTAATGACAAGATGTTGACCATGTAGGGTGTTTATATTAAAATAAAAGCCTTGCATGTCGTGCTTTACTTATCAAATATTAAGACTCATCTCACCATGCGATCAATTTATCAACTATTCAAAAAGGGATTGTTGCATAGTTCTCACAACAATCCAATTCTTATAGAAGGCTCTCCCATATATATATATATATATATATATATATATATATATATATACACTTTAAGTATTCATACTAAATACATGTTATGAATTATTAATATATTGACCAAGGTTTAGAGTTTAAGGTTTAAGATTTATTAACTATTGTTTATGATTTATTAACAAAAGTTTATTAACTAGAGATTAATAAGGTTAATAAATCTTAAACTCTAATTAATAAATTCTAAACTTTAGTTAATAAAATCAAACTTTTATCCTTAAAAAAAGAGAGTCAAACTTTTATCTTAAATAGCATCTGTTAATATTAGTAATGGATATTATGTGTTTTTTCTTGTTTTCAATTATATAGATAGTGTATACTATATATATATATATATATATATATATATATATATATATATATATATAGTGAAGCAAGTTGTCAAATCTCTATATTATTGCAACAGCTAGCAGAAGAACGTAGCTAGGCAGACTAAATGCATTGCTTCCGTTTAAGAAAAAACTTATTTATCGGTCTTATCATATATTCATGTCCTTTCAGGTTGAAAAACATTATCCGTCAAACTCCGGTGGTTTTGATAGGAGTACTTATTAATTATCTATTTATTTATACATAATCATTTTTCATACATGCATATTCATGTTCCCTATATCTAAATAGATGCATGCACCATAAATAATTAATTAAGCTTTAGATTTCATTCAACTGATTAATTAATGCATGCATTCATGATAACCACAGAACCATTATGTAAAAAATAATCTTGATATTTTTTTTAATAACGTTCAATTTATATATCTATATATTATGGATAATCTTAAATTCTTAATGCATGCATATATGAATGTTAGTATATACTATACGCTATTTCTACATATACTAAAACAAAAGGAAATTTTATACAGATATATAGCTAGGAGTATATATCCAAATTAACAATATATATAAGCCACCATTTTCATTCCCTTTTCTTCTTATATATATATATATATATATATATATATATATATATATATATATATATATATGAGGTGGTTTTTATATATGTCTAGCTAGCTAATTAAGAAAAATGGATATTTGAGGTGAGATTATACATGGCAAGAGAGATAATTAAAGGTTCTGATGGATTCAACAAATCCAATCAAAAAGATAGGACCGTCCTCCTTAATTTCTTCACTTTATCCAGGTCCTAGCTAGCTAGCTCCTGTTGAGAAAAACATCTTCCAAAGACTGTTATTGTTGATAAATTAAATGAATAATAAGTAAGAAAAACAAACAAAGAGACACCAAGATTATCAAACCACGAGACACCAAGAATTTTTACGTGGAAAACCCTCTAAAACTAAGAGGTAAAAACCACGGGACGATCTCCGAAAAATCCACTAGAATAATATGAGAGAATACAAAGATATCTTAATTTGAGTACAAACTCAAATTACTTCACTACAATAACTATGTGATGGAACCCAAATAAAACACCCTTTTATTTGAACTATCTTTCTCCCTCTCTATTTTCTAAAGCTTCACGTGTTTCTTTCTCTCACTCTCTATTTCTTCCAACTCTTGAATTGCTCTCGGATGAGACTTGAGAGAGAGTTGGTTTTGGTGTATTTGATCCTCAAGCTTAGCTTCCCTTTTATAGTGCAATGGAGGAGAAGAGTAATCATGAGTTGGGCAAACAATTCAAATAAATGGCAAACGAAGTGTAGTGGGTGAGTGATGAGTGGATGGGTGAGGAATACTTTTTTGAGTGGGTGGGTGAGGAATATTTTGACTAACAATCTCCCCCTCCGAACCCAATCTCGGTGACCCTGTCTCTTGGAGTCCATCCCACCAATTCCTTGCAAAAATTCTCGCTTGTCACGAGTAACAACTTTTGTTAACATGTCCGAGGGATTTTCGCCAAGATGAACTTTCTTCACTTTCATCAATTCCTTTTCCATCACTTCTCGAAGCCGATGATAACGAACATCAATATGTTTGGTCCGATTATGATACGTGGCATTCTTGGTCAAGTCAATTGCACTCGACTATCACAATAAATCACGACTCATCTTGTTTCAAACCCAACTCTTGAGAAACCGTTTTAACCACAACATCTCCTTTTTCGCTTGATGAAGTAGCCGATGTATTCGACTTCGATTGTGAGACAAAGCAACACACTTTTTGCAACTTGATCGCCATGATCTGCTCTTCCCTGCAAAAGTAAACAAATACCTCAAGAGACTTCTTCTTCGAAACTCGCCATGTTCTCAGCATCTCAGAAACCCTTCAAGACTGGACTCGTCTACTAAAAACCAAACATAAACCGGAAGTAGCTTTCAAGTATCGAGAATCCACTTAATCGCTTCCCAATGTTCTCTCGCCAGATTTGACAAATACCTCCTCACAACGCCAATTGCATGAGCAATATCTCGTCACGTCTAAACCATTGCATACATAAGACTCCCTACGGCCAGAGGAGTAGGGAACTGCTCCATATCATCTCCCTTCCTTGGTAAAAGGACACATGCACTTTGTCAACTTAATATAACTAGCCAGCGGTGGTGTGCTTCTCTGGTTTAGCATCACTCATGTTGAACCTTGCAAGCACCCGCCAACATACTTCTCTCTCTGACAACCACAACCTCTTGGCTTTCCCCGTCACGAACAATTTTCATACCCAAAATCTGTTTAATTTGGACCCAAGTCCTTCATATCAAAGGACTTGAACAACTCACCCTCGAGCTCATGAATCATATCAAAGATCCCCCTAACTATCAACATATCATCTACATATAACAACGAGAATAACGAAGTTACCATCCGGGAACCTCTTGACATACACACAGTGATCTGCAACTGTTCTACTATAACCTTGATCCACCATAAATGAATCAAATTTCTTGTACCACTGCCTTGGGGCTTGTTTCAGTCGTATAAACTTTTCTTCAACTTGCGGACCAAGTGTTCTTTCCTTTAACTTCAAATCCTCCGATCGCTCCATGTAGATTTCTTCCTTCAAATCACCATGAAGAAAAGCGGTCTTCACATCCAACCGCTCAAGCTCAAGATCCATACTAGCAACTAATCCCAAAGACTACTCGAATAGAAGTCATCTTTACGACGGGAGAAAAATCTCATCGAAGTCAATACCTTGCTTTTGAGCAAAACCCTTGACAACCAGTCGAGCCTTGTACTTTACTAGTTTATCGTCATCCTTCTTAAGCTTAAACACCCATTTGTTCTTCAATGTTTTCTTGCTTTTCTAAGTGTAGTCAACTCATAGGTGTGATTCTTGTGCAAAGAATCCATCTCATCTTCATAGCTCTTAGCCAATTGCCCTTGTCCTTATGAGTCTTGACTTCTTGAAAATCCTCCGGCTCCCCCCTCCTCAAAGAACTAAAAAGATATTCAATGACGGATATCCGATTGATGGCACACGCTCTCTCAGTGGATCTTCTTAGGTGAGGTTCTTCAATATCGAGTTGCTCCCCGATCAACACTCTCTGCATCCGACCCATCACCATCGTGCAAATGTCTCAGATCGTACCATATCTTCATTCGACCTCCTTCTCCAATCGGCATTACTCAGCTTGTGACACCCCCAAAATAGGTCTACATCCCCATTCCGAAATGTCAATACACTGCATGTAAACAACTACAACTTTATTATTACAATAGTAAAGCTGTGAGTTTAAATACGAGATATTGCCATCTGTACAATATCCACATACAAATAAATCCTCATCATAATTATTGATACATTATTTTACAACAATGGTGAGGACTACTAAACAACTCTCCTAGAACTTTCATTCCATACCCCGACTGTACTTGCTATATTCTCCTCTTGAGAAGAAAAATGGAACAAAAAGGAAAAGGGTGAGCTCGACTAGCCCAAGAAAAGAATATTATGACTAAGATAATATACAATAAAATTATCGTTAGTCTTCAACAGGAAAAATATAATAGAATACAATAGACAACAAGTTTTAAATCAATATTCGCAATGAAATAATAATTCATTAGAAGAGTTAAGTAGAAATGCAAACTACTATCTTCTATGTATGAATTTTAAAGTTCATCGCCTATTTTTATCCTCGTAACATCAATCAATATATATCTGGGATCAAATATTCATCCTTGCACTATGAAAAGCCAAGGACATTCACCATTGGTCATGTTCATCTAAACACCTATTCATCTTTGCACTACTAGGGCAAAGATATTCATCGAAATCATTCATCTTTGCACTATCGCCAAAGATATTCATCATAAATCATTCATCTTTGCACTACAGCCAAAGATATTCAATAATATCATCATTTAAGACCGAGGATGATGAAAATATTTTTTAAAAAAAGCGAATCCAAAGAATCAAAATGACAAGGATTAAGGATTAAGGATTCGTGACTTTGTTTTATCCATGTCCAAAAATACCTCAAAAATAATCATAGTGGCGTAAAATTCAAGAATGATCAAAACATGGATACAATCAAAGCTAGTATCCACAATAGATATTTTGACGAAAAGAAAAATTTTCATTTTTCGATGAATAGTCTTGAGTATTAAGTGAATAAGGTCAGATATCGTGAATAATTAATCGATATCGTGAATAGTAACTTCGACACAAAAAAAGTTCCAAAAAACTTCGGACCAATATTTCAAAGATAATGATATTGAAGAAATAATATCATTACGAAAAAAATAATATCCCTTACCTCGAAAAGATCAAGATTTAACCTGGAATAATGGATATAGACTATATCTTGAACTTTCACCGTATAGCAATACTCAAAGTATACTCAAAATACTCACAAGAATACGCTCGATAATATAGAGAGAAAAACTTGAGCTTACGGTGTGATTTTCAATTCTAACCCAAGACTCTACTTATAGAAATTGCTTAGAACACCAAAAGTTAAAAATTTAATAAAATATTAATATTTATAAAAATATTATACGTATTCTTTGAAATCTGAATCTCAAAGAATTCACACATGCTAACCTTCTAAAAGAAAATAAAAAAACGTTTTTCTAATTTAAAATAATTTAAACTTCCAAAATTAATTATTTTGAGCTTCTAACTTCAATAATTCACAATAAATAGCCCTTTTATCGAAAAAATTTGAATCTTGCGATTTTTTATAGGAAATTCAATTCTCTACAACTTTGCGTAAGAAAGTTTTTCTAAATTCCCAAATGAAATTGACCAAAATCCATAAACGGGTGATTTTAGAGGCTATAATCAAATTTCAAATCGATAAATGGGGTCCACCGACATGTTTAACATGTTTTAAACATTTATTGCAACAAAAATACTCTTTCTCCTCGTATACTCATATATCCCACATTCTTTGTAAAAATATCACCATTATTATATTATTAAAATATAATAATATATATTTAAATGAATTATTTTATCAGAAAAAGATAAAATTTCAATTTTCAACAATTGTCACATTAAAAATTTTCTCCATCTATATCCACATAAAATCAATATTTTCCTCATCATATGAATCAATAATTAATTATTCACAAATAATATTACGTAATCACAATATTGATAATCGTGCGCCTCACCAGGAAGAGGGGGCTTCCAATAAGAATTTCTCCTTACTAAATACAAGCAATTAGGTGACCAAACCTCTCCTTAGATGTAACTTTCTAGACATTGCCAATAATGTTATCTAATAATATTATTCGGATAATATGAATTATTGTTTCGACAATGAAAAATACTTTGTGTAATGACAATTATTAAAACAACAAAGAATATAAAATATCAACGCAAGCAATTATTGAATCAATAAAATAAAACACCGAATAAAGAATTATCGTAACCTTTATTGAGTAGTGCCTTCTTCACGTAAGAGTCAATAATTGGTGCAATACTGTGTCTACTGCTTCAACAACGCCAGACATCGTGTTTTAACCACCGGGTATTCCAACAATGTAAATTCAGAATAACTACGCCTGTTATTTTTAAACAACTTATATTTGTCATTTTCTTCCTCCAATCGCTTTTTCATGGGGCCCACACATGGTCGCTACTTCGTCAGCATTTAATATTCCCAAGACAAGCATTTAATATTCCACGACCAAATGAATATTCCCGACAACAATGAATATTTTATAACCACTTGCTTATTTTAAAATATTTGCGTATTTTACCCGTAATTATCCACATTAATCACATCAACCCTTACTATTTCAAAATAATAATTAGAGGAAATTAAATTTCATTTATTAATTATTTGGGATCTTACAACCTCCCTCCTTATGAAATTTCGTCCTCGAAATTGACGTGACGACTGGTGTTTCAAAAGATGAGGATACCTCGCTTTCATTTCCGCTTTCCAACTCCCGGGTCATTTCCTCTATAAGATGGTTTCTCCACAAGACTTTAACTTGTGGTATGACCTTCGTCGTATGTAGACATCTCCTTCCTATCCAAGATCTTGGACAGTACTTCCTCATACGTTAAGTCTTCTACTATCTCGTCCTGCTTCTAACTCAATAACGTGATTCGTCTTTCACATATTTACTGAAGTACGAGATATGTGAAACACATTATGAACACGAGACATACTTGGAGGTAACGCGAGTCTATAGGCTACATTTCCTACTCGGTCAAGAATTTGAAATGGACCAATAAATCGTGGATTGAGCTTTCCTCTCTTCCCGAATCTTGTAACTCCTTTCCACGGGGCAACACGCAACAATACATGATCCCCTATACTAAATTCCACATCCTTTCGATGAAGATCCGCATAACTCTTTTTTGTCGATCTTGTGCTTGCTTTATATCGTTGTCGAATCATTTGGATCTTTTCTAGTGAGTCATACGTCTTAACTCTGGGTCCCAACAATGTTGCTTCACCCACCTCATCCCAACATATTGGAGAGCGACACTTTCGTCCATATAATGCTTCAATGGGGCCACACCTATATACTTGCTCGATAACTGTTGTTGTAGGAGAATTCCACCAATGGTAAATACTTATCCCAACCGCCTTGAAGTCTAGGGACACGAGTCTTAATAAATCTTCAAGAGTTTGAATAGTCCTCTCTCGATTGTCCGTCCATTTGAGGATGGTATGCCGAATCGAATCTTAAATCCGCACCCATAGCTTTTTGCAAGCTAACCCAAAATCTTGAAGTGAATCTTGGGTCACGATCCAAACTATGGATACCGGCATGCCATGCAATCTCACAATCTCATTTACGTACATTTGAGCAAGACGCTCAAGGAATAAGTCTCCGTATTGGCAAGAAATGAGCAGACTTGGTTAATCTATCAACAATAACCCAAATAGCATTTATGCCTTGAGAAACCGTGGAAATCCCGTAACGAAATCCATGGTAATGTGTTCCCACTTCCATTTCGAATCTCAAGTGGTTGCAATGGTCCCTTAGGCACTTGATGCTCGCTTTTACACGCCGACAAGTTAAACATGTTGAGATAAACTTTGCAATCTCTCTCTTCATATTGTTCCACCAAAATGTATGTCGAAGATCACGATACATTTTAAGTACTTCCGATGGATTGCAAATGGTGTATTGTGTGCCTCCATCATAATCTTGTACTTCAAATCGTAATCATTAGGAACACAAAGTCCGGAGTGGACTCAAGTATTCCTTCTTCATCAATTCTCGCCCTAAGAATAGCTCCTTCTTGTACTTTCTTCTTCATATGCATCGCCTCCCGATTGGGTGGCTCGAAAGAACCTTAACTTTTTCTATTAAAGTTGGCTCTATCGTATATTTGACATCATCGCACTCGCTCCTCGTTCAGATATGATCTTCTACTCAACGCGTCACCTACCACGCTCGCTTTTCCAGGATGGTATTGAATAGTGTGGTCGTAGTCTTCAATAGCTCGAGCCAACGTCATTGCCAGATGTTAAGTTCTTTTTGAGAAGAAATATTTAAGGCTTTTATGGTCCGAATATATCTCCACTTTCTCTCCATATAGATAGTGCCTCCGGATCTTTAACAAAGCAAAACGATCACGCTAACTCTAGATCATGAGTAGGATAATTCCTCTCATATTCTTTAAGTTGTCATGCGAGGCATAGGCTATGACTTTCCCACGTTGCATGAGAACACATCCTAACCCTTTGCCCAAGATCGTCAGAGATAACAAATCCATCCGAACCGGATGGTATTGTTAGAAAAAGTCTTGAAATAAGTCTCCTTTTAAGCTCTTGAAACTCTTCTCGCACTCTTCGCTCCCAAACGAATTTTGTATCCTTCGAAGAGTTAGATGAGTTAACTGAGTAGCGATTCGAGAAAACCTTCCACGAATCTCCGATAATAACCAAATTAAGCCCAAAAAGCTACGTCTTGATCCACCGACTTCGGTTGCTCCTAACTTTATATTGCTTCAATCTTCACGGTCAATGATACTCCATGTTTTGACACCACATGCCCAAGAAATGCTACTTCCTCGCCGAACTCGCATTTCTTTAACTTGGCATAAAGCTTGTTTTCACGAAGCCTTTGGAGTACCAACTTTCAAATGGTGCTCATGATCTTCACGGCTTTTGGAATATATGAGGATGTCATCAATAAAGACAACAACGAATCGATCCAAATACTCTTTGAATACTCGGCTCATCATATCCATGAAAGCCGCATGAGCATTAGTCAATCCGAAAGACATAACTAAGAATTCATAATGCCCGCATCGAGTTCTAAAGGCGCCTTTGAATATCCTCGGCCTAATCTTCACCGATGATATCCGTAATCGAAGATCGATTTTGAAAAGAATTGTGCTCTCAGAATCGGGTCAAACAAGTCATCAATACGAGGTAGAGGATACCTATTCTTGATAGTGACATGGTTCAATTCCGATAGTCAATACAAAAGTCGCATACTCCCGCCTTTCTTCTTTACAAATAAAACAGAGCACCCCAAGGAGATGTACTTGGATTTAATGAAACCAATGTCCAACAACTCCCGTAGTTGGACCTTTAACTCTGAAGTTCAATAGAGCCATTCGATATGGGGTTTTAGAAATGGGCTTTGTACCAAGTTCAAGGTCAATAAAGAATTCAACTTCACGCTCGGGGGGTAGACCGGAAGTTCTTCAGAAATACGCCGAAAGTTAATAACAACAGGAATATTATTCAATTTTGGCGTGTCTTTATTCAAATCCATAACATGGGCTAAGAAAGCTTGACATCCGCTTTTTAATAAACGAATAGCTTTATGATTAGATATGATGTTGATTGATTTTAATGGTTTAGTTGTTTGAATTGAACAACAAAGTTGTTTAGGAATATGAAAGCTAACAACCTTACGAAAACAATCAATTTTGGCATGATGAGTAGTTAACCAATCAATCCCTAAAATCACATCAAAAGCAAGTATCTTTAAAGAGATAAGGTCAACAAAAGATAAGGGTGCCAACATGGATTAGACAAGATTTATAAACAATGGATGTGATGAAAGTTTCTCCTAACGGAGTTTCCACAGATAGGTCAAAGTCTAATTTCTCCGGAGTCAAGTTTAAACGTTGAGCACAAGCAGGAGAGATAAATGAATGGGTAGAGTACCGGTATCTAGTAAAGTATAAACTTCACAAGAATTTATAAATAGCTTACCCGTGATCACCTCGTTTGGGTTCCTCGCATTTTGACCAAGAATAACAAACGCTTCTTCCGAGAACCGATTGACTTTGACTTTTCTCGGGGATAATCTTTTGAGTCACCGTCCCCATTGAACTAGGTTTCATTCCACTGCAATCTCGGCGATATGTCCTTCCTTTCCACAATTATAGCGTACCGAACTAACTGTGGGCGCTTTGATGATATGTCCTCTTTTCCGCATTTATAGATATGACCGGTGGTCGTTTCTCCTCCCTTGGAACCATTCTTCTTTGTGCACTCGTCTTCTTCATACGGTCGTTGTTGAATCTCCTCTTTTTAAAATCTCCTCCTCGACTCGCTTTCTTCTATTTTCATGGCCATGATTACCACCAGAGTGGTTACCATTTTTGTCCGCCTTTTTTCTTTCTCCACCGATTATTGTTGTTTTGTTGATCGCTATCTCCTAGATGATCCTCGATTGTGGTACCTCGGTTGACCAGTACTCGTTATCTCGCTTTCTAACAATTGAGCCCTCATTAACAACATCCTAATAGAGAAAATTTATGAGAGATGAGATCTTGACGTATCTTAGGTTTCAAACCTCTCGAAACATCCGCGTCATCGTTCCTCATTCTCCACCAAATGAGGTACAAACTCGGATAACTCTACAAATTTCGCTCAGACTTTGAGACAATCCGCCATGTTGTTCGCTCCAAATAATAAACTCCACTTCCTTCATATAGACGAACACTTTCGTGAAAGTATTTGTCATTAAATAGTTTCTGAAACGCCTCCCAAGACATCTTGAAATACTGGCATGGATGGACGCTTCACAGTACTCCCACCAAGAAGTCTGCCTCGCCACCACGGAACATAAAGGTGGCGAATGGAACCTTCTGTTCTCTGTGCATCCCAAGACATCGAATATCTTGGTAATTTGTTTGACCCATGTTTCGCCATGATCGGATCTGGCTTTCCCTTAAATTCTAGTGGTCCCAACTCTTTGAATCTTGCACGTGATAACCCGTGAATTGCTATCATTTCTCCTATGTTTTGAACACGAGTCTCCTCGTCTAATTTTTGCATGAACTGCAAAAAGCTTCTAAATATCCCCTCGCTCATCATCTCGCTCGGTGGTGTTGTTCACAGGAGGAACATTGTCACCTGTTGCACGCTTCTCCTCGTTGGAAAGTCAAAGGCGTCTCCACTGGCCTCATTTTCCATTGTTAATATTCTCAATTGACATTCTCAAATCATCGCCATAAAACAAGGGTTAATTAAGAAAATCAATATATCACATAATATCCCTATATATCTTGACCAAACTATCAAATAAGCTTAGGTAGGACACACTAGCGAAGGATTTACTCGCCTCTCCCTCCTAGTTCTATTCCCCGATCTCCGCCAGAGATCATATCCCTAAGCTCGATACCAACCGTGACACCCCCAAAATAGTTCTACATCCCCATTCTGAGTTGTCAATACACTGCAGATGCGAAACAACTACAACTTTATTATTATTATAATAAGAAAACGTGAGTTTAAATACGATATTGCCATCTGCATAATATCCACATACAAATAAATCATCATCATAATTATTGATACATTATTTTACAACAATGGTGAGGACTACTAAACAACTCTCCCTAGAACTTTCATTCCATACCCCAGACTCATTTTGCTATATATTCTCGCCTCCCGAGAAGAAAAATGGAACAAAAGGAAAAGGGTGAGCTCGACTAGCCCGATAAAGAATAATATTACGACTAAGATAATATACAACAAAATTATCGTTAGTCTTCAACAGGAAAAATATAATAGAATACAATAGACAACAAGTTTTAAATCAATATTCGCAATGAAATAATAATTCATTAGAAGAGTTAAGTAGAGAATGCAAACTACTATCTTCTATGTATGAATTTTAAAGTTCATCGCCTATTTTATCCCCGTAACATCAATCAATATATATCCGGATCAAATATTCATCCTCAGCACTACTGAAGCGAAGGACATTCACCA
This sequence comes from Panax ginseng, assembly GCA_020205605.1. NCBI lineage: Eukaryota > Viridiplantae > Streptophyta > Magnoliopsida > Apiales > Araliaceae > Panax > Panax ginseng. The sequence goes on from CM035134.1 coordinate 151,329,852, forward strand.
ATTAGTCATGTTCATCTAAACACTGCTCATCTTTTTGCACTACGGCCAAAGATATTCATCAAAAATCATTCATCTTCGTGACTACGGGCCAAAGATATTCATCGAAAATCATTCATCTTTGCACTCACTTGGCCAAAGATATTCATCATAAATCATTCATCTTTTGCACTACAGTGCCAAAGATATTCAATAATATCATCATTTAAGACCGAGGATGATGAAAAAATATTTTTTAAAAAAAGCGAATCCAAGTGAATCAAAATGACAAGGATTAAGGATTAAGGATTCGTACTTTGTTTTATCCATGTCCAAAATACCTCAAAAATAATCATAGTGGCGTAAAATTCAAGAATGATCAAAACATGGATACAATCAAAGCTAGTATCCACAATAGATATTTTGACGAAAAGAAAAATTTTCATTTTTCGATGAATAAAGTCTTAGATTCGTGAATAAAGGTCAGATATCGTGAATAAAGGTCAGTATCGTGAATAGTAACCGACACCAAAAGTTCCAAAAAACTTCGGACCAATATTTCAAAGATAATGATATTGAAGAAATAATATCATTACGAAAAAAATAATATCCCTTACCTCGAAAGATCAAGATTTAACCTGGAATCTTTGGATATAGACTATATCTTGAACTTTCACCGTATAAAGCAATACTCAAAGTATACTCAAAATACTCACAAGAATACGCTAATAATATAGAGAGAAACTTCAGCTTACGTGTGATTTTTAATTCTAACCCAAGCACCTATTTATAGGAAATTGCTTAGAACACCAAAAGCGAAAAATTTAATAAAATATTAATATTTATAAAAATATTATACTGAATTCTTTGAAATCTGAATCTCAAAGAATTCACACATGCCAACCTTCTAGAAGAAAATTAAAAAACGTTTTTCTAATTTAAAATAATTTAAACTTCCAAAATTAATTATTTGAGCTTGAACTTCAATAATTCACAATAAATAGCCCTTTTATCGTAAAATTTGAATCTCGCGATTTTTTATAGGAAATCCAATTCTCTACAACTTTGCAAAAGAAAGTTTTCTAAATTCCCAAATGTAAATTGATAAAATCCATAAACGGGTGATTTTAGAGGTTATAATCAAATTTCACGAATAAATGGGGTCCACCGACATGTTTAACATGTTTTAAACATTTATTGCAACAAAAAATACTCTTTCTCGTCAGATACTCATATATCCCACATTCGTTGTAAAATATCACCATTATTATATTATTAAAATATAATAATATATATTTAAATGAATTATTTTATCGTAAAAAGATAAAATTTCAATTTTCAACAATTGTCACATTAAAAATTTTCTCCATCTATATCCACATAAAATCAATATTTTCATCATCATATGAATCAATAATTAATTATTCACAAATAATATTACGTAATCACAATATTGACAATCAGCGCTCTTCAGAAAGCAGGGGCTTTCCAATAAGAATTTCTCCTTACTGGCGCGCAATTAGGTGACCAAACCTCTCCTTAGACAAAACTTTCTAGATATTGCCAATAATATTATCTAATAATATTATTCAGATAATATGAATTATTGTTTCGACAATGAAAAATAATTTGTGTAATGACAATTATTAAAACAACAAAGAATATAAAATATCAACGCAAAGAATTATTGAATCAATAAAATAAAACACTCGAATAAAGAATTATCAGAACCATTATTGATTAGTGCCTTCTTTACGTAAGAGTCAATAATTGGTGCAATACCGCAGTGTCTTCTGCTCAACAACGCGTATTCATCGTGTTTTAACCAACGGTATTCCAACAATTAAATTCAGAATAACTACGCCTGCTTATTTTTAAACAACTTATATTTGTCATTTTCTTCCTCCAATCGCTTTTTAGTTATGGGGCCCACACATGGTCATACTGTCGTGCATTTAATATTCCCAAGACAATCTTTAATATTCCCAAACAACAATGAATATTTTATAACCACTGCTTATTTTGAAATATTTGGGTATTTTACCCGTAATTATCCACATTAATCACATCAACCCTTACTATTTCAAAATAATAATTAGAGGAAATTAAATTTCATTTATTAATTATTTGGGATCTTACAAGATCTTGGAGGAGGAACTTCACGAGGTCCGGAACTCTATTATCTCCGGGGTACAGTAGCATTATCGAATGCTCATAATTCTCAGTGCTCATGAAACACCACATCTCCGCTTCTCTAATAAATTTCTTCTCGACCGGATCCCATAACCCAGATCCAAACTCTGCGATCTCCATAGCCAACAAATACACGTGGAGTAGATTTGTCATCAAGTTTCGATCTTTGTTCGGGGATATGTGCAAAAAGCTTGCACCCAAATACCCTCAAATAAGAATAAGACAAATCCTTACCACTCCAAATCTTTTCCGGAATCAAAAATCCAACGGTCTTGATGGAGATCTATTAATCGTAACAAGCAAGACGAAATGAACTTTCACCCCGAATGACTTAGGCAACTTTAAGCCATTCTCAACATGCATCGCACTCTCTCAATAATAAGTGCGGTTCATTCTCTCACCACACCATTATCTTTGTGGGGTACCAGAACGATCTGCTTCATGTCTTTGAATGCCATGCTTATCGCAATATTCAACAAACTCCTTTGAAGTGTATTCCCCGCAGACGCTTATTTCTGAAGACACTTCAATGATTTTCCGATCTCCTTTCAACCATAGCATGAAGACTAAAAATGTTTGGAATACCGGTCTTTTGTTCTTAACAAAATACCCACACCTTCCATGAAGCATCATCAATAAAGGTAACGAAGTACTATTTCCACCCAAAGACTCAACCTCAATGGGTCCACATACATCTGAATATACTCTCTAGTAGTTCCGATTTTCTTTTAATTTGAACTACTAAAAAGAGACTCTATGTTCTTTCCCAAACAAACAATAATTACAAGGGCTTAAAATAAGACCTTTAGCGGAAGGAATGAGTGACCTTTTGGCTAATAATCGCAACCCTTTCTCACCATGTGGCCAAGCCTCTTATGCCATAAGTTTGGTGAAGAGTCATCCTCAATCGCATTCAATTCACTAGAACACATCTTCATACGAGTCTTGTCAGACAACAACAACAAGCAGCTCCTCTTGCAATCACCATAGAGCTTTTGGTAAGCTTCCACTTTTCACTGTCAAAGTGATTCTCATAGCCTTCTCTGTCTAAGGCCATGCCAGAAATCAGGTTGAGACGCAAATCTGGGACGTGTCTAACATCCCTCAAGGTAATAAAGGTGAACCAACACCGTTTGAATGCAAACATCTCCAATTCCAATAATCTTGGACCGATCAAGATTTCCCATTCTCACGTACCCAAAGTCTCCAGCTTTGTAAGTTGTGAAAAATTCTCTCTTAGGTGTCGCATAATACGATGCACCAAAGATCAACCACCCAATCAACTTTCTCGATCATCAACGTCAAAGATTCTTTCTTCCCCCAAATGAAAGAATCACAACATCTTCTATGATTGTGGGCAGCAGTGTTCTTTTCCTCAACTCCGTCCCTCGCTTTCACCATTTTTCTCATTGTCATCAAACAGATTTTGCAATTTCTCCCGAAATGACCTTCCTTATTACAATGGAAACATTTATATGTTTCACCTTGTCTCGTCTTTGACTTGCTCCTCGTAGTTTTTGCTTTTCTTTGCGACTTGTATCTCCTTTGTGAGATCCTCTAAAATTGCTTCACCTTTTTTTTCTGTGATGAGAGCATGAGTCTCGAATTTACGCCTTCTTCTCTTTTCGCCTTGTCTCCTCATTATGAAGACTATCTTTGACCATCTGCGTAGTCATTTTTTCTTCTCGAGTTTGAATTGCTTAGAGACACCACTCAAGGTCTCCCAAATTGTTTGGCAACGAATCGGTAAGGAGGAGAGCACAATCTCATCATCAAGATTCAACTTCATGGTGGACAACTGGTTCATCAAACCTTGGAACTCACTTCATATCTCCGACACACTTCTCCCGTCCTTGTTTTTTAGATTCACAATTTTCCGAATGACAAAAGTTTTATTTTGTGCATTCTTCTTCTCGTCACATAGACTCTAGTGTTGTCCATAAAGTGTGAGCATCCGTCTCTCTACGAAACACGATGGAACACACTTTGATCAATCCATCCAACATCTTGATGTGACCAATAGTCTTCCTATTCATTTTATTCCAATCACCTCGATTTATCCACGGCTTCTTTTTCCTTGAGCTCCAACGGATCATATAAATCCTTGCAATAAAGGATATCCTCCATTCTGGGGCTTCCAGATCGAAAAAATTTGAAGAGGTCAATTTAATCATGGCTCTGATCGATTCTCTATAAAATTTATCAAAAACAACCAAAGCAAATAACCTTAGCTTTGATATTAGTTGTTGGGAAAAACATCACCCAAAGACCATGTTGTTGTTGATAAATTAAATGAATAATAAGTAAGAAAAACAAACAAAGAGACACCAAGATTATCAAACCACGAGACACCAAGAATTTTTACGTGGAAAACCTCTAAAACTAAGAGGTAAAAACCACATGGACGATCTCCAAAAAATCCACTAGAATAATATGAGAGAATACAAAGATATCTTAATTTGAGTCTGAAACTCAAATTACTTCACTCTGATAACTATGTGATGGAACCCAAATAAAACACCCTTCTATTTGAACTATCTTTCTCCTCTCTATTTTCTAAAGCTTTACGTGCTTCTTTCTCTCACTCTCTATTTCTTCCAACTCTTGGATTGCTCTCGGATGAGACTTGAGAGAGAGTTGGTTTTGGTGTATTTGATCCTCAAGCTTAGCTTCCCTTTTATAGTGCAATGGAGGAGAAGAGTAATTATGAGTTGGGCAAACAATTCAAATAAATGACAAATAAAGTATAGTGGGTGAGTGATGAGTGGGTGGATGAGGAATACGTTTTTAAGTGGGTGGGTGAGGAATATTTTGAGTAACAGCTCCCACCCAGAAACTAATTAATTATCTACTCCATAACTACGTACATCTATATATATATATAGATATATATATTGAGTTGGGAAGTTGGAGTACTGGCTTTGATTGCGTCAACTGAATTTGATTGGGTGTACTCAGCTAGCTCCGTTCCTCCCAAAATAAGAGTTTCGTACGTACTAATTAAATAAACATGCATTTTATAGAAAATGTAATGATCAACTAATTACTATTTAAACTCAATTTTATTTACTTATAATATGTATCGATCATATATATATATATATATATATATATATATATATATATATATATATATATCACTTTTTGGTCTATTTAATTTTTATAGAGGGGGTTTATCGTTTTCTATATATATGAATCGCTAGCAAAAGAAGTATCAGCATAAATTAAGAGTTTTCCATTTAATTTCCTGTATAATTTAGTAATTGAATTAATTTGTAACAATTAAAGTAAATACATATAATGAAACTGTCAACATTTAATTTTGAACTTAGCAATTTTCAAATTAATCCTTATTAATGTAACTGATATTTCTAGTGACATCAATCATGTGGTTTTTAACTCTTTATGACTGATCATCAAAATATAACAAGTACGTAGGAAAAATATATAATGTCCCAATTAAAACAAACAGTGTGATCCACGTTTTTAGCATTATTATTAATTAAAGAAAGTCGATCAGACATTTACCAAAACAAAAAGGAAAGGACAAATTAAATAACTTCATACAAAATACAATTATATCATTATTGCTTTCAGTACAGTACACAAACAAACATAATGCATGATCAGGAAATTATATATATGTGTGTGTAAAATGATCCATATATATCAATTAATAATATTTGTTATGGATCAAAAATATACAAACACCCATATTAATTAACGTCCAATACAAGAATTCTAACAATCAATCAATATTAGAACTGAAAAATTTACACTAAACTACGAATTACACGATACTAGTAACAGACTACGAGCTACAATATTAATAACAGACGAAACTCATCATCCGCTATATGTATGCATTGTCCAGCTTAATTGTGTCGGCAATATAGGTATCTTCCAAAATATTAATGCTGTGAGCTTTTGGATTTCTGGCCATGCATGGACTACAGAATAGTTGATAAATTTCAATAAAACTATTATTTCACGTCTCACTCGAGTAAAAAAGCACTGACAGAAATATATATGGAGTACAAATAAATTAAAAGACAAGTTGCAGAAGCAGAAAACCAACAGTTTGTGTGCTGTACTATTGCTACAGTAATAATTTGATTCTATGGATATAAATACATATAGCTACTAGCCTACTAGTATACATTTGACAATTTTTGTTATATATGGTCTAAATTAAATTGGTTCATGTGGAAAATCAACGTGCATGATAATTAGAAGGATATTAGTCCCAAAAATGAGAGTCAACACTGTTCCTGAAACCGCTTTAATTTGCAATTAAAAATGACTATAGCAGTGCAATAGCAGTACTAACAAAAGTAGGAAATTAGAAAATTGAAACAACTTAGTACATGTTAAGCGAAAGCTTTAAAGCGATGCGTAATAAAGTTTATCAGACTAAAAATTGATTCCGCCTCACTCGGTTGTTAACCTTCTGTACAAATGAGCTCCAATGGCGTTCACCTCCAGTGATTCAACGGCAGTTCTTCGATTGCGTGTACTGCATGAGAAGAAGACTATGGACTGTCTCTGTGGATTGTCCAGAATACGCGACAAATTATAAGAACAGAAGGGTATTATATATATATATATATATATACAGAGGAACAGTGGGCTACCTGGGTGCACCCGCGAAGCACAATTTTTCGGATCGGCACCTCCTCATGCATGCAGTATCACAGCAAGATAAGGTTTTCTCGAATCGAAAGAAGTTCGAGAACCAAGCTTGACTTAGTCCCAATTACATGGCCCTCATCCACATGGCAATTTCATCTCTATTTCCTCAACTATGTTATTATAAGATTTTGGAGTATAACCAACAAAAGACATTTGATATATATATATATATATATATATATGCATGATCAAGTCACATGCTTTAATTAGTTTGTTTTAGAAATTAATGAGACTTTAATCACTTTTATTAAAATATATATATATATATATATATATATATATATATATATATATATATATATATATTTTGGAAAAGAAGATATATAAATGAAATCCCAGCTAGCTAGCTAGCTAGCTCATTTTAGGAGTTGACTGACAAAATATATAATATGACAAGAAGATTCATGTATATATCCAGTAGCACACACGTACATGGGGGCCAGGGGAGGGGGGTCTTGGCTGCAAATTAACTGATCCAAGAGTAGGTTAGATTGGTGGAGAGCTGGAAATGAACAAATTAAGTTAATTTTGTTCAAATAAATAAATAAAAGAATTATATAGTTGGGTTGAGTTTACATCACAAGGGCTGGCTTTGATGGATGTTACCGAATCAAGACAATGGCCATTAAATGAGATATTGACCTTCATTCAAAACTGCACGTATAATTGAGTTGATCAGTTGAGTAGAGAGTAGTTATACTACTATTTGGCATCTTCACGTGTGATGTGGTAGATCGACCGAATTATTCTATCTGCTTAACAATTCATGATCAATATATATATATATATATATATATATATATATATATATATATATATATACAGAAATTAAATAGGCCATATTAATTATTAAGTTATTAACACTTCAACTTTTACCAGTTTCTACCATGAGTGAGTTTAGTTTCATAACAGATGAATAACTAGAGATCTAGAGACAGCATTAATTAAGTCCCTATATAATTATTTATAATTAGGGGAAAAAAAGAAGAAATTGAGAATTGTATAGTCTGCTAGCTAGGTGGTTTAGAAGGCGTTTTCTTTCTGTTTCTGATGCGTTGTGTATGTATGTTGGCAAATATTGAATGGACCCCCCAAACCAATTGCCAAGTTCGACATATCACTCATTTCATTTCAATTCATTTAATTTAATTTGAAACAAATAATAAGTTTTCTTTCAGCTGAGTTGTTCCAGCGTTCAATCCACAAGATGCAATCATATTCAATTATATATATATATATATATATATATATATATATATATATATATATATATATATATATATATCCACAGCAAATGAAAATGACTATTCATAATTAATAATGGTGCATGCTATCGTACGTGCTGCTATTATCCTTCATCCATTATTTTCCACACCCGGGGTATACTCCTAAAATTAATTATTGAGACGACGTTCATTTGATTTTTTTGACTTAACGTACCGTAACAAATTAAAATTTAACCTTAAGCATTGATATTCAATCATTTATGATTTCCATTGTTTGAAAAAATCATCAGAAAAAAAAATCTTGCTTAAATAATACGTACGTCTTGTGTTATATGAATCTTAAGTCAGTCATAATCATATTTTACGATCGAGCTAGTTGTATTTCATGCATATATAAAAAATAAATTAAGATTTATTAAAAATAATGAGCTATATATATGAAAGATTTATTAAACAATTAAATCACATGCATCCAGTGGCGGAGCTAGAGGATTTCAACAGGGAGTCCGGATTATGCATGTAATTTTTTTTTCAACGGCCTCTTAGTTCGTTGATTTTTTTTTTCCATATTCCTAAATCACAAATAATTCAACATTCAACAAAATCATAATCCTAAATCACAAGTAATTCAACATTTCAATTAGTTACTCAAATTCAATTGAAACAAAAAAAATCAATTTCAAATTGAAACACATTGTTGACTGTTGAACCCAGAATTCATGATTAGAAATCGATTTTAGTCTCTTCTGAGTTCGGATAGTAAAGCGATAAATCCAACCTCATGAGTTCTCATATTCTCAAAATGTTGGATAATCACTTCATTATCAATGCTACTTAAAAATATCTCTCTCGACATAAGACACCAAACAATGCGGTGAGAAAGTCATCTCCCATCTTGTTGCAAGAAATTTGTCTTAATAATATTCATCGTAGAAAATACTGCTCCACACTAACAATCACAACAAAAAAAAACTAAAAAGCTAACTTGATAAGAAGATATACTAAATGAAAAGTAGTGTGATATCTCACCTCAATCCTAAGTTATAAAAAAAAATTATTTTTTTTTTCTTTCCCTTCCTTCTTCTCAGCGTACCTCGGATCCCCTGGACTTCCCGAATTTCAAGCTGGACCCTCTCTAATACATAAAAAAAATTCTCGCAACAGGGGGACCGTGGACCCCTCCGCCCCTGCATGCATCATGATCTTCTAGAAACTCAAAAGATCATGAGTTCCTCCCAATGGCAAATATGATTGATCAAGGAAAAAATATATCGTCTATCGCAAATCGTAAGCACTTGTGATCCTCCGATCCACAGGACTAACAAATTCAAATTTATTTTTAGTTGTACGTACGTGCTGAGATCAAGATAGATATATGCTATGGTCTGTGTAGATCATGTAGAAATTTTAGGTCGAGAGTATATATATATATATTATTGTCAACAACTTAACACGTAGCCATCAACTTAATTAGTTATACTCAAAGAATGAGATAAACCATGCATTAAGGCATACCATGCTATCTATATATTATAGGCATCTTTATCTTAATTATTTATTGCTCCCTCTCTCAGTCCCATACGTAAAGAATGTATGTATGTATGTATGTTACAAATGAAGTTTATTTTTGCCAAAAAAATTACTTAATGAAACTCGACATTCTTTTAAAGTAAGTTAATTTAGTTCAAATTTAGTAGAATATATATATATATATATATATATATATATATATATATATATATATATATATATATATAATGGATCACCATCTATAACATTGAAAATAAGAAAGAATGGCCATGATTAGAAATTGAAAATCGACGCCGGCTACTAATAATAGAGGATGGTAACAAAAAACACATATCATCCACTACTAATAATATCGGACGCTAATCAGAATAAGGATTTAACTTTCCCAATAAATGTTCAAGGTTTATTTATTAATCAAGGTTTATGATTTATTAATTAGGATTTTATTGGTAAAGTCAAACCCTTATTTTAATTCTGATTAATCCTAAACATTTATTGATAAAGTCAAACCCTTATTTTGATTAACATTACCTACTATTAGCTAGTAACGGATTATATGAATTTTTTTTACTGTCCGCTACTATTAGTAGCAGACGTCGATTATCAGTTTCTAATGATCGTTCCTTCTTGTTTTCAATGACATAGATGATGTATGTCTTATAAGGATTCATAACAAATACATGTTATAAATCATTCCCCTATATACATCAACGTTAAGTGTGTGTGTATATATATATATGCGATATTAAAATATTTTGGCAAAACTAATGATTTGGTCATCGAAGTTGGCACGTTTTATTGAATAGCAGATTGAACCTTTAATTTTTCAAATTAACTCACTGAACTAATTTTTATTTTTAAATTGGGTTATTCCGTTAAAAAAAAGTTGACAGACGTTAAGTTTTTATCTACATGGCGCTGACGTGGCAAAAAAAAAAAAAATATTGCTTATGTGGGAAAAAAATTAAAAACAGATTTTAAAAATAAAAAAATTAACATTTTAATGTTTTAAAAATAACAAAAACATAATAAAATAAAAAAAAAAACAAAAAAATCAAAATATCTTTAAAATATCAAAACATATTTTTTTTAAAAACATAATTTTATAAAAATAGTTTTTTTTTGAAAATGTATTTTTTAAAAAATAGAATTTTTTAAAAACAGATTGTTTTAAAAAACATTTTTAAAAAATAGAATTTTTGAAAACATATTTTTTAAAAATAGAATTTTTTAAAAACAGAATTCTATAAAAAATATAATTTTTTAAAAAGAGAATTTTTAAAATTAGAATTTTTTAAAAACAGAATTTTTAAAAAACGGAACTTTTAAAAACAAATTTTTTTAAAAATAAAATTCTTCTTGTTAAAAAAATTCGGTTTTTTAAAAATCCTGTTTTTAAAAAAAGCTATTTTTAAAAAATTCTCTTTTTTAAAAAAAAATTCTGTTTTTAAAAAAATTCTGCTTTTAAAAAAGTTCCGTTTTTTTAAAAAAAACTGTTTTTATAAAAAGTATATTTTTTAAAAATTCTATTTTTAAAAAATTATGTTTTTTAAAAATTCTGTTTTGATATTTTAAAGATATTTTGATTTTTTTGTTTTTGTTTTATTTTATTATGTTTTTGTTATTTTTAAAACTTTAAAATTTTAATTTTTTTATTTTTAAAATCTGTTTTTGATTGTTTTTGCCACATAAGCAATATTTTTTATTTTTTTGCCACGTCAGCGCCACGTAGATAAAAACTTAACATCTGTCAATTTTTTTTAACGGAATAACCCAATTTGAAAATAAAAATTAGTTCAATGAGTTAATTTAAAAAATTAAAAGTTCAATCCGGTATTCAATAAAACATGCCAACGGTGGCCAAATCATTAGTTTTGCCAAAATATTTTCTATTTGATTAAAATTTTAAAGTATTAAAATTTGGTATAGTAAAAAATAATAATAATAATAAAAAATTGTCTTCTTCAGTACCATTATAAAAACTAGTTTAGTTGAAATTAAGGTACTAAAATACGTACCCAAAATGCAAAATGGGTAAAATTCAAAAATACAAGTATATATATATTTCAAATAGAAGTTCATAAAATTTCTTTTATTATTAAGATGATGAGGTCGGCGTGGTTGAACAAATGTCCAAGCACCAAAAAATTCAACATGAGGGGGGTAGGAATACCACACCTTTCATGTTTACAAATTTCTTTTATTATTATAATTATATTATATTACTTTGACTATATATTTTGTACTACCAATTACTAGTATATGAATAATCATTTCGTAAAATTATTAATAATCTCTCTTTATTTACATTCCCCCCCCCCCCAAAGTAGTGACTTAATGTTCAAGTGACCCAGAGTTTTTAACCAGTAAAAGTGGAGAAGTGAAAAAAAAAAGAATTTAAGGAAAGAAATGTATGGTAGATAAATAACGGTTCAACAGTCAACAGCCAATTAAATATTTTCATGGTCATTACATGGATTACTAACGGCATATATCTGGTATATATAGGTTAGTCGTGAGTATTTATATATATATATATATATATATATATATATATATATATATATATATATTCCGCTTTTCTATGAATTCCATTTATAACGACGGTTTTTTCCGTCATTATAAGATAGAAAAGTCGGTTTTTTATCTTATAACGACGAAAAAAAATTGTCGCTATAACTCGATTATTCTTGGTTATTGCCTTTCTGCTTTAGTTAAAAAAAAATTGACTATATATATATATATATATATGTGTGTGTGTGTGTGTTATAAAACGTTTAGTTATTTTTTTAAAACTTTTGTTGCTATATCTTATATCTTATCATTTCTCTCAATTCTCTATTGTCATGGATTCAGTGTAGTAGAGTTTAAATCCTCGCATTTCTTTAATCTCTTTTGGTAACTACCCCACGTTTCAATTTCACAGTTTTACTACTTGACTCTCTCTTTTCTTATTTGTAATTTTATTTGTCAAATAATTTTATTTTTCTGCTGCAAATATTTTTTTTCTTGACATATATATATATTTATACATGCGTAGAGACTAAAGGAAAGAATGTGTCTTGTCCTCTTTTGTTAATGAAGTAGAAGAAACAGTAGAACAAAGAAAAATGTTACTCTTACCCGGCCCCATTTTCATCCTTGTCTGAACAGTGACATTTGAAAATTCAGCTGTTAAGACACATGTATTTGGCTCAAACTAAGCCACGTTTAAGCAGCTAGCGTATGTATGTTTTTCAAGATAAAACAAAATTTAAAACATGATTAAAATCAAAACACCAACCTGCCTGCCTGCCTTTGCTTGTACCCTTTTAAATAACTACATGATTTTTCTTAATTGGTCGTAATTAACACTTCAAATAATACATACAAGTAATAATATGAGTAGTAGTTTTTAATCCCAAATCATCAATCATACATACATTTATTTACTACTCCATAATACTAAAAACTAAAAGGTAATTTATCACGTCTCATCATCCGAATTCTACGCATTGGGGGTGATGATATTTTCTATCTATCGGCCGGATACATTGGGCCTTTATTTTAATCCGTTAAAGTTCATTGGGCCCAATCACCATATTATATCCGTTTTAATCTTTTAAAGTGGTCACCCAATGGATCGACCCATTAGATATTTTAATATCTCATTATTTGACTTGTGATGATGAAAAAGCATGACGACGACCAAGCCTCCCGCCATGCATTAATGTGGATGGGATCATAGCCGGGCGTGATGAAAACAAAGATGCCAAAAGCGGTAGATAAACCTTACGCGTCAAGCAGAGCCCATCGATCGGAGGGGTGTCGTGTAGTAGTGGGTGGCACAATAATCCAAGTAAAGATAGTATAACCCAATGAGGAAGCCATCGCCTGTAGGTAATGCTTCTTATACATATTGAATTTTCATATTCTCCATATACACACGACCGAGAATTATTATCTCTCTCACACTCAGACAAGTACATTCCTCCATTGTTAACCTTGTGAACACATACTAATTCTCACCCCCGAGCTATCCCCGACGGGCTCGCCATCGAAGCTTGTGGTGTTTACTGTGTTTATTGTCGCGAGGATCGGGGACGCCTTACGTGATTGGGCGTGGTAGAAGATCCTGGCGTTAACATTGGGCGCTTAGAAGAGGGCTTTTCTAGTGTTCTTGAGTTATCAATCACAATATTTTTAGTTGTTATACATCGGAAGTTATGGCACAAATCAGGGGGTTTTCGTTCGAGATCCCCGTGAAGCCCGAAGATAGTTGGTCTTTCTTTACGACAAAGAGAGCATGATCATGGCCGTAGTAAAAGTAAAAGGCATCCCGCCTGAACTTCGGCACTGTGCAAGTGGTCGGTGATGAAGATGGTGGACGAAGCGAGATAGAGCTTTGGAGGTTCTCTTGGAGCGGAAACGAGGATGTAGCTGTCTTAGAAGCGAGGTGTAGGCGAGAACAAAGCATTCAATTATGTCCATTCTAAAAGACGTGGTACGCCTAAAGATGGACAACCGTGAATCGAAAGCGATCTATATACTTTAAAGACATGTCTCGAGGCCGCCCTTGGGATCGAGCAGCACCCAATGACCATTTTCCCGATTGATTGATCGAGAAGGGTATTCCGCCTATCGGTCTTCGGATTATGGTCAAGCGAGAATAAATGAAGATCCAATGTACCATTTTCTTGATTGATCGAGGAGGGTACTTCACCCTATTGGTCTTTGGGATTATGGTCGCATATGAACGAATAAACCGCGATCCAGGAGCATACACCTCAAAATACAAATAAGGCATTCTCGCTTGAGTATCCTCACCACAAGTGATGTAAAAGTTTCACCAAGTAGATCCGTAAATCACATTCCCGAGAATCCACCGAGGCACACCGCCTCAGAGACACTTGTCTTCTGGAGATGCCCATCTAAGGTCATCGGTTTGATTCAAAGACACAAAATGCACCCATATTCCTAAGCATCCGAAGAAGGTACCTCATCCTAGGGGTTCTCGGGACTATGGCGCAAGCAGACGAGGGAGTAATTTAAGAATATATTCACCCGAGAACGCAAAAAGGCACTCTACCTTGAGTGTTCTCGCCAACAGCGAAGGACTCGTCACCAAAGCAGATCTATAAGCCGCACTCCTGGAAATCCAAACACTTAGGTAAATATTTCTAAGGTCGGTTGGCATTGTGGTCCAAAGCTGATAATAGTTAAAGAGAGGCTGAGGAGTCCGACAAAGCCGCTGCATATTCTTCAATGACGAGTTCGTGGATATTGCATGCAGATGGATATTCTATTTCGGTCATCAAGACAAAGAAAGCTATCGAGGAGTTGATCACAATAACAATTCCACCACGGTGCATTATCAAAGTCGCCACTACTGAGATGCTTGTAACCCGATGGCGAGATGGTGTCTTTCCTTCTGGATCGAGATCTTTGTGAAGAAGATCAAGTACAAGAGTGTCAATTTTGTTCTCATTGATGAGAATCTTTGTCGAAGGACCTTTTTCGTCATCATTGCTTAAACATTTGGTTCCATCCGAAGCAGAGTATGTTCTTCGGGAAGTTCACAAAGACATTTGTGGCAATTATTTGGCCCGGTTATTGACCTACAAAGCACTTCTAAGCAATGATATTCTTGAAAGAATCGGGTATTCAAAGACGAGAAAGACTTCATGGCTCATCCACATTCACTTTTTCACTATTGGTCCCGGTCCTTTGTCCTATGGTCACTATGGTGTAAGGAGGTATGGTAGGACTCACCGGCCATTCGATGGCGATTTCATTTGTCGTTTCTACCCCGAGTGGTAGACGAAGGATCCTATATTGATTTTACCAGGGTGGTAAATCAATGGTCACTATTGGTCTTGGTCCTATTTGTCCTATGGTCACTATGGTGTAAGGAGGTATGGTAGGACTCGCTGGCCATTCGATGGCAAATTTCATTTGTCGCTCTACCCCGAGTGGTGAGCGAAGGATCCTATATTGATTTTACCGGGGTGGTAAATCAATGGTCACTATTGGTCCCGGTCCTATTTGTCCTATGGTCACTATAGTGTGGAGGAGGTATGGTAGGACTCGGCCGCCATTCGATGTCACCATTTATTTGTTTCTACCCCGAGTGGTGAGATTTAAGGATCCTATATTGATTTTACCAGGTGGTAAATCAATGGTCACTATTGGTCCCGGTCCTATTTGTCCTATGGTCACTATGGTGTAAGGAGGTATGGTAGGACTCATTTGGCCATTCGATGGCAAAATTTATTTGTTGTTTCTACCCCGAGTGGTAGACAAAGGATCCTATATTGATCTTACCAGGGTGGTAAGTCAATGGTCACAATTGGTCCTTATATCTTGATCCTTATATCTTGGTCCTTATATCTTAATCCTTATATCTTGGTCCTTATATCATGATCCTTATATCTTGGTCCTTATATCTTGATCCTTATATTGTTTCACCCCGAGTGGTAAATAAATGACCGATCTCACACTTCGGAACCGATGAGTATGTGTTACTTTATTTTTTGAGTTCAGTCCTTTCTGTTCAGTTAAGTTAAATTCTGTCCATGGAATTCAATTCACTTCGTCTCATACATTAACTATTATATGTCTTAACTGATTCACTGTTTAGGTTCATTTTACTGATATTGAATTATTGACAAGAAACTAACCGAAAACATAGTTCACAATTAAGGAAATTGCAGATTCATCAGGAAAACTAAAAAATTCATTCGATCTATTCATTCATGAACTAAATACACCAATATAGGAACATTGACAACCTCCATATATAAAATTTCAAAATGATCCCAAAAACATAAAAAGTTTAAATGATAAATTTTTACATAAGTCGAATGAAAGCGGTGAAGAACACCTGGGCACCACCTTCGCCTTCTTGAGTTGAAAGCAAAGTTGGATCTAGTTGAAGCGTGAGATGCTTTTTCTTTACCTCTCTCTAGCCTTCAGAACCTTCCGAGTAGACTTTCATGATCTCGACGTTAAGTTCGTCCAATCCCTATATTCTCGCCTCAGATTCTTTTCCGAGCTCTTCTACGTAAGAGGACCCTTCCTCAAGCTCCTTTATTTTAAGATGAAGCTTGTGGCGCTTTGTTCTTATGTCTCCGCCCTTCATCCTGGGCCTTTGATTGAGCCTCGCCAAGTTGAATAATAGCCAAGCTTGGTTGGTCAAGAAAACTCCTCATTCTTGCCCTCGTGAGGCAGGTTTTCTTCACCAAGCCGTTCTGCTGCTCGATTAGTTAAAGTTTGTTGGTCGGCTTTTGATGCGCCAACCCATCCTCAGGGCCCTTAGTTCATCATCGACGCCTTCAAGTCCATCTTAGCTCGATCCAAGTCTCGCTGGAGGCCATCGATGACACGAAGAAGCGTCTTCTCGACGGCCTTTTCTCGAGCCAAGGTCGATCTCAAAGACGTTGATCTCCGTCTCCTATGAAATCTTCCTGCTTTCCCATTTACGTGTCTTGACGCAACGCCCAAAGACAAAGATTGGCCTACATATGTTCAAACAAAGACTCAAGTCAATACCCAAATATCCAAGCAAGAATGTAGAGATAGAAAATAAAGAAATTTTATTTACCTTAGCCGATAAATTTCATCCCTTCATCGAAGAGATTCCCGTCTGCAGTGATCATCGAACCGATGATCGCTCGCCGTTCTTACGAAGGCCCCCCGGTCAGGTCGAATCGGAAAGTTAGCATTGAATCTAGGCCATGGTGGTCGGAGATCCCACTACCTTTCAGATGATAACCCCGACCAAGGACCGGGTCGCTCAGTGCGGTGGTCTTGACCTTTCTGGGGAAGGAGTGGTTGCTTTCAGAGAGGAGAGGGTTCAGTTCTAGCAGACACCTGCGGTCGGGAGAGGGAGATTTGTTTGACTGGGTTCTTGGAGAGGTAGCCGACCGACGCAGAGCTTGGTGGTCACAAAAGTGTCGCTTCTTCTCTTCCCAGACAGAGTTTGATACCTTCATCCCGATCACCCTCTTCTAATCAGTATTTCTATAGTGAGACGAAGGGGGATGACCAAGATCAGGGCACCCTAAGCTCTTCTTGGGCGGCCAAAGGCGCGTATTTTACTTTTCACTTTTTGGTGCGGAGGATGCTTCTTCGATCGTGACGATCGAGTAGGCCTCTCGCCGAGGGACGGATGTGGTGGTTGGCTCAACTTCCGGGGTGACTTCTAAGGGCTTGGAAAGGGTTTTGTTCGGGTTTTCGATTGCCCTCCTCTTCTTCCGCCGAGGACGGAGGGTCTCTTCCAAGCAGAACCCTCATCGGCTTCGGGTTCGTCTGCTTGAACTCGCCTGTATGTTTCGATTGGTTCGGCTTTGGGAGCAGTCACGCACTGCTCGAGTTTCAACAACTTAGAGGCCTCCTGAGACAAAAAAATCTTCGAACTCTTTTATCTCTAAAGAGCTCGGTTTGATCAAAGATATCGCATAACCAATACAACTCGTGTTAGAATCCACAATATAAAAGCATTTTCAAAAAATTCATACACATATAAAATAGATCGACATTTACATTTATGGTCATATAACCATGTTGCTTTTGGTAGAGAAGTCCGTATTTCCACTCCTCCTTGGGGAAATTATCAAAAGTTCCATCATTTCTATTTCTCTTTTTCGTAAATGTCTCCAAAGTCAGCAGAGATCTTCTCGCCAAGGGCCCGATTCGGTAGGGAAGAGATTTCGGCCTTTGACGTAGAACCACTTTTTCATCATGCCACTTTTGCTCGTCAAGGCGTGTTCACCAAATGACGCCTCTCGAACTTCTCTCCCGACTTGAGAATGCTTACAATGGCCTTGAACCCTTCTCCCTAGATTGTACTATTTTTTTGTATATTGTGAAGAAGAGTCCAGGGAGGGCTCCACGCCCAATTCATGGCGTAAGGCCACGAAGGCCAAGATGTGAATGTATGAGTTCGGTCTTAATTGGGCGAACCCCACCCCCGTAAACCCCAAAGAAGGTTACTATGAAGATATCTGAAGGAAAACGAACCCCTTCTCCAACAGAGTCACAGAATAAATCCATTCAACCTTCCGTCATGTTGGTACATCTTTTCACCCCGATCTAGAACCCTAAATGCACGGGTATCCGGATGTGGTATCGAGACCGAATCCTCTTTAGTTCAAATTCTCCGCGACGATCGAGGGAGTATTGGCACGCGAGAATCGCCAAGATTCCCGTAGTATTCGTAGGGGGGTTTGGGATTTTTGGGGGAGGTTCTTATCGATTTCACCCTTCGGGTTCAAAGTCGAGGCTCCTTCACGAAAGAATACAATGTAGGATTTGGTGGAACTACCGTGAAGTGGGGTTACCAATATGGGAGAGCTCATGCAGAATGCAGGAAGCCATTGTTGATTAATTGCAGAAGAAAGGAGAAAGTTCAGAAAGTCGAGAGTTCGTAAGGCGCCAAAAATTCAAATGGGCGGTAAAAAATCACAAGATTGGAAAAGTTACCTTTATAATCGACGGTTACACAATGTTGCAAGCGCCTACCATTAAATGTTAGTAATGATTTGGAATTTGAATAGGAAGGGTCCTGGTCCGGTTCATGATCCATTTGATAGGCTTTTCCGATTTGGGCCTCTATTCTCTTTTCCTTTCATTTCGTGAATAAATGATTGGGTACACTTCAATTATCTCCTATTATGGACCTTTAGTAAACTATCTCAATATTCATAGTTTTCTACTAAACATTCTGCTTAACAAAAAACTAGGGGCAATGTTGGGTCGTGATATTTCCTATCTATCGGGCCGTACATTGGGCCTTTATTTTTAATCCGTTAAAGCCATTGGGCCCGGACCACCATATTATATCCGCTTTTAATCTTTAAGGCGAGAATTCACCCAAAGGATCGACCCATTAGATATTTTAATATCTCATTATTTTGACTTGTGATGATGAAAAAGCATGACGGCTTGACCAAGCCTCCCGCCATGCATTAATGTGGATGGGATCATAATTTACGGCCCAGAGAAAACAAAGGCCAAAAAGCAAGAGATAAACCTTACACAACCTAAGGCAGAGCCCATCGATCGTAGGGGGTGTCGTAAGTAGTAGTGGGTGGCACAAGAATCCAAGTAAAGATAGATAACCCAGCAAGGAAGCCATCGCCTGAGGTAACGTTCTTATACATATTGATTTTTCATATTCTCCCATATACACACGATCGAGAATTATTATCTCTCTCGCACACTCAGATAAAGACAATCCTCCATTGTTAACCTTGTGAACACATACTAATTCTCACGCTCGAGCTATCCTCTACTTGAATCGCCGCCAAGCTTGTGGTGTTTACCGTATTTATCGCTAAGATCGGGGACGTCTTTACGTGATTGGGGCGTGATAGAAGATCCTAGCGTTAACACTATCCCCATCAAAAATTTGACATGCATTGAATCATATCCTAATAGCTTCATTGACTCCCTATTTCTTTAGATCAGGTTATTATTAGATTAAATTTATGATATATTAATCAATTAATCAATACAATACAATCACGTAAAAAAATTATTTTTCGACTTACTTACGTATCGATTGATTGAGCAATACAATATAAGTCATGCTAACCACACCACTATTTACCACTATTTTTATTTTACAATTATTATTCTTTTTCCTCTATCTATCCTCAAAGCAAGGAGGTGTGGAGCCCAGACTGGTCCTCTGCTTTGCTGGCTTGAAGCTCTCTGGTATTGGTTTTTAATAAGCTTTGTCTGCTGAGAAAGACCAGAGTTTCAGTTGGCCCAATCAACTCATACATAATACTATCTCTCTCTCTCTCTCTCTCTCTCTCTCTCTCTCTCTCTTTATATATACCTCGTCAAGCTTGTGCTCAAAAAAGAGAGAAACAAAATAATAATCGAAACCCACTTCAATTCCCCTTTGATTTGATGGATCCACAGATCTAACTATTTCACTTTCAGATCTTCCTCTACTTTCTGTCCTAAAGGTTAGTTCTTTAACCATCTTTTTCTATAAATGTGCAGTGTGTATGGTGTTTTTGTTGAAAATATTAGAGTTGATTTCTTTTGTGAGCTGGGAGGGAGTTCCTGGAATTTGGAGAAGTTGGGATATTTTGTATTAGTTGGACCTTCTGGATTTGAAAGAACAAATTGAATTTGACTACTTTATTTTTCAAAAGATTCCAATTTTCTGTGTTTGGGTTGATATTTTCATTACTAGCGGCTGTTATGATTACATTACTACATGGGATCTGTTTAAGAAGAAGCAGATAGGGTTTATTATATTGAAGTCATTATTCCTGTCTGCTGTAGCAATTCTTAACTTATTTTAACAAAGACTAGATTTCTTATTTATATATTTCTTTCAGTTAGTAGGTTTTTTAGTTTTTCCAAGTTCTTATTTTTCTGTCTTTGTTGTTTCTCTTTGATGTTTTTTGTAGACTTTAGTGCATATAGTTGTTGCGTTTCAGAGGAGGAGACAGCTCACAATTGAGGTATATTTAGGCCATATTTAATTTAGGTCCTCATTAGATGTGGATTATTTGGAGGGTGATTTGGATGAGATGAGGTATGTTATCCGGGTTAATGAACCTTTTAAAGACCTGTTTTCGGCCAAGGTCGGATGGGTATGTTCACACTAACTCTGATGGCGGTGGGCGTCAAGATGGGCTCTTATGGTACAAGGATACAGGGCAACATTTTAATGGTGAGTTTTCAATGGCTGTAGTCCAAGCCAACAATTTACTTGAGGATCAGAGCCAGCTTGAATCAGGCTGTTTGAGCTTGCACGAGTCGGGGCCATATGGTACTTTTGTAGGAGTTTACGATGGGCATGGGGGCCCCGAGACATCGCGGTTCATCAATGTTCAACTCTTTCAACATCTCAAGAGTAAGTCACTTGAAATCCAGTTGAATTGAGAACTTTAATTTGATTTGATAATATATGATTTCTTGTTCCAAAGTACAAGTATCATCGTTTCATCAAACTTTATTTGGTCTAGGAAAAGAGAAGACATTATGTGAAACAAAACGTTGAGAAAGGAGAAGAAAGGAAAATGTACTATGAATGTGAGCTTTTCTTGATTGAGCCAAATAATTGTATTAAACTAGTTCATGGGGATTTGTTGTTTGCTTGGACTCCTTGTAGTAGTTAATTTTAAGAAAATGGAGAGTTTAGAATCTGTTTTTCCCTTTACATGCCTTACTTACCAAATAGTGTGGCTATGAAGTAAAATGACCTGAGTTTTCGTCATGCTAACACTCATGGTTTAAAGTTCTTATTTAATTGTTTTAAAGGTTTTTAAGAGCTCCAGGTTAACTACTTGTTCTTAATTCTGCAGGATTTACTTCAGAGCACCAATCCGTGTCGGTGGAGGTAATACGGAAGGCCTTCCAAGCAACAGAAGAGAGCTTTACCTCTATTGTTAGCCAACAATGGCCAATAAATGCACAACTTGCAGCAGTTGGTTCATGCTGCCTGGTTGGAGTTATATGCAGCGGAACTCTCTATGTTGCCAATCTTGGTGATTCCCGTGCTGTTTTGGGGAAACTTGTTAAGGCAACAGGGGAGGTCCTGGCCATTCAGCTCTCAGCAGAACATAATGCATGTATAGAGTCTGTGAGACAAGAGCTGCAGTCCTTACACCCAGATGACCCACATATTGTAGTTTTGAAGCATAATGTGTGGCGTGTAAAGGGTCTTATACAGGTAAGTTCATCTTTGCACAATTTATTTTATGGTAAAGTTTGTCAATTAGGGTATCAACACTTTTTTTTATAGTATTCATTGCCCTAACGCTACTTAAAAATGTTGGCTTCCAAGAATATTATAGGGGGTTGGAATTTCCTTACGTGGCACTGACTTCATATTTGTTATATTCCTGATCTACACCGAATTTACTCTGCAATATTCACACTACCAATGTTTTAAATTGTTATAAAATTTCCAACTTCAGTGATATGAATTTGAGCCAAAGATGTTTTTTTTAATATTATTTATCATAAAAGTTTCAATATTTCCTCCATTTAGAGTAAAGAACAATTATTGAGGGCAAGATGGGCAGACATCAATTTTATTATAGTTTTTACCTCATAACCACATCAGAGGCTAGATGTTAAAAACACTTATTACACTGCGACAAGTAGCTTTTTTACTCTCAATTATACCGATCCAATCGTATAAGTTCTTTGTTTATGAGCATTTGTTTTGAGAACATAAATTTGAGTTAATTTTTAAGGAATAAATCTTGCTTATTAGTAAAAGAAATTGAGGGTCCATATGTTTCGTTGATTTGGGGTGTATTTGGATTTGGACCCTTCAAATATTTCGTTTGGTGTAAATGTCGAGTATTTAAATTTTCTAATTCATAAAATTTACTATCCGTTCAAATTTTGTCGAATCCTAAATTCATGTGTGGGAATCATGACCTTTTAAAGCCCACACTCGTCAAATCTTTTTTGAAACTAAAATACAAGATATACATGTCTATAGACCTAGTAGGTCCTTATCATTAACATCAGAAAGCTTTGAAAACACACATTGTACTCTTCCGTTCTTTCTCTTTCTGCAATTCAATAGGATTTCGTGTGTAGTTGCGATATATTGTATTGGTGACTAAAAAAATATTTTACTACTCGAAATGTCATGTTCAGACACCTTTTTTTTGCAATGTCAAAAACTGATGATGGGTTTTTGCATCATAAACTTGTTAATAAAATCTTCTGTTTGATAATTTCGTTTCTTGGTTGGTAGGAGTAATATTTAGTGGAGTATGTTTTTTTTTTAAATGAAAGGAAAAAGATCCAATTCCAAACTATGTTATTGATTTGTAATTCCACTAGATTTAAAAAATCCCAGATGAATAAATCTCAAATCCATAACTTGAATAGAAAGACTCTAGTTATTTTCTTCTTTGGGTTAGGGGAGTGGGGGTTTCTTTACATTCTCTCTTCTATTTCAGTTTCAAATGGTAGTTGCAAGTAGTTATTAATTTAAGATTCAGTGGATGCAGTGCCTTATATAAGTTTTCTAATAGAGTAGATTAAATTTCTGCTTATATAGCTTTTCTTTTTCTTTTTGTATGGTCTAATCTAGACAATTATCTTCATCACACTTCACAATTTGATGTAACCAGCCAGCTAATTTAAGCAAAATAACGTTCACTTAGGTTTTGATGGAACTGTAATTTGTCAGCCATAAAGAATGATTTTGACCACATGTATTCCTGTAAAGCTTGATTAAAGTTCTTTTCTTTTTCAATGTCTATCTCCACTGGAATAAAATCAATGACAACGGAATGTTGATATTGAGTGATTATAAAGGATTCTCAGTTCAGGATGAAAATATCAAAAACATAGGAAAGCTATTGATGAGATGGCTATCAAAGAAAAAGAAAGCTACACGTGAGATTCTATCCCTCAATGTAATTCTCAGTTTAAAGAGTCATGTGTTGTTTATTACTAAGCTAACTTCTGGGAAAGAAGAGAGAAAGCAATTTAAGATCCCATGCAATACAGTACTAGTATGCTTGGGCAAAAATGACAACTAAAACCAATGGGAATGTATATGTAAGCTTGATTGATTTTTTTTGTAGGCAAGGACTTGTTTTAGGTTGATAGTTTTATCTGATGTTCTATTATCCCTTTGAAGGATGATGTCTACTTTGCATGGATCTCTTGATGAGTTGCAGCTTTCCCTTATACATTTGATTCTAATACAGTATCTAAGTTACGAAAAAAATGATTTGTAATGCTAGTATGTAGTATAGCACTTGTACAAATTACAAAATCATTTCTTCCAAGAGCTGTTTATGAAATATTTCAGTTTCTGGATGACACTGTTTAACCGAATATGCTGTTCAAACTTTGATCATATGTGATCTCAGATATTCATAATTTTTTATGGACAGATCTCAAGATCCATTGGTGATGTATACTTGAAAAAGGCTGAATTCAACAGGGAGCCATTATATGCCAAGTTTCGCCTTCGTGAACCAATTAAAATGCCGATATTGAGCTCAGATCCGTCAATTGCAGTGCACCAATTGCAGCCGCATGATCAGTTTATTATATTTGCATCTGATGGTCTATGGGAGCATCTTACTAACCAAGAAGCGGTTGATATAGTTCAAAATCACCCTCGTAGTGTAAGACATTCATTATTAGTTACAATCACTAGAAGATTGGGATAAAGATTTACCATGGTTTCATTTACATCTTGCAGGGAAGTGCTAGGAGACTAGTGAAAACTGCATTGCAAGAAGCAGCAAAGAAAAGGGAGATGAGATACTCCGATTTGAAAAAGATTGACCGTGGAGTTCGTCGGCATTTCCACGATGACATCACAGTTATTGTTGTGTTTCTCGACTCCAATCTTGTGAGCAAGGCTAGCACCATGAAGAGTCTGAACGTATCTGTGAAAGGGGGTGGAATCACCCTCCCTCCTAACACTCTTGCCCCTTCAGCATGACGCCAACAGAAGCTGGCAAGACCCAATGAAGTCGTCGCTAATTTTATGTCTGTTTGTACTATTCTCATG
Source organism: Panax ginseng (assembly GCA_020205605.1). NCBI lineage: Eukaryota > Viridiplantae > Streptophyta > Magnoliopsida > Apiales > Araliaceae > Panax > Panax ginseng. The sequence continues at coordinate 151,354,977 of CM035134.1, forward strand.
TGAATACCACCAGGTAGCTTCTTAAAAGATGAGAAGATGGGCCGTAAATTCTTTAAAATGCACACTGTAACTTTTAACTGACAACTAATACTACTGGGTTTAGTTTATATGCCCAACAAAAGATAATTCGGTGTCAGTGATATAGTTATGCTTCTATTGTTTATTGCTTCTCGTTTAGATGGATTTTGCATATTGCTTGGCTACGAATTGTAAATTTGGCCAAGTTCATCATGATATTGCAACACTGATTCTAATGCAGTGTACAATTTCAGACTAGTGATTTTTTGTTAAGAGATGGTAGTAGTTACTGTATTATCAAGTTTTATAATCATGCGGATCCCCCAAACTTTGTTGTAGGATGCTATAAATTTCTTGTTTGCTAGCATCTTTAGTGGCCAAAGTATCTTCAATAAGTTGAATAGAAGGGAGATTCACTAAATTTATAGTGTGAAAAATAATATACACTTGGAAATCAATTAACCAGAAGAGGGAGGGAGGGAGGGAGGGAGGGAGGGAGGGACTCATTTCGATTCTTAAGGACTTATTCTACTCTCCATTTCTCCATTTCATTCCCTTAGCATATGTACTTGCATATAGCCCAGGTTTAATCAAGTAGTAAATTTCAATGCCGCAGTATCACTCCGTATTTGCATAAAATAACTAACAAAAACTTTGCACTTCACGTCCTGCTTCAACTATTTGTTGAATATTTTAGGTATATTATTCTGGTACAGATTATAACACGAAAACATCAAAGCTGTACATCTCCAGTAACATTTCAACACAAATATGTCAACTGCTTTAAGTTCTACAACATTCTATTTGTACAATATGTAATACACATCCCGCAGAAATGGATGAGCCTCAAAAAGAATAATTTACCGTATTTCTATCTTAAATACAGAGAGACCAAAAACTGTGAGAAAATAATAAATTCACTCACAACCGTAGCTGGGGAGTGTATGCCAAGAAATGGAACGATGTCTACCTGCAACCAGTTCTCAACTGCTGATCCCACAACTGCACCAGCCACAAGCCCCCCAACTGTTATTAGAGTTGCCTTCACTGCAAAAAAAAAAAAGAGATAAAAAAAGTAATCACTTGCCTGAAGTCATACATTGCCAAAGATAATTATCATTTGACAGTCAAGGGTTAACCACATTTCTACAGTGGCTTATTGTTGTGACTGAATGACAATCTTAATTTGATGAAGTTTTGGAAGCATGATTAAAGTGCAGAACTTCACAAGGCAAGAAGTATCTTATAGAGTAGAGAAGAGTCAATTATTCGCATTCCCCAATATTCATACAACAATTACCACAGCAATATCTCTGGAACAAATTCAACCAACATCAAGTTTCACGCCTGTGTTGAACCACTAAGGCATAACATTTTCTACAAACTTTAATGAACCTACTTATATACAGCGTCTGAATTCAGAACATGGAAAGTAACTCAAAAATGCATATAGCGGAGAGCCTGAAGATTAAATACAGGTATCTATATCAATGTAAAATACGTAGTACTACAAAGGATAAAATATGCCAGACAATTGAAGAAAAAAATCCATCAGATTCCGGAAGACCCGCATAATAGAAATGCATATTAATCATTTGCATACCTAACTTAACTTTCCTTTTGGTCATAAAGTACAAGGATGCCCCAAAACCAGTGGCCAAGATCAGCCCAGGAACATCAGCTCCACCATATGAACCTGTAGAAGACATAGAGGTTCCATTGGCATAAGTTAGCACCATTAAAGCTCCATATACCCCAGCTTGCAAGCCTAAATCTCCAGTAGATGGTGATTCAACCGATATGGGGGAATTTCTTATGGTCGTCTGCAGCCACTTTGGCGTTGATCCCAGCCAAGGAGCATTTACTGGCTTAACATCAGCATAACGAATGCTACTATTTACAACTTTTCCAGCTCTCCGCTGTGAGAAGCTCTTCATGAGCAACAAATCATATGCAGCCTCTACCTGAGAAACATTTCACCATTTTACTCCTCAGAAACATTGGCAAGAAATACAAGGACTTGCATAATTTCACACTGGACCCTAAGACTAAATAATTTATTTATAAGCATTACATCTGCAAAATCTAAATTTCTGGAATTGGCCTTTACACAAAGCACATAATCTGGAATCAAACTTGTTCATAAGGCTGACAAAGGTATCACTCACCGCACATGTGTGCGTGCGCACACACACGCGCACACAAAGCGATGCCCAATCCGGTAAAGAACGTAGGACCAACCCTGCTGCATACACGCCAAATAAACCAAATGCTCCCTATGCTTTTATTCAATAGTGTTGAAATTAAGATACCTGACTATACCAATTTGGATATTTTAATTTCACATGGCACTAATTCCTTGAAGATGTTAGAGGAGATAATTAAGGAGGCAGCAAACATAGTGATCACAACAGGCACGGGTTTAGGACAGGAACTGCCCTCCCAAACCCAAATCCAAATCCAAATCCCAACAAGAAAATCACTTTCCCTGCACATCATCAACAGGATAAGCACTTTCCATAACTACTACATGAGAGGATCAGACAGATTAGATTTTGGGCTAAACGTATAATACTTTAGCATATTCAGTTAATATAATATTAAAGTGACTTCTACAACTGCCATGTGAGAGCTGAGATTTAACATCACATGGCTTACTTTATAAATAGTCATCTGCTTCAGAGATATGTCATGAAACAATTTTAAACTATAAAAGTTCAGTGATTCTACATGTAGTGCTCCTTCCCGTATGCAGTATATTGGTACTAGTGGAATAGAATTGACCTTTTAAATGAAACCTATTGGTGAAGCATTTTGCTCAATACCAGACTAATTGAAATATAATATCAGAGGCGGCAGTAAGTGAGGATACATGACAAAGGAATACTGTAAGAAGTTTTGTCATTGCTCTTAATGTTAGTGCGAAAAGAATAATAATGTCTTGTATTACTTTATAGTTCTGCTATCTATTTCTTATCATTTACAATTTAAATATCGTATCTTCCAAAAGAATTAAATTCATAAAGGGAAAATGATTATGGGCATCCATTAATAATATCTAGTAATCTTTTCTAGCATTCCAACTAAAAAATTGACTGATCCAGTAAGGTGGACTATAGTCCAACAAATTGTCTATCGAAACCAATTCCCAGGGTGAGACGGGCGGTGCGTATAGGATAAAGGAGCAGGCTAGATCAAAGCATTAGAAAGAAGGGGACTGGAGATTAACTGAAGAGTATGATATTTCTACACATAATTGTCACAAATTCAATTAGATAAACCCTAAGGTCCCTAACCATCCCATGGAAGTTGGATTTATGGCCCAACTCTCTCAGCACAGTAGAGCCTTTTATTCCAAAGTAGTTGGGGCAACCCTCCTCCTTTATCCTGGCTAGGGACATGCTAAAGCATCGTGGAGTTCGAAGACAGGTCCCCAGCTAGGAGGAAAAAAATCCACAACCCCTTGGAGTCATTCTACACTAGAAAGGAGAAGATTGTGCATTTAAAGGCCTTGATACTTGAGATATTTCACATAGCTAATGAAACAAACATACAGCATTAATTCATGAGGAAGCAGCAGCAACAGTAATTTTAACAAAGCCAGATACTGGGTTTGTATCTAATATAAATGAGACAACTCCCATTCCAATACATCATTTAAAAATTGTGTTTCATTGGAAGATGTAAATATCCTAGTAAGATGGAGTACAATTTACTTAAAGCAGCCCAACACTATCAAGACTCGTAAAAATGATAGCCTATAAACATATACAACCAGGGGTAACGTCAGATTAATAATTAAAAAAGGAGCTTCACAAATCCCAAAGACCGCAGCACAATTCCATTACATTACAGAAACAAATAAAAAGCTAATAAAATATTTGAAACTATCAAATTTCAAGCATTTGAATTGAAAATTAACTATCCAAGTACTAGCTTTGAGACTTGACAACTTCACCCATCAATACAAAAACTCCGTAGCTAATGATAACCCATTAATTAGATTACCAAATAAAACACTTCAATCAAATTATTGAAACAAAGAAGCTTGAAATGAAACTATAAGCAATTAGGCACATCATTTCTTAAAAAGGAGAACCCATTCATTAGATTAGCAACTAAAACACTTGGCCAAAATCCCAAGTAATAAATAAACATGAAATGAAATCATACCCTTTTGCTGTTATAAAAAATAAAACATAGGAGAGATAAAAATAAAATAATAAAAAAGAACCTGAGCAATCGTGTTGTGGTCATCTTTACAACCAGCAAGAATTGAGTTTTTAGCTCGGAGAATATCATCAAAGGTTGCTCCTTCAGAGACACCCAACAATTTCAGGGCGTTCTCAACTGACATCTCAAATGGAGCCGAGTCATCGGCTCGTGAGCCGGCTAAAAGCACTCCCAATAGCGTGCGCTGGCCATTGTTGAACACCAACGCCCGCCACGAATCATTCTTGAAGACTTTACCGTTCAGGCGGCGAGCCGGCGGCTGGGGACGGGGTAAACCGGTTAGCTCGCGGCAGAGGATGGCGCGGTTGGGGCGGACCGAGAGAGTGGTAGCCATTTGTTTTTGTTTATGTGAAAGACGATTGAGTGGTTGGAGCCAAAAATAATAATCGGTGATTTGTTTTGCTGTTGTAGAAGGAAAGAAGGCCACGTTACTATTTGGAATCTTGCGTCAGATGTGGACCGTTTGATGCTCATCATATTTTTACATAATACTTATATACAAAACTCATTAAAATTAATTAATTTATTTTAAAACTAAAATTAATCCAACTGAATTGAAACTTGATCCTATATTTCCTCTATTTTAAAAAATTGGGATAGCTCCCAAGGAAGTTTTTTGCTATTATTATTATTATTCTTATTATTCATGAAATAATTTAAAATAATTTTATATTATTTATTTTTTTGAAATTAATTAAATAATTAGTTTAAAAAATATCGCTTTAGGCCAATAATAACATATTTTAAATTTATTTATACATCAAAATAATAAATAATTAATTAAAATTTTTAAATAAATAATTATATTATTCAATAAATTTTAATTTATTTACTTTTTTAGTTAATTAAGTATCACCATACACGTATTACTACTACAGCTATTACATTAATTAATCGTAAAAATAATATTTTTATTTATATAAATGTATTTCTATAATTACATTCATATTGTATTCCTTTGGGGGGTTGAGTTCAGATTCAGACCAAATAAAAAAAAGGCCCACACACTTTTTATTATCGATTAAAATGTGATTGAGTTTGAGCCAGTATGTGAGCCGCATACGTGCTTGGAATTGGAATTGGAATTGGAATTGGAGTAAACTATAATTATCGATCAGATCAATATTTATCTACACCATCAGTTCTCACCCACGTTTCTCTCTCTCCGTTTTGATATCACTCCATCTCAAATCGAGAAGAAGGTAAGTTGCTTTACAGATCCATTCTCCTTACGAATTACTTATATCACACGTGATTGAATTATTATGTCCAACAACTGATTTCTTTTTTGCTTCAATTGTTGTTATTGATCCGTATTTTTTTTAACTTCTCCTTGATATCAATGATTTGATTGGAATACAAGCAAAAAACACACAGAGCTTGTGAGATATGGGTTGGTATACATATCATTCAAATTGAAATATGGATTTGGAACTTTTATGCTTTGATATTGTCTCGAATATTCATGCGTAAGAAAGTTCCTCTTTTGTTTGGCATTCTTTTCAGGATTCACTCCCCATTCAGTTCAGTTGCAGTCAGAAAATTTATCTTTTTGCAGCATTCGTTTTAGGATTCACTATCATTGCTTGCTTAATTTCATTCCCAATTATACCACTACTGTAGCTTCAGACTTACTACAGTGTACTTGTCCTATCTTTTTATCTCCTTCTTTGGATATGTTATATTTGTCTGATTATGTTGTTTTTTATGTAATATAATAATGAAAGCTTAATAATGGGGAATGCGCTGTTAAACCATTTTGTACTTCCACTTTTTTTGCATTCTTCTCTTTGGATGTTTGGGACTGTTTTCCGCTCTTTTGAGACTGCAAGATTTCTGTGCTTTCCTTCTCTCTTCTGAACTCTGCTCCTTTATGGCAACCCTTCAATGCTAGTTGAAGAGTGGGAGAAGCCTTTGTTGTATACTGGTCATATTGTTGACTATGTAGCTTTCCTTATGAATCTCTTGAATATTATTTAGGCAAATATGGTTGCTGAAAACAGTTTCGACATGGACGAGGGAACACTAGAGATTGGCATGGGTGAGTTTCTTCAATCTCTATATGTTGTGTATCTATGGGGCATAGGCACTAAAAATTACTAGTATGAATCAATGGAAAGCTACAAGTCTATAATTGGAATTTTATTAATTTAGTTAGAAATTACTTTCACTAAAGTGGATTTATACGATATTTGTCTGAACCTTTTCGGCTCTATGTTTATACAGAGTATAGGACAGTCTCTGGAGTTGCTGGACCGCTGGTTATTCTTGATAAAGTTAAGGTGGACATCATGCTCTCCATCCCTCAACGATATTTTCCGTGCTATCTTTCATTTGATTGTCTTATATATAGAGATAAATATAATACGCAGCCTTTTATTTAATAATGTCAGGGACCCAGGTTTCAAGAGATCGTCAACATTCGATTAGGAGATGGAACAACTCGACGAGGTCAAGTCCTAGAAGTTGATGGGGAAAAAGCTGTTGTTCAGGTGATAATTGTTTGATTGTGCAGCCTTGAGTTGGGGTCATGATCTTGTGGATGAAATTTGATTGGGAGAGGGGGTGGGGGTTCTAGACTTACTTGCAGTTGCCTTTTATTCACCGTTCTCACCTCTTGCCACTGGAATTTGTTTATGACAGAATTGCCTTGTGCAACAACGTTCTTTACTTTACTTGGTTTTGTTTTTTTCTGATGCTCAAGGATTATAATTCTAAAAAGTTAAATTTGACTTGGGTTGCATTTATCGCTTGAGCTGATGATGCTGATATTAATAGTTAACTAACACGTGGAAATTTCCTTCTACATTTTGTCAATCTTGTTTTGGTTATAAATCCGCTTTGAGTAAATGTAGGAATTTTCTGAATCCAAATAACTCTACAATACACTGTAACTGCCTGGAGTTGTTTCCCTATGAAAGTTTTTGATACGGGTTTTTGGGGACACAACAATACCATTAGCGAGGGGTTCGGCGTAGGACGTTTCCATTATGAGATATGGGGTGGGGACACTTTCCATGAACCCTGCTTTATTTATTAATCAGGTCAAAATCCCTATTCACTGTGCTATCCCACTGGGCACTGGCTCTCTAACCGGATCCATTGATTTTGGAGTGAGGTGGGTTTTAATATACCCACCAATTGCAATCGTTGCTTCTACTGATTTGAACAATGATTGGGACCGAGTATTTTAAAAGGTGTTGTATGGGTCCTCAATGCGGTGTTTGTAGTTGACCATGGTTCCCGCTTTCCCAATGTTCCTCAGTTTTAACACTAATCTATTCTTGTTGTTTTTCAAAAGTAAAGACGTATACCGACTATATTCTTTGCTTAATTGGTGTTTCTTACCAGGTTTTCGAAGGAACGTCTGGAATTGACAACAAATACACAACTGTGCAGTTTACAGGGGAGGTACTAGATTATTCTTCGTTGTCGTAGGATTTACTTCATGCTCCTATTTGAGAATCACTGTGCGCGTGGTTAAGTTGGGTTTTCTCACTGCGTGAACCAAATGGAATAAAAAATCATTTTCACATTGCTACTGAGGCAATAACCTTAGTTTTGGGGTATCACGTAAATGATGTCTCTACAGAAAATCCTAACAGCGAGACTGTTTATATGCTCAAGGAGTGAAGTCACCTACATATATAGAGATTTAGGCAATGCATTTGAAATCCAACTGTTGTTACATAAATTTTCTGCTGGAAAATGTTGGATCAAGTTGGTCATATATGACTTGACTATGGTGGTCAAACCCTTAGGCTTGACTGTGATAGTCAAGCCTCTTTATATTTCTTATCGATTTTCAAATATTACCTTTTAGCAGTTATATTTCTTATTGCGATAGTCAAACCTCATTATATTTCTTACTGTGATATTCATTTTTTAAAAAATGATTTAATACTTGATAACAGGTTTTAAAAACTCCCGTCTCAATGGATATGCTTGGGCGCATATTTAATGGTTCTGGTAAACCAATTGATAATGGTCCTCCTATTTTGCCAGAGGCTTATTTGGATATTTCCGGCAAGTGTTTTTGTTATGCTAGCGAGTCCATACATATAATTACTTTCACTCTTTATATCTGTAATTTAAATGAATGTCATGTTTTATTACTTTTGTACTTCAGGAAGTTCTATCAATCCTAGTGAGAGAACCTATCCTGAGGAGATGATTCAGACTGGGATCTCAACAATTGATGTCATGAATTCCATTGCTAGAGGGCAGAAAATTCCTTTATTTTCTGCGGCAGGTCTTCCACACAATGAAATCGCTGCCCAGATATGTCGTCAGGCTGGTTTAGTCAAGCGGTTGGAGAAAACTGAAAATCTTCTCGAGGTATAATTGGTATATCAGTATTTTTCTGCTAATGATTTCTAATTAGTTGATGTTCTTGAACCTTTTTTTAGATAAAAGCTTAAAGTTCTTGAACTTGTACCAGAAAAATAATTAACTTAAAGTAACTTTTTGTATGCCTCCTATCTCTACTTCTGATTCAGTTTCATCTTGAGAAGTTAATGTTGGATGTAATTAATTACATAAGAAATGAAATTGAATTAATGTGGCTGCTCGCTTGTTGTATTGACCCCTTTTGTTATGATTCTAATATTAGATACTCAATTTTCTGTCAAAGCTTTAAAATAAAATTTACAAAGTTTTATGCTGCACCATCTGTAGTTTGAAGTAGATATTAAAAGTGAGTAAACACTTAATACTTTATGTGACTACCTTGAGGATCATTGATTGAAGTAAGTTACTACAATGTATTCTTGATAACCATCAGTACGGAACTCCGTGAATTTGCAGGATGGAGAGGATGACAATTTTGCCATAGTTTTTGCTGCTATGGGGGTCAACATGGAGACGGCACAGTTTTTCAAACGTGATTTTGAGGAAAATGGTTCTATGGAGAGAGTGACCCTTTTTCTAAACTTGGTAATTCCATTAAATTATTAACCTTTTAATATTATCTGCTTCTGGAAAATGGTTTTTCTGTTTATGGTTTAGGTGAGAACTAGCTTTAAACTTATTCTCTTACATGCTTGTTGCAGGGCCAATGATCCTACAATTGAACGTATTATTACTCCTCAATTGCTCTGACCACTGCAGAGTATTTAGCATATGAATGTGGGAAACATGTTCTTGTCATCTTAACAGATATGAGTTCTTATGCTGACGCTCTTCGTGAGGTAATCATTCTCATCTTTACAGTGTGCATTCTGTGTCTTTTGTCAAATAATTTTGTACCACCTGTTTGCGGTACTAACTGCTCCAATTCTAAGAATATGCTCAACCAAAGAAGAAGTCAAAAGCTATACTTACAAAATTCTTGGTGGAGGTTTTTTTAATGATTTTCTGAGTACTTCATGAGATTCTTTGGTGGCAAACATGTGATTTCTACTCCAGGTCTCTGCTGCTCGAGAGGAAGTGCCTGGAAGGCGTGGATATCCTGGTTATATGTATACCGATCTTGCAACAATATATGAGCGTGCTGGGCGAATTGAAGGACGAAAGGGCTCCATCACACAAATTCCAATTTTGACTATGCCTAATGATGGTACGTATCAAAAGTTTGTTTGTTCCTTCTGCTTTTGTAGTTATTTACCTTGATGTCTTACTTAATGTTTTGACTGACCAGATATCACACATCCCACTCCTGATCTTACTGGTTATATCACCGAAGGACAGATATACATTGATAGGCAACTCCAAAACCGACAGGTAAGACTATAAAGCTTTTCTTTTTTTGTGAAATCATCGAGTGTTTAGGGTAATAGGAATATAACTTCAGATTGGACTAAATTGCCTAGCCTATAATATGCTTAGTATTTAAGACCTCCAGTAATAAACTAAACATGGAGTAATATGAGGTGTCAAGTCTTCTGTGGCTCAGCATGATGTGTTTAGAGCTTTTAACTTTCTAAAAAGCCTGTTGGGCAGCTCTTCCAGTGCGCATAATAACTTATTTAATCCAATGGTGATGCTTCTATCACCACCCGTGTCCGTTAGAAGAAATGATTCCTATTCGATGCAGCATCAGATATAATGTATTACTGCTCAATCTACTTGTACAAGATGCGTATAAAGCAGATGTGATTGAATGGACTATTTATATGATTCAAGTCCTCCCTGCTGCGCATAATATATTTGATGAGTTAGATTTTCTTTTTTCTAATTTATGTATTTTGCCAAGTCCGATGAATTTCCTGGTGTAGGCAAAGGTCTCAAACAGTCAAACCTATGCTTACTGATAGTTCTGCTAATGATATAATGTACACGAGACTTGGTTTTGTTATGCATAGGTTGCAAAATATAGCATCATATTTTGTAAAAGATAAAATAGATGACCTCATGTCATGCTTAGTAATGATGTTTGGATTTGTGGTGCCTTCATCTGAATTTTAAAGGTTTCTGTTTAATGGAACAGATATACCCGCCAATTAATGTGCTTCCATCCCTGTCTCGTTAATGAAGGTAAATCTATGTTTCTTCTTAGTTTGAACTATAATTGCAATACTTGTTGAGACCTGTACTTTAAGGGCCTACATGAAGTGGTGTCATTGTGATATTGCAGAGTGCCATTGGTGAGGGCATGACTCGTAAGGATCATTCAGATGTGTCCAACCAGGTCTGTTTCAACAGAAATACTGGAAAACTTAATTTATCACACCTTTTCTTTCCTGCACAACATTAGTTTTATGAGTTAAACAAAGTAATGCCCTATTTTCCATTTATGATATGTTCTATTTTTATTACTCTCAGCTGTATGCAAACTATGCAATTGGGAAAGATGTACAGGCAATGAAAGCTGTGGTTGGAGAAGAAGCTTTATCTTCTGAGGATTTGGTCTGGCACTTGCACTTGAAAAGAAATTTAAAATTATTTATAAACGAGTCTATTTTTATTTTTTTGATAACCGGGAGTTTCCCGGACTAATCAAGTCATGTTATTGAGAACTAATAGAATTCTTCATATAACAGCTATACTTGGAGTTCTTGGACAAATTTGAGAGGAAGTTTGTTGCTCAAGGAGCCTACGATACCCGTAACATATTCCAATCACTTGATTTAGCATGGATGTTGCTTCAATCTTTCCCGTGAACTTCTCCATCGTATACCAGCAAAGACCCTTGATCAGTTCTACAGCCGTGATGCCACCAATTGACGGTGGAAACAATCTTATGTACCCTATTCTTATGTTCAATTGGCTGGGCTTGAGCTTTGTGCTATCTCTATGCCGTGCCATCCCTTATTAGGAGAACGTCTCCTCTAATTCAGTTCAGAAAATAAAGAGGTCGTGTTCTTGTCAAGTTCCCCATAGTCTAAGCTATCCCGCTACTTAAAGAGAACAAATTCTTTTCAATGAGAACCAGTTAGAATGAATATGTAAGGCAGTAATTTTTATCCGTTGCTTCCTTTATTTTTATTATTATTTTTTTTTTTTAAAAAAAGGCTTTGTTTGCTAGATTTGTAAATTTTAAATGATGTATTTTGTTCTCCTAAACTAGACATTATGTCATTTTATACTTGCTATCAATAAACAAATGACTTTTTTTTTTTTTCTTTCTTTGGTTAGAAATACAATTTGAATTTTAAAATATGAAATAAAATGTTAAACTTCTATTATTCTTACTTGATTTCTCCGTTATTAATAATATGTTTGTAAAAAAGAAGTTGAACTTCAGTCGCTTCTCCATTTTCCTCGTCAGACAAGTTACTATTATGCACTTGCGTGATTTCTAGAACATGCACCTTACTCCATTGCTTCCGAAAAATCATTTGTTAGTATTTTTTTTCTTCAAAAAAAAATAAAAATACCCATGTTTAATTCTAATAGTAGTCTCAAATAGTAGTAGAGTACCTTTAAGTCACAATTCTACTATTTTGTCATAACAATTAAACTAAACACTTTAGTTAGGGACATTGTTCAAAAAAAATAAATATCAAGGGACAAGTATATATTCTTAAAATTTGCAAATTTTACAATTAGAATTTTTTTGTGGAACCAAATACAATCTGCAAATGGGATTCTTTAAAATAGGATACACTCAAACTCAATCATCCTGCTTTTGATGTTCTTGCTACAGGTGGTAGTACAACCAAATCAAGGTTCCCAGGATAAGGAGTCCACAACCCTAATCCCCCTCTACTCTCATTCAAACTACTTTTTCCCTCGATCTCCTTCAAAGATTTAACCCACTCTATCGGAGAGGAATGCTCACGATTGTGTGGGTGCAAAATGAATAAGGAGTTATACTCGCAGTTTGGAAACATAAAGAATTTGAACACACCCCTTAACCTATACACCACATAGCCAAAGCTCAGCTGATCTCTTGGTGTGAAGAGGTTGACCTCATTGAACCACAAGCAACTAAACAAATTATTTAGTGCAGTATGTTCTCGTACAATAATTGCTCCTTCTGGCACATCTGCATTTATTAAAAATCTATTAATAGTGGACGGAATGACAAGTAGTAGTCAGTAGAGTAAGATAAGAAGTCAACTTCACGGCTTTTATCAGATCAAGTCGAGCAGTAGCAGCATTAATAGCATACTCTATAAATTGAAAACACAAAAGGTCGAGTGTGACTAAAATATATGTGAGGTTCCTTTCTTACCACTAACGGTGTTTTTTTTTTCGACTCCATGGCTCCAGTCCATCGTAACGATATATTTTCATGTGGAGATCAATAAGAGGTCGTGCATATCGCTTCCTCCGCTTGTTAGCGCCAGCCTCCTCGTATATCATGGGTGATGTTTGTGCTGAGCTATTGCTGAACGTGTGCTTCCCACGCCACAAGTATCTGCAAATCTCAAGATAATTAAATACTCTTCATTATTTTATTTTCACTCCAGATCCTCATGCATAATGCTGCATGAACAAGGTAACACACATAATTCATGGCCTTAATCTTTTTTTCTTTTGATAAGTAATATTTGGCCCCAAGTATGGAGATTGTAATCAGCGACCTTGAGGTTATTCCTCAAGGCCTCTGATAGGAAAAATATGCAGATCAATTTAAAGCCCCTTTAATAAAGCCTACAAGGTAAAAACAATGACTTAGTGGATCATAATTAGAGAACCATCTTATCTAGAGGCTGATTTGATCAGATTATATTAGATTAAATAAAACAGTGCACTTCTTAACAGGAAAAACACAAACACCAATAGAGTGGTGGCACTATGTGTCACGTAGACTGCACTCATCAGTATACAGCAAACCAATAATTTGATTACTTGTGCTATCAATCAGCAAATGCTTTATTTAGCATTATATGCCGATAAACTATAATAAACTCAATTTTGTTCATGAAACCAAAAAAGAAAGACAATACCTTTCCAGAATAAGCAATGGATCAACTATTAGCTCCATTTTACCATCAATCCAGATGCTGTACTGAGCTTGGGGAAATAACCTATGGGTTATTATCTTGGGAACTTTTCCATTCCTTTTGGGTTCGTCATAAGGGGGATGCTTGACCAGAACAAGCCGCCATATACCAACCCATTCTCCCCCATCACTGTCCTCTCTGACAGTAGTATTTTTCCTAATGAAGTCAAGGGACACTTCATCAACCACCATAAGAAAACAAAAGAGCTTCTGAGAACGTTGGCTTATATTTGATGGCTGATGAGGCGAGTCATATCCATCAAAAATGCCAGATGCAACCACAAACCTACAGTTCTTGACATATTTGACGTCCTTTGGAACCATTTCTGCACCACCATTTCGAAAAAAACCACAATGCACCTGAACATAAATTGCATAACAAACAGTCATAATCAGATATAGTTTCAGAGAGAGAAATGGCAGCAAGAAACTTTTAAAGCGACATGCTTGATGTACCACCCATACCAAGCACAAACAAGGCAAGTTTATTGAAGTTGCATTCTACATTTTATATAGATCATTTGTTGAATTATATATCAAAGTGTTTTACCCAGGACAGAGTTCCTCGCTTAGTAGTTTATATTCTTTCCAAGTTGAAGCTTTTGTCGATTCTATTATAATATGATCATGTATTTACTCATTTAAAATATGAATCAACAAAAAACATCAATGCTTGATATTGAGCGAGAAACTCCTACCAAGGTTATCTTAAATTTCTGCAATATTTTGCCAAATTCTATATATATAAAACAATTATTAATGTCAACCAACAGCAGAGGGATAGATCTTACAGTTTTCAAACACCCTCTTGTAGTTCTCCACTAGAAACATAAATATAAAAGACTAGAGTCTGAGTATTTTATTTTTAAGCACAAGCATTGTTTTGTACTCCGCTTCTCCTGTTTTTTTTCTTTCTTATTTCTTAGACATATTGTTTTTATCTATTACTTCTGTGATTTTAAAGTGGTTGTAGTGATATAATATAATGTCATCAAACTTGCTCAATACTGAATAAATTACACATCGGATCCAAGATCTCCAGAACTAAATTTGGGTGAGATACTAGGATACCAACCAATTAACAAGACAATATTTAAAAAGTTTGAGATGCCACTGCATTTTTAACTGAAGTTCTGCTGGAGCATGACCACCCAACTATAGTCCAAATATAAAACCTATATTCGCTGAATGCAAAATGTATAAATTGGATGGTATGCTTTTTCTGTTTCAGGCAGAATATACGCTTGAACAACTAAATGCAAGTTTGAAAAAATAGAGTCGTATTCACCTTCATTGTCGACTTTGGTTTAAAACTCTCCTCTCTTTGCTGCCAACTTTGATGCCCTCCAAATAGAGGTGACTGAGATCCATTATTTGCTATATCATCCTCCATAATATAGGATAGACTTTGAACAATCTTCTCAGGAGATCTTCTCTTAGGAATAACTACTTTATTGGGGTCATTGGCAACTGGAATAGGACAACCTAGTTGCTTATAAGGGAAAACAAATCAGTTTGCTATCTCTATTTTAAGATAAGAACAATAAACGAGAAAATTTTCCGTAGTCTTACGGTGTGGTGGTTGTACAAGTCCCATTGTGTTTAACATGCCAAATACCTTGCTGTCTTTGTTACAAAGAGCTGCAAATTATCGAAATGAAAATAAGATGAAGCTATTCTGTTTTAAATTTTGGATGGCACCTTGACATGCAAAATATAAAAATGAAAATTTCAACTATTAAAGAAGAGAAAGTAATATGTAACTTTTAAATTTAATATTTAAATATTATTAACACATTGTGAACTTTCCATCTAAATAATAGCAAATGTTATTTCAGTAAAATCATTGAAACCAAATTTAATCACTTATATTTAGGCAGTGGATTACTTGAAAAGAAGGCTACTGAAGACCGGCAAGACCAAACATGAAACAATAATACAACAAGAATGAGTAACATCCTTATAATCCCACCAACAAGAACCAACCGAATAAATCCCCTTTTCCAAATAATTTTCACCGGATAGTCCTGCGTTAACCTCCCAGCATTACAGGATTCACCTTCAACATTTAAGTAAATTGGTGTAGCATTAACAGTGTATATAGAATCCAGTCATACATAAACAAATTGGTGTTACCTTTAGTTTGGTGGTGTAGATAATTCCGGTCAGCTCTACGGCTTGCTCGCGAAGATAGGGACTTTTGTAAATCTTTATCCATATTGAAAGTTCTAAATTTTTTCAATCATTGCATCCATATAATGAGTAATTATCATCCAAACACGAGATCTATTGAATTCTTATGCTCTCCAAATGCTGAAATGAACAACCCAGAGAAATAAATAACAATAATCGATAAGAATAATACCAATAACGGAAGTGTCGAGATCTGAATAAAACTATTACTCCAAATCAAAATAGATTATCACGAATTACCAATTTCGAAATAGTTAAGCTACATACATATTGAAAATAGAGGTAAAAAATGCTTGATCCTTTGAACCTTTTGCACAGCGCAAGTGCTCCGAGAGAGAGAGAGCTCGAGGCACAAGTAGTTTAGTTTAGTTTAGTTTACACGAAATGAACGACGTCGTATTAACATTTATTTGTGAAGATTTTGATACACACTTTTATCACAAAATTTGTCTACTACCAAATTTATTTAAATATCATTTCAGAAAAATTACTGGAAAAAATTTCACATACGAAATTAAAATAAAAGTTTTTTTGATGTTAAAAAATGAAAACAAATTTAACATCCCTTGATTGGCCCAGCCCAACATAATAATAGGTCCGGTTACACTAAATTCTAACCCGACCGGGCCTAACCCAAATCTTACGGCTGTCGTCTTCAAACAGAGTTCGTCGTCGTCGGCTCTGCTTCGTCCTTCTCTATCCTTAAGACCTCATTTTTTTTTCCGACTTGTCCGAATCCTCAGAACCCCAAACAAGACCTTATCTTTCTCCTGAAATAATGGCACAAGATGAAGGGTTCAAAGAGATCTGTAGCTTAGTGGAACAACAACTATCTCCGTCTTCCGGTAAGTCTAAGATTTGGCAGCAACTCCAGCACTACTGTCAGTTTCGTGATTTCAATAATTATCTAAACCCAATTCGCAGCCCCCATTTCTTAGCGGAGTTGATCATTATCTAAGCCATTGTTTGCTTGATTCCAGAACTGATTTTGCATTTACCAATGCTGACGAATTGATAATTGGGTTGAGTCTCAATTGTTTTACCTTAATCGAACTCGACTCGGTGTGCCCTCATTAATGAGAAGGTTGGCGATATGTCCTAGTAGAAGAATATGGTTTTGGTAGCTTAATGAGAGTCCCACTTCTGAAAAATCATGACCTTGTAACTCAACTAAGTTGGAATATGATGTTTAGTGAACTTTTATCTCACTTTTTAGGAGGACTGACTAAAAAAAAAAAGGAAATATGGACTCTTGTTTGGGAGTACTCCATCTCAACTATAAGTGAATTACTTTTTTTTTTCTTTTTTTTGCAAAGTCATTGTTGTATGTAATAGCAAAACCTAGTATGGGTTGTGACTTGTGGCTCTCAGAACTTTTTTTTTTAAAATTTTTATTTGTAAATATTATTATTTCAACTGCATTGCTCAAATGAAAAGGTATAACGTTCATAATTTGTAATTCATCTAACATTTTTCTTTTGCATATAGGAGTCGCATGTAATTGTTGTTTACAGTGATACCAAGGAAGCAGTGGAGTTTACTTGTAAAACCGTAACTTTTCGTTGATTAAATGCTTCTATGCATTATTCTTGTACCTGTAAAAATTGTTTCTTTTTGAAAGTTCTGCCTACCTTAACTTTTGATAGAAGAGGAAGTATTTTCTCAATGCTAATATATTGGTGGGTACTGCTTGGTAGACAGTAGACTTCAGTGTTTGGACCTTTTTTTAACTTCCAAGTTTCAGGTTCGTCAAGAAATTTCTCCAATAGTGATGACAGTGATATCATCCTTAGTTCCCATACTTCAACATGCTGAGGTGAATGCCTAGTCCTCACATTGTTTTTGTGCTAACCATGTTTTCTCATGTACCTTTGCGGTAGCATGCATGGATAATGTAAACACTGACAAACTTTATAAACACTCATGTTGATGCTGATCAATGTCTCAACAAATCACTTATTGAAAACAGTTCCATCACCCTTGGTAGACTTGCATGGGTTTGTCCAGAGCTTGTATCCCCGCATATGGAGCACTTCATGCAGTCATGGTGTATTGCCCTATCTATGTATGTGTCTGTTTTTTTCCATTATCTTCTTCACCACTTACCATGAATGTTCTTTTGTGTCATAAAGTATGGAAATTAACCTGTTGTCATGCATACAAATTAAGATGTGTACTTAATGCTGTCTAACTGTTGCATATATGTAAACCTGATGTCTCCTAACTGCTTCATATACATATGTATAGTATCATCTATCTGCTACGTATACATATACTTAACATTGCCTAATGCTTGATTTAAGTAATAGAATAATCTTAAAATGTGGCAACCTACATATTTATGTAAAATGTAGACATTGCAGAAAACATGGTTATTACAAGATGAATTAAGCTTCATATACCCTAGAGAAGCAGGTAGATATATTCATTAATTCACACTTTGTACAAAAAATAGTGTAATGAACCTTTTGATATCCTTACGATGCATGCTTGTACTAAATAGCTCTAATTGGGGACCCTGTATTTCTTAAGGCCTGTCATTTAATTTTGCTTCCTTGTGTTAAAGTGCAGACTCCCTATTTATTATCAGAGGCCCCGTAGTCATATTTATCTGCTAAAATTTGATGGCAGTAAACGTGATGATATTGAGAAGGAGGATGCTTTCCGAGGATTGTATGCACCCTATGCCTTTAGGACTTCTAAATTGATTCAGATATGAAATTTATTTTCCTTGGTTTGTATCAACTCCTTGCAGGTTAGAGCTAATCCGTCTGGGGCTTTGAGTTCACTTGCCTTTATGTGCAAAGCTATTGCAAGCTGGCATGTAAGAAATTGGATCCTTATTGTATCTCGATAGTTTTACAGATGCTACCAAAAAAGCTTTGTACTTTGACAAGAAAAGGCAAAGAAGGGATGCAGTTTTTATCCTGTATTTTTGTTTATTATCAGGAAATAAGGAGTGAGGAGCTGCGAAATGAAGTTTTCCAAGTGTTGCTTGGGTATAAACAGGTATTTAGTGCTTACATACTGAAGAATATTTTTGCTTGATGAATATCTTTCTGGGCAAGTGTTATGCTTTGACTCATGAAGCTTGTATTAAATCTTTCCTTAGGTTGCCAAACTACGACAAGAGTCTCGTGCTTTAAGTTCTGACATGTTAATTAGCAATCGAACTAAATATACATTGTTTCTTGTGATAATGATTTATGACTCATGGTGTTACGATATATGTTGAAAGTTTCCACAACTTCTCGCCTTCTTTACATGATTTCTTCTTCGTATAGATAGATATAGAATCTATGGGGCAATTACTTAGAAGTACATTTTGTGCTACAACCCTTCGTATTTGATAGAAAAGGATCCCATCAAGCTTATCAAGTCGTCGCCTAGTCGTCGACTATGCGACGCTTAGTCGTCCGAGCGGTATAAAATTTCAAGGCGTCGGGGCGACTTGGGTGCAGATTCTAGAGGCGAGCGACTACGTAGCTAAGCGGTCGACTTGGTCTGAGCGGGTTTGGTTCGACCCGATTCTTACTGGGTTAAAAAAAAAACCTAAAGTTCGACTAAATAGTCTGAACTCTGAAGTTAGGGAAATCGATCGATTCGGAAGATTGGAGAGGGAGAAACGAGACGAAACAAAGAGATCTCAGTTGTTCGACTAACTTCGGCGAGTGAAGTGAGGGAAGAAGTACCTACCATCTCTGACTTGCTTCGGCGACTAGCTTCGGCGAGGGGCAACTCAATTCGACGACTTGCAGGCGCGGACTTGGAAGAAACTTCGATCCATTTGTCCTAGATGACTTTGATTGGGGTAATGAGTGGATAGTGCCCGAACAAGATATAGTTCATGATGGAGATGATCTTACGGGGAGGATGTTGATAGAGTCATTGGTGCATCCGATGCCGTTGAGGGACGCAATCTTCCTCGTAGGATTCGGTCTATTCTACTCACCATGCGTGGTAATGCTTCGACTTCAAGAGCCGTGAATAAATCGATTCGATGTTGGAGAAGAGGAGGAGGGCCTTCCTAATGATGATGAGAATGTTGATGATGATTATGGTCAAGAGTAACTCTTGTTTTGAGTGATGATGCCAACACTTTGGGAGATGATGATGATTTGATCTTTGATGATTTTGTTTGATAGCTTGAGTGATATTTTCATTATGAAAAATGAGAATTTTGAGTTAAAGAATACTAAATTTTTATGACTTTGTTTTCATTTCTATATTATGTTTGTTTTTGGCAATGTCACAATGAACATGTTTTATCTTATAAAGGATGGTTGTCTAATTTTATGATATGATATCATGATTATATGTTTGTATATACCTTTATCTTAACAATACTTGTTTACTTGTTTTATCATAAATTATTGAATTCTTAGTATTGAAATTTATGGTATTCTATATATACAATGTTAAAATGGGAAGAAACTAAACATAACTTTAAGAATTATATTGAATTAAACTAAATATTACAAATGTATCACCATTTATATAATTTGAAGTTGGTAGTTGGTACAAGTTCAAAAAATTACAACTATAGTAAAATTATCATTTTGACTTGATCTTGTTCGCTTCTTGTTGTGATTTGATATGCTAAAACCTGCATTATGAATATGGTAAATCATTAGAAATATCAATATATAAATGTTAAATATATAGAATTTTATACGTATAAAATTTACATTGTTAACGACTTGTCGACTTGTGGACGACTAGTCGGGCGCTTTGTCGCCTAAGCGCTTAAGCTCCCGGCTGTCGCCTCGCCTCGCCTTAGCGCCTTGATAACTATGGATCCCATGATTTTGAACTGATCTTACCTGGGATTGCAAATCCCAAGTTTGTTTATGAAGAGTGGATTTAATTTTATTAGTGTCTATAATTGATTTTTCCTACATAATACTAATCAATAGGCAAGTGCTACAAGATCTCGTGTATTGGAACCACTCCCTGTTTCTTCTTCCCTTCTTTTCTCCCACTCACCTGGCATTCCTGGGGCACTCGTGGGAGAGAAAAATGAGCTGGACTGACAAAGGTGCTGAATAATGCTTTCTTAATAAGTGAGTCAAATGGTATAGACATCGTAGAATTCACATAGCCGTAGAATTATTCAAGAGAGACTTGCATGTTAGTACAATATGCAGTTTTCCAGCCTATTAATAGCAAACTTGTTAAGCACGTAAGGTTCGTTCTATAAGTGGGAATTCATTCATCTACTCGGAGCTCGCTCTCTCCCTCTTTTTTCTTTTGGGCAATGTTCTCCACTCTTTCAATGTGAATTTTATGTTGGCCCCACAATAATTCATGGTGAAGGGTAAGGTTAAAAATGATTTGAATTCTAGCTGCGGTAGAAAGTGATTAATGAAGTTCTTGTGTTAGTCCATTTCTTGTGCAAAATCACAAGGACAAGATAGGGAAGAGCTAATTTGCTACCGTATATATTGTTTACTTGCCAGATGCTCAGCAACGGAGCATGGGAACAGTGCATGTCCTCTTTGGAGCCCCCAGTGAAGGAAAAACTATCAAAATATCAAGTATAGAAGTTTGCTGATGGAGTTTGTATCTTCTGTACCAGTGTTCTTCTCCTATACATACTTTCGAAAGCTTCATCTCTGCTGTTGTCAATATTGTGCATTGCCATATTGAAACTGGAGCCATGTTTCTTTAAGTATGACCAAGTTTTGGTCTCTGTTAAGGTATTCCTATTGAAACCTGAAGCTGTATTTGTTCACTGCAAGGTTGCAACAACATTTGATTTGGGGAAAAAGGAAGAAGCCGGGTTTGGGCCGTGGATATGGTGTACAGTGTAATTTTCAAGATTTCAGTGCTCTCTCCTGGTTCTTCCATGAGTTGCAAAAAGGGACGGCTATATCTCATCATCCAAAATTTAGATTCATCTAGTCCATGTCTGGTCAATTTTTTAACAATTTAGTTATGATGGTTTGGTGCTTAGGTACAGATTTATTTACATGGATTTTATCTGGATTGGCGATATTAATCAGTCAGTATATTCAATGTTACATATTTCAGTCCAGTGGTTATAAGTGCACGTAGGAGTTGGATAACAGGAACAATAAACATACTGTAACAATGATTTTGATGTGATGTGAGAGTTATTTTTCTTGGATTTAGATTTTCTTCAAGTTGTGTTGATATTATTACATGGAGATTGGCTGCTATATTATAAAAAATATATTTAATTCAGGCTGGTGCTTTATTATTATCCACCTACTTCCCCTGACCTAATTAATTGTATTCGGGATTAAAGAGAAATTATCTTGGCAGTTGGAATGTCCGAGAAATAAATATCATTTTAGCTTTTTGTTCTTTCCCTCATGTGTTGGTCATAAGCTACGTACGTACAATGTTTAGCTTGTTAATTCCCTTTCAATGTTGAAGGATGGCTGCATTTTTCATCATCTTTACCTCTTAAAATGGAAGCTTTATGCAGATAGGCCTGGTTAACCGAGATGCTATTATTCAGATGATATAAGATGTTTTGATTACTCTAATACGTGCTACAATCAGCTGTGTTATAACTGCAGTAGGTTTTACTCCAGTCAACTTCTTCATGTTAACAAAACACCAAGGACGGATGCGTAAATTGGTATTGTCGAAGATCTTACTCCATGAAGATTTCACCCCCATTCCTCTAAATGGTGATGAAATCAACTACTTTCATCATCATGCTCATCAAAGATCACGAATTATACCATAAATGTTGTGCACAAAACTCTGCTAGGGGAAATGCTTACATACACAAGCTGCCTGCCACACTACAAAGCGTGCACCACAGTCTTGGTTTCACATGAAAAAAAGGTTAGTTTCTAGTTTGAACAATATAGTTCAAAAGAATAGCTATATGCCCTGCTATGTCTAACATATAATGTAATGCATGGTGATTATAATAATAACAATATTTTAACTACAACTGCCAGCACACAAAGTTATGTGTTTGGTTCTTCAATTAGAATTTAGCAACACAGATGTGAAGTGGTTGTTTGGAGGATTTAATTCCTAGCTGCTGCTGCTGCTGCTGCTGCTGCGATTTCTATTCTCTTCCATGCTTCTTTCCTCTTCCTCTCTTTCAACTGAGTGGCCAATTCTTGAAGCTCAAGTTTTTGGAGGCATTTTGTGTATAGACCAGGATCCATTTCATCCAGCATTACTTTCACATTTTCAGTCAATTGCACGACACTCTTGCTCCAGTGCAATTTTAGGTTCTTTTCCATGCCTTCTACCAAGTCAGGAAACACGTCTTCCTTTGCTTGCGACACCATCTTCACAACCTGCTCGTTGTTCCATACATAGAGTGCACGCTCCGCAACCTATATCAGTAGAAACATCTTAGGAATTAATTTCGAATATTATCAAAATACTTTATTAATATACTAGAATGTAGAAACCATTTCTCTCATATGAGTTGCTCTAGCCGGCTGACAAACAAATAGAGATACTGATGTGTAGAGTAATAATTTAGACAGACAGAAACATTTAACTACGGAACACTGGCAAAGACAAATATGTAAGCTCTCATGAGTCATGACAAAGATTGCAAATATAATACAACATTCTCATTGACCTTAATAGGCTGATTATTGTTTTAAGTTTAGCATGCTTTATACGTTTTAAGTGCAAACCATCACCATCGCTATTCTTCCTTCCGGTGAGTATGGACATTCACCTTGTGAATATTAGATGACAAGAAGAACAAGAGGATGAAAGGAAGAAAGAACCTCAAAAACAATCTTTATGATCCTTGGAACATTACTGTTCTAGTTATATCTAGTGTTCCCAGTATTTCTTTTGGCAACCAGAGAAAAACTTAAATCAAAGTTTTGAAAGTGCATACTTTGATAGATTGATATGAGCATTGAGCTGAAAGAAAGATGCATTAAATCCAAGAAAAACTACGAATGAATTAAAATGAGAAAGCTAAATGTTTTACCTGCGAGTTCCAACTGTTCAAGCACTTTTTTATCTGGCTACATATAGGCAAAGCTAACTTTCTATACTGATCAGGGTCTATATTCTCTACCAGTTCTTCCAGTTCACCTATAAGCAGAACTTCCTTCTGGCAATTGGTGACAGGCCAATATCTCAAAATCCCTCGAACAGCCACCCCACCAAGCACAGGCTCCTTCTGCACAAACTGAGAAACGCAATAAGCTAACTGCCTGTGATAGACCTGCAAACTTTTTGGCTTGTGCAGAGGAATAAGAACTCTCATAAAGAAAAGCTTGTGCTCTTCCTTGAGTGGAACAGTGAAGCCATTTATGATGCTTCCCCATATCTCGAGAAGCTCTCCAATACCACAATGCCGCTGATCTGTCTCAAAAACATAGTGCAAGAACACATCATTCATAGTCTTCCTCATGAAAGCCCGGTAGAAGGTGAACTTGGAATATATTTGGTGGTACACATTCTTCAGGCTCTCGCGTTCCCTTGGATCTTCTGACTGAAAGAGATAAAGGAGATTGAGAACAAAAGACTGGTCAATATAATTTCGAAGGGCCTTGGCCTCTATGTTGATAATCAGTCGGAGGATGATGTCATAAATAATTTGCAAGTGTGGCCATGCGGCTGTAGGACTAGCAACAAGATCATCGTCATCAGGTAAAATGGAGGCAACAGATGTGTTACAAGGTGGAGGGAGTGGACGGAAGAGGTTGGAAGACAACATAGGAAATAGAGGTTGCAAGATGTGATCTTCAAGTGGTTTCTTCAAAGTTTTGATGATTGAGAGGAGCTGAATGAGCTTGAGTCGCTTGAGATCAAGATGGGAAGCTGATTCTGTAGGATCAACCAAGGGATAGGTGAAAGTGCAGTAAGAGATCACAGAAAAAATTTCTTCCTCTTCAGAATCAAAAGATGATCTGCCGCCAATACTGTCGTTCCCGAAAAGTTTACTTCCATTGTTGCTTCCTGAATCAAGATCGAAGAGGTACTGCAGAGTGATGGTCTTTTTCTTCTCAGAGGCTTTTGGGCTGTTCCTTTGAGCTCCCATCTCTCTCTCTCCTTTGTTTATCTCAAACAAGCTCTATGTCAACCGTTTGATTATATTCTTTCCTTAGTTTAGATAGGTTAAGGGAATGTTTAATGTTTTCTTTTCATCTCACTCTTGGTTTGTCAAGCAGAAGAGGCCAAAAAACAGCGATGTTTCATAGGCAAGAAGTATTGTAATATCAGATGAACTATAGATCTTGTTCAAGATAAAGACAGGTAACCTGAATTTTGTGCTGTAAGTGGGGATGCTCCTTGTTCTTATTTCTCAATTGCATGAGGGCCGCATGGAAATCTCTTCTTGATAAGAGGTAATCTGGAGTGTGTTGTGCTGATTAGTAGTGATAATCAGCAACAGGACAGCATCCTGATTAGAATAGAGGAAAGCATCCCGAGTAGGATGTACTCAGTGCACCATGCACATGCCTTTGCCAACCATCAATCCGCACCTTTTAAACAATGTCCCATATCATAGGAGCATAACCAAGAATTTTTGTAAGGGACTGTTTGTAAGGTATAAGATCAAGCATCAGTTCAGGAACAGGATAGTGATGACATTTTTTTCCCGGAGTCCAGATCATGATATAGAAATTAGATGAGTTCCTTTCTGGAAAATGTGACCAAAATTTCTAACTACATGGGAAAATGAATTTACTTGACCCCTGATAAAATATTTTCTATCCGAAGTTAATATTTACTCATAATTTTTTTTATGTAAGTAATAAAAAGCTGTAATAAGAAATTTTTTTTCCAAGTAAATATGCTGCTAAATAGAAATCACAGAAATTACCCACCGATAACTTATGTCAAATCCATGGAAACCTAGAATGGAGAAGAAATATTCATTACCTAGGCCGAGCACATAAGAAAACCCATGGAATACCTAGAATGGACAAGAGGTATTCTACCTAAGCTAAGCCTGAAAGGAAACATCATCTAAATTTTATTAAAAGTAGATACAGTATAACATATCCATTTCCACTTCTGAAGTATCCAATAGATTATGAATACATAAGCCGTTCGGGATCCATTCTTGCCTAGAATGTTAAAATTTCAATTGAATATAGCAAAAAAAAAAAAGAATATTAGGTGTAGACAAGTAAATCGTACCTCGCTCAATTAGGGTAGAAATCCACGAATAGTACAGAAAATGATCGAGAGTTTGTAGAGGGGATAAGAACTGGTAGGCGATCACAAAGGCAACACGTGACAGAACTCTAGAGAGCCTTCTTGTGTGTCTTGAAATGTCAGAGAATCAAAAGTCCTTTCTATTGGAATGAAGCATGTGCCTAACGCGTGTCCGAGTCAAGTGACCATAGTGAAATTTCTTACCCAAAGTGATGCCCAAATCGTCCTATTCTTCTAGCCACCAATCCAAATCCATCAACCATTTCCATCTATGAGTTCCCTCCATAACCTTCTGTCATGAGACTCATGGAGGCCTCTCTCAAGTCATCATTCTTTTAAGGTCTTGTGCCCAATTCACGTTGGTCCGAAATCCTTTTTTCATTCAAACATCATATGACCCGAATTCATTGTTGAAATGTTTCGAAGGACCTCGACACGACCCTAAGGTGGCCAAGCCCTAGGAGACCAAACCCTAGGAGGGGCAAACCCTAGGTTCGTGCCTCCTTCGATATCTTTCATTCGTCTTGGTTGATCCTCTAAGAAGCTTCTCTTATCATGGAGGATTCAAGGAAAATCATTCATAAATCCTCATGAGTTTTCTTGTCTCTTTTATTGGTTTCAAGCTTGTTATTCCGTCATTGCACCGCTCAGGGCTCGTTTGACATGACATTCAGGAATAAGAAGAGGAGTGCCCCCTAGGGTGGTGTTATGAATATAGGTAATAAATATATTTAAATAAATGAAAGACTAGGATTAGACTAAGAATAGACGATTCAAATTAGCTTTTAAAGATCAATGGGTAGGATTAACTCTATCATTGTAAAGAAGTAGATATCAATGAATTAAAATTTTCTTCTCCAACTTTCTCTCTGCAAATTCTATCAAAGTCTATCCGAGACTATAAATCGGTAACAATGGTGCTTTCATTGAGAGCTCCGTTGGTTGATCCGGATCCTATCAAGGCAGCTCTCGACAAGTTCGTAGAGAAATTTACAGCTTCTATGAAAACATGGACCCATGAATTTGTAAAAACTATGAAGCAACCTCAGCCAAAATTTGACATATATAAAGCATGATTGGAAAGTGTTTATTTGTGGCTATATGGAAGAGGAGGACTGCTTTTGTGTAACTATAGAAATCATGATGTCGGAATATGATCTAGATGATGCGGTTGTGGAGTTTGAAGAGAAAAAAGGCAATCAAAACCATTTGTAGATTCAACAAGAAGATGATCCTATTGTCTTTGAGGTTGGAGATAATGAAGGTTTTTAGACGAAAATTGAAGGTCCAAACCCACTAATTCATCAACTTCCCGATCAATTGATTCAAGATAAGGTAAACTCTTTTCCTCAAAGTGATTTTTCGTCTCCTAACTTGTCCACCAACACAGCAGTAGGAATGATCTGTGCAAATAAAAAGGGATATCCTGTTGTGGATAAGGTGTTTGATAAAAAGTTTGAACGAGGAACAACTAACCATCAGAATGAAATTGAAGGAAATGGTGTAACAATTGAAGGAGTGTTTGACCCTGGGGAAAAAATGATGAGTTGTTTTACTTATATGAAAAAAAATGATGATATGAATAGACCTTCAAGTTCTATAGTTGATCACGAGTACAGTATAAAATACCCTCCTGCCATGGACTACAGTGGTTCTGGGATCAGTTATGATTCTTCTAATCAGTTAGTTTTGGTGACTTTTGGTCATATCTCAACAACAATTGTCGGTTCCACTTTTCCTTTTTTAACCAACTTGTCATTGGCAGTTATTTACTCAATTGTTGCCAACCAATCAAGAACAACAAGGGGTAGTAGCCCTGAAATTGCTAGTACTGTTTTTGTGTCACATGAAGTGCATGATATCATGGGTGTCCAGAAATCTTCTACTGACGAGGTCAAACCACAAAAATATAGGACTTCTTGTATACATGGTTTGAGTGCAGGATCAGGTAATAAAGTTGGTGGGCCTTTCACTGTAACCAGAGATACTTCTGGTGAGGTATGTGGCAGGGGTACCAAGATACTTCCGGTCTTTCTGAAGGAAGACCAGCTAGAATATCTGGAGGAGCGTAGGCTTAAGCATCTGATCAAGAGGCGCTCTGAGTTTATTATTTATCCAATATCTTTGTGGGTTGAGAAAATAACAGAAAAGAAAATTTCAGATGACGAGGATGAAGAAAAGAAGAAGTGTATTGAGCTCATCTTTGAGATTGCTGAAAATAAGGGAGATTACACTAAATTTTACGAGGCTTTCTCGAAGAACTTCAAGCTTAGTATCCATGAAGGGAGTGTTGTTTGGGCTGCAATAATGTACATGTTTTATATATATGATCATGTAAATGTTGCATTTGGGTTTCTGGCCTCTGCTACAAGGAACATTGTTCTTCTAAATGCTAAATTTCTTGATGTATGTGTAAGGGTTATGTTGGTAAATTATGGAGATGCACATAAACCGAATGATGCTACTTATTGCTTTGTTCTTCAAAGTTGCACAAATTTGAACACACTGAAATTGGGTGAAGGTGCCAAAAGCCAAGTGTTATGCAGCAGTGATCATATGGGCTACATATTAAAAGGAAACCAGCTCTCAGATACAATGGTAGTCGCACTAAATGTTGCACTTATAAATGGTTTGGGATTTACAAATGACTACACTTCCAGGAGGAATGAAGTACCAGCATGTAATCACGCCTTATTTGCAACGGGGTATGGATTGGAAAGTTTGCTCTTATTTGGGAAGGACAAATTTTGGATTAATGGGTAGCAGTCTGCATGTGTCACATGTTGATTTCTTAAAAGCTATTGGCTAGAGGCTTGCATGTGTGTTGTTGACAACTTTAAAATGGAGCTTAGAAAGAGTTTTGATGGGTCTAAATTGCCAAGCAACTTGTATTTCCACCTTGAGGACAAGGTGGATTTTGAGGGGATGGTAATGTTATGAATATAAGTAATAAATAAATGAAAGACTAGGATTAGACTAAGAATAGACGATTGAAAGTAGATTTAAAAGATCAATGGGTAGGATTAACTATTAGCATTTTATATCTTTATTCTATAACTCTATCATTGTAAAGAAGTAGATATCAATGAAATGAATTAAAATCTTCTTCTCCAATCTATCTTCTTTCTTTCTATCTCTATTTCTCTCTGCAAATTCTATCAAAGTTTATCTGGGACTATAAATCGATAACAGGTGGCCGCCCTAGGGTGACAAAGGTGTCACCCCGATTTTCTTGTTCTCTTCTATTCGTTTTCTTGGTTTTTGTCCTTCTTTCATACCGGTAGTTCAAATCAAGTTCAATCGAGAAAGTTGTTGTCGAAGTTTGTAACAAGGTGGGACCACCTAGGGGTGGCCGAACCCTAGGGGGCCAAAACTCTAGGTGTTCTCCCCTTTTGTTCATTTATTGTCCGTCTTGTTCATTTATTTCTGACTTTTCTGTATTTCATTCAATTTTTTAGGTCACATGTGAATCCTAATTTATACTTGGGCTAACATTAAGGAACCAGAATCAAGGGTGACCAAGTATTTTATCAGTCCAATTGTAATTATAATTATAGTTTATTATTTACCAATAAAAATAATAGTTGTAAAAGGTAAACTAGGTGAAATAAAATAAGATAAAGCAAATTAACAAGGAGTTTACCCATAAGAATGAAAGAGAAGATATACACTCAAAAGCTAGTTATAGGTTTCTCCATCAGAAGCCATTACCAGCCACCTTGGTACATGTCAAGAGGATTAACAAATAAACAAGAAAGAACAAAATTCTGGATGATAGGATAGATACCTGAAACTTTTTTTAACATCTAATGTCCTTAGAGTGACATTTCCCATCCTGCAGCTAGCTGATCCAGGGTACTAGAAGGGGTGAATTTGGTATAGAGCCATACTTATTCAAGAAAACTAGAATAATCTTCATTCCTAAGGTTTGCTTTGACACAAGTGTATCAGTAGTTTATAAAGACATCCATAGTAACCCAAAAAACCCATTTGCAGAAACCATAGTCCTATTGTGAAGTAATATATAATAAAATCCAGAGTGTATTATGCATATTAAGGATTATGGTTGGGACATGCACTTCTTACCGTACCTCCGGCATCATGTTAAATTCAGTTCAAAAACTAGTCAGAGAATAAAAACTCTCCACTACATGTTATATACAAGGAAAAAAGTAATATGGACAAAGTCTGGGAAGGACAGACGGGCATTGCTGCATAATTGCATAGTCAGGATGAAAGAAACATTGCATTCATGGTCCAGAACCATGGAATAATCAGATTGGAGATATGGAAGGAGAGGACTTTTAGAGAATCTGAACCACGTCTTTCTTTCTTTCTTTCTGAGTATTGAGTAACTGAGACAAGGTTGCATGACAAGCCCAATTATGAGGGCCAAGAGGCTTAATTATCATGACCTTAAAAGGAGCAAGAGCTAAAACCACAAGAATTAATAGGATCGGAGGGAGTGAACATCAAATAGTTAAAACTTCAAACTTTATTAACAATGAAAGGGTGACTCACCTCAGTATTTTTACAAAATCATTATTAAGTATTATAAATATATAGAAATTAATAGAAACATAAATAAGACTTTGCGAGAGCAAATTTGGTTCGAGTACTATATATATAGACGGCTGCTTTCAGTCGAATCTTGGTGAACATAATATGTTCTTTCCCTTCTGTCAACATAATACATAAAAGGAAATCAAAGCAGTTAGGATATTCACAGAAGAAAACCGAAATAATAAGTAGTATACCCACAAAAAAGTAGTATAAAGAATTTATGTTCTAGTAGTATAAGAGAAGGGTTTTGATAAACTAAAATTTGATACATTGATCAAGAAAAAGAAGAAAATAAAGGGTATCAAAGATTTACTAAAATTTACCTAAAGAAAAAAAAAATAATAAGTTCCAAATTAATTAAAACCATGCTAGTTGCTGCTACTACTTTTTGGTGGTTTGGTTTGGGTGGCCCGATGCTTATTATGTGTGTGTCCCTTGTCAAATACAGATATTATTACATCTCAAAGCAATTTTTAATTATATATTAGTATATGCTACAAAACACAACTTAATGGAGTACTCCGTATGTATGTATTAACCGTCACGCTAAAATACTACTATTGTTTAGTTAAATGTTGATTATCGAACGCTTATAACCTTGTTTTATTATTATTATTTTTGGTCAAGTTTCAAAATTATACTCATAAAATTTTTAAAATAAATAAATTTTATTATAAACTATATAATTATAATATTTATATCGATTAAAATTAAATAAATTTATATCCATCATTTAATTTAAACAGTCCAATTATATATGTAATTTTAAAATAGAGAAAGTATAAAGTGCAATTTTTATTTTTATTTTTAAAAAAGTATTTTAATCTTCATTAAATTGAAAAGTGATTGGAGACAATAACATAAGAGAGTTGAGAGTGAAAACAAAGTGATCCATTGCCTTAGAATTTAACACCTGTCTGTCTGTCTTATTTTCTTTAGAAAAAGAAAACTTCTCTTCCACACACACCCCTTTTAACCAAGTAGGACTGTAGTAGGACTGCAATACGTACATATTACTACTAGTGGTTATGAGATTATCATCATCACTCTCCTCCTCCTCCTCCTCCTCCTCCTCCTTCCAGCCCAACTCAAATCTCTCCTCTCTTCCCTCCCCCCTCCCCCTCCCCAAAAAAAAAAAAATTAATTTTATTATCCTAATTCTATTCAATTATGGAAACCCAAACACAGACCGAAACCCCTTTTATTAACTTAATCCTTACTGATCTCCATTTAAATTCTCGAAATCAAAGCTTTTCCATATCCGATGATAATCTCGATTACCTGCAACTTGAATTTGCGGACATAGAGATGATTATAATGCGGTCCAATAATAATGATAGCACGTACACCAGTCTCAAGGACCTTTTGCCGGAGCCCTACTCTCCGACTTACAGTCGAAAGGAAAGCTGGCGCGAGATTCCGATAAAGGACCCGCTAGTTCAGCAGGCGGCGTGGGCTTGGGCTTATTTACCGCCGGTGACGGCAGAGCCTGACCCCAGCTACTTTGGTAAGTTGAAAGATGGGTTTTTCCGCTGCTTTAACGACGTGGTGATGGCAATCATCAATATCACGGAGTTTAATAAATTAATGAGGAAAGTAGGGTAGGGTAGGGTAGGGGTGACCAAGGTTGACTGTCTGATAATCAGTCTGACTTTCTCCACACCACACCACATGCATAATACAATTAACAAATTGTATAAAAGTACTACAGTTGCTTCTTGGTGTTTTTTTTTTTTTTTTTTTTGTATATATAATATAATATAATATATTGCCTTTGGTCTATTAAATAAATGCAATCGTCTTTACTTTTGTTTCTTTTGTCTATGAATTGATGGCAGTCGAGTCGGTGTTAATTTGATCTTGATATTCCTATTCTAGTGACTATATATATATATATATATACTAGACTAGACTACTAGTGCGATCTAATGCAGCATCCTATCCTATCCTGATATCACATACGTATCAATCAATCCATCCAGGAGGATAAGTATTGTATTACTCAACTTGCACTAGTATTTTTCTACTACCTGTATTGTATTTATCAATAATAATACTAGTAGTTTTGTAGACACTTGATAAAAATAAGAAAAAGGTTCAAGCCTGGGCTAACAGAGGAAAATGACACTACCATACCATACCATTACCTCTTCTTTCTGGTGCTACTTGTAAAACCGAATAACAAATTCATCATAGAGAGAGAGAGAGAGAGAGAGAGAGAGAGAGAGAAAATTGAGATCCAACATAAGAAAAACTAGTATTTCATTTCTTCATATCGAATTACAATTTACAACTTACAGAGAAAGTTAGCTTTTTTATATTATTAAGCTATTACATCATCAACTAAAGACACGTGGCATCACTAAAATTAGTTTTTACACCCATGTTGTCTAGCTGTACTAGTAGTAGTAGTAGTAGTAGTGCATTTGAGTCTTGATATATATTGTGGTACCGCATAGCCTGACTAGCATTGACATTTGCTGTATATTGAATGTTTGGAACTGGTTTGTCCAACCAAGTCAAGTGTACTTACCTCTCTATTATTATTATGCTACGTTCACTTGCTCACTAAATCAAAAAATATGGTTTGAATATATAATAATATTATTAAGTTGTCAATACTAGGAACTAAGAAGGCTACCAATGGAGTTTGATGGATTATCCAGACAGGCATATGGGGGGTTTCCACATTAATTTCCTTAACCATCTAGCCATTTATTACATTAATAATGTGGGAAATTGGTCTGTTGATGCTTTGTTTGTTCTCTAAAAGCAAATTAAATAATTGGATGCAAAGATAAAATGCGAGGTTTACTATAATTGTATAATATGCATTTGTTGGGTGAGAATAGATGCAACAAATACATAGAGATCTGCAAACTAATATACTAATGCACAATCCAAAAACATGGCCACAGGTCACCAATACCATGAAAGTGTATGTCTATCAAAAGAATTCAGGATGGGAAGTAGCCACACAGGTTAGCAACCTATATAAACAACTGTATGTAAAATTATACGAGTCCATAGATCTATCATTCATCTAAAGGTCACCTTTCCTACTTATAAATTAAAAAATCTGATCTATCATCCCTCTAAAAGACATGATACACAAACACCACAAATGGGCCTCACATGATTCATCTACCTGTGAGATCGTATTACAACTAATCATTTCATGTTCCATAATTACTCAATAATTTTATTGTTCCAAGACAATACCATCAATTCTACAGCAAGATAGATGTCAACCTCCATCACAAAAAGAAATCTAACAAGGTAGTGGCCCTCACAAAGATGAAAACTTTTTAGAAATTCACATACAAATATTAAAGGCTACCTCCATAATAGAAAAATTAAATGCCCTCAAGTTCAAAGACTGCGCCTTTTTTCAGAAAATATAACACAGCCAATCAATTTAACAATCAAAATTCCCAAAATTGAATAACATCCATTACTTTTAAAATTATATGAACACTATAGGAACTTCTAGCAGAGGACATTGCCAAATTCTCTAAAGATGGTACCAAGCCTTAAATATCAAAAACAAAAAAGAAAAATCACCATTTGAAGAAACAAGCCATAATAAAGTAACAAAACAAGAAAAACAGATAGAGAATAACTTCCATGATGGGGATTTTATTCGGGTTTTCTGCAGAGAATCATGTGCATTGGAGTGAAAATCTTGGTCTCACCACCTCTAGTCAGATAATCAGCCGTCACACATAACATCTCGTGGACATCCACAGTACCTTTGGGTGCAATCCCCAAAAAAGCCAGGATGGTAACAAGAATATGGTTCCTCCAGTAAGCAATTTTCCCCATTTTCAGTCTAGTCCACCAAGGGTTAGCAGGCGGCTTAGCCAAATCCTTCTCTTTGATAACTTCAAACCCAACTTTCTTAGCTATCTCAGCTATCTCATCATAATGCC
Organism: Panax ginseng; assembly: GCA_020205605.1. NCBI lineage: Eukaryota > Viridiplantae > Streptophyta > Magnoliopsida > Apiales > Araliaceae > Panax > Panax ginseng. Next base: position 151,389,441 of record CM035134.1, read on the forward strand.
TCAATCCCGGCAATGCGTCGCCTCTCTCAATTCCCTGAATAATCTCAACATGTTCCTCATTATCAGCTTGGTAGAATTCTGTAGTCACCCACTCGTACGATACATATAAAGATCCGGGCTTTAAAACCCTGTAAATCTCGGCATAAACCTCTTCCAGCTTAGGCGCGTGACAAGTGGCTTCAATGGAATAAGCTCCGTCGAAGCTATTATCAGAAAAGGGCATTTCAAGGAAATTCCCGCGAACCACCTCGCAGAGAGTATCCAATCCCGCCTTTTTGTTATGCATACGGGCGCGTTTCACCTGATACTCGTTGATAGTAATCCCAACGACACTGGCACCCGAATGGGCGGCGATTGCCCGCATCGGGCCTCCGACTCCGCATCCGGCGTCGAGGATGCGGTCTCCGGGCTTAACATTGAGAAGATCTACGGCCATCTCCTCGTGGAGGCGCGTGGCCACGAGGTTAGATTTTCCGGGGATGGAAGGGGAGAAGTGGAAGGATTGGCCCCATCCCCATTCGTAAATGTCGGTGACGAGGTTGTAAAAGGTGTCGACGAAGGCGGGGACTTTGTCGGCGGTTTCGATCTCTTTGGGGCGTTTGAAGAAGGACCAGTACTGCTTGTAATTGTCTTGTACTTTGTCGCTGTCGATGGAGCCGCCGGTGAGGTCGACGGCGCGCTTGCCCTTTTGTTCGGCGGAACCGAGAATGCAGATGAACCAATAGAGGGCGCCGGCGAGGAGTGAGGCGGTGCAGAATAGAGTGAGGGAGTCCATGGAGGGATAGGAGAGAGAAAGGTAGAGGAGGAGACGTGGGAGGGGACCAGAGTGATGTAGACTGGAAACAGGCTGCCACTTATTTATCCTTGGGAGATTTTGGACGTGGCGTTGGGTGGGTCTTTTGTATTTTCCGATTCAAATCTTCTTCCTTTTTTTTTCTTTTTTTTTTTTAATTCTAATATTAAGTTGAAACCCGTTGGACCATTAACTAACTTTTTTAATACTCCTCCAGGCTCCTCCTCCATTATATGTCGTATTAGTAATTCTTGTTCGATTCAAAATTTTTTTCCTTCTTTGATCGACATTAAGTTAATTTTGAGTGTCCATACAATCTTATCAACCTATCATAAAATTAAAAGATAACACAATAAAATTTATTTAAATACTAGTATTTTCAATAGTATCGTTTTTATATTAACATTTTGGTTGTATGTATCCCATCCCTCCCGCCCGGCCGGCCGGCCGTCCGTCCGTCCCCCTGTATTTTTCACTCCACTTTATTATATCAATCAATTCTCATCCCGGCCAATTAATAATATTTTATGTCTTTGTCTAGTAGGCACGTACATATACATAAAAATAAAACACCACAGGCCGCAAGCGCCCCGCCAAATTGACAATCAACTTTAAATTTGGTTTCATTTCATATTAATGCCAGCTCACCACATCAAATACAACTCGAAAAATACAAAGTTGATACTCTATTTTAATTTAAGTACATTGTTGGTTCATGATATTTTATATATTGAGCCGGATGGATTGTGCCTACTTATTTAACTAGTTCATTAGGTCTCCACTATTGAATCTCAATATTATTGGACCTAGTCGCTATCTTATTTATGTTAAGTCTTTATAAAACCAGGTCGGATCATTGAATTGACCCATTAGATATTAAATATCTATTACTTTGACTTGTAATGATGAAAAAACATGATAGTTGACTAAGATACCTACCATACATTAATGTGGATAGGATCCTTGGACGGCCGGCGGTGGAAACAGTGACCACAAGTAGTGGGTGGGTGCAAATGCGTCGTGTAAAACCATCGGGATCGAGGGTACATGTCGACAAGATGGGGTGGCACGCAGAACCCAAGTTAGAGGGTATAACATGGCAAGGAAGACTTCAAGCAAAAGGTAACTGAATATTTCATCTCTCTCAATACACTAGATATTATTATCCTCCATTGTTAACCCTTGTGAACACCGATACTAACTCTCACGCCTGAGCTATCCCCCGACGGTCGAAACCGTCAAGCTCTTGGTGTTGATCGTGTTCTTGTCTGCGTGATCGGGGACGTCTTAAGTGATTGGGACGTGGCAGAAGATCTTGGCGTTAACATTGGCGCTAGAAGGAGGGCTGTGTTCTACTGTCGTTGAGTTTTCAATCATATTCATTTAATCTACTTCAGAAGATGTTGAGGAGTAGAGGCGATACACCGGAGGGTAGTAATGGTCGTGAGTTAAATGCGTTGCCTCGTGTTTCATTAAGGATCATCTGGGTCCTTCCAAAAGTGCTTTCGTGAGACCACGACTTCTAAGCATGATTCGGGGTTCTCGTTCGAGAGCCCATGGAAAAAACCAAAAGGAGGTTGAAGTTTGATGAGGACGGAGATCGTGATCAAGACCGGCGGCGGATAGAGGTTCACCGCCTGAACTCAAATCACCGAAGTGGTCAAGATGACGAAATTTGCCAAGTTGGCAAAAGATGGCGGAGGAGGCGGATAAAGCTTTGGATGTTCTTCTAAAGCAAAGAAAGATATAGCCAATGTATGCTTGAGTTCTGAGTTGAGGGACGAGGCATCTAGTCATGTTCAAACCGAGAGGCGTAGTAGGCTCAAAGATGTCTGCAACAACGAGAAGGAAAGGGCGAGCACTTTATTCACACTTCTCGAGGACGACCTCGAGGAGCGAAGGCGGTCGAAGTAGAAATCTGAGGTGTCTAAGAAAGCACTTGTAGTAATTGGTTCTCCATGATCATGGCGGTAATAGGCATGAGGGAGTCGATCGAGGGAGTATGTACCTGAGAACCGAAGGAGAGAGCATCAGCGTGAATATTCTCATCATAAGGATATAATTATAGGTAGGAGTAGAACCAAAAGTCCAACAAAAGCGGTGGGATCAGACAGAGGAAATCGATCCACTCAGAAGTAGAAGATTGTTCAGGAGAAGAAGTCTCCTCGCAACCAGAAGGCGTAGATTTCTTGGTGAAGGAGTTGAATGAGCTCCGAAAGCAATTGGTCGAGGTTCAACAGGTGAAAGATACTCCGAGAAAAAAGGCGTCTCCTTTTTCCTCGGATATTCTTAAGGAGAAGGCAGATACCACCAAGAAGTTGCCTCACATGGAGAGTTACGATGGGTCTAGGGACTTTTATGACCACAACCAGGCGTTCAATAGACTGATGGACTGTTATGACTTCACTGATGCGGCTAAGTCTCATACGTTTGTTACAACGTTGAGGAAGGATGCACGACAGTGGATGGGGACCTTGCCTGCTGATTCAGTCACGTCATGGTCTGAGTTATGTGACAAGTTCCATGCTCGTTTTGGGAGCAACCGAAGGAGGGGAAAGCCTACTGGTTCACTGGCTCAGGTTCGGCAGTTTTTCAATGAGTCTTTGGGCCAGTATGTAAAGAAATTCAGAGAAGCCATTGGCCAAGTATCCGACCTAAATGATCTTCAGGTTGTAGGGTTATTTCAGAATGGGCTAGATCTGGTGAAATTTGAAAAGTTGGTGAAGAAGCTGATGTTTCACCATCCAAAGAGCTTGGCCGAAGCTTTTGACAAAGCAGAGGGCTACATTGTGGTGGAGGAGGCTATGAATAGCCTGAAGCGTCCTTCTTCGGACAGGATGAGAGAGACAGACACTTCTAAGGCTGAAGGCGATCAAAAGAAGGTGGGAGGGTATAATGATCGGCCAGAAGGCAGCTCGAAGAAGTATAACAACACGTGGCGACGGGGAAATAATCGCTCACCTGCTCCTACCCCGAGGGTGAATAAGGTTTACACCAAACTGAACACGGATAGGTCGGTGATTTTGGATCAGATCAGGAACCAGCCATTCTTTGAACCTCCTCGTGATACTCTCAAACCAAGACAGGGCAATGCTCGAAAATATTGTGGCTATCATCAAGCCGCAGGTCACGACACTAATGAGTGCTGCAATCTGAAAGATTTTGTGGAGAGGAAGGTTTAAAGTGGTTTGATGGTTCAATATGTGGCTGGGAGGGGCCAACAAGATCAGCAGAGTGTTGACCGTACTGTTCAGACGGTTCGAACGGTTCCCCCCGCGTAGCCTGCTCCAAATTAGCCGCCGAGGCACGTCGTTGATGTAATAACCGGTGGGACGGTAGGGAAATTGGCAGGAAAGAAGAGGAGAGGATATCTGGACTCGGTCATGTCCGTGGCGGGTGCTCCCCCGAAGATCGACAGACCATTTCCAGGGACAGTTATATCCTTCAGTGATGCAGATTATCCTTCGGAGCCCATCGAACCCCATGAAGGAGCATTGGTGATCACAGCACAAGTGGGTTCGGTAGATATGAAGCGAATGATGATAGACAACGGGTCTTCTTCATGGATATTCAGATGCCCATGTTTATCGGAGGATGCATCTTGATGGGTGAAAGATAGAGGTTGGACGGAGAGGCTCCCTTATATGGCTTCAAAGAACCCAAATAAAGTGGCGGGAACTATTGAGCTACTCGGTCATCTTGATCGCTTCCACAACAGTAGAAATAACATGTAAATTTTATGTTGTGCATGTAGATTCTACTCTGGCGCCATACTGGGATGACTTCCACCTTGACCGCTTCTCCAAGCGGTGACTTTCCATCCTCATTTCAAAATCAAGTTCCCCACGGCCATGGAGTTGGAGAGGTAGCAGGGGACTTAGACCTGGCCAAACGATGTTACAGGAACTCTGTGATCGCCTCGGGGGTAGGGGTCACCAAGCAAAAACAAACCATGGCAATTGAGATCGAGCCTTTCACTGAAAGCAGTTCGGAGCCATTGGTTATTCTGCGCAGGAGAGCAGAGCAGATCGAAATGGTCCTCGGAAGAAAGACAAAAAAAGTGAAGATTGGTTGGTCCCACGAACCTCTCCGCATAAAACCTTATGGAACTTTTTCACTGCTATGCGGACATTTTTGCATGGGAGCCACAAGACATGCCTGGAATCAGTTGAAAGATTGTCGAGCACAGACTAGATGTGGATCCATCAAAGAAGCCAGTTCGGCAGAAAAGACGGATCTTTGCACCTGAGCGTCAGAAGATCATTGATGAAGAGATTGCCAAGCTGATAGCTGCTAACTTTATCTTTGAGATCGACTACCCGGAGTGGATGACAAATGTAGTGTTGGTGTAGAAGCAGAATGGGAAGTGGCGAGTTTGCATCGACTACACCGACCTGAACAAAGCATGCCCGAAGGACTTCTATCCTCTGCCCCACATTGATCAACTTATTGATGCGACTTCGGAGTATGCACTACTAAGCTTTATGGATGCTTTTTCAGGTTATCATCAAATTTCTATGTGCACAGAGGACATTCCGAAGACAGCATTCATCACACACTGTTCGGTGTATGCCTACAAGAAGATGACCTTTGGCTTGATAAATGTTGGAGCCACTTACCAGAGAATGATGAACTTTGTCTTCCAGAAGCAGCTGGGAAGGAACATGGAGGTGTACGTAGACGACATGATAGTGAAGAGCATGAATGTTCAGAAGCACTTGGATGATCTGGAGGAATGCTTTCAGACTGTCCGTCATCACAAGTAGAGGCTCAGTCCTATAAAGTGTACCTTCGGGCTCGGTGCAGGAAAGTTCCTGGGTTATCTGGTCACTCAAAGGGGCATTGAGGCCAATCCAGAGAAGATCCAGTCTATTCTAGACATGAAGACTCCTCAGTCATTCAAAGATGTTCAACGTCTGACTGGTAGGATTGCAGCTTTGAGGAGGTTCATGTCCAAGTCAGCAGAAAGGTGCTTGTCATTCTTTGATACACTGAAGGGACCGAAGAATACGAAGACGTTCCAGTGGACTTCGGAGTGTGAAGACGCCTTCCAAGGCATAAAGACATATCTGTCTTCGGCTCCTTTATTGGTGAAACCTGCTCCGACCAAGACTTTGTATTTATATCTGGCAGCTAATTCGTTGGCAGTAGGAGTTGTTTTGGTTCGGGAAGTAGGGGGAAGCAACATCTGATTTATTATGTCAGTCATGTCCTAAAAGATGCTGAAACCAGGTACCCAAATATTGAAAAATTTGCCTTTGCTTTGATAATTGCTAGTCGAAAGCTTCGGAAATATTTTCAAGGTCGGCTCCTGGTTGTCTACACGGATCAACCGCTGAAGAAGGTGATGAGCAAGCCAGAAGTTTTGGGGAGATTAGCAACATAGACGATGGAATTATCCCAATTTTTTATTGAATATCATCCCCGAACTGCTATCGAAGGTCAAGCCTTGGCCGATTTCATGGTAGAATGTTCGTTCTCCGGCGATATTGAAATTTGCCGTGGTTGAAACGTTTGATCGAAAGCGATTCTTGCTTCTTGAAGACAATCGAAATTCATGGACGTTGTGTGCAGATGGGTCTGCTACTGCGGATGTCAGTGGATCAGGGATTATTTTGACAAGTCCGGAGGGATTCAAGGTACAATAGGCCATCAGATTTGGGTTCAGAGCAACGAACAACGAGGCCGAATAATATGAGCGATCTTAGCGAGGAGTTCGATCGGCGAAGAGTCTAGAAGTTCGTGTCGATCATTTATAGTGACTCTCAGTTGATCGTCAATTAAGTATCAGGAGATTATGAAGCTCGTGGGGCAAGGATGATCAAGTATTTGGCAGAATTGAAAGACTGGCTTCAGTACTTCGTCTCTTATGAGTTTCAGGGCATAGAGCGTAACGATAATTCTATTGCCGATGCATTGTCGAAGTTGGACACTACGAATGCTGATGTTTTCAATGGGTCAGTTTATTTGGAAGTTTTGCAGCAGCCGAGTATCTAGCATGAAGCAGTGATGTGCATTGAACGTTCCAACTGTTGGATGACTCCCTACATTGAATATCTGGCAGGATGGCCTCCTTCCTTCGGATCAGATGCTGGCAAAGAAGATCAAGTACAAGAGTGCCAACTTTGTTCTTATCGATGGGGATCTTTACCGAAGGGCATTTTCGTCACCATTGTTGAAGTGTCTGGTCCCATCTGAGGCTAAGTATGCTCTTCGGGAGGTTCACGAGGGTATTTGCGGTGACCATATGGCTGCTAAGTCATTGGCCTACAAAGTACTTCGGCAGGGGTACTACTGGCCTACGATCTTCAAGAAAGCTACAGAGTATGTAAAGAAGTGTGAGAAGTTCCAGCTCAACAGTCCGATCCCGCATCAGCCACCAGAAGAGCTATACTCGATATTATCTCCTATACCCTTTGTTGTTTGGGGGGTAGATATATTGGGTCCGTTGCCGAAAGCTAAAGGTCAGCTCAGTTTTGTCATACTTGCTATCGATTACATGACCAAATGGGTAGAAGCGAAGCCACTTCGGTTGATAACGGAACAAGAGTGCTTAAAGTTCATGAAAGAGTCCATAGTGTTTCGTTTTGGTATTCCTAAAGTGGTGATATCGGATAACGGACGCCAGTTCGTGGGGTCAAAATTTGAAGGTTTTGTGAAAAGAGTCAGGTTCAAAGATAAGAAGACTTCTGGCTCATCCACAGTTGAATGGGCAAGTTAAGTGACCAACAGAAATGCATTTGTTGAAGCAGGATCAGCGCAGACTGGACGAAGCTAAAGGAAGATGACCAGAGGAGCTGCTCAGTGTACTATGGGCTTACCGGACTACACCAAGGACTACCACAGGGGATTCACCTTTCAGACTGGCCTATGGTACTGATGCCTTAGTCCAAGTCGAGATTGGATCTCCAAGTCTTTGGGTTAGTCAGTTCAAAGAGATCTATAATGAAGAAGGACTGAAGGTCAACTTGGATCTGTTGGAAGAAGTCAGAGAGGTAGCTTTGGTTAAATTGGCAGCTTACCAACGAAGAGTAGCTAAGCATTACAAAAAGGGGGTTAAGCTTCGTAGATTTGAAGTGGGGGACCTCGTCCTCAGAGAAGTCGAAGCGTCGACGCCTCGTAACATTGGAAAGGCGATCTTAATCTGGGGGAGTAGGGCCGAAAGTAATCAAGTACCGGGCTTAAACTTATCGGTTGAAGGCATTGGACGGATCCAAAATCAAGAATACTTGGCATGCTGGCAGGCTTCGAAAATATTTTTAGTAGAGATCGAGTCAGTTTATCGGAAGTAGGACTGAGCAAAAAATGGATATAACCGAATTACCGAACCGAACCGAAATAATTTAACCGAATTTTGTTGATAATTCGGTTATTTTCACTATTTCGGTTATAATCGATTTATTTTACGGTTTTCGGTTAACTTGTACGGGTATTAGTTTTAGGTTATTCGGTTAAACCGAATAACCGAACAACACTCGGTTTTTTTAACACTTTAAAATCATGTAATACACTCGCGGGCATGTTTGAATTTCATAGTGAGGAATACATTATAAATGGAAGTAACCCACGTACACCTTTTTCTCATTCATGTGACATAAATTCACCCAAAACAAAAATTGATTCGAGGCAACATCTCTTTTTTCTCTCTAAAATCACAACTCTGTTTCTCTCTCTACCCATCTTCTTTCTCTAAAATCAAACAGGCAACATCTCTCTTTTTCTCTCTAAAATCAAATCAATTCTCTTTTTCTCTCTTTCCTCTCGTTTTTGCTTTCAGCTGTTTAAAGTCTTTGGCCCAGATCCGGTTTGAATCAGACTTCTCTGGTACCTTGAAAATCGGTGAAGGCTCTCTGAGAGAGATCTAGAAATTTAAGCACCACTGACCCCTTCTAAGGCGACCTCAAACCAGATCTGGACGACCCGAGAAGAATGGAGGAGGGTGCGTCGGAGATCGAGGCGGCGACGGGGACTGGAAGGGGTCTGGTCTGGGTACTGTAATGATCCTTACGGCGTCAGATCAATTCTATACCTATTACTAATAGATAGAGAGGTGCTAGCTAGTTTACAAACAACTTTTCATATTTTCTGTAATTGGAATACCAATTTCTTACATTCAATAATAATATTCTGAAGGATCCGATTTACATAACTAAGTTTTTAGATATTATATATATATTGAAAAATTTGGGAAAAAAAAGTCTTGCCCAATTGTTTGAATAGAATTTCATGCCCAATCGGCGATGGGATTTTTGTATAATATGGGAATGCCGAATGTGTCTGATCTCCACTGTCTGTTTTAATTTCGGTTATTAACCGATTAATTCGGTTATTCGGTTATTCGGTTATCATGTATTTCGGTTATTTGTTCGGATATTCAAAATAGGACAATTTTGGTTTTCGGTTATAACCGAATGCTCACCCCTAATCGGAAGTCTGTATATGGTGGTTCATCATCAATAAAAGATTCACTTTTTCACAATTGATCTTTTTCCTATTGGTCCTAAAATCACAGTGGTGTAAGGAGGACGGGGGGGACTCGCTGACCATTCGATGGTAGCCTTTTGGCGTGGTCCTTATGAATTTGTCGGCCCTTCGTGTGGTAGGCAAACTTCATCTGGTAAGGAAGGACGGTGGACTTAGCGACCATTCGATGGTAGCCTTTTCGGCGAGTTGTCCTCATGGATTTGATTTATCATGAGTGGTAAACAAATTCCATAGAGCCTTTTAATTTTGCTTTCTGCGAGTGGTAAACAAAATGCAATCAAGTAAGGAGGTTCTATCGGACTCACCGCCATTCGATGACAAAATTTTATTATTGTCAGGTGTGTCCTTATGAATTTGTTTTACCGCGAGTGGTAAACAAATTCCATGATCCTTATATATTTGTTCTACCCCGCATGGTAGACAAGTGTCCTTATATACTTGTTTCACCCCGAGTGGTAAGCAAGATCCCATAGGTGCAAGGAGGATCAACCGAATTCACCTTATGCCTAATCTATCTCACACTTCGGAAATGATAAGTATGCATTACTTTATTTTGTTCAAGTGTTGAGTTCGGTTCATTCAGTCTAGCTCATTGAATTCAATTTATATCATTTCTTAACTTAACTGTTACATGCCTTATCTGATTCACAATATAAGTTAAGTTCACAGGAATCTTATACAATTTTCACGTTGATTGATACTGAATTATTGACAAGAAACGAATTATGCAGAAGTCATGATAAAGAAAGCTGCAATTTCATTAACTATTCATAATTTTATCCGACTACATAAAGATAGAAATTTTCACAAAAATTCTTAACAATTTCAAAGAAAACAGGAATATTCACTTTAGGCATTATCCTCGCCATCTGAAGAGTCAAGCAAAGCCGGGTCTACTTTGGCTGATATTAGCTTTTCCTTACCGCGACTTCGACAGAGCTCATAGCCTTCAGAATATATCTTCATGATCTCACCGTTGATCTCATCTGATTTGCGATACTCTTCACAGATCTGCTTGCGAAGATCATCGGTCAAAGAAGGTCCAAGATCTCGAAGAGCCCGGAGTTCTCGGATTTCTTCTTCGAGCTTCTGGCACCTATTCAGATGGCGGGTTTCTTTTAATTCCAGTTTCTCAACCAATTTAGCCAAGCTCTTATTGCTAGCCTTCAGCTCCTTGATTTTCTCCATCCTTATTTCATTCCTCTGAACTAGATCAACATTCATGTTAACAATATCTTGATGTCGGGCTTTAGTTGATTTCAGTTCGTCAGGGGATATCTTCAGCTCTTCCTTGGCTTGGGCTAAATCTTTCCGAAGATGTTCATTATTAAAGAGGGCAATATCACAATCATGTCTCGACTTTGCCAAGCTGCAATACTGCGTTTTCTCTTCGTGCAGTTTCCTCTGCAGCTTCGGATTCTAAATATTTTGGACGTAAACGCCCAAAGACAGCATTGGCCTGCGTATGTTCAACAATAAACCATCACTTTCAGATATTTCAGTACGAAGAAAAGTATAGAAGTTAAAAAGACAATCATTTACCTTTGCTTGATAGCTCATGCCTTCATCAATTAGATCCCTGATCGAGCTATTTCCAAATCGATGATCATCGGTTTCACGGACAAAGGTATCGAATAACTGGAAGGGGAAGTTGGCGTTGAACCGAGGCCATAAAGTTGGCGACGCCATGGCTTCATTTTCAAATTCGTATGAAGATGGTCTTGATGGAGAGAGCCGAGGCTGCTCAGAAGTTGGTATTGGGTCAGTGTAAATATTCTCGGGAGAGGGAGATCGGGCTGGAGTATGTCCTCGAGACGGCGATGGAGCAGATGATGAGCCTGGGTGACTATCAGATGGTTGCTTTCTTTTGCGAAAGAGTGGGGGAATAGGCTCGTTCGGCTCATTGTCATCTGAAACTTGGATTTCAATGGGAAAGGTTGGAGGAATGTCACCAAGAAGAAGGACTCGAAGGTCATCGGCAGCCTGAGGGGTGATCTTAGTCCTCAATTTCTTGACACGAAGGACCTTTGCCCGTTCGTGTAGAGGTATGTCAAATAGACTTCCCCTGATTGGAGCAGGTTCAGGGGGTGTAGGAGTGGGTGTAGATGCAGGGTTTGCTTCTGGGTTTGCTTCTAGGTTTGTTTCTGGATCACTTTCAGGATTTATTTCTGGGCGGATGGATTTAGATCTCCTAGCAGCCCTCTTTCTTCGCCGGGGTTTGAGGGATTCTCAGGTACAATGGGCTCATCAATTTGTGGTTCATTAATATGAGGGTCGACGATGGGTGTTTCAACAATGGGAAGATTGGCTTGAGGGGATTCTTCTGTTAGAAGTTCTTCATTTGCATCCGAAGTCTTCCCAGCCAAAAAGTCTTCAAACTCTTTCACCTCTGAAGAGTTCGGTCTAATCAAAGACACTGCAAAGATTATGCAACGATATATCAGAACTAATATTATCAAAGATTTCACAGAGATATGTACAAAAGTAATTCGGTACTTACGTTTATGATCATATAGCCACGCTTGTTTAGAAAGGAGTCCATGTTTCCATTCCTCCTTCGGGAAATTATTCAAGAATTCAATCATTTCGGCTACAAGTTCTTCGGATATATTGCCAAAATCGTGAAGTTTTTTCATCGATGGTCCGATTAAATTAAAAGCGATTTATTTCGTCCTCGACAAAAACCATTTCTCATGCCATCCTCTATTGCTCGAAGGAGTATTTTTCAACGACCGCCTCTCAAACTTTTCACCAGCCTTTTGTGTATGCTTGCCCAGAACTTTGAATCCCTTTTCCCTGGTTTGGGCAATCTTGTATACAGTAAAGAAGAAGTCGAGGGTAGGTTCGACTCCTAATTCATGACAGAATGCGATAAAAGCCAAAATGTGGATATAGGAGTTTGGCACCAGTTAGGCAAACCCTACCCCAATAAACCTTAGCAGGGTAACCAGAAAGATATGAAGAGGAAACCTAACCCCCTTTTCGAGTAAAGTCACCGGAATAGCCGTCCATCCATCTGGACGTTGGTACATCTTCTCTTCAGATTTAGGTGCTCTTATCAGATGGGTATCAAGGATGTGATAATGAGCCTTAATCTTTCGTAACTCAATCTCAGAAATAATGGAGGGGGTGTTGGCGTGAGGATATTGTTCTTTGTTTTTGAAGAAGTCGGAGGGGTTAGGCATGGGTTTTGGAGGCAGAGGTTTTTCACTGGGATTGGCGACCTTAGGGTTAGAACTCGAGGCTCCTTCAGTAGGATTGGGGCTAGGAGGAACGGTGGAAATAGGGGTCATGCGAAGGGGAGAACTCTGGTTCGCATTTAGGACCACCATTGTTGGTTTTTTACAGAAAGAAGGGTTCGAAAGCGAGGAAGAAAACTCAAGAGTCTAAAATTCAAATTGGCAGGTAAAACCGTCAATTTGGGGGAAATTTACCTTTTATATTGACAGTTGCACGAGACTCGAGGGTGACACATTTAATTGATAGTCACAATGAGAAATCTGAAAAGTTAGCGTTCTATTCAAGCCTCATATATTAATCGGGCCAAATCTCAAACATTCCACTATTGGGTCTTTCGTATTAGGCTTCTGGTTTTAACCTACCTACCTTATTATTTTGATTTTTTACCGTTTAGGCCTTGGTAGATGTCAGTTTGGGCCTCTTTTGATCCTATCAGTTCCTATAATATCATGGACCGTTTATAGTTTTCTATTAATATTCTATTTAATAAAAAACTAGGGGGCAATGTTGGGTCATGATATTTTATATATTGGGCCGGATGGACTGGGCCTACTTATTTAACTAGTCCATTGGGTCTCCACTATTGGGTCTCAATGTTATTGGACCTAGTCACTATCTTATTTATGTTAAGTCTTTATAAAACCGGGTCGGATCATTGGATTGACCCATTAGATATTAAATATCTATTACTTTGACTTGTAATGATGAAAAAATATGACAGTTGACTAAGATACCTACCATGCATTAATGTGTATGGGATCCTTGGACAATGGCGGTGGAAACAGATGAAAACACAGGTAGTGGTGGGTGGGTGCGGTACGTCTGATCAGTAAAACCATCGAGGATCGGGGGTCAGTCGACGACAAGAGTGGGTGGCACGCAGAACCGGTTAGAGGGTATAACATGGCAAGGAAGACTTCAAGCAAAAGGTAACTGAATATTTCATCTCTCTCAATACACTAGATATTATTATCCTCCATTGTTAACTCTTGTGAACAAGTCTTGACTCTCTCACGCTGAATTATCCTCCGACCATTTAAACCGTCAAGTTCTTCAGTGTTGATCAGATTTCTTGTCTAAAAGATCAGGATATTTTAAGTGATTGAAACGTGACAGAAGATCTTGACATTAACAAACATGATCAAAATACATGGTCATGGTGGTAAAAAAATGTTTAATGTTGGTCTAATAAGTACTACTACTACCATTCCAATATAGGAATGTTCATGTTTGGTAAATTTTTAAAACAAGTGATATTCTTTTATAATTATTTCCTACCCATCCATACATAACACGACTCTATCTTTATGGTTAAAAAGTTGACTAACCTGATGCACGTTACATACAAACATATATTTATACAAGATCCCAAATTTTAATAAATAAAATTTTATTTTTTTTATAATTATTATTATAAATAGTAATGTATTAAATTGATAAAATAATAAGATAAAAGTGACATAGAAAGTGTAGGAGAATTAGGAGAAATGGGGATGATGAATATAATATATGCATCCATCCATGATCCATCCCATCCCATCCATTCACTTGTAAAGTAACGGGAAGGGAGGCTGTATTCTCCTCGATTCGATTCAGGTTAGTCAAAATGTCGCCTTTTAAGCCCATCTCATTTGTGATTTGCTCTTGTGGTTGGACCAAGATTTGTGGCTTCTAACCGGATGAATTCCTGCTTTTATTGTATTCTTTGCTGTGATATATACATGTATAAATGATATTTTGTTTTTGCTCTGATTCCTTTACTATACAAGAAAGCATACTAATAAGATTTACCTCAACGGCAGTAGAATTACTGGGTGGAGCTCATCTTGCTCACTGATGTTAAGGTGACAAATTGGTTCCTATATCATCTCAGTTCACAATATCTAAATTGGGGGAAAAAGGGAGAAAGAACCTAACAAAAAAAAGGACAAGAAAGAGATTATAACCTTTAGTTATGTGACACCGTGTTTAATCGATTGTTGTAGGTTGATTAAGAATCTTCATTTGTTTTGTACAAATGAATCTGCGTCCCTAATTCTACAATTTACCTTTATGTTCTGTTATCTGAACCTTAGCAGGGCCTAGTATAGTAGTATGTCTTATAGTCCTCATATTTTTGCACTTGTTCCCTTGTTACATGCACTTGCAACTATGGTTTGTTGTTCAATGTAAACGTTAACACACATAATTTTTATGTTGAGCTAGTCGTGTTGATTATAAGAGTCCATAAAAGTCGATAGCTTGGATTGGGTGTTAATTAGTACAAGGAATGTTTTTGTCCTTCTGTCCTGCCAGATTCAGTGCTCAACTGTGGATATTAAAATTATTTACTCCAAAATCCAGATTCAATGGCAAGGAAACCATTCACCCCCTTGTGTATTTCTTGATGGGTGTTGCTCAAAAAAGATAAATATACTCCCTCCATTCCAAAGCTAAGATACATTTTGACATTGTAAGTCAATTTGCAAAAATCCTAATCAGTATGAATTCATTTAGGCTTTAAAAGCAACTATTATGGTAATTAGTAGCAAGTTTTAGTTTGCAAGTTTCAAATCTAAGGATTTCAAAAATTGACTTAAAATGTCAAAAACGCATCTCTAATTTTGGAACAGAGGGATTACTTAAATCTCAACAATTTTTTTTTTTGTATTTCTCTCATTTTACATGCAAGGCAATAGGATCTTGATTAGGTTGCTGGCTTCCATTGCCTAAGGAGCTTGTACCGTTGAATATTGAGTTCCCATTCTATATTGTCCGTTTGTTTTGTTTGTTTTGCTTGTTCTTCACGATTATTGTTTATGATTATGTAGAATTTGGAACTTTGATTTGTGAAGATGTAGAGGAAGTCAATGTTTGTGCATAGTTACGTACAGCACATGTATCTTTACTCACTAACAATGATGAAACCTCAACTGTCGCGTCATCAGAGTTACCTGGGCCTCCACCAACCATTTCCTCCACAAATGTTACTACCATTGTGTGCACTAAGCAAACAAGGCCATCGTTTTTTCACTTCCCTCTCTACTACATCTGCTACCAATGATCCCTTGGCTACCAATCGCTTAATTCGCAAATTCATAGCATCATCCTCCAAGTCCATAGCTCTAAATGCCCTTACTCATCTTCTAAAGCCAAACTCCTCTCATCCCCACCTCTCCTCTCTCGCCCTTCCAGTAAGTTGATTCTCTCCCTCCGTATGTTGGTCTGTCTGATTTGTGTGTGCATTTATGTGTCTAAATGCAATATATACGCTTTGCAGTTCTATTCCGTGATCAGTAAAGAATTATGGTTCAGTTGGAACCCTAAGCTGGTAGCAGATGTCATTGCCTTGCTTTACAATCAAGAGAAGTTGGATGAAGTAGACACCCTAATCTCTGAAACAGTCTCTAAGTTAGAGTTTCGAGAGCGTGAACTCTGTACCTTCTATTGCTGTCTGATAGATTTCCATTCTAAGCAAAAATCGGAGGAAGGGGTTTTTGACTCTTACAAACGTTTGAAGCAGCTTCTTTCTAATTCTTCATCAGTTTACTTAAAACGGAAAGCCTATGAATCCATGATAGGTGGCCTGTGTGTTATCGATTTGCCTCGTGAAGCGGAGAATATGATGGAAGAGATGAAAGGCCTAGGGATCAGTTTCAAACCATCTGTGTTTGAGTTGAGATCTATAGTGTATGCATATGGAAGGCTAGGTTTGTTTGAAGACATGAAGAGAAGTGTACTTCAAATGGAGAGTGAAGGGTTCAGAACAGATACGGTTTGTTTAAATATGGTGCTTTCGTCATTGGGAGCTCACGGTGAGCTATTGGAAATGGTTTCATGGCTTCAGCGAATAAAGGATCCGAGTGTTCCCTTTTCAGTTCGAACTTATAATACAGTCTTGAATTCATGCCCGACAATTATGTTGATGCTACAAGATCCAAAAAGCATTCCCCTTTCTATGAAAGAGTTGCTGGAGGGTGTGAGTGATAATGAGAGTATGTTGGTTCAAGAGTTGATCGAGTCCTCGGTTTTGGTTGAGGCAATGGAGCGGACATCTTCAGAACTGAAGTTGGATTTGCATGGAATGCATCCGAGTTCTGCCTACCTGATAATTTTGCAGTGGTTTGATGAGCTGCGAACGAGGTTTGTTGTTGGAGAAGAGGATATTCCAGCGGAGATTACAGTGATATGTGGGTCGGGAAAGCACAGTACAGTTAGAGGGGAATCGCCAGTGAAACATTTGGTTAAAGAGATAATGGTACGCACAGAAAGTCCAATGAGGATTGACAGGAAGAACGTTGGATGTTTTGTTGCCAAAGGAAAAGTTTGTAGGAGCTGGTTGTGTTAATTCTTTCCACATAATGAAAGTAATACTAGTTTAAATACCCAAACAGGATAATTGTTCCTTTTTCTTTTCTCACTAATCTAGTCTAGTGAATAAATAATGATAATATAAGTTGATGTTGACACATAAGCTTCCCAAGAGAAAATAAGGCTTCAGAAGCATAACAAACTTTTAACTGCTAACAAACAAATGAAAAGCAATATGATCCCTGTCTCAATTGTATTAATGAACATAATAAACACATGAAGGAATCTCTTTGTTATAAACCAGTCATGTTCTCATTGTTAGCATACTACTAGCTAGGTATGTATTTCAAAAGATGGGATTTCCTTTCGTCTTTGTGGAAGTGTGGATCGGGGGAGAATGTGCAATTCTCAATGCTAAGATTGCGAGAAATAGTTTGAACTAATGAAGACTGAAGAAGTTCACTAAAATCAAGTAACTTGAAAAAGAAAAAATTCATATGGATGTGCTCAACTTTTTATAAAATGATTGGTTAAATGACAAAAACAAATAGAAGTTGGAAATATAAGATGATATAATAAATAAATAAAAACAAAAATTACCATAGAAGAACAAAAAGGGGGAGACGATGGAAAATCTCACGTTTCATAAGCACCATTCCCTAGTTTTTCAAAACTGACCAAGAATTGAAGTTTCTCAGATGGTGATCACGGAACCGGATTGGTCCAAGTCCTTGTGGAGTTGACAGTAGGCATGGTCTGAATGTTGATATTGAGGGGATACAAGCGATACTCCATGTCAAGTTCTTTCACGATTTTAACAATCTCTTCGACTAAAAGGGCTCTCCTGTTGTACCTCTCTACCATGTTTTGGTGGTTCATTTTATGTGTTGGCCATATGGACATCTGAATCCTGGTTAAGTCATCCATGTTCCTCATCACAATTTGTGGATTAGCATACCAGTGGTCCTTCTTATTCTCGATGTAACTGCAAGGGAAATCATTTGAAATGTATCAAAATGTACTTGGTTATCTCATTTATAACCTTTTCAATGTGATCATGTGCATATTCCAATATTTTATCATCAGTATGTATACTTATTATTCCTGGAGAAAACTTGTGGAAGCAAATATCATTCTATTCCATATCTGAGACATTCGTATATTGTATTCATGGATTAGATACAGAAGTGAATCAGCTATCACTGGTCAATTGTCATGTTCCTTTTTAATTTAAAAGACTTTCAGACATAAACCTCTTCATTTTTGGAGTTCATTCTTTATGTATCTTTATTTTTACCTTGTTTAAGTGAAAGCTTTTCAGATCAATTAGTAAGTCTTCAAGTTGTTTTACTTGATAATTTTATTTTAATTATTTTCTTTTTTTATTCTCTGCCAACATCACCAGCAGAAACTCCAAGAGACAATACTGGTATCTTGACATGTAACATGGTAAATAATCATTCAAATGTGGGCTGCCCTGCTATAAGGGCTTTGCACTTTTTCTCCTTTTATTTATTTTGTTTTAGAGAATTCCTCGTCATCCTTATCTTTTGTATGCTCTCTTTTTTCCAGTAAAATTTTATGTTCTATCTAAAAAAATAATGGCTTAGTGTAAATTGGGATTATGTCCTGTTACAATATGCACACTTGTATTAGGGATGCAGGTAACTGAAAAGCGGTGAAAAGAGATGCTTCCAAAATATAAGATACTTTTGAAAATCAACTTAAAATTGAGATGAAGAGTTTGAAAGTGTCTTAGCTTGACTTTCAAAAGTCAATAATAATGATGTTATAATTTGGAACGGAGGGAGGAAGTATTTTACAGCAAGGAAAGAGCTTAAGAAACTGCCACATAACCATACACTAACCTTATTATTCGCTGTTTGATCAGATTGATCTTCTCTGTTGGGGTAGCAATATGAACCCAAAAACCGTAGTCAAAATGTTCATTTCTTCAACAGTCATCTGAAACATGTTAGATTAGCCAAATTCCAAATTAAGTTGTTGACAGACAAGATATGTTTAATGCATCTGCTCAATTTTCTTTTGCTACCTGAACCCCACCGATTTCGCAACGATCTCCCACATCAAATGGGTGCATCACAAATAAGAAGATGAGAGCTTCAAATACTGTCTTGCAGGTATTTCCAAATATAAATGTCACAACAACGATCTGAGAGCTTACGGCTAGTAAAAATTGGCTCGAAGCAAGTCCTAGTATTAAAAGACAGATAATCACAATAACGATGCTAACTAATACATTCACCATATGATGAAGTTTGTTGACTGCTGTTTTTGTATCATTAAGTGTCAAGGCAAGCGCTCTTCGTTCTCTAAAAGCATTGACCTACAAAATCAAAAGGTACGTAGCACATTGCTGATGTTACCTGCTTATCAAGACTTGTAGCTTTAGATATTAAAATCATGACTATGGGTCCACAAGTATTGAAAAGAGTACTCCTGACAGGTAAGTAAGAGATACTTGCTGATACAAAAAAGCTTTCATTTTCACTCATAGGCATGCATGTAATAAACAAGTAACAATTTAGTCTTACGTTCTTACCACCCAATTCTTGAGGTCTGTCTTGCTTATTTTATCACATTCAGATGATCCTTCTAAAATCACCATGGTCTTCATAGCCTCGTCAGCTCCCAAGAAACGCAATAAGTCTTGCATATAGATGTACCTGTCATGAAAAGAAAAAGAACAGATAAAATAAATTAATATCCACGATCATTTGCGCTAAGCATTAAAACCTGATGGTGTTTTAGACAACATGACATGTGACCTTCAGGTTGATAACCAATGCCTTAATTAGATGATGAAGGTTCTGACCTGAAGCCAAATGGCCATGCAGTCTACGAATATAATTTAAATTTTCAAACAACTTTGTTTACATCATTGATAGACATTTTTCTATCTTCTTTATATGAAATGTTCGAGACAAGCCAATTTTCCAAATACTTACAAATCAAGCAGTTGATAAAGTCATCTGAAACTTGTAGAACATCAATATAACAAAAGAATCGCCAAAAGTAATATTTAAGTTCTCCGAAACATGTAGCTGATGTAAATAGATTTAGCAATCAACATTTCCCGAATTAGTAAAAATGATCAACTTCTCAGAGGCATAATGATAGCAATACCAAACCCATCGCCGACTGACTCGAACATTTGAATTCCTCAATCAGTGCAACAGATCAATTTGTATACCTTAATCAATGCAATAGATCAATTTGTGTAGCTTAATTAGTGCAACAAATCTGTTCATATCAATTTGTAATCAGTCCTAGTTTAGAGGATTTCTGTGTATCATTGGTATATATATATATACATGTAATTGTATCAGAAGAGTAAGAATATACACAATAATTCTTCCAACTTCTCTCCTTTGTTTCATGGTATCAGAGCTCCGATCCAACAACCTTCTCTACAATTCTCTAATCTCCAATCTCTAACCTTCTCCTCTCCAATGGCCACTGCCAACAACCAAATTGTTATTCCCAATTCCCAGGAACCCACCAAACCTCTCATCATGATCATTATCCACAACTCCATCAAACTTACGACCACCAATTACCTTTCTTGGAAACTTCAAATTGAAGCAATTCTCATTGGTTACGATCTGCAAAAGTTTTATTGATGGTTCTCATCTTGCTCCACCGAAAAAGATCACCAAAGACAATAAGGAAGAATCCAATCTCGAGCAGCACACCACATGGGTTCGCCAGATAAATTGATTTTGGTGCCCTCGTTGAACTCTTTCGCCTCTATCATCCCTATCATCACTCGATCTAAAACATGTCAAGAGTTTTGGCGGATTACGTCAATACATATCGCGACCCTCTCGAGGCCACATCAAACAAATCAAAGACCAACTCAAACGAATCACCGAGGGTGCACTCACCATATCCGATTACATGTAATCCATCAAAGCCCGTCTTGATGAACTCATTGTCCTCGGAAAACCTCTGGATCGAAGATCTCATTGAAAAAATTCTCGTGGACTTGATGATGAATATCAATCATTATTGATGCCGTGAATGGTCGTTGAGACCACCATATCATTTGATGAACTCCATGAAAAGCTCATCAATAAAGTTAACTCTCCGACAAAAGTCCGACCATCACCCCTTCCTGCCACGGCCAACCTAACAAATACCAAATCCAAATCTGGGCTCCATAACAACCGTTTTCTCATCATTCTCTCCAAGACCAGTCATGGTGAACAAAAACTTCCTCCAGATAGTCGTTTCTCCCTCGCCCATTTCGTCATTGCCATCGATGGTGTAGTACCAAGGGCATGTACTTGTTAATCATCCTACTTTTCGCCAAGCACAACCAAATATGCAACCACCATTGCATTTGGGGAATCAATGGCAACCTCGTCCCTCACACCCGTGGCAACCACGTCCCAACACCTCATGGCAGTCGCGTTCGTCTCAACCTCGAGCTCATGTTGCCACCGTCGACAACACCACTAGTCCCCGATTGGCTTCACAGGCGGTGGTGCCTCTCATCATGTCACATCCGATTCTCCACAACCTCTCTATCACACACCATATATATTTGTATTGATGATATTGTTATTGGTAACGGCACGGGACTTTCTATTTCCCACACTGGTTCAACCTCTCTTACTACTCCCTCTCAATCCTTTACTCTATCTAATGTGTTATGTGTACCTGCCATGCAAAAGAATCTTATTTCAATTTCTCAATTTTGTCGCACTAACAACACATCCATTGAATTCTTACCATCTTCCTTTTCTGTGAAGGATCTATGCACGGGGAAAATTCTTATGCAGGGTCCAACTAAGGACGGTGTCTATGAGTGGCCGGCAGTCCCTACTTCTTCGACTTCTCCGCTTCTTGCCTTTTCTAGTGTCAAAACCAACTCGTCCGCATGGCACCATAGACTGGGTCATCCTTCTGCAATTATTTTTAAGCATATTATGTCTTCCTTTAAGTTAGATTGTTCCAATGCATCTGATAAAAATTCCCATTGTAATTCTTGTCAGTGTAATAAAAGTCATAAATTGCCATTTTCTGTTTCTACCATCTCTTCATCATCACCTCTTGAAATTTTATTTTCTGATGTCTGGACTTCTCCTCTCTATTCAATTGATGGCTACAAGTATTATGTTATCTTTGTAGATCATTTCACTAAATACACTTGGCTTTATCCTTTAAAACGGAAATCACATGTGTTTGATGTTTTTGTTCGATTCAAGGCTCTTGTTGAAAATCAGTTCACCCGCAAAATTCTTACACTCTATTCTGACAATAGGGGGGAATATCAAACTCTCACAGGTTTCCTAGCCACCAATGGCATTGCCCATCTCACCTCTCCACCTCACACACCTGAGCACAATGGGTACTTTCGAGCGTCGTCACACCGTCGTATAGTTGAAACTGGGTTGTCTCTCATGTCTCATGCATCCATGCCCTTAACCTATTGGTCCTACGCCTTCTCCACTCATCACAGTACCTCATTAATCGTCTTCCTACACCAACTCTTGACCTTATTTCCCCATATCACAAGCTCTTTGATAACCCACCCAACTATTCTAAACTTCGCAGCTTTAGGTTGTTACATGTTATCCTTGCTCTGACCCTACATACCTCCTGAAACTTGCTCCACGGTCATCACCATGTGTCTTCATCGATACTCACTCACCCAAAGTGCCTATCTCTATCTTGACACATCCACCTCACGCGTATTCACGTCCGTCATGTAAAGTTTGTCGAAGTCTGTCTTTCCGTTTACCTACATTAACACTTCTAAGTAAGCATTCCCCATCCGTCTCACCTTCCGAATGGTGCCCCATGACACTTCCTTAGGTCCTTGACACGATGTGTCCTTAGTTCTTGACCACCCTCCCCGGTTATGCGCCTCCACGTCCACCCAAAATACATCACCTCAATCCAACACCTCATTATCACCCACTACTGTTGAATCCCCACCTACATCTACTCCCTCTCCTACTACCCAACCACCAATTTCTCTCTACCGCCCCCTCCGCCAGCGTTATTGTCACTCGATCCCAAAACAATATCCACAAACCCATCCACAAGCTAAATCTCTCAGCCCAACTCCACCATAATCTCAATACCCGTGAACCCACAACTGTCACCCAAGCCTTAAAAGATCCCAAATGGCGACATGCCTTGTCCACAGAATATAATGCTCTTGTTAAAAATGGTACGTGGGAATTGGTTCCTTCCGATCCTAGCCAAAATTTGGTTGGTCAGAATGGATTTTTGCACCAAATACTTGCACGATGGATCCGTTGACAAGTACAAGGCACGTTTAGTTGCAAGGACTTTCACCAACGTCCCGGAATTGACTTCCATGACACATACTGATCCGGTTGTTAAACCAACCACTATTCGTTTGGTACTTTTCGGATTGCGATGTCACCACTACGGCCCTTCTTGGCGATTTGATGTAAATAACGCCTTCTTCAACGCACTCTATCTGAAGATGTCTTCATGGCACAACCACAGGGCTTTATCGATCCAGATTACCCTCATCATGTTTGCAAGCTTGAAAGGCCCATCTACTTGCCTCAAACAGGCTCCCCGAGCTTGGTATCATGAAACTTCGTCGATTTCTCCTCATTCTGGGATCATGAACTCTAATGCAGACACATCCCTGTTTATATTTCATGCTAACAACGCTATCATCTATTTTCTCATTTATGTGGATAATATCATTATCATAGGTAACAATACACAGGTTGTTCATCAGTTCATACACCATTTATCTCAACGCTTCTCACTAAAGGATCTTGGACCGTTATCTTATTTTCTTGGTGTTGAAGTATTGCCTCACAACAATGGGTTGTTTCTCTGCCAGCGCAAATACATTCTTAACCTTCTCAGTCGTTTTCACATGACTGATGCCAAGCCTGTTGCGACATCACTCGCCACCACTCCTACTCTCACGTTACACTCGCTCTCGCTTTTTCCACTCCTCCCACGTAGTATCGCACCCTCGCGTTAGCGACCTTCAATATTTGTCCCTCACACGACCTGACATTGCCTACACGGTGAACAAATTATCTCAGTTCATGCACCAACCGACAACGGATCACTGGCAAGCTGCCAAACGTCTTCTACGTTATCTTTGTGGAACACTTGATCATGGTATTATTCTGCATCGCCAAACAACCCCGGTTCTTCATGCGTTCTCAAATACAGACTGGGCTGGTGATAAAGATGATTATACATCCAAGAGTGCTTATCTCATCTACCTTGGTCGAAGTCTCATTTCTTGGAGCTCGAAGAAACAACGCACTGTTGCCCGCTCCTCCACTGAAGCTGAGTATCGCTCTATGGCAGCTACTGCAGCTGAACTTCGTTGGATATGTTCCCTACTTACAGAATTAGGCATCACCATTCCGCAGCCACCCGTTGTTTATTGTGACAATGTAGGTGCCACCAACCTATGCGCAAATCCTATTTTTCACTCTCGTATGAAGCATGTGGCTCTCGATTATCACTTCATTCGCGAACAAGTCCAAAATGGCTTACTTCGTGTTGCCCACGTCTCCTCGACTGACCAACTTGCTGATGTCCTCACCAAGCCCCTCTCTCGTCAACGGTTTCAGCTTCTCCAGACAAGATTGGACTTACCCGTCGGCCGTCCATCTTGCGGGGGCATGATAGCAATACCAAACCCATCGCCGACTGACTCGGACATTTGAATTCCTCAATCAGTGCAACAGATCAATTTGTATACCTTAATCGGTCTGATAAATCAATTTGTGTAGCTTAATTAGTGCAACAAATGCATTTCATATCAATCACCCTAGTTTAGAGGATTTCTGTGTATCATTGGTATATATATATACATGTAATTGTATCAGAAGAGTAAGAATATACACAATAATTCTTTCAAATTCTCTCCTTTGTTTCACATAAGACTCATATACAGATTTATATTGGAGTATTCAGGTTCCCGTTTCCTATAACTGAAAGTTCTTTAGAGTCTTTCTCGACTTCCTATACACATATCTCTCTCTCTCTATCCCTCTTTCCTAAAAGGGCAGTATGCACATATGTAGGGGTGAAAATGAGTCGAATCTCAGCGAACACTCTAATGCTCAGATTCGGCTCGACTCGAAAAAATTGAGCTCGGATTCGACTCGAATTCGATAAGGAATTTCTAATTTTGCTTGATTCGACTCGGATCATTACTCGGACCTACTTTACATGAGAAGTACTACTCGACTCGTTTACAAAACGAGTTACTCATGAACCTTCAAATCGAGTTTCGAATATGAACCATTTCGCTTACTACTGAACCACTACATACTAAATTGATTATTGAACTAATGTTTTATATATAAAAGTCTTTTACTTTTATTTATGTCAAGAAATTATAAAGAATGTAATACGAATTGACAATCAATTCATTGATTTATTCAAGTACAAACTTACACAATTTAATACTACAATTTATAAATTATAAAGATTGATACAAATATCACATATTTAGCTTATTAGTATGGATCAGACCAGTATTCGAATATGATCCACCGAGCAAGTATCGAGTATGGTTCGAGAAAAAAATGAAATACTCGAACCCTAATCTGAGCGAATACTGATATACTCAAATTTATCATTAAACAGAAAACGAGTATGGATCATATTCGACTCGAATCAACTTCGAATTCGAGCTTTGGATCATATTTTCGAACCGATCTCGAGTCGAGTATCGAGCTACTCTGCTCGGCTAACACCCCTACGCATATGCAATACTTTTGTCTGCCAATGGATCTTAATTTTTAAATATTTAATCCAATGATAAAATTGAAACTTGTAATTATAATGACTCACAGTGTAGTCCCAGGAACCCACCAAACCTCTCATCATGATCATTATCCACAACTCCATCAAACTTACGACCACCAATTACCTTTCTTGGAAACTTCAAATTGAAGCAATTCTCATTGGTTACGATCTGCAAAAGTTTATTGATGGTTCTCATCTTGCTCCACCTGAAAAGATCACCAAAGACAATAAGGAAGAATCCAATCCTGAGCACACCACATGGGTTCGCCAGGATAAATTGATTTTTGGTGCCCTCGTTGGAACTCTTTCGCCCTCTATCATCCCTATCATCACTCAATCTAAAACATGTCAAGAGTTTTGGCGATTACGTCAATACATATCGCGACCCTCTCGAGGCCACATCAAACAAATCAAAGACCAACTCAAACGAATCACCCAGGGTGCACTCACCATATCTGATTACATGTAATCCATCAAAGCCCGTGCCGATGAACTCGCTGTCCTCGGAAAACCTCTGGATCAAGAAGATCTCATTGAAAAAATTCTCGACGGACTTGATGATGAATATCAATCATTATTGATCTGCCGTGAATGGTCGTGAGACCACCGTATCATTTGATGAACTCCATGAAAAGCTCATCAATAAAGTTAACTCTCCGACAAAAGTCCCACCATCACCCCTTCCTGCCACTACCAACCTAACAAATACCAAATCCAAATCTGGGCTCCATAACAACCGTTTCTCATCATTCTCTCCGAAGACCAGTCATGGTGAACAAAAACTTCCTCCAGATAGTCGTTTCTCCCCTCGCCCATTTCTTGGCATTTGGTCGATGGTGTAGTACCAAGGCATGTACTTTGTTAACTGTCCTACTTTTCGCTAAACACAACCAAATATGCAACCACCATTGCATTTGGGGAATCAATGGCAACCTCGTCTCACACACACGGGTAACCGTCCCAACACCTCATGGCAGTCGCGTTCGTCTCAACCTCGAGCTCATGTTGCCACCGTCGACAACACCACTAGTCCCCAATTGGCTTCTAGACAGTGGTGCCTCTCATCATGTCACATCTGATCTCCACAACCTCTCCTATCACACACCATATGACGGTATTGATGATATTGTTATTGGTAACGGCACGGGACTTTCTATTTCCCACACTGGTTCAACCTCTCTTACTACTCCCTCTCAATCCTTTACTCTATCTAATGTGTTATGTGTACCTGCCATGCAAAAGAATCTTATTTCAATTTCTCAATTTTGTCGCACTAACAACACATCCATTGAATTCTTACCATCTTCCTTTTCTGTGAAGGATCTATGCACGGGGAAAATTCTTATGCAGGGTCCAACTAAGGACGGTGTCTATGAGTGGCCGGCAGTCCCTACTTCTTCGACTTCTCCGCTAGTGTCAAAACCAACTCGTCCGCATGGCACCATAGACTGGGTCATCCTTCTGCAATTATTTTTAAGCATATTATGTCTTCCTTTAAGTTAGATTGTTCCAATGCATCTGATAAAAATTCCCATTGTAATTCTTGTCAGTGTAATAAAAGTCATAAATTGCCATTTTACATTTCTACCATCTCTTCATCATCACCTCTTGAAATTTTATTTTCTGATGTCTGGACTTCTCCTCTCTATTCAATTGATGGCTACAAGTATTATGTTATCTTTGTAGATCATTTCACTAAATACACTTGGCTTTATCCTTTAAAACGGAAATCACATGTGTTTGATGTTTTTGTTCGATTCAAGGCTCTTGTTGAAAATCAGTTCACCCGCAAAATTCTTACACTCTATTCTGACAATAGGGGGGAATATCAAACTCTCACAGGTTTCCTAGCCACCAATGGCATTGCCCATCTCACCTCTCCACCTCACACACCTGAGCACAATGGGTACTCAGAACGTCGTCACCGTCATATAGTTGAAACTGGGTTGTCTCTCATGTCTCATGCATCCATGCCCTTAACCTATTGGTCCTACGCCTTCTCCACTCATGTACCTCATTAATCGTCTTCCTACACCAACTCTTGACCTTATTTCCCCATATCACAAGCTCTTTGATAACCCACCCAACTATTCTAAACTTCGCAGCTTTGTTGTCTATGTTATCCTTGGCTACGGCCCTACATACCTCACAAACTTGCTCCACGGTCATCACCATGTGTCTTCATCAGATACTCACTCACCCAAAGTGCCTATCTCTATCTTGACACATCCACCTCACGCGTATTCACGTCCCGTCATGTAAAGTTTGTCGAGTCTGTCTTTCCGTTTGCCTACATTAGCACTGCTAGTAAGCATTCCCCATCCGTCTCACCTTCTGAATGGTGCCCCATGACACTTCCGGTCCTTGACACGATGTCCTTAGTTGCTGACCCTGCCTCCCCGGCGTTGTCTGCCTCCACGTCCACCCAAAATACATCACCTCAATCCAACACCTCATTATCACCCACTACTGTTGAATCCCCACCTACATCTACTCCCTCTCCTACTACCCAACCAGCCTCTCCTACCGCCACCCCTCCGCGCGTTATTGTCACTCGATCCCAAAACAATATCCACAAACCCATCCACAAGCTAAATCTCTCAGCCCAACTCCACCATAATCTCAATACCCGTGAACCCACAACTGTCACCCAAGCCTTAAAAGATCCCAAATGGCGACATGCCTTGTCCACAGAATATAATGCTCTTGTTAAAAATGGTACGTGGGAATTGGTTCCTTCTGATCCTAGCCAAAATTTGGTTGGCTGTAAATGGATTTTTTGCACCAAATACTTGCCTGATGGATCTGTCGACAAGTACAAGGCACGTTTAGTTGCAAAGGACTTTCACCAACGTCCTGGAATTGACTTCCATGACACATACAGTCCGGTTGTTAAACCAACCACTATTCGTTTGGTACTCGGTATTGCAGTCAGCCACGGCTGGCCTCTTCGGCAGTTTGATGTAAATAACGCCTTCTTCAACGCACTCTATCTGAAGATGTCTTCATGGCACAACCACAGGGCTTTATCGATCCAGATTACCCTCATCATGTTTGCAAGCTTCGAAAGGCCATCTACGGTCTCAAACAGGCTCCCCGAGCTTGGTATCATGAGCTTCGTCAGTTTCTCCTCACTGCCGGATCTGTGAACTCTAATGCAGAGACACATCCTCGTTTATATTTCATGCTAACAACGCTTATCATCTATTTTTTCTC
This sequence comes from Panax ginseng, assembly GCA_020205605.1. NCBI lineage: Eukaryota > Viridiplantae > Streptophyta > Magnoliopsida > Apiales > Araliaceae > Panax > Panax ginseng. Next base: position 151,418,266 of record CM035134.1, read on the forward strand.
ATTTATGTGGATAATATCATTATCATAGGTAACAATACACACGGTTGTTGTTCATCGGTTCATACACCATTTATCTCAACGCTTCTCACTAAAGGATCTTGGACCAGTTATCTTATTTTCTTGGTGTTGAAGTATTGCCTCACAACAATGGGTTGTTTTCTGCCAAATAAGAAATACATTCTTAACCTTCTCGATCGTTTTCATGATCGATGCCAAAGCTCTGTTGCGACATCACTCGCCACCACTCCTACTCTCACGTTACACTCTGGCTCTGCTCTTTCCACTCCCACAGAGTATCGCACCCTCGTTGGCAGCCTTCAATATTTGTCCCTCACACGACCTGACATTGCCTACACGGTGAACAAATTATCTCAGTTCATGCACCAACCGACAACGGATCACTGGCAAGCTGCCAAACGTCTTCTACGTTATCTTTGTGGAACACTTGATCATGGTATTATTCTGCATCGCCAAACAACCCCGGTTCTTCATGCGTTCTCAAATACAGATCAAATTTGTGATAAAGATGATTATACATCCAAGAGTGCTTATCTCATCTACCTTGGTCAAGTCTCATTTCTTGGAGCTCAAGAAACAACGCTTTGTTGCCCGCCTCCTCCACCGTCGAGTATCGCTCTATGGCGGCATCTGCAATTTGAACTTCGTTGGATATGTTCCTCTTACGTAATTAGGCATCACCATTCCGCACCACCCGTTGTTTATTGTGACAATGTAGGTGCCACCAACCTATGCGCAAATCCTATTTTTCACTCTCGTATGAAGCATGTGGCTCTCGATTATCACTTCATTCGCGAACAAGTCCAAAATGGCTTACTTCAGTGTTGCCCACGTCTCCTCGATCGACCAACTTGTTTGATGTCCTCACCAAGCCCTCTCTCGTCAATCTGTTTGAAACTTCTCCAGACAAGATTGGACTTACCCGTCGGTCCGTCCATCTTGCGGGGCATGATAGCAATACCAAACCCCATCGCCGAATCGACTTTTGACATTTGAATTCCTCAATCAAGTCTGACAATGATCAATTTGTATACCTTAATCAGTGCAATAAATCAATTTGTGTAGCTTAATTAGTGCAACAAATCTGTTCATATCAATCAGTCCTAGTTTAGAGGATTTCTGTGTATCATTGGTATATATATATACATGTAATTGTATCAGAAGAGTAAGAATATACACAATAATTCTTTCAAATTCTCTCCTTTGTTTCACATAAGACTCATATACAGATTTATATTGGAGTATTCAGGTTCCCGTTTCCTATAACTGAAAGTTCTTTAGAGTGCTCTGACTTCCTATACACATATCTCTCTCTCTCTATCCCTCTTTCCTAAAAGGGCAGTATGCACATATGTAGGGGTGAAAATGAGTCGAATCTCAGCGAACACTCTAATGCTCAGATTCGGCTCGACTCGAAAAAATTGAGCTCGGATTCGACTCGAATTCGATAAGGAATTTCTAATTTTGCGCCAGATTCGACTCGGATCATTACTCGGACCTACTCGGCTCGCAAGTACTCGACTCGTTTACAAAACGAGTTACTCATGAACCTTCAAATCGAGTTTCGAATATGAACCATTTCGCTTACTACTGAACCACTACATACTAAATTGATTATTGAACTAATGTTTTATATATAAAAGTCTTTTACTTTTATTTATGTCAAGAAATTATAAAGAATGTAATACGAATTGACAATCAATTCATTGATTTATTCAAGTACAAACTTACACAATTTAATACTACAATTTATAAATTATAAAGATTGATACAAATATCACATATTTAGCTTATTAGTATGGATCAGACCAGTATTCGAATATGATCCACCGAGAAGAAGTCGAGTATGGTTCGAGAAAAATGAAATACTCGAACCCTAATCGGCGAATCTTGATATACTCAAATTTATCATTAAATGTAAAACAGTATGGATCATATTCGACTCGAATCAACTTCGAATTCGAGCTTTGGATCATATTTTCGAACCGATCTCGAGTCGAGTATCGAGCTACTCTGCTCAGCTAACACCCCTACGCATATGCAATACTTTTGTCTGCCAATGGATCTTAATTTTTAAATATTTAATCCAATGATAAAATTGAAACTTGTAATTATAATGACTCACAGTGTAGTCCCAGGAACCCACCAAACCTCTCATCATGATCATTATCCACAACTCCATCAAACTTACGACCACCAATTACCTTTCTTGGAAACTTCAAATTGAAGCAATTCTCATTGGTTACGATCTGCAAAAGTTTATTGATGGTTCTCATCTTGCTCCACCTGAAAAGATCACCAAAGACAATAAGGAAGAATCCAATCCTGAGCACACCACATGGGTTCGCCAGGATAAATTGATTTTTGGTGCCCTCGTTGGAACTCTTTCGCCCTCTATCATCCCTATCATCACTCAATCTAAAACATGTCAAGAGTTTTGGCAGATTCTGGTCAATACATATGCGCGACCCTCTCGAGGCCACATCAAACAAATCAAAGACCAACTCAAACGAATCACCCAGGGTGCACTCACCATATCTGATTACATGTAATCCATCAAAGCCGTCTTGGATGAACTCACCGTCCTCTAAAACCTCTGGATCAAGAAGATCTCATTGAAAAAATTCTCGACGGACTTGATGATGAATATCAATCTGTTATTGATGCCGTGAATGGTCGTGAGACCACCATATCATTTGATGAACTCCATGAAAAGCTCATCAATAAAGTTAACTCTCCGACAAAAGTCCGGACCATCACCCCTTCCTGCCACGGCCAACCTAACAAATACCAAATCCAAATCTGGGCTCCATAACAACCGTTTCTCATCATTCTCTCCGAAGACCAGTCATGGTGAACAAAAACTTCCTCCAGATAGTCGTTTCTCCCCTCGCCCATTTCTTGGCCGCTGTCAATGGTGTAGTACCAAGGGGCATGTACTTGTTAACTGTCCTACTTTTCGCTAAACACAACCAAATATGCAACCACCATTGCATTTGGGGAATCAATGGCAACCTCGTCCCTCACACCCGTGGCAACCACGTCCCAACACCTCATGGCAGTCGCGTTCGTCTCAACCTCGAGCTCATGTTGCCACCGTCGACAACACCACTAGTCCCCAATTGGCTTCTAGACAGTGGTGCCTCTCATCATGTCACATCTGATCTCCACAACCTCTCCTATCACACACCATATGACGGTATTGATGATATTGTTATTGGTAACGGCACGGGACTTTCTATTTCCCACACTGGTTCAACCTCTCTTACTACTCCCTCTCAATCCTTTACTCTATCTAATGTGTTATGTGTACCGCGCCGTACGAAAAGAATCTTATTTCAATTTCTCAATTTTGTCGCACTAACAACACATCCATTGAATTCTTACCATCTTCCTTTTCTGTGAAGGATCTATGCACGGGGAAAATTCTTATGCAGGGTCCAACTAAGGACGGTGTCTATGAGTGGCCGGCAGTCCCTACTTCTTCGACTTCTCCGCTTCTTGCCTTTTCTAGTGTCAAAACCAACTCGTCCGCATGGCACCATAGACTGGGTCATCCTTCTGCAATTATTTTTAAGCATATTATGTCTTCCTTTAAGTTAGATTGTTCCAATGCATCTGATAAAAATTCCCATTGTAATTTTGTCGATGTAATAAAAAAGTCATAAATTGCCATTTTCTGTTTCTACCATCTCTTCATCATCACCTCTTGAAATTTTATTTTCTGATGTCTGGACTTCTCCTCTCTATTCAATTGATGGCTACAAGTATTATGTTATCTTTGTAGATCATTTCACTAAATACACTTGGCTTTATCCTTTAAAACGGAAATCACATGTGTTTGATGTTTTTGTTCGATTCAAGGCTCTTGTTGAAAATCAGTTCACCCGCAAAATTCTTACACTCTATTCTGACAATAGGGGGGAATATCAAACTCACAGGTTTCCTAGCCACCAATGGCATTGCCCATCTCACCTCTCCACCTCACACACCTGAGCACAATGGGTACTCAGAACGTCGTCACCGTCATATAGTTGAAACTGGGTTGTCTCTCATGTCTCATGCATCCATGCCCTTAACCTATTGGTCCTACGCCTTCTCCACTACTGTGTACCTCATTAATCGTCTTCCTACACCAACTCTTGACCTTATTTCCCCATATCACAAGCTCTTTGATAACCCACCCAACTATTCTAAACTTCGCAGTTTCGGTTGTCTATGTTATCCTTGGCTACGGCCCTACATACCTCACAAACTTGCTCCACGGTCATCACCATGTGTCTTCATCAGATACTCACTCACCCAAAGTGCCTATCTCTATCTTGACACATCCACCTCACGCGTATTCACGTCCCGTCATGTAAAGTTTGTCGAGTCTGTCTTTCCGTTTGCCTACATTAAAGACCGCTAAGTAAGCATTCCCCATCCGTCTCACCTTCAATGGTGCCCCATGACACTTCCTGTCCTTGACACGATGTCCTTGATTCTTGACCGCCTCCCCCCGTTGCTGGTTGCGCCTCCACGTCCACCCAAAATACATCACCTCAATCCAACACCTCATTATCACCCACTTTGTTGAATCCCCACCTACATCTACTCCTCTCCTACTACCCAACCAAATTTCTCCTACCGCCACCCCTCCGCCAAGCGTTATTGTCACACGATCCCAAAACAATATCCACAAACCCATCCACAAGCTAAATCTCTCATTGACTCCACCATAATCTCAATACCCGTGAACCCACAACTGTCACCCAAGCCTTAAAAGATCCCAAATGGCGACATGCCTTGTCCACAGAATATAATGCTCTTGTTAAAAATGGTACGTGGGAATTGGTTCCTTCTGATCCTAGCCAAAATTTGGTTGGCTGTAAATGGATTTTTTGCACCAAATACTTGCCTGATGGATCTGTCGACAAGTACAAGGCACGTTTAGTTGCAAAGGACTTTCACCAACGTCCTGGAATTGACTTCCATGACACATACAGTCCGGTTGTTAAACCAACCACTATTCGTTTGGTTTCTCGGTATTGCGATCGATACCACTACCGCCTCTTCTTGGCGATTTGATGTAAATAACGCCTTCTTCAACGCACTCTATCTGAAGATGTCTTCATGGCACAACCACAGGGCTTTATCGATCCAGATTACCCTCATCATGTTTGCAAGCTTCGAAAGGCCATCTACGGTCTCAAACAGGCTCCCCGAGCTTGGTATCATGAGCTTCGTCAGTTTCTCCTCACTGCCGGATCTGTGAACTCTAATGCAGACACATCCCTGTTTATATTTCATGCTAACAACGCTATCATCTATTTTCTCATTTATGTGGATAATATCATTATCATAGGTAACAATACACAGGTTGTTCATCAGTTCATACACCATTTATCTCAACGCTTCTCACTAAAGGATCTTGGACCGTTATCTTATTTTCTTGGTGTTGAAGTATTGCCTCACAACAATGGGTTGTTTCTCTGCCAGCGCAAATACATTCTTAACCTTCTCAGTCGTTTTCACATGACTGATGCCAAGCCTGTTGCGACATCACTCGCCACCACTCCTACTCTCACGTTACACTCTGGCTCTGCTCTTTCCACTCCCACAGAGTATCGCACCTCGTTAGCGACCTTCAATATTTGTCCTCACACGACCGACATTGCCTACACGGTGAACAAATTATCTCGGTTCATGCACCAACCGACAACGGATCACCGGGCGGTACGCCAAACGTCTTCTACGTTATCTTTGTGGAACACTTGATCATGGTATTATTCTGCATCGCCAAACAACCCCGGTTCTTCATGCGTTCTCAAATACAGACTGGGCTGGTGATAAAGATGATTATACATCCAAGAGTGCTTATCTCATCTACCTTGGTCGAAGTCTCATTTCTTGGAGCTCAAGAAACAACGACTTGTTGCTTCGCTTCCTCCAATCGGTCGAGTATCGCTTACATGGCGACTCTCGCAATGAACTTCGTTGGATATGTTCCCTACTTACGTAATTAGGCATCACCATTCCGCACCACCGTTGTTTATTGTGACAATGTAGGTGCCACCAACCTATCTTGTGAAATCCTATTTTTCACTCTCGCATTATGAAGCATGTGGCTCTCGATTATCACTTCATTCGCGAACAAGTCCAAAATGGCTTACTTCTGTGTTGCCCACGTCTCCTCGACCGACCAACTTGTCGATGTCCTCACCAAGCCCTCTCTCTCGTCATCGGTTTTCAAACTTCTCCGGACAAGATTGGACTTACCCGTCGGCCGTCCATCTTGCGGGGGCATGATAGCAATACCAAACCCATCGCCGACTGACTCGGACATTTGAATTCCTCAATCAGTGCAACAGATCAATTTGTATACCTTAATCAGTGCAATAAATCAATTTGTGTAGCTTAATTAGTGCAACAAATCTGTTCATATCAATCAGTCCTAGTTTAGAGGATTTCTGTGTATCATTGGTATATATATATACATGTAATTGTATCAGAAGAGTAAGAATATACACAATAATTCTTTCAAATTCTCTCCTTTGTTTCACATAAGACTCATATACAGATTTATATTGGAGTATTCAGGTTCCCGTTTCCTATAACTGAAAGTTCTTTAGAGTGCTCTGACTTCCTATACACATATCTCTCTCTCTCTATCCCTCTTTCCTAAAAGGCGGTGTATGCACATATGTAGGGGTGAAAATGAGTCGAATCTCAAATGAACACTCTAATGCCTGCTCGATTAAACTCGACTCGAAAAAATTGAGCTCGGATTCGACTCGAATTCGATAAGGAATTTCTAATTTTGCGCCAGATTCGACTCGGATCATTACTCGGACCTACTCGGCTCGCAAGTACTCGACTCGTTTACAAAACGAGTTACTCATGAACCTTCAAATCGAGTTTCGAATATGAACCATTTCGCTTACTACTGAACCACTACATACTAAATTGATTATTGAACTAATGTTTTATATATAAAAGTCTTTTACTTTTATTTATGTCAAGAAATTATAAAGAATGTAATACGAATTGACAATCAATTCATTGATTTATTCAAGTACAAACTTACACAATTTAATACTACAATTTATAAATTATAAAGATTGATACAAATATCACATATTTAGCTTATTAGTATGGATCAGACCAGTATTCGAATATGATCCACCGAGCAAGTATCGAGTATGGTTCGAGAAAAAAATGAAATACTCGAACCCTAATCTGAGCGAATACTGATATACTCAAATTTATCATTAAACAGAAAACGAGTATGGATCATATTAAACTCGAATCAACTTCAATTCGAGCTTTGGATCATATTTTCGAACCGATCTCGAATTCGAGTATCGAGCTTACTCCCTTTCATTAACACCCTACGCATATGCAATACTTTTGTGCGCTTGATGGATCTTAATTTTAAATATTTAATCCAATGATAAAATTGAAACTTGTAATTATAATGACTCACGATGTAGTCCGGGAACCCACCAAACCTCTCATCATGATCACTATCCACAACTCCATCAAACTTACGACCACCAATTACCTTTCTTGGAAACTTCAAATTGAAGCAATTCTCATTGGTTACGATCTGCAAAAGTTTATTGATGGTTCTCATCTTGCTCCACCTGAAAAGATCACCAAAGACAATAAGGAAGAATCCAATCCTGAGCACACCACATGGGTTCGCCAGGATAAATTGATTTTTGGTGCCCTCGTTGGAACTCTTTCGCCCTCTATCATCCCTATCATCACTCAATCTAAAACATGTCAAGAGTTTTGGCAGATTCTGGTCAATACATAAGCGCGACCCTCTCGAGGCCACATCAAACAAATCAAAGACCAACTCAAACGAATCACCCAGGGTGCACTCACCATATCTGATTACATGTAATCCATCAAAGCCCGTGCCGATGAACTCGCTGTCCATCATATTTTGCACGACAGTTGTATACATGAAGTTTGTATTTAAATTATGTACCGTGTATCTGGAAACTCAGAATGGGTTGTGTATACCTATTTTGGGGGCGTCACACGTTGAGTTTGACTTTTTAAAAACTCAACAGCAAAAATAGTTGGACTCTTTTCGTAGAGTGATGCTCTTTTGACTTTGGCAGAGGTTCAACTTTTTACTATTATGATTCGTACTTGGATTTGAATCCTCGCACTCTTTTATAGACCTCCTTGAAAATCTTCCTGTTGGAATGTTGCCATTGTGCATTTAATGCATTGATCCTAGAAGATCTCTGATGTTGACTTTTAGGGTAAATATGTCAGATTGCTTTCAATTCTGACTGGTCACATCAGACTGCAACTTCACCTACCACTTATGAGTGGTGCCACATCTCTAAGATAGTTGTTAGACATAACACTATCTGATCTTCTATTTGAATTAAGAATGATTGACAAACATCTTGAGATTTCATTCTACAAGACTCCTCATTGTCAGTCCTATGACAAGTCTGACATGTTCTACGACTTGGACATATCATAGAGCTTTATAATGGTCATAGAGCTTAATGCTTGAATTACTCAACAATATTGTACTTTACGATTGCTTACTCTACGAGTAGAGAGATACTCTACGATGTGCTCTCTATAATCTGTTCTACGAAAGTACGAATGACTATCTACAATGAGCACTTTACGATGCTTGGGCAGACTCTACGATCTTTCTTCACTTTACAATCTTAGAGCATACTTTATAATCTTCACTTTTCTTTACGATCCTTGAGATGGCTCTACGATCTTTCTGCAGACTCTGTGAACTTCTGGCAGGCTCTGCGATCTTACACTAGAAACAACAAAAATTTCCAAGCCTGCAATAGAATTTAACATAGAGCTCACATCGAGCAATTAACTTAATGACAGAGTCGACAATGGGAATTATATCAAGTATAGAACCATAGCTCCTTCTGCCAAACATGTCAAATTCATCATCAAATTATAGAATAGTGAGACACATAAAATAGTTTGAGCTTATAATAAAGGAATGATGCTGTAAAAACTAAAACATACACTATATAACACAACGAAGACCATATATTCGATAACAAGCAAGAATGTTTATTTAATTTCCCAAAAATTAAAAATATATAATGGAGATAGAATGAAATTTTATCTTATATATTGTAGGGAGGACTTATAGAATATAATCCTAACTATATCTAATTTGAACAATATTCTATTAGACTATTACTACTATAGTATAGACCTTAACCAATGCATCAAGTGCTCGAACCAACGAATTTGGCCCCTCACCTATAAGCCCCTCTAGTAACACATCAAACAAATCCGAAATTCAAAAACCTAAATGCTCAATTTTGACTCTATAACCTCTAATCATCTTCTTTCAATTGGTGAAAAAATGACAATGCAAGACCGGAGTTTTCTCTGGCGTGTTCAAGTGAAAAGTAACTTTAGAATTTACTAGAGATAAAACATTCATACACACATAGTGCGGTTTCGATTTTATGCATGCGGTTTAATTAAGAACCAAATCGAATCGTAATTTTGGTTATTCAACTCACCTAAAACCGTCACATACGTCGAAACCGTTGGTGCGTTTTAATTGATGCGGTTCGTGCGATTTTTGGTGCGATTTCGGTTTTAATTTGGTTACTTGCTCAGTCCTAATCACACCCATATCAATTTTGCACCGAAAAAATATATTTAGATCAATTGTAACTCTTGAATCCGGGTTTGTAATATGCAGAATAATTTTCAAAATTTAAATATACCAGATCTATTTTTCGTTCTGGTAACTCGTGAATCCATAATATGTAATACAATAATTATTTTTTGTTTCATCAAGTCATCTGATTATCTGATTGGAGATGGGAGTATGAGATGATTTTTAGAGGAGATATGGGTGTGAGATGATTTCTAGAGGAGATGCGATCTTAGGCGATCAATGAGGGACTAGATTATTAATCAATAACCAATCACTTATTTGAATGAAATCATCATTTAAATGGCTATTAACATGAAATTAATGAACAAGAAAACAAAATTCCTCAAGCTTCACTTAGAAGTTATCACCATCGAAGAGTGATTGCTATGGTCAATGCTAGGTAAGAGGTTTTAATAATTTTTAATGTAATTTTGTAATATTTTAAAGATTTACTCATTTTATTCTTAAAAATGTAAAGTAATTGACTATTTTGGGTGTTTTTAACTGATTAAAAGGATACATATAAATATTAGGGTGCAAACCGCATCGAGTATATAAATATAATTTCACTCATTAACTCATCTTTTAGTATTTCACTCGAAATTAAGTTGTTCAACTGAGGGAATATTTGATAAAATTAAATGAAATAGTTTTGAAAATATAAGTAATCTGTATGGACTGAATGAATGAAATAGTTCTGAATATTAAGTAATTTGTATGAACTGAATGAAACAAATTTTTAAATATTAAATAAAAAAAGTTATTTGACAATTAACATGTGTGAAACATATCAATAATAGATTTTTATTATTTTACCACTCGAAAAATTCAAAATTATTGTAAATTTATTTAATATTAATATAATAATTAAATTTAGAAAAAAAATATATAAATATTTTATTCAATAATTCATCCAATCAAATAAATTACACTTGATCATTTAATTCAAAATTTTAAATAATTATTAAATTTAAATAATTTAGTCATTTAGACCATTTTTATTCTAAACAAACGCAAACCAAGCCATTAAATGAACTGTCTGCCGAGTATCTATTATATATACTAAATCACAGTACATAGCACAATAGATTGACATCTGTCATCTTAAAAAATTAACACCTATCATGCCTAATAAATGCTCCTTATTTTTATTGACAAAAATGCCCAACAAACATAACAAATGAGATTGAAACAAACCTAAATTCATTCCCCTAAAACTGGAATCAACTATTCAAATCTATTATCTATTATCTATTATTATATATACTAAAACAAAGTACATGATACTATAACTTGACACTTGTCATTCCGATAATTTAATACGTGTCCTGTCTAATTAATGTTCCTTAAGACTCTTAACAAAATTATCCAACTAACCTAACAAATGAGGATGAAAATAAATCCTAATTCATTCCCCTAAATTTTAGATTTATAATTCTCTAAATCACTACAAATCTAAACTGTTTTGATAATATCAACCGTTTTGATATTATCCTTTGTAATTTAATTATTATTTAATAAAATCACTACTTTATGCTATTAATTAATTTTTTGGATTTATAATCTTCTAAATCACTACAAATCAAAACAGTTAATAGCATAATGTCATTCTCTCAACACTATCCCCTACAAAATTGTTTAGTTTTTATTATACCTTCAACTCAAAATTTTGTTAATACATGTACTGAGTAGAGTTATGTATATTCATTTTTTTTCTGTGTATATATATTCATGTATAACCATTGAAAAACTTTTAAATAAGAGTATAACAGGTTTGTCTTTTACTTTTTGGATGACAATATTTGAAATTCTATGTAAGTCCATTTCGTATGTGTTTTACTCTAATTCTTTTCGTTTTTATTTAATATAGGAGCTAAATTCCTTTATGTTCTGTTAGTTTTCAATCCGACAAATACATGAATTTTTAGTTAAATGTGAGACTTTTTTTTATCTCGGGCAATACTATTTCCTATAAACGAGTTGTAAAAAGATAATTATTTATTTGGTTGATAGTTTATGCAATGTTGAAATCAACTATTAAGTATGTCTAAATTCTTATATTTCACTATTGTCCAGATTCTTGTCGCAAATATTTATAAGATTGCAACGACTGTTAAAAGAAAATTTAAGTGCTTTGTTTGTGTGAATATATTGCACATTCAATAAATATAACTGGATTGAAGACCTAAACTGTAAGAAGCTTAAATGTGATAATCAGGGTACCTATGGTTCAATGGTAATGTGACAATGAATTTGGTGTATGCAGTTCTTGGCAGAGTTAAATTTTTATTGTCATGCTTCTTGCATTATTTTAGGTGCATCATGAATTTTTTCTCCTCAAAGACAACAAAATTTTCGCCCTACAATTTTAAATATTGTTGAAAGTGCAAAGGAGTTATATGAAGACGTTCAGATTATGGGACAGTGCATTCAATGGGAGGGGTTATGGCTTCATTTTGTGGACTATATCTCACGGTGTTTATATTTATAAACCTTCATTTATTGCATTCTATTATATGGATTGTGCCTTTGCATGATTTGTTAAGTACTAGCATCCCATAAATTATTTTCATCATCATTAATAAATTTTTTTTGGCATTATGGTAATACTGTGAGTGCCTATACAATTGTCAAAAATTGATAAAAAAAAAAAAAACTAATGAGGCAATGTATTCGTTCTTTAACTATAACATTGTGTTATGTATGACATGGTGCTATATTGCTATGTTTTTGGACATGGTATTTGTTTGACATGAAGATCCAACATAATTATTAATTCTCGTTCTTTTCAGTTTTCGCATGTAACATGTGCTTTCCTTCATGTCCGAGGACCAAACCGAGACATTCTTTCATTGCTTTTCCTTTTCGTTTGGATGTTAGAATTACAGTGCAAAAGCGTTAATACGAGACACGGACTCTTCAAAATGCATCAAATACATGTGTCAGATATTTGAGGCTTGGTGAGGTTTGTGTAATGTGTAACAGACCTCAAATATACCACTAACAATCATATCAATATAACAATTCGATGGCATTGTGCATGACACTTTCTAAATATTTGTTAGTGCTTTAGAATGAAAGAGTTACCCATTTTTAACCATATTGGTTACATTATAAATATTTTATCAAGACATATATATATATATATATATATATATATATATATATATATCTGACAAGATCGAGAAAGCATTCTCCTTAAATAGAATTCCTCCTTAAATAGCACTCCTTTATTAAAACTACATCGCTTTTGAAGTCTTTTTAAAAAAAAAGCAAGTGGAAATAGTGAGTGACATTTTGTAAATAAAAGAAAAACAAGTGGAACCACTCTTTTAAAAGCCTCCAAAACGGCGTAGTTTTAATAAAGGAGTGTTATTTAAGAGGAATGTTATTTAAGGAGAATGCTTCTTCTTTGATATATATATATATATATATATATATATATATATATATATATATATATATATGTGATCGATCGTCCCACTCCGAACTCGACTAAAATTCAGACTTTTTTTTAAAAAAAAAACAACTAAAACACTGTATTATGTAAAAATTCAAGTTTCATAAAATATTAAACTTTTTTTTTAGTTGTTTTAAAAAAAAGAAAGAAAAAAAAAAGGTCCGTATTTTTATAAAGTGCAGGATTAGATTTGGATCCTAACTCTCTCTCTCTCTATATATATATATATATATATATATATATATATATATATTGCTAATTTTTTTAGAGAGATGTAATAAGTGGAGTTTTTCTATAATTCTTACCAAATTTATTTATTGATAAGTGTCGCAATATAATTCGACATAAATTTATCGCAATATATAACAGAATTCATTGTGCTTTAATTTAATTTGTACTCAAGATCTCATTTCATATAAGATAATTTTAATTAACCTACAAAATTAATTGAAGATAAAAGATTAAGTAACACTTGACAAAAATATCTAAGTTTGGACAGAAAATTTAAACTCCAAATTATAACCCTAGCGGAAGACTCGTTCTAAAGTCCTTAACCCACTCAACCATCCCCCTTACATGCAAAATCCAATTACCACACAATCTTTCCTAAAAATAACAAAACCATAAAATAAAATTATTGGACAACAAAACTTTTTGTCTATTCCAAAAATACCCTACAAACTAACCCTATAATAATTCTATAAATACCCTCCCCACCACCCTCCCATCTCCTCAAGGCAAAAAATAGACAAAGACAACATTTGGTAAATATTCTCATTTTGTTTGAGAGTTTTTGCCGATACCTCCTGCCTTAATTTCACCATGGAAATGAAGAAGATTGCTTGTGCTGCCCTTGTTGCCGCGGCCTCCATGAGCGCCGTTTTGGCTCAAGCTCCAACAGAGTCTCCCCTAGCAGCACCAGCAGCTAGTGATGCCAGCGTTGCTTTGCCCGTGATCGGATTGGTAGGGGCTTCCCTTATGTCCTTCTTTGCCCTCTACATGCACTAAAAATTGCCTCTCAATGTAATGAGGGAAATAAAAGATTAGTTAGAGGTTTGTGAGCAATGGGCATGCATGGATTCTACTCTCTCTTCTCTGTCTTGTAATCTATTTGGTAAACTATAATAAAAGAACGAAATTTCGATGTGTTTATTGTGATTCCCATTTTTTTTAAAATTGTGGAAATCTCTGTTATGTGAAATTAATTAAGGGAACTAACTATATTTGTACAAATATTGCAATTGATATTTTCACATGTTCTCCTTTTGCGTGAAAGTGGGATCCATATGAGAGGGGATACTGTGGATTTAGTGTTCCCCTTAATTAATTTCGAAGATATTAATTAATTAATGTTATAGTCTTCATATATATAACTATGATTTTGTGTGAAAGTTGTGTATGTTAAACATTTTATAAATATAGTGAATTTTCAAGGAGTTGGATTTGGTTCAAATGTTAATATTTTATTCTTTACAACATTTTGGTTACACCTAGAACTAGTGTGAATATATTAATTTCGAAGATATTCATTTCATAGTCTTCATATTTAATGTTGATTTTGTCTGCAAATTATGTATGCTTCACAAATGTAGTGTGGCTTATAATCACTCAAAATTGCGGCCGCCCATGATGTGACAATATGACAGCCATCATGCTACGTTTGAAGTGAGGGAATGGAATATAGGAACGAATAAAATAAAAATAGTGTATTTGATGATCATTTTGGAGGATAAATCATTCAAATGGAATGAAAATTCATCATTTTTCTTTTTTTATTCCATGTGGAGAATGTTGAATAAAATTCATTCCAATGGAATGTATATATATGATAATTTTGTCATTATATAAGACAACACCTACCATCACCAACAACCAAACATACACTTAAAATACCTTAAAATCATTCCATTCCGTCCTCCATTCCATTCCATTCCTTCAATCCAAGAGGAGCATCAATGTTAAACTAAAATGAACAAACTATACAAGATTTTGCTTTCTTTAAATTTTTGCTTCACACTATTCTCCAGGAACAATATGTAGAAATTGTACATGAATAATTGCAAACCTTACACTCAAGCTCTGGCAAGTAAATGAAAAATACGTTTTTGTGATTCTATCGGAATTTGGTCGCTGAGTTCTTCTATATAGCGCGACAAAAACATTACAATTTGTGTTGTGAATAGTCTGGAATTTCAATTCCCTGTCATGTTCATATTCCCCACCATTTCTTACTGCTTTTTCCCACTTTGGTTGCACCAATCTTCTGAAATGTTGCCTTTGTCTCATGCAACCGATTTTTGTAGTCTTTCTTCCATGCTTCAAACCTGAGCTTCAGCTTTCGAAGCCCATCTTCTGGATTTATATCCGAACCTAACTGTCCTGTTTTCGGAATAAGAAGAAGAAGAAGAAGAAAAAGATATTGTGGTTTTATCAATCAAATTTGGCGAGGACGGAATTTGAAAAGAAACCCTCAATTCTCTAGAGGTGTTAGCAGTACGATTGGTGTCATTATTTTTCTCAAAACTAGGATGATGATGATTGAATTGTTCCATTTCCAAATCCATATCTAAAGAAAATTCCCCGCCTCTAGCTAACCCCTCGCCGCCGCTGCTGCTGCAGTTGTTATTGCTGCTTCCCCCTCCATTTCTCTCTGTCCAAAACTCATATCTGGATTCCCGCCAAATTCTAGTAGGGCTCTGATCACCACCACCGCCGTCATTGTGATCGCCGTCACCGTCGATTTTGACAATGACTTCGTGATCGGAGAGGATGGGGAGGTGTTCTAGGGCTGTATCGTCATCGGAGATCTTACGGGAATGCTGCTGCTTATCCGTTAGATTTAAATGATTTTTAAAGTGCTGAAGACAAGTCCATTAATTAAATTAATAAACAAATTAAGATTATTACCCGGGTTATTAATAATATTAAAATTACGATTAATAATATTAAGATTATTAAGACCGATATAAAATACTTTTCTTAAATAATATTTATTTATTAAAATTATATCGTTTTGAAAAATTTTTAAAAAAATAATTGATGACGCGGATAATATTTATAAATAAAAAAAAAGTAAGTGAAACTGTTCTTATTTAATATTATTTTATATTTTAAAAAAATTTCTAAAATAATATAGTTTAATAAAAAAAATTGTTATTTAAGAGAGAGATATTTAGAAGGATTCCTTTAATCCGTTCGGGCAATATGATAGTAGGAGTACTACAATTCATTTACACTTGGCATTAATGGCGGCACGCAAATCTTTGCTCTGTTTAGCTTAATATAGGCATTCAATTTGTTGCATATTTTTCTACTAATTCCTGCTCCCTTCCTCTTAAGATAAAAAGACTTTTTGTGTATATTAAAAAAATAATAAAATAATATGTATTTTTCTATCTGAAATATAATAAATATTTTTATCTTAAAATGGAGGGAGTATGTATTAGTTGATGTTTTAAAATTATGTTCATAAAATTTTAAAATTTGCATATTAAACATGTTTTTATAATACTAGCAATATACTTGCACGGAAGTCCGTTACATATAAACAAGGAAAGATTCCTATCAGCCAGTAAGGTAGGTAGGTAGGTAGGTAGGTAGGTAGGGAAAAGAAAACCTGAAATAGTATTTTACGGGTGTAAGTCGAACCGAAAAGCTTGATACGAGATTAGTTTGAAAATATAATTTAAAATTTGAATTTAAAATTGATTTAAGTCGAATCTGATTCATACTCATTTTTTATTTAATAATACACGAATCAAATTTAATTTAATGATACACGAGTCGAATTCGAATATATTAGTGTTCGCTCAGATTAAGGTTCGACTATTTTATTTTTTCTCAAATCATATTCGATACTTACTCGATGGATATTTGAATACTAGTTTGATCCATACTAACAAGCTAAATATGTGATATTTGTATTAATCTTTATAATTTATAAAATTTAATTAGTATTAAATTGTGTAAGCCTGTACTTGAATAAATCAATGAATTAATTGTCAATTTGTATTACATTTTTTGTAATTTCTTTACATAAATAAAAGTAAAAAACTTTTATATATAAACATTAGTTCAATAATCAATTTCGTATGTAGGGGTATGTAGGAGTTCAGTATTAAGTGAAAGGGTTCATATTTGAAATTCAGCTCATGAGTAATTTATTTTGTAAACAAGTCGAGTACTCAACTCGTAAGTCCGAGAAACGATCCAAGTCAAGTCGAATTTGGCGCAACATTAGAAATTTTTTATCAAATTCGAGTTCAATTTTTTTTAATCAAATCGAATTTGAACATTAAAATATTTGCTAAAATTCAACTCGTTTAAACCCATAACCTTATGTTTTATCTTAGGGTATATGTTCATGAGGCTGCCTCAAAGGCAATGCAACCACAAGACTAAGCCTTGATCCATAAAAGACCATGTTTTCCCAATACAAATGAATCAAATAGAGGGATCCGTTGCCATAAATTAACTTTATAGTAAATTATTTAATTAATTAATACAGTGCTAACACGCACGCAGAGCAGAGAGAGATCATCCCATGTTTGTGTATCGATACTGTATTGATCAATTGTCCAAAATTAACTTCATGCTAACCACTCCCCAGGTACAGATAAGCAACACAATATTTGACTTTTGGCATATCTTGATCCATTAATTAGGTGGCAAAATGAAAATGCATGCGGACCGAATTCACTTGGATATATAACAGAAACATCAACTCGTCACTTTTTAGAACCCAAGGAGTCTCATAAGTTACTGTGCTCGATCATATTAGTGGAGTATCATAATTCATATATATATATCAACACTACCCTTTCTTTCTGTGCTACACAGTAGTGATGTTGTGACAGCATAACACAAACCAAAAAATTCCTAAGCAAAGGAAAAGAGATACGACGACTAATCATGTAATTGAAATAAATTAGAAGTGAAAAATATTAGTAAAAAATAATACTACTGTACATTACAGACGATGAGTAAACATGAAACAACTCAACGTAATTAGAGAAATGTATAATGTATTTATGCCGCTCTTTATTATTTCCATTCAGTGATGACTACGCCTGAGGACAGAAAGAAATCCACCGCCAGCTTTCTCCTTGCGATGATCCTCTCCTTCATCTGCAACCTGCATGCATGTCCCACATATATACTTCATTCAGATGTCATCTAGCTAGCTAGCTAGGTTACAAAAAACTCAGTACTTGCAGATCATAATTAATTCTTCAAGCATGCCGTTATATCAACATATATAAAGACATATATCTAGTATAACTTAGTTTTCCAACTCATAATTATTAAATAAAATAAAATAGTGTGTCATTTAAATATATATATATATATATATATATATATATATATATATATATGAATGCTACCTCCTTGGCTATTTGCTGTAAAATCTCTATTATCTCAGTAAAGTCGGGTCTTAAAGTTGGGTCCTGCTGCCAGCATCTCTCAAGCAGCTCAGCAAGCTTTGGAAGAGTGTGCTTGGGAATAGTGGGCCGTAGTCCCTGAATAACCCAATGTTAATGATAGCAGCATGAGTTACATTAGCACAGTAAAGTAAAGCACTTCCAATCAACATGCTGGTATAAAGATAGATGTCTCTAAATAATAGTTTTCAAAACTTCCTCCATGTCAGCAATAATAGGACTGACTGTAGACCTATAGGAAGGTGCAAATTCACTATAGAAAGAATAAAACTAGACGTATAATATACCTTTTGGACCACTCCAACAGCTGCTTGTAGCGGCGTTAACTACTCATATGGAAGCTGGAAAAAACCAATAAAAGACAAATTTTGTAGCTGAAAATTAACATACATAATATCTGCTTTGTTATACAAATCATATTTTTGCTATAACTAAAGAATTACCTTCCCTGTTAACAACTCCCATAATAAAATTGTGAAACTGAAAATATCAGCCTTGTGATCATAGGGCTTGTGTTCTATAATCTTCATCAACAAAAAAGAAGAAATTATTCAAACAAATGCCAGATGATTAGCCTCGGATTGGGGGGGGGTGGGGAAGTAAAATTTTCTAAGTGACTACTACACCAAGCCCGCAGAATTAAGAGCTTAAACAGGCTCATATTGATTTCACAAACCATATATGCAACACAAGAATCCCACAGTTGTTCATGTGAGTAAGTTGATCAAGGGAGAGATTTACATGTAAATAACAAGTCCAATAAAATTTTCTGCTAGTTGGACGTAGTTTTCATTTACCTGAATTGACTTCACTGCCTGACAACTACTATGGAACTTGGCTAAACTAGAGATAAGTTGCGTTATTATTATTTTTAGACTTTTGCTTTACTGAAGTGATACACCACAATCATGGCATTTTTCTCTCTCTTTTTTGTTTTTTCCCTCTTCCTATTTTGAGAAGAAATTTAATGAACAAGTCAAATAAATCAGCACGGCTAAAACATGTAATACCACATTATACACAAGAAGACCATAGTGGTACCAAACAATGTGTTTCTCTCTATCATTTTTTCAGAAACTTGCTCACATAATGTATGATTTCATTTAAAAATTGAAACAAGAATACACATTTCAACAGTGATATATTTATCCCAAAAAGGAAAAAAATCAGTATTTTTAAAAAATAAATAAATTAAGAACGTCAAATAATTCAATACGCAAAAAGCTTGAATCTTTCAAAACTATAATTACTACTCCCTCAGTTCGAAAATAAGAGATACATTTCTAAAAAAAATTACCAAACATATCTCCTACATTTGTTAGAAATATAGTAATGGTGGTACTCAATCTACTTTGGTTAGGAATTTCATGTGATTTTATAGTCTAGAAATATAAATGTATATCTAATTTTGAAACGGACTAAAGAGGAAAATATATATCTAATTTTGGAACAAATGGAGTAGTAATCTATTATTATAGCAAAAAGTAGTAAATACACATGCTTAGACATTTTCCCTTTCTTATAATCAATACTATAAGAGAAGTTTCATAGTTAACTTTTACAGAAACTAAATAAGGAAGTTGGTTCCTCAATCAAGTCATGAATTAAAAGATAGTATTAAGTTATTGATTATTATTTGTTAGCGCGTGACGGTAATTCTTTTTGCTTGCTGAAAGATTGTTACGTTAGTTTACTGACTTCACAACCTGATAACTGTATGAATAGCACCATCTCTTGTAGGTAAGTTTTTATTTCTGTTTCTTCATCACTTCTCAAATTGTTATCCGGTAGTGAGCACTTTCAATGCAGATTCTACTCGAGTCAATGTAAATTTAAACACTGCCGAAGGTCTAGTAACAGTTCTATGATCTTGAAACAAAATAAATAGCAAGACAAAGGACATTACAGAATATAGACCCTTCTATTGGGTACAGTTAGTAAATTTCAATCTTAGGTAAATAGAGTTTAACCCAAAGCAGTAAACATATACACATTACATGCTTAATTATGGCAATACACACACATTTTCTGTGTCATCTGTCTATTGTAAATAGCTGATATTTTTAATCAAGCAAGTAAAAGCAAGCAAAATTAATCAAAATCTAATAAAATGTGGAATATTGATGAATTACTGAAAGGCATATCACATGAAGGAAGAATAAAGAGAAAAATAACTAAAAATTGCTCAAAACTTCGATGTCAAAAACGCACCTCTGGAGCCATCCACCTATATGTCCCGGTTTCAGCTGTCATAACTCCGGACTGCGCTTTCACTCTGGCAACACCAAAATCAGCCACTTTAACAACCTGCAAAGTGAAACATGATTTAAAATTTCAACATGCTAGATATATAGATAGACATAACTTGAACTTAGACAGGCTTAGTAAGCACAGCTCGCATGCCTTATTGGCAGAACTGCAGAAAGACCAATATGAGTAATGCTAAATAGTAGAATATTTATACTACTATATGGGGCAAAAATGTAACTTTCTGCACATGTGTGTGTGTGACACACACACACACAAACATATACATATAGATACACATAATTTTGCACCATGGAAAATGAGCTAGTGAAGCTCTAATTAATTCAAATCCTGCAAAGATAATATAGACTAAGATAATAATATTAGTTTCAAATGCTGGAATTACAGAGAGAGGGCATCTTACTTCATTTTCATCCATTAGAAGATTGGCAGCCTTCAAATCCCTGTGAATTATATTGTTCTGGTGCAGGTAATTCATTCCCTTTGATATATCAATTGCTACTTTGAGTAAAGATGGAAGCTTAAAAGTACCCTTTTGTCTGTGTAGGTAGTCGTACACACTCCCACCACTCATATACTCTGAAGTTAAACAAAGTAATAAAGTTAACAACTACAGAAGGAATAATGAAAGGGAAGAAATGAAAATTAAAAAGTAAGAACATTTCTCTCCCACACTATTACATCTTGGAAAGGACTAAGCAAGATAGACGAATTTACCTGTTACAATGCACAGGTTTGGAGGTTTGGTACTTGCACCTATGAATTGCACAACATTCTTGTGTCGAACTTTCCTGCAAGTGACAATTAGAGAAAACTATTATACAGAGATGTTCCTACGAATATGCAACAGTTGGACAAAGAGAATAACATAACTACTTTGTTGGCTTATAGTACTTAAAGAATTTTCTGTGTTTGTCAAGCCACTCTAGCTGTGAGAATACTATTTTTGATTTGTTAAGGCTAGGATTTATTCCCAATCATAGAGGGGCGTTCTCACTGTCTCCATTGCAAATCTTCTTATATTGTACTTGATGTAATCACTTTAAATTTAAAAGCAAACTAGACTATGATGTTCATCAAGACAAATAAGAAAAATTAATGAAATAGTTTTGCATACATTAAAGGAAGAGAGAAAGAGAGAAGAAAATGAATAAAGAATTTACATAAACTATGATGTAGGACAGATTTAAGATGAGGAATTAACGGAAAATAAACTAGGATCTAAACTTCACATTTAAACCACTAGGATCTCTCAAGTGTATCCACTCCATGTATTAACATCAAGATAGATAAAATACCTCTACAGTAGATATGAATGAAATAATAAATTTCAATATTAATATTTTGTATTCTAAATAACTTGTGAGGATTATATCACTATTTAAATACTCAAATCCTAATATTACTTGGGTCACTAATGAATATCCTAAATCCCCACTAATAAATAAAATACATAAATCACATCAACCACTTTTATATTAAACATAATAAAAACTCCAAATAATAAATATAAAAAATCTCTTCTTTGTTCTTGAATTGGAGTCCCCATCAAACTATTATTGACACCGCATGGAAGACAACAAATTCCATAGTACAATATATGTGTGTGAAGATATGTGCGTAGACAGCATTTATTTTAGAAAATATAAAAAGAGAGATGCCCATGTGAAAAACACAACAGTCTAACAAATCAAATATATACCGCCTCTTTAAGACTCATCATAAATTGTGATGGAAGTAAACAAGATTGAGACTTCATATAAAATACAGATAGGTCTCACGAGAAGATATTTCAAATTATTTACATCTGTATGGATTGAATGCAGGTCTATGGAGATTCTCAAGATTAACTCTACAATACAATTTTTATGACAAGCCAATCAAACATTAGATCCTAAGGTCAGAAACTCATTTTTGGCTCATTCTTTTCACCTCCTTTTTCAGGTCACTAATCAATGCACTGCAGATATGAAGAGAGATAATTTGTCTAACCTCATAATATACACTTCTTGGGCAAACTCTCTTCGCATCTCTGCAGTTACTCGCTCAGCCTTGAGGACTTTGATAGCCACTTCCTGACTACAGTATGCGCCTTTGTATCTGAATTAGTCAAAAAATACAGTGAATTGAAAACATAGATAAAAAATCACAGGATGTGAAATAAATATGGTAATCTTACAGATCACCGTATGACCCAGATGCAACTTTGCGCCCAAATTTCAAGTGTTGAGGATCAATTTCCCAGACGTCAGTCCCATCATTAGGTATTGTCAAATGATCGAATTCACATTTGATGCTAGTTTGCTCATGCTCATCAGCAGGGGATGATGGTCGCTGATTTGGCCAAGACTGATTCTGTATATCAACTCAAACATCCTAGTTAAATTCAGTGAAGTACTTTTTTTACAGGAATTGCTGAAGAGAAGAAAACATATTCAACAGATAACCAGGAAATATACTCTCATGTTCTTTTTCTTTTTCTTTTATTGATAAGTTACATTTGAGTTTTAGCATGAGACCTAATCTTGAATGTGTCTTGGAAAATCAGCCATGCGTAAGAAAGAAGATAATATTTATAAACAAATAAAACTAC
Organism: Panax ginseng; assembly: GCA_020205605.1. NCBI lineage: Eukaryota > Viridiplantae > Streptophyta > Magnoliopsida > Apiales > Araliaceae > Panax > Panax ginseng. Next base: position 151,441,719 of record CM035134.1, read on the forward strand.
ATTCTTAATGAAAAAAACATACACTAAAGGTATTCACTTGTTCATGGCCCAGTTGTTCTTATTGTATCATACCTCCAACATAACAGTCCTAATCATGTCAATAGATTAATTTGAGATGGTACACGAATCACAACCAGTGAAAATTAACAAACAAAAACTTTAAATATCAGTTACAGCATCTACAAGTAGTTGCAAACAATACGTGTTCACCAGAGACTAATAATATATAGAAATTTTTAGGAACCTCGCAAAATTAGGAAATAGTCGACCAAATTGTTTAGAACATACAAGAAGTCTTTAGTGTGTACTGAGATGGCATCCCCTTTTGATATTGTTGTAGTTATAAACTTCTTTCTTATATATTTTGTATAAAATAAATAAATAAATCAGATAGGTAAATTTGAAAATAAAAAATGAGAAGTTATCTCTTGTTGAAAGTCAAAAAAACATGATTAGAACACAGAGACACTTCGGATGGACTAATTTTAGTAGAAGAAAATAGGGAAGTACCTCAAATTTCAAAACTTCCTTTACTAATGCAGTTCGGAGCTGCTCAGATTCCTGAAAATTAACCAGAAGTCGGTCAAATCATTCTTTTGTATGTGATTGAACACTATGAATCTACACAATAATTGAAATTTGTCATTGTTTGCATAAAAAATGTAAACAATTATAAAGAAGGAAAAAAATTGCATCGTCATATATATGACATTACACAATCTCAAAGTAATGAGAGACTTCTGATAATTCTCAAGTAGGTAACTTCAAGGTTGGAATTTTATAATTAAATAGAAAATGCAGAAAACTATTATTTGAGCTGCATTTCCAAATATTCCATCAATGCAAATTGCAAACACAATGAAAAGAAAATAGAAACTGAACACATAAGATAAACCAGGTCAACTGGTTTTTCTGCTATAAGCAATCAAGCGTAGTAGCCGCAAACTAAAATGAAGAGTAGTAACTTCACCTCGAATGGCCAACCATCAACAACAAAAACATCTAAAGAGTAGCCATCTACTGTAGAAAAAGCATGTGCTTCTTGGATGTTCAGCCCAATCTCAGCCAGTAAGGAAGTCAACTGCAGGTTTACGAAGGCAGAAAACTGTCAAGTGGTCGAAAGTCGCAACTTAAATATATCCTACTCAGAAGGGAAAACAATTTTCTTTTGCATTTAAAGCCTTTTAGAAAATAATTAACCACTAATCATTCAGGATAAAATTACTTCTTATACTATGATCATTGCATCTCCACTGGTATTGGCTATAGCAAGGAAATTAAATATATATATATATATATATATACACACACACATTTATAAGGTTATGGACTGATATCTCTCGGACTGAGCTCGTAAACACAGAAAATGAATTAGAAAATAATAGATCTAGTAATGGAAAGTCATATAAAATAACCTATCTTAGGTTGGAATGTTATCATCAGCTCGGATGAAGTTTTTATTATGCACTCGTGACCAAAAGCAGTTTAAATTTTGGAGCTTTATGTGAAACTATATAGCAGGCCCATCATCAATTTCACTTTAATCTTCAAACATAGCATGAAATACCATAAAATTGGAGAAAGACGGATTAGCAAAAAAGGAATTTTCTTATGGTACAAAAACTGGACTGTGTATCAGTAAGATAATAGATCAAATGGCAATTTGAAAAACATTATCCTCATCAACATCACTGAATTCTTTGTGTACATATATATCAAAAATGAGTAATCCAAATTTCTGTACAACTGGAGCATATTGCATTTCCTGGCACCAATAAATGTAAATATGTCAAGATGAGTGACTGGATGTATATATTTTACAGTTTTATTCTGTAACTATCACTGAAAAGCAAGATGAAGTGCAGGGATTGTTACTGATTGTTACTATAAATTTACATCTATCCTCGGATGCATTTACGAATTAGAGATGAAAAACCAATGTGGCAATTAGAGATGAAAAACAGCTTATAGCATCCCTTATTCCGTTTGCACTTTATACAAGTGAAAAACACTTAAAAATCATTTGAAGATACAACTGGTTCACAGATAAAGTAGAAAGACGGACACTACCTGACTGAGAACCTTTGGCTTGTCATCGGTTGAAAAGGTAATTTCATGCATGGGCCTATTCAATCATAAATACAAAAGGTTACCGTTACAATACAAATTTGTGAAGCATCAATAGATAACAGCAAGATCAAAAACAGAAAAAGAGTATTATATACTGGGAAAACTTTGCACAGGCATTTGTAGCACTGTCCCCGTCTTGAACTTGAGATTCATTAGCTTCAATTGCAAGGGCTTCGAGATTAGGAGAAGAACCAAAGGCAGGTGGTGGATGGATGCTTAGGTATGGAAAAAAAATAAGGTATGTCAATAAATCAAAAACCAAAATTAAAGATTGAAAATGAAAGCAAAAACTCATCATATAAGTTTCACAATAAATAATTTGAATTTTAAATGCAAACTGCATCCTATAGTTACAATAAAAACATTCATGTTAGCAGGTCAAAATCAGACCTTTGCAGAACTTCCTTTTTCGGAGAGGTCAAAGGAACTGAATCAGCTGAGATTCCATTAGAGAGGGGAGAAACCTGCAGAAACAGCAACACAAACTAGATCTAAACATGATTCCAATACCTATTTCATTGTCATATATACAAGAAATTCATAAATCACAGACTGCAATATTGACAGTATATTGTGTAGTAATGGATTCACTTGATTCTTTAATATTCAAATCTTTAGATGATGAAAAGCTGCATTCTTGGTATCACGTTGGAAAATTGGAAGTGATCAAGATCAACTCACCTGCACTAGACGGACGTCAAATGCGGGTCTATTAGTAGGATCATGGGCTTGATGCAGCAACCTCTTGTGCGTGAGAACGTCTTCCGCCCTTTCGACATTCACATCCAATGCATACCTTAATACCAAATATCATATCCTTAACGCAATCAAAATTATGAATAAATAAAGTGTTTCAATTAGAAAAGTGTGGAGCCATAACAAGCAAAACTCAATACATATAAGAAAAAATTAAAAAATAAAATTCATGCGAGATGCAAACACAAAAGCATATAATTCATGAGGCACATTAAACATTAAACTAAAAGAAAATATACATAGATATATGGAGCATAGGGTAGGGTAGGGTAGGGTAGGGTAAGGTACACAAAAGGTAAAATGGAGGGGCCGGGTACCTGGTGGGGAGTCGATTAAAGTGAGCCCAAAGTTCATCATCAAAAGCAGGGTCGTCCTGGTTGTGATTGGATTTCTTGAGCCTGCGTAGAACCTCATTGTAAACCTCAAGCTTTATTCGCTGCTGACGACTGTTTACGGCCGTCGATTCCTCCACCACTCTACTGCTATTACAACTCTCGTTATGATCTTCCATCACCATTTCCAATTCAACAAAACAAAAGATCTATAGTATATACTACTATAAACTCTCTCTCCCCTTCCCGTTCCCCTTCCTTTCTCTGATTCTCTCTCTACATAGATTAGATGTATGTATGTATGTATGTGTTATATACTGTTTACGTGAACTCGATCATAGGTAATAGGTTTATATATATGAAAAAGATAGCGCAGATTTGAGGGAAAAGGAAAGCAAGTTTAAAATCAAACAATTAAAATTTATGAGTTTTATAGGTGCCTATGTATGTATCTAATAAAACACAAATGATTTTGAATTTTTCGCTCACTCAATAAATTATCTGGGCCATCCAAAGTTTGGAATAAATTCCACCGTCCATACATCTATCTAATAAAAAACATCTATCTATCTATATATCTAATAAAATCTATCTAATAAAACACAAATGATTTTGAATTTCCCGTTCACTCAATAAATCATCCGATAGTCCAAAGTTTGGAATAAATCCCAAATCCATACATCTATCTAATAAAAAACATCTATCTATCTATATATCTAATAAAATCTATCTAATAAAACACAAATGATTTTGAATTTCCCGCTAACTCAATAAATCATCTGGACCGTCCAAAGTTTGGAATAAATCTCACCGTCCATACATCTATCTAATAAAAAATATCTATCTATCTATATATTTAATAAAATACAATCTATCTAATAAAACACAAATGATTTTGAATTTCCCGCTAACTCAATAAATCATCTGGGCCGTCCAAAGTTTGGAATAAATCTCACCGTCCATACATCTATCTAATAAAAAACATCTATCTATCTATCTATATATTTAATAAAATACAAATGATTTTAAATTTTCCGCTCACTCAATAAATCATCTGGGTCGTTCAAAATTTGAAATAAATCTCATTGTCCATACAGTGCCGGAGGCACGGGACCTAGCTAGTATATATATATAGTTTGAGCAAGATGAACTGCATATCTGTTATTTTGCTTATTCGTGCTCACGTCCTTTTAGCGACGGACTTGACGACGATTTCGGTTATACAACCGTCGTCTATATTTTTAGCGACGGATAACATATAGTGTCGCTAAAAGTATAGACGACGATTGTATAATCGAATTGTCGCCGGATCCGTCACTAAAGTAGATGAACACGAATGAGTAAGATAAGGGTAGTGTTCATCCTCTGAATTCTGCCCCATGAATGAATATATATATATATATATATATATATAGGGAGCCCTTACATATACTGAATAGGTTCTTTGTGAGAATGTCTGTGTGACCCTTTTTGATAGTTGATAAATTGATCGCATGGTGAGATGAGTCTTAATATTTGATAAGTCGGCGCGACTTATGCAAACTTTTATTTTAATATAAACACCTACATGGTTGACATCTTGTCGATTACATTTAAAAGAAGCGAATTTTATTATTAAAAAACACCCGGTAAACATGACATCTGGTTGTTGTTTTTTAACTCTATATATATATATATTCTTTGTGCTTTACTACATTAAAAAAAAAAAAAAAAATTCAATAGGGACAAGCTCTTACGACACATGTAAAAAAAAAAAAAAAAAAAAAAAATCCAAACCTAAGCACAACTTCTTTACGAACTTGCACAAAAAGTTCTTTATTTTTATAACAAATAGCAAATATTTTATAAAAAATATTTTATATTCTTTATTTGTTATAAAATATTTTTATAACAAATAAAGAAATAAAAATAGCAAATATTTTATATTCTTTATTTGTTATAAAATATTTTGTATTCTTTATTTTTATAAAATATTTTTATAAAATAGCAAATAAAAATTATAAAATATATTTTTATAAAATAGGATATTATTTTTTATTTGAATTATAATTCTTTATTTGTTATTAAATGAAAGAGTTATAAAAAATAACAAATATTTTATTTAGAATAGCAAGTAAAGAACTTTTGTGCAAGCCGTAAGAAGTTGTGCCGGTTTGGATTCTTTTTTTTTTTTTTTTTTTGTATAAGCCGTAAGAGGTTGTCTTATTTTGAATTTTTTTTTTTATTTTTTTAACAGTCGTAAAGCACAGTAATATATATATATATAGGAGTTAAAAAACAGACACAAATGTAAGACAAGTCAGTGGTGTTTTTTTAATAATAAAATTCGCTTTTTTTAAATGTAATGACAAGATGTTGACCATGTAGGTGTTTATATTAAAATAAAAGTTTGCATGTCATACGCATCATCAAAATATTAAACTCATCTCACCATGCGATCAATTTATCAATCTGGTTCAAAAGTAATTCAGACAAATACACAAAGAACTTATTGTTATATATATATATATATATATATATATATATATATATATATATATATATACACGTAATTTGTTACGAGAATATAATGTTGTTTTTAACTACCTAGTGCGCACCCTCATGCCGACGTGGATCCTATCAATTGCACAGCAAACTTGTTTATCTTCCTTTATATAGTACTCCTACTAGTAGTTTGTTTTACCTTAATTATAGGGAATAGTAAATACAATTGCTGTGAATCTTTGACCTCTCACCTCTTTTCTAACCAATTGCTATCTACAATTAAAATAAAAGTTTTAAAACCGTAATAACTCTACTATCACATCAAATCAGCGTCTAAATATATGTGAGAAATATATGATTAATTTTTTTTTTTGTGATAATAAACTTATTTTTTACTTGGTGGTCTTTTGTCAAGAAAGAAATCCTAGGTTCGATTTCTCCCAAATTAACAATAAAAAATAATAATAATTTTATTGAATTTATAATAGAAAAAACATTATACTTATGAAAGGGTGGGGGTATTTGTTTCACGTCATAATAGATATTACCTAAACATATATATATATATATATATTTTAAATTGATCTTTTAGTAAAATATTATTGTACTAATTTTAATTTAATGATTCAACTATATGATTATTATCAAATTTAATTAACAATCATCAAAGTACTATTGAACAAATTAATTATGCATTACTTAGTAAATTGTATTAAAAATTTTAATATGTTTATAAAATAACAATTCATCATTTATTCAATTATTAAGCATAAAATTTTCAAGTATGTCGTTAATAATAAATTAAACTTATAATAATAAATAACAAACCATCGTAAAGAGACCATCTCCCAAGTTATTTCTTTTGTTCTTCTGTTTAATTGTTCTTATTTTCTCTTTTTATGGAGTTTTATTTCTCCTACTTTTTAATTTGAAATTTTCTCATTCTACGAAACTTTTTTCAGTTTCATATGATCTCTCCGTAAACGAGATTTGATTGGCAATAGTAGGTAAAGACAGATTTATTTAAATTTTAGTGAGACCCCAAATTTTACGAATAAAGATTTAAATTTCTCAAAATATTTTTTTGAATATTATGGTGTGAATTGATATAATGTTATAGTTGTGAGTAGTATTTATAAATTTTGCAAAGTATGCAAGTTGTTGTATTATATTCGATTGGTCGGGGAATATTCTTTTTGTCGAAGAATATCCGTACGACGGTACAATCATTGGTGGACCCCATAACGAAATTATTGTCGGATTGAGAAAACGACAAAAATATTCTTATGAAAATAACGACGGAAGTTTTATCGTTAAAACTGTTGAACTACTCGGTAGTAAAAGTACAGTAATACGTGTGGTTGTATAGTAGCACACGGTATTGATTATTGATGCTTACGTGAGAAGTCACTCAGTTTTGTTCAATTATTGTTGCAGTAATTGTGACGCCCCCAAAATAGGTATACAACACCCATTTTGAGTCGCCAAATACATGGTACAGAAAGCAAACTACAACTTCAATAATACAATTGTCGTGCAAAATACGACAACACATATTGTGAGTTTAAATACAAATATTTTCTTCTAGATAATATCTACACTCAAATAAGTCCTCATTACAATTATTCAAATACTATTTTACAGAAATAGTGAGGACTGCTAAAATATCTTTCTAGAACCATCACTCCATACCCCGATTTAGATCCTGCTATGTTCTCACCTCCCGAGAAGAAAAAATGGAACAAAAAGAAAAGGGTGAGCTCAATCTAGCCCGATAAAAAGAATATTATGACTATGATAATATACAACAAATTATCGTTAGTCCTCAACAGGAAAAAATCGATAGAATATAATGAACAACAAGTTTTAGATCAATATTCTGCGCAATGGAACAACAATCCATTAGAAGAGTCAAGTAGAGAATGAATTCTACTATCTTCTAAGATTTAAAAGTCCATCATCAATATTTTATCCTCAGTAATAATAATCAATATACATCTTTAATCAAATATTCATCTTTGCACTACTGGGCCAAAGATATTCATTTATATCACCACGTTGGTCATGTTTATCTCAACACTGCTTCATCTTTGTACTACGGGCCAAAGATATTCATCAATTAATCATTCATCTTTTATCTACGGGCCAAAGATATTCAATAATATCATCATTTAGGACCGAGGATGATGAAAAATATTTTAAAGAAAAGCGAATCCAATGGAGATGTAAGGACAAATATTAGGGATTCAGATTACAGCTTTATCCAAGATCAATAATACTTCATAATAACCAATTTTGAAGCAGAATTCAAAAATAAAGACCAAAACATGGATACAATCAAAGATAGTAACCATAATAGACATCTTGGATAAAAAGAAGAAAATTTTATTTTTCTATTGAATAATGTCGTATTCATAAATAGTCAGAGTATCGTGAATAATGTCGATATCGTGAATAGTAACCCCGACACAAAAAAGTTACAAATTTGATTAAAAGTTCGGATCAATACTTGAAAGATAATGATATTGAAAGAAATAATATCATATATGAAGAAAATAACATCCACTTACCTCAAAGAAACAATTACTTGAAATGAAATATCGGATATGATCTTCGAATGAAACTTGATCTTGAACAACAACTCTTAAAGTATCTAAATACTCACAAAATACGCTCGATAATATAGAGAGAGAAAAAGAGAAAACTTGTTTCTGGTGTGATTTTCAATTCTAACTTAGCCCTCTATTTATAGGAAAATATTAAGACGTCAAGCAGACTTGACTTTCTTACACGATGGTTTTACCTGCTACTATTGCTACCCACCACATTTGAAATAAAATTCAACACATTTTTTCACCAACCACAAGTGGAGCCCACTCAATTCTAGAATTTTCCACCAAAATCATTTATAAACCTAAATTCTGAATCCCTCTTAAAATTCATAACAAATCATACGTTCATATTTAACGGTTCAAAACTTGTGGACATATACTCAACTTATATATGTACAACATATCCAAAATCGGTCGGATTAAAAATTATAACTCACGCAATATATCGTAAAAATACTGATTTGATTTTTAATACCTCCATTCCGACAAAAATACTGATAAAATACCTCAACATTAATTTCTTCAATTATAACCACATAAAATAAATAAATCCATCATTTATATCCACATGAAATAAATATTTCCTTATCATATAAATCAATAACTAATTATTCATAAATAATATTACAGAATCACAATTATGACAACCAGTAGTTTTCTCAGAAAGAGGGGGCTTTCTAATAAGGATTTCTCCTTACTGGCGAGCAATTAGGTGACCAAACCTCTCCATGACAGAACTTTCTAGACATTGTCAATAATGCTTATCTAATAATATTATTCAAATAATATGAATTATTGATCCGATAATGGAAAATCTTTGTGCGATGACAATTATTGAAACAACAATAATATAAACTATCAACGCAGCAATTATTGAATCAATAAAATAAAATATTGAGCGATAACTCACCGTAACAATTATTGAGTAGTGCCTTCACGTACGTATGAATCAATAATTCAATAATCTTTGTGCAATATCATGTCTTCTTTGTACACCACGTGTATTACTGTATTTTAACCATCAGGTATTCCAACAGTGTTAACGGTAACAACTACGTCCTTATTTATAAAACTCATACTTTGTCGTTTTCCTTAATCCAACCGTTTTTCGTTATGGGGCCCACAAATAACTGCGTCGTCGTACAAATATTCCCCGACAAAAAGAATATTCCACGACCAAACGAATATTCCCTGACAGAAATGAATATTTTATAACCACTTGCTTATTTTGCAAAATTTGCACATTTCACCCATAACCAAAGCATTATATCAAATTAACACTTTATTAATTTAGAATAATGAATAGAGGAAAATTTTAATTTTATTTATAATAAGTTGGGGTCTTACAGTAATTGTTGCATAGTATCTCACGTTATTTGATTCAATTATTGTCGATATTTTATATATTATTAAATCAATAATTGAGATGACAAAGTTATTAATATTATTATTTGCAATATTAACGATGTTTAGAAGTTCTGACAAGGAGAGGTTTGGCCACCGAATTGCGCGCCAATAGGGAAAAATCCTTATTGAAAAGCTCCCTCTTTCCTGGGAACGACCTGGTCGATTAATAGTGTGAATTATAATAATGATGATGAATTTTGTTTTATTTGTATTATTAATGTAATAAAACAAAAATTTTGTTTATATAAAACAGAATACTTTTATAAAGTTATTTATTTTATTAGACAATAATTAGAATATATTATATTTTATTATGCATAGTGTTGCGTAATTATGTCTGCGTAGTATTTTGCATAGTAAAATCTTTTATATAAAAAATAAATACGTTTATAAAGTTATTTATTTTATTAGACAATAATTAGAATATATTATATTTTATTATGCATAGTGTTGCGTAGTGCTACATAGTGTTTTGCATAGTAAAATCTTTTTTATATAAAATGTAATACTTTTATAAAGTTATTTGTTTTATTAGATTTTAAATAAAATATATAAATATATATATATATATATATTATATTTTTATCGTAGATAGTATCCTTTCTATTTTCCTATAAATAGGAAGCTTAGTTAGAATTGAAATCACACTTTAGAAGTTCAGAGAATTCTTCTATAATCTTGAGCGTATTTCTTTAAAGTTTTAAGAAGCTTTGAGCGTAGTGCAAGTTTTCTTCAAGAATATCATCGCCCTACCAGTCGAAATACTCTTCTTTTACGGTAAGGGATATTATATATTATTATAGTAAGGGATATCATTATTGTGGTAAGGGATATTATTATTATAGTAAGGGGTATTATTTTTTTTGTATTCATGAAGAGAACTTCTGTTATTCCATTCTTTATTATTCTGTTGGAATAACCTGTATACGTGGGCTACCCTATACTTGGTGAAATTATTCTGTTATTTCATTCCTTATTATTATGTTGGAATAACATGTCTATGCGAAGTACCGCATACATGGTGAAATTCTTCTGTTATTCCATTCCTTATTATTATGTTGGAATAACTTGTCTATGCGATGTACTGCATACATGGTGAAATTCTTCTATTATTCCATTCTTTATTATTCTGTCGAAATATTCTGTCTGTGCATTTTATGCATGACCTAGTTCCATTCTTTATTATTACTCGTTTAATATCCTCGTCGCAAGGCTTCGCATGACTCTTGATTCCATCATTTATTATTTTGTTGGAATATCCTGTGTAAAACCCCGAATTTTATGAAATAAAAGTATTTAATTTTTCTTATAATTATTATTCAGTAAATGGTAAAATTGATAAAAGTTTAAATTTAAGGGTGATATATATAAAATTTTTAAAATACGCAAGTGGCTATAAAATACTTGTTGTTGTCGGGGAATATTCGTTCGGTCGGGGAATATTATTGTTGTCGGGGAATATTCGTACGACGGCGCAGTTATTTGTGGGCCCCATAACAGAATAACTGTCGGATGAAGAAAACGACAAGTTTGAGTTTTTATAAATAACGGGGTAATTGTTACCGTTAACACTATTGGAATACCTGATGGTTAAAATACGATGTCTACGTTGCTATTGCACAAAGAAAGATGGTGGTATTGCATAAAGATTTTTGAATTATTGATTCTTAAGTAAGAAGGCTCTACTCAATAATTGTTACAGTAATTACTGTTCAATATTTTATTTTATTAGTTCAACAACTGCTGCGTTGATATGTTATATTATTGTTGTATCAATAATTGTCACTGCACAGTATTTCCCATTATCAGATCAATAATTCATATTATTTGAATAATATTATTAGATAGCATTATTGACAATGTCTAGAAAGTTTTGTCAAGGAGAGGTTTGGTCATCTAATTGCGCGCCAGTAAGGAGAAATCCTTATCGAAAAGCCCCTATTTCCTGGGAACCACCTGGTTGTCATTATTGTGATTCTGTAATATTAATTGTGAATAATTAATTATTGATTTATATGATAAGGAAATATTTATTTGATGCGGATATAAATGATGGATTTATTTATGTGGATATAATTGAAGGAATTAATATTGAGATGTTTTATTAGTATTTTTGTCGGAATGGAGGTATTAAAAATCAAACCAGTGTTCTGGAGATATATTGCGTGAGTTATAATTTTTAATCCAACCGTTAGATCGTTGTAATTTTTAGATATGTTATACATATATAAGTTGAGTATATGTCCACAAATTTTGAACCGTTAAAAATGTACGTATGATTTGTTCTGAATTTTAAGAGGTGACTGATTCAGAAATTAGGGTTATAATTGATTTTGGTAGAAAATTCTATAATGCGTGGGCCCCACCTATGGTTGGTGAAGAAATGTGCTGAAATTCTAATTCAAATGTGGTGGGTGGCAATAGTAGTAGGTAAAGCCATCAGGTAACAGGTCAAGTCTGCTTCGGCGTGCTAACATTTTTCTATAAATAGAGGGCTAAGTTAGAATTAAAAATCACACCAGAAACATAAGCTTTCTCTCTCTATATTATCAAGCATATTTTGTGAGTATTTAGATACTTTGAGAGTTGCTTTATTCAAAGGCAAGGTTCCTTCCTACTTTTACATTCCTATTAAAATACCGCTTTCTTTCGAGGTAAGGGATTTTAAGGGTTGTTATGTTTTTCATGTTTCATAATTTTTATGACCTTCAAAAATTCTGGAAAAATTTGAAATGATAATTTGATGAGTTTTATTGATTGTGTCCAAAAATGGCGATTTTTGGATGTATAAATTAGCAGTTATGAATTTTATAGGAAAATATTATTTAAAAAGTAAACCCTTATAATTCTTTGTGGTTAACTCCAAAATTGATGAAATTTTTATTGGGAGTACATCTATATAATATCAGTATACCCTGTGAATTTCAGAATTTTTGGATAAAAGTACAATTTATGATACTGCTAAATCTCAGAAAAGAAAATTTGATATTACTGATTTGGTATTTTTCATGAAAATAGACTAGTTATGAGTAAATGAATTAAATATGTTATGTGAAGTAACAAAATTAAAAAATAGAATTTTATGGCTTGGGAATCCTATATAAGGTATATGCAGACTTTTGATGAGGGTTCTGATTATTGGTGATGAAATCTTATGAGTTTGGCATTTTAGGATAATTAAATGCATTAATTAGTAAAGTGTAAACAATTAAAATAAATTATTTATCAGTTTAAGAAATGATTAAGATATTGTGGTGATATTAATAATATTAGATTGTGAGATTATTAAGTGATTTATAACATTTGGATTAAGGTGTTATGAAATCATTGATTTATGAATCTTACTTTTGAAATTAAATGCAGTTGTTGATCATATTATTTTTATTATCATATATAACATTTTTATAATACTGGTGAAGAAATTTCTCTTTGACTTGAGTGTAAAGATGGATAGATTATTGGTATGATCGTGACTATGGGTTCTCTTTGGCCAGTAGTGCAAGGATGAATTGTTGACTGGTATGATCATGACCATTGAATTTATAATTGAATATCTTTAGCTTAAGTACAAAGGTGAATTGATCAACATGGTTATAATTATTGTTTATATAAATTCTGAAATGATTATATATCTCTTTGAGATCTTAATATCTTTGGCCCGTAGTGCAAAGATGACATGTTATTGAATATCTTTTACCTGTAGTGCAAAGATGAACTGTTGTTGAATATCTTTGGCCTGTAGTGCAAAGATGAATTATTGATTGAATATCTTTGGCCAGTAGTGCAAAGTCGAATTATTGATGAATATCTTTGGCCTGTAGTGCAAAGATGACATGTTGTTGAATATCTTTGGCATGTAGTGCAAAGATGAACTATTAATGAATATCTTTGGCCCATAGTGCAAAGATGAACTTATTAGTATGATTATAAACAGGAACTGTAATTTGGTATAACCATGATCTTTGATGTTTCAGGTAAAGACATGTGATGAAAAATATCTTCGTCATGGATGAGAAGAGAAAATTAGAACTACAATTATGATTATGAGTTATTCATATGACTGTGAACAGGATCTGTTGATTAATGTTACAGGGTTAAAGCATTGTTGGTGGACCTTTAACATGGAGAAGATAATAGACTTTATGGTCTATTTGACTTTTCTAATGGATTGCTCGTTCCGCTGCAACTATGGTTGAAAATTTTTATCATCTACCATATGTTCTAAATCTCAGATTTATTACTGACGATGACTATTGATAATTTAATTATCTTTGGTCATGATATTCTTTACTGAGCTAGTTGTGTTCACCCTTTTGCTTCACAATTCCTTTCAGGTAATAAGAGTGTTCTTAGGTTGAATGCGGGGATAACGGGGAATAGAATCGGTGGTCTATATAGGCATTGAGGTTCTCCTAAATAGTATGGAAATAATTTTATTGAGAACTTTAGATAAGTGTAATGTCGTATTGTATCGTCGCCATTTGATATTTAATTTTGGTGAACCGAATAGGGTGAGGCGAACCCAACTTTGGAAGGGTGTTTTGTCACTATCATACAAGATGTCTAATGACATACAACCTCGTGTTATCATAAGACAGGGTTTTCCACATCCACTTGCTGAGTATATCTACGAGCACTACCTATATGATCTTGGAGTTTGGTTGAAACATAATGTTCAATCGCAGACGGTGGAGATAATTATATGTCAAGAGAAGACTCGCCATCGGAAGGAACATGATAGTAATATTCTCGTTTTTCTTTGGGGTCTATTGGGTCAACCAAGGATAATTCTCTGGACATATGATATCTATCATAACTTAGATTCATGGCCTCCTATGTACGAAGGTTTCCTTGAGCACTTCCCAAAGATTTTAAATTCTAAAACAGTTATTGACTGTACGTTTATGTAATGTATCAATGTGAGGTGTTGTCCATAGTTGGGACATGAGTCAAAGTTGGTATTAAAACTCACAGTATATGTGTTGTTGTATTTTGCACGACAATTGTAGTAATAAAGTTGTAGTCGTATTCTATACCATGTATTTGGCGACTCAGAATAGGTTGGATGGATTGAACCTATTTTGGGGGCGTTACATCCTGTCTGTGCGTTTACGCATGACCTGGTTCCGTTATTTATTATTCTGTTGGAATATCCTGTCTGCGTGCGTTCTGCATGACTGAATTCCGTTATTTATTATTTTGTTGGAATAACTCGTCTGCATGCGATTATCGCGTATGTCGATGATTTCTTTTGTTATTCCATTCTTTATTATACTCGGTTGGTTAAAGTTTTGACTTATACTCCATGAAATTAGTGGAATATCCTTAATATTTAAGCTTCATCCAAAGATCTTTTCATGGAAATATTCTTCTGAGCATTCTTGAATTGTACTCTACAAAGAAGTATCATGTTAACAATTTGGACGTTATTGGTTCCTAGATAAATTAATTCTTGAACTTGTTTTATTGAATTATTATGTCATTGTCATCATCCTCATGTTTATATTATGTTGAAAGTCATCTGTGGTCTGTAGTGCATAGATGGACTTGGTTTGAATATGATCAGGGATTATTTGATATAATCATGACCGTAATGTTACAAATGATGTGGAAAAAATCCTCGTTGGCCCGTAGTGCATTGATGGACAGTTTTTTGTATGATTATGGCTATGGATTCTCTTCGACCAAGGGTGCAAAGATGAATTGTTTTATGGCATGATTATGACCATTGATGAAAACATGATTATCTTTAGCCCATAGTGCATGGATAATTCGTGGTCGTGATACTAAAGAATATCCTTGGCCTGTAGTGCAAGGATGATTTGATGATGTGGATTATTTATTAAGTTGAGTTTCAACGATGAAAGTGATGAAAAAACCTTTTAAATCATAGAATATAGTAGATTTTATTCTCTACTTGACTCTTCTAATGGATTGCTTGTTCCGCTGCCGTTAAACTTGATGTTTGTTATATTGTATCAGATTAACACTGTTGAAGGCTAACGATAATTTATTCTGCATTATCTTAGTCATAATATTTCTTATTGGGCTAGTTGAGCTCACCCTTTTTTCTTTCATTGTTCTCTTCGTGAAATGAGAACGTGGCGAGGACTAGTCGGGGAGCGGGTGGCCAGATGCATGATGATAGCATTAGTAGTCCTCACTATTCTATGAAATAGTGTGATAATAAATGTAATAAGACAAAAATTGAGTGTGGATATTTTCTAGATGATAATATCCGTGTTAAAACTCTCAGATTATGTTTTGTCGTATTTTTTGAGTTTGAATCTTTATCTGAAGATAATATTTGTATTAAAACTCACAAATTTCATGTTGTATAATTAAGTTTGTATTTGAATTCTGTACCATGTATTTTGTAAGACCCCAACTTTTATGAATAAAGATGATTTTTCTATAATTATCATTTTTGAATATTATGGAATGAATTTGTTATAATGTTATAGTTGTGGGTAGTATTTATAAATTCTGCAAAGTATGCAAGTTTGTTATGTTATATTCGATTGGTCAAAGAATATTCGTTTTAGCGGGGAATATATTCAGATATACTATTAATCATTGGTGGACTCCATAATAGAATTATTGTCGGATTGAGAAAACGACAAAAATATATTTATGAAAATAACGACGAAAGTTTTACCGTTAATACTGTTGAACTACTCGGTAGTAAAAGTACCGTAATAAGCGTGGTTGCATAGTAGCACACGGTATTGATTATTGATGCTTACGTGAGAAGTCACTCAGTTATACTCAATTATTACTACGATGAATTGTTTGCGTCATATCTCTCATATTATTGATTCGATTATTATCACAGTATCATCTGCATAATATGTTATTTTATTAAATCAATAATTGAGACAACAAAGTTATTCATATTATTAAATTTCAATATTTACAATGTTTGGAAGTTCTGTCAAGGAGAGGTTTGGTCACCTAATTGCGTGCGAATAGGGAGAAATCCTTATTGAAAGCCCCCTCTTTCCTGGGAACGACCTGGTTGAAAAATATTATGAGTTATAATATTAATGATGAATGTTATTAAAATTGAAGTTGTGCTCAGAGTTGAATTTGGACACGCAAACGTGATATTTGAGTCCGGAACGATGAAATTAGTAAAAATAGACTATAAACACAAAATTTTTTGAATTTTACTATTTGGTCAAAAAGTCAATAGTTGACTTTTTCGGGAAAAGTCAAACTTCGAAATTTCAAAATTTATATTTTTGATAAAAATAGTTTCATTGTGTTGAAATTATTTGTGTTAATAAAAATCGACATTTATTTCGATAATAATAAATGTAATAAGACTGAATTTGAGTGTGGATATTGTCTAGATGACAATATCCGTGTTAAAACTCTCAGATTATGTTTTGTCGTATTTTGAGTTTGAATACTGTCTAGAAGACAATATTTGTATTAAAACTCACAGCTCATGTTGTATAATTAAGTTTGTATTTGAATTATGTACCATGTATTTTGTAAGACCCCAACTTTTATGAATAAAGATGATTTTTTTATAATTATCATTTTTGAATATTATGGAATGAATTTGTTATAATGTTATAGTTGTGGGTAATATTTATAAATTCTGCAAAGTATGCAAGTTGTTATATTATATTCGATTGGTCGGAGAATATTCGTTTTAGCAGGGAATATTCGTACAACGACGCAATCATTGGTGGACCCCACAATAGAATTATTGTCGGATTGAGAAAACGATAAAAATATATTTATGAAAATAACGACGGAAGTTTTACCGTTAATATTTTGAACTACTTGGTAGTAAAAGTACCGTAATACGCATGGTTGCAAAGTAGCACATAGTATTGATTATTGATACTTACGTGAGAAGTCACTCAGTTATACTCAATTATTGTTACAGTAATTGCTGCATCATATCTCTCATATTATTGATTCGATTATCGTTACAGTATCATCTGCATAATATGTTATTTTATTAAATCAATAATTGAGACAGCAAAGTTATTCATATTATTAAATTGCAATATTTATAATGTCTAGAAGTTCTGTCAAGGAGAGGTTTGGTCACCTAATTGCGCACCAATAGGGAAAAATCCTTATTGGAAAGCACCCTCTTTCTTGGGAATGACCTAGTTGATAAATATTGTGAGTTATAATATTAATGATGAATGTTATTAAAATTAAAGTTGTGCTCGGAGTTGAATTTGGACACGCAGACGTGATATTTGAGTCCGAAACGATGAAACTAGTAAAAATAGACTATAAACACAAAATTTTCTGAATTTTACTATTTGGTCAAAAAGTCAACAGTTGACTTTTTCAGGAAAAGTCAAACTTCGAAATTTCAAAATTTATATTTTTTGATAAAAATAGTTTCATGGTGTTGGAATTATTTGTGTTAGTAAAAATTGACATTTATTTCGATAATAATTGATGTCTGGAGGTTATATTGACCAATCGGGAATTTAACCGGATAAATGAGCAATTGATTGCTATTATTTTACATGATTATAAGTATTTGTTCACATGTGTATACTATTGTTTCACATTCTTGTTACTATTAGGGGAGTTGATGCAAGATTGATAATACTTGCATGACTAAGTTTAAAATGGAGGTATAGATGGAGGTACTATATCTTTGTAATTCAGTATTTTCACATCTAGAACTATTGATTCACATGATTTACTATTGAATCACATTATTTACTATTAGGGGAGGTGGTGCAAGTTTGATAATACTTGCATGACTAAATTAAAAATAAAGAAAAAGTTGGAGGTATTGTACTGTAATTTTTCGAGCCCCAAAATGTGCAATTATTGAAACTATATTTTTCTATAAATAGAAGCTCATTCTTCCTTCATTTCTCATCAATTCACTAAAGCTATAGAGTAATTATTGTAGAGATAAATTGTAGAGAGAAAATGTGTAGAAGAAGAAAGCTTCACTACTTCTTACATATCCGGTTTTTTCAAAGGTAAGGGGTATTATTTTTTTCTTTCGTCTTCATGAAGAGAACTTCTATTATTCCATTCTTTATTATTATGTTAGAATAACCTGGTTATGCGAAGTACCGCATACATGGTGAAATTCTTCTGTTATTCCATTCTTTATTATTTTGTTGGAACATCCTCATGCATGCATGCTTTTACTACCGGACTGGTTCCGCCTCTTTATTATTCTGTTGGAACATCTTGTATGCGTGCTTTACGTTCGGACTGGTTCCGCTTTATTATTCTCATTGGAACATCACATGCATGCGTTTCTGGGACCGACCTAGTTCCGCTTTATTATTCTTGGAATATCACATGCATGCGTTTCTGGGGACTTGGTTTTCGTCTTTTATTATTACATTGGAATAACTTTTGCTGTCTGCGATCTCTTGCATGCTTGGTGATTTCTTTTGTTATTCCATTCCTTATTATACTCGATTGGTTAAAGTTTTGACTTATATCCATGAAATTAGTACAATATCCTTAATATTTAGCGCTTTTTTAGTATCTTTTCATGGAAATATTCTTACGAGCATTCTTAAATTTTACTCTACAAAGAAGTATCATGTTGACAATTTGGACGTTATTAGTTCTGGATAAATTAATTAAGTGAACTTGTTTTATTGAATTCTTATATCATGGTCATCATCCTCATGTTTATATTTTTTTGAAAGTCATCTGTGGCCTGTAGTGCATAGATGGACTTGGTATGGTTATGACCAGGGATTATTCGGTATAATCATGACCTTAATGTTATAAATGATGTGATAAAAGTCCTCATTGGCCCGTAGTGCATTGATGGACAGTTATTGGCATGATCATGACCATTGATGAATACACGAATGTCCTTGGCCCGTAGTGCATGGATAATTGTGGTCGTGATACTAAAGAATATCCTTGGCCGTAGTGTAGGGGTGATTAGATGATGTGGATTATTTATTAACCTGAGTCCTAGCGATAAAGTGATGAGAAACCTTTTAAATCATAAAAGATAGTAGATTTTATTCTCTACTTGACTCTTTTAATGGATTGCTTGTTCCGCTGCAGTTAAACTTGATGTCTATTATATTTTATCAGTTTAACATTGTTGAAGACTAATGATAATTTATTCTTCATTATCGTAGTCATAATATTTCTTACTGGGCTAGTTGAGCTCACCCTTTTGCTTTCATTGTTCTCTTCAGGAAATGAGAACGTGGTGGGGACTAATCGGGGAACGGAGTGACGGTCCAGAGGATAGTATTAGTAGTCCTCACTATTCTGTTAAATAGTGTGACAATAAATGTAATGAGGACTTATTTTGAGAGTGGATATTGTCTAGAAGACAATATTTGTATTAAAACTCACAGCTCTTTTGTTGTATATTAAAGATTGTATTTGTATTCTGTACCATGTATTTGGCGACTCAGGATAGGTGATGTATACCTATTTTGGGGGCGTCACATATTTGGCGACTCAACGGTCTCCTGTGCTCTATTATTCTGATGCACATTATTCTGATTATTGATCTGTGGAGACTCAACGGTCTCCTGTGCTCCATTGATGTTCTTAACATTCTCGGATGCCATTTTCAAACACTGCCACAAAACAAGGGTTAATTAACATATCACAAATTATCCCTATACTCTGACCGACCAATTAAATAACAAATAAACTTAGGTAGGTCATGCTAGAGAAGGAATTCCCTGTCTCTCCCCTCCTAGTTCTTATCTCACATCTCAGCCAGGGATCATATCCCTAAACTTTGATACCAACTGTGACGCCCCCAAAATAGGTATACATCACCCATCTTGAGTCGTCAGATACATGGTACTGAATACAAATACAATCTTAAATATACAACAAGAGCTGTAAGTTTTAATACAAATATTGTCTTCTAGACAATATCCACTCTCAGAATAAGTCCTCATTACAATTATTATCACAATATTTCACAAAATAGTGAGGACTACTAATGCTATCATCTGGACCATCACACTATTTAACAGAATAGTGAGGACTACTAAGACGCCATCTCAGACCATCACTACTGCTCCCGACTAGTCTTGCTGCACGCTCTCATTTCCTAAAAGAACAAAGAAAAAGAAAGAGTGAGCTCAACTAGCCCAAAGAAGAAATATTATGACTAAGATAATGCAGGATAAATTATCATTAGCCTTCAACAATGTTAAACTGATAAAATACAATAAACATCAAGTTTAACTACAGCGGAATAAGCAATCCATTAAAAGAGTCAAGTAGATAATAAAGTCTACTAACTTTTATGATTTAAAAAGTTTTTCATCACTTTTATCACTGAGACTCAGCTTAATAAATAATCCACATCATCCCTGTACTACGGCCAAGGATATTCATTAGGGTCACGACCATAAATTATCCATGCACTACGGGCCAAGGATATTCGTGTATTCATCAATGGTCATGATCATGCCAACAACTGTCCATCAATGCACTACGTACAAATGAGGACTTTTACCACATCATTTGTAACATTACTTACCATGATTATACCGAATAATCTCTCAGTCATAATCACACCTAGTCCATCTATGCACTACAGGCCACAGATGACTTTCAACAAAATATAAACATGAGGATGATGACAATGATATAAGAATTCAATAAAACAATTTCAAGAATTAATTTAACCAAGAACTAATAATATCCAAATTGTCAACATGATACTTCTTTGTAAAGTAAAATTCAAGAATGCTCAGAAGAATATTTTCATGAAAAGATACTGGATGATGCGCAAATATTAAGGATATTCCACTAATTTCATGGAGTATAGAAATCAAAACTTTAACCAAATTGAGTATAATAAAGAATGGAATAACAATGAAATCACCACGCGCATGCAGATTTGAGATGATACAAAGTTATTCCAATGTAATAATAAATAACTAATAATAAATAATGGAACCAGTCGTAAAATTCACAATCGACGGATATATTCCGGAGTAATATTAAATGCGAAATAATAAATAATGGAATAACAATGAAATTTCATCAAGTATAGGTAAACCAGCGATACTGAGTTATTCCAATGTAATAATAAATAATGGAATAATGTAAGAATTTCACCAAGTAAAGGGTAAACCGTGATATACAAAAGTTATTCCACCAAGTATAGGTAAATCATGTAGCATCAAAGTTATTCCAATGAATAATAAATAATGGAATAATGTAAGAAGATCACCAAGTACAGTGGTAAACCGTATATACAAAGTTATTCCACCAAGTATAGGGTAAATCACAAGATACAGTTATTCCAATGTAATAATAAATATTGGAATAATGTAAAAAGATCACCAAGACAGATAAACCGCATATACAAGTTATTCCACCAAGTATAGGTAAACCACAGACATCAAAGTTATTCCAATGTAATAATAAATAATGGAATAATGTAGAAGAAGATCACCAAGCATGTGGTAAACCGTGATATACAAAGTTTATTCCACCAAGTATAGGTAAATCATGCGCATCAAAGTTATTCCAATGTAATAATAAATAATGGAATAAGAGAAGAAGATCACCAAGTATAGGGGATTCCGCGTATACAGGTTATTCCAACAGAATAATAAAGAATGGAATAACAGAAGTTATCTTCATAAATACAAAATAATAACACCCCTTACCATAAAAGAAATTAGATATAGAAGTAGTGAAGTAGCAGAAAACTCTTCTTCTTTCTCTTTATAATTTCTCTCTCTAGAGTTTCAGTGAATTCGTAAGAAATAATGAAGGAATGAGCTTCTATTTTTAGAAGAATGGATTGAATAAGTAACTAATTCTGAATCGGTCCGTATCGATTTACTTTTAAACGAACGGTCCAGATTAAAACTTAAAGCAACGGTCCATACTGATTCACTATTAAAACTTTAAACCAGCGATCCATATTGATTTACTATTAAAACTTTAAACCAACGATCCATATTGATTTACTAATATAAATTCAACCAACGGTCTGAAAAATTAGCACATCTCCTCATGGAATAATATTATACCATAAAATAATTTGGACCGAAAAGAAATATATTGTTCGGGTGAATAGTAACTCATGAATAGTAACTCATGAATAATAACTCGTGAATAGTAACTTGTGAATAGTAACTCATGAATAGTAACTCATGAATAATAACTCGTGAATAGTAACTCATGAATATAACTCGACACGAAAAGTGTCCCGAATACCCGATTGAACAATATAACCTCCAGACATCAATTATCATCAGAATAGATGTCGATTTCTACTAACACAAATAATCTCAACACAATAAAACTATCAAATTTATCTTTGATCAACACGAACTTATTCATCATTAATATTATAACTCATAATATTTAACAACCAGGTTGTTCCCAGGAAAGAGGGGCTTTCCAATAAGGATTTCTCCTATTAGGCGCCGAATTAGGTGACCAAACCTCCTCGACAAAACTTCTAGACATTGTAAATATTGCAATTTAATAATATGAATAACTTTGTCATCTCAATTATTGATTTAATAATATAACATATAATGCAGATGATACTGACAATAATCGAATCAATAATATGAGAGATGTGATGCAGCAATTACTGTAGCAATAATTGAGTATAACTGAGTGTCTTCTCACTTACGCATCAATAATCAATACCGTGTGCTACTATGCAACCACGCATATTATTGTACTTTTACTACCGAGTAGTTCAACAGTTTTTAACGGTAAAAACTTTCGCCGTTATTTTCATAAAAATATTTATGTCGTTTTATTACTACGACAATTCTTCCGTTGTGGGTTCACCAATGATTGCGCCGTTGCACGAATATTCCCTGCTAAAACGAATATTCCCCGACCGAGTGAATATAGTACAACAACTTGCATACTTTGCAAAATTCATAAGTACTACCCACAACTATAACATTATCTCAAACCCACACCATAATTTTTAAAAAAATATTTCTAGAAAATTAAATATTTATTCGTAAAATCTGGGGTCTCACAATTTTTCACATGCCCACTTTCTAGAAAAACATGTTTTAAATGTTTTTGTAATAAAATTAATTTATACCCAATATTCCGGAACTTCAATAATTCATAATAAATAGCCATTTTATCAGAAAAATTCAAATCTTATGTCCATTCTATAGGAAATTCAATTCTCTACAACTTTGTAAGTTTAAGTTTTAATAAATTCCCAACAAAAATTGACCGAAATCCACATACGGACGATTTTACAGGCTATAATCAAATTCTAGTCAAGAAATGGGGTCCATAAACATGAAAAATATGTTTTAAATATTTTTAATAACAAAATACTCTCCATCCTCATATATTCATATATCTCACATTCATTGCAAAAATATCACCATATAATATTTAAATGAATTATTTTATCAGAAAACAAATAAAATATTAATTTTTTAATAATTGTCACATTAAAATTTTCTCCATCTATATCCATATAAAATGAATATTTTACTTATCATATAAATCAATAATTAATTATTCACAAATAATATTATAAAATCACAATCTTTGTGACCAGCCGTTCCTGCAAAAGGGGGCTTTCGATAAGAATTTCTCCTAACGGCGCATGATTAGGTGACCAAACCTCTCCTTGATGCAAACTTTCTAGACATTGCCAATAATGCTATCTAATAATATTATTCAAATAATATGAATTATTGTCTGATAATGGAAAATATTATATAGTGACAATTATTGAAACAACAATAATATAAAATATCAACGTAGCAATTATTGAATCAATAAAATAAAATATTGAATAAAGAATTATCGTAACAATTATTGAGTAGTGCCTTTTACGTAAGAATTAATAATTGGTGCAATACCGGTATCTACGTGTGTTTTAACCAATTTAGTATTTCAACAATATTAATCTTGTAATAACTACGCCATTATTTATAACAACTTATACTTGTCGCTTTCTTCATCCAATCGCTTTTTTCGTTATGGGGCCCACAGAATATTTGGTCAGTCGTCATTTAATATTCTTCGACAGTAAGAATATTCCACGACCAAACGAATATTCCCCGACAACAATGAATATTTTATAACCACTTGCTTATTTGAAATATTTACGCATTTACCCATAACTAACCACATTGATCAAATCAACCCTTACTATTTCAAAATAATAAATAGAGGAAATTTAATTTCATTTATAATAAGTTGGGGTCTTACATAATACGAGCAGTATTAATTAGTACTATTTCAAACTCACAGGCTGGCCTATCTTAGGCTACTCTCGCGGCTTTTTGGTATAAAGGTCCCCAAATCATCGTAATTTACTAGATGGGAAGTTAATCGGATCTTTCAATTGGAGCGAATCTGAGTGGTGCCTTTCTTGAGCCTCGCAAGATTATTCTCTATTAAGTCCAGTAATCAAACACCGATGGGTTCGCCTCCTGGTGGAGGAATCACACAACATACATTCACACACATCGTGTCTCACCGTATGAAATAATGACATTGTGCGATGCACTAATACAAAATGCAAAGATTGTGCTAGGCACTAAAGTGCTGTAAATAAAGCATTCATTCACATCTATTTAATGTAAAGACACCATTCAAACACAAGCAGATAAGAAGGAATTTTGGAAAGATTGAAGTGCGGCTTAAGCCCTTTATTGTCCCCAGCGGAGTCGCCACCTGTCGACGTCGGGAAAATTTTCCTTTTTTTGGAATTCCTCTTTTAGTATTTCTACCCTTTATGTTTTCTATGTGTTGAATTTTATTTGAAATGGTGAGTTTGACAAAATAAAAAGGGTTAGGATGTGTTCTCATGCAACATGGGAAAGTCATAGCCTATGCCTCGCGACAACTTAAAGAGTATGAGAGAAATTATCCTACTCATGATCTAGAGTTGGCGGCCAGATCATTTTCGCTTAAAGATCTCAGAGGCATTATCTATATGGGGAGAAAGTGGAGATATATTCAGACCATAAAAGCCTCAAATATTTCTTCACCCAAAAGGAACTCAACATGCGGCAACGACGTTGGCTCGAGCTGTTAAAAGATTATGGCCACACCATTCAATACCATCTTGGAAAAGCAAACGTGGTAGCTGACACGTTAAGTAGAAGATCATATGCAGGAACAAGTGCGATGATGTCAAGTATACGCATAGAGTCAACTTTAATAGAAAAAGTTAAAGTTGCTCAAGCCACCGACCCGGAGCTGATGCGTTTGAAGAAGAAAGTACAAAAAGGTGCTATTCCGGAAGCGAGAATCGATGAAGAAGGAATACTTCGAGTCCACTCCAGACTTTGTATTCTTAACGACTCTGAATTGAAGTACAAGATCATGACGGAGGCACATAATACACCGTTTGCAATCCATCTTGGAAGTACCAAAATGTATCGTGATCTTCGATATATATTTTGGTGGAACAATATGAAGAGAGAGATTGCAAAGTTTATCTCGAGGTGTTTAACTTGTCAACGTGTAAAGGCGGAGCATCAAGTACCTAAGGGTCCATTGCAACCACTTGAGATTCCAAAATAGAAGTGGGAACACATTACCATGGATTTCGTTATGGGTCTCCCCACGGTTTCTCAAGGCATAAATGTGATTTGGGTTATTATTGATAGATTAACTAAGTCTACTCATTTCTTGTCGATACGGGAGACTTATTCCCTTGAACGTCTTGCTCATATGTACGTAAATGAGATTGTGAGATTGCATGGTATGCCAGTATCCATAGTTTCAGATCGTGACCCAAGATTCACTTCACGATTTTGGGTTAGTTTGCAAAAAGCTATGGGCACGGATTTACAATTCAGTTCGGCATACCATCCTCAAACTGACGGACAATCAGAGAGGATTATTCAAACTCTTGAAGATCTATTAAGACTCTGTGTCCTAGATTTCAAAGGGAGTTGGGATAAGTATTTACTATTGGTGGAATTCTCCTACAACAACAGTTATCAGGCAAGTATAGGTGTGGCTCCATTTGAAGCATTATATGGACGAAAGTATCGCTCTCTAATATGTTGGGATGAGGTGGGTGAAGCAACATTGTTGGGACCTGAGTTGGTACGTATGACTACGGAAAAGATCCAAATGATTCGACAACGTATACAAACGGCACAGGATCGACAAAAGAGTTAGGCGGATCTTCATCGAAAGGACGTGGAATTTAGTATTGGGGATCATGTATTGTTGCGAGTTGCTCCATGGAAGGGAGTTACAAGATTTGGGAAGAGAGAAAAGCTCAATCCACGATTTATTGGTCCATTTCAGATTCTTGACCGAGTAGGAAATGTGGCCTATAGACTCGCGTTACCTCCAAGTATGTCTCGTGTACATAATATTTTTCACATATCTGTGCTACGTAAATATGTGAAAGACCCGAACCATGTTATTGAGTTAGAATAGGACGAGATAGGCGAAGACTTAACGTATGAAGAGGTACCTGTCCAAATCTTGGATAGGAAGGAGCATGTCCTACGCACGAAGGTCATACCATAAGTCAAAGTTTTGTGGAGGAACCATGCTATTGAAGAAATAACCTGGGAGTTGGAAACGAAAATGAGAGCGAGGTATCCTCATCTTTTCGAAACACCAGGTACGTATGTCAATTTCGAGGACGAAATTTCATAAGGAGGGGAGGTTGTAAGACCCCAACTTATTATAAATGAAATTAAATTTCCTCTATTTATTATTTTGAAATAGTAAGGGTTGATTTGATTAATGTGGTTAGTTATGGGTAAATGCGTAAATATTTCAAATAAGCAAGTGGTTATAAAATATTCATTGTTGTCGGAGAATATTCGTTTGGTCATGGAATATTTTTACCGTTGGAGAATATTAAATGACGCCAATAGCGACCTTTTGTAGGGCCCCATAACGAAAAAGCGATTGGATGAAGAAAGCGACAAGTATAAGTTGTTTATAAATAACAGTAGTTGTTATTCACAGATATCTTGTTGAAATACTCGATTGGTTAAAACACAAAGAAGATACATGGTATTATTGCCAATTATTGATTCTTACGTAAGAAGGCACTACTCAATAATTGTTACAGTAATTACTTTTCAATATTTTATTTTATTGATTCAATAATTGCTACGTTGATATTTTATATTATTGTTGTTTCAATAATTATCACTATATAGTATTTTTCATTATCGGAGCAATAATTCATATTATTTGAATAATATTATTAGTTAGCATTATTGGCAATGTCTAGAAAGTTCTGTCTAAGGATAGTTTTGGTCACCTAATTGCCCGCCATTAAGGAGAAATTCTTATTGGAAAGCCCCATCTTTCCTAGGAACGGCCTAGTTGCCAGTATTGTGATTTTGTAATATTATTTACGAATAATTAATTATTAATTTATATGATAAGGAAAATATTCATTTTATGTTGATAGATGGAGAAAATTTTAATGTGACAATTGTTAAAAAAATAATATTTTATTTGTTTTCTGATAAAATAATTCATTTAAATATTATATGGTGATATTTTTTACAATGAATGTGGGATATATGAATATATAAGGAGGAAGAATATTTTGTTATTAAAAATATTTAAAACATGTTTTTCATGTTTATGGACCCCATTTCTTGACTAGAATTTGATTATAGCCTGTAAAATCGTCCGTATGTGGATTTCGGTCAATTTTTGTTGGGAATTTAGAAAAACTTAAACTTACAAAGTTGTAGAGAATTGAATTTCCTATAGAATGGACATAAGATTTGAATTTTTCTGATAAAAGGGCTATTTATTATGAATTATTGAAGTTCCGGAATATTGGGTATGAATTAATTTTGTTACAAAAACATTTAAAACATGTTTTTCTAGATAGTGGGCATGTGGGAAATGCTAGAATCTGATTTCAATGGTGGCGTATGAATTTTATTATTAATAATATTATTTTATTAAATTTTCTGCTTTGGTGTTCTAAGCAATTTCCTATAAATAGGGTGTTTAGGTTAGAATTAAAAATCACACCAGAAACTAAAGTTTTCTCTCTTTCTCTCTCTATATTATCGAGCGTATTCTTGTGAGTATTTTGATACTTTGAGTGTTGCTATACGGTACAAGTTTCTTTCAGCACTATCTCCAGTATTCCAGCCAGAAGTACTATTCTTTCGAGGTAAGGGATGTTATTTTTTAAAAAATGATATTATTTCTTCTAATATCATTATGCCGGAGTATTGGTAAGATTTTTCTTGTGAAATTCTTGTCTTTTAGTGTTGGGGTTACTATTCACGTATACGACACTATTCACGTATACGATACTATTCACAAATACGGCACTATTCACAGAAAAATTAATTTTTATTTTTTGTCCAAAATATCTGTTATGAATACTAGCTTTGATTGTATCCATATTTTGATCATTCTTGAATTTTACTTCACTATGATTATTAATGAAGTATTTTTGAACTCGGATTGTTTAAAGTACGAATCCTTAATATTTGTTCTTTTGTTTCACTTTGGATTCATTTTTTTAAAATATTTTCATCATCCTCACCCTAAATGATGGTATTATTGAATATTTTTTGGCACATAGTAGTGCAAAGATGGTTGATTTTCTTATGAATATCTTTGGCCCGTAGTGTAAAGATGTACATGTGTTGAGATGAACATGACCGACTGATGAATATCTTTGGCCTATAGTGCAAAGATGAATATTTGATTCAAGATGAATATTGATTGATGTTACAGGGATAAAATATTGATGATGGACTTTAAAATTCATAGATTATAGTAGATTTCATTCTCTATGTAACTCATCTATGAATTATTATTTCCGCTGCGAATATTGATTTGAAATTTGTTGTCTATTGTATTTTATCAGATTTTCTTTTCCTGTTGAAGACTAACGATGATTTGTTCTATATTATCTTAGTCATAATATTCTTTACTGGGCTAGTTGAGCTCACCTTTTTCCTTTTTGTTCTATTTTTCTTCTCAGGAGGCGAGAATGTAGCGAATTCTAGTCGGGGTGTGGAATGATGGTTCTAGAGAGTTATTTTAGTAGTCCTCACCATTTTTGTAAAATAATGTACCAATAATTGTAATGAAGACTTATTTGAGTGTGAATATTGTCTAGATGACAATATTTGTATTTAAACTCACAGTTTATATGTTGTATTAATAAAATTGTAGCTGTTTTCGTACCATGTTATTGACGACTTAAAATAGGTGATGTATACTTATTTTGAGGACTGTCATATATTATAAGTAAAGTCATGCTATATATTGCGAAAAATTTCAGTCGAATTATAATTGCGATTTATATGAATATATCTGATTGAATAAGATTATAAAAAAATTGACTCATTATGTTAAATATATCGTAAAAATATTATTAATTAAATTTATTCACATAAGTCGCATTAAAAAAATCGACAGGTAAAATAACAACGTATATAATTTTTCTTACAAGTATGGTATCTTTAATTCAAAATTCATTGGTTGGCCATTGCTACCCAATGCAGGGAAACCCTCATGATTCGGGGATTTGAGTTAATTAATCAATTGCAAGAGTGAGTTATGATTGGTCAAAGTCTGTACTAAGGCGGCCGCGGCACTCAAAATCCCCACGTGGCCAACCGAAGTTCAATGTTAGGCAGGTTGACTTCAGTTTGCAGAACATATATTCGCATCCCGATGGAATAAACGGGGTAACTACTGTAGCTGCCTAGGATTACTATACATTAACGCTTCTTTGATATACTACTAAAACTTATATATATATATATATATATATAGAATTATAAATTCACAACAATCGATTGTTGAAGCAATCCATTTTAAATTTAAAATTCTTATAACATGTAGCAACATTATAAAAAAAAAAAAAAAATGTTCGCTACGAGTTTATAAATAATTTGGTAAAAAAGCTTCTTCTCCAACAATGGAATTCTTTGTGGATGGAATCTCATATATATATATATATCGATCAAACCTCCAATGAATTGAAAGGAAGCGAATTAAGAAACAATCGATTATAAATATAAAGATAGAAAAATGATTTTTATGCTATAATGACGAAAAAAACGTCCCTATAATCGGTTTTGCTTCTTGGTTAGATTCACTCTAGTTATTTGGAGAGAATAGATATATATATATATATATATATATATATATATATATATATATATATATATATATATAAAAGCAAAAAAAAAACAAACTAAAAATGGATTAATTGGCATCTTAATGGAATTAATTTTATAATTCTAACCTGCCATCCATTTATATGATCTTTTTATTTTCATTTTCAAGTTCTTATATAATTTTATCTTAACAAATCAGTGATTAAAAATATATGTATATATTTAATATATACATATACCTAACTTCTCAAATTTGATAGTATTTATTTGGTTTCATAATAACTGTCTTTTTAAAAGAAAAAATTTATTTCAATTTATTTATCGTTTATAACTTTCTAAAAAAATAAATTATTTATTTAGTTCTCTCATTCTCCCAATAAATTTTATCTCTTGCATTAATAGTTTTCAACTTTTCATAAAAGGGTAGTGATGGAATTCATACAAATTTTAATTCTTAAATGACTTTTTTAATTCATGTGTATGAAGTTAAAAAGACAGTTATTATGGAATAAGGAGAGTACTAGAGGAGTTAAATTGGATCTAAGCTAAATGAAGACATCATGAATTGT
This sequence comes from Panax ginseng, assembly GCA_020205605.1. Classification (NCBI taxonomy): domain Eukaryota; kingdom Viridiplantae; phylum Streptophyta; class Magnoliopsida; order Apiales; family Araliaceae; genus Panax; species Panax ginseng. The sequence continues at coordinate 151,473,086 of CM035134.1, forward strand.
GCCACGCGGTGGAGCTGGTAAAATCCAACTTAACATGAATATTGAACATTTTCAATTATTTTTTTTACTTGTTATTCTCAAAAAATGTATAGTATTTATTTTAACATGTATTTTTATAAAATATAGTGTTTTAGGTATAATTTAGATACATATACAAGAACAGGGTTAATATGTATAACCCTAGCTGTTTTAGGTATAATTTGTATACATATACAAGAATACGATTGTGCATACCCATTTTTCATATATATATATATATATATATATATATTAGTTTTGGGTATAAAAAATATGTCAAATTAAGTTTGAAAAAGATCAACAATAACGCACGGATGGAGAATGCATGATAGAAGGGACGTGAAACGGACGTAAACTTGTAGTACAGGCTTTTCATGCCTTGAATGTGGACAGGGTTTAGTTTAAATACACTTAATTAATGCAATGGAAGATTAATATGGAGTAGCGTGGGGGTGCAAATGTTGGAATTTTATTAGAGAGAGGGAGAGAGAGGGGCAGAGAATAGCATGAATATATGATCTTATTTATTCATAATTACTAAATCTAAATCCTTTAAAATTTATCACGAATCGTTATATATATATATATATATATATATATATATATATATATATATATAATCAAATCAAATCAAACCAAACCAAAACAAAGGTTGTAATCTAAATCTAGATTAATTGTTCAAACAAAATACTCCATGAAAAATGATCATCTAAATCTATATGCCAATTGAGAGTAGAGTGGAGTCAAGCCGGGAGATGGTATTCAGCTAGACATTAATTAATCCAACCAACCAACCAACCTACCTACCTACCTAATAGGTAATCTGACCCAAATTCCGTCCAACTCCATTATCCAATTACGGATAACTTTATCAAAAACAGAATCACATAAATAAATATTACTAGTAGTATCTTCTTTAAGATATTATTATTATTATTATTATTATTATTATTATTTCATTTTAAAATCACAATCATTCAAATCAAAACAACTGATATTATTAATCAAGGTCTGCCTCGGCAAACATGAATTTTTTGTTCAGTTTCAAAATAAATAATGTCGTAATAGTTAATGGCAAATGGACCCGGCTTCTCTCCGGACTTTTTGTTTCCAGACTCTTAATCCCGATTAATTAGGAGGGTGGATCAAGCTCAAAATCCGATCACCTATAAATTGAGTTTGAACAACATACTTACTATACTACAAGCCCGAATGTATTAAACTCTTCATTAATATTTAAATGGGCTGAATATTCGTTTAACAAAGATTAAAAAAAATCAACGGTTAAAATTTCATTTTAAATTCACAAATAACTTTATCAAAAAAACAGATACCAGTATATATATATATATATATAATAATAATAATAAATGGCAAAAGAATAATAATCTCTTCAGAAAGATTCTTGTGTTCTATTCTATTAGAGTGGAGCAACTTTGTAGGGTCAAGTGTGAACAAAGAGAATCCGACCAACTACTCAACTTACGACCTTCACTTTAGAGCAACCTCCAGGCTCCGGCTCCGGCTCCGGCTCCAAGGGCGGATGTGCGCTCCACTCACTCATTATACACTCTCTTTCCACCATACCAAGTTTCTAACTTGTAGGAATTGACTCACCCAAGTCTAGAAGACAGACCTCCACTTGGACCTGACAATTTATTTATTGATTATGTATACATCTCCTGCCCCCCACCCTCCCCTCCCCTCCCCTCCCCTCCCAAAAAATATTATTTATTAATTATTTTAGTGAAACTATAATTTGAAAATTAGGTCGATCTAAATCCGACCCATAACCATTTAAATCCAAACCACATAACCCATATTAAATATAGGTAATATGATTTTGGTTTCAAAACCAACCCAAACTTATTTTATGTAACCTAAAACCAACTCAAACCTATTTTTTGCCAGATCAGACTCCACTCCACATATTGTTTTCCATTAGATTATCGATTAATTTGGTAGTTTTAGTTTCTGGTGTCATACTCAACATTTTGAATGCCCATGGCCCTGATACCCAAACTATGTCTTTAGGTTTTGTATATTTCAGCACCCTGATCAATAGCCTATATATATATATATATATATATATATATATATATATATATATATATAGTAAATGTATTTAGTCATTTAGATGCAAATTATATATACAATCCACATAAGAGAAATCCAATGGCAACACGATATATAGCATCAAAGAGCTAACCACATTTCTTTACGATCATACTTGGTTTTTGTTATTTGGAGACGAAAGCCCCAATTGCTGCAGCTAATACAGCCGTAGGATCTCCCAGGACCGCAGATGCAACAGCACGAATAGCAACACCAGCCATTTTGCTCACATTTCCTCCTCCTCCTCCTCTTCTCGGTGCTCCTTTAAGGTTGGGGATATTAGTTTGCAGATTCCTCACCTTGTTCTTGTCCACATTCAAATACGTGGCTTGCCAGCTCTCCAGTAGCAGCTCCTTCACACATGAGACATGAAGATTATAGGTTTTGCATTCGGACCTGTAAGACCAACCTGACCCTTTGCCTCCGCAGTGATGACACGGATACCAAAGTTTGAGACACAGATGGAGGTTCTTCTCCCCATCATCTAACACTTGGGGGAGATTCGCACAGCAAGGATGAAGATCGAAATCACATCTTTTGCAGTGATACGTGAATCCCACCACATCCTTCTGACATGCATCACATCTCCTCCTCTCGGGGCCAGGGGGTTGATAGTAGAATTTGAAGTCGCATTTTGGGTAAAAGGGATGAGTGAAATTAGACGGTGCAACCGCACATGCCTTGTGCAAGTCAAAGTCACACTGCAGGCATTTGTATTTGAGGCCGATCCCGGCTTCTTTACAACCATCACAGTTGAAAGGAGTCTCCGAGTATTCCAGCTTTAGCCGCCTATGTTGTGGGTGAACTGGATGGAACACCTCTTTGTCAATCTTCATATGATTTTCCTTTGGCTGCTCGCTTGTGCTTACTTTGCTGTAGGGTTTAATCTTGTCCAGGATAGATAAGAAGTGCTCATGGATATATATAGACATTGGCGGCGGATAGAAGGTTTGTTCGATTTGATTTGTATTTCCCATAGTGAAAAAGTGATATTTCCAATAGTCCTAAAGGTATCCATACTTTTTAAGTTTCACAAACAGAGAATAACTAACTTGGATATGTTCGAGTTAAAGAGACTTTTCGAGTCAGGAAGGCAGGTAGAGCAAGGGGCAAAGAAAGCTTAAACTTGGAATCTAATTCCATGCACGATTAAGACTCCAGTTGCCAATCGTAGAAGTTCCACACGAGGACTCAAAGCATCATTTGTGTTGCCTAATTGCTACATATACCTTTTAACTTCGCCATCTGGTCTAGTTTTATCAAAAAGAAACACAAAGGTGTTGGATTGTAGTTCTTCATATAGGTACCATATTTTTTAAAACCTTTTTACCATGTAAAAAACTGCCTTTCTAAATGAACATCCACTCCTTGATGTTAGCAAGAGAACATTTTTATACACGTGTAACCTAACTTCAAACAGAATAAAGTTGATAGTCCCCCTCACTAGCACATGAACAACCTAAAGACTATCAAATATGATCCCTTGTCAATCCTCAAAAGAGGTTACAGACCAAGGGAGGAGATTGACTAACCGTGGTTGTGTTCTTTCCCACCATGATCGGTGGCAAGTGGAACATTTAATATCGCTTTCAGTGGACACCAAACTTGAGTATATGGAAAATGTCACTCCATTTGGATATAAAGCTTCAGTTGAAAGTAGAGGGACCAGGAATCCACTAATGATTTCTCGAGGAAGCATTAGCTTTCTAAAAGTTTATGGGGGGGAATATTACTGTCACTTGAGAATTTCTAAGGTCCATTATTCAACAACAACAACAAAAACAAAAAAAAAGAAAGAAAGGAAAACTCCCAGTTACCATCACAATTCTATGCAAAATTCACGTCCGTACAAATAAAGGGTGTTCCACTGAACTACAGAAGACCATGTAATCGAAACTTGATACAACCATAAATAGATGATTAATTATACAATCTAGACTGAGTTTTAATGTACAATATAAAATCATGTCTACATATACTGTATAATTTCACAACAAAGAGAACAACACGATTATAACCACAGCAGCACCAGAATCAGGAATAGGGGACTAACCAATACTTTCAAGTCACTCCTCTACATTATACTCAGCATCCTCCATGTCTTCATCATCAGTCTCGTTATCATCATCAAGAAGCCACTGCTCAAGTTCATCAACTTCCTCATAATCATGCATGTACATATCATCTGAGTTGTCCCACTGGTCTGTTCCCAGCTCTTCACCACGAAAAGAAACGTGCAAGAATGGTCTACTTCGAGCTAAAGCGTCTATCAGATCCCTGTTCACACTTCCTGTCACACCCAACCATCTCAACCTAGGGAAATAAGGTTTCTTTAACCACCGAAATGAAAGTGGGGTAATTCCTCCGCAGTTGAAAAGATCCAACAATCGCAAGCTACTACCATGCCATCTGTCATCATCAACCTGCATTGAGGCCAAAGCCATGACTGAAGTGTCACCAATAAGTGGACATTGTCGCATCCGGAGTTCAACAACTTGAACACGACTTTTTGCAAGTAACAGCACAGTAGCATCAGATAGGTTAGGAAGATTTGACAGGTCCAATTCTCGCAATTCCTTGCTACAAGAGCCATCAAATAGAAACGAGATGCACTTGTCTGTAAGTCTCTTGCACCCTCTAACTGACAACGAAACAAGCGAACTTATCACTCTCTCTTTTAAGTATGACAATCCCGCACCACTTATATCAGAACCATCTAAAAGCAAAGTTTTCAATTTGGGAAGAGTTCCGATCGCTCGAAGAGCAGCATCCCCTAGGTTTCTACAATCTCTCAAGTCCAGAACACTAAGATCCCTGTTAGATGCCAACCGCAGGAACGCAAGGTTTGTTAAAAGATTGCACCATCTTAAGCTAACATGAGTGAGAGACAGGGAAGTCGCATACATGTCATGAAACACCAGATCAGTTAATTGGCTCCCATGAGACACCCTGAACTTGTATAAGCTAGCACAAGAATGCAAGATTGTTTTGAATCCTGTATCAGTAACCCGACAAAATCCCCCAAGACATATACTTTCCATGTTTGAGCATCTATCAGCCATGAGGAGAACCCCAAGATCATTAACTCGCTTAAAGTATGTAGCAACAAACTCCTGGCTTCGGACCAAAGAAAGGTGTTTCAATTTTCCTTGTGGGTTAATCGATTGTAAGCCGGAGTTGGTTAGGTCAAAAGTAACTGATGGTTCTATTATTGGTGCATCTCGAAGATCCAAATGAGTCAAAGAGGCGAGATTCTTAGATATTGTACCAATCATAGTGTCAGTAATATAGTCTACTGCAAGCCACAACTTCTGAATACTTGGCAAGACAGGTGGTTGAATTTGATTTGGCCAATGTTGGGGTCCCACAGTTGGGCTAAGCAGTTCGGTCACCATTACTGAAGAAATGTATCCAATCTCAAGACAAGTGAGTTTAGAAGAAGCCAAAGCCCAGACGCGAGCAAAATTGTGACGAAGAAATACTGAGACATCAAACATCAGGATCAAAGTCTACAAACATAACAACAGTGTTAGAGAGCAAATTAATGAATTTCTGAAGAATGTCGAGTGAAAACACTAAATGAAACTACAATTGTAGGAGGTATCAGGTAGCATGATTGGTATAAACATGAATCCCAGTTACCCAAGTTAAGGGCAAATTGATAGTGGGAAAGCTATAACCAACACAATGGTTTACTAGTCATTCTTACTTGGGCAAAAATATATGTGATAATGTTTTAGATACCTACGATTAAAGTGGAGTCCAAGGAAATTATGCATGGATTTTAGTGGCACTTTGGCATACTAGTTATAGACAATGCAAAAGCAACTACATATCTCCATGCACTTTTATCTGGCAAAGGTTCACACCCTATTTTGTTTCTCTAGTTTATATTTTTTCCATTTCCATTTAAATATATTAAATTGATTACTTTCTGTAACACAAACACATCATTGGTACGCTTTGATAAACATCAAGAAATCTGACTGATAATTTTGATTCTTATTAATGAGGTAAATGGGAAATTAGCTACTCCTAAACAGTCCCACAACTTCCCATTCCTCTTTTGTATATCAATTTTGAGCAAAAGCATCATTATGATATAGCTTTCCCATCTATGTTCAATTTCAAATTTTAGTTATAGTACAACATTAATACATGTCACAAGTAAGCTTCCTTACTTACTGTTAACATAATGCAAGACCAACTTTAACAAGAGATACGAATATCCTGCCGATCCAGCAAGGGTAAAATAGGTAAAGAAAATAAATTGAATGGTAGATAGATAATTGATAACACGAACCAAAAAAAAAATCAAGAAATATTAAGAGTTGAACCTCCAGAAAAATAGTGATTACACTTCAAATCTAGTAAAGAAAAGGCCTAGGCATTACTTAACTTGTATTTATTATCATCATCATATAATTCACTAATTGATGCCTTGATAAGATAGAGATGAATCAAATGAAGTGCAAAAATTTTGACAAAGATTCTTCATATATCCAGCATCTCATTCAAAGCAGCATCAAAGCCAAAATAGGCACATATTTTCTTTCAAGGTCAAAGTTACTAAAGGACACTAATACTATGCCTACTTTTTAACTTTTTTTCTTTATGAACACCCTCACTATGGAGGAATATGAATACAAGTACAATGAACAACATAATTAATCTCAACAATCTCTCAAGTACAACATTAAGTAAACCTAACCTTCTATAGGTGAAATAAAAGCCTCACAATAAGTAGGAAATAAATTTCCAATATAAAGGGGAAAGAAATCTCGCAAGAAGGAAAAAGCACAAAATCACCAAGAACTGAAACTGGAACCTAATGGTTCCAGAGTCTCAGTCTTACCATTAGGCCAAGACATCATTGAAGCTTATTTTTTAACTTATTTATCAAAATAACCATGCCCAATTCATTTTTACTACTCAAAAGACCATAGAGTTTCACTGTTAATTTCTGTGTAGCATTTTTATTTTATTTTTTGGGGGTAGGGAAGAGATTTTATGTCTTGTGATAGGTTTCTTTTTTAACAAACCTGGTGTATCGTGACAAGTTGGGAAGATTTTACAAGAGCTCGCGTAAGTATCAAAGTTCTTACTAGAGCTATTTATTGGAGAAGAGAAACTTTGTGAAGCTCCACTGCTCCAGGTATATTAACTAAATAAAACATGTATCAGGTCTATGTAAACTTTCAGAAGAGAAAAGAAAGGAAATTGTTGCAGACAAAAAAGAATAAGATATAACTAACTTACAAACAATTAGAGGAGATCCTTTCTGGCTACTGTAGGGTTCTTCTATCAATAAGTGGTACTGGGACTATCTCTTGCTTATATCATACATGATAAGTAAATAACTTGGTTGAGAGAAAGGCAGTAGTGCGGTTGATTAAAAATAAGTAAGACCGACAAATTCAAAAAGAAAAATTTAACAAAAAATAGATAATATACAAAACCTGATTTTCTTTAAATTACAGTATTTAGAATTGAAGAAGGAAACAATTTTTACAACCTACCACTAATGCTATTCAAGAATTAGTTTTCAGAATGTTTTTAATGCTAGTTTCCCAAAACTATAAATCGTACATCTAAATCATTTAAGGATGACAATCTGTTGACTTTAAATAATTATTTTATGAGGAACTAGAACTGCCATATTGCGTAAAGGATTTTGAAACATGAAGACATATGCTACTGAAGAACTTGCCATTTCTTTGACAACTTTCATTTGAAGCATTATTAAACGAAAAGCAGTCAACCTAACAGAATGTTTTTAAAATGGTCGCTGAAGCATTGGTATAAAGGTGACTAACCTAAAGCGTATAGACAGAAATTCCCAACCAGACTAAGATACTTCTAGATCAACAAATCATCGCTAGCACCAGATAAAAAGGGGAAACCTTTCTTATTTGAGAAATGCCCAATCCAATTAATGTAAGTGAGATAACATCATAACACAGTCTAATTATCAATATCAAAGATCCAAACCCACAATGCGGTTAAGTTCTTGAATTCATAATGGAGCCAGAACCAAACCTTAGTTCAATCTAATCACCGATCTATACAAACATCTATTACCAACTATGTCCAGTAAGACTGTTGAACATCAAAACCAATTTCGTAATATTCTAGAAGGAAATCTAGAAATAAAACCTTACTTCCAATTGAGTACAACCACTGAGTAATTGCTCTAGATCAGATACACAAATTGATCGCCATCTTTTATCAGCCACTGAACTCAAGTACAGAGACCTGAAGAAAAGTAAATACACAAAGCTTCGACATAAATTAAAAAGTCTTACTGAACTCGAGCAGAAGTTCAACCTAAATACACAAATAAGATCATTTTAAAACTATTTCCTTAACAAGAGTACATTAAAAGTTGTAATCCCGATGACAAAAATGCACGTAAGAAAAAGAGTTTAAAAATGGCAACTTTAAACAACAATTTATTTAGCAAAACAACTCTAAAAAGTAGTTATAAACTATAACTAACCAGCATACAATCTTTTATAAACTATAGATTCACGATAAATTTAAGTGCGGAGCAGATAAATTTTTAGCACAAAGATTAAATTGGTACATATTACAAGATAATGGGAGTGAAACTGAGGAAAATAACGAACCTGAGGTCTTTGCATCGTTCACCGACCTCTGAGAGAAGCTTTCCGCTAAAATCAGCGCAATTGTGGAGCGAAAGGTCGTGCAGGGAAGGACGAAGGAGATAATCAATGGAGGAATCATCGAGTCGCGTGCAATCAACTTTTAGAGTTCGAAGGTAAGGGTTATTCGGAGGTAACAAAGGCCTCAATAGTTCGATTGATGGAGCTATGTCCTGTTACCAATATTTATCAATGCCAGATTCATCAAAACTTACAATCCATATATGGAGTTAAAGATAAAAGATCTAGATATAAGAGAGAGAGAAATAGTTCACCAGGAGATAAAAATTGGGGAGGAAGGAGAGGATTTGGGAAGTGCAGGAATTGAAGGTTTTGCAAGTGGAGGCGACGGAGCAGATGGATGGGACGTCGAGCTTCGTCATTATTGTAGCGAGGAGTGCTGAGGGGAGGAGATCCAGGCTCTGTTCCATCGTCTCGGACCCCGATGACTCCTCAGTATTTTCTCTCTCCTCTTTTTTCTAAGGAGTCAGAAAATGGGGGTAAATAAATGGGACCGGATTAAATTAAATAAAGAAAAATGCATGTACACACAACAACAACAAATGTGTAGTATACTAATTTTTTTTAATCATAATTATCACAATAATAAATAATGTGAACGGGCCATATCCCGACTATATATTTCTGTTTACATTTCCCTTTGTTTACTTGTGTGAACGTAATACCCTCATAATTTAATATTTTTTTTTATTTTAGAATTTTTTTTTTTAATATAAGTCGTTTGAGAATTTTAAATAAACATTAATGGCTTAGTTTTTAATATTACCCCAAGTATTAAATATAACTTTAGTCTCTCACTATTTTTTGTCCAATAAATAACAAACTCTTCTTCCAATCCAAGAGCAGTATAGACAATTGATATTATAATTAATGCTATACAATAATTACATTAACACTTGTGCACAACTCTAAAACGATATATATTAAGAAACAGAGGGAGTAATAAATTATATACAAGTCCCAGAAAATCAGCACTAAGTATTAAACCTCTTAATTTTCTTTTGATACGTAATCTAAAAATTAAAAATTAAATTTATTTATTATATAAAAAAAGTAAATGTTATAAAATTTCATAAATACTAAATCTTAATGTAACACTTGATTTTCCGCGCACACAAAAACTATTTTCCATTTTTAGTTTCATTTAAAACATATAACTATTTTTAGTTTCATTTAAAACATATACCAACGTTAACTTAATTGTTGGGGATTTAATTTTGATCGGAGCATAAACTGGTCCTTACTTAGGGTACCTAACGAGTTTAGACTGCTTAGTTAGTAGTATTTGTCCACAGTTATATACGAAAAAAGCTAAACATTAAAGACTTCATTGCATTTGTAAGGAAAGGATAAGACGATAAGAATAGAGGTCATATGTGAAAAAGAGAAAGTGAAGGGAAAAAAACAGACGACTTTCTCTTCTTTTCCCCCCTCCTCCTCTTCTCTAATTTTCTTTTCTTCAACTAAAAAGCTAGCTCAAATACTGATGACCTGCTCAACTCTATAATGTGAGAAATTTGAAACCACGACTCCTACTTTACTTTTTAGACTAAGCACAATAACAGAACTATACAAATCGATTGATCAAAAATTTGTCCATCAAACTTGATCACCTACGCTAAAACCTCTATCAACAGCATAATCTACAAAGCTGTAGAGGGGAAGCACCCTCTCACCATACTTATCGAAACTATCCAACTCTCTCTTGGCCCTTTTTCTAAGATCCTCAGCCACTTCCATAGCCTTCTCCACACCATACACGCTCACATAACTTTTACCCTTTGCCTTCTCATCTTCATTCTCCTGAATCTTCATTTTTGCTTCTAACACATCATCAACAACCTGATATAAAACTCCAACCGCTTGACCGTACTTTCTCAGCCGCTCGATCTCATCATCCGAGGCACCTGCTATTAGACCTCCGCATACGGCCGAGCACTCACCCATTTCACCATACTTCTTTTCTTGGACAAATTCTACTGAGTTGGGTCCACCTTCTAGGTCAAGGAACTGGCCAGCCGCCATGCCTGTGGAACCCACCGCTCGAGCTATCTCAGCTATAACATGGAGGAGGCGGGATTCAGGGACGAGGTCAGAGGGGGTATTGGAGACAATGTGGCGGAATCCTAGAGGAAACAAGGCATCACCAGCAAGAATTGCCATGTCAATGCCGTAGATTGTGTGGTTTGATGGTCGGCCTCGACGGGATGGATCATCATCCATGCATGGCAAGTCATCATGTATCAATGAAGCAGCATGAACCTATTAAAACACAATACAGAAGAAGAAATAGGTAGACACCAATCAGATTTATGAAGCAATATCAATAAACATACTATTCAAACAAAAGGTGTCAGCAAAAACTGAATCAAATGCAAATCCAACCCTATTGTACGGGGTATCTGATTTGTTGAGTTATACTTTCTTTAAGCAAGATAGAAAAGGAACAGTCATATGTCAAACGATTTCAACCTCATCTCTCACGTTTAAACGTTGTGTTATGATCAAATCTCCAAAAAATTAAAAGCCTGTATTTTCAAGTTTATGAAGCATCTATTGTCATATTTAAATATTATCTTGATAAGCATCAATCAGAAATAATTTCTCCTCGATCACCTTAAATTTGAAAGCCACCTATGTAAGATGAGCTTAACAATCAGAGACAGCACAAATGCATATATAAAGATTTTTTATGATACAAAGTCTAAGATGGTTTTAATTATTTATTTTCGGCGACGTTTGACTTCACTCTCAATCACAAAACAAGTTCATTTCATAAAAAGTTTCTTTTCTCGTTAATAGGTAGTCTCATTCCTCGCAGAAAAAACTCAAACCCACAAAATAGTGGCTTTACAGATTCAGACCTAGTAGCTCAAAACTTTCTTCACTTCTCTTTACTTATGCAGTTATGCTTGCTCTTTCTTGCTTCACATACCTCTTTACTATAGAAAGAGAAATAACTGAAAGAATTTTATAGACACGCACTAACATAAGGTTGAGATATGTTTCTAGGAATCAACATTAGAAAGAGAAGGGTACTTTTTGGAATAGAGCGAGTTATGACCCACTGTAGTATTTTGAAGAGATTTGAACTATAGAATGGATATGGTCTGAATATGTGCAAGTCTTGTACAAATAGATAGGGACAATAAAGTTATTTTTGTGTGTGGTGTGGTTAATTCTCTTAGTATGAGGCATACGAGATACACCTAAACCACCTACATTTTTTTCTTTCTAAATTTCTCCATCAATCTCAAATGTCTTTAGTCTCAACGTATCTGAACAATCAAATTCTTTAATTCTCCTCTCTTACACCATCTAACTGAACAAAGTCAACTTTTTGAGGGCAAATTAATAAAAAGAAGAGAACTTTCAAATGAATCAAATCCGAAATGAATCCAATTATAATAAAAAAAGATTACTAGAGAGAAAGGTTTTGGCAACCATTTCGAGGGCGCAGGCGGTGGGGAAGGCAGCTTGGCGGTTGGCGCCGAATAGCTCACAAGCAGCAACGCACATAACGGGGGGAGCTCGTTTAGCACCTTTAGCTAGAACAGAGTAGCGCATGGCCTCATAGATCTGCTGAGGGTACTGGATTTGAATTGCTTCGTCCAGCTTCTGGTTAATTTCTCCAATCAGGGTTGTCCAATACGTTTTCAGATCGAATTGGGTGGTCGAAACTACCGATGATGATAAAGAAGAAGAAGAAGATCGAATGATGGTTCTTGGTTTAGAAATTGTTGGGCGATTGTTTCGAAGGCAGTGGAGATTTGGTATCGGAGAGGAAGACATAAATGTTGCAAACGCCATATTTGCCTATGCACTCGATATAAACTATAAGTCTATCTCTATATCTTCTTCGACTTATATACTAATAGGGACTAGAGAGAGAAAATGGTGGGAGGTTTCCTTCCATTTAGCGGTTCGGGAAGTCACTAGTGTAAAAGCATTTATTAAGGATAATGTGCTGTGGGCGGAAAAAGTATACTACTGTTGCCCTGGCTGGAATATTGCAGGGTGATCTTTAAGAAAAAAAATAAAAAATTAAATTAAATTATTTATTTTAATTTAATATTATTTTATAAAATTTTAAATTATTTTGTTATTATTTATAAGGGATTAATAATCTCTTCTTATCAAATAATTTTATAGAATTAATAATTTTACATCAAATGACTAATAGTCTGTTCTCAAATAACTTAAAATAATTATTAAATTAAGAGAAATAATTTAATACTAAATATATATTTTTTACAAATAAACATCACAAAAGGGAATTAGGTTGGTGGTAGTTTATTCTGAATAATTTATAGCTTAAATAAATTGTAAGAAATAGTATTTGTATTTATTTATTAAGTAAATAAAGTGCTTTCAAGGAAGGAAATAATAAATTTAGATTATATAAAAATGTGTTTATTAATACAACAAATACAATAGTTTGCGTCCCATATATATATTTTCCTCTTCCACACACACTTTCTTGTATCTTCACTTTGATCATTTGACTCAGTTTCATCATACAAATCTATATCATTCTTATCTTCCATGGCGAAATGGTCTCAGCTTCCCAGAGAACTCCTAGACCTTGTAGCCAAACACCTCGACTCGGAAATCGATCTCCTCCGATTCCGATCCGTGTGCACTTCCTGGCGATCCTCTGTCTTTCCCATACCCTACCAATCATCCCCTTCACGTTTCCCAATCCTCCCAAACAACGGAATCTCCGATACCACCTGGGGTTTTTATCTCTCCAAGCGCTCCATTTTCCTCCTCGGATTACCCCAAACACCCCCCTCCTTTGCTGGATGGCTCGTCAAACTCGAACGAGACAATCCCCAAAGATGCCACCTTTTGAATCCTCTCACTCGCGACGAATTCAAACCCCTCCACACTAATTTCCCCACAACACTCGATTTGTTTAATTTCAGGGTTTCCGAAGTAGGGCATGAATACACTCTTCAGTACATCAACTATCGCCCGTTTGCTAATTCCATCGGCGATGCGGGTAATCTTTACTCGGAAAAGGTTGCTTTTTGTGATTTGGGTAGTGATGATTTTGCAATTTTAACCATTCATGTGTCTGGTAGATTAGCATTGTTGAAATCTGGTGATAAAAAATGGACCATAATTGATGACATGCCTTCACCTTATGATGATGTGATATTTTTTAAGGGCCATTTTTATGCTGTTGATAGTGCGGGCAGGACTGTAATGGTGGATACCGGGTCGCCAATGATGGTTAAATTTGTAGCGGATTCGGTTTTTGGTGGGGACAAGAAGCTGTTGGTGGATTCACGCGGTGAACTATATATGGTTGATAAGTACTTGAGTGGTGGGCCCGAGGATGATTTGGGGTATGATGAGGGTTTTGAGTTTTATGAGGATTTTGATTGTTATATGAGTGAAAGAACTGTGAGGTTTGAGGTATTTAAGTTGGATAGAAGAGGGGAGGTGTGGGTTAAGGTGGAGAGCTTGGGGGATAGGATATTGTTTTTGGGTGATAATTGTACGTTTTCAGCATCGGATTCTGATTTTAGAGGATGCATAGGGAACTGCATATTGTTTACGAATTCGGGTAAAGTGGAAGATGGTGTGTTGAAGAGTCGTGGAATTGGTGTGTTTGATTTGGAGAGTGGGAGTATTGGTCCTTTAGTTAATTATCCTGGTTTTTCTGAGCTGTTTTGGCCACCCCCTGCTTGGATTTCTTCGCCTCTGACTATGTTGGAAGTAAGTGTGGTTTTTCCCATTGCCATGCCTGGCTTGATGTATTTCTGTATAACTTTTAATGAAATGATCTTCCTTTTTTACTCGCATCAGCTTAGATTCCATTTTTTAGTTTGAAGAAGTCTGCTTTGTGTGATATTTGATGTTGTGTCACAATGTTTGGTAATTATTGCAGACTGCACACTAAGTTGCATAATAATGCCTGCTAAACTCTGTGTGTTCACGAATGGTTGCTTTGTGTGATATTTGATTGTGTGTCACAATGTTTGGAAATTATTGCAGAGTACACACTAAGTTGCATAATAATGCCTGCTTAACTCTGTGTGCTCACGAATGGTTGCTTTCTGGCATATGGCGAGGAGCTCGCACATGAGAAATGAGATAATTGACCATCAATATGCCATGAGAAATGAGATGCAATTTAGCCCCTTTAACTAGAATATTTTGTGTGCAGAATCACTGCCGGTCTATTAGATGGTGAAGGGCACATAGTACTCTTTACTATATCTCTTATTTTTTTATATGATATGTTTTGTGTGTTGATTAGCTTGTATTGAGATGTTTTTGTTTTTTATGTTTCTTTGAAAGCCATGCTTGAAAAATAGGCATTCTGCGCTGATAGAATGACGAGGAAAGTGTAGCTGAATTGGATTTTATTAATAAGAGACCTGGCTACAGTTGTCTTGTTAGGCATTTAGAAATGCAGTTTAACCACTTTTTATATGAATGATGTCTTTTGTAGTGTTGAATTCATATAGTGACATTACCAAATACAAATAAATAATTAGAGAAATGACACGATCTTGAACTAGTTTCCTTTAAAAACAGGGACCTAGTCTGACGATTTGTTATATTTATTTGGCTCTTTTTGCTCGTTGTGGAATAATAATTTGTTAGCTGTATATACTAAAATCACGATGGACGAATTGGTTTGTTGAATTTGGCAAGAAAGAGGTGTGTAATCGATTTGTATCTTATAGTTTGGTGTTTTGATTGTTTCCCTATATGAAATTTATAAACTACTATATAAAGTATATATTACTTCAAAAGTAGAATATTGTACTTTGTTCATAATCTGGGACAAGAAAACTAATTGTTTCATTAATCTGTATCAGGTCGGGTTGAATCAACTGAGTGTGTAACATATTGAACTCTCAATCAAGTAAGTATACAGAAACAAAGCTTCAATGGATGGATGCTTGTCCATGATATTTGTGTAGATACACTTTGATTTCTGCAGCTGGTGGTCCTATGTCATTCACCTTGTAAACTCAAGTTATAAGGTGCAAGGAAATTCATGGTTGCATTGGTACATCTTTATGATGTGATGACTCTTAACCAAAAAAAAATATGGTGTGATGACCGACTTCAATAAGTGATTTCTTATTTTATTTACTAAATCTCATTGTATTTTGACTTTTTTGCTGGAATAAGTAATTTTCTTTTCATTTCAATTACTCTTTAAATATTCATCATTGATTGGTATTTGCCTCTGGTGTAGTTTGATTTTTGATCAGTTACTCCATGTTTTGCTGACAAGTATTGAATTGAAATTTTCATAATCAACCTCTCTTCAAGAACCTCATATACATATAATATGTGTTTGTTTGTAGGGGTGTAAACGAATCGAATCTGAGCGAACACCTTCATGCTCAGATTCGATTCGACTCGAAAAAATTGAGCTCGAATTCGACTCGGATTCGATAAAAGATTTTTATTTTTGCGCCAGATTCAACTCGGATCATTACTCAAACCTACTCGGCTCGTAAGTACTCAACTCGTTTACAAAGCGGGTTAATCATGAGCTTTCAAATCGAGTTTTGAATATGAACCATTTTACTTAAAACTGAATCACTACATACTAAATTGGTTACTTAACTAATATTTATATATAAAACTTTTTCACTTTTATTTATGTATTGAAATTATAAGGAATATAATATAAATTGATATTCAGTTAATTGATTTATTCAAGTACAAGTTTACACAATTTCATACTACACTTTATAATTAAATTATAAAGATTGATACAAATACCACATATTTAGCTTATTAGCATGGATCAGACCAATATTCGAATATGATCCATCGAGCAGGTATCGAGTACGATTCGGAAAAAAATGAAATACTCGAACCTTAATATGAGCGAACATTGATATGCTCAAATTCGACTCGTGTATCATAAACAGAAAACGAGTATGGATCAAATTCGACTCGGATCAATTTCGAATTCGAGTTTTGGATCATATTTTCAAGTCGATCTCGAGTCGAGTACCGAACTACTTGGTTCGATTTACACCCCTATTTGTTTGGCAAGCTGCCCGCCTTAACTAACCAGGCACTTTGTTAATCTTGTAGATTCAAAGGTAATTATCATTAATCTTTTTACCCCGACTGAATTACTATGATTTATGGGTTGTATTGTATCTCTACTACAAGTGATATACTAAAAACAATCACCTGCGAGCAAAAAGAAACCAATTTAATTTTTCTGGCACCATGATTGGCAATCTTTACTCAGTTTACTGATATTGAGGAAATGAGAACAATTATGAATTTGTGAGGTATAAGGAAATTGATTTCTTAATATAATAGCTTGAAAATAATTCTATTTCTCCATCTAGGAAATTGATGAGAAATCCTTGCGGAAAACTTCTTTAACTATGATATTATACCAGAGACATATTCAAGATCTAACCTTCTAATTGATGAATACGTTGTTACGTTAATCACGCTCTGGAGAATCTCCAGAAATCCTTCTGGCACTGAGGTTCCCAGCATACGACCATAGCTTCTCCAAATCAGCAGGCATTGGTATCTGTAACTTATGGCTTGTCACCCCCTTGAGACCATTCATGTGTATAGGGGTAGGTGCCCTAACAGGGCTTCTGGTAATGGGAGGAGATGAATAGAATGGGCTCGCAAATGGAGAAGTATAAGGGGTGAGTTGAATCGAGAATGGGCTTGGTAACATTCGCTTCTGGATGGGAAGACCAGCCAAACCTCCGCTGCTAAAAAAGGGCATAGATTCTGCAGCAGCACATCGCTTGGCAGCATCATCTGCATAAAGGACATCGTCAATCCTTGCCATTATGTTAAAAGCCAAGCTCTCCATCACCCTTGAGTAGCTTTCAAGAATTGACTGCCCAACATCCTGCAAGAGAAGAAAGAAAGGTAGGAAACAGTCTATTTGTGCTAAATGAGTTGCTAGCCATAAAGTAAATCGAATTCTAATCGTTTCGTTGTCTCAAAATGTCAAATTCTAATCGTTTCGTTGTCTCAAAATGTCTTCATTTATCATAAAGGAGAAGACTATTTCCATGTATTATTTTGCCAGTTCCTTGAAAGCCCCCTCTCACATGGGAGCGGATACAGCTCATGTGAAAAACACCTTGCAAAAATAACAACTCCTATCGAAAAATGACACACATCATTAAGCCTATTTCATAACACATTTCTCTACTCCACTTAAGTTTTTAACTACTAACTTTCACGTATTTTAGCAATTATTTTCCAAAACTTCTAATGAAAACTGTGCCACGAGTGGAAGTATGCTGATACAAATGAGAATTATACGTGAACAACTTGAGAGAGAGCACACCTACCCAAAGCTGAACTAATCGCTTCCCCTTGATCACAATGACAATAGACATTCAGAAAAGCAAAGACTAAACTAATGTTCTTAAATGGTGGTGGTATGGGTTTGCATACACTTGATTTCTACTTATAACTAGTTCTTGCTCTTTGCATACAAAAAAAGGGGTTGGGACATTTACCTTGTTGTATTGAATTTTGTTCATGTCTAAAGCAGTTTGTGGAAGGCCTGGGAAACGTAGTCTCAGGCTATGTAACAAGGCCCTTTACCTTACCACTCCATGATGAATGCTTAGCTTTCGAATGTTTAGTATGTTTTTTGCTGTCTTTCAGCTTCCATACATGAACAGCTGTCTCAACCCTGTTTGCTACTTCCAGAGTATGGTGCTCTGATGATAGGTCCAAGCAATCAAGAAGAAGTTCTGGCAAAAACTGATCAGCAGTTATGTAGCGATAGATGATATCACCTAGACAAGCTTTTCCATTCTGCATTTGCATGGGCATTAAAAAATTAGAGAAAGGATGATAAGAGATAAGCAACTCTATGTATGTAACTCATTATAAATAAAGGAAAACAGGATATCTGCTGAGAATGTTTTGCATTTGGATAGTAATTCGTTTATTCCCAAGACAAACAGAAAAACGACATACTAAGAGTATTTATCACTTATTCCTTTCTTGACCTTTCTCAATTCATTCAAAGTTTACACCAACTTAATCAAATGTGTTCTCAATAATCTTAGCCCTAGCCTCCCTTGCAGACAGCCTATACTGAGGAGAACATCTATAACTATCAGCCATGGAAAAACTTCAAAATAGTGTACTAAACAATTTCTAGTTTGATTCCATATCAAAGCATTATAAATTGGCCACATTGGAAGATACCTATACTATTTTTCTATTGTTTTATCTTCATATCTTGCTCCTTGGTCATCTAAACAGTTAGCATCACAATCATAACGCACTGTGCCTACCTACTCAACATTTACATATCTAATTAGACTCATGCTAGGGATTTAATGAAATAAAGACCAACTTGAATATCCTTTTCATTACTCTTTCTTGTGAAGGCCCTTCAGTAGATAATGGTAAAAGATAAGTAAATAAAGAAAGTTGATGGAAGAAAGCGTATACCCCTATTGTATGCCTAGTGCTGCAACTTGCATGCAACAATTTTCTATCAATATGAAGCTGACAACTTTGATTCATGGTTAGCCTTCTCAAAAAACACAGTTTGGAAAACAGTTTTTAGCGCTATCCAATCAACTATCTTCCTTTTAACTATTAGACTAACAGAATTCACTAACTAGTTCTGCTGTCTGGATTGCATTCATAGTTGCATCACTAAATGAGACAATGACCTGTCTTTTTTGGAGAAGGAATTTTGTAGCTACACTTTAATCAAATATATTTCCTGCGGAGTTCTACAAATGTACTCATATGATGATTAAAAAAATATGGAGACAAACCATAACTAGCATGGGCTTTAAATTCCAAGTCCTCTAGTTGGAACGTTAATCCAACTCACAAGTTTTTTTGTCATTACTTTTCTTTTTATAGGTAATTTTGATCCAAAAGTATGGGGAGTGGAACCAGTGACTTTTGAGTTTATTTCTCTAGGCTTCTGCTATTTCTCCCACCATTGGGGCTAATTTATTTTTCATTTCTTTGTTTTAGAAGCGGGAAAAAGTGTCTTCAGAATTTTAAATCTTAGCAGGTTAAGGTACAGCTGTGAAAAAGAATTGATGGATAGTAATTACTAATTAGATTAGGCCCTAAGTTATGGAATATAACTCTGTATAGCAACATATTTCTTAGTTCTTACCCCTTTAAGCAAATGAAAAATCAATAATATTAACTCAAATATGTTTCCCACTAACATTTAACCTATACAATCGGAATCATCATAATAAAGCAAGGAAACCAAACCTTCGAAATTCCAAGGAGATTAGTATATAATCTAAAGGGCAGCTTTATCCGGAGACAATATAAAATTTTGTGAAGGGCGAGAAAAAGTTTTCATTTTGGACAAATTTTCTCCAGAATGGCTTATGAAACTAATATTCACTTTAGAACAAAACCCTTCTTCACAAGCACATAAAATGTGATTTGCCAAAAAATCCATAGAATTAAGGCAACTAAAACCACATCACAAAATAATGAAATACTCAGATTCAAAGAATTACAGAAAACCAGTGGAGCAGTAAATGTATAACAAAAGTTAATTTAGAGTTCAACTGTATCATAAATTTTTAGAAAGAAATAGTAAAACCCCAAGCCATACCTTGGGCAAGGTGTCTGAATAAGCACTTGGAGTTTCCATTTCAGCAAGCACATTGCAATTAATTGCCAATGCAGCCTTTAATATCTGATTTGTGCAATCCCTGCACTGCTGCAACCTCTTCCTTGCATCCTCTGACAACCCTTTTGGAGGAACTTGTGGACAAGGCAGCCACCACTTCTCCTCCTGCCTAACCGATGGCCTTCCCCCATAAACAGTGGATGGATAGGCATCACGATCATCCCCATCAGCTAAAAGAATGCCGCGATCAACATACCAAAAATCCAAATCATGAAATCCATCAAGAATGCTAATTAACATAGCGTCAAGCTTCTTGAGTGCAGGGAGATTTATATATAGATCTGACCGTGGTCGTGTTGCCATTACTTCATAAGTCCCTCCACCAGGGGATTGTTGTAGGCACGAGCTCTACAATTGAATTACTCACACATAATAGACATTCCATTTCCCTGCACCACATTGCCTTCTTTTGCAGTGCCAATGGCTCCAACCTCCAAAGTTCACCAAAAACAGTGGCTAAATTTCAAGACACAAACATAGGCCAATAGTGAGATATATACATATAGATCTCATACATTCCAATACAGGAAAAGGAGAAATTGAGTAAATTTGCACTGACCAGAGAGATTTGTGATTGCATTTGAGATTGCAAGTGCAGTACAAACACCTTTACCCCCTCCAGACATATCTTCACCAAGAAGAAGCTTAGCGAATCTTTCTTTCATCATCTCAACTTCTACAAATTCCTCCAAAAAAAGATTATAAAAAAAAAGGTGCAATGAATACATAATAAAAAAAAATAATGTGCAATGAATACATAATAATGATACAAAACGCATTATAGAAACATATATTGAATCAGCAGTAGTACAATAACAAGGAGAATAATTATTTAGATAACAATAAAATGACGGGGAGTATTATTTAGAGATGCAGAGCAGAGCAGGGTTCTATTTACTTGAGTAGCAAATAAATAAACCAAATCATCTTGGAGAATTTAGCAACAAATTTATGGTTAATCCTGTGAAATGAAAGAAAGTAAATATGGAATTAAGAGTAGTTACCTGACAAATCTGTGTCCGGTTTCTGAGGCATCTCCTCCAAAAACACCGCATCTTTGCCGCAAATCACCGGAAACATGAACGGCGGCGGAAAGGCTGAATTGGCGGTCAAAATAGGGGGGCCGGGCGGAGACGAAGCCGCAGAAGTGGACGCAGCTTCAGCACGGAAGCGGCCACAAGAGAAACTGATGGAACTTTCAGAGTCGCCGACATCTGCGCTCAAATTATAGCTTCCACAACGCACTTCAGTCTGTTGATCGGAAGCGGAAGCGGAAGCGGAAGCGGAAGTTGAAGCGGAAGCGGAAGTTGAAGCGGAAGCTGAAGCTGAGGCTTCTTCCGACGAAACACTCATAGTAGAAAAGAAGGGGGATGTTAGATGTGCATTTTGTTGATAGGACTGAATCTATATCTGTAGGTATGTATATAAAATGAAATCGGTTGGCATTGTTTGTGAAATTTGAGATATGGTGGTGGTAACGGTGGTAGGGGTGGCGGAGAGTGAAAAAGTAGATAAGAGTAATATATAATAGTAGCAGTAGTTAGTTGCATATAAAAAGTACTACACTACTATATAATAAGGTTCAACATGTTGCGAAACTGTTTAGGTGTCGTTTGATAAATTTAAAATCATACATTTGTCATCGGTGAGGTGCGGTTTTGAATAGTGTAATTTTGGTTTTAAAAATAATTGAAATAATAAAATTTTGTACAATTTAATTTAATAATTTAGTGTCACGTAATATTAAAGTTATAAAAGAGATCAAAACAAAAGCATCCGAATTTTTATCCATCGTTATGCGGTTCTACGTAATATTATTTTTTGCGATTAGATTTCAGTTTTATGCGTGCGGTTTTGGTTAGTAACCAAACCGAAATTGTAAATTTAATTTTTCAACCCAACTAAAACGGTCATATACGCCGGAACCGTTAGTGCGGTTTCGGTTTCAATTTAGTTTCTTGCTCAGCCCTAGTAGTATATAATACTCCCACCGAGGTTCCTTAATATAAATGGTTTTAGAGAAATATTTTTGTCTCTTGATATAAATCGTTTGAGAATTTTAAGTTAAGCATTAATTACCTAGTTTTCCTGTATTAACCAAAGTATTAAATATAATTTTGGTTCTCTCACTATTCTCTGTCCAATAAATAATTTTTTTTTATCAATATAAGGACAATATAGATAATTAATATTATATTTAATACTTTATAATAGTATTTCCTTAATATTTATTCACAATTTTAAAACGACTTATATTAAATAACAGAAAGAGTATGTAATAAGTGTATATATTTCATTCAAGGGAGAGGGAGATTTAGAATTTAGAAATAAGTAGCAATTGTGATAATAATATGCCGTCATTTAATTTAAAAAATTACTAAATTGTATTTTTTTTTAATTTTGGAAAGAAATTACTCCCTCCGTTCCTTAATATAAGTCTTTTTAGAGAAATATTTTTGTTCTTTAATAAAAGTCGTTTGAGAATTTCAAGTAAGTATTAATTGTTGAGTTTCCAATATTACCCAAAGTATTAAATGTAACTTTGGTTCTCTCATTATTTTATGTCCAATAAATAACAATCTCTTATTCCAATACAAGGGCAATATAGACAATTGATATTATAGTTAATGATATACAATCATTTCCTTAATACTTATGCACAACTCTAAAACGACATATATTAAAGAACGGAGGGAGTATATACTACTATTAGTAGTTGAATTGAAGTTACTAATTAATATCGCGGACTCCGAAGGTGGCATTAATTAATTAGTTAAAGACTTAACAATCCCAATTACTAGTAATACTCACAAAAACTCCTCCTCCTAAGCAGAATTAGTACTCGTACTAGTCGTAATTATATATACGCTGATTCACATGCAACTCATACCACCTTCCAACTTCATAACACTCAAAATTGACCGCATTGCATTGCATTTGTGAGACATTAATTACGCCTACTTGGCATTAATTGTTATCCTCCTAGCTTAGCTAGTTAATTTTAGTACTGCAATAAAATTACTTAAATACACATACACTCCAGTTTTACTATAAATTATTACTACCCTCCTTCTTTAATATAAGTCGTTTTAGGAAAATAATTTTATTTTTAAATATAAGTTTTTTGAAATTTCAAGTAAGCATTAATTGATTAGTTTTCAATATTATCCCAAGTAATAAATATAAATTTGGTTCTTTCACTATTTTTTGATCAATAAATAATACTCTTTTTTTCCAATACAAGGGCAATATAGACAATTGATAGTATATTTAATATTTTACAATCATTTTTTTAATACTTGTGCATAACTCTAAAACGACCTATATTAAGGAACGTAGTACTACAATAATTAAGATATACTCCACTATTAGAACAAAACAAGTAGTAGTAAAAATTACTAGTAATTAAAATTTTAATTATTGTAGTACTCCCCGTCATTCCTTCTTATCATAAATTAAAAACAAATGAGTAATTAATAGGTGATTTTGAGTAACTAGTAAGTCATTACTTGAAAATTTTACCAACTTTAATGGAGTATCTTATCTCTCTAATCCGAACACTCTAATGCTCAAGCTCGACTCGGTTCAAAAAATTTGTGTTTAGGTTCGACTCGAATTCGAACTGATAATTTTCAAGACTGCTCAAGTTCGACTCGATAAACTCAACTCGTTTTCACAATGAGTAATTCGCGAGCCTTTCTATTCAAGCTCAAATCTCAGATAGATCACACCAAAATGAGACATAAAATAAAAAATTTAAAAGACTTCAATTTCATTTATATATAAAAATACATGTGTTACTAATATTTCTGATTTTCTACTTTTCTCACTACCAACCGCAGGATAGGATTTTATCGCTAATGTGTTCAAACTTCAAACGATGGCAAAATCTACATTTGTTTCTAAACATAATTACAAACGTTCACAGAACAGGATATTACAACTCGTCATTTAACTCTTCGTATCTTTCTTTAAAAACTTTAGCATATCTTTCGACTTCCTCCTCTAATTTTCCTTCCATTTTAGAAGCAATACCTTTCACATCATTCCGACCATACTTCTCGCAAGCCCTAATATGAAAGTATTGAAGTCTCGCCTACTCCATGTTGAAAAGCCCTACAATTGAAGAGATGTCAGGTTCAGATAAAGTGTGCTCCACGGATAAAAATCAACTTAGCATGTAACACACCTGCTCACCTCTTCCAACAACTGCTCTTTTTCTTCCTGCTCTTCAGTAGTCAAAGGGTCTCCAACGTCTAGATAACGAACACCCAGTTAGGATGTTACATCAAAAGTGGTTACTCGAAAAAGAAGTTAACAAACCTTCAGGTTCAACGACGTCTTCTAATTGATTCTTCTGATGTGTTTGCTATAAAACATAAAGAAGTGTTATCATTCAAATGGAGAACTTTGCACATGTACACAAAAAAGCACGGAATATTCAGCACATTACAACAAGGTGATAATTAATTGTAAAACATAGCACATTACCCACCATAAGATAGCGAACTTCTTTTTCATACAGCTCACTAAGCCTTTGTGTATTGAAGAACTGAAAGTCATGCCTACGACAAGATACTAGGTAAAAAAAACAAATGAGAATTTGGATTTGGTCCGTCCAATAAGGATGAAAGACAAAAAAACTGAGCGTGTGTGTATTAATAGAATTGAATACATCAGCTTTGGTCCAAAAATGAAAGCAAACAATTTCTGAATGCTTACAACTGAGGCATGCGAGGAATTCGAGGCTCTCTTGGACCACTTTGGCGCATTGTTTGCTTAAAATATTCCGATTCTGAATAACTAAGCAACAAAGAAAAGAATTTCATCCATAACATAATCATTAAAAGTATTAGAAAAGTTAGTAGCTGAAAGTAACAATTACTTGCTACTACCTTTTCATTACCAAAATCATACAAATCAGCAGCTGCACAATGCCAGACATTCTGAAAAGATCACCATATATAGCATTATTACTGTCATCCATTTTAAATTCGATAGCATCTTCTGTAAATTTCTTCATCTTGGCATCAAGCTCAATTGTTGCTTCTTCTCCTTTAGCAATTAGCCTGTCTATATCATCGTCTGTGATTGTGCTATCTTTGGAACTGAAAACCATTTCAGCACCAAACCTCACCATTTGCAACAGCTCATCTTTGTTAACAGCTGCACAACCATAAAAGGAAAAAGATACATAATCCAGGGGTTTTATAAATGGGGCAAGCCGCATCACTGCCGAGAATTTTACCAGCATCTTCGGTGCCTTTAATCATTATTAAGGAAAATTATACTAGTACATTCCCCATTGTTCTCCATGAAAGCAATGAATATAATTATTAAACTACTCTATCATCAGGATACACAAGAGGTGACCACATGTGGTGGAAACAGCTTTCCCTTCCAGTTCTCTCCAGCAAGCATTGCATCTCATTTTAGCCTTCAGAAAAGAAACTCGGTCTCATGAAACATTTGGTAGCTAGCTTCAAGATTCTGTATATTAATTATAACCAACATCTGAGCAGGACTTTCTGATAAATTTTTACTTCTGCTAAATTTAGTTTATTAATAAATGGGATAAATGATCATGAAACAACAATATTATGCCTATGTGAAAGCTCCTTGAGTCAGATACTTAAAAACAAATTAACTATCTATACAACAGTTCGCAGACTCTGAGAGTTTCGAGATACAATGTTAATTAGTTACGAGTCAGCTGGTTGAACACATGCTTAATTGTTTTAGAATCCAGAGCTCAATCATTGCTATTGAAAACTTGAAATTAGATACAAACAGTCAACCACATCAGGTTGATGAAGTCACAACTTAGAAATATTTAAAGACATAATAATTATGTCCTTTGTTTTAGTTAGTTTCTGTATTCAGCTAAAAACTTCGTCGTCTAGTTCAGAAACTAGCGCAAAAAGATAAGAGTAGAGACTAGAGACACAATGAACTATACAGTTTCAAGCTCCCAAGTTGGGCAAAAATTCAGCAACCAATAAACTAACCGACAAACTTTGAGTATGGTTTCCTTCTTAGGAGGCAGACCTTTCTCAACGTCTGACTTCAATCTTCGAAGAAGGAATGGTCGAAGGACCTAGAAGTGGTAGAACCAAAATAAAGATTTTAATAGCTGAAAATATCAAATCAGAATAACTGAAGTGCAAATAAAAGGATAATTTTCCCAAGCTCTGTCATAAATCTCTAATTAGTTCTGTACTTTTTTCATTCTAACTGATATTTTCCCAAGCTGTTTTTTCATATGTATAATGACTTTCGAGTTCTGGACAGGGATTTTTTCTTCTGGACTATTAACAGCAAAGGTAGTTTGAATTCTTCTAACAATTCTCTTTTAAAATAATATTTTTGAAAGATTGATGCTGCATTGTAAGGAGTTGGTGTGTTGAAACAACTCAAGGCTCGACAGAGTGCAAGATGCTTCAATAGGCAGCACAAGCACAAGCACCTAAAGTTGCAGACCATGCCGATATGACAAGCAAAGCCTGCACAACAACTAGATCGTAATTGCTTTCCTTTTTAGATTTTGTAAATGACTATTAATATGGTTGTTGGGTCATGATATTTCCTCTCATTGGGCCGGGTAAATTGGGCTTACTCATTTAATTAATCTATTGGGCCTTTATTATTGAGCTGTGAAAGTCAACCTTGGTAAGTCCATATTATTTCCATTTTAAACCTATAAAGGCCGGATTGGTTCGATTGGATCGACCCATTAGACATTTTAATATCTATTACTTTGACTTACCAGATGATGAAAAAGCATGACGGTTGACTAAAACTCCTGTCATGCATTAATGTGGATGGGATCATAAGCCGTACGTGCGGTGAAAAACAAATTGCCAAAGCGATGGATAGACTATATCGCGATCGGCGAGAACCCATCGATCGAGAGAGTGTGTCGGGGTAATAGTGGGTGGCACAAATATCCGAAAAAGAGAGTATAACCTAGCAAGGAAGCCTTCACAAGAGAATGCGTTCTCATACACTTTCATATTCATATTCTCACATACACACAACGGAGAATTATTATCTCTCTCTGTACATTAAACATTACATTCCTCCATTTATTAACTTTGTGAGCACGTATCTTGACTCTCGCTTTGAAGCTATCCCCGAATGAACGGTAGTCGAAGCTTGTGGTGTTTACTGTGTTTCTTGTCTGCGGGATCGAGGCGTCTTTACGTGATTGGGGCGTGGCGGAAGATCTTGGCGTTAACATTGGTAGCGCTAGAAGGAGGGCTTTTGAGTTCTAGTGTCATTGAAATTTTTAATCACAATCGTTTAACCTACTTGGGAAGATGATGAGGAGTAGAGATGAGTGCGCCGGAAAAGCGGCGATGGTGGTCATTGTTAGGCTCGTCATTTGCCTCGTGTTTGATAAAGGATCGTCTGGGGTCCTTACAAAAGTGCTCACGAGAGCCTGCCTCTAAACATAATTCGAGGGAATCTCCGTCCAAAGATCTATGGTGGGGCAGAGACGAAGATTGGTTTTCGGTGCGGATAAGGAGCGCGATCATGGTCGAGGAAGGTGGAAGGCTCACCGGCCAAGACTTATCGTAGAAGTGGTCGGGAAGATAGAGCCATGCCAAGCGAAGATGGCGAGACGAAGCAGATAAAGCCTTGGAGGTTCTGTTGAAGCGAGAGAAGATATAGCCAAAACAGATGCTTGGTGGCGGAATTAAGGCAAGCATCAGCCATGTTCATCCAGAAAGGCGAATCGCGTAAGGAAATTCCACGGCGAGAGGGGTAAGGAGCGGAGCATTCCGCGCGTGTATCTAAGGATCGTTCTCGTAGTAGGAGGAGATCGAGGAGCAGAACTCCCGTGGCCTTGAAGAAGGCACTGATGGTCGTTGTCTCTCAAAGATCGAGGACGACGACGGACAAAAGGAGCGGTCGAGGGAGATCGTGCCCAAATCGAGTAAGGGACTATCAACGTGACCATTCTCATCATAAGGATAGAGTTGTACACCGGAGTAGATCAAGAAGTCCCACCAGGGCAGTGGGATCGGCAGGAGGAGGTCGATCCTCTCAGAAACAGAATGTCGTTCACGAGAAAGAGGTCTCCCCACGAAAGGCGTTGATTTTACAGTGAAGGAGCCGAAAAGAGCTCGAAGCGGTGGTGAGAGTCCAACAGTGAAGGACACTCAGGAAAGAAGGCATCCCTTTTCCTCGGATATTCTCAAGGAGAAGGTAGATATCACCAAAAAATTGCCTCGCGTGGAAAGTTACGATGGGTCCGGGATCCTTGACCATAGCCGCGAGCGTTCGGCCATTAATGGACTATTATGACTTCACCGATCTTTGCCAAGTGCCACACTTTTTATTACGACGGCGAGAAAAGATGCGAGACGATGGATGAGGACTTTACCATCGATTCGATATCCTCTTGACCGAAGCTTTGTGATAAGTTCCATGCCCGTTTTGGAATGTAGAAGAAGAGGAAAACTACGGGTTCTCTGGCATAAATCCGTGAGTTACTGGGTGAATCTTTGGGCGATATGTAAAGAGAGTTCGGAAAGCAATCGGTCGGTGTCCGAACCTCAATGATCTCCAGTGTAGGTTTGTTCGAGATGGGTTGGATCTGGTAAAGTCCGAAAATGGTGAAGAATTTGATGTTCCACCATCCGAAGAGCTTGGCCGAAGCCTTTGACAAGGCAGAAGGCTATATTGTTGTGGAAGAAGCTATGAACAGCCTGAGACATCCTTCTTCGGACCAGTTGAAGGAGATAGTAGTTCCCAAGGCCGAAGTTGATCAAAGGAAAACGGGGTATAATGATCGGCGGAGGGCGCTTCGAAGAAGACAATAACTCCACGGTGGCAAGGAAGCGATCGTCCCCTGTTTCAATTTCCGAAGGTGAATAAGGTCTACACCAAACTGAACACAGATAGATTAGCGATCTTAGATCAGATCAGAAACCAGCCTTTCTTCGAGCCACCTCGTGATAATTATAGAACGGGACAAGGTAACTCTCGTAAGTATTGTGGCTATCATCAAGTCGCGGGCCATGACACTAACGAGTGTTGCAATTTAAAAGATTTCATGGAGAAGAAGATTAAAGATGGCTTGTTGGTGCAGTATGTGGCCGCGAACGACCAACGTGATCAGAAGAATATCAACCGTACTGTTCAAATGGTTCAAATGGCTCCATCCATCCAAAATGCTCCAGTATCGCCGCCAAGGCATGTCATCGATGTAATAACCGGTGGATCTGTAGGGAAGTTGATAGGGAAGAAGAGAAGGGCTTACCTGGATTCGGTCATGTCCGCGTGACGATGCTCCTCAAGATTGATGAGACCATTCGAGGGGCCCGTCATATCGCTTATTTGACGCATGATTATCCTTGAGCCCATCGAGCCACACGAGGGGGGGCATTGGTGATCCTGGCCTGAAGTGGGCTCGGTGGACGTGAAACGCATGATGATAGACAATGGGTCTTCGGTGGATATTTTATATGCCCATGCCTATCAGAGGATGCATCTTGATGGGCGAAAAATGGAGGTCGGGCAGGAGGCTCCTTTATACGGCTTCAGCAACGATCCGGTCAAAGTTGCAGGCACTATTGAACTCCCGGTTATCTTGACACAAAGACCTCGGTGGTAGAAATAATGTAAAATTCTATGTTCGCATGTAGACTAAACTTATAACGCTATACTGGGGAGACCTACCTTGACTGTTCTCCAAGTTGTGACCTCCATCCCTCATTTCAAAATCAAGTTCCCCACGGCACATGGAGTAGGAGAGGTGGCGGGGGACTTAGATCTGGCACGAAGATGTTATCGGAATCTTTGTTATTTCCTCCGGGAGTGGGGTCAAAGTGGCGAAATGCACGATGGCGATTGAGATCGAGCCCTTCACCGGAAGCGATTGAGCCGTTGGTGATCCTGCGAGTGGGGCCGGAGGAGATCGAGTTGATCATCGAAAGCCGAACAAGATGTGAAGATCGGTTCGAGTCTACGAGCCTCTTCTGACAAACCTTATGGAACTCTTACTGCTATCGGATGTCTTTGCATGGGAACCACAGGGACATGCACAGGTTAAGCCGGGAAGATAGGCGAGCATAGTCCGGATGTAAATCTCTCGAAGAAGCCGATTCGGCGAAAAAGGCGGATCTTTTGCGCCGAGACGACGAAAGATCATTGATGAGAAATTTGCAAAGCTATTAGGCTGCCTTCTTCATCTATGAAATTGATTATCCCGAGTGGATGGCGAATGTGGTGTTGAAAGCGAAGCGAGAATGGAAAATGGCGGGTTTGCATCGACTACACCGATCTCAATAAAGCTTGTCAGAAGGACTTTATCCTCTGCCCATATCGATCGACTCATCGATGCCACTTGGGGTATGCATTACTAAGCTTTATGGATGCTTTTTCAGGTTATCATCAAATATCCATGTGTAAGGAGGACATTCCAAAGACAGCGTTCATTACACACCGTTCGGTGTACGCCTACAAGAAGATGACTTTTGGCCTTATAAACGCGGGAGCCACCTACCAGAGAATGATGAACTTCATCTTCGACAGGCAGCTAGGGAGGAACATGGAGGTATATGTAGACGATATGATCGTGAAGAGCATGCAGGTTCGGAATCATTTGGACGATCTAGAAGAATGCATTCAAACTGTCCGTCATCGTCAACTGAGACTCAATCCGGCCAAATGCACTTTCAGCCTCGGTGCAGGAAAGTTTTTGGGTTATCTGGTCAGTCAGAGGGGCATCGAGGCCAATCCGGAGAAGATCCAGGCCATTCTTGATATGAAGACTCCTCAGTCGTTCAAAGACGTCCAACGTCTGACTGGTAGGATTGCAGCTTTAAGGAGGTTCGTCGCCAAATCTGCGGAGAGATGCCTTCCTTTCTTTGACACATTGAAAGGGCCGAAGAATGCG
Source organism: Panax ginseng (assembly GCA_020205605.1). Lineage (NCBI taxonomy): Eukaryota > Viridiplantae > Streptophyta > Magnoliopsida > Apiales > Araliaceae > Panax > Panax ginseng. The sequence continues at coordinate 151,504,491 of CM035134.1, forward strand.
AAGACGTTTCAGTGGACTTCGGAATGTGAAGACGCCTTCCAAGGCATAAAGACATATCTTTCTTCTGCTCCTTTATTGGTGAAGCACCCCAAGAGAGACTTTATATCTATACCTTGCAAAGAAGTTCGTTGGCGATCGGGAGCATCTTTGGTTCGGGAGGTCGGCGGGAAGGAACATCCGGTTATTATGTCGAATCACGTCTTCACGAGATCTTTGAAACCAGTACGAATATTGAGAAATTTGCCTTTGCTTTAATAATTGCTAGTAGAAAGCTTGACAATATTTTTTCAAGTAGACTCTGATCGCTACTGCGGATCAACCATTGAAGAAGGTGATCCCGTAGTTTCGAGGAGACTAGCGGCATGGACTATGGAGTCATCCCAATTTTTCATCGAATACCATCCCCGAACCGCTATCAAGGTCGAGCGTTGGCCGATTTTATGGTGGAATGCTCATTTACCGCGCGGATCTTAGAGTTGTCGAGGTTGAATCGTCGTAGAAAGTTGTTGCGATTCTTTAACGAAGTCGAGTGCTTGGGCGTTATATGCGAGATGGATCCTCTACAGTAATCGCTTATTGTGGGCAGGAATTATCTGGGCGAGTCCGAGAGGGTTCAAAGTTCAATGAGCCATCGATTCGGGTTTAAAGCGACGAACAACGAACCCCAGTATGAAGCAGTGTTAGCAGGTGTTCGATTGGCAAAGATGTAAAACCCAGAATTTTATGAAATAAAAGTATTCAATTTTTCATGAGTTACTATTCATGAGTTACTATTCACGAGTTACTATTCACGAGTTACTATTCACGAGTACTATTCATGAAGCATGATAATTTTTTTTCAGAAGACATTACTCAATAATTGTTACAGTAATTACTGTTCAGTATTTTATTAATTCAATAATTGATGCGTTGATATTTTATATTACTGTTATTTTAATAATTGTCACTACACAAGATATTTCCATTATCGAAGCAATAATTTATATTATTTGAATAATATTATTAGATAACATTATTGGCAATGTCTAGAAAGTTACATCGAGGAGAGGTTTGGTCACCTAATTACTTGGCCAAGAAGAGAGAAATTCTAATTGGAAAGCCCTGCTTTCTGAGGGAGCGGCACAGTTCACAAGATCTTGTGATTACGTAATATTATTTGTGAATAATTAATATGATGAGAAAATATTGATTTTATGTGGATATAGATGGAGAAAATTTTAATGAGACAATTGTTAAAATTAATATTTTATTTTTTCTCGATAAAATAATTCATTTAAATATATTATTATATTTTAATAATATAATAATGGTGATATTTTTACAATGAATGTGGGATATATGAGTATACGAGGAGGAAGAGTATTTTTGTTACAATAAATATTTAAAACATGTTTTTCATGTCGGTGGACCCCATTTCTTGACTGAAATTTGATTCTAGCCTGTAAAATCGTCCGTTTGTGAATTTTGGTCAATTTCTGTTTAGAATTTGGAAAAATTTTCTTCTGCAAAGTTGTAGAGAATTGAATTTCCTATAAAAACTCGCGAGATTCGAATTTTCTGACAAAAGGGCTATTTATTGTGAATTATTAAAGTTCTGAATTAATTAATTATTATTTTTTTGGAGTTTTAAATTAATTAATTGAGAAAAACGTTTTTTTAATGTGTGGGCATCTTTAACACATGCTTAGTTGCTGAAATTGGTTGATGCTAGGTGTGCGTGAAGATTATATATATATATATATTAATATTTTAATAAATTTTCTAACTTTTGGTGTTAAAGCATTTTCTTATAAATAGGTGCTTGGGTTATAATTGAAAATCACACCGAAACTGAAGTTTTCTCTCTTTATATTATCGAGCGTATTCTTGTGAGTATTTTGAGTATACTTTGAGTATTGCTATACTGGTGCAAGTTTCGTTCGGCGTTATTCCAAATGTAAATCTTTTCTTTCTTTTGAGTAAGGGATAGTAAAGGATTTTAAGGGTTGTTATATTTTTCATGTTTAAGTAACTTTTCGGACCTTCAAAATTCTGGAAAAATTTGAAATGATAGATTGATGATTTTTGTTGATTGTGTCCAAAAATGGCGATTTTGGATGTATAGATTAAAATTATGAATTTTATGAGAAAAGACTATTTTAAAAGTAAATGCTTATAACTCCTTGTGATTAACTCCAAAATTGATAAAATTTTATTGAGAGTACATCTATATAATATCGATATACCGTGTAAATTTCAGATTTTTTGGATAAAAGTAAAATTTATGATAAATTTTTAAATATTAAATGGTTTTGGCCATATGAAAATAGTAAATGAATTTTTAAAATTCAAAAAAAATATATGTTCAATATGGGACTATGTTATGCGAAATCCCAGAAAAGAAATATTTTTGGAATTGATTTAGTATTTTTCATGAAAATGTACTAGTTATGAGTAAATGAATTAAATATGTTATATGAAGTAAGAAAATTAGAAAATATGATTTTATGGCTTGAGAATCATATATGAGGTATATGCAGATTTTTGATGAGGGTTTTGGTTATTGGTGATGAAATCTTATGAGTTTGGCATTTTATGATGATTAAATGCATTAATTAGTAAAGTGTAAACAATTTAAATAAATTGTTTATAAGTTTAAGAAATTATTAAATATTGTTGTAATATTAATAATATTAAGATTTTGATATTATTAAGTGATTTATAACATTTGGATTAAGGTGTTATAATTATTGATATGGATTTTATTGTGAAAGTTTATCTCTTTTTATTGGGGGAGTTCTTATTCATTATCTGGCCTTATTCACGAATCGACATTACATTATTCAAAAAATATAATTTTTCTTTTTATCCAAGATGTTTATTATGGTTATTATTGATTGAATCCATGTTTTGATAATTTTATTTTATTATCATATATAACATTTTATAATCTGATGAAGAAATTCTCTTTGACTTAAGTGTAAAGATGGGTAGATTATTGGTATGATCGTGACTATAGGTTCTCTTTGGCCAGTAGTGCAAAAGTTGAATTGTTAACTGGTATGATCATGACCATTGAATTTACAATTGAATATTTTTAGCTTAAGTGCAAAGGTGAATTGATCAACATGATTATAATTATTGTTATATAACTTCTGAAATGATTATGTATTTCTTTGAATTATTGATGAATATCTTTGGATCGTAATGCAAAGATGACTTGTTGATGAACATCTTTAGCATGTAGTGCAAAGATGAATTATGGATGAATATCTTAGCCTGTAGTGCAAAAATGAATTTTTGATGAATATCTTTGGCTTGTAATGCAAAGATGACCTATTGTTGAATATCTTTAGCCTGTAGTGCAAAGATGCATTATTGATGAATATCTTTGGCTTGTAATGCAAAGATGACCTGTTGTTGAATATCTTTAGCCTGTAGTGTAAAGATGAACTGTTGATGAATATCTTTGGCCCGTAGTGCAAAGATGAATTTATTAGTATGATTATAAACAGAAACTATGATTTGGTATAACCATGATCTTTGATGTTTCGAGTAAAGACAATTGATGAAGATTATCTTCGATCTGGATGAGAAGAATTTAGAATCACAATTATGATTATGAGTTATTCATATGATTGTGGAAAGGAACTGCTGGTGATGTTACTGGATACAATATTGTTAGTGGACTTTTAATGTGGAGAAGATAATAGACTTTATAGTCTATTTGACTCTCTTAATGGATTGCTTTCGTTCATTTGCAACTATGGTTGAAAAGTTTTATCATCTACCATATGTTCTAAATCTCTGATTTATTACTGATGAAGTCTATTGATAATTTAATTATCTTTAGTCATGATATTCTTTACTGGACTATTTGTGCTCACCCTTTTGCTTCACAATTTCTTTCAGGTAATAAGAGTGTAGTATTTTGGGTTGACAGGGATAACGAGGGAATAGAAACGATGGTCTATAGTTGTTGAGGTTCTCCCTAAAGAGTATGGAAATAATTTTATTGAGGACTTTAGTGTGTTGTATTTTATACATCATTTAATAGTTATATTTGGTGAATCAAATAGGGTGAGGCGAACCCAACTTTGGAAGGGTGTTTTGTCACTATCATACAAGATGTCTAATGACATACAAACTCGTGTTATCATAAGACAAGGTTGTGCACATTCACTTGCTGAGTATATCTACGAGCACTACCTATATGATCTTGGAGTTTATTTGAAATATAATTTTCACTTGAAGACAACGGAGATAATTATATGTTAAGAGAAGACTCACCACTGGAAAGAACATGATAGTAATCTTCTCGTTTTTCTTTGGGTCTATTAGGTCAACCAAGGATAATTCTGTGGCCATATGATATCTATAATAACCTAGATGCATGGCCTCCCATGTACGAAGGTTTCCTTAAGCACTTCCCAAAGATTCTAATTTCTAAAACAGTTTTCGACTATACCTTTATGTAAGGTGTCATTATGAGGTGCTGTCCACGGTTGGGACATGATTCACAGTTGATATATATTTGTATTTAAACTCATAGTTTATATGTTGTAATAATAAAGTTGTAGTTATTTCTGTACCATGTATTTGGCGACTCAGAATGGGTTGGATGGAATGGACCTATTTTGGGGGCGTTACAAAAGAGTCTAGAAGTCTAGAAGCTGATCATTTACAGTGACTCTCAGTTGGTCGTCAAACAGCTGTCAGGAGATTATGAAGCTCGTGGGACCCGGATGATCAAGTATCTGGCGGAATTAAAAGACCTACTTGATATTTTGCTTCAGACGAGTTTGAGGGCATAGGCGTGGCGACAATTCCATTCTTAGATGCCTTGTCGGTCGCCACTACTGGATCTGAGATGTTTTCAATGGATCGGTTTACTTGGAAGTTTTGCAGCAGCCGAGTGTTCAGCATGAAGCGGTGATGTGTATCGAGCGATCTAACTGCTGGATGACTCCCTACATCGAATATTTGGCAGATAGCGTCCTTCCTTCGGATCAGATGTTGGTAAAGAAGATCAAGTACAAGAGTGCCAATTTTGTTCTTATTGATGGGGATCTTTATCGATTGGCCTTTTCCTCACCATTGCTAAAGTGTCTGGTCCCATCCGAGGCGGAGTATGCTCTTCGGGAAGTTCACGAGGGTATTTGCGGTGATCATATGGTTGCCAAGTCTTTGGCTTATAAAGTACTTCAGCAAGGATACTATTGGCCTACAATTTTCAAGGAAGCTACAGAGTATGTCAAGAGATGTGAAAATGTCACCAATAAATTCAGCGATCCAGATCCACATCAGCCACCGGAAGAGCTATATTCAATTTTCTCCTATACCCTTCGCTGTCTGGGGGGTAGATATATTGGGTTCGTTGTCTAAAGCTAAAGGTCGGTCACTTAAATCATGAATTCTTTATTGATTACATGACCAAATGGGTAGAGGCAAAGCCACTTCGATTAATAACGGAACAAGAGTGTTTGAAATTGATAAAAGAGTCCGTAGTGTTTCCCTTCGGAATTCCTAGAGTGGTGATATCGGACAACGGACGTCGATTCGTGTGAGATCCAAATTTGAAGGATTTTTAAAGGAGTGAGGGATTGAAAGATAAGAAGACTTCGGTGGCTCACCCACGCTTAAATGGGCAAGTTGAGGTGACCAACGGGGACGCTCTTCGAAGCAGGATCAGCCTTGAGACTAGATGAAGCTAAAGGAAGATGGCGGAAGAGGCTGCTTCGGCGTCTTGTGTGGGCTTCTTGGACTACTGAGGACAACCACAGGGGATTCACCTTTTTGGTTGGCCTACGGTACTGATGCCTTAGTCCCAGTCGAAATTGGATCTCCAAGTCTTCAGGTCAGTCAATTCAAAGAGATCTATAATGACGAAGGACTGAAGGCCAACTTGGATCTACTAGAAGAAGTCAGAGAAGTGGCTTTACTAAAATTGGCTGCTTATCAACGAAGAGTAGCTAAACATTACAACAAAGGAGTCAAACTTCACAGATTCGAAGTAGGAGACTTCGTCCTCAGAGAAGCCGAAGCTTCTACACCTCAAAACACGGGAAAGTTAATGCCAAACTGGGAAGGGTCGTATGAAGTGATCGAAGTATCAAAGCCGGACACTTATAGGTTAAAGGCATTATATGGTTCCGAGATCAAGAACACTTGGCATGCTGGCAGGCTTTGGAAATACTTTCAATAGAGATCAAGTCAATTTATCGGAAGTCTGTATATGATTGTCTATTATCAATAAAAAGTACTTTTTCACTATTGATCCTGGTCCTATTTGTCCTAAGGTCACGATGGTGTAAGGAGGTATGGTAGGACTCATTTGGCCATTCGATGGCGACCCATTTGTTGTTACCCCGAGTGGTAGACAAAGGTCCTTATGATCCTATATTGATTTTACCAAGGGTGGTAAGTCAATGGTCACTATTGATCCTGGTCCTATTTATCCTAAGGTCACGATGGTGTAAGGAGGTAAGGTAGGACTCATTGGCCATTCGATGGCGACCCATTTGTTGTTTCTACCCCGAGTGGTGAACAAAGGTCCTTATGATCCTATATTGAATTTACGAGGGTGGTAAGTCGATGGTCACCGCATTGATCCTAATCCTGTTCGTCCCTAAGATCACAATGGTGCGAGGAGGATCGGTAGAATTCACCTCACATGGCCATCGATCTCACACTTCTGGGCAGGTGGTATATATTACTTTATTTTATTTAAGTGTTGAGTTCAATCCATTCAATTCGATTAAGTTAAATTACATCCATAAAATTGATTCACTTCATTTTATAATTAACTTATTATATGCCTTAGGCGATTCACTATTTGGGTTCGGTTCATTGACACCGAATTATTGATGAAACCAACCAAAACAGAGTGCCTGATCAAGAAAATTTAAAATTTATCAATAAAATAGAACATTCGTTCATTTAATTCGTTCATAGACTAACTACGCAAATATAGATACAATGTCAAAATCCATGCATGAAGTCTCAAAAACAATCCCAAAAAACATAAACAGTTTAAATAGTTAAATTTTTACATAGTTAGAACAAAAACAGGAGGGATATTCAGGCACCACCTTCGTCCTCGAAGTTAAGAAGGGCCGGATCCAGCTGAGCGGCAGATAGCTTTTCTATAAATTAGGGTTCTAATTTTATTGATTGGGGATTTTTGGTATAACAAAATTAATCAGAAATTGAGTTTGATTTTTGAATCGGAGGAGACGAGAAATTGAGTTTGGGGATTGGGCCACGGCCGGATAAGAAATATTAAAGCTATACATATATATAGATTACTTAAGTGAAAGAGAAGATTAGAATAAGAAAATATGAAAAAACTGACTTACACATAACACATCAATCTTCTTTTGTGGGATGATTCAGTTTTCAGCCTCGAATCTCACCCCTCGAAACTAGAAACTTTTAATTTCTCTGGAAACGAAGCGACTGAAGTCCGAACTTTGAAGTCTGAAGAGATGAAAGGGACAAAGGGTAGAGAACCAAACGCATAACGGCTAAACTTTTTCCACTCCCTTATCAGGATCAAGTAAGTACGAACCTGAAACGAGTAAGGTTTATCGAGTAAGGATCGAGTATGGATCAAACGAAAGAGGAAAGCTCGAATCCTAAAATGAGCGAACGGTATTGTGCTCATATTCGAGTTCAGTATTATAACCCAAAAAACGAGCTTGGCCCATATTCGGCTGGATACCTACAGAATCCGAGTCCCGAATCATATTTTCGGGTCGAATTCGAATCGGTACCGAACTACTCAGACCGATTTTCACCCCTATCTCTCTTAGAAGAAAACTCTTCATCAAACCCTGGGTGGCGCCCCTTGTTCAAAGGACTTGGGCCTTACTACCAGCAGTAGCATCACCCCAGTACGTACCGCGGATCATAGGAATGAATGCCCCTAAATATTACTACTACTCCTCGGACGGAGCTTATCCTACACCTGCTGAGGTATGGGGTTGGAGCAGCGTTGTCTGGGCCGGCACACTTGAAAACAGGACACGAGTGGTGTGTGTGTGTGTGAAAGCTTATATAGAGCCTAGCCTCAAGAAATTTAAAGGAAAAAAAAAACAATGATTCATTCTAAAGTGAAGAACATGCAATAATAATATTTTTGTGACAAAAGAATGGATACAAAATGAACGTATTTAGTTATTATTACTAGATTCACTCATCAAATAGTTATTTTTTGCGCATCATTTTGTAAGCCATTTTTTTGTCATAGCAATACTCAAGAACATATGATCTTTTCTCTGGTCTGCAATGGTAGACAGCTGCAAAGAAGAGAATGATCTTTAATTCCTTGTGTCCACATCACTCTTGTGGTTGATAAAATGGTCTTTTCTTCCGTCTGTCAAAAAGTAGTGTCATGGACGATTCTGTATCATTACCAAAAGTCGCTGCTTCTCCTCCAAATGGAAAACAAAAGATTACAATTTTCAAGCTTTTCTTTATATGATATAATAATTATGTAATAATAATAATAATATACATAACACTATTTCGCTCCCTATGTATCATACAAGTCTCAGAAATGCCTGATTTCCAAGGACTCATAAGTTTCCATCAACATATACGAATTGAGAAAAACAATTTAAGCACACTTACCAAAGTGAAACAATGTTACAGTATGCTACTAGTTTACATGGATCCGCCGATTCTTCCAGATTTCATGTTGAACTTGACCGCAGTAGGTAGAAATTTCAGCATACAAACTTTCAGCCCGTCTTTTCTGACAGAAGTAAGAGAAGGTCAGAACGGGCTTTTTCAAGAGCACTCGACAAATTCTCAGCCTTTCTTCCACCTGCCTGAGCAAAGTTTGGCCCGCCACCACCTCCTCCACCACACACTTTAGCTATAGGTCCTATAAACTTTCCTGCTTGAATTCCCAGATCAACAACCCCTGGAGTGAATGCAGCAATTAAACTCACCTTCCCTTCATCTGGACATGAGCCCAAAATCACTGCTGCTGGATCTTGTAAAGTTTTCACCAGATATTCAGTAGCACTCTTTAGTGAATCAGCATCAATATCATCCATGCACTCAACTAGCACCCTGGAGGAGAAATATTCAACAAGGGAAAGCATTTCATCATGTTATTTCATGATTCTTTACCAATATTATTTTAATAATTTGCCAAGGAAAAAGGATGAAATGAAAAGAGAAAAGAATAACCAAGCTTGGATGTACTGACGGGAATAAATGTAATGGTATTCTGAGTTCTGACTTCTAGTGACGCGGCTCAGGATATTACTTCCTCAGGTGTGCAAGTTTTATGAGCTCTTAATAAGCTTACTTGTTTGTTCAACTGGACATAATTTAGTAATTTATGTTCAACTTGTATTGTTTGGCAATTCTGGAATCAGACGTATCAAAACATGACCCAATTAGTTATCTTCTTGGATCATCTTAGCCCACCACATGCTCACCCAAAAGTTCATGACTGAAGGTACTATTGTTAATCATTTAATTCCATATACACAGACACATTTTTCCCATATCTTTCGATGTGGGACTGGGGTGTTACACGCATGCATGCAAAAATGGGAGCATCTTACCTGATTTCTTTTGAACTTCCTACAGTAAATGCCTTGCCTGCAATAATTGATGCTTTGTAAACTGCTGCTTTCGCACGTATTTCTGAAACTTCATTTTTTGCCATTCGTAATTCTTCCAGAAGGGCATCAACCCTGGTTGTTACTTCTTCAGCTTTTACCTACAAAAGGTGATGTTTGTGCCAAGAAACGTTAGGAAATTAGGAAAGCACATACACCAGCTTAAGGGTGTCGACAAGTTGATATGAAGATTTAAGCCAATGACCACCTCTGAAATGAGCCTAGCTAAATATCTCATCAAATCTGTTCCTTTATCCAAGAAAAACACGTTCTAGTTTGCAAGGTCCAACCATTGATCCTAAATATTTTTACGATAAATCGGGTTGTATTCCCAATTCAAGATTCTGATATTTACTGGAATAACATGTATGATGAATCTCCGTAAAGGGTAGAACCAAAGTGTATGAATGCAGGAAGAAAACCAAGAATTATTGAAAAAGATGTTTTCTAATGAAGTGAAGTTTTTCCTATTTAAGAGACAGGCGTTATACCATAATGGATAGACTAAACCTGCCATGATATACATAAAAGAAAGAAGGGAAAAAAAGAAAAAGAAAAAGAAGACAACAAATAGGATACAATTAAGTCTACGTTGTTTAGAAAATGTTGTCATAGAAATGAAAATTGCAATTGCACAACCACACAAATACTAAAGTGGAGATCCAAAATGAGGTTACTTGCTGATACAAACAGATCATAATTCTTAGAAAAATAATGGTATGACGAATTCCACAGGGACGTAGTAAAAGAATAAAAACAAGTTGTATCCAGTTGAAGAGTATACTAGATAACTTACTTTAAGAGTGGAGCACAACTGCTTCATATAGTTGTCTCTGGCACTGACATACTCGATAAAAGCTTCACCAGCAACAGCTTCAATACGCCTGGTGCCAGATGCAATCCCCTGTTCTGAGATTACTTTGAAGCCACGTATTTCAGAAGTATTGCTGACATGAGTGCCACCACAGAGTTCCATGGATACACCCGGAACCTCTACAACCCGTACCTAAAACATTATAGTATAGAACGACAAAGTTCAATAAAATAAATTACAGTGGCATGACTAAAATTCAAAAGCATCTTGAATTTAAGTTAAATGTCAATATATTTATTGTTTTTACTTAATCCATGAAGAACTTTTCCAAATTGAATTCGCCTTAAAAATAATCTTACTTGTTTGGTTCTATAACACGCTAAATGCTTAAACGTTATGAAATACTTGGCCCGTAAAAGCTTTAACTTTGTTATGACTGAAGTCGTGGGCTACATCCGTAATGTACTCCGAACGTCGGACAAAAAAACACAAAATTTTCTTGGTGTGAAATTTGGTATTAGGATGGTAAACAAGATTATTTAAAAATTTCACCAAGGTAAAACAAAAGATTCCAGCTACAAACATTTTCCTTCAAGTTTCATGTATCTTGTTATCAGAGATAGCAGAAAGTATTAAAATTTTAACCTGCTCCCCATATTTTTCTCCAAACATTGCAATTGCTCCAGCTCTTTTAGCTTCAGCTATAGGCATCACTTTAGTTTGAAGAAGTGCAGCATCCCCAATCCACCTATTGATAAGACTTTCAATTTGCATGACCTCATTATCGAGAAGAGGTCGGTGAAAGTTGAAATCAAATCTAAGACGATCAAATGCCACTAACGAACCAGCTTGTGATGTTTCCTGTCCTATTACATTTTTGAGTGCTGCTTGCAGCAAATGAGTGGCAGTGTGATGAACCTACAAAAAAAGTGCAAGCAATGTCAACATGTCTATAAATGTCCAAGACCAACCACATAATTAACATCAATGATATGCATACAACAAGATTTTCTAGTTTGTCAGACTTCTCTATTTTGTCCATCAATTATGCTTGAACAAATATATTTAGCAAGAGATATAGATATCTGTTACACCACTACCTTAGCTCGCTGCCTCAGGTTTTCATCTACTGCAGCATCAACTTCTCTGCCAACCTCTATGATTCCTTCCTTAATAGTACCTTTATGAACAAATATGTTACCAAGAGATTTTTGCACATCCTTTATCTCTATGACAGCTTGTAGCTTATTTTCAGCTTCAGTAACATATAGAAAACCGTGATCTCCAATTTGACCACCTGATTCAGCATAAAATGGTGTCCTGTTCAGCAAAACGACCACTTCACTTCCTTTAGAAACCTGCACAACTGGGTTCCCGTTCACCAAAAGACCTTCGATCACTGCTCTAGCAGAAAGGGAATCATAACCAAGAAACTCAGTCTCGGGAATATTTTCTGTTAGATTGGCCCCATTTTCTACCGTAAGTTTAACAGTATTATGTGCAGCCTGAGATTGACGTCTTTGGTTTTCCATTTCAACATCAAAAGCATTCATGTCTATACGGACTCCACGTTCAGCAGCAACTTCCATAGTTATCTCTACAGGAAATCCATAGGTGTCGTACAGAAGAAACGCATCCTTGCCTGACAAACAAGGTACAGTCCCATTTTCCTGTGCATTTACTGATGCATCTGCCAACATTTGCTCAAGAAGTTTTTCTCCTCTCTCTAATGTGAGTACAAATCGTAGTTCTTCCCGTTTCAACTCCTCAAGGATGCGGGTTGATCTTGATTTTACATCCGAATCTATATGAGTGCTTAAGTCAATTACTCTTTCAGCAAGTACTGGCAAAATTGCTCCTTCAAGGTTTCCCATTCCATCACCTTTTATGCCAAGCAACCTGCCTGTACGAACAGCTCTTCTGATGAGCCGCCTAACTACGTAGCCTCTCCCAATATTAGACGGGATAACCCCATCTGATATAAGATAAACAATTGCACGCAAATGATCTCCAATTATCTATTAAAAAAGAACTTAATTGAGTCAATAGAATATATAAAAAGGAAGTAATCAGTTAGAAAAGAGGTTATAACACGCTCTTGAGATTATACCATACTTTCAGCTTTGTTTTTGTAGGATCATCTGCAAGTGCATAAGAGACATTTGCCAGTTCTGAGGCCTTCTCTATAATTGGAAAAATTAAGTCAGTTTCGTAATTGTTCGGAACCTGCAGAAGAATTTCATGATATGAATACATCTGTTGAAGTGAAGTAGATACTGGAATATACAGATGATGAACCACGTGCAAACAAGAGTAATCAGAAGATCCTTCAAGCAAAACACAAGCTCCATTAACTGCACAGGTGTTAGGAGGTGTCTTATTGTGGCTGAGCTAAAAGTACCTTCTGTAGGATGCGGGCCATGCGCTCCAAACCAAGCCCAGTATCTATATTCTTTTGTCTTAAGGGTTCAAGTGAACCATCATCCTTTCTGTTGTATTGCATGAAAACAAGATTATAGAACTCTATAAACCTAGTATCATCTCCCAAGTCCTGCATATGATATTCATCAAACATAGAAAGGAAAACAATAAAAATGCAACAGTTAGAAACATTCCACGGCCTTGCCAGAAAAGAAAAGAAAAACAAAGAAGCAAAAGACAGAGTGATCACTCAGTTGAACTTGAGCTTGTGAATATTCTTACAGTATCGGAATATCCTCTCTCAGGATGGAAATCATAATAAATCTCAGAGCATGGACCACAAGGACCAGTTATGCCACTTGTCCAAAAGTTGTCCTCTTCACCCATCCTCTTTTTATCTGACAGAACACACCACCAAGTGAGAATCATGATAACAAGTTAACAGAACTAGTTCCTTAAACAGAGAAGTTAATTAAAATGCCGCTTTGGGACTTAAAAAAGATGAAAATTTGGTGTAATAGAAAGTACACAGAATATTCAGAAAAGTGACAGTTGTGAATCGGTAGAAAATAGTCCTGTAGCTAGCAAATACATGTATACTAAATAGGAAGATAAAATTCTGGGAATTGGGCATCAAAAAATCGTAGATGCTAATGATATAGTCCATTCCTGCAAATATTTCAACTAAAAAGGTCGTTACCCAGTGCTGATCCAATAAATTGAAGGAGCTGGAAGGGATGGCCTGGGTACAGATTAACCCATTTGCAATATTTTAATAACTGTCTGGCCTCAAATCTAAAGCATGCTCTTATGATTGGTTAACAGTGAACCATAGATCACCAATGAAGTTTGTAAGTTTGCTGAAAGAGTGACATATATGGAATAGAATATATAAACATTGTACAACTCAACTCATCATGCCATATTATAAAAGCTTCATCATCATCTTCATTTGAAAGCTTCATCATCATCTTCATAAACACTTATCCATAATCGCTCGGATGACAGTTCAAATATGTAACCAAACAAGGAACTCAATAGATATTATAAGAATATAAATTCATGGCTATGAATGGGAAAGAGAATACAGCAACACAAACAACATTATAAAGAATGTTCCTCTTTTACCCCCCAAAAAAGAGTGCAAATTCTACGAGAAAGAAGGAAAATATATATAAATCCTTGAGAAAGCAAACAAATAGTTAGTGCCTTTAAAATTAATTAGGCTGATGATTTGAATTTAATCATCAAGGACTGGGTTATAAACAATATAGAATTAATTCTCTTCCTAAATACATGAAGCAGCATATGCTATGTCTTACAAGTTGTATAAAGAAATGACACAAACGAAAAACAAAAAGGTTGAGGCAAGTCGGAGGTGCTTGAAGAGAAATGGAATTACTGAGGTGCCGTTGTTTATGGGTGGGATCACAAAAAGAACACAATCCATAGTGAGCATATTCATGCAGAGATGAACTACCCACAATCTGTAGATAAGTGATCAAGGACAATTGAACTGGTCTTATGCAACAAGAACGATAACCTCATAAGATAGTCAAGAAAAATATGGTCCTGGACAGTGATGTCTCATGGTATCAAGATTACAAAAAAAAGTGGATTAAGAATTAGAATATATGCTGGCTTATATGTAAAAGGAAAGACAATATCACTGGCGCCTAAGAGTAAGTATAAGATTTGTCACTGTGTAGGAGAGAAAATAATCAGCAGAGGAAATAGTGAAAAGAAGACATCGTATTACGAGACCTCATTCAAATTACAAAAATCACCTTGAAAAGTCCCCATGATAGAAGACTCATAAGAAATTTACAAGTAGACGAAAGTGAAAATATGAAATCCTTCTAACACCAATAAAAAAAAAGGAATACTTCAGTTCTTCTTATAAGCTCCAACAAAGAATATAAACCCTCAAATTAACCAGTAAATGAATACGAACAAATAAAAGTTGAAAGACGCAAGAAGTTGTAAAATCTATTGCTCTGAGATTAAGTTAGTATTTAGAATCTTGATCAATGGAGGACCTAAATGAGTGTAGGATTGCATGTTCATTTGAAGAGGAAGGAAATGATGGATGACGATAACTTAATAGAAGCTACAGAACTAGATGAAGATAACTCATAAAAGATAAAAGGATTTTTGGTAATGTTTTTTAATAGTCGTAGAAATAATTTTATACTTATCTTGCCATACGTATCCTTATCAAAGAGCGTGCCAGCTCAAAATTAGGTGTTGTAATCCTGCTGATCAACAAATTAGAAGAAGATATTGTCTAATATTAACTAAGATACAGATCCAAAGCTTTAGTGAAACCAAAGTGAAAAAACAAAGATGAGTAAAACAACATAGGACTCTGTCATTCCCATTCAATAGTCAGCAAAACAGTAGATAGAGAATATTGTAAAGCATCAATCAAACAACATGACTAATCAGCCTGTTAAGTGATTTTGTAAATAAATAGTTAATGCATACTCTGAGGTAGATAGCTCCCACGCCCAGTTAATTGCTTCTTTCTTGAAGTAATCCCCAAAACTGAAATTTCCAAGCATCTCAAAGAATGTTTGATGTCGAGATGTTCGACCAACATTCTCAATGTCATTTGTGCGAATACACTTCTGAGATGTAGCGGCACGAGGTACTTCTCTAGGCACCTGAATGGGATATGCCAATACTGTTAAAGGGTATTTATATAGTCAGCTCAAATCACAATTCATGATCCTCAAAATAAAAAAAAGGAAAACAAGAATAATATGACAAAAGCAATATGTGGAAAAATGCATTTTATTAGATGGAATAACAGAACCCCCTCTCTTGTCCCAAAACTACATCCCCAAATAGAAGAAAGAGTAAACATCTTATGCATGCACCAATGTGAATGGAAACATAAAACCGAAAGATAAAAGAAGTTTGGAAGGAGTGTAGGAGAAAAAGGAAAATTTAACAGCCAGATATATGATCAAGCTGTCGCATTAGTTAAAGAACTGTGGAAAACAATAGAATTCAAATTTGTGGAAAAACGAATACCAAATCTAAAACTAATCGATAAACAACTCCTAAACAGACCAATTATCAACAAACTCAAAGCCATTGGCCATCCAAAGCAAAGCAGCTTTAGACGTGATATATGTGTCCACTCCTCGTAAAAAACACAACTTAGCAAAACTGTATGTATTAGCACCCGATCTAATTGCAGCGAGGATACTTGGTAACAAGTGCCTCGTAACACTTGATGCGATAATTAATTTAAAGTTTCCAAATGCATTAAAGCTATGAAAAACAGCAGTTACAACCCTACAAATTTTAATCTATTAGGCATGTCTTCATCATCACGGCACATAATGTGCCTAATGAAACATATGGTTCCACTTTTTGATACTTTAATACTGAGTTATATTGATATGTAATACAATCTTACTAGTTTCAAACAATAAGATTTTTAAATGATTTTTTTGTTTGTGGGGGCAAGTCGATCCTTATCAGAAGAACTTGCTCCATCTTCCGGCATATAATCTCTTTCTACTTTCAAACCCCAACCATCGGTTCAGAGGAGGATAGAAAACATCAGACAGGTTCCTCATAGAAGGGTGTGACAATGTTCAAGAATTACTTTACTTTGGGAATGAAGCAATACATGTTTATGGTTCTGGATTCCTCCGGCACAACTTATACAAGCTCTTTCAGGGTGAAAGTTAAGGAGGGCGTGGAAAGGAGGAGGGGGAAGAAGAGAGACTGATGTTCAGGCTACAAGGACCTTTTGATAAGTAAAAATTGCATATGTATGTCGTTATGGAAGAGCATCCACAAGGTCTTAGAAATAGTTCTCAGACCATATTCATTTGGTGATGGGTGATGGGTAATGGATAAAGGTATAATTTGGCAGATTTACATTGCCATAGTAATCACCAATCTATGATGTGTTAACCACCTTTTTTTGAATTCGAAGCATTTTATAGAACTAAGACGTACGTGGTTTGCCTTGAATGCAGTTGGGATCATCCACTAAGTAAATGTTTTTACTCCTGTTCTCATTGCATGTACATGGTTTCCATCTATTCTTAACTTTTTAAAAAGGATTTTTTATTCGTACAAGAAATGGAAAGAGAAAGAGGAAAGAACAAGTAGAAATTTACTTCTCAATAGGCTTTTGGAAAAAACTGGTACACCAAATATAAATACATCCGAGGAATATAGGTTTAAATCAAGCATTCTGCAATTGTTAGTAGAACTGTAGGATCATCTCGCACAAGAGAAGAACTTGGAAGGACACGATGACCTTGTGAAGCATAGAACTCAAGAAATCGTCGGTGCGTATGGAATCCCCACTTGTGGAGAGATCCTTAGACTTGTCCAAAATTTCTAAAATAATAGGTTGTATTGATGCTTACAAATGAGATCCAGTTATTATTATAGCTTAGAAAATGGATAAAGGAGAATTATAAGCTCTTATAAATAAAATATATAGTTGACTGAGAAACCTGATGTACTTCTTGTGCTAAACTGTTTTTGGCATTTTCTTTTCATAACAAAATGTCTCAAGGGAAAACTTCCAGGATTAAATAGTGCCAACGTTCGTATAACTAAGCTTGCATAATCCCTACAACTTGTATTTGGTTTGGATCTGTCAGTCCGAGAACTGATCTTCAAAACACTAGACGAGGAAAAAAAAGGACAATAATAGTTGTACAGAAAGAAAAATACAGTGAGAAGCAAGTAACATTTGGCCAAAGTACCCAATATGTTTACTAGTCCTAACCCAAAAAGTCTATAGGCAGTGGCTTTTGCTTGGCCATTGGTATGTCATCGTGATTTTGGCAATTACAATCAAATAACTTACCCCCATTATTTGTACTTGCTTCTGAAAGTAAATGTTTTTCTCTCCTCATGTGTTAAAACTAGGTTATCAAGATTTAGATAATATTACACTTCTAACTCAACTCAACAAAGCCTCGTTGTCCCAACTACTTGGGTCAGCTATATGTTTCCTATTTCAAATGTTGTATTTAGGGCAATATATTCTAGGAAGTCCCAAGGCCAAGCTACAATCTGATCTATCTCTTCACACCTTCATCAAAGTTAAATTTGATCTTATATTTCCTATTCACCTTCAATATTGATTAAAATTAAACAACGTCCTTCACTAGTTCAATTACTTGCTAAAGGCCTACTTGTATGGATCTAGGTTCCTAGAAATTTTTTCTCCCTATTTGAGGTTGCATATAACATCTCTGATTGGGTTCAATTCTAATTCTACCATTTTTTCTTTCACCATGCATTTACATTAAATTCACATCTTGGCAAAAGGTTACTTGTAAATTGTTTCAGTTCATTTGAGGTTCACTAGTTCATCATACAAGTTTTTGTACTAGTTTAATGTAGTTGTAACCCTATTGTAAATGTTTTAGTATGTTTATTTGTTATATAGCATCTCCTTTCTTATCTAAAAGTTATGCTTTTGTCATTCCCCAGTTGTGAGTTGGTTCGAGGATACCCTTACCGTTGAACCAATAAAAAAATATTCCCCAGTTGCGTGATTAATCTCATATCAAGCTTAAAACATTGTGTCATCAAAACACCTGAGTATGCCACTCCTAAATGGTTCCATTGAATGGAAAGTTAATCATACTGAGGCTAAACACTCAATGGGATTGGGAAACTAAAGGGAATCAAAAGAAATAATATGCAATTTCGGTTATGTTTTGGAAGACTGCTTTTTAAATATTTTTTGGCCATTTGCTCTTTTAGTTATTTGGCTAAAAAAAGTTAGCAAAATTATTTAAAAGTTTTTCTAAGAAAATCATTTTAGAAAGAAAAAAAAGAGCTTTCATATTTCCTTCTTGGGTTCCATCTAAAGGCCTCAATGAAAAGAAATTCACCAATAAAAGACAGAGTATTTCAATTTTTATAGTAATATATATTTCTCAAAAGGATAATGTGAAAACATGAGTAAATTGAATTCATTCAATTTCTTTACCTCTCACTGTACCCCCCCTCCTCTCTTGAACATAAGCAAAAATATAGACCTAAGTTTTTAATAAGGCAGAATTTGTTGATTGTGATCTTTTGGTGTGAAATGTTCTTCATTTTGATAATGAAACTTAAAATCTAACTTCATGATACAACCAAGATTCCATAAAAGTCATTTTACTTGGAAGAACAAGAAAGGCACAAAATGAACCCAAAACCAAAGTTCACATACCATTGCATTATAGAAGGAAAAAAACTAATATGTAAAAACAACCGCCACCAACAAAAAAGTAGTCTAGCAAATTGAGTAAGTACTGTAATTACATCAAATGATGAATATGGATTCTGAAGCATGAATATGATAATACAGTAACACAAATATCTACAACATTCAAGAAAAGAAAAGGAAAGAAAAATGGAACCTGTAGAAAGGGAAAGGTAGGATTTTGGACGAAATTTAGGAAGTAAAGTTGAAGTAGGAAATGGAATGAAAGGTTTTCCGCCATTGATGCAGTGCATAGAGTATGATACCTTTAACCCCTCCATTCCCCGTTGAGAAGTTGGGATAGTGGTAGCGCTGGGAATATAAAATGAATTGTTTGGCCTAGTACTCAATTTTAGTCCGGGAGAGTTAGCACTGGTGGTGGCTCCGAGACCGCCTGATTGGGAGGTTGAGGAGGAGGATCTTAGCTTGGAAACGGCGGCGGAAGTACGCACAGGGAGAGAGGGAGAGAAAGATAAGCTTTTTGGGGAGTCAGTATCATCCACGTAATTTGATTTAATTTCCGTTTGAAGTCTTATTTATAGCGACCGCAAGCCTTCGTGCCAAGAAAAATTACTGGGCAGATCAACTCCTCGAAAATATCTTAATGATCAGGAGTCCAATGGCGGCGCAGACTTGCTGGAATGACACTCGGAGACGGAGCGATCAGATCGGACGTCTGACGCGCCCAAACGCGCCGCTTTCCTTTGTCTACAGTTACTCTTCTATGTGCTGTTCGGGAGTTGTTTACAGTTCGTACAGTTACAGTTTAATAAATTTACAGTTCGTACAATTCGGGTCGGAGCCCCGTTTTCTGACGGGTTTTCAGTTTCGCTCAGGTTATATGGGTTCCCTACGGTATTTCAACGTTTTCTGTCAGCTGGGTTTCTCTTTCGCTAATTTGTGAATTGAAATCAATCAATCGGGTCTTACTATGTGGAAAATTCGAAGTAGCATCGCAAATACAAGCCATTAACTTCCAACACTCGTATTCTTGATTGATCGGTAGGTAGGTATATCTTCCTTAGGTAGGTGGGTATATCTTCCTTAGCTTTTTGGTTGAGCTTTTGGCTATGGCTTATTAACTAGTGACAAATTTAAGGTGAACCTTTTAACCTGATGCTACTTTTCTATTTGATTTTCTCCGGATGAATCGTTTTCCTATTTTCTTTTATTGGCTTTTAATTGAAGTTGTTTTCTTAGATTTTTATGGTGATAGCTATTGTTAAGCTTTGCTTCCTTCTAAGGTTTGTGTTCTCCTGTTCTCTCATTTCAATTTAGTTTTGTTGATGATGAATTCTGAAATTTATCTTTATATCATCTCTAATTTGTGGCTTGCAAGGTCGCTAACTTCTTTTAGGTCCCTTGACTATATTTTCCTGCTTGCAGTCTCAAGCAAGATATATTCTTATATGCAAAATTTGTTTCCCTGCCGCAGTAACTACCATTTTCAAAGATCAATACTTGTGATTGTAGGTGATGGGACCACAGAAGCAGAGAATTCTATTGATATTTGGGAGGAAACTTTAATGACCCATGACTTAAAGCAGACGATTCAAACCGGAGAAGGTTTTTCATCATCATGAATTGTGGAAAAATGGGGTATGTTGAGGTCTCTTTTTTATATATCTCTTCTATTCTATTGCTTAAAATCAGGGTAGAAATCTTGCTTTGTTTAAAAGGAATGCTGATTTAGCTAGAATGTTGCTCAAAAGATTGTCAAAGAATTTGTGTAAGAATGTACCGGTCATGGGTTCAAACTCATAGGGAGGAGGCACAGAGCTTTGTTTTCGTGGGTTTAGCAAAGGCACTAAAGTGGTAGTAAATTATCCTGTAAGCCAAGCTTACCTCACCTTCCCTCTGCAGCCAAATCCCAAAACTGAGAAAGGTGTGGAAGATATATGTGTATGTCTGTATACACACACACACGTGTGTGTGTGTATATATATATTTATATATAAAAGCTCGTGAAACTAAACAAGTGAAGCTTAAGTATGACATGCTCACGACCCTTATAGAGTTGATTGAGCATGTCATACTCAAGCTTCACTTATTAAGTTCGTTCATTTGTTAAATAAATTTTCGAACAAGTTTTATATGAGCTGAGCTCGAGTTTTATGTTTAAGATTGAAACTTGAAGTCTCGTCGTTTCAGTTTAGAACACTACACTCGTCTTTGTATTGCATTGCTACTTCTCTGCCTCCTTTTCTTTGATTAGAAATGTGAACATTTGTTAATTTTGAGATTACGAGTCCTGGTGGTTGGATATTGGTAAAAGAATTTTTTGCATTTGGACATTAGATCCTATGAATTGAAGGAGACTAGCAGGATGCTGTCTTAGTCTAAGCGTATAAATTTATATATCGATAAGTCCAAATTGTAGAATATTTGTATTTGATACAAGTTCAACATTCTCATTGTTATTTAATTTTTATACCCTCGACAATGACCAGGTCATGGTGATTCCGAGAAAGATTCCTGATGAGACTAGGAAAAAACTTGTTGGGAAAGGATTCTTGGCTCAAGATGGGTATATCTTGCAATATTTACATGTCCCTCCAAACTGTTTGTCCGTGCCGAACATCTTGGATGGAACAGTGTCATTTCTTTAGTTAACCATTCTTTTCATACACGACTCTTAGGTTTGATCTAGTACTGTTTCTATTTTGACCATTATTTCAATAATATTTATCCTGGATCATTCTATAGAAGTTCTAAAGAAAGTGTTGAAGCAAATCGAGATTATCAAAAGTTCAAGGTCTGGGACACCAAATTTTGAATCCCATGAAATTGAAGCTAAGGATTTGCGAGTAGCAGTTGCACAATATCTTTAAGTTAGGGGTACTGCTAAGGTACTCATACGACTTGGTAAACTTTACTTGGTTTACGAGACTCATACAAATTTGAGAGGAAAGGTCCTTAATGCTTCTTCAAATGATATTTTTATTTACTCATTGTCATTTTGTTATGCATTTATTTTCTCGGACAAAGTGTGTGTTGGCAAGATGGTTTAGATTTTGCTTGACTTGAGGAACTATGTGTTAGTATTACTTACTGTAGTGTATAATTAGATTGTACCAAGAGAATGTCTGTCATATATAGGTTTGCTATTGTCAGTGGAGAATCTTTTAGAGATCAAGTTTTTTTTTTAATATATTTTTTATTTGGGGGGTTGGGGATTCTGGGGAAGATTTTGCGGCAAAGTGCTTGTTTAACTTGGGAGAAGAATTGTATCGCTATTTTGTTGCGTTGTTGGATTGAAACGAACACTAGGATTTTCAACGACACAATTCTCCCTTTCTTCCTTATAATCGTACAAATTCTCTTCCCTTTCATCTCTTGGTTGTTGATTTTTGGGACTTCAGAGGTGTTTTTATTCCGGATCTCCAAAGGAAATTGGGGGAAATTCTTCCTTACGACTTTGTAACAATTTCTAGTTTTTTATTTGTTTATTTTTTTTGCGGGAGGATTATCTTCCTCTATTGGATCTCTCTCTAATAAATTATTTTTTTTCTATATAGAGTAACAAAAAGGATAAGCATGGCAAACAATAATGTGTTCTACAAGATGACCTGGTATTTAGCTAGTTTAGTCCAAGCTAGGATGAAAAATAGTGTTCAAAAATTGGTTTAACTAATATGAGTGAAGTTCTAATATCGCCCAAGAATTTTCCTTCCGCTAAAACATTATTATAGTTCAGTCAACAAGTTATATCATCCAAGTTATAAGTATGTATGTTAATCAACTGTCCTACCTCTTGTTGATTCAAACATTTTCTTTTATAAGGTATCTCGTGATGTGGATGGATGTTTCAGGATAAAAAGAGAACCAAACGATTCTTCTACAAAAGTATGGCTAGAGAAGATGAGAACTTTGTTTAGCTTCTGGGTTTTCCTCTCGTAGTTTTATAACTAGTGATCCATATAAAGGGGTGGGTTAAATTGGTTTGCCTTTTGAAATAGCTTAGAGAATTACTTTTGAGGAGAATGTGAATCAGCACAATATGGCATATCTGCAGAAGTTGTTGGTTGACGAAAAATTGTGCTTAACATATAGGGATGGGTGTCTACATACTCATTGAGGGAAGGTTCAAAAGGTCATACATTTTTAAGACCTGGACAAGTGGTACATAGGAGGATTATGGATGGGGACATTGTCTTTATAAATAGACCACCCACTACCCACAAGCGTTCCCTCCAAGCATTATCGGTATATGTTCATGACGGCAGGGGTGGACCTACAACAGGGAAGGGGGGCACCTGACCCCACTTAACTTTTAAGGGGTCAGGGGGGCATATTAAAAAAAAATTAGGAGGGTTTTAAGTGAAATTTGACATTTAGACTTAAAAAACTATAGGACCAATCAGTAGCCCAACTTTTCATCTATTTAGCAGCAACAGAGAGAACAAAGCAAAAGCTAACACTCAACAACTCCAGCTCGACAGCTCTTCAAATCTCCAAAATCGCAAATCTCAACAGAAGCAAGTAGGATCCGGATCTGCAAATTCCAAGTGGTCCAGTGAACCAAGTCTCCAAATTCCAAAGTATATTTTTATTTTACAAATTTAACAATTACTTTAGAAATTTTTGTAATTGTTTATGGATTCTTCTTGTTTGTACTTTTATAAAATTTGGGTTTTTTACTTCTTAAAGCAACACTACAACAATGAAGAGAACACCATCAAATAAAAGTTCTTTCAAGTATGTGTTCTAATCTATTTTTACTTTCTTTAAATTTTGTAATTTATTTTGTAATGTTATTTGTTACTTGTTAGTGGTTTAATTGAGATTGTTTATTGTTGGTGCTAGCTACACTTGACTATTCAAATTGTATATTGATTTGTTTTGATGTTGAATTAGTTTTTAAATATTTATTAATTATTAGGTATGGACATACGTAATTGGGTTACAACAACTAAACGTACAAAATTTGAATTTATTTCTGAAAATTTTCAAGCTGAAGGGACTAGTGACGAACCTGTCACTGCTAATGTTTACCAAGAAACTCTACCACAAAATGTTAACGGTTAACCCCTAAATCCAAACTTATACACCGGTATTTCCTTCCCTTAATATTGAGGGGGATCTCGGTAAAAGACAATCAATAAGTTCTTATCCCGCTAGTGAAAGAGAATTTTAGAAGAAGTTATTTACTCAGGAGCCCGACTCAACTAATACCTCCCAAAGAGAGAATGTTATTGTAAACAATATTTGAGAATTATTTAGTTTTGTAATTATTTTATTAATTTTTTATTCTTAAGGATTTTTTTTTCGAATTTGCCCCCACTGAGCTACGAGGCTGGATACGCCCCTGCATGACGGTATATCAATTCCCTGATCTATGCACCACTTAGTGCTGATTTTTATGGGGATGCGATTCATTTATTCTATTCTTAGTCTCATCTAGCAAAAGCAGAGGTGTGGAAGCTGTTTTCGTGGGAAAACAGTTGCTTAGCTCTCATAGTGGCAACCTCAACTTGCAGTTGGCAACAAATTCGTTATTATCTATTAATAGGAACCAGTTGGAGTATTAGTTGCAACTGCTATGTCGAATCATGTATACAAGGCCGTCCTTGACTCTTCTGTCAGTAGTAATTATTCATGGGCGATGATGAAGGTATGTACTTTACATTATAACATGAAGTTTTCATCTAATTGTGACAAGTTATATTTTAGTAAGTGCACACTTTTATCTTTCTTCAATTTGTTGTATTTAGGAGATACTGCTCTGTGGAGTCAAATTTAAGACTTATCAAGTTGATCGCTAAGTCATATTATACTTGAATGATAGAGATTGTGAGAGAGTATTTGTCAAGAAAATGCTGATATTTGGTTGCAAAACAGTTGAAAAAAATCAGTCTAAAGGATGCTGAGTTATTAATAAAGTATGTTCTCTCTTTTATTGTTGTTCTCTCTGTTAATTTTTTTTCACTTTCTTATTTAGTATATCCTCGTATCAATAGTAATTTCTAATTTACCACTCTTTACTAGTCACTAGTAATTTACTTTCATATAAATTTATGCTAAGAAATCAGGAATTAATTTCTCTTTCATGAATTAATTAAGTGTTATTTCTGCTCAGTTCAGTTAAGCAACCTTTTGTTGCATGCGGTTACTATCTTATACATGTGTTAGATTTGATAATGGCTAGGAGCTTGGTGATGTGGTTGAGTTCCCCATTGAGTTAAGCTGTCACTGTTAGTTTGCTGGTGTACTCGATCCTTGGTTTTGTGTTCTTTTATAACAGTGATTTTAGTGATAAATCTTGTTTAGCTACAAACATTGATATTATATATATATATATATATATATATATATATTCAACTTTGAGTTGCTTTTTCTTCTTATATTTGAAAAGTAGTATTTCTACTACTGATAATAACATATCTTATTTCTCTTCTACATATCACCTATACCTGTGTAAAGATCGTAACTCTTGATGTGTTATCTTTTCCGCATTCTTTGTTGTAGTGACCTCAAGGAATTTTATATTGCTTTGATTGTCTACTAAGATTTCTTGTTGCTTCATCCTCACAGATATAATAGACAACAAAAAACTGCATTTGAAATTCAACATTCCGACCTTGTTGTATTTTGACTTGTTTAACAGGTACTGACAAAAGATTCGCATCTAAGCATGAATTAGGTATTCGAAAAATGTCAAGACACTGTGTGTTCATTCTCGAAGAAAAAGAAAGTTGGCCATCTGTTCAAGAGAATTGAAATATCAGCCAGGTTGATTTTTTTTGTCAAAATTTCCCTATAATATGTCTGAGCTGTGAAAGTTCTCTCAAGGCCATTATTAGAAAAGATTTTATGTGATTTTTTGTTGATGTATGAATCACTTGGTCTTGGCGTGCACAATAATGGATGAGGAACATTTCTAGAGGTGGATTTCTTTTTAATAGTAGGTTGGATAGGGTTTTGTCATATTATGTCATTTTAAGGCATGATAGAGCATATTGTAGGTATACTTCCGAAATATTTTGACATAATATTCCCCCTCCATCCAAGATCTTGTGACTATAACTATTATGAGATCTCCAATTTTTTTGTGCCCGACTTTCTACGTCAATGCACTTTATGATTAGATAGTCTACTTTATTCTCATAAAATGATAAAGAAAAGCTTGTGGACAATTTTGGAATACATCTCATAAACTTTTCCATCTTTAAACTTTGTGCCATTGCTAGTGGCCATTTAAACATGGACAGAAGAAGTATTTGCCCTCTTTCCAACTAAATTAATAATTTGTAAAGCCTAATTCTTAGAACCCAAGGCTATGTTTGTGAGTTTAGTTTTGGAGGGAAGGGATGGGAAGATAAAGTTTTTCCTTCCAATACTTTTGTTATGGTATGCAAATGAACTGGTGGGAGGCAATCCAAGGACTTATCATCAGTGTTCTAAAAAGCGCTAAACAGACCTACGTGGCAAAGGGAGCTTTTAGCGCGTGTGTCATCCTCGTATGTGTTTCTCTTTGGTCTTTGTCTATTTGGTAGGACAAGAGTTGTCAATCGACTATTCCAAGCAATAGCTCTCTCAAGTGCTTTAGCCCCCCTCCCCTCCCCCTCCCCCTCCCCCTCCCCCCACTTTTTTTTCTTCGTAATAGCAATAGTTCTAGCA
Source organism: Panax ginseng (assembly GCA_020205605.1). Classification (NCBI taxonomy): domain Eukaryota; kingdom Viridiplantae; phylum Streptophyta; class Magnoliopsida; order Apiales; family Araliaceae; genus Panax; species Panax ginseng. The sequence continues at coordinate 151,531,210 of CM035134.1, forward strand.
CTTTTTATATAAGAGGTTGCCTCTTTGTAGTTCCTCATATTTTAAAGTGACATATGTTAAATTTAGCTTGGGCATGTACTGGGTGGTGTAGTATGATGATCTTTCTTCTATTAGTGCATCTTTACTGAATCAATAGATTTACCTTTTCGAGTACAATGAATTCCATAAAGCTTGGTAATACAAATGTAACACCCCCTTTTCGAAATAGAAAGAGAAGTTACGCATAAAACAGAACATAACTTATAAAATTATAATAAGGCTCCAAGCCACAAAAGAATAGTCTCTTAATAATTAAATGTCACAAGACAAATCACCGACGTTCCTCTTTGATACAAAAGTACTTGCCCGGATTGAGAAACAACGCAGCCCCATATATTTTTTGCTCCATTTGATTTTCCCATCGTCGCTCAACAATTTCAATCACCTTCTTATACAATCTTTGTTTGTTATCAAATGCATCTTTGATTTTTTTTCTTCGCGCATTCCATCACAGCAATAACTTCCGGCATAGCAGGCCTCTCATCACTATCAACAATCCTCAAGACTATAAGAAGTGGTTGTGATGCCCTAATGCAATCCTCAACAGTATGCCAAAATGTTGTTGAAATAACAATATCACATACTTTCTTTCCCGCTTCAGTATTTGACAACTTTGATTTTGACCAATCCCTGATGAACAAATGTCTTAATGCATCTTTACTCTTGTACAAACTCTGCAAGGTGAGGAAAGCTGTAGCAAATCTAGTAACTGCGGGTCTCACAAGATCCCTCCCATTCGTTTTCTGCCTCATCGCACTAAGAAGACGACCATGTCTATAAATGAATGTTGTAATTCTCCTTGTATTTGTGATTGTGGGTTGGAATTGCTTCAATTTACTTATGTCCTCTAACATAAGGTCAAGGCAGTGAGCGGCACAAGGTGTCCAAAACAGTGTAGGTCTCCTCTCCATTAGTATATGTCCCGTTGCCTTGTAATTCGAGGCATTGTCTGTGACCACCTGAACAACATACTCGGGGCCAATTTTCTCGATCTTACAACATTCTTCCTTTTAGAAGCCGTCCCAGAACTTTAGATAGTGTTAGAAGAAGTATTGAAAGCCATGCTTGGACGAGCAGATGATTGTGCTTCTTACACTTCTACTACATCATCGTCATCATCTAGCTCAAATGGCTTGTTCCTCTTTTTACTATTTAAAGCCGCTTGCATCTCCTCGTAATTTTTTTGTTTTGGGGCACTTATTATATCTCCAAAATTTCTGCTAAATTTTGCTTCAACCTTTTGATTCCCGAACGACATTGCTTCCCACAAAGGATACATTGCACTATATCCTTATTACTCATGTCCGGCCAATATCCATATTTTCAACCCAGGTCATTTGATTTGACCTTTCTTTTCGGTCCTTGGTTATATCATAACCATCGGTTCCCGAACTTTCTGTCATTTTATTTTCTAGTTTCTACAAAATACAATCAAACAAACAATATATTAGAGACAATTGAGTCATTGACATATTTTTAATTTTACTTGTGAACAAAAAAATAGTAAACAATAAACATCTCTCATATAATTTTGTATATTTTAAATTTTAAAGTACAATCATTTAATCACAATATATTCCTAAAATCAGCTTGCCTAAAATACATACATTAGAGACATGATATTACAGTGGAAAATTGACATTTGGCATATACTATGATGCTTGACACTTGTAAAATTGCATGTATATTAGTTATCTCCTCATATTAGTCCAGTAGTCCAGTACATACATCAGAGACATTATATACATTAGTTATCTCCTAATATTGCATACAGCCACACATACGCCAAGTGTAAAAAAATTAAATACGCTATACATATGAGTTATGACAGCCATACATAGAAAAACTAGGGAAAAAAAAGAAAAAGAGGAAAAGAGAAGGCTCCATCAGTCGATAAAAAAGAAGAAGGCCAGAAACAATGGAGAAGAGAAGAGAAGAAGAACCTCTCTGTTGGTGGGACTTGGAGTGGTCATTGGTCATCGCCGAACTTGGAGCGGTGGAGGCACGGAGTTAGTCGAGATCGTCGTCGTCATTTGTCGTCGTCGTCGTCGCCTCTCGTCGTCGTCGGAGGTTCGCGATGGGTGTGGGTTTGCAGAGTTCGCAATGGGTCTTCTTCTTCGCGATCGACTTCTCCTATTTTTTCTGCAGATAAGGGTTTTGTTTTGTTTTTTATTTGATGGGTCATGGGTTAGCCCATGGGTAAAAATCTGTTGGGTCAGTGCTTCCAAGGCGGCCGCCTTGGAAGCACTGACTTTAGTCGTCGTACGCCTTGGACTCTTCTTTATCACCGGGACGCCAAGGCGTCGCCTAGGCGACGCCATAACAACTATGTTTGAATCTTTACATTCAAGATCAAATATGGTCTAGAGGAATATATGGGGTCTGATCTATAGTTAAAATTGTCAATTTAAAGTTATTCTTAAAACAGATCGTGAGCGTCCATCCATAGATTGAATGGTTAATAAAACCCTCGTGCGCAGTTTATTTTTCAGTATTTCGCAGTTCATTACTGCGGACGGGACAAATGTCCAAAATTCCACTCCTTATAAAAATCTCCCGTGCGGACGCTAGGTATGACCAACTGAAAAACGATGCCTTTTGAAGTTAATTTGTCCACAGTATTAAACTGCGGATGTCAAATTCATTTTTTTAGTTTTCTAATATCCTGTGTATTAAATTACGGATGCCAAATAATAGAGATGGGTTTCCTTTAACTGAATGTGCAACTTTGTATGAAGCTTTTGTTATCCAATCGAAGAAATTGTAGATCAACACAATATAGTTGATGAACGTGCAACTTTGTATGAAGTTGCGGAAACATGGGTGGAAGCTAAAGGTCGTTAATTTTTTTGTCTGTGATCTTTCTTATGTAATTTTATCAACTGATTATCGAATTTTGCTTTCATAAGAATATTGGTAATCTTTTTAATCTTCTCATCTTATCGGTTTTTATGAGTAACCAGTTAAAAGCTACTTCCTCCATCCCGTATTAAACGTCCTAATTTCTTTTTTAGGATGTTCCACAATAAATGTCCTATTTCTATATTAATAACTATTTTTATCTTATTTTTCCACTTATACCCTCATGATCTTTTTAGCCAATTTTTGTTGGAAACTTAAGAAATGATAAAAGGTTTACATTGGGAAGTGATGAATTGTTATACTACTCTCTCTCTCTCTCATATTATCATTATAACATCTCTTCTATTTAATGTGAGAATACAACAAAAATGATAAAGTAGCTAGAAGTATACTTATTGGAATGTGAGAATAATCATAAAAATGATCTAGAAAATTGATTCATGCGGGAACTAACAAGGAATAATTAATGTTGGGGTAATAAAAAAGTTATAGGATTACGTGCAACTCATTCCCGACACTGCTAAGCTCAACTCATTTAGTGTCGAATCCCAACTATTTGATGTCAGCTACATGTTTTCTACTTCATCAGTTACTTTTCTTGTTTCCGTTTATGTGTTGAATTTAGATTTAGAGCCTAATCTACATGCTTTCCGGTTGCTTGAGAAAAAGAATTCTCCAATGTTATTCATTTTATCATAAAAGTATGTTGTGAGGTGAGGGCCGAGGGGTGATCTTGGAAATCTTTCTACTGTTTTGGGACTTATTACGGAAGGATGGGTGAGAGTCGAGGGGTAATTAGCCCTTCTTGCTAAAAAGGAAGGATGGGATGGGTTTCTAAGGAGTCCCAGCAATGATTCTCGGCAAGTAATTTACACGATTGGCTATGTTGCAATTGTGCCTTAAGTGAAGAAAATTGTAAAAATAAGACTTGCTTTTGATGTGTGTAATCTAATACACTCTTTGGTTTATTCCATGCAGTATACTATGTTTGATCAGTTGAAACTGAGAGTACTGAAGGGACAACAGGGCAATAATAAAGGTGCGTGCAGAATCATCTCCGCAAGCTCTTTCTGCATTTTTTACTTTTATGTTGGGTGTTGTCTCAAAATGTGTTGCCACCTGCTTAACATACGCTGCAATAATGTCAATATCTCTGCTTTTTCCTTTCTCTTATTCAGTTACATGTTTTTCCCCGTGTTTCATGACACGCAAGTGGTTTCAAGAACATAATAAAAAGGGAGTTGGTCCCTTTTACTTTCACATGTTGAATTTTGGAGGTATTTATACATATTGGCATACGAATATAGAACATGCCTTTGGAAATTCACATGTTTGTTTTTTTAAATATGTGAAACTTGGACAGGTGTAAGGTGATGATTAAATCTGCTGAATCAAAAGAAGACGTAAAAGACGAGGCTAAAATGAAATCCCAGAAAACATTGTATGGTGCTCTCTGTGCCATATGGAAAAGGGAAGGCCTATTAGGATTCTTTAAAAGCTTAGACGCCCAGATCCTGAAGACAGTGCTGAGCTCAGCATTGCTCTTAATGATAAAGGAGAAGATAACAAAGAGCACATGGATACTGCTATTAGCAATTCGGAGGTCTTTGTTTGTAACCAGGACCAGATTGAAGAGCTTTTAAATTTGTGAAGATAATGGTGGATTTCTTTCATGGTTTCCTCGTAAATAAGGAAGCTTTAGGAGATCTGCATAATGTGGAATGATATTGTGGTAAATTTCAACAAGTGTGAGTGGAGGTTGTGGCCAAACATTTATTTATTATCATCCATTTCCCCTCCCCTTCTATAGCTACCCCACACCCTTCTTTTGTTTTTTCATAATGCTGAGTTTGCTGGGTTAAATAAACACCAGTTTTTGGGCCTTGGCTGGTGCATATCTTTGTCAAGTACTGGAGATCAAGCTTCTTTTATTATAAAGTTCCTTTACTCCATTTGCACTTGTCTTGTGTTATGGCTGTTATTATGCTATTTCCAGTTAACTAAAGGTGTTCAAAATGGCATTCTTAAATACGTCCAGATATACTGAAGTAAATTTTACTTTTAGAGCAGGTGCATTTAGCCTTTAGGTATGTGTAATGCTAGGGGTCTCAAATTTTGTGTCTCAAATGATGTGACGGTGAATATTTTAATAATAATTTATTGTCTAGTCAATCACATGAGATATACCAAATTAATGTTATGGTGACATATTATTTGAGACACTTTTTGAAATCACTGGAACTATGAGCTTAAAATTTATGGGAATGTCATTAATTGCTTGGACAATGCATTTCTCAACCTAATTTACAAGTGTAAATTAGTTGTTTGCTGTTTTTTTGGGTAATCAAATATATGTTTTGGGTAATCAAATATATGTTTTGCTGTTTGTTTGCTTTTCAAAAGCTTTAAAACCATGCTCGGTTTTGTAGACTGACTGTTTATATTATTACTATATGGTTCCATTGCCACTAATAGACCCTCAATTAGATTCAGACTTCTGACCATAATCAGTTTGCAATTCCAACTTTCAGAAATGGAGAGCACTTTTTAAGTTTTCAATCAATTTCTTTTCTTTTCCGTTTACTCACAACCACTGTGTAAGAGTGAAATGATTAAAAATGTAATATCTCGGGTGATAATTAGGTGTGGAATGTCAAGTGATAAAACATAATTCCAGGATGTACATGAACTTTTGACTAACAGTACAAACGAACAGGATCAGGATGTACATGAATTCAAACTAATCATTCACCCTATAACTAGAATTATCAAAGAACATGGTACAAAATGCAGTGGTCAACACCATAATTTTAATTATCTTCTTTATGTATACAGTATATATAAAGAAGAAGATGAAATTGCTGTATAATTTTAACTATATCTACAGCGCATTTTACCATCTAGAAAGTCTTGATTGCATTCGACGCAATTGCATTAGAACACTTTCCAAGCATAAAGATTGATAAAATTATGTCAATCTGTATACTTGATACTCCCTCCGTTCCTAAAAGAAATTGCTGTAATTTCACAGACACCGGACACCTCAATCGGGTAGCGAAGAAGATGGCTTGGAAGGTCTTCAGCATATGTATCATCCGAATATAAACCCAAATTTTCATCAGCAATTGCGTTTAGTTTTCGAATGCAATGAACTGGATGGTAAAATGCGCCGTAGATATAGTTAATATGCTCACACCATAAGGCCATTCTGAAACCAAATACTTAGCCCCTTGCCGGTTGATTTGCTGCATCCCTTGCTCCATTCATTGATCTGTCGTTGATATTTGCAGTGGTCAGAGCATGGACCACAAGGACCAGTTACACCACTTGTCCTCTTCACCCATCATCTTTATACGCTGGACAGGAACACCTACCTGAAGTGAGAATCATGATAACAAGTTAACAGAACTAGTTCCTTAAACAGAGAAGATAATTAAAATGCCGCTTTAGGAAACAATGAAAAGAAGACATCGTATTACGAGACCTCATCCAAATTACAAAAATCACCTTGAAAAGTCCCCATCATAGAAGACTCGTAAGAAATTTACAAGTAGAGGAAAGTGAAAATAAGAAATCCTTCTAACACCAATCAACAAATAAAGGAATACTTCAGTTCTTCTTATAAGCTCCAACAAAGAATATAAACCCTCAAATTAACTAGTAAATGAATACGAACAAATTAAAGTTGAAAAAGACGCAAGAAGTTGTAAAATCTATTGCTCTGAGATTAAGTTAGTATTTAGAATCTTGATCAATGGAGGACCTAAATGAGTGTAGGATTGCAGGTTCATTTGACGAGGAAGGAAATGATGGATGACTAACTTAATAGAAGCTACAGAACTAGATGAAGATAACTCATAAAAGATAACAGGATTTCTGGTAATGTTTTTTAATAGTGTAGTAGAAATAATTTTATACTTATTTTGCCATACGTATCCTTATCAAAGAGCGTGCCAGCTCAGAATTAGGTGTTGTAGTCCTGCTGATCAACAAATTAGAAGAAGATTTTGTCTAATATTAAATAAGATAAAGATCCAAAGCTTTAGTGAAACCAAAGTGAAAACACAAAGATGAGTAAAACAACATAGGACTCTCATTCCCATTTAATAGCCAGCAAAACAGTAGATAGAGAATATTGTAAAGCATCAATCAAACAGCATGACTAATCAGCCTGTTAAGTGATTTTGTAAATAAATAGTTAATGCATACTCTGACGTAGATAGCTCCCACTCCCAGTTAATTGCTTCTTTGTTGAAGTAATCCCCAAAAGTGAAATTTCCAAGCATCTCAAAGAATGTTTGATGTCGAGATGTTCGACCAACATTCTCAATGTCATTTGTGCAATACACTTCTGAGATGTAGCGGTACTAGGTACTTCTCTAGGCACCTGAATGGGATATGCCAATACTGTTAAAGGGTATTTATATAGTCAGCTCAAATCACAATTCATGATCCTTAAAATAAAAAAAGGAAAACAAGAATAATATGGCAAAAACAATGTGTGGAAAAATGCATTTTATAAGATGGGATAACAGAACCCCCTCTTGTCCCAAAACGTACATCCCCCAAATAGAAGAAAGAGCAAACATCTTATGCATGAGCCAATGTGAATGGAAACATAAAACCGAAAGAAAAAAGAAGTTTGGGAAGTAGTGTGGGAGAAAAAGGAAAATTTAACAGCCAGATATATGATCAAGCTGTAGCATTAGTTAAAGAACTGTGGAAAACAATAGAATCCAACTCTGTGGAAAAACTAATACCAAATCTAAAACTAATCGATAAACAACTCCTAAACAGACCAATTATCAACAAACTCAAAGCCGTTGGCCATCCAAAGCAAAGCAGTTTTAGACGTGATATGTGTCCACTCCTCGTAAAAAAACACAACTTAGCAAAACTGCATGTATTAGCACCCGATCTAATTGCAGCGAGGATACTTGGTAACAAGTGCCTCGTAACACTTGATGCGATAATTAATTTAAAGTTTCCGAATGCATTAAAGCTATGAAAAACAGCAGTTACAACCCTATGGATTTTAATCTATTAGGCATGTCTTCATCATCACGACACATAATGTGCCTAATGAAGCATATGGCTCCACTTTTTGATACTTTAATACTGAGTTATATTGATATGTAATACAATCTTACTAGTTTCAAACAATAAGATTTTTAAATGAATTTTTTGTTTGTGGAGGCAAGTCGATCCTTATCAGAAGAACTTGCTCCATCTTCCGGCCTATAATCTATTTCTACTTTCAAACCCCAACCATCAGTTGAGAGGAGGATAGAAAACTTCAGACAGGTTCCTCATGGAAGGGTGTGAAGATGTTCAAGTATTACTTTACTTTGGGAATGAAGCAATATATGTTTATGGTTCTGGATTCCACCGGCACAACTTATACAAGCTCTTTCAGGGTGATAATTAAGGAGGGCGTGGAAAGGAGGAGGGGGAAGAAGAGAGACTGATGTTCAGGATACAAGGACCTTTTGGTAAGTAAAAATTGCATTTGTATGTCGTTATGGAAGAGCATCCACAAGGTGTTAGAAATAGTTCTCAGACCATATTCATTTGTTGATGGGTAATGGATAAAGGTCTAAATTTGGCAGATTTACATTGCCATAGTAATCATCAATCTATGATGTGTTAACCACCTTTTTTTGAATTCGAAGCATTTTATAGAGCTAAGTGATGAGTGCATATTATTCATTTATTTTGATTCCATTATATTTAGTTTTATTGCATGTTTCATGGGTATATGAGCTTATTAAGGTATTTAATGATTTCAGGAAGAATTGGAGCTGAAATGAGGAAAAAGAGAAAATTGCAGAATTTTTAGCATTAAGTTGGATGCATGTTCTTAGCTTGGGACTTGAATTTTATTGTAGAGCTCTTCTTTAGCTTTCCGGAACATCTTGAATCGTCCCAATCGGAGTTCATATGAAAAAGTTATGATATTTTTACTAAACGAACGTTGAACCTCAAAGTTTGGAAGTTGTAATTTACACAGCAGTCACTTGGAGGCCGATTTCGACCTTGATGCAGAGCGATTCTGTCGATTCTCAAAGAATGAAAGTTGTAGATCTCGTCGATATCTTCGTTTTGATAGGTAGCAGGCCCCGTAACTCCTCCTAGATCAAAAGTTATGCTCGTTTTACCAAAGGACGTCGCAGCAGGAAATGAAAATTCACCCCAGCGAATTTGAGCGGGAAAATCAAGAAATCTTGGATTTTTGGAAAGTTTCTAAATGCAGATTTTGGTAGACTTCTACATGGAATTGGATTGATATTTCTATTAGCTTTAGGATTTCCTTTAGACTAAGATTTATTTCCAAATTGAATTCTATTTCTTTATGGAAACTAGTTATGATTTGTAAATCCTTTTAGGATTTGGATTTCTACATCCTGTAGGATTTAGGACTTTGTCTAGCACTATAAATAGAGGATGAAGGTCAAGGTTTTATTCATTCAATATTCAACATTCAAGTATCCTCTATTGGAGTGAAGGCTCAAGAGCATGTCGGGCTAGTTCTTTTATTGATTTCTAAAGGAGGTGAATCCTTGTTACAAGTAATTAATTAATTGAGTATTATTATTTATTCCTTCTTGTGTGAAATTTCTTCTGATAATCTGTTTTCATTGATTGCATGCTAATTGATCTAATTAATTTAATATGGCCAATTGGGTTAATTTGATCATTATCATATGCTAGATTAAGATTGGTATTATGTGTAATTGATATCTCTCTTCATCAGAAGTAGCAACTTGGTAATAATAATTGTGGACAAACTTTTGTTTATTGCTAAGATTATTAGAAAACAAGTTAAATAAATCGAGCTTATGTGTTTGTTGCTTGGATTAGCCTAATTTTCTATTTCTTAATGCTTCTATCATATTAAATCTAGAGAGCTTATTCTAGGTTATATGCTAGTTAGAATCGGTGGTGGAGAGAGCTTGTTTCATATACGGTGATAATCTAAGGAGAATTTCGGATAAGCAGAGCTTATTGTTATCTAGGGCTAATAATTTTATTGAAGGAAAAATAATAATTACTTGATTAATTGATTGTTGTACTTGGTGAAAGCGAATCTACAGAATCAAGTTTTACATATTTGGTTAATTTTATCGTTAATTCTTGTTCTCTTAGTTTAAAAATAATTTTCAAAACCCCATCTTTATTTTACTGTTAAAATAGTAGAATAATTCTAAAACAACTTTACTCTCTGTGGGATCGATCCTTACTTGCTATTGTGCTAATTATTGTAAATTGTGGAGTGAAAGTGAGGTTAATTTAGGAGTGTCAACAGCGACTCCCACTAAGACGTCACGTGGTTTGCCTTGAATGCGATTGGGATCATCCACTAGGTAAATGTTTTTACTCCTGTGCTCATTGCATGTACATGGTTTCCATCTATTCTTAACTTTTTAAAAAGGATTTTTACTCGTCTGAAATGGAAAGAAAAGAGGAAAGAACAAGTAGAAATTTACTTCTCAATAGGCTTTTGGAAAAAAAATCGGTACACCAAATATAAATACTGTCCAGGAATATAGGTTTAAAGCTGAAGCATTCCCGCAATTGTTAGTAGAAGCTGTAGGATCATCTGCACAAGAGAAAGAACTTGGAAGGACCTCGATGACCTTGTGAAGCATAGAACTCAAGAAATCGTCGTGCGTATGGAATCCCCACTTGTGGAGAGATCCTTAGACTTGTCAAAATTTCTAAAATAATAGGTTGTATTGATGCTTACAAATGAGATCCAGTTATTATTATAGCTTAGAAAATGGATAAAGGAGAATTATAAGCTCTTATAAATAAAATATATAGTTGATGAGAAACTGATGTACTTCTTGTGCTAAAAGCTGTTTTTTTGGCATTTTCTTTTCATAACAAAATGTCTCAAGGAAAACTTCGAGGATTAAATAGTGCCAACGTTAGTATAACTAAGCTTGCATAATCCCTACAACTTTGTATTTGGTTTGGATCTCATCGAATCGATCTTCAAAACACTAGACGAAGAAAAAAAAAAGAACATAATAGTTGTACAAAAGAAAAATACGATTGAGAAGCAAGTAGCATTTGCCCAAAGTACCCAATATGTTTACTAGTCCTAACCCAAAAAAAAGTCTATAGCGTTGGCTTTTGCTTGGTCACTGGTATGTCATCGTGATTTTGACAATTACAATCAAATAACTTAGCAACCCAAATGACGGATTTTGTAAAAAAAAAATTCCCATTATTTGTACTTGTTTCTGAAAGTAAATGTTTTTCTCTCCTCATGTGTTAAACCCAGGTTATCAAGATTTAGATAATATTCCACTTCTAACTCAACTCAACAAAGCCTCATTGTCCCAACTACTTGGGTCAACTTTATGTTTCATATTTCAACGGTATGTTGTATTTAGGGCAATATATTCTAGGAAGTCCCAAGGGCCAAGCTACAATCTATCTCCTTCAACACCTTCATCAAAGTTAAATTTGATCTTATATTCCCCTCCATTCACCTTCAATATTGATTAAAGTTAAACAACGTCCCTTCACTAGTTCAATTACTTGCTAAAGGCCTACTTGTATGGATCTAGGTTCCTAGAAATTTTTTCTCCCTATTTGAGGTTGCATATAACATCTCCTGATTGGGTTCAATTCTAATTCTACCATTTTTCGTTTCACCATGCATTTACTTTAAATTCACATCTTGGCAAAAGGTTACTTGCAAAGCAAAATTGTTTCAGTTCATTTGAGGTTCACTAGTTCATCATACAAGTTTTCGTACTAGTTTAATGTAGTTGTAACCCTTTTGTAAATGTTCTAGTATGTTTATTTGTTATATAGCATCTCCTTTCTTATCTAAAAGTTATGCTTTTGTCATTCCCCAGTTGTGATTTGGTTCGAGGATACCCTTACCGTTGAACCAAGAAAAAAATATTCCCCAGCTGCGTGCTTAATCTCATATCAGGCCTAAAACATTGTGTCATCAAAACACCTGAGTATGCCACTCCTAAATGGTTCCATTGAATGGAAAGTTAATCATACTGAGGCTAAGCACTCAATGGGATTGGAAAACTAAAGGGAATCAAAAGAAATAATATGCAATTTCGGTTATGTTTTGGAAGACTGCTTTTTAAATATTTTTTGGCCATTTGCTCTTTTAGCTATTTGGCCAAAAAAAGTTTGCAAAATTATTTAAAAGTTTTTGTAAGAAAATCATTATAGAAAGAAAAAAGAGCTTTCATATTTCCTTCTTGGGTTCCATCTAAAGGCCTCAACGAAAAGAAATTCACCAATAAAAGACAGAGTATTTCAATTTTTATAGTAATATATATTTCTCAAAAGGATAATGTGAAAACATGAGTAAAATGAATTCATTCCATTTCTTTACCTCTCACTGTACCCCCCCTCCTCTCGAACATAAGCAAAAATATAGACCTAAGTTTTTAATAAGGCAGAATTTGTTGATTGTGATCTTTTGGTGTGAAATGTTCTTCATTTTTGATAATGAAACTTAAAATCTAACTTCATGATATAACCAAGATTCCATAAAAGTCATTTTACTTGGAAGAACAAGAAAGGCACAAAATGAACCCAAAACCAAAGTTCACATACCATTGCATTATAGAAGGAAAAGAACTAATATGTAAAAACAACCACCACCAAAAAAGTAGTCTAGCAAATTGAGTAAGTACTGTAATTACATCAAATGATGAATATGGATTCTGAAGCAAGAATATGATAATACAGTAACATAAATATCTACAACATTCAAGAAAAGAAAAGGAAAGAAAAATGGAACCTGTAGAAAGGGAAAGGTAGGATTTTGGACGAAATTTAGGAAGTAAAGTTGAAGTAGGAAATGGAATGAAAGGTTTTCCGCCATTGATGCAGTGCATAGAGTATGATACCTTTAACCCCTCCATTCCCCGTTGAGAAGTTGGGATAGTGGTAGCGCTGGGAATATAAAATGAATTGTTTGGCCTAGTACTCAATTTTGGTCCGGGGAAGTTAGCACTGGTGGTGGCTCCGAGGCCGCCTGATTGGGAGGTTGAGGAGGAGGATCTTAGCTTGGAAACGGCGGCGGAAGTACGCACAGGGAGAGAGGGAGAGAAAGATAAGCTTTTTGGGGAGTCAGTATCATCCACGTAATTTGATTTAATTTCCGTTTGAAGTCTTATTTATACCGACCGCAAGCCTTCGTGCCAAGAAAAATTACTGGGCAGATCAACTCCTCGAAAATATCTTAATGATCAGGAGTCCAATGGCGGCGCAGACTTGCTGGAATGACACTCGGAGACGGAGCGATCAGATCGGACGTCTGACGCGCCCAAACGCGCCGCTTTCCTTTGTCTACAGTTACTCTTCTATGTGCTGTTCGGGAGTTGTTTACAGTTCGTACAGTTACAGTTTAATAAATTTACAGTTCGTACAATTCGGGTCGGAGCCCCGTTTTCTGACGGGTTTTCAGTTTCGCTCAGGTTATATGGGTTCCCTACGGTATTTCAACGTTTTCTGTCAGCTGGGTTTCTCTTTCGCTAATTTGTGAATTGAAATCAATCAATCGGGTCTTACTATGTGGAAAATTCGAAGTAGCATCGCAAATACAAGCCATTAACTTCCAACACTCGTATTCTTGATTGATCGAGGTAGGTGGGTATATCTTCCTTAGCTTTTTGGTTGAGCTTTTGGCTATGGCTTATTAACTAGTGACAAATTTAAGGTGAACCTTTTAACCTGATGCTACTTTTCTATTTGATTTTCTCCGGATGAATCGTTTTCCTATTTTCTTTTTTTGGCTTTTAATTGAAGTTGTTTTCTTAGATTTTTATGGTGATAGCTATTGTTAAGCTTTGCTTCCTTCTAAGGTTTGTGTTCTCCTGTTCTCTCATTTCAATTTAGTTTTGTTGATGATGAATTCTGAAATTTATCTTTATATCATCTCTAATTTGTGGCTTGCAAGGCCGCTAACTTCTTTTACGTCCCTTGACTATATCTTCCTGCTTGCAGTCTCAAGCAAGATATATTCTTATATGCAAAATTTGTTTCCCTGCTGCAGTAACTACCATTTTCAAAGATCAATACTTGTGATTGTAGGTGATGGGACCACAGAAGCAGAGAATTCTATTGATATTTGGGAGGAAACTTACTCCCAAAACTGAGAAAGGTGTGGAAGATATATGTGTATGTCTGTATACACACACACACGTGTGTGTGTGTATATATATATTTATATATAAAAGCTCGTGAAACTAAACAAGTGAAGCTTAAGTATGACATGCTCACGACCCTTATAGAGTTGATTGAGCATGTCATACTCAAGCTTCACTTATTAAGTTCGTTCATTTGTTAAATAAATTTTCGAACAAGTTTTATATGAGCTGAGCTCGAGTTTTATGTTTAAGATTGAAACTTGAAGTCTCGTCGTTTCAGTTTAGAACACTACACTCGTCTTTGTATTAGCACCCGATCTAATTGCAGCGAGGATACTTGGTAACAAGTGCCTCGTAACACTTGATGCGATAATTAATTTAAAGTTTCCGAATGCATTAAAGCTATGAAAAACAGCAGTTACAACCCTATGGATTTTAATCTATTAGGCATGTCTTCATCATCACGACACATAATGTGCCTAATGAAGCATATGGCTCCACTTTTTGATACTTTAATACTGAGTTATATTGATATGTAATACAATCTTACTAGTTTCAAACAATAAGATTTTTAAATGAATTTTTTGTTTGTGGAGGCAAGTCGATCCTTATCAGAAGAACTTGCTCCATCTTCCGGCCTATAATCTATTTCTACTTTCAAACCCCAACCATCAGTTGAGAGGAGGATAGAAAACTTCAGACAGGTTCCTCATGGAAGGGTGTGAAGATGTTCAAGTATTACTTTACTTTGGGAATGAAGCAATATATGTTTATGGTTCTGGATTCCACCGGCACAACTTATACAAGCTCTTTCAGGGTGATAATTAAGGAGGGCGTGGAAAGGAGGAGGGGGAAGAAGAGAGACTGATGTTCAGGCTACAAGGACCTTTTGGTAAGTAAAAATTGCATTTGTATGTCGTTATTGAAGAGCATCCACAAGGTGTTAGAAATAGTTCTCAGACCATATTCATTTGTTGATGGGTAATGGATAAAGGTCTAAATTTGGCAGATTTACATTGCCATAGTAATCACCAATCTATGATGTGTTAACCACCTTTTTTTGAATTCGAAGCATTTTATAGAGCTAAGACGTACGTGGTTTTCCTTGAATGCAGTTGGGATCATCCACTAGGTAAATGTTTTTACTCCTGTGCTCATTGCATGTACATGGTTTCCATCTATTCATAACTTTTTAAAAAGGATTTTTTACTCGTACAAGAAATGGAAAAAGAAAGAGGAAAGAACAAGTAGAAATTTACTTCTCAATAGGCTTTTGGAAAAAACTGGTACACCAAATATAAATACCTGTCCGAGGAATATAGGTTTAAACTGAAGCATTCACAGTAATTGTCGAGAGAATCTGTAGGATCATCTGGCACAAGAGAAGAACTTGGAAGGACCTGATTACCTTGTGAAGCATAGAACTCAAGAAATCGTCGGTGTATGGAATCCCCACTTGTGGAGAGATCCTTAGACTTGTCCAAAATTTCTTCAATAATAGGTTGTATTGATGCTGACAAATGAGATCAAGTAATTATTATAGCTTAGAAAATGGATAAAGGAGAATTCTAAGCTCGTATAAATAAAATTTATAGTCGACTGAGAAACCTAATGTACTTCTTGTGCTAAACTATTCTTGGCATTTTCCTTTCATAACAGAATGTCTGAATGGAAAGCTTCCAGGATTAAATAGTGCCAGCGTTTGTATAACTAAGCTTGCATAATCCCTACCACTTGTATTTGGTTTGGATCTGTCAGTCTGAGAACAGATCTTCAAAACACTAGACGAGGAAAAAAAAGGACAATAATAGTTGTACAAAAAGAAAAATACAGTGAGAAGTAAGTAGCATTTTGCCAAAGTACCCAATATGTAACGACCCCAAAATAGGTCCATTCAATCCAACCCATTCTGAGTCGCCAAATACATGGTACAGAAAACAACTACAACTTTATTACAACAATTGTCGTGCAAAATACAACAACACATATACTGTGAGTTTGGATACAAATATATACCAAATGTGACACATGTCCCAACCGTGGACAACACCTCACAGTGACACCTTACATAAAGGTATAGTCAAAAACTGTTTTAGAAATTAGAATCTTTGGGAAGTGCTCAAGAAACCTTCGTACATGGGAGGCCATGCTTACAGGTTATGATAGATATCATATAGCCACGAAATTATCCTTGGTTGATCTAATAGACCCCAAAGAAAAATGAGAAGATTACTATCATATTCTTCCCAATGGTGAGTTTTCTCTTGACATATCATTATCTCTCTACTCTCTCTAATTGAGAGTTAAGTTTCAAATAGACTCCAAGATCATATAGGTAGTCTTTGGTAGATATACTCGGCAGTGGATTAACCTGACAACCCCGTCTTATGATGACACGAGGTTGTATGTTATTAGACATCTTGTATGATAGTGGCAAAACACCCTTCCAAGTTAAATTCACCTCACCATCAACATCTATAGACCACCGATTCTATTCCTCATATTCCCCGCTCGACCCAAATTTACACTTTTATTACAGAAAGGAATTGTGAAGCAAAAGGGTGAAACCAACTAACTTCGATAAAAAAATATCATGACTAAAGATAATTAAATTATCAATAACCTTCATCAATAATAAATCGAGATTTAGAACATATGGTAGATGATAAAAAATTTCAACCATAGTTGCAGTGAACGAGCACTCCATTAGAAGAGTCGAATAGACCATAAAGTCTATTATCTTCTCCGTGTTAAAAGTCCACCAACAATGTTTTATCCTGTAACATCAATCAACAATTCCTCATCACAATCATCATGTATAACTTCATAATCGTAATTGTTGTTCTAAATTCCTTTTCTCATTCAAGAGCGAAGATAATTTTCATCACTTGTCTTTACACGAAACATCAAAGATCATGGTTATACCAAATCACGCCTCTGCTTCATAATCATACTAATAAATTTATCTTTTTTTTCACGGGCCAAAGATATTCATCAACAGTTCATCTTTGCACTACAGGCCAAAGATATTCAACAACAGGTCATCTTTGCACTACGACCCAAAGATATTCATCAACAATTCATCTTTGCACTACAGGCCAAAGATATTCCTCAACAGTTCATATTTGCATTACAGGCCAAATATATTAATATCTCAAAGAAATATATAATCATTTCAGAATTTATATAAACAATAATTATAACCATGTTGATCAATTCACCTTTGCACTTAAGCTAAAGATATTCAATTATAAATTCAATGGTCATGATCATACCAGTCACAATTCAACTTTTCACTACTGGCCAAAGAGAACCCTAGTCATGATCATACCAATAATCTACCCATCTTTACACTCCAGTGAAAGAGAATTTCAACATCATGGTTATAAAAATGTTATATATGATAATAAAATCAATATAATCAATATATAGTTTTAATCTCCAGAGTAATATTCATAAATCAACTATAATTTGGTTAGAAAAAGAAACCAATTTTATCATGAATAAGTAACTCATGAATAGTAACTCGTGAATAGTAACTCGTGAATAGTATCTCATGAATAGTAAACCCGACTCAAAAAGGTAGAAATTCCACAATAAAATTCATACCAATATTTCGGTATAATGATATTGAAAGAATAATATATATTTTTTTAAGCTTATAAACAATTTATTTTAATTGTTTACACTTTACTAAATAATATATTTAATCATTCTAAAATGCCACAAACTCATAAGATTTCATCACCAATAACCAAAATCCTCATCAAAAATCTGCATATACCTCATGTAGGATTCTCAAGCCATAAAATCATATTTTCCAATTTTCTTACTTCACAAAACATATTTAATTCATTTACTCATAACTAGAACATTTTCATGAAAAATATCAAATCAGTTCCAAAAATATTTCTTTTAAGGGATTTAGCGAATATAGTCCTATATTGAACATATATTTTTCTCGAATTTTAAAAGTCATTTACTATTTTTCATACGGCCAAAACCAATTTAATATTTAAACATTTATCATAAATTGTACTTTTATCCAAAATTTCGAAATTTACACTATATCTTGATATTATATAGATGTACTCCCAATAAAAATTTCATCAATTTTGGAGTTAATCACAAGGAGTTATAAGGGTTTTCTTTTAAAATAGTCTTTCCTCATAAAATTCTTAACTCTTAATTTATACATCCAAAAATCGCCATTTTGGATACAATCTCTAAAACTCATCAAAATATCATTTCAAATTTTTCCGAATTTTTGAAGGTTCAAAAGAATTTCAAATAATAACCCTTAAAATCCCTTATTATCCCTTACCTCAAAAGAAAGCAAAGATTTACATTGGAATAACGTTGAAACGAACTTGCATAGTATAGTAATACTCAAAGTATACTCAAAATACTCACAAGAATACGCTCGATAATATAGAGAGAAAACTTGAGTTACGGTGTGATTTTCAATTATAACCTAAGCACCTATTTATAGGAAATTGCTTAGAACACCAAAGCGTAAAATTTATTAAAATAATAATATTATATTTTTTTTTTCCAAGACTTCATACGTATGCTCTCAACATCGAACTTCAATTCTAACACATGTTAAATGAGGGAAACAAAATGTAAAAAACGTTTTTGTTATTTAAATTATTTTAAACTTCTAAAAATCAATTATTTGAACTTGAAACTTGAATAATTCATAATAAATAGCCCATTTTTTGAAAATTGAATCTCATGAGTTTTATAGGAAATTCAATTCTCTACAACTTTGCAGAAGAAAGTTTTTCCAAATTCCAAACAAAATTGACCGAAATCCACAAATGAAGCGATTTACGTGCTATAATCAAATTTCGCTTAAGAAATGGGGTCCACCAAACACATAAAACATGCTTTAAATATTTTTGGTAACAAAATACTCCTCCACATATACTCATATATCCCACATTCATCGTAAAAATATCATCATTAATATATTATTAAAATAATATATTTAATTGAATTATTTTATCAGAAAAAGATAAAATATTAATTTTCAACAATTATCACATTAAAAATTTTCTCCATCTATATCCTCATAAAATCAATATTTTCCTCATCATATAAATCAATAATTAATTATTCACAAATAATATTACAGAAACACATTATTGACAACCAGGCAGTTCCCAGGAAAGAGGGGGCTTTCCAATAAGAATTTCTCCTCATCTTGGCGCAAATTAGGTGACCAAACCTCTCCTTGAGCGAACTTTCTAGACATTGCCAATAATGTTTTCTAATAATATTATTCGAGATAATATGAATTATTGCCGATAATGGAAGATAATCGATATAGTGACAATTATTGAAATAAAATAAAATATCAACGCAACAATTATTGAATCAATAAAATACTGAATAGTAATTACTGTAACAATTATTGAGTAGTGCCTTCTTACGTAAGAATCAATAATTGGTGCAATACCGGTGTAATTCTTGTCTGACAACAACGCCATTCATCGTGTTTTAACCACCGGGTATTCCAACAGTATTGACGATAACAACTACGCCGTTATTTATAAACAACTTATTCTTGTCGTTTTCTTCCTCCAATCGCTTTCCGTTATGGGGCCCACAAAAGACTGCGCCGTCGTACGAATATTCCCAACAGAAAGAATATTCCACGACCCAACGAATATTCCCCGACAACAATGAATATTTTATAACCACTTGCGTATTTTTGAAAAAATTTCATATATCACCCTTAACTTTAACTTTTTATCAATTTAACCATTTACTGAATTGTAATTATAAGAAAAATTGAATACTTTTATTTCATAAAATTCGGGGTCTTACACAATATGTTTACTAGTCCTAACCCAAAAAGTCCATAGGCAGTGGCTTTTGCTTGGTCATTGGTATGTCATCGTGATTTTGGCAATTACAATCAAATAACTTAGCAACCCAAATAACAGATTTTGTAAAAAAAAAATCCAATTATTTGTACTTGCTTCTGAAAGTAAATGTTTTTCTCTCCTCATGTGTTAAACCCAAGTTATCAAGATTTAGATAATATTCCACTTCTAACTCAACTCACAAAGCCTCGTTGTCCCAACTACTTGGGTCAGCTATATGTTTCCTATTTCAACGGTACTAGAAATTTTTTCTCCCTATTTGAGGTTGCATATAGCATCTCCTACATGGGTTCAGTTCTAATTCTACCATTTTTGTTCACCATGCATTTACATTAAATTCACATCTTGGCAAAAGCTTACTTGCAAATTGTTTCAGTTCATTTGAGGTTCACTAGTTCATCATACAAGTTTTCGTACTAGTTTAATGTAGTTGTAACCCTATTGTAAATGTTCTAGTATGTTTATTTGTTATATAGCATCTCCTTTCTTATCTAAAAGTTATGCTTTTGTCATTCCTCAGTTGTGAGTTGGTTCGAGGATACCTTTACCGTTGAACCAAGAAAAAAATATTCCCCAGTTGCGTGATTAATCTCATATCAAGTTTAAAACATTGTGTCATCAAAACACCTGAGTATGCCACTCCTAAATGGTTCCATTGAATGGAAAGTTAATCATACTGACACTCTGTTTCTGAGTTTTAAAATAGACAGAAAAGAAAAGAAATGGACGGAAAATTTAAGTTTTCTTTCTAATTCGTATGTTTGTTTTTTAATAAACGGAAAAGAAAAAAAATGAATAGAAAACTTGGCCACTTTTCCTGCCAGAGTTTTCTATCCAAAATTGGCTTGATTTGGACGGAAAAGGAATTGGAATAAGTAATATTTTTATAATTCCCATATTATCCTCAACTTTCAATATAATAAATTTTAAATTACAATTCATGTCCCAAATTTGTTTTTATTGCTTTCTTTTTCTCAGGGTGTGATTTTTTTCTCTTCTACAGATCTGTCACGAGTTTGAGAGCTTCAGCACGTACTTGCTTGATATCAAGGTGGTTGTTTTCTACGGTGGCGTCAATATTAAAATTCACAAGGACCTTCTTAAAAAAGAATGTCCTCATATTGTCGTCGAAAACCCTGAACGGATACTTGCAGTTGCAAGAGACAAGGACCTTGCTTTGAGGAATGTCAGACATTTTATTCTTGATGAATCTGATAAGATGCTCGAGTCACTTGGTATACACTTCTTTATGTCAGCTTCAACTTATTAGTGTTTATAGTGCTTATAAGTTTCTATTGTTTTGCATATCATTTTTCTAATTTTTATTTTCCTTTTGTCTTCATATGATTTACAGACATGAGGAGGGATGTGCAGGAAATTTTTAAGATGACTCATCATGATAAGCAAGTTATGATGTTCTCTGCAACGCCGAGCAAGGAAATCCGTCCTGTTTGCAAGAAATTTATGCAGGATGTAATTTCCCGTGGCCAATTTTTCTTGATTTTTGAAGTCACAATCGTCTTTCATATATACAAAATTTCTACAGGAGATAGTTTAGAGACGGTCAAGAAGCATTGATTGCAGCACTGTATATTTGTCTTTTGTATTTAGTTTGTGCTTATATTTCCAATCTTGTAAAGAGAGGCCTATTTAATTTCTAATTTCTACTAGAAAATCAAGACAAGGCACGAGCATATTTTGTTTGATTACTTTTGGGTATTGTATGACAATGACTTTGTAGAAGTAGTTTTTATTTAACATTTATTTGGATTTTTGTATTTAGCAAAATTATTTAAAAGTTTTTGTAAGAAAACCATTATAGAAAGAAAAAAAAGAGCTTTCATATTTCTTTCTTGGGTTCCATCTAAAGGCCTCAATGAAAAGAAATTCACCAATAAAAGAGAGAGTATTTCAATTTTTATAGTAACATATATTTCTCAAAAGGATAATGTGAAAACATGAGTAAAATGAATTCTTTCAATTTCTTTACCTCCAACTGTTCCCCCCTTCTCTCGAACATAAGCAAAAATATAGACCTATGTTTTTAATAAGGCAGAGTTTGTTGATTGTGAGCTTTTGGTGTGAAATGTTCTTCATTTTTGATAATGAAACTTAAAATCTAACTTCATGATATAACCAAGAACAAGAAAGGCACAAAATGAACCCAAAACCAAAGTTCACATACCATTGCATTATAGAAGGGAAAAAACTAATATGTAAAAACAACCACCATCAAAAAAGTAGTCTAGCAAATTGAGTAAGTACTGTAATTACATCAAATGATGAATATGGATTCTGAAGCAAGAATATGATAATAAAGTAACATAAATATCTACAACATTCAAGAAAAGAAAAGGAAAGAAAAATGGAACCTGTAGAAAGGGAAAGGTAGGATTTTGGACGAAATTTAGGTAGTAAAGTTGAAGTAGGAAATGGAATGAAAGGTTTTCCGCCATTGATGCAGTGCATAGAGTATGATACCTTTAACCCCCCATTCCCCGTTGAGAAGTTGGGATAGTGGTAGTGCTGGGGATATAAAATGAATTGTTTGGCCGAGTACTCAATTTTAGTCCGGGGAGGTTAGCACTGGTGGTGGCTCCGAGGCCGTCTGATTGGGAGGTTGAGGAGGAGGATCTTAGCATGGAAACAGCGGCGGAAGTACGAAAGAGGGAGAGAAAGATAAGTTTTTTGGGAGTCAGTCGACGTAATTTGATTTAATCTGTTTGGAAGTCTTATTTATACCACTGCGAGCCTTCATGCCAAGAAAAATTAGTGGGCAGATCAACTCCTCGGAAATATCTTAATGTGCATGCATCCAACGGCGGCGCAACTTAGTGGGACGACACTCGGAGACGGAGCGAGCAGATCGGAGTTCTGACGCGCCCAAACGCGCTGTTTTCCTTTCCCTACTGTTATTCTTCTCTCTGCTGTTTTGAGCTTGTTACAGTGCGTACAGTTACACTTTTGTTAATTTACAGTTCGTACAGTTCGAGTCGGGGCCCCGTTTTTGGACGGGTTGTCAGGTTCCCTCAGGTTATACGGGTTTCCTACGGTTTTCAACGTTTTCTGTCAACTGCGTTTCTCTTTCGCTAATTTGTGAATTGAAATCAATCAATCGGGTCTTACTATGTGGAAAATTCGAAGTAGCATCGCAAATACAAGCCGTTAACCTCCAACACTGTTATTCTTGATTGATCGAGGTAGGTGGGTATATCTTCCTTAGCATTTTGGTTGAGCTTTTGGCTATGGCTTATTAACTAGTGACAAATTTAAGGTGAACCTTTTATCCTAATGCTACTTTTCTATTTGATTTTCTCCGGATGAATCGTTTTCCTATTTTCTTGTTTTGGCTTTTAATTGAAGTTGTTTTCTTAGATTTTTATGGTGATAGCTATTGTTAAGCTTTGCTTCCTCAAAGGTTTGTGTTCTCCTGTTCTCTCATTTCAATTTAGTTTTGTTGATGATGAATTCTGAAATTTCTCTTTATATCATCTCTAATTTTTGGCTTGCAAGGCCGCTAACTTCTTTTAGGTCCCTTGACTATATCTTCCTGCTTGCAGTCTCAAGCAACATATATTCTTATATGCAAAATTTGTTTCCCTGCTGCAGTAACTACCATTTTCAAAGATCAATACTTGTGATTGTAGCACACTCTACACTCTAGCAGGTGATGGGACCTCAGAAGCAGAGAATTCTATTGATATTTGGGAGTAAATTTACGCCCAAAATTGAGAAAGGTGTGGAAGATATATGTGTATGGGTGTGTGTATGTCTGTTTACACACACACACATATATATATATAGAAGCTCGTGAAACTAAACAAGTGAAGCTTGAGTATGACATGCTCACGAACCTTATAGAGTTGAGCATGTCATACTCAAGCTTCACTTATTAAGTTCGTTCATTTGTTAAATAAATGAGTTTCGAACAAGTTTTATATGAGCTGAGCTCGAGCTGTTTCGTTTGAACTTCTAATGTTTAAGATTGAAACTTGAAGTATCGTTTCAGTTTAGAACGTTATACTGTCTTTGTATTGCATTGCTACTTCTCTGCGTCCTATTCTTTGATTAGAAATGTGAACATTTGTTAATTCTGAGATTACGAGTCCTGGTGGTTGGATATTGGTAAAAGAATTTTTTGCATTTGGACATTTGATCCTATGAATTGAAGGAGACTAGCAGGATGCTGTCTTGGTCTAAGCATATAAATTTATATATCAATAAGTCCAAATTGTAGAATATTTGTATTTGATACAAGTTCAACGTTCTCATTGTTATTTAATTTTTTTACCCTCAACAATGACCAGGTCTTGGTGATTCCGAGAAAGATTCCTGATGAGACTAGGAAAAAACTTGTTGGGAAAGGATTCTTGGCTCAAGATGGGTATATCTTTCAATATTTACATGTCCCTCCAAACTGTTTGTCCGTGCCGAACATCTTGGATGGAATAGTGTCATTTCTTTAGTTAATCATTCTTTTCATACACAACTCTTAGGTTTGATCTAGTATTGTTTCTATTTTGACCATTATTTCAATAATATCTATCCTGGATCATTCTATAGAAGTTCTAAAGAAAGTTGTGAAGCAAATCGAGATTATCAAAAGTTCAAGGTCTGGGACACCAAATTTTGAATCCCATGAAATTGAAGCTAAGGATTTGGGAGCAGCAGTTGCACAGTATCTTCAAGTTAGGGGTACTGCTAAGGTACTCATACGACTTGGTAAACTTTACTTGGTGTACGAGTAGGATCACTCACACAAATTTGAGAGGAAAGGTCCTTGATGCTTCTTCAAATGATATTTTTATTTACTCATTGTCATTTTGTTATATGCATTTATTTTCTCGGACAAAGTGTGTGTTGGCAAGATGGTTTAGATTTTGCTTGACTTGAGGAACTATGTGTTAGTATTACTTACTGTAGTGTATAATTAGATTGTCCCAAGAGAATGTCTGTCATATATTGGTTTGCTATTGTCAGTGGAGAATCTTTTAGAGATCAAGTTTTTTTTAAAAATATATTTATTATTATTTTTTATTTGGGGGTTGGGGATTTTGGGGAAGATTTTGTGGCAAAGTGCTTGTTTAACTTGGGAGAAGAATTGTATCGCTATTTTGTTGCGTTGTTGGATTGAAACGAACACTAGGATCTTCAACGACAAAATTCTCCCTTTCCTCCTTATAATCGTACAAATTGTCTTCCCTTTCATCTCTTGGTTGTTGGTTTTTGGGACTTCAGATGTATTTTTATTCCGGATCTCCATAGGAAATTGGGGGAAATCCTTCCTTATGACTTTGTAACAATTTCTAGTTTTTTTATTTTTATTTATTTATTTTGGGGAGGTTTATCTTCCTCTATTGGATCTCTCTTTCTAATAAATTATTCCTTTTCTATATAGAGTAAGGAAAAGGATAAGCATTGCAAACAATAATGTGTTCTACAGGATGACCTGGTATTTAGCTAACTTCGTACAAGCTAGGATGAAAAATAGTGTCAAAAAATTGGTTTAACTAATATGAGTGAAGTTCTAATATTGCTCAAGAATTTTCCTTCCACTTAAACATTATTATAGTTTAGTCAACAAGTTATATCATCCAAGTTATAAGTATGTATGTTAATCAACTGTCTCCTTGCTCTCGTTGATTCAAACATTTTTTTTATAAGGTATCTCGTGATGTGGATGGATGTTTCGGGATAAAAAGAGAACCAAACTATTCTTCTACAAAAGTATGGCTGGAGAAGATGAGAACTTTGTTTAGCTTCTGGGTTTTCCTCTCGTAGTATTATGACTAGTGACCCATATAAAGGGGTGGGTGAAATTGGTTTGCCTTTTGAGATAGCTCAAAGAATTACTTTTGAGGAGAAAGTGAGAGCACAATATGTGAGCAAAAATTGTGCTTAACATATAGGGATGGGTCGTCTACATACTCATTGTGGGAAGGTTCAAAAGGTCATACATTTTTAAGACCTGGACAAGTGGTACATAGGAGGATTATGGATGGGGACATTATCTTTATAAATAGACCTCCCACTACCCACAAGTGTTCCCTTTTAAGCATTATTGGTATATGATGACGGTATATCAATCCCCTAATTTGTGCGCCACTTAGTGCTGATTTTGATGGGGATGCGATTCATTTATTCTATCCTTAGTCTCGTCCAGTAAAAGCAGAGGTGTGGAAGTTGTTTTCTGTGGTGGGAAAACAGTTGTTTAGCTCTCATAATGGCAACCTCAACTTGCAGTTGACAACATATTTATTATTATCTATTAATGTTTAAGAACTATTTCTTTAATAGAGCAGCTGCTCAACAATTAGCATTATATTTTTGTGGTAACTTACCTAACCCTGCACTGTTGAGAGCACAAAATCCTGGCCCCTTATGGACTATTTTACAATTATTACAAACTGCTCTACCACTTAATTTTGACTTTTAATAGGGTCATTATGTCATCTGCCCTTAATGATATTGTCACTTCTATCTTCTTTGGGAAGGGTCCTAACGAGGTTTTGAGGTTTTTTTCTTTCCTTAGCCTATATTGATGGAATATCTATATTCAAATGGATTTAGTGCTGGATTAGAAGATTTTTTTTGTTCCGAATGAAGTTCTAGATAGTATTCACACCTAAATTCATAATGTTTCACCTTTGCTCTATTATTTGCGGTCGTCTTACAATGAACTAATAGAGTTGCAATTGGAGAAACATATAAGGCATGTGACAATGCCAGTTGCTAGCTTCATTCTAAAGTCATCTGCAATGGGTAATTTGATTGACTCTAAGAGTGACTCCGCTATCAACAAGGTAGTTCAACAAATTATTTTTTAGGTATGCAACTTTCTGATAGGAGAAAATTTTATTCAAAGACCTTGGTTGGCAACATTGATTCTCTTTTTCAGGAAAAGTACCCCTTCTGTGAGAACTACCCATATGAGGAATTAAGAGTGGTGAGAAGCTGTCTATTTGATGGACTGAACCCATATCAGGTGATGATTCATTCTTAGTAGAAAAGTGATCGTTCGTTCATTAAAAGGGTTGCTGAACCTGAAACTTTGTTCAATAACTTAATGGCCCTCCTTCGGGATGTTATCTGTTATGATGGAACAGTGAGGAATGTATGTAGTAATTCAATTATTCAATTCGAGTTTGGGACACAAACAGGAACTATGACCCATACTATTTTTGCTGCCGAGAAACCTGGTTGAGTATTAGCTGTAACTGCTATGTCAAATCCTGCATACAAGGCAGCTCTTGACTCTTCTCCCAGTAGTAATCCGTCATGGGCAATGATGAAGGTATTTACTTTACATTATAACATGAAGTTTCCATCTAATTGTGATGAGTTATATTTCAGTAAGTGCATACTTTCATCTTTCTCCGATTTGTTATATATATTTAAGAGATACTGCTTTGTGGAGTTAAATTCAAGACTGATTAGGTTGATCACATATTCATATTATACTTTAATGATAGAGATTGTGAGAGAGTATTTGTCAAAAAAATGTTGATATTTGGTTTTAAAACGGTCGAAAAAAGTCGGGCTTAAGGATGTTGCAGTTGAGTTATTGATAGAGTATGTTCTCTCTTTTATTATTGTTCTCCTCTGTTAACTTTTTTTCACTTTCTTATTTAGTATATCCTCATATCAGTAGTAATTTATAATTTACCACTCTTTACTACTCACTAAGATATCAGTTGTAATTTACTTTCATATAAATTTATGCTAAGAAATCAGGAATTAATTTCTCTTTCATGAATTAATTTACCACTCTTCTGTTACTTGTGTTAGATTTGATAATGGCCAGAAGCTTAGTGATGTGGTTGACTTGACCATTGAGTTAAGCTGTCACTGTTAGTTTGGTAGTGTAATCGATCCTTTGGTTTTGTGTTTCTTTATAACAGTGATTTTAGTGATAAATCTTGTTTAGCTACAAACATTGATATTATTTATATATATATATATATTCAACTTTGAGTCTATTTTGCTTCTTATATTTGAAAAGTACAATTTCTACTAATGATAATAACATATCTTATTTCTCTTCTACATATCACCTATACCTGTGTAAAGCATTAGTTATTATCATCATTACTTTGGATGTTTTTTTTTCTTTAATGATCGTGGCTCTTGCTGTGTTATCTTTTCCACATTCTTTGTTGTAATGACCTCAAGAAATTTTATATTGCTTTGATTGTCTTCTAAGAGTTCTTGTTGCTTCATCCTCACAGATATAATAGACAACAAAAAACTGCATTTGAAAGTCATCATTCTGACCTTGTTGTATTTTAACATGTTTAACAGGTACTGACAAAAGATTCACATCTAAGCATGGATTAGGTATTTGAAAAATGTCAAGACACTGTGCGTTCATTCTAAAAGAAAGAGAAAGTTGGTCATATCTGTTCAAGAGAATTGAATTATCAGTCAGGTTGGTTTCGTTCGTCAAAATTTTCCCTATAATATGTCTGATGTGAAAATTCTTTCAAGGCCATTATCAGAAAAGATTTTATCTGATTTTTTGTTGATGTATGAATCACTTGGTCTTGGCGTGCACAATAATGGATGAGGAACATTTCTACAGGTGGATTTCTTGTTAATAGTAGGTTGGATAGGGCTTTGTCATAACATTTCTTTTTAAGACATGATAAAGCATATTGTAGGTAATACTTCTGAAATATTTTGACATATATTCCCCCTCCATCCAAGATCTTGTGACTATATAACTATTATGAGATCTCCATTTTTTTTTGTGCCCGACTTTCAACTTCAATGCACTTTATGATTAGATAGTCTACTTTATTCTCATATAAAATGATAAAGAAAATCTTGTGCACAATTTTGGAATACATATCATAAACTTTTCTATCTTTAAACTTTGTGCCATTGTTAGTGGCCATTTAAACATGGACAGAGGAAGTATTTGCCCTCTTTCCAACTAAATTAATAATTTGTAAAACCTAATTCTTAGAACCCAGGGCTGTGTTTGTGAGTTTAGTTTTGGAGGGAAGGGAAGGGATGGGATTTAAAAAACCTTGCGAACCATCATTTAGAGAGGATTTCTCATATTTTGCAATAGCTGTGGCAACCGCAAGCACTTTTAATATAAGAGGTTGCCTCTTTGTAGTTCCTCATATTTTAAAGGGGCATATGTTAAATTTAACTTAGGCATGTAGTGGTTGGTGTAGTATGAGTCCTTTCTTTTATTAGTGCATCTTTACTGAATCAATATTTTTATCTTTTCGAGTACAATGAATTCCATAAAGCTTGGCAACACAAAGCTATTTATATTCTCAAACTAGGTTTACTTCTTTGCAGTCAATGTTGATCTTGAAGTTCTTTTGGCAATAGACGAGTGATAATCATTTAGAGAGGATTTCTCATATTTTGCTGACACCATTTGCCCGGTTTTGTTAGAAACAATAATTATAGGTACTTCAGATTGTTGCTCTATTCGAGTTAAGAAAATTAAAGTAGAGGACAATATAAAATAATATCAATTTTTTTGCATAGTGAATCCCATGCAAGTACACTAAAAAATGTCTTTTTCAAACTTGGTGGACCCCACTTAAGTATACGAAAAAAATAGTATTTATGCGTATTTTATAGTAGCTCAGATATATATCTTTTATGTAACACTCTTTAACTATTGGTTTTGTTCTATTGAAATACTCTATTTGTTTCAAATTATAAGATTATATTGACTTTTGGAAGTCATTTATAAGATCATATCGTCTTTTTTAAGATAGTTTACAATATTCATCATATTGATTAAAATTAAAAGAATACAAGTCAATTTTGAGTTTAAAAATGTCGGCTTCAAAAAGCAAATAGTCATCTTATATTTTGATATTTTGGAACGGAGGTAGTAGTATTTATGCTTATTTTTTTATTAGTTAAGATATCTTTAATGTGACGCCCTTTGACTATTGGTTTTTTTTTTATTGCTGTATAAATCAAACCATCTAGTTTGAAGGAAATCTAGAGTCAGTGCACTATCCAGGGGGAAAAAATGTAACAAACAGTTGAGAAGAATCTGAGTCCTTCATAGGTTGTAATTTTAAATATTGTTCTCATAGATGGATTATTTTCTAATACAAAATATTTTTCAACTCTGGTGAAGAGAATAGCATTTTCAACAGCCTTAGAGCTGTCAGTCGGATGACAAGGGGAGACAACGAACCGCGAATTGAAGGGCAACTCTTCCTAAAGCAAATGCTTATGCTCTGCTTTTATGAGCTTTGGACCCGATGCATATGATATATGATATGCTTGCTACTTGACCACTTTACAGAAAGGTCTCATCACATGACTCTGCTTCCCCTGAATCTGTATATACTCGAGGAAAACTAAAATTAAGGCATCGTCCCTGGCTGGCTACTGGCTACTGGCTACTGGCTACTGGCTAGCTTGTTGATCGTAGTATGTAAACAAACTCACTTCCATTCCTTGGAGAATTGGAGTCATCAAACAGAGAAATTACACTTTCTGTATCCTAATACCAATTTAACCACAGTTTAATTTCGGTAATTAATAATTAGATCCTCTGGCAGTAGATTCTTGTGTTCAGCTGCAAGAAACTTATCAAAATGGTGAGGAAGTGGCAGAGAGTAGTCATTGATCGACAGGAGGAAAAGAATAGTATTAATTAATTTCCAACAACACTACTACTACTGGTACTAGTACCAGTAACTTCATCAATAGTTGATCACAAGGGTCACTAATTTGTTGTGTACAGCGATGATGAGATGCGATTTGATCGAGATTCCACTGGTAGGCTTGGCTTCGCTTATCTAGCTAATGAATGACTTATTGAGGGAGGGAGGGAGGGAGGGAGGGAGGGAAAATGGCAGAAGAAGAATATGAACTGCAAATAGATATGAGGACCTATTAATTAATTATTATTATTCCATGTGATGCACTCTTGCCAGAGTACGCGCTCTCTTTACTCCAAAGACATCCAATCCACTACCCAAAGATGTAGCACTCATTATATAATATCATTTTCGTACATCCAACAAGACCAAATCCTAATTATATATATATATAGAGAGAGAGAGTCCGATTCTGGTCAGGACTTCCGTATTTTAGTACCGTTCGGACATTTTTTTTTTTTTTTTTTTAACAACTAAAAAAAATATTTAATATTTTATGGAACTGTAATTTTGACATAATACAGTATTTTGAGTGTGATTTGGATTATATGTATCCAAATCACATCCAAAACACTGTATTATGTCAAAATTACAGTTCTATAAAATAATAAATATTTTTTTTAGTTGTTTTTTAAAAAAAAAAAAAAAAGGTCCGCATTTTAACAAAATTCGTGAGTCCCGACCGGATTCTCGCTCAGATATATATATACGATCCGGATCTTAAGCTCACCTTATCTTGCTCACCCCCTTTAGCGATAGGCCAAGGCGACGATTCGATCCGTGTCGTTATATATAGAACCGTCGTCTTAATTTTTAGCGACGAACAACATATAGCGACGGTTCTATATATATGATCCAAGATAAATCGTCATTTTCATTCGTCGCTAAAAGGTGTGAGCTAGATAAGGGGTAAACATAAGATCCTATCATATATATATATATATATATATATATATATATATATATATATATATATATATATATATATGTTGGCATATTTTACATGAATCTCATATCAGATAAATTTAAGAGTGTAAATGTGTTAACAAATATGTTAGAGCTTTAACTTAATAGGTTAATCTTTTGGGTAAGGAGGTGATTATATTTGTTGTGCTAATCTACACAGGTGTGCGCCACATTGAAGAGAAACGTTCAAGTCATGAGGAGGAACTCTTGATGTGATGAACTCACTTGTGAGAGGAAGATTGTTAGGATTAAGGCTGTAAACGAGTCAAAAAGTTCGGACTCAATTTGAGCTTGACTTGAAAAAATACGAGCGAGACTTGTATCCGTTAATAATATGATCCAAATCTAAGCATAAAAAATAGTTCAAATAAAAATATGAGTAGAATTTGAGCAAGTTTATACTCGACTCGTTTAATATTCAAACTACTCGAATTCTCAATTCTGATTCGATGCATACTCGATTGATACAGATTCGAATAGATACTCGATACATTTTTTTATAATATATACAAAATTAAATCAAATTAGGTTAATTAATTATTATTTTGTTTTATTTTTAATTTTACTTATGATTTTATATTTGTAAAGTGTAATAGTAAATATATTTTCTCATTTTTAAGTAAAATAACGAATTCAATTTATAATTATATTTATTATAAAGCTAGTTATTATGTGAAAACTCGAATTCGAGTTTGAATTTGAATCTCACGAGTAGTTTAAATATAATTTGATTCTTGTCGGATCAAATTCGAATAATAAATATTCGAGTCGAGTAGAATCTAAGTAGAATTTTTGAAATACAATTCGAATTCGAGTCGAGTTCGAGTATGAATTTAATTAACGTTTCGAGTCAAATTCGAGTAGCTTTTTGTTCGCTTCGGTTCGACTCGTTTATTTCCTTAGTTAGGATATCACAAGTGAATTAGAATCTCACATCATATGCTTAATGAATAAGTGAATGATTAATATATATGAATGGACTTAAGACCTAATAGTTTAAACTTTTGGGTCAAAGGGTTACAAACATGTTTGTTAGTGTCTTGTGTACGCGCATGCGACACACACTCCTTGGTTCTTTCCCAACATCATCGATTTATCCACATAAATTGTTGCTAAATATGTGGGTGGATCTTACAATTCCACAATAAATGGTTCTTTGATACCACATACATCAATTTATTACCAATGCAACGCACACTTGAATAATGTTGATTCACCTCTTTAACTAAATAGTCAATCTATTAGGTTAAGAATGTAAGATTTATGTAAAATATTCTAGCAAATTCACTTTTCACTTGAATACCCGTCACAAATATCTAACTTTTACTTAAATACACATCACTAGTATCACATTAGAATAGTCACTATTAAACATACCTTCTTTGAGTCATTCAAAAGCGCCCTACTCGACTCAAATTAACCTTGCTCTCTGTGAACCTTTCACCCTGAGCAGTTTCCCAGAGTCATCTTAAGTCCGCTCTATTCGACTCAAATTATACTTTACAACATAGTGACAAAGGAAACGCATGAGTGATATCTTACTCCACCTGACCGAGAGTGATCCCTTGCTCCACTTAACTCAAACTTATTCGCTCCATATATTGTGCGGGACTGTGTAATACTTGACATGCGAATGTACTCTATCTTAAAGTACCAACTTAATACTTGAACTCATCTAACTATGTGTTTTGATACCACTTATAGCAAAATTTGAAAGTTCTAGTAAAAGCTCAACTTTCTTCTTTCAAATGGTTCACCCAATTTTATTTACTTTAATGGAGTAAAAATAAAGAGTCTCAGCCCAAAGACTTTGACCAAATCAAAGGCGTATGTTATAGATATGGTATCACCATTACACTATTATTATTTTAATGATTCTTGGATGAAGCACGAAACCACCAACCAACTGATGAGGAAGGAGCCCTAAAAGTCTAAAAAGGTGTGCTTTTTATTTGGACATGCGTTAATTATAAGATAGGAAGGAGAGGCAGCAGCCAAGTTTGTCATATATTTTTAATTTCAATTCTCCAATTTTCAGCTGCCTAACAAATTTTGGTCAGCAATAGCTAGCATACACACACTTCTAGTGCTAATATTTCAAGTCTAAGCATACTCCTTAAATGCACTTGACTAAATAATTGCATGAGAACAGCATAAAGGCACATGCATGATTAAAATACATGCAACATGCATCTGATTTCTCTCTCTCTCTCTCTCTCTCTCTCTCTATCTATCTATCTATCTATCTATCTATCTATATATATATATATATATATATATATCCACGAAAACTTCCAATTAAGTACTGTGGTGAATATGTGGGAGAAATTAAGAAAATAAAAATAGCTAGCTAGCTAGGGGGAGATCGAGGGAGAGAATATTATTAAGTTGTTGCTTAAGAAATTAAATAAATAACGAAGGTAGGTAGGTAGCTAAGCTATTGGAGATCATATTATATCAATCAAAATGGGTGATGTTGATCTGGAATTAAGCTTCTCCACCCCTATAACCCCGAGACAGAACAATTCTTTAGCTCCGACGCCGCTAAGCTCCGCCCCTATAACTCCGCGGCCGATGTCCGTAGCGCCGTCGCCGTACATAACATCGGCTCCTCACTCCCAATTCCACTCTCCGTCTTTGTCTCGATCACCCCTCCTTTACACTCCGGACCATCCGGTTCCTGCTAATAAAACCCCAAGCAAAACTCCTAATGTCAAAACCCCTAACAACAAGTCTCGAAATATAACTCCACGCTTCCTTACTCCTCTAGGCAGCCCTCTAAGGAAGGCTCTCCACCTAACGAAACTCGACCCTCAAGACGCCTGGCTCCCCATCACCGAGTCAAGAAACGGAAACGCATACTATGCAGCCTTTCATACTCTATGTTCTGGAATTGGAATTCAAGCACTTGTGCTCCCTGTTGCCTTCACCATTCTTGGTTGGTAAGTACCTAGCTAGCTACTTAACATATGTAGCTAATTATACTTCTTTTATTAATTGGGTTTCCCTACATATTTCCATATATAATATGAAAGTCTCGTATATATCCGACAAATTAAGTTTTGAGCCACAATATATAGTAATTTGTGTGTATATATAACTAGCTAGCTAGTCCACTCAAACCTAGTCCAAAAACAAAGATTCTTTGACCTATATATTTCTGTTTAACTAATTGATTTCAGGACATGGGGAATCATACTCTTAACATTAGCATTTATATGGCAACTTTACACCCTGTACTTAATGGTGCAACTCCATGAAGATATTGATAGAGGTGTTCGTTACAGCAGATACATGCAGCTAGCAAATGCAACTTTCGGTAACCACTAGACTACACTAGCTCGCTACTTACTTTGGAATTATTTAGTTTGTCAAAAGAGATAGTACGTATAAGGTACCGTTTTGAAAAGCTTAATGTTTTTGAGTCCTCAGATATCTTTAATATGCATAAAAATGAATATGAAAAAAAAAAGTTTGGAGATATATATATATATATATATATATATATATATATATATATATATATATATATATAGGAGGACTGATCTCTCATATTAATTCGAATTAATTTGATTTACATGATGACCGATGATGAATTGAAGGTGAGAAGCTAAGCAAGGTAATAGCCCTATTCCCGATCGGGTACCTATCGATGGGAACATGTGTGGCTCTGGTGCTCATCGGAGGATCAACATGCAAGACTTTCTTCCAGATCGTGTGCGGTCCCACATGCACAGACAGACCATTAACACCTGCAGAGTGGTACTTGGTTTTTACATCAGGTGCGGTGCTTCTATCTCAGCTCCCCAACTTGAACTCCATTGCTGGTGTGTCCCTCATCGGTGCCATCACAGCCGTCGGATACTGTACCCTCATATGGACAGTCTCCGTGGCCGAGGGCAGAATCCCCAGCATCTCCTACAATCCTGTCCTCTCCGGCTCCCAGATTCAGAAGATCTTCGACATCCTTAATGCAGTTGGGATCATTGCTTTTGCCTTTAGAGGTCACAATCTTATTCTTGAAATTCAGGTGCGTATGTTCGTACATAATTTTACTAATTACATAATTAAAACTAATTATTTATATGCATCTCACTTCATATCATCAGAAACCATCAGTGCATATATATATATATATATATATATGATTCTGGAATTATTATATATGTTCTCTTATAGTATATGGACGACATAAAATAAAATAAAATCACTCATATCATTCCAAATTTAAACCATTTGTTTAATTTGGTGCATGATAATAATATTAGTGATCAATTTCATTATTATCTTAAAATTCATCCATATCTCATGCTTGAGTATGGATATTTGTGTTTGAGCAGTACTTTTAATTTTCTACTTGCAAGTGCCTTTAAAGCAGTTGAGCTTAAATAAACATGAATATTGTCATTCACATGTAAAATTATTACAGTGCCTTTTAAGGGGAAAAAGAAAAACGACAAAGGTGGTACAAACATCTTGATCTGATTAAAATAATGAGAAGGGACAAATTTGCAACAGGCTGCGAATTATTTGAGTTTTTAACCATTCCGTGAATTAGAGTTTCTTTGACAAATGACATGTGGTGGCCTATGTTGAATATATGTATATCTTCTAGAGTCATATATATGAGTCGACCACAGAATTATATGACAGTGCCTTTTGAAATTCGACACATCAATTAATTAATTAATATACCAACCATAACTCTGACATTTTGATCACATATAGTACTACTTGACTACAAAACTATGTACCCAAATATATTTAATTATTTATTATTAATTAATTAATTGTTAATTATCCTACTACTAGATAACTTTTCATTGTTTATATTAATAAATCAATCCTGGGTAATTTGATTTTGTTTTCAGGCTACCATGCCCTCGAGCGAGAAGCACCCATCACGAGTCCCAATGTGGAAGGGTGTTAAGGTTTCATACACTCTCATAGCAATGTGTTTGTTCCCTATTGCAATTGGTGGCTATTGGGCATATGGTCAGATGGTATGTTTATTTTCTTTTCCTACCAGCCAGACCATGTATATATACTCATATGTATTAGTAATATTTACATATCTTAAATAATTAAGCTCCAAATAAACTTTTTTCTTCTTCTTCTTCTTCTTCTTCTTCTTCTTCTTCTAAATGTGAACTATATATTCATTGCAGATTCCGGCAAATGGTGGTATGCTAACGGCCTTGTACGTGTTCCACCGACAAGACACAGCACGAGGACTTCTAGGGTTAATAAGCTTATTCGTTATAATTAACGCGCTGAGCTCATTCCAAATATACGCCATGCCAATGTTTGACGACATTGAGTCAACTTACACAACTAGGTTTAAGAAGCCATGCGCATGGTGGCTCCGGGCGATCCTCCGAGCCTTGTTTGGATACTTTTGCTACTTCATAGCCGTGGCAATGCCATTTGTGGGAAGTTTTGCTGGTCTGATTGGAGGGATTTCACTACCCGTGACATTGGCTTATCCATGCTTTATGTGGCTTAAGATTAAGAAGCCCAAGGTTTATAGCCCAATATGGTGGCTTAACTGGGGATTGGGTATCCTTGGGATGAGTCTAAGTGCTTTAGTAGGTGCTGCTGGGCTTTATGTTGTGATTGACACCGGTGTCGAAGGTAGCTTTTTTAAACCTCAATAATTTGTTGAATACGTACGTAGGAACATATATAGAAGAGAGAGAGAGAGAGTGATCGATTTATAAGTATGTAAATTAATTATGTAGTTTCATTTTGATTCTTGTAATATATAGGAGGAGTTTCAATAAGTAGTTTTACAATATTCGTTTGACATATAGGAAATATTCTTACTAATTAACGTTACTCCCTAGTCGTCCTCAAAATAAAGATCAGCAACTCTTTTTTTTTTTTTTTTTGTGGTAAACTTTGAATGATATTTTTAATTTGTTGGTAAATAATATTTTTCAATAATATATTTTCTGAATTATAATTAAAATCAAGTCTTACACGTTATATAGTATTACAGAAAAGTCCATTCAAAAAGATTATTCGTCTTTGGGGGGAGCCTGCTTTTTTAAGGACGAATGGAGAATAATTAGAGAAAAATGAAAAAATAAAAATCCACCCCTCCTCTCTCCAAAGTGATTTTAAAGGTATATATGATGTATTTTTAAATTTTATATATATATATATATATATATATATATATATATATATGTTAATGTTCTTAATTAAACATCAATGTTGTAGAGATGATATGTATAATTGAAATAAAAATTTGAAAACTTATTTAGGACCTCTAGGCTCTAGCTAGCATTTCTCCTGTCTCAATACGTATGGGTGGATGATGAAACTATTGGTGAAGCTTAATAATCCCCCTCCACGTACAAATTGCAAATGAAGAATTTGGGAATCATATGCTTTTAAAAGGCAACCAAAACAAAACCAGCCCGTTTGAGTCAATTAATGGGCTGGGTCTAAGTGGATTCCAGCAGTATCAAACTTTGGGCTGAGCTTAATTTTATAAATCCAACTATTTAATTGCTGGTGTCCATTTTTCAGCAAGTGGACCGAGAGTCTTGAACTAGCAAGTAGATGCGTTCCTGTGAATGAAAAGTCAAAATGTTTTTCATGTGAAACTAAAAGTTCACGATAAGATTTGGCCTCTTTTATGTACTTAATTGGAAAGAATAAGTTTGTACATATATAATAAGTTTAGAAAATTACTAATTACAAAACACAAAACATAATATAACTTTTAATAAATTATTAATCATACAATAATAATAATCTCTTAAAATATTATTTTTCTAATTCTTAATTACAATTTATATGACCATTAGTAGCGGCAGACAAATTAAACACGGCATATAGTTAGATGCATTCAAGTTGACCAAGAATGTTATAATAAAAATCATGAAGTAGGTAGGTAAGTTTTCACATTATTCGCGTAAATCTATCTTATATTACTATAGTGTTATTCTTAAAAGTTCTCTTATGTATTGCAATAAATTTACTCAAATTATAATTATTAATTACGAAACTTATTAATATATAAGATTGATAAAAATTGTAGGAGGGTCCACTTATTACACATGTCTGCAAAAAAATCGTCATTAATTAATAATAAAAAAATTGACATAAATATTTACATTTTCCCATATAAATCATTACCTTAATCAGCTCCTAAATTTAAAACACATTTTGCGTTGTGTGTATTGTGAAAGTTTAGAGAGAACACCTTCTTTGCTGTTGCTTCCATCAGAGTCCAGAGTCATAGCGTAAAATGAAGGTATAATATATTAATAATAATTATATACTCCATTGTTCGTATATGTATATATTAATTTATGGAAATGGCTGGCAATGGGCAATATATGGGTGGATGGATGCGTGGGTGGGTGGGTGGGTGGGTGGGTGGGTGGAGGGGGTGGCGTAGGGAGCGGAACATATACAGCCATGCACATCCGCCAATATTCCGTGCGTTGCGTCAATAATCACGGGCTTTGCCAATTTTACAACAAATTAAAGGGAAAAAGACCCTTCACATTCAAACCAATCATGTGAAATCTCCGCACATATACCTATACGCGTTTTGAGTGTTGAGAGATTGTTCGTATAAACATAACATTTTATCTAATTTCATAAGTATCAATTTAAAATCTGTCATGTTTTGTATGCAATTATAACACTTGTGATCGCATTATTATTAATAATAAGTTCTTTATTTGAGACTATTAATTAGTCATGAAATAATAAAATAATTTAAAATGGGAGACTATATATTTAATATTATGTTTAATTAAGTATTATAATTTTCATTATTTGGGATTAAAATTCATTGGCAAAATTAATATTTACATTTTTTGATGATCAGATGTATTCTATTCTATCTATCTATACTCACTCTACTAAAATAGTGTTTGATAAAATTATGTAATAAAAACGTATTAAAATAGATGCTATTTTTATAACAGAATTTAAATGTAAAAGAATTGTTTGATCTTTATTATATTTTGTAATACAACATTTTACTATTTTACTCTCTATCAGTTTATATGTACAACCTTAATTTTGGAGAATACATCAATAAATAATTATCCAATAGTTTTCTTATCCTTATTTAATTATTTATTTTAATCCCTATATATGATTTTACTCCCTAGTATGAGGGAGTCAAAAGGCAGTTCTCTATATATACAAAATGACATTTCACACCCTCATTTAAGTGAATAACTCATCAATAGTACACATATTGACATTTGTTTTACTACTTCATTTTCAAATTATAAAATTAATATTAACTTATTTTTAAAAAATTATTTTCAAACATATTCAAATTAAAATTGATATAAATTTATTTAATTTATGTCAATATAATTATAAATATTATAAAAGTACTATTAATTATAAAATTTATTGTAAGACCCCAACTTTTATGAATAAAGATGAATTTTTTATAATTATCATTTTTAAATATTATAGAATGAATTTGATATAATGTTATAGTTGTGGGTAATATTTAGAAATTTTGCAAAAGTCGCAAGTTGTTTATAATATTCGATTGGTTGAGGGAATATTCGTATGCGACTCAAGACAATCATTAGTGGACCCCACAACGGAATTATTGTCGGATTGAGAAAATGACAAAAAATATTTTATGAAAATAACGGCGGAAGTTTTACCATTAACTGTTGAAACACCCGGTGTTAAAAGTACAGAAATATGCGTGGTTGCATTGATTATTGATGCTTACGTGAGAAGTCACTCAGTTTTGTTCAATTATTGCTTCATGAATTGTTGCATAGTATCTCACGTTAATTGATTCAATTATTGTTGATATTTTATAATTGAGATGATTTGAAGTTATTAATATTATTATTTGCAATATTAACGATGCCTGTAAGTTACCAAGGAGAGGTTCGGTCACCTAATTGCTTTCGCGCCATAGGGAGAAATCCTTATTGAAAGCCCCATCTTTCCGGAAACGACACAGTCGATTAATAGTGTGAATAATAATAATGATGATGAAGTTTTGTTTTATTAGTATTATTAATGTAATAAAATGAAAAACTTTTATATAAAACATAATACTTTTATAAAGTTATTCGCTTTTATTAGACAATAATTAGAATATATTATATTTTATTATGCATAGTACTGCGTAGTGTTTGCGTAGTAAAATCTTTTTAAAAGTTATTCGTTTTATTAGATTATAAATAGAATATATTATATTTTATTGTAAAACAATCTGAATGAGTCTGCTTAAAGTAAATCGATCTCGAACTGCTTCATGGATTAGTTACTATTCACCCATTCTTCTATAAATAAAGCTCATTCCTTCATTATTTCTTACTTAATTCAATTGAAACTTTAGAGAGCGTAGAGAAATTATTCTTCTATCTTGGCGTATTTCTTTAGCGTTTAAAAAGCTTTGAAGCGTAGTGCAAGTTTCTTCAAGTATATCCTCGCCTCTACCGTTGGAGTACTCTTTTTTTTATAAGGTAAGGGTATTATTTTTTTTCATATTCATGAAGAGAACTTCATTATTCCATTCTTTATTATTCTGTTGGAATAACATGTATACGCTGATGATCCTATACTTGATGAAATTCTTCATTATTCCATTATTTATTATTCTCTTTGGAATAACTTTATGCTATACAAAATACCGCATACATGGTGAAATTCATTTGTTATTCCATTCTTTATTATTCATTTGGAATATCATATGCATGCGTTTTTACTTTGACACCGTTCCGTTATTTATTATTCATTGAATAACTTTTATCTATCGCAATCCGCATGCATGGTGATTTCTTTTGTTATTCCATTCTTTATTATACTCGGTTGGTTAAAGTTTTGACTTCTATACTCCATGAAATTAGTGGAATATCCTTGATATTTGCGCTTTCATCCAATATCTTTTGTGAAAATATTCTTCCGAGCATTCTTGAATTTTACTCTCTGAAGAAGTATCATGTTGACAATTTGGACGTTATTAGTTCCTGAATAAATTAATTCTTGAACTTGTTTTATTAAATTCTTATATCATTATTATCATCCTCATATTTATATTTTGTTGAAAGTCATCTGTGGCCTGTAGTGCATAAATGGACTTGGTATGATTATGACCAGAGATTATTCGGTGTAATCATGACCGTAATATTACAAATGATGTGGTAAAAGTCCTCATTGGCCCGTAGTGCATTGATGGACATTTGTTGGCATGATCATGACCATTGATGAATACACAAATATCCTTGGCCCGTAGTGCATGGATAATTTGTGGTTGTGATACTAATGAATATCCTTGGCCGTAGTCTGCGGATGATGTGGATTATTTATTAAAATCGAGTCCCAAATGATAAAAGTGATGAAATACCTTTTAAATCATAAAAGATAATAGATTTTATTCTCTACTTGACTCTTTTAATGGATTACATGTTCCGCTGCAGTTAAACTTGATGTCTATTGTATTTTATCAGTTTAACATTATTGAAGACTAATGATAATTTATTCTGCATTATCTTAGTCATAATATTTCTTACCGGGCTAGTTGAGCTCACCCTTTTATTTCATTTTTCTCTTCAGGAAATGAGAACGTAGTCGGAAAACGGAGTGACGATTCAGATGATAGTATTAGTAGTCCTCACTATTCTGTTAAATAGTGTGACAATAAATATAATGAGGACTTATTCTGAGATTGGATATTGTCTAGAAGATAATATTTGTATTAAAACTCATAGCTTTCTTGTTGTATATTAAAGATTGTATTTGTATTCTGTACCATATATTTGGCGACTCGGAATAGGTGATGTATACCTATTTTGGGGGCGTCACATTTATTATTTTTAAAATTTAAATGAATCATATTAAATTTAAATTTAAAAGTATCACAAACTAACTTTTTAAAAGTTAATATTGATCTTATGTATATTTTTTATATATAATCCATTCAATATTCACTCCATAAATTATTTAAAATTTAAAATAAAATAAAAATTAGTTTACGATGAGATACAATTGATAAATTATACAATCTCTTTTATAAATTATAAGATTATTATTAATTTGTTGTTTTGACCGTTGGAAAAAATTGGATCTCTATTTTGCAGAATGACCCAATAGACTGTAGAGTAGGGATAGAGATAAAGAAATGTTGTGAATGCTCTAAAATCATAAATATTATAATAATAAAATCACCAACAATATATATAACTAGTAAAATATTTTAAGTTAAAACATAATAATAATAATAATAATAATAATAATAATAATAATAATAATAATAATAATAATAATAATAATAATGACAACTTTATATAATTACTATAAAATATAACGATCACTATAAGAAAATGCATTATTTCTAACGGAATTAAGTTTGACGAAATTTATTCCGTCGGACATAAGTTATTTTCGATGGATTATCCTGTCGAGCATAATTCCGTCGGAATTAATTTATTTCTGAGGGAATTCCGTCAGAAGTATAATTTTCCCGCCAACGCGAAACTTAATTTCGACGGAACGATGGTTATTTCTGAGGGAAGTTCCGTTGATGATACTATTATTCCGACGAAATTAATTTTGACTAAAATTTTGTCGAAAATAAGTTATAAAACCTAATCACGCAATGTCTTCTTCAGTCACCTCTTATTTCATTTCTCTCTTTCTCTCTCCTCACTCCCTCACTCCCTCACTCCCTCACTCCCTCACTCTTGTCTCTCACCCCCTCACTTTCGTCTCTCACCCTCATATTGTGCTTTATGCTGAAATATGTATTTGAAATGACTCCTACTATATCTATTGTTGGTAAAATTGTTAAAATTGGACCTTAATTTAAATTGTTGATGAAATTGGGACTTAATTCGAATTGTTGTTGAAATAGGCATTGTTTGTGTTCTGCAAATGTTGTTGCTGAAAATTGGGTTTATTTTGTGTAATTGCAGCTTCTGTTAGTGTATAACATCTGGTAAATGTTTCAATTTGCTTTTCTTTATGCAATTGCAGCTTATTATAGTGTATGTTCATAATTTGTATGTTGGTATGTTGTTTCTGTAGTTTATATAGTTGCGTCTGTATAATGAGATTTCGTTATATTCATTCATTTGTAGAACATTTTTAAATATCGTTGTTGATGTGATGATACATTAGCTTATATTTATTATCTTTGTTGATGTTATTTGTTATCAGTTAGTCGATTACGTACGTTGTTGTTGCGACATGGTACAGGTTTTTAGCACTACGTTGAATGTGAAATATATTATTGTCTGTATGTATTGGGATAAAACAGGTTACATGTGCTTAAATGGGTTTAAATACCTGGAAATTGCATTTTCAAAAAATTTATTTAAAAAAAAGTTCCTTAATTTCCACCGAATAAGCTATTTCCGACTGATATTCCATCGGATTTATAAGCCCAGATTAATTTTTAAATATTTTTTATTTTTTCGTCGAAAATACCTTAGTTTCGAGGGAATATTTCGTCGAGAATAGAGGTTAAATATATTTCGTGTATTTTATTTTTTTCGTCGAAGATAAGCTATATTCGAGAGAAGATTCTGTCGGAAATAATTTTGTGTTAGCATCGACGGAAGTGGTCCCTCGTAATTAATCAGTCGAAGATATGATATATCCGACGAAAATCCGTCAATAATATGTCAGTCGAAGATAACATAAATTTGACGGACTTTACGACGGAATTTATCTCTGACGTCGTGTATATATACGACCGAATTTTCGACGGAATAGTCCCTCGAAAATAAGCTAGTTCCGACTGAATAGTCTTATGCATGGGCGGAACTAGGGGGTCGAGGGGAATCATATGACCCCCCAACTCTGGAATCTGAAGCATGTTAATATTAGTTAAATTTGATCTTTGTTATGA
This sequence comes from Panax ginseng, assembly GCA_020205605.1. NCBI lineage: Eukaryota > Viridiplantae > Streptophyta > Magnoliopsida > Apiales > Araliaceae > Panax > Panax ginseng. The sequence goes on from CM035134.1 coordinate 151,575,626, forward strand.
AATGGTATTAATTTATTTATTTTTTCATGTCTTTTCACCTATAATAAATTAACAATATTACTATAAGATAAAATAATATTAAATAAATTTGATAATTAATTAATTAATATTACACTCATTTGTCTTAATGACTTAATCATACATTGGTATCAATTTTTTTGTAAATGAGAATAACTTAATTCATTTTCTTGCTTTGAGTGACTACTCTCAGTTTTCTCCAAAGAAGATGACCAAAACCACAATATAAGGTTTTGAATATATAATATTATAATTTATAATTTATCTATAAAAGTAGTTAATCAGTTGACTAAAAAATTCAAAGTCTGATTAATAGTCTCATAGTTCGGGGGTAATTAATATATATATATATTTAAAGTTATTAGATAGACTCACAACTCATAGGTTTACATTGGTTGGAATAGGATATTGTGAAATACTATAAATTAATTGGGCAAATTTTTTTTGAAAGAAGCACTGCAAACGTCAATAAATACTTTTTTTTAATGATGTATTTTGACCCCCGGCCCCTCTAAAAATGTTCTGGTTCCGCCACTGGTCTTATGTTCGAGGGAAATTAAATTCCGTCGAAATTAAGGCTTTTTCTTATAGTGGATGGTGGTGGGTGGTGATGGTGAATAGTGGTTGTTGTAAGACCCCAACTTTTATGAATAAAAATAAATTTTTTATAAATATCATTTTTGAATATTATGGAATAAATTTGATATAATGTTATAGTTGTGGGTAATATTTATAAATTTTTCAAAGTACGCAAGTTGTTATATAATATTCGATTGGTCAGGGAATATTCGTACGACGGCACAATCATTGGTGGACCCCACAACAGAATTATTGTCGGATTGAGAAAACGACAAAAATATTTTTATGAAAATAACGGTGGAAGTTTTACCGTTGATAATCGCTTGAACTACTTTCGGTAGTAAAAATACGATGTCTGGCGTGGTTGCGTAAGAAAGACACGATATTGATTATTAATGCTTATGTGAGAAGTCACTCAGTTTGATTCAATTATTGTCGATATTTTATATGTTATTAAATCAATAATTAAGATGACGAAGTTGTTAATATTATTATTTGCATTATTAACGATGTCTAGAAGTTCTGCCAAGGAGAGGTTTGGTCACCTAATTATGCGCGATAGGTAGAAATCCTTATTGAAAAGCCCCTCTTTCCAGGAACGACACAATCGATTAATAGTGTGAATAATAATAATGATGATGAACATTTTTTTATTCGTATTATTAACGTAATAAAACAGAAAAACTTTTATATAAAATGTAATACTTTTATAAAGTTATTCGCTTTATTAGGCTAATAAGTAAATCTTTTTATATAAAACATAATACTTTTATAAAGTTATCTCATTTTATTAGACAATAATTAGAATATATTATATTTTATTATGCATAGTGCTGCATAGTGTTTGTATAGTAAAATCTTTTTAAAAGTTATTCGTTTTATTAGATTATAAATAGAATATATTATATTTTATTTAAAAGATTTTGCTTTAAATATGAACCGTCCGATTAAAGTAAATCAATACGGACCGCTTCATGGATTTGTATACTTATTCATTCCATTCTTACATAAATAGAAGCTCATTCCTTCATTATTTCTTACGAATTCACTGAAACTCTAGAGAGAGAAACTATAGAGAGAAAGAAGAAAAGTATTCTGCTACTTCACTACTCCGATATCAAGTTTTTTTTACGGTAAAGGGTATTATTTCTTTTGTATTCATGAAGAGAACTTCTATTATTTCGTCTTTATTATTCTATTGGAATATCCTGTCTGTGCTTTACGTCGGACCTAGTTCCGTCTTTATTATTCTGTTGGAACATCCTGTTGGTGTGAATTTCACCTGACCTAGTTTCGTCATTTAGTATTATGTTGGAATAACCTGTCTATGCGAAGTACCGCATGCATGGTGATTTCTGTTGTATTCCATTCTTTATTATTCATTAGAATATCACGCTTAAAGGTGATATTACGCTGACCGTTCCGTTATTTATTATTCGATGGAATAACTTTATCTATCTGCGCAGTACCGCATGCATGGTGATTTCTTTTGTTATTCCATTCTTTATTATACTCGGTTGGTTAAAGTTTTGACTTCTACACTCCATGAAATTAGTGAAATATTCTTGATATTTAAGGCTTCATCCAAATATCTTTTCATGAAAATATTCTTCTGAACATTCTTGAATTTTACTTTACAAAGAAGTATCATGTTGACAATTTGGACATTATTAGTTCCTGAATAACTTAATTCTTGAACTTGTTTTATTGAATTCTTATATCATTGTCATCATCCTCATGTTTATATTATTTTTGAAAGTCATATGTGGCCTGTAGTGCATAGATGGACTTGGTATGATTATGACCAGGGATTATTCGATGTAATCATGACCGTAATGTTACAAATGATGTGGTAAAAGTCTTCATTGGCCCGAAGTGCATTGATGGACAGTTGTTGGCATGATCATGACCATTGATGAATACACAAATATCCTTGGCCCGTAGTGCATGGATAATTTGTGGTCGTGACCCTAATGAATATCCTTGGCCGTAGTGCAGGGATGATGTGGATTATTTATTAAGGTGAGTCTCAGCGATAAAAGTGATGAAAAATCTTTTTAAATCATAAAAGATAGTAGATTTTATTCTCTACTTGACTCTTTTAATGGATTGCATGTTTCGCTGCAGTTAAACTTGATGTCTATTGTATTTTATCGGGTTTAACATCGTTGAGGACTAATGATAATTTATTCTCGCATTATCTTAGTCATAATATTTCTTCTTGGGCTAGTTGAGCTCACCCTTTCTTTCATTGTTCTCTTGAGAAATGAAAACGTGGCGGACTAGTCGGGGAACGGAGTGATGGTCCAAGATGGTGTCTTAGTAGTCCTCACTATTACATTAAATAGTGTGATAATAAATGTAATGAGGACTAAATTGAGTGTGGATATTGTCTAGATGACAATATTTGTATTAAAACTCACAAACATGTATTTTGTCGTATTTTACACGACCGTTGTATAATCAAGTTGTATTTGAATTTAGTACCATGTATTTGGCGACTCAAGATGAGTGATGTATACCTATTTTGGGGGCTTCATAGTTGGTATCAAAGCTTAGGGATATGATCCCTGGCTGAGATGTGAGATAAGAACTAGGAGGGAGAGACGGAATTCCTTCCGCTAGTATGACCTACCTAAGTTTATTTGGTATTTAATTGGTTGGTCGAGTATAGGGATAATATGTGATATGTTAATTAACCCTTGTTTTGTGGCAGTGTTTGAAAATGGCATCCGAGAATGTTGAGAACATCAATAGAGCACAGGAGATCGTTGAGTCTCCACAGATCAATAACCAGGACAATGTGCATCAGGAAGGCGATAATCGTCATACAAACAACAACACTGACCAAATGATGAATGATGGAATGTTCCAAGGCTTCAAGTAATTCATGCAACATCAGGCGAGAGCGGCTCCTGTCCAAAATGCAGGTGGAAACACTGGCAACTCTAGGACGGTCATCGCCAAACAGTTCAAGGAGCTGGGACCACCAGAGTTTTTTGGAGATCCAAAACCACTTAAGGCAGAGACGTGGATAAAGCAGATCAACAAGATATTTGATGTCTTGGGTTTCTCCGAGGAGCAAAAGGTTCCTTTGCCACTTTCATGTTGCGGGTGAGGCGATTCTTCGGTGGGAATCAGAAAGCATACTCAACTCCGCCGCACCAAAGATATCTTGGTAGAAGTTCCAAGAACTGTCAACGACAAGTACTTTCACGAAAGTATTCGTCACATGAAAGAGGTAGAGTTCATTAAACTGGAACAAAACAACATGACCGTGTCACAATCTGAAGGCCAAGTTTGTTGAAATTTGTCCGGTTCGTCCCATTTGGTTGATAATGAGGAGAGAATGACGCGAATGTTTCTAAGAGGTTTGAAACCAGAGATACGTCAATATCTTATCTCTTATAAATTGTGTTTATATTCAGATGTTGTTAATAGGGCTCAGTTATTGGAGCGCGATAATGAGTCAACCCAACCAAAAGAGAGCGGTAAAATTAAAAATGATAATACCGATGATAGCGATCATCGAGCGGTGACAATAAGCGTGGAGGAATCAACATGCGAAATGGTGGTAACCACTTCGGTGGTAATCATGGCCAAAACAATAAGAATGGAAATTTCAAGAAAAGAAGATTCAACAATGATGGAAAGACGTCGAAGATCAAGACACTGTCGTTAAGGAAGGAGAACGACCACCTATCATATGCTTCAAATGTGGAGGGGAGGGACACATCAGTCCAAACTGTGCGATGCCCTCCAAAGCATGTTACAATTGTGGTAGAGAAGGACACCTGGCCTGATTTTTTCGTGCACCGAAGACAAGTCCATCTGGGATGGAGGCAACAAAGGCCGTCCCAGACAAGAAAAAACCGGTTGTTCAAGGGAGAGCGTTTGTCGTGACCTCCCAGAAAGCAAGGAACCCGAACGAGGTCATCACGGGTAAGCTTATCATAAATTCTAATGAAGTATATACCTTATTTGATACCGGTTCTACCCATTCTTTTATTTCTCCTACTTGCGCTCAACGTTTAAATTTGACTTCGGAGAAATTAGACTTTGACTTATCTGTTGAAACTCCGTTGGGAGAAACCTTCATTACATCCAATGTTTATAAGTCTTGTTTGGTTCAAATCGGTACCCTCACATTACCTGTCGATCTTATTTCATTTAAAATACTTGCATGTGACGTAATCCTAGGGATTGATTGGTTAACTACTCATCATGCAAAAATTGATTGTTTTCGTAAGGTTGTTAGCTTTCATATTCCTAAACAACCTATTTTGCGAATTCAAGCAACCAAACCATTAAAATCAATCACTGTCATCTCAAGCCATAAAGCTATTCGTTTATTAAAAAACGGATGTCAAGCTTTCTTAGCTCATGTCACGGATCTAAATAAAAATACGTCAATTTTGAATGATATTTCTATTGTTAATGAATTTCCTGACATATTCTCTCGAAGAACTTCCCAGCCTACCCCGGGCGTGAAATTGAATTTTGTATCGACCTTGAACTCAGGTACAAAACCTATTTCCAAAGCCCCATATCGAATGACTCTATTGAATTTCGGAGTTAAAGACCCAACTGCAGGAATTGTTAGACATTTGCTTTATTCGTCCTAAGACTTCTCCTTGGGGTGCTCCTGCTTACATTCGTGAAGAAAAAGATGGTAGTATGCGACTTTGTATTGATTATCGGGAGTTGAATCATGTCACCATCAAAAATAGGTACCAATTGCCACGTTATTAATGACCTGTCATTTGACCAGGAAGGAGCCAAATTCTTTTCAAAGATTGATCTTCGTTTGGATATTACCAATTGAAGATTAGAGCCAGATGACATTCCAAAGATGACTTTTCGAACTTCGGTATGGGCATTATGAATTCCTAGTCATGTCTTTTGGATTGACTAATGCTCCTACTTCCTTCATGGATATGATTAACCGAGTATTCAAGGAATATTTGGATCACTTTGTGGTCGTTTTCATTGATGACATCCTTATTTATTCCAAAAGCGGTGAAGATCATGAGCAACACTTGAGGGTTATACTCCAAAAGCTTCGTGAATATAAGCTTTATGCCAAGTTAAAGATTGAAGCCATGGAATATTATTATTTGCATTATTAACGATGTCTAAAAGTTCTGCCAAGGAGAGGTTTGGTCACCTAATTGCGCGCCAATAGGGAGAAATCCTTATTGGAAAGCCCCCTCTTTTCTGGGAACGACCTGGTCGATTAATAGTGTGAATAATAATAATGATGATGGACTTTTGTTTTATTCTTATTATTAACGTAATAAAACAGAAAAACTTTTTATATAAAACAGAATACTTTTATAAAGTTATTCGTTTTATTAGGCTAATAGTAAAATCTTTTTATATAAAACAGAATACTTTTATAAAGTTATTCGTTTTATTAGGCTAATAGTAAAATCTTTTTATATAAAACAGAATACTTTTATAAAGTTATCTGTTTTATTAGACAATAATTAGAATATATTATATTTTATTATGCATAGTGTTTGCATAGTTCCTGCATAGTGTTTGCATAGTAAAATCTTTTTAAAAGTTATTCGTTTTATTAGATTATAAATAGAATATATTATATTTTATTTAAAAGATTTTTCTTTAAATATAGACCATCCGATTAAAGTAAATCAATCTGGACCGTTCATGGATTGGTTACTATTCATTCCATTCTTCTATAAATAGAAGCTCATTCCTTCATTATTTCTTACGAATTCAATCAAAACTCTGAGAGAAAAACTATAGAGAGAGAAGAGAAAAGTATTCTGCTACTTCACTACTCTCGATATCAAGTTTTTTTTTTACTGTAAGGGGTATTATTTCTTTTGTATTCATGAAGAGAACTTCTATTATTTCGTCTTTATTATTCTGTTGGAATATCCTGTCTGTGATATACGCCGGACCTGGTTCCGTCTTTATTATTCTGTTGGAACATCCTGTTGGTGTGAATTTCACCCCGACCTAGTTCCGCTCATTTAGTATTCTCATTGAAATAACTTTGCCTACATCAAGTATTGCATGCATGGTGATTTCATTGTATTCCATTCTTTATTATTCTCATTAGAATATCTTGTCGGTATGTATTACGCTTTGACCGGATTCCGTTATTTATTATTCGATGGAATAACTTTGCCTCATGCTGGCATCTGCATGTATGGTGATTTCTTTTGTTATTCCATTCTTTATTATACTACGGTTGGTTAAAGTTTTGACTTCTACACTCCATGAAATTAGTGGAATATTCTTGATATTTGTGCTTCATCCAAAGATCTTTTCATGGAAATATTCTTCCGAGCATTCTTGAATTTTACTTTACAAAGAAGTATCATGTTGATAATTTGGACATTATTAGTTCTGAATAACTTAATTCTTGAACTTGTTTTATTGAATTCTTATATCATTGTCATCATCCTCATGTTTATATTATTTTTGAAAGTCATATGTGGCACAGAGTGCATAGATGGACTTGGTATGATTATGACCGAGGATTATTCTTATGTAATCATGGCCACCGTAATGTTACAAATGATGTGGTAAAAGTCCTCATTGGCCAAAGTGCATTGATGGATGAGTTGTTGGCATGATCATGACCATTGATGAATACACAATATCCTCGGTCCGTAGTGCATGGATAATTTGTGGTCGTGACCACTAATGAATATCCTTGCCGTAGTGCGGGGGATGATGTGGATTATTTATTGTTTGAGTCTCAAATGATAAAAGTGATGAAAAACCTTTTAAATCATAAAAGATAGTAGATTTTATTCTCTACTTGACTCTTTTAATGGATTGCATGTTCCATTGCAGCTTAAACTTGATGTCTATTGTATTTTATCGGTTTAAACATCGTTGAGGACTAATGATAATTTATTCTCGCATTATCTTAGTCATAATATTTCTTCTTTGGGCTAGTTGAGCTCACCTTTCTTTCACCGTTTCTTGGAAAATGAGAACGTGGCGGACTAATCGGAGAACGGGAGTGATGGTCCCAGATGGTGTCTTAGTAGTTCTCACTATTCTCATTAAATAGTGTGATAATAAATGTAATGAGGACTAAATTGAGTGTGAATATTGTCTAGATGACAATATTTGTATTAAAACTCACAGCATGTATTTTATCGTATTTTACACGACTGTTGTATAATCAAGTTGTATTTGAATTTAGTACCATGTATTTGATGACTCAAGATAGATGATGTATACCTATTTTGGGGGCGTCACAGTTGTGGTGGTGGGTGGCGGTGGTGGATGGGTATGGGGATAGGTATGGGAGTGGGAGTGGGAGTGGGAGTGGGAGTGGGAGTGGGGTTGGGGTGGGGGAAGTGAAATGAATAATTTAGAAAATAAAATTTTAATAGTGATGGTAAAAGAGTAAAGAGGAATCTCTTTCTCTAAAAAAATTTGTCACATTCTCTTTCTCTTTTTTTAAGAGTCAAAAAGAGGTTGAATAAATTTTTATGAGAAGATTCTCTGTGCACGAAAAAGAGGTGATACCAAAAAGAAGTAATTAAACAGTACCTAAGAATACGATCTTAATTTGTGTTATTAACGTTAATGATATAATACAATAAGTTCACAAAACAAACATGAAAATATTTAAAGTTATCATATGAATAATTTCAATCTAAACAAATATGTGATTAAAATTATTTAATTCTATAATTAATAATTTTGATATTATAATTTAAGAGAATACAGTGCCGATATTAATATAATACTTACAAACAAACATAACATTAAAATTTTATAAATTAACTTCAAATGTCAAAATACATATCTATTTTAAAATAAAGGGCCGGGGGTATAGAGTAATATGAGTCCAAATCTAACTCTCATTTGTATCTTAGTAAATTAATAAAATACTCCAGTTTCATTTCGATTGAGACTTTATATATCAAATGACAAAATGTTGTTAAATTTATAATCACATTTGACTAAATTGCCCCCACCATTAAAAGTTGAACGGTCTGGTAAATTAATATTTGGGGGGCAAAATGAAAATATATCCTTGAAAATAAGTAGACATTTATAAAGAATACATATTGTTAGAATATGAATATCCAATTGGGGCGCCCATGGAGGGTCCGATCCATTTGGGTTAATTAATCTCGTGATTTTGAACGTGAGAAGAGAGTTGGGAAGTGGCTCAACCACTTCCTTGTTAAATAGTCATCTTCTATTGTCAATTCGAAACAACACTTCAATTGCCAAACACCGCTCCCAATATCCAGTCCAAAACTCTAATTGTTACGTACTGTGAATTAGTGTTCTGTTCTAGATCATAGTTCAGAGACGTTGTTAGGTTAAAAGAATGGCAGGAGATTTTCCGCATCAAAAACTCAATTGGAATTCAAAAAATATGCCTTTGATTCTCCATGTGTAAATATGAATAGCATACGTATTAAAATTCCTTCAGATATGCTGTAGAGGAGTTATCATGGAAGAAAAGTACATCGCGTAGATAAGGAGTAGTATAGCCTAGGTAGCCAGGTAGGATATAGAGAGAGAGAGAGAGGAGTGAGAGAGTGTGAATATAAAGAAATTTGTATTGGAGTAAATTTGTATTTAGATGTACATACAGGTAAGAGCCAACGATAAAGAAGGAAGTGCGGGAAATATTTAGTCTTTTACGCGGGATCGACCAGCTGCCTAGTACCGTAGTAAGTACGTAGCGTCTCTTTCGTGTATATAAATAACTCTCTTAATTCTTCACATATTTCTATGTTATTTTTAATATTTTTATATTTAAAACTCAAATATTAATTGATGTATCGAAATTTTATTGATTAATATATATATATATATATATATATATATATATATATATATATATATATATTTAATGTAGCTACTTTTCATTCACGTAAATAGAGCGAGAAGAACTATATATATATATATATATATATATATATTTATATTTAATGTAGCTACTTTTCATTCACGTAAATACAAACCTTCATATATATATATATATATATATATATATATTATCTCTCTCCAGATCGATCTCTGTCTCTCCAATATACAGATAGATAGATAGATCTGGTGGGCGGGTCGATTAGAAAATGTCTCAACTTCTAAACATGAAAGGCAAAGACAAAGGCAGTTGTGGTGGTATCCTGATCCTTTGGGCCATTCTCGTAGTATTTCTTTTAGTCAATAATAACAATATTAGTATTGTTGGTGCTGAGGATCCTTACCGTTATTTCGACTGGACAATTACTTATGGTGACATTTTTCCCATGGGTCTTAAGCAAAGGGTGAGTGACTCACTTGCTAGTACTGCATATATCATCACTAAACTCTCTCTCTCTCTCTCACCCTCGATCTCTTCTTTTTTTACTTTTTTAATTATATATAAATAATTACTATGCATGTATATATAATATTGTTATGACGCATATGGCGGCTGCAGGGTATTCTCATAAATGGCCAATTTCCTGGACCTAATATTGAATCAGTTACCAATGACAATCTCATTATCAATGTCCATAATCACCTACCGGAACCATTTCTCTTTGCATGGTCAGTACCCACGCACTAACCCCACCTCTCTCTCTCCCTCTATATATCAGTCAGTATATACTCACGATTTTTCATCATGCATGGATAGGATCGATCCAAATATCAGTTATAATAATGACATTTTGTCATGTTATCTGAAATTGAAAAATAATTAAATTGAGTTCTTGATCATCATTATCATCTCAAGGAAAAGTTACAGTCATTAGCCTAACCACTAACCAGAATGAATGGGTATGTTATGCTAGTTAGTTGATATCCTTACGTAATTAAGTATATGATTTTAAAAGGAATTACGCAACGTTTCCGACTCAGTATGGCATCTAATGCCTCTTTAGTAGGCGCTCTCTACCACATCACATGCATTATATGAGGTGGTAGTAGTATTCATTCAACCTAGTTGGTCTGGTGCTAAGTGGTTGTCTACCTTGTTTAAAGTTTGAATTCAATTCTCACCCACAACAAATAATTGTTTGTAATGGGATACCTTTTTCTTACCTTGCATTTTTTTGCAAAAAAAGGTAGTATCCATTCATTTTTTATAGCTATTTCCAAATTTTGTCAGGTTTTAGGCTTCATACGTCACAAAAGTTAGTTTATTTATCCTGAATTTTTTAAGCCAGAAAAAAAAACACTTCTTTATTTCCTTCAAAAGAAAGTATAATATTAGATGGCCTGGTTATATATTGTTTGGAAGAAAGTATAGATTTTATTTATTTTATAGTAAGTAAGTATAATGCAAGTGTTAAATTAGTTGTGTGATACGTGCGTGCGTGCAGGAATGGGGTTCAACAGCGAAGAAATTCATACGAAGATGGAGTGTATGGAACCACGTGTCCCATTCCTCCTGGCAAGAACTTTACCTACCTAATGCAAGTCAAAGATCAAATAGGAAGCTTCTTTTATTTTCCTTCCCTGGCCTTCCACAAGGCTGCCGGTGGATTTGGAGGGATTAGAATCCTCAGCAGGCCTCGGATTCCTGTGCCCTTTTCTGATCCCGCAAGGGATTACACCCTTCTTATTGGAGATTGGTACAAAACTGATCACGCGGTAAATATTTTTTACCTTCACCTGGCCCCACGTCAATTTCTATATGTATGTGTGTGTAGTACACATCTTCATGAACACTACTGGATAAGATTGTAACAAGTTAAGCTGTTGCACGATATATGCAGCTCACTAGTCTGTTTCAAGTAAAACACTAGCTTGCCTTACCATTAAGGTTACGACCCCATTAAGGTTACGACCCATGTTAATTAACAAAAACTTCATTATTATACCAAATAAAAATATGCCAAAAATAATAATAATTTTTTTTTAAAAAAAAAGGGAAATTGCAAAGTACAACTGAAAATTTACATGTAAAGATTGAATAATTTTATGTGTAAAAACTATACATAAATAATAAGACTCGTGTAATTAATGCATACTAATAAGAAACCAGAATATATATTATAGAACAAAAGGAAGACGGCCAAAAATAAATCAGTTTATATTACTCTACTTATAACAACTACAACCTACTGCTCTTTAAATAGTGTTACTGACTAACAAATACTAGAAAATAGGACCACTAACTTTCAACGTGCATAAACTTCCTATGACCACTACTACACTAATAAGAAATTCCTATAAAATAGGACAACAACTAATACATGACTCAACAATTCCTCCCTTAAATTGATATTCCAAATATTCAGTTTAACATTTTCTCCATCATGCATACTCCAAGTTTCTCTCTTAGTTTTTGGAAGACATTCAAATTAAGAGGCTTAGTGAATATATCAGCCACCTGGTCTTCACTTCTGCAGTAAATGATATCAATAACTCCTTCCATTGTGCGCTTCCTTAAATAATGATACTTCACATCTATATGTTTGCTTCTTCCGTGAAGAACATGATTTTTAGAGAGTTTAATTGCAGAGCTGTTATCACAATAAATTATAATTGGTCCCTCTTGCTTGAAATGCAACTCGATCTTTAAGAATTTTCCTCAACCAAATAGCTTGACATGTGCTTGCTGTTGCTGCTACAAACTCGGCTTATGTTATTGACAAGGTAACTATTGGTTACTTCTTTGAGGACCATGAAACAGCTGTTGAACCCAGCATAAAAGCATATCCTGATGTGCTTCTTCCATCATCCAAATCTCTTGCATAATCGCTATTAGTGAAGCCAATCAAGTCTGATTGTTCTCCATTCTTGTAAAACAACCCCAAATTTGTAGTGCCACGCAAGTATCAAAGAATTCTTTTGGCAGCAAGAAGATGGATCTCTTTTGGTTGCTCCATATACCTGCTAATTAGACTTATAGCATGCATTAAATCAGGTCGTGTTGCTGTCAAATACATTAAACTTCCTACCATTTGCTTGTAAAGAGTGTTGTCAACCCTTTTTCCCGTTGAATCCTTCACAAGCTTCAATCCTGTCTCTTCCGGAGTGGTGGTTGGGTTGTAATTCTTCATATGAAACCTGTCCAAAATTTCTTGAGCATATTTCTTTTGAGACACAAAAATTCCAGCATTAGATTGCATTACTTCTATGCCAAGAAAGTAACGCATCAAATCAAGATCAGACATTTCAAATTCAGTCATCATGGATTTTTTAAATTTGTCAAACATGACACTATCATTTTCAATATAAAGAAGATCATACACATATAAACACACTATGAGCATCTTTCCTCCATCTTCAACTTTCGTAAAAAGTGGACATTTCTTAAATCCCTCCTTAGTAAAGTAAGCATCTATACGACTATACCAAGCTCTTGGAGCTTGTTTTAGTCCATATAGTACCTTTTTTAATTTATACACTTTATGCTCATCTCCATTCTTGACATAACCAGGAGGTTGATCAATAAATAGCTGTTCTTCCAAGGTACCATGTAGGAATGCCAATTTCACGTCCAACTGGAAGATAGGTCATGAGTTTTGAGCAGCCATTGCGATTACCATTCTAATTGTGTCGTGTCTAGCCACAGGAGAGAAAACTCTTGTTTTCACGCCAAACTCTTGTTTGTATCCTTTAGCTACTAACAGCGTCTTGTACTTGTCAACTTCACCATTCTCATTCAATTTTGTCTTGTACACCCATTTCACACCAATGGATTTTTGTCCTTTGGGAAGCTCTGTCAACTCCCAAGTATTTTTTCTTTTAATAGCAGCAATTTCTACATCCACAGCCCTTCGCCATTTTGCTTCTTTTACAACATTGTCAAAAACTACAAGATCGCAATCTGAAAATAGAGCGAAATATGTGAGTGGGTCTTTTTCAGACTCGTCAGAATTAGATACCTCATAATCCATCATCCATGCAGGCCTTTTCCTCTATCGTTGAGGCCTTTGTGCCACAACTTCTTCACTTACATGTAGACTTCGAGAATCATTTTGAATGATTGTTGTTAGTTGTTGCACTAACTCCATAGGTTGCTGCCTTTTCTCTTCATCACCATCAAAATCTGCAGGAATTTGTTGCTGAATGTTGTTTTCGATCCATGACCAGGTTTTTTCTTCATCAAAGATAACATCGCGGCTAATAATGATTTTCTTGGTGATAGGATTGTATATTATAAACTTTTGATTGATCACTAACACCAAGAAAAATGTATTTTTCTCCTTTGTCATCCAGCTTCTTTCTCTTCTCATCTGGAATATGGGCATAAGCAATACACCCGAAAATTTTGAAATGATCTACTGTCGATCTTCGTTCGTTCTAGGCTTCTTCTGGTGTCATATTTTTAACAGCAAGTGTAGGACTTCTGTTCAAAATATGAATGCTCCAATTAACTGCTTCTGGTCAAAAAACTTTTGGAATACCGCTCCTTGTCAAAAGACATCGCACCATATTCATAATAGTGCGATTTTTTCTTTCACACACACCATTCTGTTGGGGCATGTAGGCTGCTGTAAGTTGCCTCTTGATTCCATTAACCTCACAAAAATTTATAAATTCATATGAGTTATACTCCCCACTACGATCAGTACGTAGAATTTTGATGGGCCTGCCAACTTCTTTCTCTACTAGTACTTTATAGATTTTAAAGGCTGTAAAAGCTTCAGATTTTTCTTGCAAAAAATAAACCCATGTTTTTCGACTGAAATCATCAATGAAAGTAATTATGTATCTTTTACCTCCATTAGAAGATGGATTGAGTGGTCCGTAGAGATCGGAATGCACCAACTCTAATGCTCTCTTTGTTCTCCATGAATTTTCTTTTGGAAAAGAATCACGATGTTGTTTACTAACAACACAATCTTCACAAACATCCGAGGGGCTATTAAATTGTGGAAGACTAACTACCATTAGCTTTTGTTGTAAAGTCTTTAAACCACCAAAGTTAAGATGACCATATCGGAAATGCCAAAGCCAAGCCATATCCTTCAACTTTGCCGAGAAACATGAGTAATTCGTGTTGTGGAGAGACAATGGAAACATCTGATTAGCCGTCATACTAACTTGAGCTATCAAGCCCAATTTTTCATCTCGAATTCGACAAATTCCATTTTTGATGGAGAACTCATACCCCTTCTCTTGTAACTGACCCACACTAAGTAGATTGGTCTTCAATTCTGGTACAAAAAGAACATTAGAAATAGTCTGCGTCGAACATCCCTTGGTTTGGATTGACACATTTCCTTTGCCCATAACAGAGATTGTAGAATTATCTCCAAACTTCACGGTATCGTGATAAGATTCATCCAAATGAGAGAACGCAGACTTATTTCCACTCATGTGATTCTTTAATCCCAGATATCTAAATACCACACATTTTGAATGCGTATCCTCCTTTGCATGACACACCATGAGAAGAGATATTTCTTCTTTCTTTTCTATAAAATTAGATCTTGCCCCACGATTCTTATTTAAATTAGTACGACATTCAAATTTATAATGACCGTACCTATGACACTGATAACACTCAATGTTTGATTTGTCTGCTGACTTGGACTTGAAGTTTGTTGAGTGGTTACCATCACGACCTCTTCCTCTCCTTTGAGAAAAGTGAGATTGATAGTTTTCTGGTTGTTGGTGTGGCTGCCTACGAGCTTTGTTTCCTCTGCCTCCTCCTTTTCCTTGTTCGTCCTTGCTTGGTGATGAAAAATGATTGTTGGTTGAGACTTGTAAAGCTTGTTCGTCCTATTCTTGCTGATTCATTTTTTGTTTATGAACCTGCAATGAACTCTGCAATTCATCAATTGAAAGAGAATCAATGTCTTTAAATTCATCGATGGAGCAAACAACATAATTGAATTTTGGTGTCATTGACCGAAGAATTTTTTTCATAATCGTCACATCCTCCATCTTTTCGCCATTAATTCGCATCTTATTTGCGATTGTCATCGTTCTTGAAAAGAAATCTGAAACTGACTCCCCGACTTTCATCTGCAATGTCTCAAACTCGGTGCGAAGTGATTGAAGGTGTGCACGTTTGACCTTCACATTCCCTGCATATTTCTTCTTCATAGAGTCTCAAATGTGCTTGGAGGTATCTTTGCAAAGAATCGTCTCCAAGACTGACCTATCAATGGCTTGGAAAAGATAATTTTTGGCCTTGAGATCCTTCAACTTCATCGCATCCAATTCGGCTCTCTGCGAGTTCGTCAACGTCACATCAACAGCTAGTTTTGCTACTCCAGAATCAACGACCTACCAATACTCTTTTGATTTGAAGAAATTTTTCATTAGCATGCTCCAATGATCATAATGACCATCAAAATGTGAAATGGCTAGTTGAACAAAATTTTCAAACGCCATAAACACCTGCTACTGATAGAAGAGAAAAACTGTTGCTAAGTACTCTCTTTCTTCACTCTCTGTTTCACTTTTTCACCAACCTGGCTCTGATGCCAATAATAAGAAACCAGAATATATATTATAGAACAAGAGGAAGACAGCCAAAAATAAACCAGTTTATATTACTCTACTTATAACAACTACAACCTACTGCTCTTTAAATAGAATTACTGACTAACAAATACTAGAAAATAGGACCACTAACTTTCAACGTGCATAAACTTCCTATGACCACTACTACACTAATAAGAAATTCCTATAAAATAGGACAACAACTAATACGTGACTCAACAATTAATAAACATGCACGTATAAAGTTAAAATTTAAATCGTAGGTCCTATTTCCTAGCTATTTTTTCTCTCATTTTTTAACTATCCTCCATTCCAATTTATTTACTATTGTTATACATATAAAACACACATATTAAGACTTCACAATTAACATACGTCTCAATATTTTCATATTTTCCCCTCTATGTTTTTATTGGAAAATGTTAGTAATTAAATAAGAGAGAGGAAAGAGAATATAGTACTCTCTTTGTTCCTTAATATAAGTCGTTTTAGATAAATATTTTTATTCAGAATTTCAAGTAAGTATTAATTGCTTAATTTTCAATATTACCCCAAGTATTAAATATAATTTTGGTTCTGTCACTATTATCTGTCCAATAAATAACACTCTATTTTTTCAATACAAGGACAATATAGACAATTGATATTATATTTAATGTTTTATAATCATTTTCTTAATACTTGTGCATAACTTTAAAATAATTTATATTAAGCAAATGTGGGAGTAGTATTTTTATGAGAATAAATGCCTTTGGAAAGAGGAGTGAAATTAGGGGTATCATATATTGAAATATCCTGGATAAGAGAGTAAAAAAGTCCTAAAATGACTAATATATTGGGATAGAGGGAGTATTTGCTCACAATTTGAGAAATCGATCAACTAAATTTATCTTGAGTTTTGGTGTATACATGTTTTTTCAGAGATTGAAATCAATTTTAAACTACGGTAAGATGCTGCATTTCCCAGATGGAATATTAATCAATGGGCACGGTACAAATGGTGCATCTTTCACAGTTGAGCAAGGTACCTACCTACCTTACGTATTATATATACACACTATTGGCTAATGAATTAGATATTGATCATTAATTTTGGATGTTTATAATAATGTACTCCACTATTCAGGAACAACTTACAGATTGAGGATATCGAATGTTGGGCTAAGAAATTCACTAAACTTTAGAATTCAAGGTCACAAGTTGAGGTTGGTTGAAGTCGAGGGGACTCGCACCGTACAATCCACATATTCATCATTGGATGTTCATGTTGGTCAGTCTTATTCTGTGCTAGTCACCGCAGACCAGCCTGCCCAGGACTATTATATCGTTGTCTCTACCCTCTTCACCACCGCCAAGGTCCTCACCACCACGGGCATCCTTCACTATGCCAATTCTCACAAGGCGGTTTCGGGTCTGACTCCCTCTGGTCCCGCCAACCATATCCGTTGGTCACTAAACCAAGCTCGTTCTATCAGGACTAACCTTAGTGCTAGTGGACCAAGACCAAACCCACAAGGGTCATACCATTATGGGCTTATCAATGTTACCAGAACCATCAAGCTGGTTAATTCAGCGGCTATAGTTAATGGGAAGCAGAGATATGGTGTTAATGGTATCTCCTTCACTCCATCTGATACACCCCTTAAGCTGGCCGACTATTTCAAAATCCAAGGCATCTTCCGTGTTGGAAGCATCCCTGACAACCCCCAAAGTGGCCAGCCAATGCACGTCGACACCGCGGTCATGGGTGCCGACTTCAGGGCATTTGTTGAAATTGTGTTTGAGAATCATGAGAGCATCACTCAGAGCTGGCACCTTGACGGTTACTCATTTTTTGTAGTTGGGTACGTACGTATATAAGAAGAAGAAAATAAACATATATACCCCAGGCCGGCCATCTTCAAATTAATATATATATATATATATATATATATATATATATATATATATATATATATATATATATATATATATATATGCTTGCATGCTAGCTAAAAGTGTGATTTTGACAAACATACGAATTTATGTGTGTATATATTCCTGTTGCAGGATGGATGGAGGTTTGTGGAGCCCTGCATCGCGGAATCAATACAATCTTATAGATGCAATCTCGCGTTCAACCACACAGGTCAATGCTAGTTGCATGCATGCATGTCCTATATAATTAATAGTAGTAGTATTTAATTATTTAATTACACGATGATGCATGCATGGTGGTGCAGGTATATCCTAAATCATGGACTGCTATTTACGTAGCGCTTGATAATGTGGGAATGTGGAACTTACGAAGCGAGTTTTGGGCACGACAGTACCTTGGACAACAATTTTACTTGCGAGTTTATTCTCCGGTTGAGTCTTTTAGGGATGAATACCCCATTCCCAAAAATGCCTTGCTCTGTGGTCGGGCTATTGCCAAAGGCACGCCACCTGTTTAAAACAAACTACGTACGTACGTACCAAGGGAAATGATCGAGGAACTTTCATTACCACATTTTGGTAATGACCCTCAACTAACTCATGGTCATATATACACTTTTCGCAAGAATTGATTTGATTTGATTTGATTCTACGTAGTAGTAGTATCTAGTAGAAACAAGTTATCCATATATTAAACCATGCATCTCATGTTTTCTTCTGTAAGTTTATTTCATCAAATAATAAGTTACAACGCAACAACCATATGCTCTGATCACTCGAATTAGGACTTCAACGCAATTTTTTGTTGTTTTATTTCAATTAATTATTATAGTACAACAAACTAGTGAGAAGATGAACAGAGGGATTTCAGTATAATTTCTAAGAAGCAATTAATATCCTTGTTTATATAACATAATAACATAAATATCATGTGTACAGTTTATTAGCTTTCAAAGAAAAAAAAATGCATGCAAGGAAATCCGACAAGGAAACCATTCGATACACTTGATGAATGATGAGAAAAAACGATATAATCACTTGGATAGTTAGTCAAACGCACAACTTTTATTAATTAATTGAGAAATGCAGACGGCTTCGTGCTTAATTAGGTATCCGCAAATTTTGCCCAACAAATGAAAACGGCAAAAATACTTTAGGGCCCAATATTAAGCAATTAATTAAGGCAAGCAAGTAATTGGATCACAAGCAGAGGAAAAATGAGGAGAACAGTTGTATTGATTTTCTTATTTCGTTATTCCAATGTGTACTGAGCTATTTATACTCAGATATCAATTATGAAAATCCTTATCTAAGTTTATATATGAGATATATTGGAACCTCAATATTCACAAGAATAAGTGAAGAAAAAGAAATATTCAACACCTTAAAGAAAACTATGGAAGTTTTCGTGTAAAACACGAATCAAGCTATATCTCATCTAGAAATTTAAATGCGTTGGTTAGCCACCGTAATAAATGAACAGAGGTGGGTGAATTTTTTAGTAACTCTGAGATTAATATTTTGACAATCATAATGATTGTGGAAATGATGAGAAAAATAAAAAAATTATATTCAATTCTACATAATTTAAGTCAAGCTAATTTGAGAAGTTTAAAGATTCTGATACCCAAAATTGATCATGTCATATCTAATAAGTCGGTTGAAAAAGTCTAACCCTAAAACTCCATTATCCTGATTTAATATTATTTTCCCATTGTCAGCAAAATGTTACTTGCCTTCTTGTGTGAAGACAGACTAGACATATCAAAAGTTGGTATTATGGGTAATATATCATCACCACCAATCCACCATTAACGTATCCTATTGCATGTATACAAACTGACTATGTCTACGAATATCAACCAACTAGCCAGCCTACGAAGTTGCAGACAGTACCTCTGTTCTAGTATTTTTCATTACATGGATCACATAGTAGTATAATTCGGGGCGTTAATATGAGCTAGAATTGTTCCGTCCTTGCATACGTAAGCAAAGACTCCTTTGCCCTTCAAGGGAATGGGTAAATCACAGAGTTACCGTTGATAGACTCCATGTCCATCTTGTCCTGGGTGAACAGGAGATCGATGGTGCAAAGGTTGCTGTACATGGAAAAAGCATTTTGACGTGCAGAGTTAATTCTAGGAGCCCTTATTTTTTCAGTAGTGGCTTTGACTCGTTCCAGCGTATCCACAACTGTTAAAACCGTATAGCTCGTAGAGTCATAATCGAAAAAATAATCGAAAAACATGACACATGTAATCCTTGTTTTTAAAGTCTTTATGGTCCTCACCATGCAATGAATGATTTCTTTATGAGATTCTGCATTTATATCATAAGGGATATATATCAAGTTTCAGAGTTTAATAATTTTATGATAGCAATTCACAAATGTTTCAGTCGATTATTTCTTTGTGATAGTTATATGTTTATAGGACAAATTAACTTAAAGAAGATAGAATATTTCATGTGCAAGGTTTTCTTGTTCTCATGTAAGTATACTCCATTCCTCATATATATATATGTATATATCTTCATATATCTACATATATAGATATATATGTATACATATATAATAGTAACAAATATTATCTATCTTAATTACACATTATTATAGATATAATGTTGTAAGTTATACATTAGTCACAATGATGTGTAAGTGATGAGTAGGTTTTTAACCTATGATTTATGTTCGTTTAGCTTGTTATATTGTTAGTTTTTCGTACTTTCATGTTACTTTTGATGGGTTTTGTGCTTGTTGTAGGATAATCAGTGGGCCTATCAAGGTGTTAGCATTGGAGGAGTTTTCAAGCAGTTTTTGGACTTTTCTCGACTACATAAGCATGGCATTGTGGTCTTGAGTAACATAATATTGCTGCGCTTAGTGCATGGTTGGTCACCGACTGGTAAGCACTTGATTGACTGCGAAAAGAGCAAGGTGTAGCTCTGAGGCTATTTATTACTGAGGGATTTGAAATTTGGGCGAGGTTTTGTTATGAGAAGGAAAATGGGCAGTCTTGTGAGCTATAAATTCTTTATGTAATACATTTATAATATGATTGTGTTATGGTGGTTATTACATATTATTGGGAGTCTTCGATTGACTTGTTGGTTTTAAAAAGGATTTGTACTTCTTTTAGATTTTCTTGGTAATGAGTTAGAGTTGGATTATGATTGATGGTGTGGAGCTGAAGTGGGGCAAACTCATGCTATGTGAAAAGAGGAGAATAGAGGAAAAGAATAGACACACACTTTTGGGAATAAGATTGAAGAACAAGAGCTTGGAGGAACGAAGAAGAGGAGGATTTTCACGAAGATTGCAGAATTGAATCAAGAGAAGAGTGATTTATTACTATTCTTCTTTAATTTGAATTTGTGTAATTGGGATGATGTTTTCTTTTATTTATTCAGTAGTTAATTCATTTTTTATGAGCTAATTTACTTTTCACGCTGATGATGGATCCTTAATTGAACCAATGATTATGTAGCCTTGATTTTCAGTTTATCTATATTAATTTGAGCTTGAATTTATGAATTGCCTGATCAACAATTCTTTGTGGATTTGTATGGAATCGAGAGAGGATATACGAATCTAGACTTAGTTAATATAGCATGTGTTCATGAATTTTGTGAATAACAGAATCTTGATGAATGTTAAGGTAGAGATATGCTTTACATCGCATGTAATCGGATAGAGAACATAATCTTAAACCTTCTTTAATTAAAATTCACATAGAGATATAGTGAGTTAGTTGATTAAGGTGTTTAACTTGTTTCTATCTAATTTGTGGATTTAAGTTAATACGGTATTAGTGCATCGAGAGGTGGCTAGTATTACATTCGTGTTCTTGATTAATAAACTGGAGTAATAAATTGAACTGGATTTAAGGTGAAAAATTCATAGTGAAGCTTAGGGTGAAATCAGAAGCCTAATTCTCTAATAATTGTTTGAAAATTCAGTTTTTTAATATTTGTGGTTGTTTTGTGATAGTTTATTTATTGATAATTTAGATTTTATAATTTTGATCATTAATTTGGATAGTTTAATAAAATTAGGATTAATAGGAAATTGATAATTATGAGGTTAAATTTTTTACTAATTTGTCTCTGTGGGAACGATACTCGACTTACTAGTATATTACTTGTTGACCACGTATACTTGCGTGTAAGCGTATATAGATTTTACCCAACAATTTTTTTGCAAATTCATATCAGGGGACAAATTTAGTATAGATTTTAATATTTTACTACGATATTAGTTTAATTAGTCCAGTTTTACTTAAACATTTTTATTTTTGTTTTGTTCCTCTTATTTCAGGTTTTTGAAGTGGTTTATGCAAACTCGATCCAAAAATCCAGACTTGCTGCCTTTTGAGGATGACATTGAGAAACGGTTTCAGAGGTTAAGTAAGTGGATCAAGGAAACAAGGGAAGACTTTGAAAAATCTAAAAAATAAGAAGTAATGGCAGCCGAAGATCAGAAAGCGTTGAGGGACTTCGCTACACCCAAGGTGACTGAACTGCAATCGAGCATCACCAGGCCTGCAATAGCTGCGAACACATTCGAAATCAAGCCTGGAACGATACAGATGATCTAGAATTCAGTCCAGTTTGGGGGATTGGAAAATGACGATCCGAATGAACATCTAATCAGCTTTCTGGAGATTTGCGACACCTTATGGTATAACGGGGTGTCAGATGATGCGGTGAGACTTCGCTTGTTCCCATTCACCTTACGGGACAAGGCGAATAGTTGGTTACATTCTCTACTGTCGGGATCGATAACTACGTGGGAAGATTTATCTCAGAAATTCCTTGCCAAATTTTTCCCAACGGCGAAAACTGCAAAAATGAGGAATGAGATAACAATGTTTGAATAGCAACACGGGAAGTCATTATATGAGGCATGAGAGAGATACAAAGAATTGCTTAGAAAATGCCCGCATTATGGAGAGATACAAAGAATTGCTTGGAAAATTTAGTTTTTAATATTCGTGGTTGTTTTGTGATAGTTTATTTATTGATAATTTAGATTTTTTAATTTTGATCATTAATTTGGATAGTTTAATAAAATTAGGATTAATAGGAAATTGATAATTGTGAGGTTAAATTTCTTACTAATTTGTCTCTGTGGGAACGATACTCGACTTACTAGTATATTACTTGTTGACCACGTATACTTGCGTGTAAGCGTATATAGATTTTACCCAACAAGTTTTTGGCGCCGGTTCCGGGGGACAAATTTAGTATAGATTTTAATATTTTTACGATATTAGTTTAATTAGTCCAGTTTTACTTAAACATTTTTATTTTTGTTTTGTTCCTCTTATTTCAGGTTTTTGAAGTGGTTTATGCAAACTCGATCCAAAAATCCAGAGTTGATGCCTTTTGAGGATGACATTGAGAAACGGTTTCAGAGGTTAAGTAAGTGGATCAAGGAAATAAGGGAAGACTTTGAAAATCAAAAAAATAAGAGGTAATGGCAACCGAAGATCAGAAAGCGTTGATTGACTTCGCTACACCTAAGGTGACTGAACTGCAATCGAGCATCACCAGTTCTACAATAGTTACTTAACACATTCAAATCAAGCTCAAACGATCTGAGATGATCCGAATTGATCCCAGGTTTGGGGATTGGCAAATGACAATCCGAATGAATATTTAATCAGCTTTCTGGAGATTTGCGACACCTTAAGGTATAACGGGGTGTCAGATGATGCGGTGAGACTTCGCTTGTTCCCATTCACCTTACGGGACAAGGCGAAGAGTTGGTTACATTCTCTACTGCCGGGATCGATAACTACGTGGGAAGATTTATATCAGAAATTCCTTGCCAATTTTTTCCCAACGACGAAAACTGCAAAAATGAGGAATGAGATAACAATGTTTGAACAGCAACACGAGGAGTCATTATATGAGGCATGGGAGAGATACAAAGAATTGCTTAGAAAATGCACGCATCAAGGAGAGATACAAAGAATTGCTTTGAAAATTTAGTTTTTAATATTCGTGGTTGTTTTGTGATAGTTTATTTATTAATAATTTAGAATTTATAATTTTGATCATTAATTTGGATAGTTTAATAAAATTAGGATTAATAGGAAATTAATAATTATGAGGTTAAATTTCTTACTATTTTGTCTCTATGGGAACGATACTCGACTTACTAGTATATTACTTGTTGACCATGTATACTTGAGTGTAAGCGTATATAGATTTTACCCAATAAGTTTTTGGCGCCGGGGACAAATTTAGTATAGATTTTAATATTTTTACGATATTAGTTTAATTAGTCTAGTTTTACTTAAACATTTTTATTTTTGTTTTGTTCCTCTTATTTCAGGTTTTTGAAGTGGTTTATGCAAACTCGATCCAAAAATCAAGACTTGCTTCCTTTTGAGGATGACATTGAGAAACGGTTTCAGAGGTTAAGTAAGTGGATCAAGGAAAGAAGGGAAGACTTTGAAAAATCTAAAAAATAAGAGGTAATGGCAACCGAAGATCAGAAAGCGTTGATGGACTTCGCTACACCCAAGGTGACTGAACTGCAATCGAGCATCACCAGGCCTGCAATAGTTGCAAACACATTCGAAATCAAGCTGGAACGATCTGAGATGATCCGAATTGATCCGGTTTGGGGATTGGCAAATGACGATCCGAATGAACATCTAATCAGCTTTCTGGAGATTTGCGACACCTTATGGTATAACGGGGTGTCAGATGATGCGGTGAGACATCGCTTGTTCCCATTCACCTTACGGGACAAGGCGAATAGTTGGTTACATTCTCTACTGTCGGGATCGATAACTACGTGGGAAGATTTATCTCAGAAATTCCTTGCCAAATTTTTCCCAACGGCGAAAACTGCAAAAATGAGGAATGAGATAACAATGTTTGAACAGCAACACGGGGAGTCATTATATGAGGCATGGGAGAGATACAAAGAATTGCTTAGAAAATGCCCGCATCATGGAGAGATACAAAGAATTGCTTTGAAAATTTAGTTTTTAATATTCGTGGTTGTTTTGTGATAGTTTATTTATTGATAATTTAGATTTTATAATTTTGATCATTAATTTGGATAGTTTAATAAAATTAGGATTAATAGGAAATTGATAATTGTGAGGTTAAATTTCTTACTAATTTATCTCTGTGGGAACGATACTCGACTTACTAGTATATTACTTGTTGACCACGTATACTTGCGTGTAAGCGTATATAGATTTTACCCAACAAGTTTTTGGCACCGTTGCCGGGGACAAATTTAGTATAGATTTTAATATTTTTACGATATTAGTTTAATTAGTCCAGTTTTACTTAAACATTTTTATTTTTGTTTTGTTCCTCTTATTTCAGGTTTTTGAAAAAGTTTATACAAACTCGATCCAAAAATCCAGACTTGCTGCCTTTTGAGGATGACATTGAGAAACGGTTTCAGAGGTTAAGTAAGTGGATCAAGGAAACAAGGGAAGACTTTGAAAAATCTAAAAAATAAGAGGTAATGGCAACCGAAGATCAGAAAGCGTTGATGGACTTCGCTCACCCAAGGTGACTGAATTGCAATCGAGCATCACCATGCCTGCAATAGTTGCGAACACATTCGAAATCAAGCCTGAAACGATACAGATGATCCAGAATTCAGTCCAGTTTGGGGGATTGGCAAATGACGATCCGAATGAACATATAATCGACTTTACGAGATTTGTGACACCTTATGGTATAACGGGTGTCGATGATGATGCGTGAGACTTCGCATTGTTCCCATTCACCTTACGGGACAAGGCGAATAGTTGGTTACATTCTCTCTTGTCGGGATCGATAACTACGTGGGAAGATTTATCTCGAAATTCCTTGCCAAATTTTTCCCAACCAATGAAAAACCGCAAAAAATGAGGAATGAGATAACAATGTTTGAACAAAGAACACTTGAAGTCATTATATAAGGCATGGGAGAGATACAAAGAATTGCTTAGAAAATGCCCAAGATCATGGAGAGATACAAAGAATTGCTTTGAAAATTTAGTTTTAATATTCGTGGTTGTTTTGTGATAGTTTATTTATTGATAATTTAGATTTTATAATTTTGATCATTAATTTGGATAGTTTAATAAAATTAGGATTAATAGGAAATTGATAATTGTGAGGTTAAATTTCTTACTAATTTGTCTCTGTGGGAACGATACTCGACTTACTAGTATATTACTTGTTGACCACGTATATCTTGCGTGTAAGCGTATATAGATTTTACCCAACAAGTTTTTTGGCTTCACGCCTTTTTGGGGACAAATTTAGTATAGATTTTAATATTTTTACGATATTAGTTTAATTAGTCCAGTTTTACTTAAACATTTTTATTTTTGTTTTGTTCCTCTTATTTCAGGTTTTTGAAGTGGTTTATGCAAACTCGATCCAAAAATCCAGACTTGCTTCCTTTTGAGGATGACATTGAGAAACGGTTTCAGAGGTTAAGTAAGTGGATCAAGGAAACAAGGGAAGACTTTGAAAAATCTAAAAAATAAGAGGTAATGGCAACCGAAGATCAGAAAGCGTTGATGGACTTCGCTCACCCAAGGTGACTGAATTGCAATCGAGCATCACCATGCCTGCAATAGTTGCGAACACATTCGAAATCAAGCCTGAAACGATACAGATGATCCAGAATTCAGTCCAGTTTGGGGGATTGGCAAATGACGATCCGAATGAACATATAATCAGCTTTCTGGAGATTTGTGACACCTTATGGTATAACGGGGTGTCAGATGATGCGGTGAGACTTCACATTCCCATTCACCTTACGGGACAAAGGCGAATAGTTGGTTACATTCTCTACTGTCGGGATCGATAACTACGTGGGAAGATTTATCTCAGAAATTCCTTGCCAAATTTTTCCCAACGGCGAAAACTGCAAAAATGAGGAATGAGATAACAATGTTTGAACAGCAACACGGGGAGTCATTATATAAGGCATGGGAGAGATACAAAGAATTGCTTAGAAAATGCCCGCATCATGGAGAGATACAAAGAATTGCTTTGAAAATTTAGTTTTTAATATTCGTGGTTGTTTTGTGATAGTTTATTTATTGATAATTTAGATTTTATAATTTTGATCATTAATTTGGATAGTTTAATAAAATTAGGATTAATAGGAAATTGATAATTGTGAGGTTAAATTTCTTACTAATTTGTCTCTGTGGGAACGATACTCGACTTACTAGTATATTACTTGTTGACCACGTATACTTGCGTGTAAGCGTATATAGATTTTACCCAACAAGTTTTTGGCTTCGTTGCCGGGGACAAATTTAGTATAGATTTTAATATTTTTACGATATTAGTTTAATTAGTCCAGTTTTACTTAAACATTTTTATTTTTGTTTTGTTCCTCTTATTTCGTGTTTTTTGAAGTGGTTTATGCAAACTCGATCCAAAAATCCGGACTTCTTTGCCTTTTGAGGATGACATTGAGAAACGGTTTGAGAGGTTAAGTAAGTGGATCAAGGAAACAAGGAAGACTTTAAAATCTAAAAATAAGAGGTAATGGCAAAGAAGATCGAAAGCGTTGATGGACTTATTACACACCTAAGGTGACTAAACTATGAATCGAGCATCACCGGGCTGCAATAAATTACTGAACACATTCAAATCAAGCTGAAAACGATACAGATGATCCAGAATTCAGTCCAGTTTGGGGGATTGGCAAATGACGATCCGAATGAACATCTAATCAGCTTTCTGGAGATTTGCAACACCTTAAGGTATAACGGGGTGTCAGATGATGCGGTGAGACTTCGCTTGTTCCCATTCACCTTACGGGACAAGGCGAAGAGTTGGTTACATTCTCTACTGTCGGGATCGATAACTACGTGGGAAGATTTATCTCAGAAATTCCTTGCCAAATTTTTCCCAACGGCGAAAACTGCAAAAATGAGGAATGAGATAAAAATGTTTGAACAGCACCACGGGGAGTCATTATATGAGGCATGGGAGAGATACAAAGAATTGCTTAGAAAATGCCCGCATCATGGAGAGAAACAAAGAATTGCTTTGAAAATTTCGTTTTTAATATTCGTGGTTGTTTTGTGATAGTTTATTTATTGATAATTTAGATTTTATAATTTTGATCATTAATTTGGATAGTTTAATAAAATTAGGATTAATAGGAAATTGATAATTGTGAGGTTAAATTTCTTACTAATTTGTCTCTGTGGGAACGATACTCGACTTACTAGTATATTACTTGTTGACCACGTATACTTGCGTAAAGCGTATATAGATTTTACCCAACAAGTTTTTTGGCGCCAGATTCTTGGGACAAATTTAGTATAGATTTTAATATTTTTACGATATTAGTTTAATTAGTCCAGTTTTACTTAAATATTTTTATTTTTGTTTTGTTCCTCTTATTTCAGGTTTTTTAAATGGTTTATGCAAACTCGATCCAAAAATCCAGACTTGCTTCCTTTTGAGGATGACATTGAGAAACGGTTTCAGAGGTTAAGTAAGTGGATCAAGGAAACAAGGGAAGACTTTAAAAAATCTAAAAAATAAGAGGTAATGACAGCCGAAGATCAGAAAGCGTTGATGGACTTCGCTACACCCAAGGTGACTGAACTGCAATCGAGTATCACCAGGCCTGCAATAGTTGCGAACACATTCGAAATCAAGCCTGGAACGATACAGATGATCCAGAATTCAGTCCACTTTGAGGGATTGGCAAATGACGATCCGAATGAACATCTAATTAGCTTTTTGGAGATTTGTGACACCTTCAGGTATAACGGGGTGTAAGATGATGCGGTGAGACTTCGCTTGTTCCCATTCACCTTAAGGGACAAGGCGAATAGTTGGTTACATTCTCTACTGTCGGGATCGATAACTACGTGGGAAGATTTATCTCAGAAATTCCTTTCCAAATTTTTCCCAACGGCGAAAACTGCAAAAATGAGGAATGAGATAACAATGTTTGAACAGCAACACGGGGAGTCATTATATGAGGCATGGGAGAGATACAAAGAATTGCTTAGAAAATGCCCGCATCTTGGAGAGATACAAAGAATTGCTTTGAAAATTTAGTTTTTAATATTCGTGGTTGTTTTGTGATAGTTTATTTATTAATAATTTAGAATTTATAATTTTGATCATTAATTTGGATAGTTTAATAAAATTAGGATTAATAGGAAATTAATAATTATGAGGTTAAATTTCTTACTAATTTGTCTCTATGGGAACGATACTCGACTTACTAGTATATTACTTGTTGACCACGTATACTTGCGTGTAAGCGTATATAGATTTTACCCAATAAGTTTTTGGCGCCGGGGACAAATTTAGTATAGATTTTAATATTTTTATAATATTAGTTTAATTAGTCCAGTTTTACTTAAACATTTTTATTTTTGTTTTGTTCCTCTTATTTCAGGTTTTTGAAGTGGTTTATGCAAACTCGATCCAAAAATCCAGACTTGCTTCCTTTTGAGGATAACATTGAGAAACGGTTTCAGAGGTTAAGTAAGTGGATCAAGGAAACAAGGGAAGACTTTGAAAAATCTAAAAAATAAGAGGTAATGGCAACCGAAGATCAGAAAGCGTTGATGGACTTCGCTTACTCCAAGGTGATGAATCTATGAATCGAGCATCACCAGGCCTGCAATAGTTGCGAACACATTCGAAATCAAGCCTGAAACGATACAGATGATCCGGAATTCAGTCCAGTTTGGGGGATTGGCAAATGACGATCCGAATGAACATATAATCAGCTTTCTGGAGATTTGTGACACCTTATGGTATAACGGGGTGTCAGATGATGCGGTGAGACTTCGCTTGTTCCCATTCACCTTACGGGACAAGGCGAATAGTTGGTTACATTCTCTACTGTCGGGATCGATAACTACGTGGGAAGATTTATCTCAGAAATTCCTTGCCAAATTTTTCCCAACGGCGAAAACTGCAAAAATGAGGAATGAGATAACAATGTTTGAACAAAGAACACGGGAGTCATTATATGAGGCATGGGAGAGATACAAAATTGCTTAGAAAATTCCCGCATCATGGAGAGATACAAAGAATTGCTTTGAAAATTTAGTTTTTAATATTCGTGGTTGTTTTGTGATAGTTTATTTATTGATAATTTAGATTTTATAATTTTGATCATTAATTTGGATAGTTTAATAAAATTAGGATTAATAGGAAATTGATAATTGTGAGGTTAAATTTCTTACTAATTTGTCTCTGTGGGAACGATACTCGACTTACTAGTATATTACTTGTTGACCACGTATACTTGCGTGTAAGCGTATATAGATTTTACCCAACAAGTTTTTGGCGCCGTTGCCGGGGACAAATTTAGTATAGATTTTAATATTTTTACGATATTAGTTTAATTAGTCCAGTTTTACTTAAACATTTTTATTTTTGTTTTGTTCCTCTTATTTTAGGTTTTTGAAGTGGTTTATGCAAACTCGATCCAAAAATCCAGACTTCTTGGCCTTTTGAGGATGACATTGAGAAACGGTTTCAGAGGTTAAGTAAGTGGATCAAGGAAACAAGGGAAGACTTTGAAAATCTAAAAAATAAGAGGTAATGGCAACAGAAGATCAGAAAGCGTTGATGGACTTCGCTACACCTAAGGTGACTGAACTGCAATCGAGCATCACCAGGCCTGCAATAGTTACGAACACATTCAAATCATTCTGAACGATCTGAGATGATCCGAATTGATCCATTTGGGGATTGGCAAATGACGATCCGAATGAACATCTAATCAGCTTTCTGGAGATTTGCAACACCTTAAGGTATAACGGGGTGTCAGATGATGCGGTGAGACTTCGCTTGTTCCCATTCACCTTACGGGACAAGGCGAAGAGTTGGTTACATTCTCTACTGTCGGGATCGATAACTACGTGGAAAGATTTATCTCAGAAATTCCTTGCCAAATTTTTCCCAACTAAAAATCGCAAAAATGAGGAATGAGATAACAATGTTTGAAACGAAGAACACGGGGAGTCATTATATGAGGCATGGGAGAGATACAAAGAATTGCTTAGAAAATGCCCGCATCATGGAGAGATACAAAGAATTGCTTTGAAAATTTAGTTTTTAATATTCGTGGTTGTTTTGTGATAGTTTATTTATTGATAATTTAGATTTTATAATTTTGATCATTAATTTGGATAGTTTAATAAAATTAGGATTAATAAGAAATTGATAATTGTGAGATTAAATTTCTTACTAATTTTTCTCCGTGGGAACGATACTCGACTTACTAGTATATTACTTGTTGACCACGATACTTGCGTGTAAAGTCAGATATAGATTTTACCCAACAAGTTTTTTGGCACCGTTAATTCGGGGACAAATTTAGTATAGATTTTAATATTTTTACGATATTAGTTTAATTAGTCCAGTTTTACTTAAACATTTTTATTTTTGTTTTGTTCCTCTTATTTCAGGTTTTTTAAATGGTTTATGCAAACTCGATCCAAAAATCCAGACTTGCTGCCTTTTGAGGATGACATTGAGAAACGGTTTCAGAGGTTAAGTAAGTGGATCAAGGAAACAAGGGAAGACTTTGAAAAATCTAAAAAATAAGAGGTAATGAAAGCCGAAAATCAGAAAGCGTTGATGGACTTCGCTACACCCAAGGTGACTGAACTGCAATTGAGCATCACCAGGCCTGCAATAGCTGCGAACACATTCGAAATCAATCCTGGAACGATACAGATGATCCAGAATTCAGTCCAGTTTGGGAGATTGGCAAATGACGATCCGAATGAACATCTAATCAGCTTTCTGGAGATTTGTGACAACTTCAGGTATAACGGGGTGTAAGATGATGCGGCGAGACTTCACTTGTTCCCATTCACCTTAAGGGACAAGGCGAAGAGTTGGTTACATTCTCTACTGCCGGGATCGATAACTACGTGGGAAGATTTATCTCAGAAATTCCTTGCCAATTTTTTCCCAACGACGAAAACTGCAAAAATGAGGAATGAGATAACAATGTTTGAACAGTAACACGGGGAGTCATTATATGAGGCATGGGAGAGATACAAAGAATTGCTTAGAAAATGCCCGCATCATGGAGAGATACAAAGAATTGCTTTGAAAATTTAATTTTTAATATTCGTGGTTGTTTTGTGATAGTTTATTTATTAATAATTTAGAATTTATAATTTTGATCATTAATTTGGATAGTTTAATAAAATTAGGATTAATAGGAAATTAATAATTATGAGGTTAAATTTCTTACTAATTTGTCTCTATGGGAATGATACTCGACTTACTAGTATATTACTTGTTGACCACGTATACTTGCGTGTAAGCGTATATAGATTTTACCCAATAAGTTTTTGGCCCCGGGGACAAATTTAGTATAGATTTTAATATTTTTATGATATTAGTTTAATTAGTCCAGTTTTACTTAAACATTTTTATTTTTGTTTTGTTCCTCTTATTTCGTGTTTTTGAAGTGGTTTATGCAAACTCGATCCAAAATCCGGACTTAACTTCCTTTTGAGGATGACATTGAGAAAGCGGTTTGAGAGGTTAAGTAAGTGGATCAAGGAAACAAGGAAGACTTTGAAAAATCTAAAAATAAGAGGTAATGGCAAAAAGATCGAAAAGCGTTGATGGACTTATTGCTCACCAAGGTGACTGAATCTATGATCGAGCATCACCGAGCTCGCAATAGTTGCGAACACATTCAAATCAAGCTGAAACGATCTGAGATGATCCTAATTCATCCGGTTTGGGGATTGGCAAATGACGATCCGAATGAACATATAATCAGCTTTCTGGAGATTTGCGACACCTTATGGTATAACGGGGTGTCATATGATGCGGTGAGACTTCGCTTGTTCCCATTCACCTTACGGGACAAGGCGAATAGTTGGTTACATTCTCTACTGTCGGGATCGATAACTACGTGGGAAGATTTATCTCAGAAATTCCTTGCCAAATTTTTTCCCAATGGCGAAAAACAAAAAATGAGGAATGAGATAACAATGTTTGAACAAAGAACACGGGGAGTCATTATATGAGGCATGGGAGAGATACAAAAGAATTGCTTAGAAAATGCCCGCATTATGGAGAGATCTGAAAGAATTGCTTTGAAAATTCAGTTTTTAATATTCGTGGTTGTTTTGTGATAGTTTATTTATTGATAATTTAGATTTTATAATTTTGATCATTAATTTGGATAGTTTAATAAAATTAGGATTAATAGGAAATTGATAATTGTGAGGTTAAATTTCTTACTAATTTGTCTCTGTGGGAACGATACTCGACTTACTAGTATATTACTTGTTGACCACGTATACTTGCGTGTAAGCGTATATAGATTTTACCCAACAAGTTTTTGGCGCCGTTGCCGGGGACAAATTTAGTATAGATTTTAATATTTTTATGATATTAGTTTAATTAGTCCAGTTTTACTTAAACATTTTTATTTTTGTTTTGTTCCTCTTATTTCAGGTTTTTGAAGTGGTTTATGCAAACTCGATCCAAAAATCCAGACTTGCTGCCTTTTGAGGATGACATTGAGAAACGGTTTCAGAGGTTAAGTAAGTGGATCAAGGAAACAAGGGAAGACTTTGAAAATCTAAAAAATAAGAGGTAATGGCAACCGAAGATCAGAAAGCGTTGATGGACTTCGCTACACCTAAGGTGACTAAACTGCAATCGAGCATCACCAGGCCTGCAATAGTTACGAACACATTCGAAATCAAGCCTGAAACGATACAGATGATCCAGAATTCAGTCCAGTTTGGGGGATTGGCAAATGACGATCCGAATGAACATCTAATCAGCTTTCTGGAGATTTGCAACACCTTAAGGTATAACGGGGTGTCAGATGATGCGGTGAGACTTCGCTTGTTCCCATTCACCTTATGGGACAAGGCGAAGAGTTGGTTACATTCTCTACTGTCGGGATCGATAACTACGTGGGAAGATTTATCTCAGAAATTCCTTGCCAAATTTTTCCCAACGGCGAAAACTGCAAAAATGAGGAATGAGATAACAATGTTTGAACAGCAACACGGGGAGTCATTATATGAGGCATGGGAGAGATACAAAGAATTGCTTAGAAAATGCCCGCATCATGGAGAGATACAAAGAATTGCTTTGAAAATTTAGTTTTCAATATTCGTGGTTGTTTTGTGATAGTTTATTTATTGATAATTTAGATTTTATAATTTTGATCATTAATTTGGATAGTTTAATAAAATTAGGATTAATAGGAAATTGATAATTGTGAGGTTAAATTTCTTACTAGTTTGACTCTGTGGAACGATACTCGACTTACTAGTATATTACTTGTTGACCACGATATCTTGCGTGTAGCGTATATAGATTTTACCCAACAAGTTTTTTAGCCAGCGAATTCTTGGGACAAATTTAGTATAGATTTTAATATTTTTACGATATTAGTTTAATTAGTCCAGTTTTACTTAAACATTTTTATTTTTGTTTTGTTCTTCTTATTTCAGGTTTTTGAAGTGGTTTATGCAAACTCGATCTAAAAATCCAGACTTGCTGCCTTTTGAGGATGACATTGAGAAACGTATTCAGAGGTTAAGTAAGTGGATCAAGGAAACAAGGGAAGACTTTGAAAAATCTAAAAAATAAGAGGTAATGGCAGCCGAAGATCAGAAAGCGTTGAGGGACTTCGCTACACCCAAGGTGACTGAATTGTAATCGAGCATCACCAGGCCTGCAATAGCTGTGAACACATTCGAAATCAAGCTTGGAACGATATAGATGATCTAGAATTCAGTCCAGTTTGGGGGATTGGCAAATGACGATCCGAATGAACATCTAATCAGCTTTCTGGAGATTTACGACACCTTCAGGTATAATGGGGTGTCAGATGATGCGGTGAGACTTTGCTTGTTCCCATTCACCTTACGGGATAAGGCGAAGAGTTGGTTACATTCTCTACTGCCAGGATCGATAACTACGTGGGAAGATTTATCTCAGAAATTCCTTGCCAAATTTTTCCCAACGGCGAAAACTGCAAAAATGAGGAATGAGATAACAATGTTTGAACAGCAACACGGGGAGTCATTATATGAGGCATGGGAGAGATACAAAGAATTGCTTAGAAAATGCCCGCATCATGGAGAGAAACAAAGAATTTCTTTGAAAATTCAGTTTTTAATATTTGAGGTTGTTTTGTGATAGTTTATTTATTGATAATTTAGATTTTATAATTTTGATCATTAATTTGGATAGTTTAATAAAATTAGGATTAATAGGAAATGGATAATTGTGAGGTTAAATTTCTTACTAATTTGTCTCTGTGGGAACGATACTCGACTTACTAGTATATTACTTGTTGACCACGTATACTTGCGTGTGAAATAAGATATAGATTTTACCCAAAAAGTTTTTGCGTAGATTCTTAGGGACAAATTTAGTATAGATTTTAATATTTTTACGATATTAGTTTAATTAGTCCAGTTTTACTTAAACATTTTTATTTTTGTTTTGTTCTTCTTATTTCAGGTTTTTGAAGTGGTTTATGCAAACTCGATCCAAAAATCCAGACTTGCTTCCTTTTGAGGATGACATTGAGAAACGGTTTCAGAGGTTAAATAAGTGGATCAAGGAAACAAGGGAAGACTTTGAAAAATCTAAAAAATAAGAGGTAATGGCAGCCGAAGATCAGAAAGCGTTGAGGGACTTCGCTACACCCAAGGTGACTAAACTGCAATCGAGCATCACCAGGCCTGCAATAGCAGCGAACACATTCGAAATCAAGCCTGGAACGATACAGATGATCCAGAATTTAGTCCAGTTTGGGGGATTGGCAAATGACGATCCGAATGAACATCTAATCAGCTTTTTGGAGATTTGCGACACCTTCAGGTATAACGGGGTGTCAGATGATGCGGTGAGACTTCGCTTGTTCCCATTCACTTTACGGGATAAGGCGAAGAGTTGGTTACATTTTCTCTTCGCCAGATCGATAACTCGTTGGGAAGATTTATCTCGTAAATTCCTTGCCAAATTTTTCCCACCCCATATGGCCGCAAAAATGAGGAATGAGATAACAATGTTTGAACAGCAACACGGGGAGTCATTATATGAGGCATGAGAGAGATACAAAGAATTGCTTAGAAAATGCCCGCATCATGGATTGCCTAAGTGGTTGCAAATGAATACATTCTATAACGGACTACATGGGAATCTCAAGACCAGTATTGGTGAAGCGTCGGGTGGAGCTTTCAAGGCTAAGAGTTATGAGAAGGCCTACAATTTGATTGAGACAATGGCGGCTAACAACTACCAGTGGCCCACAGAAAGAATGACACATGCCCCAAAATAGGTATACATCACCCATCATGGGTCGCCAGATACATGGTACAGAAATCAAATACAAACTTCTTTAATACAACTGTCGTGTAAAAATATGACAAAATATAGCTAAGTTTAAACACGAATATTTCCTTCTAGACAATATCCACACTCAATGGAGTCCTCATTACAATTATTATTACACTATTTTATAAAAATAGTGAGGACTATTATAGCCACCATCTCAGACTATCACTCCATTTCCCGACTCGTCCTATCTATATTCTCATTTCCTGAAGAGAACAGTGAAAGAAAAGGGTGAGCTCAACTAGCCCAGTAAGAAATATTATGACTAAGATAATGAAGAATAAATTATCCTTAGCCTTCAACAGTATAACAACTAATAGAATACAATAGACAATAAGTTTTAGATCAACAACTGCAGCGGAATAAGCAATCCATTAGAAGAGTCAAGTAGAGCATGATATCTACTATCTTCTATGATTTAAAAGTTTATCATCAATTTTATCCCTGTAATACTCATCCACAGTTCTTTATTATACCCAAGAAAAATAGAACTTTCATCACTTGTCTTCACCTGAACCACCAAAGATGTTAGTTGAATTCACAATTCATGTTTATAATAATGTGAATCAACAATTTCTCCTTGCCACAAAGGCTTAATAGAACATTTACTCAATATCCTTACCCCAAAGGCTAAAGATATTCAAATGTAATAACAATGATCATACCAATCAGTTGTCTATCTTTACAATACTGGCCAAAGATATTGAACTATAAAACCAATGGTCTTGATCATACCAATCAATTGTTACATCGATTACTTTACGACCAAAGACATTCAATCTGTTAACTAATGGTCATGATCCTGCCAATCACATCATCAAATTATCCATACACTACGAGCAAGGGATATTCGTTATTATCACCAGTGGTTATGATTATGTCATACACCTGTCCATCTTTGCACGTAAGCCAAAGATATACAACTATAAAACCAATAATCAACAGTCCATCTTTGCATGTAAGCCAAAAATATATAACTATAAAACCAATAATCAACAGTCCATCTAGGTACGTAAGCCAAAGATATACAATTGTAAAACCAATAATCAACAATCCATCTATGCACATAT
Organism: Panax ginseng; assembly: GCA_020205605.1. Lineage (NCBI taxonomy): Eukaryota > Viridiplantae > Streptophyta > Magnoliopsida > Apiales > Araliaceae > Panax > Panax ginseng. The sequence goes on from CM035134.1 coordinate 151,613,005, forward strand.
GCCAAAGATGACTTTTATCACAATATAAGCATGAGAATGATGACAATGATATAAACATTAATCAAACAAAATCAAGGATAAATATTAAAGACTTTAAATTTATCCAGAGTTTAAAAATATCTAAATTTTCAACATGATACTGCTTTGTGGAGTAAAATTCAAGAATAATATTCATGTACCAAAAATAATTTGGATAGAAAAGAAATATATTTTTCGGGTGAATAGTACCCTGTGAATAGTACTTCGGGAATAGTACCCCGTGAATAGTACCCCGACATGAAAAGTGCCTCAAATACCGGAGTGAATGATACTAGAGTGAATAGTAATTAGGTGAATAGTAACCCGTGAATAGTACTCCGGCACAAAAAGTGCCCCGAATACCCGAGTGAATAATACTAGAGTGAATAGAATCAAGGGTGAATAGTAACTCGTAAAAAGAAAAATACCAAAGAAAATGATATTCCATGATTTAGTACAAAAGAAATGATATCTCATACGAGTATAATAGAATATACTGAAATCGCAAATGGATTTTCACCGCCCACGCAGAATCCACGTGACAAATCATTTCCACAATTTAATAAAGAATGAATACGAAAAGGTCATTCACCATGCATGCGGTAATCCACATAGACATGTTATTCCAATGAATAATAAAGAATGGAATAACGTAAGAATTCACCGGTACATGTGATAGACCGCATGCAAGTTATTTCCAATGTAATAATAAAGAATGGAATAATGTAAGAATTTCACCATATATGCGGTGCTTGGCATGATAAAGTTATTCCAACATAATAATAAAGAATGGAATAACAACCCTTACGAGTATTGAAAGAAAATAACTCTCTTCATGAATACGAAAGAATAATACCCCTTACTTACAACGGTTGAACGAAAATAATATTCCTTACGAATATTGAACGGAAATAATATTCCTTACGAATATTAAACGAATATAATGAATATTGAACGATAATAATATTCATACGGATACGAAAAATAATATCCCTTCAGAATATAAAACAAATAATAACCTTTACCTCAGAAGAAGACTGGATACTGGAGTAGTGAAATAGCAGACTACTCTTCTTCTTTCTCTCTATAACTTCTCTCTCTATAGCTTCTATCTCTATAATTGCCCTTGTGAGACTTAGTGAATTAGTGAGAAATGAAGGAAGAATGAGCTTCTATTTATAGGAAAATATAGTTTTGATAATTGCACGTTTTGGGGCTCGAAATATTATAGTACAATACCTTCAACTTTTCTTTCATTTTTAATGTAGTCCTGCAAGTATTATCAAACTTGAACCACCTCTCCTAATAGTAAATCATGTGAATCAATAGTAAATCATGTGACTCAATAGTTCTAAACATGTGAAAAAATTAATTATAGTATAGTACCTTCATCTATACCTCTATTTTTAATTTAGTCATGCAAGTATTATCAATCCTGCACCAACTCCCCTAATAGTAAATCGTGTGAATCAATAGTACACACATGTGAACACATAGTTATAAGCATGTGAATTAATAGTAATTAATTGCTCATTTATCCAATTAATTACCCGATTGGTCAATATAACTTTCAGACATTAATTATTATCAGAATAGATGTCGATTTCCACTAACACTAATAATCCCAACACAATGGAACTATCAATTTCATCTTTAATCAACACGAATTTATTCATCATTAATATTATAACTCACAATATTTAACAACCAGGTCGTTCCCAGGAAAGAGGGGGCTTTCCGAATAAGGATTTCTCCTTATTGGCACACAATTAGGTGACCAAACCTCTCCTTGACAGAACTTCTGGACATTGTCAATATTGAAAATAATAATATGAATAACTTTGTCGTCTCAATTATTGATTTAATAATATAACATATTGTGATAATAATTGAATAAAACTGAGTGACTTTTCACGTAAGCATCAATAATCAAAGATACTATACAATACCGTGTGCTATTATTCAACCACGCGTATTACTATACTTTTATCACCGATTATTTTATGATAACTTGCTTACTTTAAAAAAATTTCACATATCACCCTTAACTTTAACCTTTTATCAATTTAACCATTTACTAAATAGAATAATTATAATAAAATTGAAAACTTTCATTTCATAAAATTTAGGGTCTCACAATCTCACCTCCTTATGAAATTTCGCCCTCAAAATTTACGTAGCTGGTAGTTCAAAGAGATGAGAATACCTTACTTTCTTTTCGGATTGTACTTTCCTGGTTATTTCCTCTCTATCATGATTTTCCCATTTTCTCATCTCCTGTATTTTAGATATCACTCTAGAATATAGTTTCAAAATAAGGGTTAATTGACATGCCACATATTATCCCTATACTCTGACCGACCTATGAAATACCAAATAAACTTAGGTAGGTCATACTAGCGAAGGAATTACCCGTCTCTCCCCTCCTAGTTCTAGTCTCACATCTCAGCCAGGGATCATATCTCTAAGCTTTGATACCAACTGTAACGCCCCCAAAATAGGAATACATCACCCATCTTGGGTCGCCAGATACATGATACAGAAATCAAATACAAACTTCTTTAATATAACTGTCGTGTAAAAATACGACAAAACATAGTTGAGAGTTTAAACACGAATATTGTCTTCTAGACAATATCCACACTCAATGGAGTCCTCATTACAATTATTATCACACTATTTTATAAAAATATTGAGGACTACTATAGCCACCATCTCGGACTTTCACTCCATTTCCCGACTCGTCCTAGCTATATTCTCATTTCCTGAAAAGAAGAGTGAAAGAAAAGAGTGAGCTCAACTAGCCCAGTAAGAAATATTATGACTAAGATAATGAAGAATAAATTATCCTTAGCCTTCAACAGTATAACAACTGATAGAATACAATAGACAATAAGTTTTAGATCAACAATCTGCAATGAATAAGCAATCCATTAGAAGAGTCAAGTAAAGCATGATATCTACTATCTTCTATGATTTAAAAGTTTATCATCAATTTTATCCCTGTAATACTTATCAACAGTTCTTTATTATACCCAAGACAAATAGAACTTTCATCACTTGTCTTCACCTGAACCACCAAAGATGTTAGTTAAATTCACAATTCATGTTTATAATATTGTGAATCAACAATTTCTCCTTGCCACAAAGGCTTAATAGAACATTTACTCAATATCCTTACCCCAAAGGCTAAAGATATTCAAATGTAATAACATTGATCATACCAATCAATTATTTTTCAGTGCACTACGGCCAAAGACATTCAACTGTTAACTAATGGTCATGATCATGCCAATCACATCATCGAATTATCCATGCACTACGGGCCAAGGATATTCGTTATTATCACCGGTGGTTATGATCATGTCATACACCTGTCCATATTTGCACGTAAGCCAAAGATATACAACTATAAAACCAATAATCAACAGTCCATCTTTGCACGTAAGCCAAAAATATACAACTGTAAACCAATAATCAACAGTCCATCTATGCACATATGCTAAAGATGAATTTTATCACAATATAAGCATGAGGATGATGACAATGATATAAATATTAATCAAACGAAATCAAGGATAAATATTAAAGACTTTAAATTTATCCAGAGTTTAAAAATATTCAAATTGTCAACATGATATCGCTTTAATGGAGTAAAATTCAAGAATAATATTCATGTACCAAAAATAATTTGGATGTAAAAGAAATATATTTTTGAATTGAATAGTACTTGAGAATAGTACTCCTATTACCGAAAAGTGTCTCAAATACCCGAGTGAATGATACTAGAGTGAATAGTAATCGGGTGAATAGTAACCCGTGAATAGTACTCAGGCATGAAAAGTTCCCCGAATACCCGAGTGAATAATACTAGAGTGAATAGTAACCGGGTGAATAGTAACTCGTAAAAGAAAAATACCAAAGAAAATGATATTCCATGACGAGTACAAAAGAAATGATATCTCATACAAGTATAATAGAATATATGAAACTGCAAATGGATTTTCACCCGCCATGCGGTAATCCACGTAGACAGATCATTTCCACAATTTAATAAAGAATGAATACGAAAGGTCATTCACCATGCATGCGGTAATCCACATAGACAGGTTATTCCAACAGAATAATAAAGAATAGAATAACAGAAGAATTCACCAGGCATGCGATAGACCGCACAAACAGGTTATTCCCAATAGAATAATAAAGAATGGAATAACAGAAGAATTTCACTATGTATGCGGTACTTCGCATAGACAGGTTATTCCAATATAATAATAAAGAATGGAATAACAACCCTTACGAGTATTGAAAGAAAAAAACTCTCTTCATGAATACGAAAGAATAATACCCCTTACTTACAACGGTTGAAAGAAAATAATATTCCTTACGAATATTGAACGAAAATAATATATCTTATGAATATTAAACGAATATATTGAATATTGAACGATAATAATATTCATACGAATACGAAAAATAATATCTCTTCAGAATATAAGAAAAATAATAACCCTTACCTCGTAAGAAGATCGGATATCGGAGTAGTGAAGTAGCGATCACTTCTTCTTCTTTCTCTCTATAGCCTTCTCTCTATAGCTTCTATCTCTATAATTGATCTTGTGAGACTTAGTGAATTGGTGAGAAATGAAGGAAGAATGAGCTTCTATTTATAGAAAATATAGTTTCGATAATTGCACATTTTGGGGCTCAAAATATTACAATCTGATACCTTCAACTTTTTTTTCATTTTAATTTTAGTCCTCGCAAGTATTATCAAACTTGCACCACCTCCCCCTAATAGTAAATCATGTGAATCAATAGTAAATCATGTGACTCAATAGTTCTAAACATGTGAAAAAATTAATTATAGTATAGTACCTTCATCTATACCTCTATTTTTAATTTAGTCATGCAAGTATTATCAATCTTGCACCAACTCCCCTAATAGTAAATCATGTGAATCAATAGTACACACATGTGAACACATAGTTATAAGCATGTGAATTAATAGCAATTAATTGCTTATTTATCCAATTAATTACCCGATTGGTCAATATAACTTCCAGACATTAATTATTATCAGAATAGATGTCGATTTTCACTAACACTAATAATCCCAACACAATGGAACAATCAATTTCATCTTTAATCAACACGAATTTATTCATCATTAATATTATACTCACAATATTTAATAACCAGGTCGTTCCCAGGAAAGAGGGGGCTTTCCGATAAGGATTTCTCCTTATTGGCGCGCAATTAGGTGACCAAACCTCTCCTTGACAGAACTTCTAGACATTGTTAATATTGCAAATAATAATATGAATAACTTTGTCATCTCAATTATTGATTTAATAATAAAACATATTGTGACAATAATTGAATAAAACTGAGTTACTTCTCACGTAAGCATCAAAAATCAAAGATACTATACAATACCGTGTGCTATTATGCAACCACACGTATTACTATACTTTTATCACCGATTATTTTATGATAACTTGCTTACTTTAAAAAAATTTCACATATCACCCTTAACTTTAACCTTTTATCAATTTAACCATTTACTAAATAGAATAATTATAATAAAATTGAATACTTTCATTTCATAAAATTCGGGGTCTCACAACGTGCCCAAGGAATGCAACTTCCTCAAGCCAGAACTCACATTTCTTCAACTTGGCATAAAGCTTGTTTTCACGAAACTTTTGAAGTATCAGCCTCAAGTGTTGCTCATGGTCTTCACGGTTTTTGGATTATATGAGGATGTCATCAATAAAGATGACTACAAAGTGGTCCAAATATTCCTTGAATACTCATTTCATCATGTCCATGAAGGCAATAGGAGCATTAGTCAATCCAAAAGACATGAATAGGAATTCATAATGCTCGTACCGAGTTCTGAAAGTAGTCTTTGGAATGTCCTCAGTTTTAATCTTCAACTGATGATATCTGGAACGAAGATCAATCTTTAAAAAGAATTTGGCTCCTTGCAACTGGTCAAACAGGTCATCAATGCGAGGCAACGGGTACCTATTTTTGATGGTGACATGATTTAACTCCCGATAATCAATACAAAGTCGCATACTTCCATCTTTCTTCTTCACGAATAGAATAGGAGCACCCCAAGAAGACGTACTAGGACGAATGAAACCGATGTCTAACAATTCCTATAGTTGGGTTTTTAACTCCTGAAGTTCAATAGGAGCCATTCAATATGGGGCTTTGGAAATGGGTTTTGTACCGGATTCAAGGTCGATACAAAATTTAATTTCACGCTCTGGGGGTAGGCCAGAAATTTCTTTAGGGAATACGTCAGGAAATTTATTAACAATAGAAATATCATTCAAATCTGACGTACTTTTATTTAAATCCGTGACATGGGCTAAGAAAGCTTGACATCCATTTTTCAATAAACGAATAGCTTTATGACTTGATATGACAGTGATTGACTTTAGTGGTTTGGTTGCTTGAATTCGTATAATAGGTTGGTTAGGAATATGAAAGCTAACAACCTTACGAAAATAATCGATTTTAGCATGATGAGTAGTTAATTAATTAATCCCTAAAATCACATCAAATGCAAGTATTTTTAAATAAATAAGATCTACAGGTAACGTGCGGTTACCTATTTAAATCAAATAAGAATTATAAACAGTGGATGTAATGAAGGTTTCTCCCAACGAAGTTTCAACAGATAAGTCAAAGTCTAATTTCTCCGGAGTCAAACTTAAACGTTGAGCGCAAGTAGGAGAAATGAAAGAATGGGTAGAACCGGTATCAAATAAAGTATAAACTTCGCTAGAGTTTATGATTAGCTTACCCGTGATCACCTCGTTCGGATTCATCATTTTTTGGGAGGTTACGACAAACGCTCTCCCTTGAACTACCGGTTTTGTCTTGTTTGGGACACCCTTTGATGCCTCCATCCCAGCTGGACTTGACTTTGGTGCATGACAAAATCGGGCTAGGTGACATTCTTTTCCACAATTGTAACACGCTTTGGACTGCATCACGCAATTTGGACTGCTATGTCCCTCCCCTCCGCATTTGTAATATACGATCGGTGGTCGTTCTCCTTCCTTAACAACAGGTGCTGGTGCTGACGTCTTTCCATCATTGTTGAATCTCCTCTTCTTGAAATGTCCACTCTTATTGTCATAACCATGATTACCACTAAAGTGATTACCATTTCTGGCATGTTGATTCCCTCCACGCTTGTTGTCACCGCTTCGATAACTGCTACCACTGGTATTATCGACTTATCGGCTACTCTCTCTTGGTTGGGTTAACTCATTATTGCGCTCCAATAACTGAGCCCTATTCATAACATCTGAATACAAACACAGTTTGTGAGAAATTAGGTATTGACATATCTCGGGTTTCAAACCTCTTAGAAACATCCTTGTCATTCTCTCCTCATTATCAACCAAGTGGGACGTAAACCGAGACAACTCGGCAAACTTAGCTTCGTACTGCACAACGGTCATATTTTTTTGCTTAAGCTTGACGAACTCTACCTCCTTCATGTGACGAAAACTTTTAGGAAAGTACTTGTTGTTGAATAATTCTTGGAACTTCTCCCAAGACATCTTCAGTGTGGCAGGTTGAGTACGCTTTACAGATTCCCACCAGTAATCTGCCTCTGCTCGCAACATGAAGGTGAAAAAGGGAACCTTTTGCTCCTCGGAGCATCCCAAGACATTAAATATCTTGTTGATCTTCTTTATCCACGTCTCCGCCTTAAGTGGTTTGGCTCTCCAAAAAACTTCGGTGGTCCCAGCTCCTTGAACTGCTTAGCGGTGACCATCCGAGAGTTGTCAGTGTTTCCACCTGCATTTTGGACAGGAGCCACCCACGCCTGATGTTGCATGAATTGCATAAAGCCTCTGAACATGTACCAGAATACTTATAATCCGGGGAATAAGAATCACCCTAATTTTGCATGGTGTAATAATCAGCATCAACAATGTGACGTCTCCAAAATAGGTATACATCACCCATCTTGAGTCGCCAAATACATGGTACAAAATTCAAATACAACTTAATTATACAACAGTCGTGTAAAATATGACAAAACATAATCTAAGAGTTTTAATAAGAATATTGTCATCTAGACAATATCCACACTCAATGGAGTCCTCATTACATTTATTATCACATTATTTAACAGAATAGTAAGGACTACTAATGCTATCATCTGGACCGTCACTCCGTTCCCCGACTAGTCCCAGCTATATTCTCATTTCCTGAAGAGAACAATGAAAGCAAAGGGTGAGCTCAACTAACCCATTAAGAAATATTATGACTAAGATAATGCAGAATAAATTATCATTAGCCTTCAACAATGTTAAACTGATAGAATATAATAGACAACAAGTTTAACTGCAGCGGAACAAGCAATCCATTAAAAGAGTCAAGTAGAGCATAAAATCTACTATCTTCTATGATTTAAAAAGATTTTCATCAACTTTATTGCTGAGATTCAACTCAATAAATTAACCACATCATCCCTGCACCACAACCAAGGATATTCATGTAATCATCAATGGTCATGATTATACCGAATAATCCCTGGTCATAATCATACCAAAAACTGTCCATCAATGAACTACAGGTCAATGATGACTTTTACCACATCATTCATCACATTACGATCATGATTATACCGAATAATCACTGGTCATAATCATACCAAGTCCATCTATACATGTAAGCCAAATATGACTTTAATCACAATATAAGCATGAGGATGATGACAATGACATAATAATTCAATAAAACAAGTTCAAGGATAAATTTTAAAGATTTATAATTTAATTTATCCAGAAATCAATAACGTCCAAATTGTCAACATGATACTGCTTTGTAGAGTAAAATTCAAGAATGCTTAGAAGAATATTTCCATGAAAAGATACTGGATGAAGCACAAATATCAAGGATATTCGACTAATTTCATGGAATATAGAAGCCAAAATTTTAACCAACTGAGTATAATAGAATATATGAAACTGCAAATGGATTTTCGCCCGCCATGTGGTAATCCACGTAGACAGATCATTTCCATAATTTAATAAGGAATGAATACGAAGGATCATTCACCATGCATGTGGTAATTCACATAGACATGTTATTCCAACAGAATAATAAAGAATGGAATAACAGAAGAATTCACCATGCATGCGATAGTATCGCATGCATGTGTTATTCCAACATAATAATACGAGAATGGAACTGTGTCATGCAAGAATCCGCATTGCATGTGATATTCCAATGAAATAATAAATAATGGAACCAGTCATCAATGCGTAATCGCATGCATGTGATATTCCAACAAAATAATAAAGAATGGAATAATAACAAAATTCACCAGGCATGCGATAGACCGCACAAACAGATTATTCCAACAGAATAATAAAGAATGAAATAACAGAAGAATTTCACCATGTATGCGGTATTGTGCATGTAGAAAGTTATTCCAATGTAATAATAAAGAATGGAATAACAACCCTTACGAGTATTGAAAAAAAATAACTCTCTTCATGAATACAAAAGAATAATACCCCTTACCTTAGAAGAAGACTAGATACTAGAATAGTGAGGTAGCAGACTTCTCTTTTTCTTTCTCTCAATAATAATTGCTCTATAGTTTTAGTGAATTGGTGAGAAATGAAAGAAGACTAAGCTTCTATTTATAGAAAAATATAGTTTCGATAATTACACGTTTTGGGGCTAAAAATATTATAATATAATACCTTCTTCTTTTTCTTCATTTTTAATTTAGTCCTGCAAGTATTATCAAACTTGCACCACCTCCCCTAATAGTAAATAATGTGAATCAATAGTTCAATCATGTGAATCAATAGTTATATTCATGTGAAAATACGAATTACAGTATAGTACCTTCAACTATACCTCCATTTTTAACTTAGTCATGCAAGTATTATCAATCTTGCACCACCTCCCCTAATAGTACAAGAATGTGAATCAATAGTACACACATGTGAACAAATAGTTATAATCATGTGAATTAATAGCAATTAACTACTCATTTATCTGGTTAAATACCCGATTGGTCAATATAACCTCCAGACATCAATTATTATCGAAATAAATGTCGATTTTCACTAACACTAATAATTCTAACACAATGGAACTATCAATTTCATCTTTAATCAACACGAACTTATTCATCATTAATATTATAATTCGAAATATTTAACAACCAGGTCGTTCCCAGAAAAGAGGGGCTATCCGATAAGGATTTCTCCTTATTGGCGCGCAATTAGATGACAAAACCTCTCCTTGACAGAACTTCTAGACATTGTCAATATTGTAAATAATAATATGAATAACTTTGCCATCTCAATTATTGATTTAATAATATATATTATGCAGATGATACTGTGACAATAATTGAATCAATAATATGAGAGATATGATGCAGCAAATATTGTAGCAATAATTGAGTATAACTGAGTGAATTCTCACGTAAGCATCGATAATCAATACCGTGTCTTACTTATGCAACCTCGCAGACATCGTAGATTTTTTACTACCGGGTAGTTCAACGCTTTTAACGGTAACACTTTTGTCATTATTTTTATAAAAGATAATTACGCTGCTTTCTAACTACGACAATACTTCCGTTAGGGGTCCACTTAATGATTTTGCCGTCGTCATTTAATATTCCCCTGTTAAAACGAAATATTCTCCGACCAATCGAATATTATATAACCACTTGCTTACTTTGCAAAATTTATAAATATTACCAACAACTATAACATTATATCAAATCCACACCATAATATTCAAAAAAATATATTTCGAAAAAAATATTCTTTATTCATAAAAGTTGGGGTCTTACAAACAAGCTCCACGACCATCTTATCCCCAGGATTTCAGAATTATAATCAACAAACAACTCAGCATCAAGAAAGAAAAACAGATTTAGAAGAGTTATTGTAGAACTATATAACGAGCAACGAGGCAGTTATGAAATCACAAGCTGTAGCCATCAAGAACCTAGAGAATCAGATGGGACAACTAAATTTTGCATTAAATAATAGGCCTTAAGGAACTTTACCCAGTGATACAGAGAAAAATCCAAAGGGAAATCATGAACAGTGTCAAGCGATTATGTTAAGGAGTAAAAAACATCTCGAGGGGCAGAAAATAGAAAATTTGGCTGCAAAAGATGATGACAAAGAAGGTGAAAACATAGTGGTTGAGGACAAACAAAGGGAAGAAAAACAGGTGGTAAAGAACAAGACAGATAATGAACCGGTTGTGTATCCTCCACCACCATTTCAGTATAGAATTCAGAAACAGAAATTAGATATGCAATTCGCCAAATTTTTGGAGGTATTCAAGAAACTTCAAATAAATATCCCGTTCGCAGATGCCCTAGAGCAGATGCCTAGTTATGCCAAATTTATGAAGGGTATTTTGTCTAGGAAGAAAAGGTTAGAAGATTATGAAACGGTGGCGTTGACGGAGGAATGCAGCGCAATCTTACAGCAAAAGTTACCTCCAAAGTTGAAGGATCCGGGAAGTTTTACAATACCTTGCACAATTGGGAACATGGCATTCCAAAAGTGTTTATGTGATTTGGGGGCAAGTATGAACCATATGCCATTATCAGTATACACCAAATTGGGTTTACCAACTCCTAAACCAACCAATATATCTCTACAGTTGGCAGATAGGTCCGTCACGTACCCAAGAAGAATTGTGGAGGATATTTTGGTCAAGGTTGACAAATTTATATTCCCAGATGACTTCATAATCTGGATTTTGAGGAAGATAAGAACATCCTAGGGAGACCGTTCTTGGCTACGGGTAGGACTCTCATCGATGTGTAAAAAGGTGAACTAACTATGAGGGTTCAAGATCAAGAAGTCAAGTTCAATGTGTTCAAGGCCATGAAGTTCCCTAAGGATGAAGAAGAGTGTTATCGGGTGGATGTCATTGATCGGATAGTTAATGAAGATATGGTAAAAAGTTTAATCAGTGATCCGTTGGAAACTACACTACTGGGGGATGAAGATTTGGATGATCCAGAGTTCGTGGTATATTTGCACATGCTGGATGCTTTGCCGAGGGTTAGTATATTTAAGGCACCATTTGAGCCATTACACACAGAAGACAATGCCACAGAAAGGATGAAACCTTAATTGGAGGATACACCTACACTTGAGATTAAGTCACTCCCTAAACACCTCAGGTATGCATATTTAGATAATTCTAATACTTTAATTGTTATTATTTCTTCTGCGCTTAACGAATTGCAGGAAAATAAGTTGCTGAGAGTGCTAAAAGAACACAAATCGGCTATAGGATGGACAATTGCAGATATCAAGGGAATCATCCCATCTTTTTGCATGCACAAAATTCTTATGGAAGAGGATGCAAAGCCAACAGTGGAATAACAGAGACGGCTCAATCCAATCACGAAAGAATTAGTGAAGAAAGAAATTCTAAAGTGGTTGGATGTGGGAATCATCTACCCAATTTCAGACAGTGTGTGGGTCAGTCCAGTTCAATGTATGCCAAAAAAGGAGGAATGATCGTAGTAAAAAATGATGACAATGAATTAATTCATACGAGGACAGTGACCGGTTGGAGGGTTTGTATGGACTACAGGAAGTTGAATAAGGCAACCCGCCAAGACCACTTTCCTCTACCTTTCATCGATCAGATGTTGGACAGGTTTGCGGGAGACGAATTTTACTGCTTATTGGATGGGTATTCAGGGTATAATTAAATAGTCATTGTTCCTGAAGATCAAGAGAAAACCACTTTCATATGCCCATACAACACCTTTGCATTCAAGAGAATATCTTTGGGCTTATGTAATACACCCGTAACTTTCCAACGGTGTATGATGGCCATCTTCTCGGACATGGTGGAAAAGAATGTGGAAGTCTTCATGGACGACTTCTCTATCTATGGAGATAATTTTGATGTCTGTCTAGAGAATTTGGTGATGGTTTTAAAGCGATGCATGGAGACAAATTTGGTACTAAACTGGAAAAGGTATCACTTTATGGTTGATAAAGGAATAATTTTGGGGCACAAGGTCTCTGCGAAGGGATTATAGGTTGATAGAGCGAAATTGGAAACAATTGAAAATCTTCCACCACCGACTACAGTTAAGGGAATCCGCAACTTTTTGGGGCATGCAGGATTCTACCGAAGGTTCATTAAAGATCTCTCTAAGATTGCAAAACCATTGTGCAGTCTCTTAGAGAAAGACGCAGTTTTCAAATTTAATAAGGAGTGTAAGTTAGCATTTGAGCTATTGAAGAAAAAGTTGACTACAGCTCCAGTTATTGTCTCACCGAATTGGAATATACCTTTTGAGTTAATGTGCGATGCGAGCGATTATGCGGTAGGGGCTGTTTTGGGTCAGCGTCGAGAGAAGATCTTCCACGCCATATACTATGTAATTAAAACTCTTACAGATGCACAATTGAACTATACAACTACAAAAAAGGAGTTACTTGCAGTAGTATATGCCTTTGATAAATTTCGGGCATATTTGATTGGGACAAAGGTGGTGGTTTATACGGATCACTCGGCAATTCGGTATTTAATCTCGAAGAAGGATGCTAAGCTACGACTTATCAGATGGATACTCCTCCTACAGGAATTTAATTTGGAAATAAAAGATAGAAAGGGGACAGAGAATCAAGTTGCAGATCATCTTTCAAGGTTAGAAAATCCGGACAAAGACGGGGTAGATAAGTGTTTGGTCAACGAGTCGTTCCCAAATGAGCAGTTATTTTGGGTCAATACAGAATTTCCTTGGTATGCAGATTTTTCAAACTATTTGGTGAGCAACGTCCTTCCCGAATCTTACACGTCAACAAAAGAAAAAGTTCCTACATGATGTCAAGTGGTACATGTGGGACAAGCCGTATCTATTTAAACAGTGTGCAAATAAAGTGATTCATGGATGCGTGCCATACAGTGAAGTAAAGAATATATTGCATGAGTGTCATTCGTCTGCATATGGGGGACATTATAGAAGTCAGAGAACAGCGGCCAAAGTGCTTCAAGTAGGGTTCTATTGGCCTACAATCTTTAAGGATGTCCACCAGTTCATGAAAAGTTGTGATAGATATCAAAGGGTGGGTAACATATCGAAGCGGAATGAGATGCCGCTACTGTTAGAGTTTATGCCCTAGATGCTAATTATTTGATATAATTTCTTAACGTTTTGATATTATATTTGATTAAATAAATGAATGATTTTATTATGGTTTTATTTACTGCGTTATATAAATGCTAACATAATAAAAATTCTTAGAATAGTGATACAATTATATAGTTTCAAGTATGTGACTTGAACATGAGATTATATAATTACAATTAGTATCATTGTTCTTAAATGTCCCTAGTCGAGTATCATTATTGATGGGACAACAATGATGCATTAAGACTAGTATGTAGATTGACTGATGACCAAATCTTATTGGTCATAAATATATGAGATATTAAGTTAATGCATAGGTACATATGCATAGGTACATGTTAGAGAACAATGTACTGGACAGACCCACCATGATAATTCTATGTGGAGCATTATGCGAAGTGTCATTAGCAATTCTCATAGAAACAATGATGTAATGATCCTCCGACCTGAAATCACTATATTACTACACGGGAATTTATGTACTTTGATATCATCAAAGGTCACCTTTAATAGGGTGGACTATAAAGGTGATTATTGGGTACATCATGAATCGTGTGAGGAATATGAATGATCTAGATGGAATTTAACCCTCCTATGTATTAGGGGTGATATCCATAGGCCTCTTGATTGAGTAGGACTATGAAATGCATGACCATGCTCAAATAGTGATTTCTTTCTTATAGTCTACTCATTGATCAAGAAAAACTCAGATTAAATTATAAAGAGTATGACACATTCCATGACTCGAGTTTAATCTAGGATTTAAGGTTAAAAGGATTAAATTACATTGAAACATTGGTCACGAAAAGGTTGCATCGAATCATCGATCTTATTATTACTTGGGTAGCAGTGATGCATTACTAGATGCCGCTCACTATTTATAATTTTATAATATAATAATTTTAAAATTATTGCCAACGTAATAATAACTTATAGGGTCACACACATAGAACGTAATTTAAAAGGGAATTAATTTAAATTTTAAGGATTTAAATATATTAATATGATTATTAGTATTTAAATCACGAATTAAAATTAAAAGGATAATTTGTATATATGTATATTAATTAAGTAAGACTTAATTAAGATATATATATATATATATATATATATAAATTCGAATTTTATAAAATTAGGTTTTGATTAATTCCTTTTAACTACTATATATATGATATATAACAGCCACTTAGGGTAAGATCATAACTGAAAAACACTAGCCGCTCTTAGAGAGAGACTAGAGAGAAAACCTTTTGAAAAATCATGTTCCTTTGGTGGCTAGTAACGCAAGTCCCTTTATTGAAGAATCGTGCGACGGTTCGTGTGACGTTCGTGTGGATACCATAGAGACGTAGTTTCGTGAGGAATTGCGTTGGAGATTCAAAGCATTTCAGAAGCTTTTTCATATTCGGTATAATCTCTTTACACTTAATTAATATCTATTTCGCATGGATCCTGTTATGGGTTTCAAAAATTATTTTTTTTTGTTCAATTTTATTCCGTTGTGAGTTTCTTTGATGTGTCGAAATCCTAATAGCTACAAACTATCTTGGAAGTTGAAATTTTTAACGTATGGGGCATGGATTTTATGGGGCCATTTCCTTCATCATTGAATAACTAGTACATCTTGCTTGCGGTTAACTATGTATCAAAATGGGTTAAAGTCGTAGCACTCCCCATAAACGATGCCAAAGTGGTTCTTAAGTTCTCGCATAAGAATATTTTTACAAGATTTGGCACGCCAAGAGCTATTATAAGTGACGATGGTAGTCACTTCTATAACAGATCGTTTACAGCTCTTTTGATAAAATATGGGGTTAACCATAAGGTGACTACAACATATCACCCCCAAACAAGTGGGCAAGCTGAGGTTTCAAACAGGGAGGTGAAGAAAATCTTGGAGAAGGTAGTAAACCCGAGCAGAAAAAAATGGGCTCTCAAATTGGACGATGCATTATGGGCTTACAGAATAGCTTACAAGACGCTAATTAGGATGTTGCCATATCAGTTGGTTTATGGAAAACATGTCACCTACCTGTGGAGTTACAACATAAAGCCTATTAGGAAATTCAGAAGCTCAACTTTGATCAAGCAGTAGGTGAAAAGAGGCTACTTCAATTGAACGAATTCGATGAATTTAGACTACAAGCCTATGAGAACTCGAAGTTTTATAAAGAAAAGGTCAAGAAATGGCACGACCAAAAAATCTTGTAGAGAAAGTTCGAACCAGGGAAATTAGTACTATTATTTAATTCAAGATTTTGGTTGTTCCCAGGAAAGCTAAAATCAATGTGGTTAGGTCCGTTTATTATCAAAAGGTTGTTCCCACATGGCGCCGTTGAGCTATATAGTAGGAATCCATTGGAGACGTTTAAAGTCAACGGTCAGCATTTGAAACATTATTGGGGTGGCGAATCCAACACGGATGTCATCGCAATCACACTTGCCGACGCGCCATGAAAAGGGAGTAGTCAGGCTGAAAGACTTAAAATAAAGTGCTAGTTGGGAGACAACCAAATTTTACTTTTATTCTCAATAATTTTTATTCATGCTAGTTAAATTTTAGTTTAGAATAATAATTAGTATAGAATAAATTCATTTTAATTCATTAAATAACTAGTTAAGTTATGCCTTTTAGATAATCTTACCTTACATGCTTAATTTGCTCGATATTGACTTATATTCATGTTTAATGATGTTTCAGGTACTTAAAAAACTCATGGTTATATTAAGGATGCAAGGAATGGGAGAATTCAAGTGAACTAACAGACTGCATGCCTGTCAGGGAGGATTTTTTATGAAGGAACCCCCCGCCGGGGCAGGGGTCTTGATATCAAAAACAAGAAGTAGGCGTCAAAATGACATTTTAGCTTGTATAGTCAATGGTAGTGGGTCCTAACTTTCGCTAATGAATCACATGCCCACCGACGACCTTCAAGAGCTTATTACCCCACGGAAGGGGTACACATTCTGAAAAGGCTAAGTCAACAGTTACAATCAGTTACCACCTTCTCCACTTCCTTTCTCTTGATCCTACAACCCACTACTCCTATACACTCTCAATCCACGACCTAGCAATTAAATCACCACTTCCTCACTCCATTAAACCATTTTACCACTACTTCAACCCACAACTCTCTATATTACCTCTTCTCTATAAATTCATACCCTTACAACATAATCTAACCACATAAATTCATACCAATTCAGTATTTCAAGGTTAGGGTTCTTCTTGAGCGAATTTTTGCAGCAAAAAGGGAGGGGATAATCAACCAACTTGGGGATACAATGAGAGTAAGTGGTTTGTGCATACAAATTCTCAACACCTACCACCATATTTGAAGCTACATTACAAAAGTGTGGGGGTATTGCAAGTCTAGCACGCCAAGTGTTCGACGATTTGCTTGATTAAAGTTTGGGGAAATTTTTTGTTGAAGCTCATCAATTCAAATCCAATGACACCTAAACCGGCATCAAAACAATAACGTGGAGAAAGTTCAGGGTCCACACCACCAACAAGGACCTTTGACAGGAGAAAATTTATAAGTGCCACCACCGCCGACCGTTACGACTACCTTGTGACAAAGGCAATTACACCAGAGCGGAGGTTGGCACCTGAACATGTCGACGGCGAAATGATGCAAAAAATTTATGAGAAAGGATGGAATAAGTTCATGGAAGAGCCCGAGCTAGCAATTGTGAATGTGGTCAAAGAGTTTTATGTCAACTCAGGGGATAAGGCCCCATTCACAGCATTTGTTCGGGGCAAGCAATTTCCTTTCAGTGCTGACGCCATCAACACGTACTACCACTTACGAGTTCTTAGAGAGTGCCAGTATACTTACTTACATGACCATGATCCCGACTACGAGGCTATTTTGACGGAAATTACAAAGCCGGGTACCACATGGCTCAAGGGCGTAGAAAAGGGCACTTATCTTCTGATGAAGGATCTCAAATGGTAAGGAAAGATATGGTATGCAGCGTTCATGCCATGCCAAGTCGCTTTCATCCACACGCATTTAGAGGTGACCAAGGAAAAAATATTACTTTTATACGCCATCGTCCAAGACTTTCTTATCGATGTGGATGCTATAATCAGTTTTTCTATCCAAAGATGCCTGCGAGGACCATTCTCTGGCAGTTTGCCACACCCATCGCTCATTTGTGGGTTGTGTAGGTAAGCGAGAGTTAGATGGTCCGATGATGAGACCACCCAGATGTCGCTTCAGATGTTAAACACGAGGATGATTGTGTGGTATTCGGTGTGGCCCAAGGGAGAGTCTCACCTAAGAGGAATCGGGTTTTTATTTCCACCAGCCTCAGAGGATGAGGCTGATGCTGCAGATACCTCGGACGATGACAAGTTCCAGGGAGATGAGAAGATGGGAGGGCAAGGAGCGGAGGAGATACCACAACCCAATGCTACATCTAGCCCTCAATTTTAGAGCCACCAACGATAATTGGATAAGTACAACAAAGATGCCCAAAGACAAATACAGAGACTCGTGGTGAGGCAAAACCATATGTTCGAGGCCATGAATATGTCTTTTGCCTCCTTGAACGCCATGCTTCAGAGTTTCAACCCCAATGCACAGTTCCCATATCAGCTGCAGCCAGCCCCGATGCCAAGGTTCCCACCCTCTGATTCTGATGACGAGCAACAGCCACCACCACCTCCAGCTTAAGTGATTACAGGGAAGTCCTCATATATTTATTGCTTTATTCTTTACAATGAAGACATTATAATTGTTAGAGTTTGGGGGAGTTAGTTTTTAATGTTTTATGTTTGTATGTTTTTAATTTTATTAGTTAGATTTGCATATATTAGTTTCATGTTTAGTTTTAGGATTATTAAATGTTTGCATTCATGTAGTGATTTAGTTGCATAGTATTATAGGATTGTAAATAGTTTTTATTATTAATCATGCTATTTTTAATTCATATATATAAAAAAAATTTAGTTAAGTATTATGTTATATTGCATATGTCCAGCGGTTTGATATAGTTCATTTTATTTTGTCCAATGATGAGATTGGGATGAAGTAGACAAGTATAGTACCAAATATTAGAACTTTGATGTAATTTTTCTGTTATGAATTGGATATTTTGCCTGTTTGAAACTGGTATAATAAGGGTAGCACGTTAATAATGTGAGATCCCAAATTTTATGAATAAAGATTTAATTTTCTCGAAATATTTTTTTGGAATATTATGGTGTGGATTTGAGATAGTGTTATAGTTGTGGGTAGTATTTATAAATTTTGCAAAGTATGCAAGTTTTTATAATATATTCTTTTTGTCGGGGAATATCCGTACGACGACACAATCATTGGTGGACCCCACAACGAAAGTATTGTCGTAGTTAGAAAACGACAGAATTATCTTTTTATAAAAATAATGGCGAAAGTGTTACCGATAAAACTGTTGAACTACCCGGTAGTAAAAGTACATTAATACGCTGTGGTTGCATAGTAGCACGGTATTGATTATTGATGCTTACGTAAAAGTCACTCGCTTATACTCAATTATTGCTACGATAATTCTGCATCATATCTCTCATATTATTGATTCAATTATTGTCACAGTATCATCTGCATAAGATGTTATATTATTAAATCAATAATTGAGATGACAAAGTTATTCATATTATTATTTTCAATATTGACAATGTTTAGAAGTTCTGTCAAGGAGAGGTTTGGTCACCTAATTGCGCGCCAATAAGGAGAAATCCTTATCGGAAGTTCTGTCAAGGAGAGTTATAATATTAATGATGAATAATTTCGTGTTGATTAAAGATGAAATTGATAGTTCCATTGTTTTGGAATTATTAGTGTTAGTGAAAATCGACATTTATTTCGATAAGAATTGATGTCTGGAGGTTATATTGACCAATCGGATAATTAACCGGATAAATGAGTAATTAATTGCTATTGATTCATATGATTATAACTATTTGTTCACATATGTGTACTATTGATTCACATTCATTTACTATTACGGGAGTTGGTGCAAGATTGATAATACTTACATGACTAAGTTAAAAATGGAGGTATAGATGGAGGTACTATACTGTAATTCGTATTTTCACATGATTATAACTATTGATTACCGCATGGTTAATTCTTCTGTTATTCGATTCTTTATTATTCTGTTGGAATAACCTGTCTATGTGGATTACCGCATGCATGGAGAATGATCCTTCGTATTCATTCTTTATTAAATTATGGAAATGATCTGTCTACGTGGATTACCGCATGGCGGTGAAAATCCATTTGCATAGCTTAGATATTCTATTATACTCGTATGAGATATCATTTCTTTTGTACTCGTCATGGAATATCATTTTCTTTGGTATTTTTTTACGAGTTACTATTCACGAGTTACTATTCACCCAGTTACTATTCACTCTAGTATTATTCACTAGGGTATTCGGGGCACTTTTCGTGTCGGAGTACTATTTACGAGTTACTATTCAAGGGTTACTATTCACCCAAATTACTATTCTCCCAAATATTATTCATTCGGGTATTTGGGTTACTTTTCATGTCGAGGTACTATTCACGAGGTACTATTCTCAAAGTACTATTCACAGGGTATTATTCACGGGATAGGGGTGTGCATTTGTTTCATTTTTTTTGGTTTTTGGATGAACCGGACCGGTCCGAACCGGCCGATTCGGTATAAATATCAAGCGATTCGGTTTTGGTACAAAAAATCAGTGCGTCTTGCTAAACTAAGAGTCTGGGTTTTGATTTTGTTTTTTCTTGGTTAAGATAAATCGGATCGACCGGTTCGAATACCGTTTTCTAATTTTTAATTATTTTTAATAAATAATTAATAATAATAATAATAAAAAAATAATAAAAAAATAAAATAATAATAAAAATAATAGAATAATAATAAAAATAATAATTATATTAATTTTTTAGTAAAAAGCAGAGTCTTAAGGCAGAAGTGCAAATCGATTTGGTATATCTATATTCAACCTATAGATCTGCAGATTCGATATCAAGATTTGGCCTATTTTGGTTCGGATTCGGTTCTGTACCGGTCCGGTTCGGTCCGGTAAAAATCGATTGAACACCCCTATCACGAGTTACTATTTACCCAAAAAATATATTTCTTTTTTGTCCAAATTATTTTTGGTACACGAATATTATTCTTGAATTTTACTCAACAAAGCAGTATCATGTTGACAATTTGGACGTTATTGATTTTTGGATAAATTAAATTATAAATCTTTAAAATTTATCCTTGAACTTGTTTTTATTGAATTATTATGTCATTGTCATCATCCTCATGCTTATATTGTGATTAATGTCATCTTTGGCTTACGTGCATAGATGGACTTGGTATGATTATGACCAGAGATTATTCGGTATAATCATGACCGTAATGTAACGAATGATGTAATAAAAGTCCTCATTGGCCCGTAGCGCATTGATGGACAATTTTTGGTATGATTATGATCAGGGATTATTCGGTATAATCATGACCATTGATGATTACATGAAGATCCTTGGCCCGTAGTGCAGGGATGATTCGATGATGTGGTTTATTTATTAAGCTGAGTCTCAGCGATAAAGTTAATGAAAAACTTTTTAAATCATAGAAGATAGTAGATATGATGCTCTACTTGACTCTTCTAATGGATTTTTTATTCCGCTGCAGTTAAACTTGTTGTCTATTATATTCTATCATTTGTTATACTGTTGAAGGCTAAGGATAATTTATTCTGCATTATCTTAGTCATAATATTTCTTATTGGGCTAGTTGTGCTCACCCTTTTCTTTCATTGTTCTCTTCAGGAAATGAGAATATAGATGGGACGAGTCAGGGAATGGAGTGATGGTTCAGGATAAGTGGCTTTAGTAGTCCTCACTATTCTATAAAATAGTGTGATAATAATTATAATGAGGACTCCATTGAGTGTGTATATTGTCTAGATGACAATATTCTTGTTTAAACTCTCAGCTATATTTTGTCGTATTTTACACGACTGTTGTATTAAAGAAGTTGTATTTGATTTATGTACCATGTATTTGACGACTCAAGATGGGTGATGTATACCTGTTTGGGGGGCATCACAGTTGATATCAAAGCTTAGGGATATGATCCCTGGCTGAGATGTGAGACAAGAACTAGGAGGGGAGAGACGGTGAATTCCTTCGCTAGTATGATCTTCCTAAGTTTATTTGGTATTTAATTGGTCGATCAGAGTATAGGGATAATATATGACATGTCAATTCACCCTTATTTTGAAACTATATTCTAGAATGATATCTAAAATACAGGAGATGAGAAATGGGAAAATCATGATAGAGAGAAAATAACCGGGAAGGTACAATCCGAAAAGAAAGCAAGGTATTTTCATCTCTTCGAATTACCAGGTACGTAAATTTCGAGGGCAAAATTTCATAAGGAGGGGAGATTGTGAGATCCCAAATTTTATGAATAAAGATTTAATTTTCTCGAAATATTTTTTTTGAATATTATGGTGTGGATTTGAGATAGTGTTATAGTTGTGGGTAGTATTTATAAATTTTGCAAAGTATGCAAGTTGTTATAAAATATTCTTTTTATCGGGAAATATCCGTACGACAGCACAATCATTGGTGGACCCCACAACGAAAGTATTGTCGTAGTTAGAAAACAACAGAATTATCTTTTTATAAAAATAACGGCGAAAGTGTTACCGTTAAAACTGTTGAACTACCCGGTAGTAAAAGTAGAGTAATACGCGTGATTGCATAGTAGTACACGGTATTGATTATTGATTCTTACGTAAGAAGTCACTTAGTTATACTCAATTATTGTTACAGTAATTGGTGCATCATATCTCTCATATTATTGATTTAATTATTGTCACAACATCATCTGCATAAGATGTTATATTATTAAATCAATAATTGAGACGGCAAAGTTATTCATATTATTATTTGTAATATTGACAATGTCTGAAGTTACATGTCGGAGGAGGTTTGCTCACCTAATTGCGCGCCAATAAGGAGAAATCCTTATCGGAAAGCCCCCTCTTTCTTGGAAACAACCTGGTTGTTAAATATTGTGAGTTATAATAATAATGATGAATAAGTTCGTGTTGATTAAAGATGATAGTTCCATTGTGTTGGAATTATTAGTGTTAGTGAAAATCGACATTTATTTCGATAAGAATTGATGTCTGGAGGTTATATTGACCAATCGGGTAATTAATCGGATAAATGAGTAATTAATTGCTATTGATTCACATGATTATAACTATTTGTTCACATGTGTGTACTATTGATTCACATTCATTTACTATTAGGGGAGTTGGTGCAAGATTGATAATACTTGCATGACTAAGTTAAAAACGGAGGTATAGATGGAGGTACTATACTGTAATTTGTATTTTCACATGTCTAGAACTATTGATTCACATGATTTACTATTGATTCACATGATTTACTACTAGGGGAGATGGTGCAAGTTTGATAATACTTGCAGGACTAAATTAAAAATAAAGAAAAAGAGGAAGGTATTATAGTGTAATATTTTGAGCCCCAAAACGTGCAATTATCGAAACTATATTTTCCTATAAATAGAAGCTCATTCTTCCTTCATTTCTCACCAATTCACTAAAGCTATAGAAAAATTATTATAGAGAGAAATTATAGAGAGAAAGAAGAAGAGAAGTTTGTTACCTCACTATTCCAGGATCCAGTCTTCTTTTTAGGTAAGGGGTATTATTCTTTCGTATTCATGAAGAGAGCTTCTGTTATTCCATTCTTTATTATTATGTTGGAATAACTTTGCCTATCAAGTAGCATCGCATACATGGTGAAATTCTTTTGTTATTTCATTCTTTATTATTATGTTGGAATAACCTGTCTATGCGAAGTACCGCATACATGGTGAAATTCTTTTGTTATTCCATTATTAATTATTATGTTGGAATAACCTGTCTATGCGAAGTACCGCATACATGATGAAATTCTTCTGTTATTTCATTTTTTATTATTCTTTTGGAATATCCTGTTTGTGCGGATTACGCATGACCAGGTTCCATTATTTATTATTATGTTGGAATAACCTGTCTGTACGG
Organism: Panax ginseng; assembly: GCA_020205605.1. Taxonomy (NCBI): domain Eukaryota; kingdom Viridiplantae; phylum Streptophyta; class Magnoliopsida; order Apiales; family Araliaceae; genus Panax; species Panax ginseng. Next base: position 151,637,307 of record CM035134.1, read on the forward strand.
TCTATCGTATGCCTGATGAATTCTTCTATTATTCTATTCTTTATTATTCTATTGGAATAACCTGTCTATGTGGATTACCGCATGCATGGTGAATGATCCTTCGTATTCATTCTTTATTAAATTGTGAAAATGATCTGCATCTCGCGGGATTCTGCATGGCGGAGTGAAAATTCATTTGCAGTTTCGTATATTCTATTATACTCGTATAAGATATCATTTCTTTTGTACTCATCATGGAATATCATTTTCTTTGGTATTTTTTTTACAAGTTACTATTCACCTGGTTACTATTCACTCTAGTATTATTCACTCGGGTATTCGGGGCACTTTTCGTGTCAGAGTACTATTCACGAGTTACTATTCACAGGTTATTATTCACCCAAATTACTATTCACCCGAATATTATTCACTCGGGTATTTGGAGTACTTTTCATGTCGGGGTACTATTCACGAAGTATTATTCTCGAAGTACTATTCACAGGGTATTATTCACGGGGTACTATTTACCCAAAAAATATATTTCTTATTTGTCCAAATTATTTTTGGTAAATGAATATTATTCTTGAATTTTACTCCACAAAGCAGTATCATGTTGATAATTTGGACGTTATTAATTTCTGGATAAATTAAATTATAAATCTTTAAAAATTTTCCTTGAACTTGTTTTATTGAATTATTATGTCATTGTCATCATCTTCATGCTTATATTGTGATTAAAGTCATCTTTGACTTACGTGCATAGATGAACTTGGTATGATTATGACCAGGGATTATTTGGTATAATCATGACCATAATGTAACGAATGATGTGGTAAAAGTCCTCATTGGCCCGTAGTGCAATTATGGACAGTTGTTGGTATGATTATGATCAGGGATTATTCGGTATAATCATGACCATTGATGATTACATGAATATCCTTGGCCAGTAGCGCAGGGAAGATTTGATGATGTGGTTTATTTATTAAAAATCGAGTCTCAAATGATAAAGTTGATGAAAAACTTTTTAAATCATAGAAGATAGTAGATATGATGCTCTACTTGACCCTTCTAATGGATTGCTTATTCCGCTGCAGTTAAACTTGTTGTCTATTATATTCTATCAGTTGTTATCTTTGTTGAAGGCTAAGGATAATTTATTCTCGCATTATCTTAGTCATAATATTTCTTCTTTGGGCTAGTTGAGCACACCTTTCTTTCATTGTTCTCTTGAAATGAGAATATAGCTAGGGATTTAGCCTCGGGGAATGGAGTGATTGTCCAGGATAAATGGCTTTAGTAGTCTTCACTATTCTACGGAATAATGTAATAATAATTGTAATGAGGACATCATTGAGTGTGGATATTGTCTAGATGACAATATTCTTGTTTATACTCTCAGTTATGTTTTGTTATATTTTACACGACTGTTGTATAATTAAGTTGTATTTGAATTTTTGTACCATTTATCTGGCGACTCAAGATGGGTGATGTATACCTATTTTGGGGGCGTCACAAATAACATCTATGTTGACTGATTTAGTTCAAATTGATACATAAGGAACCTCTAAAGGATAATGCTAGTTTAAATGAAAGAATGACAAGGATAGGCAGTGAAAGCGAAGAATTATGCAAGAACCTAAGTTTGGGGGAAAATTTGGGGTACATAAGCTTCATAAAAAATAAAAAAAATAAAATTTATATCATGGCTAGTCTTGTTTCGGGACCTTTGTTACTTGAGCAAGTACGCCCAAGGGGATTATCTTTACACCTAGCGCCCTAAGGTCTTTTATGGTCTGGGAGTCGTTGGTTGAAAGCTCACTAAGGGGTAGCACTGTTAGCCTAATAGAATGAGACATTGCACAGTCATTGGAAATATCTATAAAAAAATGTGAATAAAACGGGAAATAAGAGAAAAAATCCCCCGTGATTGAAAAATAAAGCATAAGTACCCTATTTGGACCCTTAATATTGGTAATTGCTTGATTTTAATTGGATCTTGTATGTTTTTGAAAGTCTTGAGTTTACACTGTATAATGCCTTCTAAGAGATTAGTTATGTATTAAATTTGAATTTTGCATTAGTTGGCATGGATGTTGAACACATACACACAATACCAGTAATAATAGATTAAGATTCGAGGATTGATGGAAATTATTGATTAGTTTTGATATGAAGTATTGTTGTGTTTGCTTGATTTCTCTAAGGCCGGATGAATAAACTTGATTCTATGATGACTGCTGGATTCGTAGGCATATAGATTAGATGCATTACAATTTATTGCATTACAGAGTATAGCATTTTTTTAATTTTTTTTCGTGCTCGAGGACTAACACGTATTTAAGTTTGGGGGAGTTTGATGAGTGGGTTTTATACCTACGAATCAGGCCCTAATTTGAGCTTAAATTGTGTTAATTCTTTTCTTTTATGTTTCGTTTTTAATTTTTTAGTATTGTTTTGTGTTTAGGTGTGGTGGTGTGGCAATTGGACTTAAAGGGTGAAATCATGGCGAAAATTGGCAAGAACAGGAGCTAAATTGGACAAAAAGATGTAAAAGTACCACCGTCACAAAAGGTAATTTCTATATATAAAACCCCATGAAGCGAGGGTGCTAGAAAATTAACAGAAGGATAGCCCATCGGGGCGGACTTTTACAAAGCTAAACCCCCGCTGGGGCGGGGGTACGGAAAAGTACAGTGTCTTGTTCCTTTTGAATTGTTGTTGTAACGTGAAGGCAAGTGTTTGGAATGGCTTGAAACTCAATTGTGCATGGAATTAGAGTTAGTATACGTATCTTGGCATATAATTTAACTACACCAACAAGATTGAAGTACAATAGACAAACAATTAACATCATTGAAGCTAAATTGAGAGAAAGAACATTGGAGGAAGACTTTGAATGAGATTTCACGATAATTGCAGATTGAGGCTAGAGAGAGAAGGGTGGTTCTAGATTCATTTTCTATCTTTAGTTTAATAATTGTAATTGGGATGATGTTTACTTTGATTAATTCAGTTTTTATTTCATCTATGATGAACTAATTTACTTTTTAGGCTTATAATAAATCTTTGAGTTAAACGATGGTTATGTAATCTTTGATTTTCAGTTTAATAATCTATTCTTCATTTTATTTATATTGATTTGTGCTTGAATTTATGAATTGTCTGATCACCAATTCTAGGTGGACTTATATAGATTCGAGAGAGGAAATATGAGTTTAAACTTTGTCATTATAGCATGTGTTCTTGAATTCTGTAATTGAATGGAATCTTGATTCATGTTAGGGTAGAGATATGCCTAGCATCGCATGTAATTGGATAGAGAACTTGAACTTTAACCTTATTTGATTGTAATTCACATAGAGATATAGTGAGTTAGTTAATTAAGGTGTTTAACTTAATTTTATCTAATTTGTGGATTTAAGTTAATATGGTATTAGTGCGTCGAGAGGTGGCTAATTCTACATCACCCATCTTGAGTCGCCAAATACATGGTACAAAATTCAAATACAACTTAATAATACAGCTACCGTGTAAACAATATGACAAAACATAAACTGAGAGTTTTAATAAGAATATTGTCATCTAGACAATAACCACACTCAAAGGAGTCCTCATTACATTTATTGTCATACTATTTAACAGAATAGTGAGGACTACTAATGCTATCATCTCGGACCGGCTACTCCATTCCCCGATTCATCCCAAATTATATTCTCATTTCACAAAGAATAAAGAAAAGAAAGGGTGAGCTCAACTAGCCCAGTAAGAAATATTATGACTAAGATAATGCAGAATAAATTATCATTAGTGTTCAACAATGTTAAACTGATAAAATATAATAGACATCAAGTTTAACTTCAGTGGAACAAGCAATCCATTAGAAGAGTCAAGTAGAGAATAAAATATACTATCTTCTATAAATAAAAAAGTTTTTCATCACTTTTATCGTTGGGACTCAGCTTAATAAATAATCCACATCATCAATTCATCCTTGCACTATAGGCCAAGGATATTATTTAGTATCACGACCACGAATTATCCATGCACTACGGGCCAAGGATAATTGTATATTCATCAACGGTCCAGATCATGTCATAAAATAATTCATCTTTGCTCCCTTGGCCGAAGAGAATCCATAGCCATAAACATACAAAAAACTGTCCATCAATGCACTACGGGCCAATGATGACTTTTCCACATTATTTGTAACATTACGGTCATGATTATACCGAATAATCCATGGTCATAATCATACCAAGTCCATCTATGCACTACAGGCCACAAATGACTTTCAACAAAATATAAACATGAGGATGATGACAATGATATAAGAATTCAATAAAACAAGTTCAAGAATTAAATTATCCAGGAACTAATAACTTCCGAATTGTCAACATGATACTTCTTTGTAGAGTAAAATTCAAGAATGCTCAGAAGAATATTTCCATGAAAAGATACTGGATGAAGCGCAAATATCAAGGATATTCCACTAATTTCATGGAGTATAGAAGTTAAAACTTTAACCAACCGAGTATAAAAAAGAATGGAATAACAAAAGAAATCACCATGCGCACGGTTGCTTAGCATGGTAGTTATTCTAACGAATAATAAATAACGGAACCGGTCGAGTAATGTCGCGCTTTCAAGCGGGATATTCAAATGTAATAATAAAGAATGGAATAACAACATAAATCACCATGCATGCATGCGGTGCTTGATGTATAGCGAGTTATTCCAATAGAATAATAAATAACGGAACGGTCCCACAGAAAACGCCGTATGACGGGATATTTCAATGATTAATAAAGAATGGAATAATGTAAGAATTTCACCAAGTATAGGGTAGCTCAGCAGATACTGAGTTATTCCAATGTAATAATAAATAATGGAATAATGAAGAATTTCACCAAGTATAGGGTATCAGTAGATATACAAAAGTTATTCCAATGTAATAATAAAGAATGGAATAACGAGAAGAATTTCACCATGTATACCACGTATACAGGTTATTCCAACAGAATAATAAAGAATGGAATAACAGAAGAATTTCACCAAGTATACCACGTATACAGGTTATTCCAACAGAATAATAAAGAATGGAATAATAGAAGAATTTCACCAAGTATACCACGTATACAGGTTATTCCAACGAATAATAATAAAGAATGGAATAATGTAAGTTCTCTTCATGTGAATACGAAAAGAAATAATACCCCTTACCTTTGAAAGAAGAGTATTCCATTGGTAGGCGATGATATACTCGAAGAAAACATGCACTACGCTCAAAGCTTTCTTAAACTCTAAAGAAATACGCTCAAGATTATAAAAGAAGAATTCTCTCTATAGTTTCTATCTCTAGAGTTTCAGTGAATTTATAAGAAATAATGAAGGAATGAGCTTCTATTTATAGAAGAATGGATCTAATAAGAACCAATCCATGAACTATTCCAGTTTGGTTTACAATTAAAATATAATATATTCTATTTATAATCTAATAAAACGAATAACTTTATAAAAGTATTCTATTTTATATAAAAAGATTTTACTATCGCAAACACTATGCATAATAAAATATAATATATTCTAATTATTGTCTAATAAAATAAATAACTTTATAAAAGTATTTTGTTTTATATAAATTTTTTTACTATTAGCCTAATAAAACGAATAACTTTATAAAAGTATTATGTTTTATATAAAAAGCTTTTTCTGCTTTATTACATTAATAATACTAATAAAACAAAACTCATATATAATATATATATATATATATATATATATATATATAACAATCGACAATAATAGTGAATCCAATAATGTGAGATACTATGCAAAGAATTCATCAGTAGCAATAATGAACAAAACTGAGTAACTTCTCACGTAAGCATCAATAATTAATAGCGTGTACTACTATGCAACCACGCGTATTACTGTACTTTTACTACCGGTTGTTCAACAGTTTTAACGATAAAACTTCCGCCGTTATTTTCATAAAAATATTTTTGTCGTTTTCTCAATCCGACAATAATTCCATTGTGGGGTCCACCAATGATTGTGTCGTTGTACGAATATTCCCCGACACAAAGAATATTCCCCGACCAATCGAATATAATATAATAACTTGCATACTTTGCAAAATTAATAAATATTACCCACAACTATAACATTATATTAAATCCACACCATAATATTCAAAAAAAAAAATTCGAGAAATTTAAATCATTATTCATAAAATTTGGGATTTTACAATCTCCCCACCTTATGAAATTTCGTCCTCGAAATTTACGTACGTACCTGGTATGCCGAAGAGGTGTGGATACCTTGACTTTATTTCATATTCCAACTCTTGAGGTATAACCTTGAATACCTTTATCGTCGAAAACATTACACGTTGCATACGTTCATGCCCGATGTCCTCCGATTGCCTCTGAATGCACATCACCAACTGTGACACCCCAAAAAATAGGTATAAATCACCCATCTTGAGTCGCCAAATATATTGTACAAAATTCAAATACAACTTAATTATACAACAGTCGTGTAAATAATACGACAAAACATAAACTGAGAGTTTTAATAAGAATATTTTCATCTAGACAATATCCACACTCAAAGGAGTCCTCATTACATTTATTATCACACTATTTAATAGAATAGGGAGGACTACTAATGCTATCATCTGGACTGTCACTCCGTTCCCCGACTCATCCCAGCTATATTCTCATTTCCTAAAGAGAACAGTGAAAGAAAGGGTGAGCTCAACTAGCCCAGTAAGAAATTTTATGACTAAGATAATGCAGAATAAATTATCATTAATGTTCAACAATGTTAAACTGATAAAATATAATAGACATCAAGTTTAACTTCAGTGGAACAAGCAATCCATTAGAAGAGTCAAGTAGAGAATAAAATATACTATCTTCTATGAATAAAAAAGTTTTTCATCACTTTTATCGTTGGGACTCAGCTTAATAAATAATCCACATCATCAATTCATCCTTGCACTATAGGCCAAGGATATTATTTAGTATCACGACCACGAATTATCCATGCACTACGGGCCAAGGATAATTGTGTATTCATCAACGGTCCAGATCATGTCATAAAATAATTCATCTTTGCTCCCTTGGCCGAAGAGAATCCATAGTCATAATCATACAAAAAACTGTTCATCAATGCACTACGGGCCAATGAGGACTTTTTCCATATTATTTGTAACATTACGGTCATCATTATACCGAATAATCCCTGTTCATAATCATACCAAGTCCATCTATGCACTACAGGCCAAATATGACTTTCAACAAAATATAAACATGAGGATGATGACAATGATATAAGAATTCAATAAAACAAGTTCAAGAATTAAATTATCCAGGAACTAATAACGTCCAAATTGTCAACATGATACTTCTTTGTAGAGTAAAATTCAAGAATGCTCAGAAGAATATTTCCATGAAAAGATGCTGGATGAAGCGCAAATATCAAGGATATTCCACTAATTTCATGGAGTATAGAAGTCAAAACTTTAACCAACTGAGTATTAAAAAGAATGGAATAAAAAAAAAATCACCATGCATGCGGTGATTAGATGTATGAAGTTATTCTAACGTAATAATAAATAACGGAACCAGTCAAAGTAATACATATGCCGACAAGATATTTCAACAGAATAATAAAGAATGGAATAACAACAAAAATCACCATGCATGCGGTACTTGGCGATGAGGCAGTTATTCCAATGAATAATAAATAACGGAACCAGTCCAAATAGAAAAATGCTCGGCGGGATATTCCAACAGAATAATAAAGAATGGAATAACAGAAGAATTTCACCATGTATATCACGTATACAGGTTATTCCAACAGAATAATAAAGAATGGAATAACAGAAGAATTTCACCAAGTATACCACGTATACAGGTTATTCCAACAGAATAATAAAGAATGGAATAACAGAAGTTCTCTTCATGAATATGAAAGAAATAATACCCCTTACCTTTGAAAGAAGAGTATTCTGACTGGTAGGGCGAGGATATACTTGAAGAAAACTTGAACTACGCTCAAAGCTTTCTTAAAATCTAAAGAAATACGCTCAAGATTATGGAAGAAGAATTCTCTCTATAGTTTCTTTCTCTAGAGTTTCAGTGAATTCGTAGGAAATAATGAAGGAATGAACTTCTATTTATAGAAGAATGGACTGAATAGTAACCAATCCATGAATGGCCCAGATTGATTTACTTTTAAACGGACGGTCCAGATTGGTTTATAATTAAAATATAATATATTCTATTTATAATATAATAAAACGAATAACTTTATAAAGTATTCTATTTAATATAAAAAGATTTTACTATACAAATACTATGTACGTGCACTATGCAAAACACTATGCATAATAAAATATAATATATTCTAATTATTGTCTAATAAAACAAATAACTTTATAAAAGTATTCTATTTTATATAAAAAGATTTTCTTCATTAGCCTAATAAAACGAATAACTTTATAAAAGTATTATGTTTTATATAAAAAGCTTTTCTGCTTTTATTACATTAATAATACTAATAAAACAAAACTCATATAATATATATATATATATATATATATATATATATAAGAATCGACAATAATTGAATCCAATAACGTGAGATACTATGCAAAGAATTCATCGTAGCAATAATAATTGAACAAAATTGAGTAACTTCTCACGTAAGCATCAATAATCAATACCGTAGACTACTACGCAACCATGCAGACATTCGCATTACTTTTACTACCGGTAGTTCAACGGTTTTAACGGTAAAACTTCCACCGTTATTTTTATAAAAATATTTTTGTCGCTTTCTCGATCCGATAATAATTCCATTAATAGGGCCCACTAATGATTGTCTTGCTCGTCTAATATTCTCTCGACACAAAGAATATTCCCCGACCAATCGAATATAATATAATAACTTGCATACTTTGCAAAATTTATAAATATTACCCACAACTATAACATTATATTAAATCCACACCATAATATTCAAAAAAAAAAAATTCGAGAAATTTAAATTTTTATTTGTAAAATTTGGAATTTTACATGTAATAATCAGAGTGATACTTAGAGTGAAGTTGTAAGCCTAATTCTCCAATATTTGTTTAAAATTTTAGTTTTTAGGGTTTGTTGATTGTTTGGTATTCTTAGTATTTTTAATATCTATAGTCATAATTCTTAAATTGGTTAGTTTAATAAAATTTGGATTAATATAAGGCTGGTAATTGTAGGGTTAATTTCTTGCTAATCTTTGTGGGAACAATACTTGACTTATCACTGTATTATTTGTTGACCACATATACTTACGTGTTGTGCGTATATAGATTTTACCCAACAATATTCTCAAAGCATTGCGTTATTATGGCCATGCGCAATATCCTGTTTCATGAACCTCTAAGATATTAAACCACAACCCTTTAAGAGGCTCGGGTACCAACTCCTGTTGTTGGGTTTTTAACTACTGAAGTTCAATAGGAGTCATCCGATATGAGGTTCAAGAACGACCGAATTCTAACTTATAACGAAGAAAATGAGCTATGAACGCTCAAGAACGTTTAACGAACGCGTTATTAGGACGTTAATAGTGAATTCATCATTAAAGGATTTAAAAAACTACTTTTGCCCGGATGAAATCGAAGTATATGTTACGTGTAAGAAAACGGCTTTTGAACGAGCCAATTCCGATTTAAAACAACTAAGTTATGAGTCCGGGAAGAATCGAAGAGAAAATTAGAAACAAATTTCAAAGGCTTAGGGGAGGCATCGCAGCGCCAACCCAAGCTATAATGGTTCTGCAGCGCCGTGTATAGTAACATTAGTTACTTTGGAGAGTGGCACCACAGCGCCACTAGTATGAAGGGTTGTCACGCCGCAGTGCCGAGACCGGACTTTAGCCACTGTTAGTTAGTGTCGCAGCGTCAATGGTGTGTTAGTGTCTGGCGTCGCAGCGCTGGTAATAGGATTTTGTTGGAAAAGTAGGTTTTTAATCCCAATTGATTGTAAACCACTAGAGGAACATGTATGTACTTAATATACATGGTAAGACCAATCTTAAATCACTTATTTAGTGGTGACTTTAGGAACTTGAGCATGGTTTAATAGTAATTAAACGAAGAACGCTAGATATACGGTAGTAAAAAGTATTCGAACGTTGGTAATTAACCAATGATAATCAAATCTCGGTTAGTAACGTAAGACGTTAACAATCCGTAAAGAAGAATAGTAAGTCGAATTGACATTTATTAATGAAATAAATTCACTTAAGACATAGAAGAGAAAGAAGTTGGTAAAAACAATGTGATTAGATTATTTGGTAACTAATTACAGTGTGCTATGTGAGAATATCATGTAGATATTGTAAAGAACAAGAATTATTGAATATTGTATTTGAAGACGCTTGAAGGCAAGTTTTCTTAACACTTGTCTAACCTTCGTGTTAGCCAAGTTTTCTGTGATTCATGTTATGAAACGCATGAATTGTTTTATGAAAGGGTCGATGCCAATTTTAACTCGGCTAGACTATTCTTAAGAGTTAGATTGGTTTTTTTACAAGTCTTTCGATATAGAACTATTAATGTTATCCTATGCCAAGTATTTGATATGGATTCAAAGGTAAGTTTGTATATGAACAAACAAATGTATTTTTCATCGATTATTCGATGGGCACGTGAGGTTGCCACAACTTAAACGCAAATACGTTTAACAAATGAGTGTTGATCAACATCGAGTACTATAGGTTGATCACCTAGAAGTGCTCGTAAGATATATCGAACGTACGGACTTAGTGCCGGGATGTCCTTTTTATGAATGAAAACGAAAAGAGAATGTGCATGGTCTTTCGACCAAGTTCAGAATTCCTAAGCTATTATATATACTTTGGAATTATCTTTATGAAATGAGAAGAGCTAGTTAATATTTCAGAGTACTTCATAGCTACTTGTTCAGTTATAGAAGATAATCATATAATTCTCAATATGGTATTGGTATTATCCTTTGTTAGACTTGTTGAGCTAGTTATGCTTACTTCTTGCTTGAATTTTATGATTGCAGTTAAGGCCGAAAGAAATGATGATCCCAGTAGGGATAAAGGCAAAGCTAAGATGGATAAGTAGATTATCCTGTAATATATTAGTATGCTTGTATGAATCATAATATGATAAACAAAGAATGTATTGGTTACAGAACCTAGGAATGGATTTATTATTATTGTAATAAGAATGTAGTAATTATGTTCATTTTGATGTTATTTCAATGGAATGAACGTTTAGTGATGAGTACCATGTAGCACCATATCTGTGGATTGAAAGTACCCAGATTTGGGGGCGTCACAGAGGCAGTGCCACAGACTCACTGGTGCATGCTTCTTATGTAGATAGATGGGTCATATGGCTAGAGATTGTATCGGGCCACATGGTAATGGTGGAGGTGGTGAAAATGGTGGCAATGAAGGTCAGCGTCAGGGTGGTCGAGTGTTTGCCTTAACGATATAACTGCAGATAGGCAGTGCACAGTCGCTTTTACGCACTCTTTTAGTTGGTAAATGTGAGGCGTCTATTTTGTTTGATACGGGTTCTACTCATTCCATTGTTTCTCAGTCTTTTGTTCGGCATCCGGGGGTGCCATCTCAGTCTTTAGATTCTGTTATGTCTATTGCTACCCCGATGGGGACTTCTGTTGTTATTTCTGATTTATATCGAGGGTGTGCAATCAGTTTTGGAGATAAGATTCGTAGGGCTAATCTTCTTTCGATGAGTATGGACGATTTCGATGTCATTCTTGGGATGGACTGGTTGGCTAAGCACCAAGCCACTATCGATTTTCAAGCAAAGAAGGTTATATTTGGAGATGTGAAGTCTCCTGAATTCATATTTCAGGGTTCACGACCAAGTAGGGTGGTGAAGTTGATTTCAGCTTTGAAGGCTGGGAAGTTAGTGTCAAAAGGTAGTGAGGGGTATTTGGCATTCATGAAGGATACCTTTAAAGGTGAGTCTCATATTGAGGATGTTCCAATTGTTCATGACTTTTCTAATGTGTTTCCTGAGGAGTTGTCCGGGTTATCACCGCAGAGAGAAGTAGAGTTTGCTATTGAGCTTGTTCCTGGTGCGGAGCCTATTTCTAAGGCACCGTATAGGATGGCACCATTATATTTATATGAGTTGAAGGAGCAGTTGCAGGAGCTGTTAAATCGTGATGTGATTCGACCTAGTGTTTCATCGTGGGGTGCTCCGGTCTTATTTGTGAAGAAGAAAGATGGGTCTATGAGGTTGTGCATAGACTACAGAGAGTTAAAAAAGATTACCATCAGGAATCGGTATCCATTGCCGAGGATTGATGACTTGTTTGATCAACTTCAGGGGGTAAAATATTTTTCGAAGATAGACTTGAGGTCAGGCTATTATCAGTTGAGGGTGAGGGGTGAGGATATCCCTAAGATAACTTTTTGCACTCGATATGGGCATTACGAGTTTTTGGTGATGTCATTCGGTTTAACTAATGCTCAGGCAGTGTTTATGGATTTGATGAATCGGGTGTTCAGGGAGTACTTAGACCAATTTGTCATTGTCTTTATTGATAACATTTTGGTTTACTCCAAGTCTAAGGAAGATCATGAGGAACATCTTCGCACAGTGTTGGGGATTTTGGAGAAAGAGAAGTTGTATGCTAAATTCTCTAAATACGAGTTTTGGTTGGAGCAGGTTGCATTTTTGGGCCACGTCACGTTATTTCTGCTGAAGGCATTAAGGTGGATCCTGCGAAGGTTGAGGCTATCACTAAATGGGCGAGACCTACTACAGTGACAAAGATTAGGAATTTCTTGGGTTTGGTAGGGTATTATAGGCGATTTGTGGAAGGGTTTTCCGTACTTGCCTTACCATTGACTCAGTTGATGAGAAAGGGCACGAAGTTTGTGTGGAATGAGGAGCGTGAGAAGAGTTTCGAGGATTTAAAGAAACGACTTGTGTCAACTCCTATAATTGCATTGCTGTCGGGGACAGGAGGTTACCAGATTTATAGTGATGCTTCTAAAAAGGGCTTGGGATGTGTTTTGATACAAAACGGTAAGGTGATTGCTTATGCTTCTAGGCAACTTAAACCTTACGAGATGAACTATCCCATTCATGATTTGGAGTTGGCAGTGGTGATCTTTGCCTTAAAGATTTGGAGGCATTATTTGTATGGAGAGACTTGTGATATCTTCACCGATCACAAAAGTCTTAAATATATTTTCACTCAGAAAGAGCTCAACATGAGGCAGAGGCGTTGGTTGGAGCTTCTAAAAGATTATGATCTTGAGGATACAAGATATCACCCGGGGAAGGCAAATGTGGTTGCAGATGCTCTTAGCCGAAAGAGTTCAGGGAGTGTAGCAGCCCTTATTACAAAACCTCAACTTATTTCGGATATGGAGCGGCTGAAGTTGGAGTTGTATGTGAAAGGTTCAGATGGGCATTTAGCAGGTATGAGAGTGGAGCTCTCTCTTATCTCGCGAGTTAAAGAAGCTCAAAAGAAAGATGGGGAATTGTGGAGTATGGCGCAGAATCTAGAAGAGGGCAAGCAACCCGAGTTTCGTATTGATGATCACGGTGTGATTTGGTTGGGTGAGCGGTTGTGTGTACCGTTGGATCCAATCATTCGAGAGGCTGTGTTGGCTGAGGCTCATAGTTCACCATTTTTTATTCATCCAGGTTCTAAAAAGATGTATAGGGATTTGAAGAAGAATTTTTGGTGGAATAGGATGAAACGAGACGTGGTTGAATATGTTGGAAAGTGCCTCACTTGTCAACAAGTGAAGATAGAACATCAACGAGCTAGTGGTTTGCTGCAACAATTATACATTCCAATGTGGAAGTGGGAGGATATCACGATGGATTTTATGACTGGTTTGCCAAAGACTTTCAGGAAGAATGATGCCATTTGGGTAGTGGTGGACCGACTGACCAAATTGGCACACTTTTTGGCTATCCATGAGGGATAATTAGTGGTTAGATTGGCACAAATCTTTTAGCAGGAGATTGTTAGACTTCATGGTACTCAGGTGTCTATTGTTTCAGATCAAGACCCGCGGTTCACTTCAAGGTTTTGAAAAGGGTTTCAACGAGCATGGGGCACTCAGCTTAACTTCAGTACTTCTTTTTATCCGCAAATTGATGGGCAATCCGAACGGACTATTCAAATGTTGGAAGACATGTTGAGGTCTTGTGCACTTGAGTGGTCTGGTAATTGGGATAATTACTTGAGCTTAGTTGAGTTTGCTTATAACAACAGCTGGCATGCAAGTATTGGAATGGCTCCGTTTGAGGCATTGTATGGTAGGAAGTGTCGGGCACCAACTTGTTGGGATGAGGTTGGCGAGAGGGCCATAAAAGGGCCTGGGTTAGTTCATCACTACGGAGAAGGTAGTAGTGGCTAAGAAGAAGTTAAAGTCGGCTCGATCACGATAAAAGAGTTATGATGATAAGCATATGAGGACTTTAGAGTTTGAACCTGGTGAGCATATGTTTCTAAAAGTTTCTCCTTGGAAGGGTATTCGGCGATTTAGGTTGAAAATGAAACTTAGTCCACATTATATTGGCCCATTTGAGACTTTGGAAAGGGTTGGTGAAGTTGCATATCGGTTAACTTTGCCTCCACAGCTAGCTCATATGCACAATGTGTTCCATGTGTCGGTGTTGAGAAGTTATCATTATCATCCGTTGCACGTGGTGAAATATTCATTCGATAAGATTCGGGAGGATCTTACTTGTGAGGAGCAAGCTCAGGCGATTTTGGATCGTCGAGAAAGGATTATGAAGAAGAAGATTATTCCGTTTGTTAAGGTTTTGTGGAGGAATAATTCGGAGCGAGAAGCTACATGGGAGATGGAGGAATCCATTCGAGCAGAGTATCTGCATCTCTTTGAAAATTAGGTACATTTTATTCTTTTGATTCCGGGGATAAAATCTTTTTTAAGGGGTAAATGATGTAATACCTGTAAGTATATATATATATATGCTTACAGAATGCATATAGTATATATATATATATTGTATATGCATTCTGTAGGTAGTTTATATATATATTATTTATATTATATGCATTATGTTATACCTTTTTATAATACATTGTATATATCATGTTATTATTATATATATATAGTTATAACTACTACAAAACAGTAAATAGATAACGCGGAAAAAACGTTGTGGTTTCAATCAGAAAAACGTCGTGGTTAAGGGTGTCATCTATTTGACACCCTTACACAACGTTTTTAAAACGTTGTAGTTAGAAACCTTTTACAACGTTTTTAAGAAAAAAACGTTGTAGATTTGTTTTCTATAAATTAGTAAAAGCTTAAAAACGTTGTAGAAGGTATGATTCCACAACGTTTTCTGGCTAAAAATGTTGTAGTTTAATATATTGGACAACGTTTAGACACATTTACACAACGTTTATAAAATGTTGTAGATTAAAAAAAAAGTTGTGGTTCACCTACATTACCAATACACATGCAATATGCTAATGCCATGATATATAGCTAAAAGGTCTAAATTCTCATTTAAATTTAAAGCCAAAATGTATCAACCATTCAAAATACATCCCAATAATATCATTCGTTTATAGTTTCAAATTACTACATCCACAAAATATATACCAAACTATCCATATATACATCTCAAATTCACATCACATAGATTATCTTCCACAGGGGTTACTAGTGTTATCAGGTTTGATTACAGACATTGATTACGATATATATATATATATATATTATATTTTAATAAATATTTGACTATGAAGTTTACAAACCGAATTAGTGAATCGAATTGAAAGTTATGTATATTAGTTTAAACTAATTAATCTTGTTGATAATATTATAAAATTTACTTGGTAATAAATTTAATAATATTATATTGTTAATGGGTAAATTTGTAATAAAATTTTATTTTATTTTATTAGATCGGATTGAAGGAGACTTAGCGTAATCTTATTTAAATTTCTGGGTATTTCATTGATTAATCCAGGTACGGATTCCGTACTCATTCAGCGATACTCTTTAATTTTAGTTTGTTCGTTTTGCTTCTCGTTTTGATTTCGGATATTGTCTCCATACCTTGATCTTAGTGAAGTTCATATGATAGTTTATTTTGACCTTTAGAATATCATAACTTGTACTCTTTGAACTCGTTTATCATTTTTTAATATTTATTTTGATTTCGTAGTAATGTACATGTTAGTATATTTTTGGAGACTTGTGTTGATGATCCGTTCGATTTAACATGTACACGTTAGAACCACTTTGTGTTGATATTGTGTCGCATATGTTGTGACATAGTATTTTTGTTAGAATATACCGTAAGGTATACCTGAGCTATAACCACATATAGGGGTACCACAGGCATGTCCTCTTAGCACCGAAGCATGACACCCTCCGTGGCGGTGTGATCAGTCCACGGCGTCTCCGTTTTGTGCTCCGGTGAGAGTTAACCATTTGGTGTTTTGTTGTGGGAGGCGTATGGGTCGACCCCAGTTTTTTGTTCTGTTCTGTTCTGTGGATTGGTGATGTTTGTGTCAAACATGCCTTCCGATTTTACATGCATTAGATTCGCGGTCCAACGTGTGTGATTTGCCTGTGTGGCATTATTTGATTTGCCTGTGTGGCATTATTTGACTTGCCTGTGTGGCAAGGTATATTTTTTTTTTGTTATGAGATCAGTATAAAATAACACCAAACCATTTGATTCAGCCTATTATTTCGTTGTGTTAGTTTTGTTCGTTTCGTTTCGTCTCATTTCATTTAATTGAGTTAGTTATTTCGGTTCATTATTTGTGTTTTATATCCGTACTAGGCATTTGGCTCATGCTGTATTTTTCTTCCGGCAGGTAATCAGGGGGATCAAGGGCAAGTGTGACGAGAGCTCCCTTTTATCCAAATGATTTAGATATATTATGTTTAGGTTGTGATACATTAGTTTGTTTGGAATTGTATTAATTATTTTAGATTGTGGTTTGAGACAGTTTGATATTTATTATGGTTGACTTGTGGTATTTATCAGATATTAAGACTATTCTTTTGTGGCTTTGAGCCTTGCTATTAAATTCATCAGTTTTGTTATGTTTTGAGTAATCTCTCTTTTTATTTCGGGAAGGGGGTGTTACAATATCTTCCCCGATGCACATGGTTGCCAATCCATTTAACCTTTCTTGTGTCATAGTCAATCGTAAATAATTTTTCAACAATTTTAATTTTAAAAAATTTACTGGATTTTGAAAATTTCTTTTGTATACCTATATTATTATATATTTAAATTTTTAATTTTACATATATATATATATATATATATATATATATATATATATATATATATATAATTTGGGATCTTTTGATCTGGACCAAAGCGGTCCACTCTCCGTCGGCGCCTATCTGTACCATTGTACCAATTAAAAACTCTATGTTAACATAGAAATTGTACATGAAAATTGGACATAAGTATATTTGAATTTCACTTAATTATATTTTGACTCTCAATTGTGGGTAAAACTATAAATAGGTGAAGTTTAAATACATTCATATCTAATTTTCATGTCTAATTTTCATGTCTAATTTCTATGTTCACCTAAAAGAGCTCTTTATACCAGCAGCTGCTTACGGAAGCATGCCATCCACAGATCCACTCTCATGCTTTGGAATCCTTACAAGTGACCCTGGATCAACTTCGAAGGACAGGTACAATATAATAAAATGGAACACCCATTACTTCTATAGTACTATTACTGGTATATTTTGAGTATACGTGGCAACAATATCGATTTCCCTCATCCTCATTCAACATGGATCCGAACGCTATTTTTTTCTCACGTAATGCACGCAGCACGTCCACGTTTTCCCGCTCATTGTACCGTTTCATCGATCCTCGCTCACACCAGTTCTGCAGTTCACGTAGACATTAGAATTCGTTCAAACAAATATTGATGTGAAAAAAGAAATACTTAACTAGCCAGTACGTATATCTTACAGAATTAACACTTAAATCTCTAGAATTTTAAACATAGTGTGAAATAAAAATACTTCAATATTTTAAATATATGAAATTTTATATAATTTAATAAAATCTATTAATAATTTTATATTAATAAAAATGTAATAAACTTAAGTCATCGTTAAAAAGTATACTTAATTTATAAAATTATGTTTATAATTATTAACACTATTTTGAAATTAAGAAAATAAAATAATTAATATTGAAGAAATATATAAAAAGGTTTCAAGCATAATTCCACGTAATTAATTTTTTCTTATTCTTTTTTTTTTTGATATTTGTAAGTCGTCCTTATCACAAGGTCACAAACATTTTGGGGTGGAGGGGATTGATCCGTTGACCTCTTGCATGGCAAGGGTAAGGTGATACTTGTTGGGTTTGTGGGATTCAAATTCATGAGACTATCTTATTTAAATTAGGAGTATTTTAATTTGGATTAATTTTTTGATAGCGTGTGAGCATTGGCCGAATCAAATAAGGAAAGATTGTTTGGTAAGAAGCATGAATCAGGAAATATATATATCATATATGGAAAAGGATTCAGTGGGTGTCAAATTCAAATTCAATTTGGTTTAGCATCAGGGAATATATCATGTATATATATATGGACTCTATGAAGGCATGTGATTACACGGAAGAAATTTGAGTGCTCTGTTTTGCGATTAATACTCGGAACAGAGAGGAATGCAGAAACAGTGGGTGAATGCTAATAAATTGAGAGGATTTTTTGTGAAGGTTTATTCACAGGTTGTCATCATCTTTTCAGATCAATTAATTGCTTGAAGACTTTAATTAATTTGAAGGTTTTTGGGTGGTGAGATAAGTTGAGTATTCACTCAAATTGAGGTATTCTTGTATTCTCTCAATTTCTTAATATTTCAAGTTTTTAGTTATAAAACTTGGAAGGATTTTGTATTCACAGTTGATTATAGTGGAATTTTTCGGAGTTTGGCCCGTGGTTTTTACCTCTTAGTTTTAGAGGGTTTTCCACGTAAATTTTGGTGTCTTGTGGTTGGTTTATTTTTCATATTATTATTTTCTGTGGTTATAATTTATTTGGTGGAATTGCATTATTTGTTTGGCGTGATTTATTTAATTTATCAAAGACAGTTTTTATTGGAGGAGTTTTCCAACAAATTGGTATCAAGAGCAAGGTTCTTTGCGCAGTTTTTTTGATAAATTAAATGGAGGAATCAAGCGGCGCCATGATTAAATTGACCTCATCTAATTTTTCGATCTGGAAGCCTAGAATGGAAGATATCCTTTACTGCAAAGATTTGTATGATCCATTAGAGCTTAAGGGGAAAAAGTCAGCGGACAAGACTGAGGCTGATTGGAAAAAGATGAACAGGAAGACGATCGGTCACATCCGACAGTGGATCGATCAGAGTGTGTTCCACCATGTTTCGCAGGAAACGGATGCTTATACACTTTGGACTCTAGTCCATGTACGAGAAGAAGAATGCACAGAATAAGACATTTGTGATTCGAAAGATCGTGAACCTGAAGTATAAAGATGGTAGCAGTGTATCCGAGTATATGAGCGAGTTCCAGGGATTAGTGAACCAATTTTCTACCATGAAATTAAATCTTGAGGACGAGATTCAGGCATTGTTGCTTCTCAGTTCGTTGCCTAACAGTTGGGAAACTTTGGTTGTGTCACTAAGCAATTCAGCTCCTGAAGGAAAGATAATCATGCAGATGGTCAAGGACAGCATACACAACGAGGAAACAAGGCGAAAGGAGTAGGGTTTGAATTTTGAGACACAAGCACTTGTGGCAGAGAACAGGGGTAGAAGTAACTTCAGAGGATCTCACAAGGGAAACATGAATCGCAGTAAAAGCAAAAATTCCAAAAATCATAGGAGCAAATCAAAGACCAAAGAAGGTGTTACATACAGGTGTTTTCATTGCAACAAGGAGGGTCACTTCAAAAGAAATTATAAGATCTGGTTAGACAAGTAGAAAACTGGTGAGCAAGGGAGGGTTGAGGAGAAGAATCTGCAGACTCTGATTCTTTGAGGATGTTGTGCTTCTTTCATTCGGGGAAGAAGAATGCTTACATGTTGTTGATCGATAAGATTGATTGGGTTATTGATCTGGTGCTTAGTATCACGCTTCTCCCAAGAGAGAATTCTACACTACGTCATGAAAAGTTGGAGACTTTGGGTTTGTGAGAATGGGTAACACCGATCGATCCAAGATTGTTGGAATCGGTGATGTTTGCATCTGAGAATGGATGTAAAATTTGCACTATTACTTTGAGGGATGTTAGACATGTCCCAGATTTACGCCACAACTTGATTTCTGGTATGGCCTTGGACAGGGAAGGCTATGAGAATCACTTCGACAGCGGAAAGTGGAAGCTTACCAAGAGTTCGATGGTAGTCGCTAGAGGTATTGCTTTTTGCTCGTTATACAAAATTCATGTGAAGGTATGTTCCAGCGAGTTGAATGCAATTGAAGATGAAACTTCACCGAATCTGTGGCATAAAAGACTTGGGCACATGAGTGAGAAAGGGTTGCAGATGTTAGCAAAGAGGTCCCTCATTCCTTTTCCTAAAGGTACTGTACTAAACCCTTGTGATTATTGTTTGTTTGGTAAGCAGAATAGAGTTTCTTTTAGTAGCTCCTCCAAAAGGAAATCTAAGTTACTTGAAAGAGTATATTCTGATGTATGTGGTCCCATTGAGGTTGAGTCATTAGGTGGTAATAGATATTTTGTTACTTTTATTGATGATGATTCACGTAAGGTGTGAGTATTTTTGTTAAAAACAAAAGACCAGGTATTCCAGCATTTTCAGAGTTTCCATGCTATGGTTGAATGAGAGACTGGAAAATTATTGAAGTGTCTTCGCAGTGATAATGGAGGAGAATACACTTCAAAGGAGTTTGCAGCATATTGTTCTAAACACGGTATTCGTCATGAGCAGACAATTCCTGGCACCCCACAACATAATGGTGTGGCTGGGAGAATGAACCGCGCCGCATTATTATTGAAATGAAGTCGATGCTTGTTGAGAATGGCTAAAATTTGCCTAAGTCATTCGGGTGAAAGCCGTTAGTCTTTGCTTGTTACCTGATTAACAAATCTCCATCAGCACCGTTGGATTTTCAGATTCCAGAGAAGATTTAGAGTGGTAAGGATGTGTCTTATTCTTATTTGAGGGTATTTGGGTGCAAGGCTTTTGAACATATCCCAAAGGAACAAAGATTGAAGCTTGATGACAAATCTACTCCATGTGTGTTTGTTGGCTATGGAATCACGAGTTTGGAGTACAGTTATGGGATCCGGCTCGAGAAAAAATTATTGAAAGCGAGAGATGTGGTGTTTCATGAACACCAAAATTATGAGGATTTTGATAACGTTACACAGCCCAAAGATAATAGTGTTCCAGACCTCAGCGGAGTTCCTTCGCCATTACAGAATGCCACAGTTGGAGAAGGAGGTCAGAATGAAGATGTGGTAATCTGATTTGCACGATGGTGATGGGTCGATCTGAGAGGTTTTTTTGCGAGGGGCAACCCCTCATCTTGATATTGAAGAACCTCAGCTAAGAAGATCCACGAGAGAACGTGTGCCATCAGTCAGGTATCCTTCATCCGAATATCTTTTAGTTGCTGAGGAGGGGGAGCCATAAAATTTTCAAGAAGTTAAGACTCATAAGGAGAAGAACAATTGGTTGAGAGCTATGCAGGATGAGATAGATTCGTTGCACAAGAATCACACTTATGAGCTTACTACACTTCCAAAGGGCAGGAAAGCATTGAAAAATAAATGGGTGTTCAAGCTGAAAAAGGATGGTGAAAAACTAGTGAAGTACAAGGCTCGGTTGGTCGTCAAGGGTTTTGCTCAAAAATAAGGTATTGACTTTGATGAGATTTTTTCTCCGGTTGTGAAGATGACTTCTATTCGAGCAGTGTTGGGGTTAGTAGCTAGTATGAATCTTGAGCTTGACAGCTAGATGTGAAAACTACATTCCTTCATGGTGATTTGAAGGAGGAAATCTACATGGAGCAGCCAGAGGGATTTGAAGTTAAAGGGAGAGAGCACTTGATTTGCAGGTTGAAGAAAAGTTTGTACGGCCTGAAACAAGCTCCAAGGCAGTGGTACATGAAATTTGATTCATTCATGATGGATCAAGGATACAATAGAACAATTGCAGACCATTGTGTGTATGTCAAAAAAGTTCCCAGATGGTAACTTTGTTATCTTATTGCTCTATGTAGATGATATGTTGATAGTTGGGCAAGATGTTAACATGATTTGCATGCTCAAGGGAGAGTTGTTTAAGTCTTTTGATATGAAGGACTTAGGCCCGGCTAAACAGATTTTGGGCATGAAGATTGTTCGTGACAGGAAAGCTAAAAGGTTGTGGTGTCACAAGAGAAGTATGTTGAACGGGTTCTTGCAAGGTTCAACATGGGTGATGCTAAGCCAGTTAGCACACCACTGACCAATCATATTAAGTTAACAAAGCGCATGTGCCCTTCTAATAAGGAAGGGAGAGATCATATGGCAGCGGTTCCCTACTCCTCTAATGTAAGGAGTCTTATGTATGCGATGGTTTGTACACGACCAGATATTGCTCATGCAGTTGGCGTTGTAAGCAGGTATTTGTCAAATCCTGGAAGAGAACATTGGGAAGCAGTTAAGTGGATTCTCAAATACTTGAAAGCTACTTCCAATTTGTGTTTGGGGTTTGGTGGTTCAAGTCCAATCTTGAAGGGTTTCACAGATGCAGACATGGCAGGTTCTAAAGAGAAAAAGTCAACTTCGGGATATTTGTTTACTTTTGCAGGGGGAGCTGTATCATGGCAGTCCAAGTTGCAGAAGTGTGTTGCTTTGTCTACAACTGAGTCAGAATACATCGCAGCTACGGAAGCAGGCAAGGAGATGTTATGGTTGAAACGGTTTCTTCAAGAGTTGGGTTTGACACAGGATGAGTACATAGTCAAAGTGCAATTGACTTAACCAAGAACGCCACGTATCATAATCGTACCAAGCACATTGATGTTCGTTATCACTGGCTTCGAGAAGTGATGGAAAAGGAATTGATGAAAGTAAAGAAAGTTCATACCGACGAGAACCCTTCAGACATGTTGACAAAAGTTGTAACTTGCGATAAACTGGAGTTTTGCAAGGAATTGGTCGGGATGGACTCCAAGTGACGGGGTCACGTTGGAAGCTTCTTCTCATGGATTTTGAGGGGGAGATTGGTGGCTTTGTGCGGTCCAAACCCATTAGACTATCCTATTTAAATTAGGAGTATTTTAATTTGGATTAATTTTTTGGTAACGTGTGAGCATTGGCCGAATCAAGTAAGGAAAGATTGTTTGGTAAAAAGCATGAATCAGGGAATATATATCATATATGGAAAAGGATTCAGTGGGTGTCAAATCCAAATTCAATTTGGTTTAGCATCAGGGAATATATCATGTATATATATATGGACTCTGTGAAGGCATGTGATTACACGGAAGAAATTTGAGTGTTCTGTTTTGCGATTAATACTCGGAACAGAGAGGAATGCAGAAACAGTGGGTGCATGCTAGTAAATTGAGAGGATTTTTTGTGAAGGTTTATTCACAGATTGTCATCATCTTTTCAAATCAATTAATTGCTTGAAGACTTTAATTAATTTGAAGGTTTTTGGGTGGTGAGATAATTTGAGTTTTCACTCAAATTGAGGTATTCTTGTATTCTCTCAATTTCTTAATATTTCAAGTTTTTAGTTATAAAACTTGGAAGGATTTTGTATTCACAGTTGATTATAGTGGAATTTTTCAGAGTTCGGCCCGTGGTTTTTACCTCTTAGTTTTAGAGGGTTTTCCACGTAAATTTTGGTGTCTTGTGGTTGGTTTATTTTTCGTATTATTATTTTTTGTGGTTATAATTTATTTAGTGGAATTGCATTATTTGTTTGGCGTGATTTATTTAATTTATCAAAGACAGTTTTAATTGGAGGAGTTTTCCAACTATACCAACTAAGGTTAGTATTTTATACTACAAGCTACTGTTTACCATCGATCGATCAGTCTGCTGTTTGCCCCTCGGACCAACAGAGAAATAGGGTAAATGTGCCCCTGCTCATTTGCTGTGCTATCAGCTAATAGCTATGTAAGTTGTTCCTTGCCTTCCATGTTAAACTTGGGCTTTTTACTCGTGGGTGCATGCCACCTTTGGTTTCTGGTTGCATTAAATAATATTATTTCTAATATTTCTTTTTCCCTCTTGTTCTTTCTGAATCCCTCTTTTCCGTGTGGTTGGCTGTATACCTTGCTGCTCTACCACTGATACCATTTTAGTTTCCTTCCTTTGAGGAAAGTCTATATTTTTATACAAGGATCCAAATTATATTCGCCTTTCACAAAAAACTCTATATAAGGATGCTGTCACTTGTTTTGTTTTTGTTTGTGGGAAGAACTTTACCTTGGTATGTATGTGCTTGTTTGTTAAGTTGTGGACATTAATTCCAGTAAGCTTTTGGTAATTCTTATATGTTGCTTTAATTTGTTCCATTTTTATTTTAAGTTCAATTAGATTTTCCATAGTATATATTGATTGGATTTTCATGCGGCACATCTCCTTTTATGGATTTGGTGGGGGTGTTGTAGCTAGGGAGTACTTATAATTCTTTTGGATTGATTTTAATGCTGCAGCTGGCTAGAATCTGTACTTGCTTTGAGGAGGTGTGTTCATATATATATATATCTCAACATGCAAGTCGTCATGAATTTGTTGCTGCGTCTGGTGATCATCATCATGCTCTTTCTTGGGGCATTTGCAGAAGAGATCTCAAAACGGCCTGCAGGTACAGTGAACATTGGAGCTATTTTCACATTAGCTACTATCAATGGGGGCGTTGCAAAGATTGCAATGGATGCTGCTGTGCAAGATGTCAACTCTGATCCTAGTTTTCTGAGCGGAAGGAGATTAAATCTTTTTGTGCACGATTCTAACTATAGTGCTTTCCTGAGCATAGTTGGAGGTAAGTATTCAAATCTATCGATCATTGAGTCATCTCTTTGGATTATTTAATCAGTTAGTTTCTCGTATGATCTTCTTTCTTGTCACGTATTGAAAAAAATAAAATGAACACAAAATTATAGAACAAGGATTTGACACGGGTAGCAAGTGCAATGCGATTGTGACCAAATCCAAGTCTTTCCTTTAATACCACTAGTGAATTAAACTATTCCACAAATATTTATAAAGTATTAAATAGTCTTATTCCTACTTAATGTGAAACTTAAAGAAAATAATTTTCTTAAACAACAATGAACCTTTTCATATCCTCCACTTTAAATACAATTAAAACACAATATATAATTCCTACTTAAACCATATATTGCTTTCTATTAATCTCCTTGTAATAGACTATCAAATGCACTTCTAATTTAATAAAAATTCAATCAATTAATAGGTCTAAATTAATCCTAAAATTGATCAAAACGCATATAGTGCAATTAACACCTATTACCTAAATGCTCTTTCATTCTTTGGTTGGATGATTTTATTAATTCTTACGATCGAGTTCAATAATACATTTTGTCACAGCATTAAAGTTCTTGGAGGTTGATACCGTAGCTATTATTGGTCCACAAAGTTCTGTTATGGCTCATGTACTCTCACATCTTGCAAATGAACTCCATATCCCTCTCTTGTCATTCACGGCATTGGACCCCAGCCTCTCGCCTCTCCAGTACCCTTACTTCATTCAAACCGCGCCCAGTGATCTGTATCAGATGACTGCCATCGCTGACATGGTTAACTATTTCGGTTATAGACAAGTAACTGCAGTTTACTCTGATGATGATCAGAGCCGAAATGGTATAACCAAGCTAGGTGATAAACTGGCAGAGAAACGCTGTAAAATCTCTTATAAAGCACCAGTTTTTCCTGAACCCTTGGCAACTCGAGAGGATGTTAAAAATGCACTGCTAAAGGTTAGATCCATGGAACCTCGAGTAATAGTTGTACACACTTATACCACAACAGGTCTTTTGGTTTTTGATGTAGCTCAGGATCTTGGGATGATGACGAGTGGATATGTTTGGATTGCTACTGCTTGGCTATCCACAATTTTAGATTCCAAATCTACTACTTTGAAGACCAACTCCACCACCACCTTAGTAGGAGTCCTCACACTTCGCCCTCATACACCCGACTCGAAAAGAAAGAGGACTTTTGAGTCCAGGTGGAACCAGCTGAGTAATGGCTCGATTGGGTTGAACCCTTACGGTCTTTATGCTTACGACGCCGTATGGATCATTGCCTACGCTATTAAAAAGTTTTTAGATGCGGGTGACACCGTCTCATTTTCCAGTGACTTGAATCTGATTGGTGTAGAGGGACCGACTCGCTCTCTGAATTTAGGAGCATTGAGCATTTTTAAAGGTGGGGACAAGTTGCTTACCAATATCTTGGAGACCAAGATTACAGGTCTAACCGGTCCTGTTGCATTTGAAAAATCAGACGACAGGTCTCCAACAAACCCTTCATATGATATCATCAACGTGATGGTAACTGGATTCCGGCGGATAGGCTACTGGTCTAACTATTCTGGACTATCTATTGTTTCCCCGGAGACTCTTTATGCCAAACCAGCCAACCTTTCACGTTTGAACCAACATTTGAAGAGTGTAGTATGGCCTGGAGGAACACTGCACGGGCCTCGAGGGTGGGCGTTTGCAGACAACGAGAGGCAGTTAAGAATTGGAGTTCCAAACCGAGTTAGTTACCGGGATTTCATTTCACAGGACAACAATAGTAATATGGTTGAGGGATACTGCATAGATGTCTTCCTTGCTGCCCTAAAATTGCTTCAATATCAAATTCCCCATAAGTTCATTCTGTTTGGAGATGGTCACAAGAACCCAAACTACAATGAGCTTGTAACTCAGATTGCAGCAAATGTAAGTAGCTAGAAGGAACAATTGGCAGAAATATAAAAAAGATTGATGATTTGTACAGATACATACACATATACTTGATGACAATACGATTGAATCTGTGACTGCAGGTCTTTGATGCAGCAGTCGGTGACATTGCAATTATCACAAACCGTACAAGGATTGTGGATTTCACTCAGCCATATATAGAATCAGGGCTAGTCGTAGTTGTCCCGGTGAAGAGGTTGTACTCAAGTGCTTGGGCTTTCTTGCGACCATTCACTCCATTAATGTGGGGAATCACAGCAGCCTTATTCCTCATCGTGGGAGTTGTAGTCTGGATTTTAGAACACAAAAGAAATGATGAATTTAGGGGACCACCAAAGAAACAACTTGTAACAATTTTATGGTAAGTACAAGTAATCATGTCTGCTTAGGACAAGTCATCATGTTGTTTCTACCTTGGGCTATGTTTAAGCTATAGCAAGCTAGCTGCTTCTGGTACAGACCCCTAAATCCTTGTTTGCCTTTATTTTCCTATCTTGCAGGTTTAGCTTCTCGACTATGTTTTTTGCTCACAGTAAGTATCCACTAAGAAGTTTGAGACTAATCTTCAGAAAGAACATAGCACCGGCCTTGTTATACAAATGATTTTTCATGATTGATTGAATCTTTTCAGGAGAAGACACAGTGAGCACGCTGGGTCGAATGGTTCTATTTATCTGGCTTTTTGTGGTTTTAATCATCAACTCAAGCTATACTGCAAGTCTGACATCAATTCTCACGGTGCAACAGCTATCCTCACCTATCAAAGGAATCGAATCTCTAATAATGAGTAATGAGCTTATTGGATTCCAGGTAGGATCCTTCGCTGAAAACTACTTGAGGGAAGAACTCAACATCGCCAAATCAAGGCTTAAACAACTCGGCTCCCCGGAAGAGTATGCCGATGCCCTTGAGAGAGGAGATGTTGCTGCAGTGGTTGATGAACGGCCATATGTAGAACTCTTCCTCTCGAACCACTGCAAGTTTCAAATTGTTGGCCAAGAGTTCACAGAAAGCGGGTGGGGATTTGTGAGTATCTGATTTTTGTGTTTCCTTCTTAAGTGACATGGATAAGATTAGTAATTTTTAGATATTCAGTGGGCATAAAGATGTCAAGTAGCAAAAATACAAGTAGAACCAATTCAAATTAACATAAAATGGACCTAAAATCATAATAGACCACACACACACAGATATATATATATATATATATATATATATATATATATATATATAATCTTGGATTTTGCTTGGAAAACTTCAGAGGACAGAGGTATCATTTAAATTGTAAAATTCCTAAGCAAGCTAGTTTTTGCAAGGAAATTGCAACTTTGGAACTAGTCCCGCAGAAAGCTGGTCTCATCACTTTGAAGTTTATACTAGCTATTCTGTTTCTTAGAAGGAAGAAAATACACAACTAAAAAATGTTTTTAGTTATTGCTTCCCATTTCTTTCAAACACAAGCCCCAATCCTGCCATCGTGCACATTCAGTTTATTACAGTTTCTGTAGTTCCTTTTTGAAAGTGGATTCCACTCTTCCGACCCCCAATAAGTGTTTGATTCTCTATTTCATTCTCTGAACCTTTACCTTTCCTTGTCAGGCATTTCCAAGAGACTCCCCCCTCGCTGTTGACATGTCAACTGCTATTTTAACTTTATCAGAGAGTGGTGAACTTCAAAAAATTCATGACAAGTGGCTGAAGAGAAAAGGTTGTAGGTCACAGAGCTCCGAGGGCGACTCTGAGCAACTTCAGTTAAACAGCTTTTGGGGGCTTTTCCTCATTTGTGGAATTGCCTGCTCCTTGGCTCTAGCTATATACTTCTGCTTGATGTTACACAGATTCAATTGGTTCAGCAAACATTTCCCTGAATTATCCAAACCTGTATCAACTTGTGGAATCAGTACACATTATGTACGCCTCCAAAGGTTCTTATCATTTGCGGATGAGAAGGCTGAGGTATCAAAGAGCAAGTTGAAGAGAAAGCATATGGAGACATTATCAATTGGAAGTCGGGTGGAAATTGGATCAAGGTATGGTTCCAAGAGAAAACAAGCAGACATGTCTGATCAGTTGGGGCATAATAATGGCACTACTACTTGGTTTCATTAATAATTAAAAGTTTTACTTGGCCACTTAACACCACATGGCATGACACCTATCTATACAATGCTATAGTAAGGCTGTTACAAGGCTCTTTCTGTTCATGGGGAATAAAACAAGAGAGTAAAAAATAGTATACGAATAAAATGTAAAACTAGTCTAATCTATTTTCTTTCTTAAACAATTTTCAAGTAAAATACCAGAAGCATAAATGAAAAGCCTCTTTAACTAGCCCGGCTCTATCATCACGGACCCAGACAAAACTAAAACCGAAGGTGAAACCAAAACGAAAGATGAAACCGAAATTGAAGCCTGAAACCCTCACATTTCAGAAGATCGCCGAAGATGAAACTAATGCGAAGGAAAAACCAAAGATGAACCGAAAACGAAGGCGAAGGTGAAACCAAAACCAAAGATGAAACCGAATCTGAAGTCGAAATGAAACTAAAACCGAAGGCGAAACCAAAACCAAAGATGAAACCAAAATCGAAGCCACCAAAGATGAAACCGAAAAACCAAAGATGAAACCAAAATCGAAGCCACCAAAAGATGAAATCGAAAACCGAAGGCGAAACCGAAATCGAAGTAGTCTGAAACCGAAATTAAAGTATGAAACCAAAGGCAAAATCGAAACAGAAACAGAATACGAACTGAAAATCAAAAACAAAATTAAACTTTTGAGCTAATACAATGGAAGTAAAAATATAATATCAATACGAACTGAAAATCGAAAAACAAAATTAAACTTTTGAGCTAATACAATGGAAGTAGTGGCGATAAATTTATCTAACAGATCTAACCTATAGCTCGGATACCTATAGGTCTTATATCATGTAAAAAATATAGAGAAAAAATCTCATATTAAATCTTGTCACAAATTACATAGAGAATAAAAGCCTTGTATAGGGGAAAACCTAACTTGAGCATGAAAACATATCATATATAAACCTAAATAAAAATATTCCCAACATATTTACTATTATTGATATATGTTAACAAATATCATACCAATTAAATGGCACAGAAGTACCACAGACAAAAGGCATAATCTAAATTGTTCGTCATTATCTTCTTCTTTTTGGTACATGTCATTATCTTTTACTGGGGTATCATATGTAGGTATTCTACTAACAAGCCTGGCACTGAGTCTTCTATAACTAGACAGTGAATTACAGTTTTTATGAGTGATGAATTTTCAACAATCATGAATCACTCCTTACTAAATTTTAAGAGAAAAAGGAAAATGTCATAAAGCAGTATTTACAGAGAAAGTGAATAGAGCAATCCATCATTAGAATGGTGAGTGACTGCTGCCACAACTCATAATTAGATTGAAAAGCATCAACAATTAACTCAACAAAAAAAGTGCATAAACCTGAATTGAGACATCATCTTGTTTATTGTTATTATGTCATCTAGGAGTGCTACTAACAACCCTGGCACCAACCCGGTCAAGTTGCTTCACCTTAGCAGCAGCCTTCAAATTCCCAAACTCCATAAACGCATGCACCATTTGATTCCCAATTACCTTCCCTCTCTCCAAATCATCTGTAACAGCAACAGCAGTAGGTCCAGCACCACTAATGGTACACCCAAACGCCCCAGCCTGGATAGCAGCCTTCTTCACAGCATCCATCCCAGGAATCAAAGGCGCCCTTTTGGGCTCCACAATCTTGTCTGATGATAATGCCATCCCCAATACCCTCAAATCCCCTTGAAGCACTGCCGCCACCAGTGCCCCTGCCTGACTGCAATTCCACACGTGATGCGACATTGTCACTTCCTTCGCCAGCACCGCCCTCATTTTCTTAGTTGGAGCTTCAAATTCAGGATTCACCAGCACAAAGAACAAATCTTTGTCACCAGGAAACTTCAATTGAATCAAATCTAGAGGATCATAACTCCGGATCAAAACAAAACCTCCCATTATAGCAGGCGCCACATTATCCGCATGATAACCGGAAACTTTTGACTCTGATTCGAGCCCTGCTAGGACGAGTTCCGAGACCGATAGTCTTCCGCCAAAGATCTCGTTCATAGCAACAGCAGCAGCGGCTGCACTGGCG
This sequence comes from Panax ginseng, assembly GCA_020205605.1. NCBI lineage: Eukaryota > Viridiplantae > Streptophyta > Magnoliopsida > Apiales > Araliaceae > Panax > Panax ginseng. The sequence continues at coordinate 151,668,453 of CM035134.1, forward strand.
GCGCTGGAACCCAGGCCGCTACCAAGGGGCAAACCCTTGTGAAGGGAGAGAGAGAGGCCAACGGATCGGATGTTGAGCATCTTCATTACAGAGATGGCGGCGATACCTGCGCAGTTCCAGAGAGGGTTTCTGCTAAGCTTTTTGGAGAAATTGCCTACGCCAGTGATATCGGAGATGGAGATCTCACCTGGGTGGACTTGGGGATCAACTCGGAGAGAGACGAAATCCCCGAGGCCGTCAACGGCACAGCCGAGGAAGTCGAAGCCAGGACCTAGGTTGGCGACGGTGGCGGGAGCGAAGGACTTGACAGAAGTGAAGACAGGGTTGGGTTCGGTACTTAGGGATTTAGAATAAGAAGAAGAAGGAACAGATAGGTTACCGGTACATCGTAGTGAAAGGTTGGGTCTGGAGACATTCATGAGAGGAGGATTAGGATATTGTTGAGAGTTGAGATTCATAGGAGAAAACTCAGAACACACCATCGCCATTACTACGAATTCCCAATTCCGTAATAGCAATAATTTATCAGAGAGAGAATGAGATTGTGCATTTATTGTAATACGGGAAAAAAGTAAAATAAAAAATATTTGAACTTTATATTTTAATTTGGTCAAAGTAATAATTTAATTTATATGGATTAATAAAATAAATTAATTTAATAAAAATTAAATTTTAAAATTATTTAAATTTAATTAATATATATAAATAATATTAATCCTATTATAATTAAAAAAATTAATAAATTATAAATGAATAAATAACCAAACCAAATCTAACATTCATTATACAAACTAAGAAAAAGAATAAAAATAGGCGAGGCGGCGAAAGAAGAGGAGGGAAAAGCCGAAAACTCACCAGCAGACCTGCTGCACAAGAAAAAAAAGGGCAGTGTAACAATACTTTTAATAATGAATTGTTTTGTTCTTTGATTAGTGTGCATGTCAGTTTATTGAATATATATATATATGGAAGGGAATACATTAGAAGACGAAGAAGACGAGAGATTCGGTTAGCATAAACTTAATTTGATGATAAGTTAATTAATTTATTAATATAATATTAATATGTAGCCAGAGATTATTTATTGATCTTAATATTAATTTATGCATATCATTATGAAACAGGGTAAATGTAAGTACATAATTAGTGCAAATGGTATTATAAAATTTAAGAAATGTAATAATATTAATAATAATATGAGTCTTGAAAGAAAAAAATAAAATTAGTAATTAGTAATTTAGCGCACAATTTATTAATTTACGTAATTAGTTTTGACGGAAAGAATTTAAAGAGTTACAACTGGAATAATTTTGACTATTACATTTTTTACTCTGTACGAATTTCGTATTTTTTCAGTGAGAATCTTTTAAATTTATTTTGTTCGTTTTGCTACTCGTTAGAAATTTGGTATTGCCTCTCATGATTACTCCTTGTCAAATTTATTATGATAGTTTCATGTTTGCGCTGATATATAGAATTCATATTTGTATTGTTTGAATTAAGTTAACATATTTAGTATTTATTTTAATCTTTTAAAGATGTATATGTTAACTTATCTTTGGAGTTTCGTATTTATATTTGTTTCGGTGTTACATGTACACTTAGAACTTTTTGTGTTGATATTGTGTCGCATGTGTTGTGACATGATATCTTTGTTAAAATATATCATAGGGTATACCGGAGTTATAAACACCTGTGGGGGTATTACGAGAATTCACTCTTGGCACCGAAGTATGACACCTTCCATGACGGTGTGATCAGTCCATGGCGTCTCCGTTTTATGTCTGGGTAGGAGTTGGTCATTTGGTAATTTGTTGTGGGATAGTTTTCTATTCTGTTATGTTCTGCGAATTAGTAATGTTTGTGCCAAATAAAGTATGGATCATTTGCCCAGATAGAAATACATAAATATATCACAAGATATATAATGATAACAAAAGAGTTGAATGAACGACGAAATACGAAATACGAAATACGAAATACGAAATAAGAAATAAGAATAAATTTATATATTTATATATATAGGGGTATATGTATATATATAGAGGTATATGTATATATACAGATGTGTATTATACGGTTGTCCTATGACGACGGTTTTTTTGGGTTATAACGACAGTTCATCCGTCGTCATATACCAGAATAGCTATAGCGACGGTGTGCCTAAAAAAAGATCGCCATAAATAATTGTGTACTACACAGCTGTGTATATATATTTTTTCCATATATATATATATATATATATATATATCAAAATTAGTTAAACTAAATACAAACGTACTTATTTTAATATTTACTTCAAAGTTTGAGCACTTATAATTATTACTTCAAAGTTTTTCTGAAAAAACAATTGTACATGTTCCCATCAATTTTAGGCTTGAAATATTTTTTGACCACAAGTAATATACATCGACTTAAATTGACTTGCAAAATTCAAGAAAATAGCATGGTCAAAAATAAATTTTAAAATAGAAATTAAAGATTAAAAAAGGGAAAAAACTTAGTTCATATATAAAACAATAATTATATTTTTCAAAAATAAGTCATCAAACAAAATGAATTGCTAGTATATTTTCTTATTTTTTGGAAGGAGATGATGAATATAAACCCCGACAGTTTACTTATAAAAGAAAAGAATAAAGAGTATAATGTAAGCCATTTCGATGATGACAAATAAATTGAAACATAATACTCCTTGATCCCATTAACGTACGGACTTCCAAATTAAATTACTTATTGCTGCTAAAACAATTCCACGTTCCAAAATAAAGAATTTATTACGTAAATCGAAACTACATTTGTCCAAAATATGAATATCATTCTAAATTTACACCTACTGTCTGTCCATCCAGTTGCACTTGATCTTCTTGCTCTATCCATCCGTCATCAGCCAACAAAATTGCGAGGGGAATTATTATATATATAGAATATGGATCCGGTTACCATCGTGAAATTCAATAAGTTCATTTTATGTCCAATATATTGTTGATACACACAGGACGAGGGTGATCTCCTTTGATGTTTACTGTTATTTTCAAATAAGGAGGACTTATTGAATAGGAGTAGACCTACTATTTAGGAGTGTCTTTTATTTAGGAGTTTGTTGTGGCTCTTGTTGAAGCTACGTTTTAACTCAATTTACTGCTTTATTAGCATGTTCTTAGTGGTAGTTGTTAACGCCAAGATCCGTCCACGCGCTTCAATCATCAAAGCGCGTCCAATCCTGCACAAAAACGAGTAAACATTGAAAGCTTGACTGTGACGCCCCCAAAACAGGTATACATCACCCATCTTGAGTCGCCAGATACATGGTACATAAATTCAAATACAACTTAATTATACAACAGTCGTGTAAAAATACGACAAAACATAGCTGAGAGTTTAAACAAGAATATTGTCATCTAGACAATATCCACACTCAATGGTGTCCTCATTACAATTATTATCACATTATTCTGTAGAATAGTGAGGACTACTAAAGCCATTTATCCTGGACCATCACTCCATTCTCCGACTCGTCCCAACTATATTCTTATTTTCTGAAGAGAACAACGAAAGCAAATGGTGAGCTCAACTAGCCCAATAAGAAATATTATGACTAAGATAATGCAGAATAAATTATCCTTAGCCTTCAACAATGTTAAACTGATAGAATACAATAGACAACAAGTTTTAGATCAACAACTGCAGCGGAAATAAGCAATCCATTAGAAGAGTCAAGTAGGGCATAAAATCTACTATCTTCTATGATTTAAAAGATTTTCATCACTTTTATTGTTTGAGACTCGACTTAATAAATAAACCACATCATCCTCGCACTACATGGCCAAGGATATTCATGTAATCATCAATGGTCATGATTATACCGAATAATCCCTGGTCATAATCATACCAACAACTGTCCATCAATGAACTACAGGCCAATGAGGACTTTTACCACATCATTCGTCACATTACGGTCATGATTATACCGAATAATCCCTGGTCATAATCATACCAAGTCCATCTATGCTTGCAGAAAGCTATGGGCACGGATTTACGATTTAGTTCGGCATATCATCCTCAAACGGATGGGCAGTCGGAAAGGACTCAAACTCTTGAAGATTTATTAAGACTCTGTTTCCTTGACTTCAAGGGAAGTTGGGACAAGTTCTTACCATTGGTGGAGTTTTCCTACAACAATAGTTATCAAACAAGTATTGGCATGGCTCCATTTGAGGCGTTGTATGGAAGAAAGTGTTGTTCTCCAGTATGTTGGGATGAGGTGGGTGAAGCAACGTTGTTAGGACCGGAGTTGGTATGTATGACTACGGAAAAGATTCAAACGACCAACAACGTATAAAAACCTCACAAGATCGACAAAAGAGTTATGTTGATCTTCATCGAAAGGACGTGGAATTCAATATTGGAGATCATGTGTTGTTACGTGTTGCTCCATGGAAAGGAGTTACGAGATTTGGAAAGAGAGGAAAGCTCAATCCTCGATTCATTGGCCCATTTATAATCCTCGATCGAGTAGGAGCTGTGGCTTATAGACTCGCCTTACCGCCAAGTATGTCTCGTGTTCATAACGTTTTTCATATATCTATATTACGTAAATATGTGAAAGATCCGAACCACATTATTGAATTAAAACCAGACGACATAGAGGAAGATTTAATGTATGAAGAGGTACCTGTTAAAATCTTGGATAAGACGATCATATTCTACGCTCCAAGGTTATACCTCAAGTTAAAGTTTTGTAGAGAAACCACGATGTGGAAGAAATGACATGGGAGTTAGAATCTGAGATGAATGTAATTCATATTCTTCCCCATACCCAAATTCTACTAATTCGGTCTCTTCTAATTTTGAATTAAATAGAAATAGCTCAAAATAATACTACCAATTTTTCGTTTCTCTGTTTATTTTATTGTGATTTTTCATGCTCAATTTGCTAGAATTCAACTTTCTAACAGGAATTTTAGTATTTTTTTTAATTTAATTTTTATTAGTATTTTAGTATTTTTTAATTAGTATTTTAATATTTTTTTAATTAGTATTTAGTATTTTTTAATTAGTATTTTAATATTTTTTAATTAGTATTTAGTATTTTTTAATTAGTATTTTTAGTATTTCCATGTGGCAGCCACGTAAGCAATTTGGATAGATGTTAGTCTATGGCATGTCTGTCAACGGCACATCGCGGTAAAAATCAGGAGTATTTTTGAACCTTCTCCCAAATATGCCTCTGCGTTGGGAGTAACCTGGATTGAGCCTGTGCTCGCTAAATTTATCACACTACTAAATTATCACCCAATTTCAGTTTCTTTCCAGATATGTTTTATAATAGCAAGAAATCCCCTAAGTTTCAAAATTCATATTCTGCTCAGATTTGATGGATCTGAACTTTTCTGAAGTCAACCGGTAGTTTATATCTTAATTGCTTGAGATGGTTTTGTTGTTTCGTTAGTCTTGACTGCCTGAATCTATTTCACTAATATCACTGATTTTTCACCCAGTTTTGGAATCCAAGTAAGCAGTATTGAGATTCCTATCTTTATCTGATTCACATTCATTACTAACTATTATTTTATTCTTCTTTATAACTTCACTAAAATAATTCTTTGTATGTTATACCAAAATTTTATTCTGATACTTGTACATTCTAATTCATGGACCTCACCAAGGGCCATTTATACATTGAAAGTAATAATCAAGCAATCTTTGTCATTGTGCCCATAGCCCCCATTCTTTCTTCTAGTTTGATTATGAACATATAGTTATCTTAATATTGGCCTCTTGAGACCCATAGTTTGAAGTTTGAGTGTGTCATTTGTAGTCCATCTCATACCAGTTAGTACTTTGTCATGTTAAAAGGAAAATGGTAAAAAGAATTAAAAAAAAAATCCGTAATTGTATAACTTTTGAGTTATCATGGAAGAAATGCTTGTTCCTTTTTGCGGAATCAAGAATGATCTTCAAAAAAGGTTGTTATGCCACAAGCAAGATTGGATGGGTGGTCTACGCGCGGGGGTATCAGGTGTGTGATTCATCTGTAGCTCATCATACATAACTTAATTATGATGATTTTGATTTATTTAACTTGTGCGAATATACTAGATCATTAATATGAGTAATCATATTTTTTGAAATTATTAATTACTCAATGTTACTGCAACTTTTGGTTTCTCATATATATGAGTACAATAACAAAGTGTTGTTCTATCATTGTTTGCAAAGGTTGCAAAGCATGGTTTCTTTAACATTAGGTTATGGTATGCTCTTTTTTTGACATATAAGAGCTCTTTCACTGTTTGTTTCTTCACACTCCTTGATCCAGTTGCTAGCATTATCACCTTCAGTGAATGATTCTTCATTATACTCATCATATATGGGAGCTCTTTCACAATTTATTTCTTTATAATCCTCGATCTAGTTGCTAGCATTAGCACCTTCAGTGAATGGAAACACAAGCTTATGATGCTCGAGTTCCTTCTCTCATTTTCTTCAATCAAATTGTTCCTCCTCCATTGGACATTATCTTCTTCATTTAGTATGGACTTTTAACTTCTCAGCATGACTTAGTCTTCTCTATGACCCATGTGAACTAGCATCTTTCCTTTCCTTTTGGAGTGAAAGTTAATATCACGGAACAATTGTGATTTTGAGTTCAACAAATCAATCAAGTAGCAACAATACCACTTGATATTAAAGTAATTGAACTTTAGTAGACTTTTAAGTTGAAAATGGACTTCATCAATAAAACAAATTGAGTATCCAATTAACACAAAATTTAAACCCATTTTTTTGTTTTAAAGAAATCCGTTTCTGGTATACTTTTTATGGGATACCCGGCAGGTTTGATTGACTTGCAAGCCTTCTAAGCTGTTGGCGTAGTCCTTTATCTCTGACATTCTATGCGTCCAAGTAGAATTATGCATCTCCTAGGTTGCATTCCTTTTCATTCACCTTAGAGGTTCGAGTAGCACTTTAGGGCTTAGTTATGAGGATATTGCAAAATACAAGTACTGATAATGTATTTCTTAGAGGTATCATCCACTAAATTGTATGATAATCCAAAGATTCAAAACTAGTAAAAAGAAATATAATTAATTAGAAACTAAATTGTTAGGATGGAAGATCATTGTTCATTATTGTAAATTGTTGTAAAAATTATGACTGATGCTTGCACTAATGCATGACTAAATATTCAGTAGTTTAATTTAATTGCACGAGCTCAAATGCTTATTTGAAAAGGTATGTCAGTTTGTATCATTGTTCCTTATTATTTTATCCATTTATTACCCTTTTCCGATTGTTGTATTGATTTGTCAACTAATCTGTAGAATTTTCACATTACTAATGAATCTAGGTTCCTCGGGCCATGAAAATTCTCCTTGCCAAAGTATAGGAGTTACTCTAAAGTACTTGAATCTCAACCTGTTATAGCATGGTAACAGCTATCATATACTCCCTCTGTTTAGTATTTTTGTTGCTCTTGTGCAACATTGATTTTAAGACGACTCCATATATATATATATATATATATATATATATATAATCAATATATTTGATATACTTTTTACAAGTCTTGAAATCTATGACATGTACTGTTTTGTTGGAAATAATCTGGGATGGAGGGAGTAGTTTTTATTCATGAGATAAATTGTTTACCAATAAGCTGTTTAAATAATAAGTTGTTTACGAATAAGCTTTTTAAATAAGTTATTTACCAATAAGCTTTTTAAATAATAAGTAAGTTGTTTAGCAATAAGCTTTTTAAATAAGTTGATTACCAATAAGCTGTTTAAATAATAAGTTGTTTAACAATAATAAGCCATTTACCAATAATAAGTTGTTTAAATAATAAGTTGTTTACGAATAATTTGTTAAAATAATAAGTTGTTTACCAATAAGCTGGTTAAATAAGTTGTTTACCAATAAGCTGTTTAAATAATAAGTTGTTTAGCAATAATAAGCTATTTAAATAATAAGTTGGTTACAAATAAGCTGTTTAAACAATAAGTTGTTTACCAATAAGTTGTTTACCAATAAGCTGTTTACCATTAATAAGTTGTTTACCAATAATAAACTATTTACCAATAAGTTATTGAAATAAGTTATTTATCGATAATAACATTTGATATGATATTAAATCAATGTATCTTTTTTAGTAGTTTTTACATTTTATTTTAACTTATAAGTCATTATCAGCCGAACACCTTCATAACTTATTTTAACTTAATTTCTGACTTATAATTCATTGTCAACGTAACACTTTTACTTATATACAGCTTAAAAAAACTTATAAGTCAACTTATATTTTAACTTATAAGTCATTTTAAAATAAGTCACTCCCGAACAGAACAGGCCCTTAGTTGTCTCTGCCTTTCTTTCCATCTCGATTCTCCGATTTGAATTACATTGTGGATTTATACTTTAAGATTCCGATTAAGGATGCCCTGGTGGCAGGGAAGTAGATTTTCGCCTTGGAGGTGTGGTGGAATATGGGTTGTTCCTTGATATGACGACCACCGTGATTATTGTGGGCACTGATGGAGTGAGTGTGAAGAGCAAGTGAAGTGATGTGGTGAGAATTGAAAAATTTGTTCTAATTTAAACTCACCTCCTTTATTGACATTTTTCTTGATAATTTTGTTTGTTGTAACTTGATGGTAAATGCGTTATATGAATAAATTTCTAGAACCCCTTCAGTAATTTATGTTTATATTTTTGTTAGTATAGAATTGGAACCCATTATGATATGAAAAATTGAAGCAATATTTACCTCAACTATTTTAGAAATTGCATAATGTCCTTTCTTTCCCCAACCCAGAAATCCTGGAATTAATAGCAGAAGAAAAACAATCATTCCTCTAACAGTCCATCAGAGCTCAACTTTGCCTATATATTATGATCTGATGCTGGTGGTAATTTTCAAAAATGAAAATTAATCACTACATTTATTTATACAATTAACTCAAAAAAGTAAGAGAGATCAGAGATACAGTAGTATTTACCTGCTCCGTTTTAGTATCAATTCAATTGAAAAGCAGATATGGATATAAAGAAGAATCCTAGCAGTTTGCTTTGGTTAATGCTAAAATCTTATAATTTGCAATGAAGTACATGAGATGTTTGGTTCTATGTTGTTATCAGTGTTGTTTGTGGAATACATCTCTTAAGTTCTTAGAAGTTTGTGTTCTAATTCCTTTCACTTCACTTTTAGTAAATAAATGTAGGTAAGTAAATATATTGAATTGGGTTCTTGTGGGATATTTGTGTAATATGTTGCTATTAATTTGAACATTGCAAGCTGTGGAACTTAAGACGAGAGAAACTTTTTGTGGAATACTATCTTTATAACTCAAGTGTTCATCTGTGTGATTTCAAGATCCTTTACTGTGATGTGTATCTATGGGGATTTTTGTTTCCTTTTAGGCCCTGTCCTTCATTAGGAAAATATGTATAGTACAACAACCGGTACAAAAGTAGATAAAAACCGGTACCGAATCGGTATCGGTACTCACTTTCGGATGAATTCGGTAACCGGTCTGGTCCGGTTCAGTACGGTAAATTACCGATGAACACCCCAACTCGGGCGTATCTGTTGTCTCATCATCCATATCTTGAGATGTCTGCTCCATAATGAATCCCGCACCTCTTAGGTGCGAGAAACCTATTTCCCATACCTTATACATTTGAATCGTGGCATGATCGATTACCGGCATAGGGAACTAGATTAGCTCGTCAGTACTCCACTGTACTTCTATCTGTCTACGCAACCCAGTGATCAAAGATGAATGAGATAGTCCACCCATCGTACTTCCCCATAGATATTTAGCAATGGACCCATTAACAATCAATCCCACGTCAACCTTCTTGTTGGTCACTATGGCGTATAACAAGATCATCCTTTCTTTGGTAACATCCTTTTGATGCCTTGTTGGCATTATATTAGCACAGATGAAGCCTCTTTTGCGTTTGCATAAAATTCCTTAACTAAGGAGATCACAATTGAGTCCGGTTGCTCCGTTACGTCAAACCAATTTTGTTCCATAATCATTGCGCCCATCTCCTCGTCTCGAGTCTCATCCAACCTAAGACTCCTTTCTAGAACAAATGTCTTCCCGTCAATATGTTATGGAAGCGTTCGGATGCCTCCTCACTAATAAATCTCATATGATCATAAGCTTGGGAGGATCGTGAACTATCTCCCCTTGACGCTTTGAAGCCATTGTAGTTAACCCAACAAATTTCACAATCAACACTCCAAGCAAAAACCACCACAAAATGAAATCGACTTCACTTAGGCAATACCACAAACACGTAGTGTGCAAACCAATTATTTATTAACCTCCTAAATGTGCAAAACAGTACATTTGTTGAGTGTATAATTTTGGTTATGTTGTCTTACATTGTAGTGATAAGTTGGGCCTAAGCCTTGAACTCGGGTTCCTTTCTTCACGGAGTGATGATATCAACAACAAATCTTGCTTCAACATACACTTGAACCCAGATGCTTTCTAGATGTTTCTCTATAATCGGATGCACGTTCTCACACCGCAGATATAATTAGGTCTTTGCTATTTATTTAGATGTACTCTTTTTAATCTCCCCGATCCACCGTGTTTGGGGCGAGTTTCTTTGCTCTCACTTTTAGGTCTTTCCATGCATATCGACCATTGGTTTTCTCCCATTAAACTTCTCTCCTTCCTTCTATATTTACTTTCCTTAAATATAATTTGGATCATCTAGATAAAAGAAAAAGAAGTGCAACTATTTCCATATAAATACACATGTCAGATAAAATCAGAGCGTAGGAGCAACTAAAGGGACATGTATACCACCTATCAATCCTAATAATATATAAAAACTCTATATCCAGGGTAAACTCATCATGACATCTGCAAAAGAAACTAAAGAACCTAAGAAAACCTCGTTGTGATTTGTGACAAAAGAAAAAGTAAGCTTAAGAACAAAGTCAAAATGTGGGTCATCGACCTTCTCTGTAGTTTTTCCCCTAATCTTGTAGGTTGTGCCTATATTCAACTTATTTGCTTAAAATTTAGGGATCACTATGTTCTAGGTTGATCCCATACACAACTTCTCTGCTTCTCTTTTCCTCGCCAGCATTGGGATGCTTATTCATGTTCATTTTCTTTGGAATCACATTGATATATTACTAGCAGCAGTTATTCTGGTGATCACTATAAAAACTGTTGTTGTAACTATAGTAGTCAAGGGATTTGGATACAATAACAAGGCTTCTCTTCTAGTAAGATTTTACCGTAACTCTTGCATTGTCTTATGTCATTGGATTTTTGATTACTTTCACCAAGTTGCTCAGAAAAAGGAGCTTGATTATTCTATTTATAGGTGGGAATGTCTCTAACACATATTTGGGAATTTGTTTTTGTTCTTTTAAGTCGTGCTTCTAATCTTGGTTTACTTAACAAGCAGCTTAAAACTTATTGAGGATTTTTTTTAAAAAAAATAAATTAAATTTTAAAAAAATAGAAACTAAAGAAAAGGCTGTGTGAGCTGCCGGGTCAGATATCTTTAAGGTATTTTTCCTCGTGCAATATTTTAATTTCTGGCTAGACCATCCATGTTTAAAATAGCTACTAGCTTGATTGCTAGACTATCCATGTTGTGTGCTTTTGTTTGTGTTTCTTTATCGATTCTCTGTAGAGATAGATACTCTTATTTTTTTCTTCCCACTTTGTCCTTCATTAAGTAGGCGCTAAGGCCCATGGGTATTGATGGTGCGGGTGCATAGACGCTGGTGAATTAGGGAACACAAGAATTGTGGCTCATAGAAGAAGGCGTTGGGTGAGCAGTTGGATTGGGTGCACTAGATCGGAGGAGAAATAGTATTGGTGCTTCGGGTGATGGGGTAAGGACGATTAGGTTATATGGCTAAATGTATGTGTGGAAATGCGTAGTGTGGCACCCAATCCCTATCCCGGTTGTTAAGCGTTTGAGGACATGCGTGCGCAGGCTCATACAAAAGTATTATAAGCAAAACTAGTGCAATTAATAGGGCGCGGATTACACGTGGGTATGGGAGTAAAAGGGTACTGGGCGCAAGTGTGGGTAGATATGTTGAGTGTCACGCATGTTTGAGGGTGAGAGGGTGAATAGGGGCTTGATTTCAAAGGCATATGAGTATATGGATGCTAATGGTCCTGGCGATGAGGATTATATGCACTAGTAGGTCGAGCGATGACACTGGGCGCTAGTGTCTGTGTGCCCAAGACTATTGTCATTGTGCCTGTTTAAGTGTCCACGCGCCCATGCCATGCCCTCACTTTAGTTGGGTTTTTCGCGAGTAAATTATCTTCTGACACGTAAAAAAAAATATGCATTGGGGTGGGGGGGTTGAAGGGGGAGAAAGGAAATTAGGAGTTTGCTAGATTGATTGGACCCCTGACCCCGACCCACTACAAGTTTAGGGTTTAAGGGGTCTAGGGTTTTAGGATTTTAGGGTCTTTGGGTTTGGGGTAGAAACTAAGGAGAAAAAATAGAAAAACATAGTTAAATCCGACTAGCTTGGTAACCAAAAGGTAAGGAGAAGCAGTGATGCAATATGAAAGAGAAAAATCAAGACATTTATTATTAATCAAGAAAAGCTCTTAATTTAATTTGCTCTTCAGTTACTCCGGTATGTTTCATACTTGTACATACCACATGGAATTGCTTTAGATGTTTGTGAGGATCTTCACCTGAAAAGGCCATGTAAAGTGGGTAAAAGATGTTTGTGTCTTTTAACATGTATTTATAGGTCACATAATAAACCCCTAATTTAGGAGGAATAAAAATCCAATTTGGAATCATAATTGCAGTCAAAGTGTGTAAAATCTAGGCTGACCGCGCTGCGGTGCCACTTTCCTAAACATTTCTGACGCTTCTGCGCCAATCCATTAGAATGGTCAATTCTTTTTCAGCGCTGCAGTGTTGTTTTGCTATATAAATTGGGCGATGCGGCGCCACCCTATGCTCGCATAATTATAACTTTTCCCCTTTTCCCTATTACTTTAAGTCCAAATAATGATCAGTTTGTCCTTCAAAGGAATTCCAAAGTCACAAATTTCTTTAATTACGCCTAAAATAAAAATATAAGAATAATGAGTGTATTTAGGCACAAAATAAATACAAAAGATTAAGCATAAAGGGATAAAAACATAACATATTTTATTCTCATCATTTCGTCAACAGAAGCCTAAGTAGCTTTTCCAAGTCTAAGCTTCACATGAACAATATAATAAAGCAACAAATCAATGAAACAAAGTGGTCTCTCTACTTATGTTTAGCTCATCCTATGGCCGCTCATCTGCTCTTCCTGCACCACTCACTACTCACTACCATAAACAACTTTCTTAAACATTATTAGTAAGAGTTTTGGAACTGGATAGTGGTCCACTTGTATGCAACTGTATTACTTCTCAATTAAATAATTAGCAAAAAATAAATAAAAATAAAATAAAAAAATCTCAATTAAAACACCATGAATTAATTAAAATGAGATAAAATATGTTCTAACTTTGTTGTTTCTTTAAAGCACACATAAAGCAACCCAGAAAAACAGAGAACTAGTGAGGAAAAACTTTGGTCTTCTAAGTTCTAACATTGCAAGGCATGCCTTCTAAAAGTAATCGACGTCATCCAAAAGAATAGGTATGGTTAAATAAAATAGTATGACTAAGGATTTCCTATAATCTCAAAAGACATGCATGGGTATGGGAATTAAAGGTACTAGGCGTGTGGGTAGAGATGTTGAGTATCGCGCATGTGTGAGGGTGAGAGGGTGAATAGGGCGCGATTTCAAGGACGTGTGAGAATATGGGTGCTAATGGTCCTGGCGATGAGGATCATATGCACTAGTGGGTCGAGCGATGGCATCGGGAGCTAGTTTCTGCGTGCCCCAAAACTATCGTCACTGCTCTTATATATCTGTTGAAGTGTCCATGTGCCCATACCTCAAGCTTTGGTCAGTTTGTTTGAGCGTGAAATTATCTTGAAAAGAAAAGAAAATAATTTTTTTGCCTTTCGGGGGGGCAGGGGGGCAAGGAATTTGGGAGTTGGTCATTTTGATTGGTTTAACTACTTTTTAAGTGAAGAGATCGCATTATGCTCGGGCTTCTAATGGCCCGATAGTTAAGTTGTTTGTCTATTGTTATTTTATTATAATGTCATTAAATCTTATTTAACATCAGTTAAGTTGTAATTTCAATTTGCATTTCCATTTTTTTTCAAATATCTCCTTACAGGTTGAGCAGTAGCTCATTTCGGTGTTGTTTTTCTTCTTTTTGCTTTGGGGCTGGATTTCTCCGCAAAAATGGCAAGCTATTCTATCTCCTCCTTCCCTCTGCCCAAGTTAAGAAATTTGTTAACTCATTTCAAATACAGTGATATGATTATATTTGTTGTGTAATGCGACTTCGTGTCCCGAAATGTTGTTTGCTTTTAGAGGCCTCTTCTAAATATTTCATTTATGTGCTTGTGGAATAACAACTTGATTGTGTAGGAATTTTTTTTTATCATTTTCCAAAAATACATTTTATCATTTTACTTCTTGTAAAACTAGAAATAGAACTACTTCTCAGATAAATTTAGGTGCTAGAAACTCCCAAGGTCAAGAAAGAAGAGGAAATAAATGCTCACTGTGACTATGTCGACTACTCTGTGGTGATCGATTGGTTCAACCAAATTCTCGATAAATTAGGGACCTGTGATACTACCATCACTCCCATTCCTGCAGCTTCCTAGTTTTGGTTGTCACTAAATCAAGGTACATATATTGGCCTTTATTCTAATTAGTACTCCCAAAGATCCCAAATTAATACTCATCCGTGACTTGTCGATGCTTTTATTGTGTGATCAAAATAGTGATTTCAATGTGTGCCATTTTGATTCCAAATACTAAAATTTGAATGAATTGGTGCATGCTATTAAATAGACACTACTTGGCGAATTTGTCGAAAGGCCCATTTAATACTTGAATAAGAGTTGTTTTTCAATAAAATTACCTTAGTTATCCCAAATTACAATCTTTGTAAAATTGTAAGCAATTTCAGTGTCAACTAGTTGCCTTTGTTTAGATGCCTATATTTTTTGTTGAACCTATTAAGTATTGGTTTGATTAATTTTTTTGTTAACTTTAAGACAATGCAAGTGTTGATGTCTGCTTTGATATGAAAATACAATTTATGATTTGGTTTGGGATGGGATGCATTGAGATATGTTTGGGCGGTTGGACATGGCCTCGGGACATGGCCTCGGGATTGAGATATATTTTGTAGTTCTAAATATGGATTTGGGATTTGATTGCCCAGAATACATATGATGGAGTGAAACATTACATCTAAAAGTTCTTATTGTTTACAACTCATACAAAGAACACCAATTTATAAACTAAAAACAAGATAAAGTATGATGAACAATTCATAACTTAGGATAACATTCGAGTTTTGTTTCATACAAGTATTCCTAAAATATAATATTTTACATACCTTTACCACACAATTGTATATGATAAGATTTAATAGGAGTAGCAATCCAAACTTTAATTCAGTTCGTTGAAAATAAAAAGTGTAAGTTTATCAAATGTCGTAACTTATTCTAAGATTATCTAATTTCAAAACAACAACCACTTTACATCTCTAGCCCTATTAAAATATCCATAATTCTTTTCTCACCATATCACCTCCAAAAGATGATAGCAAATCATATTTTGCATGCCCCAACACTATCATCACTGTGCCTGTGTGTCTGTTTAAGTTTCCATGTGCCCATACCTTCGCTTTGGTCGGGTTTGTCGAGCGTAAATTATTTTCTGACAACAAAAAAATAATTTTTGCATTGGGGGCGTAAGGAAATTAGGTGTTGCTCAGATTGATTTGACCAACGACCCACCTCAGCTTTATTCTAGATCTAGTTTTTTTTTGTAAATTATTATGCTTGGGATTTATTTGTTTATAACTAATTCTTCATTTGAGGCTCTCCTAGCATTTTAGATCATATCTAGATGTGTTTGATCCTATTTTTGGAATGCCAAAAATTCAAAGTGGAAAAAATTCAAAAAAAACCTTAAAATACCAAAAATTCTAAGTGGAAAAATTGAAGTGATTAGTGAGCTAAAAAAATAAATAAATGGATTGAGATGGGTGATAGTGTGGCAGGGAAAAACGCGTCCAAAAAGCGGATTGGACGTGTTTTGGACATGGATTGGTCGCGTTTTGAACTCGTTTTGAACTCGTTTTGGACTCCAATCCACATCCAAAACGCGTCTAAAACGCGTCAAATCCACGTCAAAAACACGTACAATTCGCGTAAAATCCACGTTCAAAACGCGTCCAATCTGCGTCCAAAACTCTTCCAAATTTCTAATCCACGTCCAAAACTCGTACAATTCGCGTTTAAAATGCGTAAAATCCGCGTCCAAAACGCTTCCAATTTGCATCCTAAACATGTCCAAAATGCGTCCGATACGTGTCCAATTCGCGTTTAAAACGCGTTCAATCCGCATCCAAAGCGCGTCCAAAATGCTTCCAATCCGCATCCAAAATGTGTAAAATTTGCGTCCAAAACGCGTCCAAAACACGTCTGAAATACGTCCGAAACACGTCCAATACGCTTCAAATCCGCGTCCAATTATAACCAAGCCACTAAGCCAATATAAAGCATGAGTTGGCAAGAATAATTGTTCTCCTTCCATCTCAAATCTATTTCTTATCTTTTTTGATTACCAAATTTATGCACCCCAGAATTATATAAAAACTTCTCTTCTTTGTCGGCTAAACTAGCAAATTGAGTAAGAATGGAGCAAGATAGTTTAAATGTAGATTGGGCGGGATAATTTGGATAGCAAGGCAGCAAAAAGAAAGGGTTCTAACTGAATCATAAGTGTCAATTTCAGCTTAATAAATTGTTAAAGCAAGGTAAGTTTTAAATCTTGATTTTTGAAGCAAAAATTAACTGTTTTATATAAAATTTAGAGTATTATAACTCTGCTAATTGGGTTGTATGTTAGATGGAGTTTTCAAAAAAATTAACTGTTTTATATAAACTTTAGAGTATTATAACTGTGATAATTGGGTTGTATGTTAGATGGAGTTTAGTTGTTGTACGGAGAAATAAGGGAGGAGAATGTGATTTAAAACATGTGCAAAGGTTTATGAAGTTTGTCCATAAAGCTTGTGCCTATGACCTGTTGCTTCATAGAACTGTTAAGACCAAAATGAGCAATTGAGGTACTGTAGTGAGTAAGGTATCCTTCATATATGTTATAGAGTATACGTGGAATGTTTTGCATCAGCTAACTGTGGTTTGAAGTCTGTTTTAAAGTAAGTCATATTGGTGCATAGATTCGAAACTGTTTCGACAGAGCAGTTTCAGAGCTCTGTAAAATCCAGTTATAGCATATTAGAAATTGATAATTTTAGCTATTTTATATTTTTTAGAAATAGCTTGCTATACCAGTTATAGCATATTAGAAATTGACTTTGATTAGATCTATGGTTTGAGAATTATAAAATAACAAATCTAGCAACTTGGCATTGGAGATGGAAGCGATAGCAGGCGGTAATCATTCTGAAATTGCCTCAACTCTCAGCAAACTTTGCACCGATTTGCTGTCTTTGAGTGTCTATTTCATCCGATTTATAATTTTTAAAAATACTATGCCATGCCTATATAACCTATTAAAGGTTTGGTTGCAGTTAATGATGTGAGTTGTAAGATAGAAATTAGCAAAGGAGAGCTGTTGAGGCTCTACCAGTAGGTAGTATTCAAGAAGCGATGGCGGCTTCGGCACATTGTTGATTGCTTTTGCTTTTGTTGTAGTCATCTTGACAGTTAGTTCATATAAGGTGGAAGCAAATTGATAAATGCATATAACTTGATATATTAATTATAATTAGTATATAATATTAGGAATAAATTTAAGAAATATAGTAATTAAAGTGAGTTGTTTAAATATGAGAAAAAAAACACAAGTTTAAAAGGAATTTGTGAAATATAGTTGTATTATATCTAGTAATGACCTTATGTATGTAAAATAGGTGCTTTTCAAGAACATAATGGAGGAGAGCAGAGGAGGAAATGTAAAATCAAGTAACTACTAGAATTTAATTTAACCATAATTTTGTTAATGATCAAACAAGCCGTACGTACGTAGTATGTTGTTTTCTAAATGAAAGAAATAGTATTATTTACTTTAGTACTCCTCTTCAATGAGGAACTCTCTACCAAAGAGCTACATCCAACATATATAACAACGGAGGGGTGTAGTAGTAGAACAAATCCCGTTAATATGCGATCCTCAGAATTAATGATAATATTGTTGATAGGTCCCAATCAAAGCTTCAAAATGATAAATGATGTTTTCTCTTCGGGTGAGAAAGTACCGCAAGGTTTTATGACAAATGATTTCTTATTTTCCTCTTCTGCTAACTGAAGATTTAAATACATAAAAGTAAACTACTCTCTCCTAAGCGTATGGGCCAAAACTACTAGAATTAAGAACTCCACTACTACCACTTTTCACAAAGTAAGACAATAGCTAACAAAAAGACCAAGTCTCTAGCCGACTTTTGCTACTTGTCAATACCGGCCTCTTTCAGCGGAACCTTGTCCTCAAGTTTCATTGGCTACGTGATCCTCTTTATCTTCTTTGCTTGAACCATTTTCTACTTCCAGCAACAAGACCTGGGGTCTTCGACACTTGTGTCTCGGAGTGAATTTGTCATCGCAGTTAAAGCAAAGGCCTTGAGCTCTTTTTTTTTGTATTTAATCATAGGTAAGGCGCTTTATAGCCACAACTGGTTTGGCCTTTGTTGGGGAAGCAAGGTCAAGTTGGCGATGATTAAATTGTAGAGATCTTATGTCTATCCCTTGACGAGTTAGTTGATCATATCACATTCGTGTCAAGCTTATTGTTTCCTTCAATGATTTAGGTTTGAACATTCGAATGTCTTCCGCAATCTCCGGTTTGTGGCCACCCATAAATGTCCCTACTAATGCCTTTTGGGTCCATCCTTGCACCCGATTCCCGAGCTTTTCAAATTCCTTTTGGTAGTCGCGCAACGAACCCACTTGTTTCACCTTTGATAAAGCTTCATCAAAGTCTTCGCACTCTGTCGGTCCAAAACGAGCCGACAGTTCTTTTGAAAATTCTTCCCATGATATTTCTCTTCCTTCTTCCTTGTAGGATCGGCATAAGAAGTATCCGGAATCGCATCCACAATCATGATATTATTAAAAATAAAAATTGTATCGCATCCGTAAATATATAATTTTTTGCAGTTATAATGTGATTGTTATGAATGTTTTTACTTACTTTTCCCTAAAATAATTTCATACGCACTATTATGTTATGTAGAGAGAATACGAAGAGTCTCGTACATACCACAAACTTTTGATACGAATGGAAAAAAATTATACGTGTACGAAAAAAATCGTGTCCATTAAATCTGAACTACTTAATTTGTGGGTATAATTTGGACTAAAATAGTAAAAATAAAATATAAGGATAAAAATGACCTAAAAGAAAGGGAGAGATTGTAGTTTCTTTTCTCTTATTTTATAAAAAATAATAAATTAAAGTAATACATTATTAATTTTATTACTTAGAAGACTAAATTTATAAACCAAAACAATACACCATTTTTTTCTTATTTTTTTAGTGAAAATAAATTTGAAGAAAATCGAAATTATTTCCTTTTGTTATTTTTTTCATTAGCCTAATATAGGTTGTTTTGGTGCTAAATAATACTTATATGTAAAGAGCTTTACAAATACAACATTAATTATAAAATATATATTTGTTGTAATTTTGAGCCCAACCACACAAACAGTGAGAAACTCTATATATGGAAGAGGAGCAAGCCAGCTTTCACCGTCAATGTCAATGTCCTATTGTCATTGCGGTTGCATCATCTTGGCAGACTAACTACCCAAATTTGAGCCACCGCCTGCTCCCATCCTCATCTTCCGCCTGGCGTCCCCAACAGCTCCTCTCCCACCATTCCCACCAGCACCCTAAACTCCACAGTTCCATCCTGGCCTTACATATTTAAAATTTGCAAGATTTTTAGATATCGTCGCACCCACAACATTCCAAGGAAGATGGCAGGAGGCAGGGGGACCGAATTGGTGACGCGGCTCGCTCGCATGAGCCAATTCTCTTTCGGTACGTTCCGTCTTCTCTGTTGTGCGGGTAATTCGTGCAGTTACCTTTTGGTAATTTTATAGTTTGTGCAGTCGGGTCCTGGGTCGGGTGGACTCTCGGATTTGGGCTCTCTTCTGTTATCTAGTTCCCCTGCGGTAAATCTTACATTTTATGTTGTTTTAACATTTTTAGTCGGTTTCTTCTGCTGCTGCTTCGTTCGGTTCGGCGGTATAGTCTAAGTTTCTGCTAATCTTCATCGTTGTTTGGTAATTGGAGTTTTAAACGCATAAAAGAATGAAATCTATTATTCTTGTTCCTTGATTTTGACTATGGGTTGTGTGTTTGATCCAAATATGCAAGTATTTCTAGTTAGTTAGTTAGTTAGTTAGTTATACAAATTGATGATCGAGTGAATATTGGAGAAGTATATCAGCGGCTTGGTTTTACTTCTACATGAGTGAATGCTATGCTAAATTACATTATCAACTACTGGAAATTTCAGTCATTATATTTAATCGGGAACTGATCTTAATTAGCTAAAGAGGTATTTGTTGGACACAAGATTATTTGTTTTCCTCTGTCGGATGGCCTCTTTTTAAATGCATCAAGCATACATGCGGAGTATATCAACGTCATGCACCCATTCTCTTCTTGGTTGTGGGAAAAAAAATTTCTAACAAATAACGAGAGCTTGGATGATTTAGCATTAAAATTTTTTGACTTGGAGTCATAATATCCACTAGTGTAACAAAAATTTTAGAATTAAATCAAACTATAACTCAAAATGCCTTTTGTACAGTGTATTCATCATTCAGTCTCCAGCTGAATTGTTGAAAGCCCTTTTTTAAAAAAGAAAAAAAAAAGGCGCTCTCTTCAGACAGATCCTATCTTCAAGTACCATTTTGTTTCTCTCCACATTTCAAAATGCATCCAATCCGCGTCTAAAATGCGTCAAATTCGCCTCCAAAATGTGTCCAATCCACGTCCAAACCGTGTCAAAAACGCGTTCAATACGCATCCAATCTGCGTCTAAAACGCATTAAATTTGTTCAAGTTTTTTTGGGTCCAAAATATAGAGGGAAGGTTTAGGGTCTACATACATTTCATATTTGGTATAGTGATTAGAAGTCATTAATGGTCTGAGATTGTAAATTTGAATCTGGAGTACTTGTTTTGATAATATAAAGGTTCCAGTCTCTTTATTAAATTGATAATATATTCTTGATTGTCTTTCTCTGCTTATGCTTGGTTGTCTTTCTCTGTATATGCTTAATTGTCTTTATCTGCATATGAAGATTGAATGGCTGCCCTGTTATAAGGAGATACTTCCTTGTTATAAGAGTTTTCAGTCTTCTTCTTCTCCTTTTATAGAGGATCTCATCCTCCTATATTAATTCTTCCACCTTTCTAATAAACTCTTTTTCTTTATCTTTTTAAAAATGCTTCTTGGTATTGTGTACATCAATACATAGTTTTTAGTATAATGTTTTTAGATCGAGAGTAGAGTACTGAGTTAACTCAGAAACAAATGGTGCAACTCTTTTCAAGTTGGACCATCCATTGTATTTGGCACGGTTCATCTGAGGTGGATTTATCAATTGATAAACTTCTGTTTCATTTATTTTTTATATTCTTATATAACATAAAAGGAGTGAAAAAGAAAGAATCATAAAATTTTATTGACCTTCTCTGCTATCTTTAGTTCTTTACCTGTTCCAAGCTTTTTCGTTATTTATATTCTTCTTATGAATAACTTGTTTTAATATTTTTAGCAATAACACATTTTTTGTGGGTGCAGCTAACTCATTATTTTCTTGATACAAGCTCCAGGCTATATTATACACAGTTGTGAATAAAGACATTTTCTAGTGTATAAGTCTTGGTGAGATTCTCTTGAGAAACAAGTCCTTTTGTTTATGAGAATCTTATTTAATTTCCAAGATCAAGAGCAGGCTCAAAATAATTACATAGGTATATCAATTATGGGAAAAATGAAAAGGTATACATTGTCCTTTTTATTTTGTTTTACTGGATATAAACTGTTCTTCAGGTAAGCTTGGCTGCATTTTCCTTTTGTTGTTTCTGGAAAATAGTCACTTGCTAATTGGACTGCATCACTTTGGTTGATTTTATGCATATTAGTTGAAATACAGACTAGAGAAATGAAGATAAGAAGTTCTCAACACTTGAAATAATGTTTCTTCTCCTGTGTCTTTCAAATGAAGTTCTTGTCGAGGAATTAGAAGCAGGATCTAGATCCCGCAGAGACAACAGTATCGCTTAATGGTACTTGGGCGGGTTGGTACATATTTTTTTTTTCGCACTGTAAAAATGAGCAAGGTGGCCAAAGATAAACGAGAAGGTCTGTTTTTATTGATTTGAAGTGCCTATCTTGCCGGTTACTCCAAAGACTTCTCAATAACTTTAACCACATGTGAACATCTCGCTCGCTTCTCATAATCTCATTGGTCCGCTTTTGATAGCGTATACGTATGCGACTTTGGAATTGTATTTCTTGAGCTCTGGCACCCATTCAGCACAACAATGGAGTGACACGTTTTCCTATCTGATATGAAGCAGAAGGCAGAACTTCCTTCTGATAGGGTTGCTGGATTTCCAGAACAAGAATCTTTATTACGACCCTTGATGTCCCCAAGTTCATCAGATCGTCCATCAACAACAGAACTAGGTCAATCGTAGAGTTATATATATAGACTGAGCTTAACTATGCTACATGACTTGAGTTCCATGTTCAGCTCTACGACTTAAACTCTACGAGCAGAGAGATACATTGCAATAGTGTTCTCTACGTTTTGTTCTACGATACTTGAGCAGACACTGCAAATATCTATTCACTTTGCGATTTGCTATTCATTATACGATCTTGAGTGAACTATACGATGAGAATGAAGGCTGTAAGATTACATGCTAAATGCTTTAAGAACAGATAGTTTATTCTGCTATCATCATGAAATTAAATATGCAGACTCATGATTTGTATTATGCACAGACCAAATTCCAAGAATGTCACTCATGTTTATAATCTCATGCATGTACCTCTATAATTAGCAGACACGTCTCGTTACTTGGCAGTCGTAGTATGAGTTTCTAACATGCATAAATTCCATTGCCAAAAGGCTTATACATATACAATTTATATTGAACGTGTTGGTTCAAAAGGCTTCCAAGGTCCAAGTGTGCTCGTTGTTTCCTGAAAGGTCCATCACTAGCATGCTTAGTCTGCTAGGTGTTTCTCGAACTCTTTCTCTCCTTTAGTGCACCCATATTGGATGGTGACCCTATGCAATTTTAGATAATTCAACCCTTGGAAAATTGTATTCCCCCATCTCATAACAAACGACCTAATTTAACTTTTATGATCAAATTAACATTTTTTTAAAATTAATATATCTTTTAAAAAAAATTCAAGATATACTTAAATATTATGATCATAATAAACTACGAATAATGTACTAATAATGACAAGTTTCAGTAATTTAAAATTTTTATATGAATATTTTTAATTATTTATTTTTAAAATAATCAATTTGATCACTAAAATTAAATTAAAAAGTTTATTATAGGAAGGAGTAAATATAATTTTAAATTTTAAATTTCAAATTAATTTTAATGATATAGTTAATCTCCTCCTTCTGCTCTATTTTATTTATTTGAAAAGGATTGTCAAATGGTGGAACCCATCCATTCATTTGACAATTAGCTATTTACTATCCTACCAGCTAAGCTAGGTGGCTACATCTTGCTAATACATGAAGTACTCTACTAGTCTACTTTGTGCAGGACAAGGGTGTAAGACCCCAACTTTTTATAAATAAAATCGAATTTCCTCTAATTATTATTCTTGATTAATAAGGTGGTAATTTGATATAATGCTTTGGTTATGGGTGAAATGTGCAAAGTTTACAAAATAAGCAAGTGGTTATAAAATATTCATTATTGTTTTGGGAATATTCGTTTGGTCGTGGAATATTCTTTTGCCGAGAATCTCCGTATTTACACGCCAAGTAGTCATTCAGGGTCCCATAACTGAAAAATGTAAGGATTAAAGAAAATGACAAAGATTGAGTTTTATAAATAATCTACGTAAATTGTTACCAATTAGCATTGTTGGGTTACCCGTGGTTAAAATACGTAATATCGTGGTCGCACGAAGACACCAGATTGCATGACGATATTGTTGAATTATTGATCCTTACGTATAAGGCACTACTCAATAATTGTCACAATGAAGCATTGCTCAATATTTTATTTTATTGATTCAATAATTCTTTGCGTTGATATTTTATATTATTGTTGTTCAATAATTGTCGCACACAATATCTCCATTATCGATCAATAATTCATATTATTTGAATAATATTATTAGATAACATTATTGGCAATGTCTAGAAAGTTCTCATCGAGGAGAGGTTTGGTCACCTAATTGCTACCAAGAAGGAGAAATCCTTATTGGAAAGCCCTCCGTCTCTGAACCGCCTCGTTATCAATAATGTGATTCTCAGAATATTATTTGTGAATAATTAATTATTGATTTATATGATGAGGAAAATATTGATTTTTATGTGGATATAAATAAAGAAAATTTTTAATGTGACATTTGTTGAAAATTAATATTTTATCTTTTTCTGATAAAATAATTTATTTAAATATATTATTTTAATAATATATTAATGGTGATATTTTTTACAATGAATGTGGGATATATGAATAAATGAGGAGGAAGAGTGTTTTTGTTGGATTAAATGTTTAACACATGTTTTGTGTGTCGGTGGACACAATTCTTGACCGAAAATTGATTATAGACTGTAAAATCGTCCGTTTATGGATTTTGTTCAATTTCTGTTTTGAATTTGGAAAAACTTTCTTCTTTAAAGTTTTAGAGAATTGAAATTCCTATAAAAAGCTGCGAGATTCGAAGTTTCTGATAAAAGGGCTATGTATTGTGAATTATTGAAGTTCCGGAGTTCCGAAATAATTGATTTTTGGAATTTTAATTATTTTATTTAAGAAAAACATTTTTGTGGTTGTTGGCACATGGGTGGTCGATGTTTTTGACCAAAGAAGGTCATGCTAAGGAAGTTAAGAAAGAATATTATTATTTTATTAATTTAGTCTCCTTTATGCTTTAAAGCATTTCCTATAAATAGAGGGCTAAGTTAAATTGAAAATCACACCGTAAACAAAGTTTTCTCTTTCTATATCTATATTATCGAGCGTATTCTTGTGAATATACTTTGAGTGTTGCTATACTATGTGAATCTCACAAGACTATACCAAAATTCAAATGTAAGTACTTGTTATTTTGAGGTAAGGGATGTTATTTCTTTTGCAAATGATATTATTTTTTTTCAATATCATTATGCCAAAATATTAGTTGAACTTTTTATCAAATTTGGAACTTGTTGTGTGTTTGGGAGTTACTATTCACGATACTAAGACTATTCACGATACGACAATTATTCACTTAATACGGCACTATTTACCGAAAAAATGAAATTTCTTCTTTTGTCCAAAATATCTATTTTGGCTACTATCTTTGATTGTATCCATGTTTTGATCGTTATTTTTGAGTTCTGCTTCAAAATCGTTTATTTTGAAGTATTATCGATCTTGGATAAACTGTTAAACGAATCCATAATATTTGTCCTTCTATCTCACTGGATTCGTTCTTAAAAATGTTTTTCATCATCCTCAGTCCTTAATGATGATACCTGATGAATATCTTTGGCATGTAGTGCAAAGATGAATGATTAAACTGATGAATCTCTTTGGCCCGTTGTGAAAAGATGAACAGGTGTTGAGATGAACATGACCAACTGGTGATACAAATGAATATCTTTGGCCTGTAGTGCAAAGATGATTAAAGATTTATATTGATTGTTGTTACAGGGATGAAATATTGATGATGGACTTTTAAATCTTAGAAGACAGGAGAATTCATTCTCTACGTGACTCTTCTAATGGATTGCTGTTTTCGCTACATTTGTTGATCTAAAACTTGTTGTCTATTATATTTTATCAGATTTTTCCCTGTTGAAGACTAACGATAATTTGTTGTATATTATATTAGTCATAATATTCTTTACTGGGCTAGTTGAGCTCACCCTTTTCCTTATTGTTCAATTTTTCTTCTCTCGAATTGGCGAGAATGTAGCGAGTAGTACTAGTGGGTATGGAATGAAGGTTCTAGAGAGAGTTGTTTAGTAGTCCTCACCATTTTGTAAAATAATGTATCAATAATTATGATGGGGATTTATTTGCGTGTGGATATTGTCTGCAGACGGCAATATCCTCAGATTTAAACTCACAGTTTATATGTTGTAATAATAAAGTTGTAGTTATTTATGTACCATGTATTTGGCGACTCAGAATGGGTTGGGTGGAATGGACCTATTTTGGGGGCGTCACAAAGGGCATCCTTCAGTCTACTCTAACTTTGTGGTTGCGTCGGTCTTGTCCGTTTTCCTCCTTTTTTTACTCTATTTATCCTTCAGACTTCCAAAATTAAAACTTTCTCTCTATATTTTCAACCCTATGTTATCCTCTTAGGATTAGGGCATGCACTGCACTCTTCAGTCTTGTCCGTTTTCCCTCCTTTTTGTATTCTATTTATCCTTTCAGACTTCCAAAATTCAAAATCTCTATTTCAGTCTTGTCCTTGTGCTATATTTTTTCCTCCAGACTTTAAATACTTTCAGCAGCCATACGCGGACACCAAGGGCCAATTAAAGAAGCCACAGTTCACTTGCCTACATAGGGCTTTGGTTTCAGGAAGTGCAAATCGGAGGTCGAAGGAAGATCGACCAAATCGGAGGTTGGACGCACCCTCACGCGCCACTCTTCTTTCCCTGCGGTTAGGCTTCCCCATCGTTTTGAGTCAACAGACAAAGTCGCATTCCATCGTTTGGTGATTTTACAATTCAGACAGTCGGCCTGAGCCCCATTTTGGGGCGGGTTATCGAGCTCCCTCAGGTTATATGGGTTCTATGCGGTAATGAACTTTTCCGGCTGTTCTACGCCTTTTTTTTCCGCGACTTCTTTCTCAGTTTCTTCTGGGAGAAGTGTAAAACCCTCCCTATTCGTGGCTTTGCTCAATTCCGAGCTTGTTTTGATGAGAGTTATTGAAATGGTAGAAAAAGGGGAGATTAGGAGAATGGAGGATGTTAAACTGGATTTCCCAACGTGCTACCTTGTCGTGATGCGTGTAAGTACAATGTACCAATTACTTTTCAATGTATTACTTGAAATTATTTAATAAAAAATGTGTATTTCTCAATTTTATGGATTATTTCTCTGTTGATCTTTTTATAAGCTATTTGTAAAAGAGTATATAACATTTTTTTTACCAAAGTTATCTTGTGTGTCATGTATAATATTTGAATAGCTGCCTCAGAATGGATAATTTTAGGAGTCCTATCTATTATTATTGTATTAGCCATTTCAAACTTAACTGCTTGCACTAATCAGGAAACAACTTAGTTAGAGGGGCAAGTTGTCTATTTAAGTGCAATGTTAGATGCCAACTTATTTTTGTGAAGGGCTTTTACCCACTTCAGCGAAGGTTGTATTCCCCTTGATTTCCTTAACCCTTTTTCCGTTATTTTGGACATCTAAAATGTTTTATAACAAAATAGTACTTCTTCGTTCCTTGTGACAAATTGGTATATCCTAACAAAACATAAGATGCCGCCTTCAATTGCTTCATTCTAGCATCTGATTTGTGATCTATTATTTAATAAGGAGATGTTTTATGTTTTTGTTTTTTTATCGGCTGTAGTAGATGTTAAATGTGCTAGCTATGAAAGTGGAGTGAATTTAATAATTCCCTTTGATATCATATTTCATAATTTAGTTGCCGGCATAAAAAGATAAATACTTTTCACAATGAAAAAGAGGTTAGACTTTTATCCATCACTCACCTTAATGAAATTGTTTCTATTTTGCTTGGCCCATTTTATTTGTCTTAAAACTTAAAAGACCTGTGCTCACATTTTGATTGCAATTATTGAATATTATTATTTATCAACTACAATTGTAAACAAGATTTAAAATATTAGTGCTTAACTTATATATTAGTGCTTGCGATGCATTATACTAATGTTCTATTATTTATTAGGAAGAGGACCAGTTATCTGTTGTATTATTTGAGATTTTTGGTAGCGTAGTGGAGGCTCCATGATTAGGGTCTGATTTGGTTCCACGCTTTCATCTACTTTAGCTACTTTTTTCGAAGGTACGGATTCATATTGTATGCTATAGTTTTTCTTTGGGATTGTAACTCAATTTCTGTGTCGGACTATGCCTGCAACTTATTCATGAATTATGTGGTTTTCTTGAATATTAATTTATGTGCCATTTCTTTATTTAGTTAGTGGCAACAAGAACATAGGATTAAATTTAGTTTCTTTATTGTATCCTGTCGAATTATGTGACTTTTCTTTATTCAGTGGAAATAAAAACTTTGGCTTGCTTATGTACATTGATTCTAGTGTTTTGCTTCATTTTCCATTGATTTTTTACATTTTTAATAATATATCTTCTAGTTTTAGTCTTCAGTTTTACTACTTTACTCGTCTCCCTCAACCACTCGTTGCACTTTGTCTTATACCCATTGATGTCTCCTTTTTACAGAGCATGAAAGTAGGATTTTTATTTGTTGTTGTAACTTACCTTGAATATCTACTCCTTTCTATAATTTTATTTTCTTGAAGTCTTATTTTTTCTGCAAAGATTATCACAAGGCCAACAAATTTATCCCACCCATTTGAGTTATATTTAATGATTTTTTTTGTTTGTTTTAAAAAATTGATAGTTTGGTGAAAATGGAGATCTATGACGTGGGTAGTTTGTTGTTTTTGTGTTTTTTGGTCAAGAAAATGCATGGGGTTGGTATATGATGGACTCCTTGGGTGTGGAGTAAAGTAGAACAGCTAGGGCCTCGGGGTTTTGTCTTTTGGGCTTAAATCTATTTAACTTTCTTAAACTTGGAATATCAGAGAAACAAGCAAACCCAATAAAATGTTGTTTGCAACAGATTCGGTGGGTTTCTAAAAAGCTAAGTTGAGTAGATTTTGAAGCTAGGTACACTTGCTCATTGTTGTTTATTGTTCTATTTCAACCTTAAGAATGCAGATATGCAGTGCATGTGTGAGAAGAAGTAAATTTTTGGGTTGAATGATTTACAGGTATTGTTTTGTTTTATTTTGTTTTGAAGATTATTTTGGCCTGGCATGAAGTTGGGAAATTTTGTTCAAAGATAGGACATTCAACTTTATTAGGTTTTTACCGTATGCAGATTTTCATATTGTATGCTATAGTTATTGTTTAGGATTGAAACTCAATTTCAAATGATGGACTATGCCTCGCAACTTAGATTCTTCATGAATCAGGTCCGCAAAACTTAGGATTGGGTTTAGTTTCTTTATCAGTACTCTCGAATTATGTAACCTTTCTTTATTTAGTGGAAGTAAAAACTTGCGCTTATTTATGTGCGTTGATTCTTGTAACAAAAGAACATTGAGGAGGACCCATTTGGATTTATATTTAGCCGATTTTTATTTTGTTTGTTTATAAAAATCCACGTTATAAGCATCTGAGTTGCAATGGCAATGGTCGCTTAAAACAAAGCTTCTTCTTCTGGAGTCGAACACTCCAAAAGCAGATCTAGCTTTTGCAAAGGAGCGATGGTGGTTACCAAGAAGAGATATAATCTTTAGGGAGAGTAGTGGAAAAAGGAGACAATACTGAAGATGATGATTTGGTATGCATTTCTATTTCTGCTCTAGAATTTCTGTCTTTACTTTTGTGGTTTTGCTTATCATTTAACATTTAAATGCCTCGAGTACAAATAAGAAATTAAACAAAATATTTCAGAATCTATCTGTGTATTTCAGAGTAAATGTTAGCATGCCATCATGGATGGTATTTGTATGATTTAAAATTATCCAACACTTTCAATTAATTCTCTCCTGCAACTGTATCAGTTGTTTAGATTTATGTGTTCCTATTCAAGTTTGTATGCTTGAGATCATCTCCATATGGGGAACAAGCGTTTTGAGCTTCAAGCCAGTGGGTTGAATTACCTTTCAAGTCCCTTAACTCCTCTTTCTCTGTATGCGTTTATGCCATTCTTTTTACCTTCCCAATAATTTCTAGAGCTTTAAAGCACAAAATTTTGCATAAATGGTCTATATACATTTCACATTTGGTATAGTGATTAGAAGTCATGAATGGTCTGAGATTGTAAATTTTAATCTGGAGTACTTATTTTGATAATATAAAGGTTCCAGTCTCTTTATTAAATTGATAATATATTCTTGATTGTCTTTCTCTACTTATGCTTGGTTGTCTTTCTTTGCATATGCTTAATTTTCTTTCTCTGCATATGAAGATTGAATGGTCGCCTGTTATAAGGAGATGCTTCCTCTGTTATAAGAGTTTTCGCCTTCTTCTTCTTTTTCCGGAGGATCTCAATCTCCTATATTAATTCTTCCACCTTTCTAATAAACTCTTTTTCTTTATCTTTTAAAAATGCTTCTTGGTATCGTACAAAGAATACACATAGTTTTTAGTATAATGTTTTTAGATCGAGAGTAGAAAATTTGAGTTAACTCGTAAACAAATGGTGCAACTCTTTTCAAGTCGGACCACCCATTGTATTTGGCACGGTTCATCCGAGGTGGATTTAACAATTGATAAAATTTGCTTTTCATTTATTTTTATATTCTTATATAACATAAAAGGAGTGAAAAGAAAGAATCATAAAATTTTATTGATCTTCTCTCGCTATCTTTAGTTCTTCACCACTGGTTCAAGCTTTTCCGTTATTTATATTCTTCTTATGAATAACTTGTTTTAATATTTTTAGCAATAACACATTTTTTGTGGGTGTAGCTATAACTCATTATTTTCTTGATACAAGCTCCGTGCTATATTATACACAAATGTGAATAAAGACATTTTCTAGTGTATATACAGTCTTGGTTAGATTCTCTCGAGAAACAAGTCCTTTTGTTTATGAGAATCTTATTTAATTTCTAAGATCAAGAGCAGGCTCAAAATAATTACATAGGTATATCAACTATGGGAAAAATGAAAAGGTATACATTGTCCTTTTTATTTGGTTTTACCGATATAAACTGCTTCTTCGTGTAAGCTTTGCATTTTCCTTTTGTTGTTTCGGAAAATAGTCACTTGCTCATTGGATCGCATCACTTTGGTTGCTTTTATGCATATTAGTTGAAATGCGATTGAGAAATGAAGATAAGAAGTTCTCAACACTTGAAATAATGTTTCTTCTCCTGTGTCTTTCAGCGAAGTTCTTGAAGCTGGAGCAACTAGAGCAGGATCTAGATCCTGCAGAGACAACAGGAGTATCAGTTAATGGTACTGGGCGGGTTGGTACATATTTTTTTAATGCACCAGAAATTGAGCAAGGGTGGCCAAAGATAAACAAGAAGGTCTGTCTTTTATTGATTTGAAGTGCGTCTATTCGGTTACTCAAGCACTTCTGAATAACTTTAACCACTTGTGAACATCTGTTCTGCTTCTCATATCTCATTGGTCCATTTTGGCTGGCAGACATGTACAGCTTTGGAATTTTATTTCTTGAGCTCTAGCACCCATTCAGCACAGCAATGGAGTGACACGTTGTCCTATATGATATGAAGCAGAAGGGAGAACTTCCTTTTGATTGGGTTACTGGATTTCCAGAACAGGAATCTTTACTACGACCCTTGATGTCCCCAAGTTCATCAGATTGTCCATCAACAACAGAACTACTCCAACATGTTTTTCCTCGAATGGAATATGAGCTGATCGATAGTAAGTACTTTAGTTAGAAAGAGTTATGATTGTCCTGGAAAATTAAATATGTTCTGAATTTCTGATAAAGTAAAATATAAAAATTCAAATAGCAAGACCTATGAATCATCAAATGTGTATTAGGGGTTTAAGGCTATCTATTTCATATTTTTACACCTCTTGGAAGGATGCTTATTTGTTCTTTATACGTTTAGACATTGACACACAATTAAGCTTGGATGTCATTGACCTATTAGTCCGGTGAATGTTGTTGGGAGCCTGAGGTTATCTTTGTAGTCTTTCAGTGTTGGTTTGAGGCTTTTATGTTCTCTTTTGCTTTATTGAATAAAGCGGCGTTTATATGGGTTTCACGACTTTGTTGACTTTTTGTTCCACATTTTAGCTATATAAATAAATAAAATAATAACAGTATTATCAACAAGTCTTGACTGCTTTGATTATTGTTTAAATCGGTAGGATCTAATAATAAAATTGATATTCCATCACTTCATGAAGGATAAATTGGAATTTAACCTCTTATAATACAATCTGACTAGAAATATGTCATTTTCTTAAAAGAGCATTTACTTAAAGAGTATGATATATGGGACAGCTTTGCGTAGTTTTTTCTTTGATAGAAGTAGTAAAGATCAATTCAGGATTTTCATTTATTTGAATTGAATATTTATCTTTTCACTTCATGAGAAGTTCATATACTCTCAGATGTCATCAGAGTTGCAAACCAAAGGCAGCCTTGTGAATTTTGGCATCGTAGCACTTAGTTTGCAAGTCTAAAGTATTTTACAGTGTATTCTTTTTATATTATTCTTTAAGATAGACCAGGTACTTAAAAACCTATAAATATGGCTATAAAAATATAATTCTTACACGGAACCTTATAAAAGCACCCGCAAAAAATGAATTCTGATCATATATGTGTACTATGTTGATTTCTGATCCTCTATGGTACCTAATTCCGATTTTGAGTTGACCATGTGTTTTTTAACATTCTTGCAGTTATTAGATGTCTGACATGAACTTGAAGAGCGAAGCAGCGGTGGTTGGATGTAAAGAATAAACTTAAATTCAAAGAAGAAACAATAGATGTTGTCATGGTAGCAGAAGAGGCTCCTGTTAAAAATTATTGAGGTCAATGATCTAGACACTTAGAGATAAGGTTGATGAGCAATCTCATTAACTTGAATAGCTTGATACTCGAAAAGCCTCGAGCTCTGGTCAAAACAGACCTAGATATGTATGTTGGTCATGACAATAGTTGGGAATGAACTTTGTAGGTTTCCGTAAGCCTGATACACAAGAAAAACGTTCCAATGAGATGGAACTTTCCGAACCCCTAGTTTAAATTTCCCTCCCTTTGTGTGTCTGTCTATATGTAGTCTTCCAAATGGAAAACATTTACAAAAAATAATAATTTATGTTTATATTTTTAATAGGATATAAGTTTAGTGACAGTTAATTGCTTAAATTGTTATTACCACACTCTAAAGCAACGTTAACATCTGTTGTGTTCATTGGCTTCCTTGATGACGGACTATCTTTTAATTTACAACTGTATTGTTTTGTTTTGAAGATTATTTTGGCCTGGCATGAAGTTGGGAAATTTTGTTCAAAGATAGGACATTCAACTTTATTAGGTTTTTAATGTATGCAGATTTTCATATTGTATGCTATAGTTATTGTTTAGGATTGAAACTCAATTTCAGCGATGGACTATGCATGCAACTTAGATTCTTCATGAATTGTGTCTGCAAAAACTTAGGATTGGGTTTAGTTTCTTTATTGTGTACTCTCGAATTATGTAACCTTTCTTTATTTAGTGGAAGTAAAAACTTGCGCTTGTTTATGTGCGTTGATTCTTGTAACAGAAGAACATTGAGGAGGACCCATTTGGATTTATATTTAGTCGATTTTTATTTTATTTGTTTATAAAAATTTGGATTTTTGGGTGAAAATGAAGATCTATGAAGTGGGTATTTTTGTTTAGTGTTGTTTTTGTGTTTTTTGGTCAGCAAAATGCATGGGGGTTGGTATACAGTGGATTTGGGCTGTGGAGGTGGAGTAAAGTAGAACAACAAGGGTTTTGTTTTATGGGATTAATAAAATAAACTTTATCAAATGCTGCTCTAAAAAAATAACATTTTTTTTTAAAAAAAAAGTTGTATGTTGATATTAGGTGAGATTCATGATATGCCTCCTGGTTATAGTTACAGGTTGCAATGGCAATGGCTGCCAAAGCAAAGCTTCTTCTTCGGGAGCTGAACACGGTCAAAGCAGATCTAGCTTTTGCAAAGGAGCAGTGTGGTTAGCTTGAAGAAGAGAATATAATCTTTAGGGAGAGTAGTGGAAAAAGGAGACAATACCGAAGATGATGATTTGGTATGCATTTCTATTTCTGCTCTAGAATTTCTGTCTTTACTTTTGTGGTTTTGCTTATCATTTAACATTTAAATGCCTCGAGTACAAATAAGAAATTAAACAAAATATTTCGTAATCTATCTCATGTATTTCGTAGTAAATGTTAAAGACGTCATCATGGATGGTATTTGTATGATTTAAAATTATCCAACACTTTCAATTAATTCTCTTCTGCAACTGTATCAATTGTTTAGATTTATGTGTTCCTATTCAAGTTTGTATGCTTGAGATCAACTCCATATGGGGAACAAGCGTTTTGAGCTTCAAGCCAGTGGGTTGAATTACCTTTCAAGTCCCTTAACTCCTCTTTCTTTGTATGCGTTTATGCATTTCTTTTTACCTTCCCAATAATTTCTAGAGCTTTAAAGCACAAAATTTTGCTCTATCTCTCTATCTCTCTCTTCCTTGTGTGTATTTTTATTTTTATTTTTTAATATTATTTATTTATAATTTTAGTATGTAGCCTAACCCACACTTGTATCTGTCCACCTCAAGTATTAATGTATTAACTTCCTTATAATGACTTTGTCATCACTCAAGAGGGGTTGACCAGTCTTTCCAGTCAGACTTTTCCTCATACTAGGTGATTTATGAGTAATTACTCGGTGATAAAAGTCTGATCTTTTCAAGATTTATTATTAATTATTGGTATATCTTATTAAAAGTGCAAGAGGAAATATGCCTCTGCGTTGTTGGGAGTAAACTGGATTTAGCATGTGCTCGCTAAATTTGTCACACTACTAAATTATCACCCAATTTCAGTTTCTTTCCAAATATGTTTTATAATTGCAAGAAATACCCTAAGTTTCAAAATTCATATTCTGCTCAGATTTGATGGATCTGAACTTTTCTGAAGTCAACCGCTAGTTTATATCTTAGTTGCTGGAGATGGTTTTGTTGTTTTGTTTGTCTTGACTGCCTGAATCTATTTCACTAGTATCACTGATTTTTCACCCAGTTTTGGAATCCAAGTAGGCAGGATTGAGATTCCTATTTTTCACCCAGTCTTGGAATCTATTTCACTCGATCCAGTTGCTAGCATTAACACCTTCAGTGAATGGAAACACAAACTTGTGATGCTCGAGTTCCTTCTCTCATTTTCTTCAATCAAATTGTTCCTCCTCCTCCATTGGACATTATCTTCTTCATTTATTATGGACTTTTAACTTCTCAGCATGACTTAGTCTTCTCTATGACCCATGTGAACTAGCATTTTGCCATTCCTTTTCATACATGACTCTTAGGTTTAACCCAATAATGTTTCTATTTTGACCATTATTTCGATAATATCTATTCTGGATCAGTCTATAGAAGTTCTAAAGAAAGTGCTGAAGCAAATCGAGATTATCAAAAGTAAAAGGTCTGGGACACCAAATTTTGAATCCCATGAAATTGAAGCTAATGATTTGCGAGCAACAGTTGCTCAGTATCTTCAAGCTAGGAGTACTGCTAAGGTACTCATACGACTTGGTAAACTAAACCTTGTGTACGAGTAGGATCACTAAGACAAATTTGAGAGGAAAGGTCCTTGATGCTTCTTCAAATGATATTTTTATTTACTCATTGTCATTTTGTTATATGCATTTATTTTCTCGGACAAGGTGTGTGTTGGCAAGATGGTTTAGATTTTGCTTGACTTGAGGAAATATGTGATAGTATTTCTTACTGTAGTGTATAATTAGATTGTCCCAATAGAATGTCTGTCATATATAAGTTATATCATCCAAGTTATAAGTATGTACGTTAATCAACTGTCCTACCTCTCGCTTATTCAAACATTTTCTTTTATAAGCTATCTCGTGATATGGATGTATGTTTCGGGATAAAAAGAGAACCAAATGATTCTTCTACAAAAGTATGGCTAGAGAAGATGAGAACTTTATTTAGCTTCTGGGTTTTCCTCTCGTAGTATTATAACTAGTGATCTATATAAAGGGGTGGGTGAAATTGGTTTGCCTTTTGAAGTAGCTCAGAGAATAACTTTTGAAGAGAAAGTGAGTTAACACAATATGTCATATCAACAAAATTTGGTTGACGAAAAATTGGCCTTAACATATATGGATGGGTCATCGACATACACATTAAGGGAAGGTTCAAAACCCACTACCCACAAGCGTTCCCTTTAAGCATTATCGGTATATGTTCATGACGGTATATCAATCCCCTGATCTGTGCGCCACTTAGTGCTGATTTTGATGGGGATACGATTCATTTATTCTATCCTTAGTCTCATCCAGCAAAAACAGAGGTTTGAAAGGAGACGTGAATTAAATAGGCTAAATCAAACGGTGACTCAACTAATCCAGGAAAAAGAGAATATTGGAGCCTTATTAAGAAGTGTGTTATCAATAAAAATATCAACAGATTTGTCACCCAAAACCAGTGAACTATTTAAAGTTGTAGAAAATGGATTAAAAGAGGGTGGTTTTGATTATAATTTGGTAATCATCTTGGGGATGGAAAAGTGGCAGCTTCAAATGATAAGGCATGTACTCTGGTGACGGAGGACAACGAAATATCTACTTTGGCCCAAAGGCCCAGCTTCAAATGAGTGCGATGTTGTTAACACAAAGGCCCATTTTGTGTGATTTAAAAAATATGAGAATAGAATTCAAGACTCCGGGGACTCATGAAATGATGTCAAGTTTACGTATAGAACCAACTTTAATTGAGAAAGTTAAAGTTGCTCAAGCCAATCGAATCCGGGAAATGATGATTATGAAGAAGAAAGTACAAGAAGGTGCTATTCCGGAAGCGAGAATCAATGATGAAGGAATACTTCGAGTCCACTCCAGACTTTGTGTTCCTAACGACTCTGAATTGAAGTAAAAGATCATGATGGAGGCACACAATACACCATTTGCAATCCATCCTGGAAGTACCAAAATGTATCGTGATCTTCGACATAAATTTTGGTGGAACAATATGAAGAGAGAGATTGCAAAGTTTATCTCGATGTGTTTAACTTGTCAACGTGTAAAGGCGGAGCATCTAGTACCTAAGGGTCCGTTGCAACCACTTGAGATTCCAAAATGGAAGTGGGAACACATTACCATGGATTTCGTTACGGGTCTTCCTACGGTTTCTCAAGGCATCAATGTTATTTGGGTTATTGTTGATAGATTAACCAAGTCTGCTCATTTCTTGCCGATACGGGAGACTTATTCCCTTGAACGTCTTGCTAGTATATATGTAAATGAGATTGTGAGGTTGCATGGCATGCCAGTATCCATAGTTTCGGATCGTGACCCAAGATTCACTTCAAGATTTTGGGTTAGCTTGCAAAAAGCTATGGGCACGGATTTATGATTCTGATTCAAGATATACCATCCTCAAACCTGCAGACGGACAATCGAAAAGGACTATTCAAACTCTTGAATATTTATTAATACTCTGTATCCTAGACTTCAAGGGCAATTGGGATAAGTATTTACCATTGGTGGAATTCTCCTACAACAACAGTTATCAGGCAAGTATAGGTGTGGCTCCATTTGAAGCATTATATGGACGAAAGTGTCGCTTTCCAATATGTTGGGATGAGGTGGGTGAAGCAACATTGTTGGGACCCGAAAGTTAAGACGTATGACTACCGAAAAGATCCAAATGATTCGACAACGTATACAAACCAGACAAGATCGACAAAAGAGTTATGTGGATCTTCATCGAAAGGACGTGGAATTTAGTATAGGGATCATGTATTATCATGAGTTGCTCCATGGAAGGGAGTTACAAGATTTGGGAAGAGAGAAAAGCTCAATCCACGATTTATTGGTCCATTTCAAATTCTTGACCGAGTAGGAAATGTAGCCTATAGACTCGCGTTACCTCCTAGTATGTCTCGTGTTCATAATGTGTTTCACATATATGTACTTCGTAAATATGTGAAAGACCTGAACCACGTTATAGAGTTAGAACCGGACGAGATAGCCGAAGACTTAACGTACAAAGAGGTACCAGTCAATATTTTGGATAGGAAGGAGCATGTCCTACGCACGAAGGTCATACCATAAGTTAAAGTTTTATGGAGGAACCATGCTATAGAGGAAATGACCTGGGAATTAGAAACGGAAATAAAAGCGAGGTATCCTCACCTTTTCGAAACACCAGGTACGTATGTCAATTTCGAGGACGAAATTTCTTAAGGAGGAGAGGTTGTAAGACCACAAATAATTAATAAATGAAATTTAATTTCCTCTAATTATTATTTTGAAATAGTAAGGGTTGATGTGATTAATGTGGATAGTTATGGGTAAAATACACAAATATTTCAAAATAAGCAAGTGGTTATAAAATATTCATTGTTGTTTGGGAATATTCGTTTGGTCGTGGAATATTCGATCGCTTGTCGAAATATTCGTAATGACGGTAGCGACCATGTGTGGGCCCCATAACTGAAAGTGATTGGATGAAAAAACGACAAATATAAGTTGTTTAAAAATAATGGCGTAGTTATTACCGCTTACCTTTGTTGGAATACCCGGTGGTTAAAACACGATGAATACGCCATTGTTGCGAGAAGACACCAGTATTGCACCAATTATTGATTCTAACGTAAGAAGGCACTACTCAATAATGGTTACGATGAATTACCGTTCAAGATTTTATTGATTTAATAATTGTCATTGCGTTGATATTTTATATTCTTCGTTGTTTCAATAATTGTCATTACACAATATTTTTCATTATCGAAGCAATAATTCATATTATCCTAATAATATTATTAGATAAAATTATTGGTAATGTCTAGAAAGTTCTGCTTTAAGGAGAGGTTTGGTCACCTAATTGCGCCAAGAAGAGAGAAATTCTTATTGAAAAGCCCCTCTTTCACCTGAACCGTGCGTCATTCAATATTGTGATTCTCAGAATATTATTTGTGAATAATTAATTATTGATTCATATGATGAGGAAAATATTGATTTTATGTGGATATAAATGGAGAAAATTTTAATGTGACAATTGTTGAAAATTGAAATTTTATCTTTTTGATAAAATAATTTATTTAAATATATTATTATATTTTAATAATATAATAATGATGATATTTTTACGATGAATGTGGGATATATGAGTATATGTGGAGGAGGAGTATTTTTGTTACCAAAAATATTTAAAGCATATTTTATGTGTCGGTGGACCCCATTTCTTGACTGAAATTTGATTATAGCACAGTGTAAAATCGCTTGGTTTGTGGATTTCATTGATTTCATTTGGAATTTGGAAAAACTTTCTTCTGCAAAGTTGTAGAGAATTGAATTTCCTATAAAAACTTGCGAGATTCGAATTTTTTGATAAAAGGGCTATTTATGAATTATTGAAGTTTCGGAGTTCCAAAATAATTAATTTTTGGAAGTATAAAATATTTAAAATGACAAAAACGTTTTTTGTCATTATTGTGGGTCTTACATGTGTTAGAACTGGCTGAATTCAGATCCTTAGAAGTGGGCGTAGATATTATAATATTAATATTAATATTTTAATAAATTTTCTACTTTGGTGTTCTAAGCATTTTCCTATAAATAGGGTGCTTAGGTTAGAATTGAAAATCACACCAGAAATCAAGTTTTCTCTCTATATTATCGAAATGTATTCTTGTGAGTATTTTGAGTATACTTTGATTATTGCTATACTGCAAGTTCAAGTCATAGCTTTATATCCTGTTTCAACTAAGTCTTGTCTTTTCGAGGTAAGGGATATTATTATTTTTTCAGTAATGATATTATTTCTTCAATATCATTATCTTTGAAATATTGATCTGAAGTTTTTATCAAATTTGGAACTTTTGGTATCGGAGTTACTATTCACGTATACTTGAGACTATCCACGTGATACTGGCCTTTATCCACGATATCGACCTTATTCACGAATACGACACTATTCATCAAAAAATGAAAATTTTCCTTTTCGTCTAAAATATCTATTGTGGATACTAGCTTTGATTGTATCCATGTTTTGATCATTCTTGAATTTTACACCACTATGATTATTTTTGAGGTATTTTTGGATACGGATAAAATAAAGTACGAATCCTTAATCCTTAATCCTTGTCATTTTGTTTCACTGGATTCGCTTCTTTAAAAATATTTTTCATCATCCTCGGTCTTAATGATGATATTATTGAATATCTTTGGCACAGTAGTGCAAAAGATGAATGATTTCTCGATGAATATCTTTGGCCCAGTAGTGCAAAGATGAAACAGTGTTTAGATGAACATGACCAATCGATGAATATCTTTGGCTTTTAGTGCAAAGATGAATATTTGATTCCGGATATATATTGATTGATGTTACAGGGATAAAAGATAGGCGATAAACTTTAAATTCATATATAGAAGATAGTAGTTTGCATTCTCTACTTAACTCTTCTAATGAATTATTATTTCATATAATATTGATTTAAAACTTGTTGTCTATTGTATTCTATTAGATTTTTCCATGTTGAAGACTAACGATAATTTGTTGTATATTATCTTAGTCATAATATTCTTCTTTGGGGTAGTTGAGCTCACCCTTTTCCTTTTTGTTCCATTTTTCTTCTCAAGAAGCGAGAATATAACGAAGTCTGAGTCTAGGGTATGGAATGAAGGTTCTAGAGAGAGTTGTTTAGTAGTCCTCACCATCTTTATAAAATAATGTATCAATAAATGTGATGAGGATTTATTTGAGTATAGATATTGTCTGAAGATAATATTTGTATTCAAACTCACAGCTTTCTTGTTGTAATAATAAAGTTGTAGTTGTTTACATGCCATGTATTGACAACTCGTAATGGGTGATGTATACCTAATTTGGGGGCGTCACACCTGGGGTCTTTGACACTTGTGTCCTGGAGTGAATTTGTCATCGCAGTTAAAGTAGAGGCCTTGAGCTCATTTTTTTTGTATTTCATCATAGGTAAGGCACTTTATAGCCACAACTGGTTTGGCCTTTGTTGGGGAAGCAAGGTCAAGTTGGCGATGATTAAATTATAGAGATCTTGTGTCTATCCCTTGACGAGTTAGTTGATCATATCACATTCGTGCCAAGCTTATTGTTTCCTTCAATGACTTAGGTTTGAACATTCGAATGTCTTCTGCAATCTTCAGTTTGAGGCCACCCATAAATGTCCCTACTAATGCCTTTTGGGTCCATCCTTGCACCCGATTCCCGAGCTTTTCAAATTCCTTTTAGTAGTCGCGCAACGAACCCACTTGTTTCACCCTTGATAAAGCTTCATCAAAGTCTTCGCACTCTGTTGATCCAAAACGAGCCCACAGTTCTTTTGAAAATTCTGCCCATGATATTTCTCGTCCTTCTTCCTTGTAGGATCGACATAAGGGGTATCCGCAACCGCATCCACAATCATGATATTAGTAAAAATAAAAATTGTACCGCATCCGTAAATATATAATTTTTTGCAGTTATAATGTGAGTACAGTTATGGATTTTTTTACTTACTTTTCCCTAAAATAATTTCATACGCACTATTATGTTATGTAGAGAGAATACCAAGAGTCTCGTACATACCACAAACTTTTCATATGAATGGAAAAAGTTTATACGTGTACGGAAAAAATCGTGTCCATTAAATCTGAACTACTTAATTTGTAGGTTTTTGGACTAAAAAAGTAAAAATAAAATAAAGGGATAAAAATGACCTAAGTGAAAGGGAGAGAAATTGTAGTTTCTTTTCTCTTATTTTATAAAAAATAATAAATTAAATTAATACATTATTAATTTTATTACTTAGAAGACTAAATTTATAAACCAAAACAATACACCATTTTTTTCTAATTTTTTTAGTGAAAATAAATTGGAAGAAAATCGAAATTATTTCCTTTTGTTATTTTTTTCATTAGCCTAATATAGGTTGTTTTGGTGCTAAATAATACTTACTTATATGTTAAGAGCTTTACAAATACAACATTAATTATAAAATATATATTTGTTGTGATTTTGAGCCCAACCACACAAAAAGTGAGAAACTCTATATATGGATAAGGAGCAAGCCAGCTCTCACCGTCAATGTCAATGTCCTATTGTCATTTGCGGCTATCATTCTTCTTTCAGCTCTTGGTGGCACCAACTACCCACCAAACGTCACCGCTGTTCTCATCCTCATCTTCCGCTTTGGCGTCCCCAACAATGCCTCTCCCCACCATTCCCACCAAAGACCCTAAACTCCACAGTTCCATCCTCGCCTTACATATTTCAAATTTGCAAGATTTGCGGACATCGTCGCACCCACAACATTCCAAGGAAGATGGTAGAGGCGGGGGGACCGAATCAATTGACGACGACGACGCTGCCAGACAAGCCAATTCTCTTCCCATGCGTTCCGTCTTTCTCTATTGCATGTCTTGGGTAATTCGTGCAGTTACCTTTTGGTAATTTTACAGTTTGTGTAGTCGGGTCCTAGGTCGGGTGGACTCTCAGATTTGGGCTCTCTTCGATTATCTGGTTCCCCTGCGATAAATCTTACATTTTATGTTGTTTTAACATTTTTAGTCGATTTCTTATGCTGCTTCTTCGTTCGGTTCGGCGGTATAATCTCAGTTCTGCTAATCTTCATCGTTGTTTGGTAATTGGAGTTTTAAATGCATGAATGAATGAAAATCTATTATTCTTGTTCCTTGATTTTGACTATGGGTTGTGTGTTTGATCCAAATATGCAAGTATTTCTATTTAGTTAGTTAGTTAGTTATACAAATTAATGATCGAGTGAATATTGGAGCAGTTTATCAGCAGCTTGGTTTTACTTCTACATGAGTGAATGCTATGCTAAATTACATTATCAGCAACTGGAAATTTCAGTCATTATATTTAATCGGGAACTGATCTTAATTAGCTAAGGAGGTATTTTTTGTCCACAAGATTATTTGTTTTCCTCTGTCAGATGGCCTCTTTTCAAATGCGTCAAGCATACATGCGGAGTATATCAGCGTCATGCACCCATTCTCTTCTTGGTTGTGGGAAAATTGTCTTTTTCTAGCAAATAAC
This sequence comes from Panax ginseng, assembly GCA_020205605.1. Classification (NCBI taxonomy): domain Eukaryota; kingdom Viridiplantae; phylum Streptophyta; class Magnoliopsida; order Apiales; family Araliaceae; genus Panax; species Panax ginseng. Next base: position 151,711,843 of record CM035134.1, read on the forward strand.
AAGAGCTTGGATGATTTAGCATTAAATTTTTTTGACTTGGAGTCATGATATCCAGTAATGTAACAAAATTTTTAGAATTAAATCAAATTATAACTCAAAATTACCTTTTGTACAGTTTATTCATCATTCAATTTCCAGCTGAATTGCTGAAAGCCCTTTTTTAAAAAAGAAAAGAAAAAAAAGGCGCTCTCTTTAAACAGATCCTATTTTCAAGTACCATTTCATTTCTCTCCACATTTCAAAATGCGTCCAATCCGCGTCCAAAACGCGTCAAATTCGCCTCCAAAACGTGTCCAATCCACATCCAAACCTTGTCAAAAACGCGTTCAATACGCATCCAATCTGCATCTAAAACGAATCAAATTTGTTTAAGTTTTTTTGGGTCCAAAATATAGAGGAAAGGTTTAGGGTCTACATACAATTCACATTTGTTATAGTGATTAGAAGTCATGAATGGTCTGAGATTGTAAATTTGATTCTGGAGTACTTTTATTGATAATATAAAGTTTCCAGTCTCTTTATTAAATTGATAATATATTCTTGATTGTCTTTCTCTTCTTATGCTTGGTTTTCTTTCTCTGCATATGCTTAATTGTCTTTCTCTGCATATGAAGATTGAATGGCTACCCTGTTATTAATTCTTCCACCTTTCTAATAAACTCTTTTTCTATATCTTTTTAAAAATGCTTCTTGGTATTGTGTACAGCAATACATAGTTTTTAGTATAATGTTTTTAGATCGAGCGTAGAGTACTGAGTTAACTCAGAAACAAATGGTGCAACTCTTTTCAAGTCAGACCACCCATTGTATTTGGCACAGTTCATCTAAGGTGGATTTATCAATTGATAAACTTCTGTTTCATTTATTTTTTATATTCTTATATAACATAAAAGGAGTGAAAAAGAAAGAATCATAAAATTTTATTGATCTTCTCTGCTATCTTTAGTTCTTTACCAGTTCCAAGCTTTTTCGTTATTTAAATTCTTCTTATGAATAACTTGTTTTAATATTTTTAGCAATAACACATTTTTTGTGGGTGCAACTAACTAATTATTTTCTTGATACAAGCTCCAGGCTATATTATACACAGTTGTGAATAAAGACATTTTCTAGTGTATACAAGTCTTGGTTAGATTCTCTTGAGAAACAAGTCCTTTTGTTTATGAGAATCTTATTTAATTTCTAAGATCAAGAGCAGGCTCAAAATAATTACATAGGTATATCAACTATGGGAAAAATGAAAAGGTATATATTGTCCTTTTTATTTGGTTTTACTGTATATAAACTGTTCTTCAGGTAAGCTTGGCTGCATTTTCCTTTTGTTGTTTCTAGAAAATAGTCACTTGCTCATTGGATTGCATCACTTTGGTTGCTTTTATGCATATTAGTTGAAATGCAGACTGGAGAAATGAAGATAAGAAGTTCTCAACACTTGAAATAATGTTTCTTCTCCTGTGTCTTTCAGCGAAGTTCTTGAAGCTGGAGCAACTAGAGCAGGATCTAGATCCTGCAGAGACAACAGGAGTATCAGTTAATGGTCTTGGCGGGTTGGTACATATTTTTTTTGCGCACTGTAAATTGAGCAAGGGTGGCCAAAGATAAACGAGAAGGTCATGTTTTATTGATTTGAAGTCGTCTCTTCGCTATTACTCAGACTTCGAATAACTTTAACCACTTGTGAACATCTGTTCTGCTTCTCATAATCTCATTGGTCCATTTTGGCTGGCAGACATGTACAGCTTTGGAATTTTATTTCTTGAGCTCTGGCACCCATTCAGCACAGCAATGGAGTGACACGTTGTCCTATCTGATATGAAGCAGAAGGGATAACTTCCTTCTGATTGGGTTGCTGGATTTCCAGAACAGGAATCTTTATTATGACCCTTAGTGTCCCCAAGTTCATCAGATTGTCCATTAACAACAGAACTACTCCAACATGAAGGATAACAGTATTATCAGTAAGTCTTGACTGCTCTTATTATTGTTCAAATCGGTAGGATCTAACAGTAAAATTGATATTCCATCACTTCATGAAGGATAAATTGGAATTTAACCTCTTATAACACAATCGACTAGAAATATGTCATTGTCTTAAAAGAGCATTTACTTAAAGAGTATGATATATGGGACAACTTTATGTGGTTTTTCTTTGATAGAAGTAGTAAAGATCAATTCAGGATTTTCATTTATTTGAATTGAATATTTATCTTTTCACTTCATGAGAAGTTCATATACTCTCGGATATGTCATCGAGTTGCAAACCAAAGGCGACTTGTGAATTTTGGCATTGTAGCACTTAGTTTGCAAGTCTAAAGCATTTTACTGATGTATTCTTTTTTATATTACTCTTTAATATAGACCGGTACTTAAAACCAGTAAATATGGCTATAAAATATAATTCTTACACGGAAGCTTATAAAAGCACCCGCAAAAAATGAATTCCGATCATATATGTGTACTATGTTGATTTCTGATCCTCTATGGTACCTAATTCCGATTTTGAGTTGACTATGTGTTTTTTAACATTCTTGCAGTTATTAGATGTCCGACATGAACTTGAATAGGCGAAGCAAGCAGTGGTTGGATGTAAAGAATAAACTTAGATTCAAAGAAGAAACAATAGATGGTGCCATGGTAGCAAGAGGCTCGGTTGAAAAATTATTGAGGTTGGCTGATCTAGACACTTAGAGATAAGGTTGATGAGCAATCTCATTAACTTGAATAGCTTGATACTCGGAAAGCCTCGAGCTCTGATCAAAACAGACCTAGATATGTATGTTGGTCATGAAAATGGTTGGGAATGAACTTTGTAGGTTTTCGTAAGCCTAATACACAAGAAAAACGTTCCAATGAGATGGAACTTTCCGAACCCCTAGTTTAAATTTCCCTCCCTTTGTGTGTCTGTCTATATGTAGTCTGTCAAATGGAAAACATTTACAAGAAATAATAATTTATGTTTATATTTTTAATAGGATATAAGTTTAGTGACAGTTAATTGCTTAAATTGTTATTAACACACTATAAAGCAACGTTAACATCTGTTGTGTTCATTGGCTTCCTTGATGATGGACTATCTTTTAATTTATCAGAGGTCATATAGTTTTGAGAACATTATCTCATTTGAATTGGAATGGTACATGGAACATGTGATATTATTGCATGAGGAGAACAATTAGTTGCAACAAGAAGGATGAGCTACCATACTGCATTCTACAAGAAGATTACTCTCTTCTCATATGCCAAAAATTTTGTTTTCTAACAATATTCTAATTTTATTTAAAATAAAAATCAACAAAGTAGAGTAAATATATATATATATATATATATATATATATATATATATATATATGTGAAAAAAAATATATACACAATAAATGTATTACACATGAGAGTTATAATGACGGTTTTTTTTTTATTATAAGCGACGGTTTCACCCGTCATCAAAGCTATTACAGGCTATGGCGACAGCCACTGTCGCTATATAAACTTAAAAATCATTGCATAGCCTCTCATGTAATACACAATCTGTGTATATATATATAGCCCTATATATATATACTTAAATTTGTATATTTTTTTAATAGAACACATGTTATGGATACGATTAGAGAAAAAATGTTACCTATTTTATGTACAAGATATATTTTAAGTCGTACATTTGAGGATCGAGAGAATATAAATTAAATTTCTCCTATTAATACATATTATTTTAGTATTTATATATATATTTATTTCTTTTGGGTAAATATTAGGAGATGAAGTTTTATTTAAAAGAAAAAACTTTAATGTAATTATTCAAAAACTTGGTCCAACAGTCATGTATCCTCAGTTAAAATAGTGGGTTAAGTCTAACGAATAGTTATAAATACCCAAAACGAGTCCAAAACGCGGATTGGACTCGTTTTGGACTCCAAAACGCATATAATCCGAATTCAAAACGCGTCCAAACCGTGTCTAATCTGCGTCTAATACGCGTCCCTGATTTCAATCCCTATACTCTTTTATAATATGCCTAAAATTTTTCTGTTGTAAAGTTCCCGTTGAGCATTTAATGCTCTGATACTCAATAATCCTTGATGTTAACTTATAGTATGGTTATGTGAGCTTGCATTTGGTTTGTTTAGCATGTCACATCATTCTGCAGCTTCATCAATTGTATGGGGAAGTTTTCACTACGCCAAGCTAGTTGTTGGACACAAGCATATTCTAAACTTCAATATCAACTAAGAATATATGATCCTTACATTGAGTTTTTCAATCTGCAACACTTTCTTGTCAGTCTTTATCAGTTTTGACTTGCTATACGAACTAGGTCAATTGTAGAGTCATATATATATATATAGTCTGAGCTTGACTGTGCTATATGACTTGAGCTCCATGTTCAGCTCTACGACTTAAACTCTACGAGCAGAGAGATACTCTACAATAATGTTCTCTACCTTTTTGTTCTACGATACTTGAGCAGACACTGCAAATATCTATTCACTTTGCGATCTGCTGTTCATTATCCGATCTTGGGTGAACTATACGATGAGAATGCAGGCTCTACGATTACATGATAAATGCTTTACGACCAGATAGCTTATTCTGCTATCATCATCAAATTAAATATGCAGACTCATGATTTATATTATGCAGGGACCAAATCCCAAGAATGTCATACATATTATAATCTCATGCATGTACCTCAACAATTAGCAGACACGTCTCGTTACTTGGCAGTAGCAGTATGAGTTTCTGACATGCATATATTCCATTGCCAAAAAGCTTATACATATACAATTTATATTCAACGTTGTTGGGTCATGATATTTCATATTGGGCCGAATGGGTTGGGCCTATTTATTTGGTTATTCTATTGGGTCATTTCAGTTGGACCTAATCAGATGGGTCATCCTTATTATATTGGGCCTAATTGTTGGACCGACCCATTAGATAATTAAATATCTATCTTTGACCGGTAATGATGAAACGGAGGTAGCAGTTGACTGATCTCTGCCATGCATTAATGTGGATGGGATTATAGTCGGCCGGCGGTTGACCGTCAGAGTCAGTGGATAGACGTCAGACAGTAGTAGGAGGCACGGTTAACCAGACAAGAGAGTATAATATAGTAAGTAAGTCATCCAAGTTAAGGTAACTGATATTTTATCTCTCTCAAGACACTAGATATTTGATCATCCATTGTTAACCCTTGTGATCGCCTGTACTGACTCTCACGCCTGAGCTATCCCCCGACGGTCGAAGCCCTCAAGCTTTTGGTGTTGATCGTGTTTATTGTGCAGGATCAGGGCGTCTTACGTGATTGGGACATGGCAGAAGATCTTGACGTTAACATTGGCGCTAGAAGGAGGGCTGTGTTCTAGTGTCCTTGATATTTCAATCACTTGATTCATTTGTTCTACGTCGAAAAGTATGGTGAGGAGTAGAACTAGTACACAAGAAGGACAGCCGATGGCTGTGAGTTCATCGTTACCACGTGTCCCTGTCAGGGATCATTTGGGTCCCTCGAAGAGTGTTCATGATAGCACGACTTCCAAGCATGAATCGGGGGGTTCTCGTTCGAGAGCCCATGGTGAAGCCCGAAGAAGGTTGGTGTTTACTGCTGATAAAGGTCGTGACCAGGACCGAAGACGGGTAGAAGGCTCACTGCCTAAAACCCATCACCGAAGTGGTCGGGAGGATAAGGCTGCCAAGTTGGCAAGGATGGCAGACGAAGAAGATAAAGCTCTAGAGGTTCTTTTGAAGCAAATGGAGGATATAGTTCTGCAGATGCTTCGGATGGTCGATCTGAAGGACGAGGCGTCCACTTATGTACAGTCCAAGAGGCGTAGTAGGCCTAGAGATGTACAAAAGCGAGAAGGGAAGGAGCCGAAGCATTCTGTTCATGCTTCTTGGGGGTGACCTCAACCTTAGGAACGAAGGAGATCAAGGAGCAGAACTCCTGAGGTGTCGAAGAAAGCACTTCTCGTGATCAGTTCCCAAGGTCGAGATGATGGTAGACAAAGGATTCGGTCAAGAGAGCATATACCTGAGGAAAGAAGGAGAGAACATCGTCTTGAATATTCTCACCATGGTGACAGGGCCACACGCCGGAGTAGGTCCAGAAGTCCATCGAGGGTCGTGGGTTCTGGTGGAAGGGGTCGATCTACTAAGAAGAAGAAGGTCACACAGGAGAAAGAAGTCTCCTCGCAACCAGAAGATGTAGATTTCTTGGTGAAGGAGTTAAAGGAGCTTTGAAAGCAGTTGGCTGAGGTTCAACAGGTGAAGGATACTATGGGAAAGAAGGCGTCTCCCTTTTCCTCGGATATTCTTAAGGAGAAGGCGGATACCACCAAAAAGTTCCCTTATATGGAGAGTTATGATGGATACGGGGATCCTTATGACCCTAATCAGGCGTTTGATAGGTTGATGGACTATTATGATTTCACTGATGCTGCCAAGTGTCACACGTTTGTCACGACGTTAAGGAAGGATGCAAGGCAGTGGATGGGGACTTTTCTTGCTGATTCAGTCTCGTTGTGGTCCGAGCTATGTGACAAGTTTCATGCTCATTTTGGGAGCAATCGAAGGAGGGGAAAGCCTACGGGTTCTTTGGCTCAAGTCCGACAGTTTTCTAATGAGTCTTTGGGTCTGTATGTGAAGCGATTCAGGGAAGCCGTTGGCCAGGTTTCCGACCTCAATGATCTTCAAGCTGTGGGGTTGTTTCAGAATGATTTAGATCTGGTGAAGTCAGAGAAGTTGGTGAAAAAGCTGATGTTTCACCATCCGAAGAGTTTGACCGAGGCTTTTGATAAAGCGAAGGGCTATATTGTGGTGGAAGAGGCTATGAATAGCCTAAAGCGCCCTTCTTCAGACCGAATGAAGGAGGCAAATACTTCTAAAGCTGAAGGCGATCAGAAGAAGAATAGAGGGAATAATGATCGACCAGAGGGCAGCTCAAAGAAATACAACAACTGGCTATAGGGAAGTAATCGCCCACCTGCTACTACCTAGAAGGTAAACAAGGTTTACACCAAACTGAACACGGATAGGTCGGTGATATTGGATCAGATCAGGAACCAGCCGTTCTTTGAACCACCTCATGATAATATCAAGCCAGGGCAGGGCAATGCTCGAAAATTTTGTGGATATCATCAAGCTGCAGGTAACGATACTAATGAATGTTGTAATTTGAAGGACTTTGTAGAGAGGAAGGTTCAGAGTGGTGTGTTATTTCAGTATGTGGCCAGAAGGGATCATCAGTAGGAACAGCAGAATGCAGATCAGACTGTTCAAGTGATTCAACCGGTTCCACCCGTACAACCTGCTCTAAATCAGCCGCCAAGGCACGTCGTTGATGTAATAACCGGTGGGATGGCAGGAAAATTGGTGGGGAAGAAGAGGAGAGGGTATCTGGTCTCGGTCATGTCCATGGCGGGTGTTCTCCCGAAGATTGATAGACCGTTTCCAGGGACAGTTATAGCTTTTACTGATGCAGATTATCCTTCGGAGCCCATCGAACCCCATGAAGGAACACTAGTGATCACAGCACAAGTGGGTTCGGTAGATATGAAGCGGATGATGATTGACAACGGGTCTTCCGTGGATATTCTATATGCCCATGCTTATCAGAGGATGCATCTTGATGGGAAAAAGATGGAGGTGGGGAAGGAGGCACCTTTGTATGGCTTCAGCAATGATCCGGTTAAAGTGGCAGGAACTATTGAGCTACCAGTCGTCTTCGGTATTGCTCCATAACAGGTAGAAATAACGTGTAAATTCTATGTTGTGCATGTAGATTTGGCCTACAAAGCCATATTGGGATGACCTACTTTGACAGCCCTACAAGCAGTGACTTCCATTCCTCATTTCAAGATCAAGTTCCCAACAGCCCATGGAGTTGGAGAGGTAGCAGGGGACTTGGATCTGGCTAGATGATGCTATCAGATTGCTGTTATAGCATCAGGAGTAGGTGTCAGCAAGCATAAGTAGACTATGACAATAGAGATCGAGCCCTTTACTGAAAGCAGTTCAAAGCCACTAGTCATGCCTGCAGGAGAGACAGAAGATATCGAACTGTTTGTTGGAAATAAGGACAAAACTTATGGAACTTCTTCGCTGTTATGTGGACATTTTCGCATGGGAGCCACAAGATATGCCCGAAGTCAGTCAGAAGATTGCAGAGCATAGGCTCGATGTAGACCCATTAAATAAACCAGTTCGGCAGAAGAGGGGGATCTATGCACCTGAGCGTCAGAGGATTATTGATGAGGAGATCACAAAACTGATAGTTGCTGACTTCATCTTTGAGATCGACTATCCGGAGTGGATGGCAAATGTGGTGCTGGTCCAGAAGCAGAACGGGAAGTGGCGAGTATGCATCGACTACACGGACTTGAACAAAGCTTGCCCGAAGGACTTCTATCCTCTACCCCACATTGATCAACTTATTGATGCGACTTCAAGGTATGCACTACTAAGCTTTATGGATGTTTTTTTTCAGGTTATCATCAAATCTCTATGTGCAAAGAGGACATTCCGAAGATAGCATTCATCACGCCTTGATTCGGTGTATGCTTACAAAAGATGACGTTCGAACGATAAATCTTTGGAGCCACTTATCAGAGAATTATGAACTTTGTCTTTCAGAAGCAACTAGGAAGGAACATGGAGGTGTATGTTGATGACATGATAGTGAAGAGCATGATCGTTCAGAAGCACTTGGATGATCTAGAAGAATGCTTTCAGACGGTTCGTCATCATAAATTAAGGCTTAATCCCACCAAATGCACCTTCGGGCTTGGTGCAGGGAAGTTCCTGGGTTATCTGGTCAGTCAGAGGGGCATTGAGGCCAATCCAGAAAAGATCCAGGCTATTCTAAACATGAATACTCCTCAGTCATTTAAAGATATTCAGCGTCTGACAGGGAGGATTGCAGCTTTGAAGAGGTTCAAGTTCAAGTAGACAGAAAGGTTTTTGTCGTTCTTTGGCACGTTGAAGGGACCGAAGAATGCGAAGACGTTCTAGTGGACTTCAGAGTGTGAAGACACCTTCTAGGGAATAAAGACGTATTTATAATCGGCTCCTTTATTGGTAAAGCCAGTTCCTGCTAAGCCACTTTATTTGTATCTGGAAGCTAGTTCGTTGGCAGTGGGAGCAGTGCTGGTTTGAGAAGTTGGGGGGAAGCAGCATCCAGTCTACTTTGTCAGACATGTTCTAAGGGATGCTGAAACCAGGTACCCGAATATTGAAAAATTTGCCTTTGCTTTGATAATATCCAGTCGAAAGCTTCGGCAATATTTTCAAGGTCGGCTCCTGGTCGTTTACACGGATCAACCGCTGAAGAAGGTGATGAACAAGCCGGAAGTATCGTGGAGATTAGCTGCATGGACAATGGAGTTATCCCAATTTTCATTAAATTTCATCCCCGAATAGCTATAAAGGGGCAAGCCTTAGTTGATTTTATGGTGGAATGTTCGTTCACAGAGCGGATCGCGAGATGCCGAGGTCTGAAGTGTCCGGAGCGAAGCGATTCTGACTCTTGAAAGACACCCGAGTTCATGGAAGTTGTATGCAGATGGGTCTTCTACTATGGACGTCAGTGGAGCAGGGATTATTTTGACAAGTTCGGAGGGATTCAAAGTGTAGCAGGCCATCAGATTTGGGTTCAGAGCGACGAACAATGAGGCAGAGTATGAAGTAGTGTTAGCCGGAGTCCAACTAGCGAAGAGTCTCGAAGTTTAGAAGTTGATCATCTACAGTGACTCTCAGTTGGTCGTCAAGTAGGTTTCAGGGGAGTATGAAGCTCGAGGTTCAAGGATGATCAAGTATTTGGCTGAGTTGAAGGATCGACTTCAATATTTTCTCTCCCCATAAGTTTCAGGGTGTAGAGCGCAATGAAAATTCTATTGCTGATGCATTATCGAAGCTGGCCACTACGGATGCTACCAACTTCGATGGTTCAGTTTATTTGGAGGTTTTGCAGCAGCCGAGTATCCAGCATGAAACATTGATGTGCATTGAACGTTCTAATTGTTGGATGACTACATACATAGAGTATCTGGAAGATGGCGTCCTTCTTTCGGATTAGATGTTGGCCAAGAAGATCAAGTATAAGAGCGCCAATTTTGTTCTCATTGATGGGGACCTTTATCGAAGGGCTTTTTCGTCACCATTGTTGAAGTGTTTGGTTCCATCCGAGGCCGAATATGCTCTTCGGGAGGTTCACAAGGGCATCTGTGGTGACTATATGGCTACTAAATTATTAGCCTATAAAGTACTTCGTCAGGGTTTCTACTGGCCTACTATCTTCAAGGAAGCTACGGAGTATGTGAAGAAGTGCAAGAAGTGTTAGCTCAACAGTCCTATCCCTCATCAGCCACCAGAAGAGCTATACTCGATCTTATCTCCTATACCCTTTCTTTGTGCAGGGGTAGATATCTTCGGGTCCATTCTTGAAAGCTAAAAGGTCGGTCGGTTTTGTTATAGTTGTCATCGATTATATGACCAAATGGGTAGAAGCAAAGACACTTAGGTTGATAACGGAACAAGAGTGCTTGAAGTTCATGAAGGAGTTAGTAGTGTTTCATTTTGGAATTCCTAAGGTGGTGATATCGGACAACGGACGCCATTCGTGGGATCGAAGTTTGAAGGATTTCTGAAGGAGTTGGGGTTCAAAGACAAAGACTTGATGGGCTCATCCACGATCGAATCGGCAAGTTGAGGGTGACCAATGAGCAGCTGGCGGCGCGGGATCAAGCGTAGATTGGATGAGGCTAAGGGTAGATGGCCAGAGGAGCTGCTTAGTGTGTTATGGGCTTACCGGACTACACCGAGGACTACAACAAGGGATTCACCTTTCAGACTAGCCTATGGTACTGATTCCTTAGTCCTAGTTGAGATTGGATCTCCAAGTCTTTGGGTCAGTCAGTTTAAGGAGATCTACAATGATGATGGTTTGAAGATCAACATGGATCTGCTGAGAAGAAGTCAGAGAGACAGCTTTGATCAGATTGGCAGCTTACCAGCGAAGTGGCTAAGCATTACAATAAGGGGGTAAAGCTTCGTAGATTTGAAGTGGGAGATTTTATCCTTAGGGAAGTCAAAGCATCTATGCCTCAGAACTTGGGAAAGCTAATGCTGAACTGGGAGGGATCGTATGAAGTAATTGAAGTACCAAAGCCAGGAACTTATCGGTTGAAGGCATTAGATGGATCCGAGATCAAGAACACTTGGCATGCTGGTAGGCTTCGGAAGTATTTTCAGTAGAGGTCGAATCAGTCTCCCGGAAGTCTGTAAATGCTTGGATCATCATCAATAAAAGATTCACTTTTTCACAATTGATCTTCTCTCTATTGGTCCTAAATTCATAATGGTGTAAGGAGGACGGGGTGGACTCGCTACCATTCGATGGTAGCCTTTTTGGAAGGTGATCCTTATAAATTTTTTAGGCCCTTCGTGGTAGGAAAACTTCATCGGTGTAAGAAGGTTCGGTCGGACTCGCTGACTATTCGATGGTAGCCTTATCGACAGGAGTGTCCTCACGGGTTTTTTATACCCTGCGTGGTAAATAAATTCCATACTCCTTTTAATATTGTTTTACCGCGAGTGGTAAACCAATGCACCGAAGTAAGGAGGTTCGGTCGGACTCGCTGACCATTCGATGGTAGCCTTATTGTTAGGTGTATCCTTATGAATTTTTTTTGCCCCGTGTGGTAAACAAATTCCATGGTCCTTATAAATTTGTTCTACCCCGAGTGGTAAACAAATGTCCTTATATACTTGTTTTACCCCGAGTGGTAAACAAGATCCCGATGGTGTAAGGAGGATCAGCCGAATTCACCTTATACATGATCTGTTTCACACTTCGGTAACGATAAGTATACATTAATTTATTTTGTTCAAGTGTTGAGTTCGGTTCATTATGTCCGGTCTATGATCTTCTTTAACTTAACTGCTTATATGATCTGCTTACTTACCTGGTTCACAATTTAAGTTAAGTTCAACAGAATCTTATACAGTTTTCAAGTTGATTGACACTGAATTATTGACAAGAAACGAATTAAACAGAAGTCATGATGAACAAAGTTGATATTTTATTAATATTCAAATGTTTACATAAAAAGATAGAAATTTTTACATAAAAGTCCTAATACTAGAATGAAGCAATATCAGATTCAGGCATTATCTTCGTCTTCGGAGTCAAGCAGGGCCGGATCTAGTTGAGCTGCAATTAAATTTTCCTTGCCTCGGCCTCTGCAAACTTCATAACCCTCAAAATATACCTTCAGAATTTCTGCATTCAACTCATCGGACCTCCGGTATTCTTCTTGGATTTGTTTACGCAATTCTTCAGTCAGAGGAGGACCTAGCTCCTTCAAGGCCTTCAGCTTATCTTGGAGCTTCCGACGTCTAATCAAGTGCCTTTCTTTATCTTCCCAGGCCTTCACCTGAAGATCGTCCACTTGTATTGCCAAGCTCTGATTGGCTATAGTAAGTTCTTCATTACTAGCCCTTAGAAATTCGTTCTTTTCAACAAGATCGACATTCATATTAGTCAGATCTTGTTGACTGGCCTTGGTCGTCTTCAGTTCTTCCTTAGAGGTCTTCAGTTCCTCTTTGGTTTGAGCTAAGTCCTTCCAAAGGCATTCGTTATTGAACTCTGCATTATCCCGTTTATGCCTCTCCTTCGCCAGAGAAGACTGCAGAATAACATTCTCTTTTCTTGTAGCTTCTTCTGCAGCTTCGGCTTCGAGATGTTTCGGGAGTAAGCGCCCAAAAATAGCATTGGCTTGTACATGTTCAGTATTAATCAATCAATTTCAAGATATCTAACCTAAGCATGATAAGAAGTATGAAGCTCATGCCTTCATCTAGTAGATCCCCGATCGAGCTGTTGCCAAATTGGTGATCGTCGGTTTCCCGGATGAAGTTATTAAAGAGTTGGAAGGGGAAGTTGACATTGAAATGGGGCCATAAGGTTGGTGATGCCATGGCTTCATTCTATAATTCATGAGATGGCCCAGAATGAGAGGGCATCGGTCGTTCAGGAGAAGGCATAGGTTGTTCACGAACTGGCGATGGGTCCATATATACGTTCTCAGGAGATAGAGATCGAATTGGGATAGGTTCTCGAGGTGGTGATCGAACAGATGTTGAACTGGGATGACTATCCAAGGGATGTTTTCTTTTTCGTGATAGAGAGGGGGTAGGTTCGATCTTCTCTTCATCATCAGAAGCTTGTATTTCAACTGGGATTACAGGAGGTGGAATGGTTGAAGAAGAAGGCACTCGGAGCTCATCGGCGCTTAGAGGGGTGACCTTAGTTCTTAATTTCTTGACTCGAAGAAGCCATTTTTGATCGTCTACAGGCAGATCAAGTAAAATTCCTTTTGTTGGTGCAGGATTGGCGATCGGTTCATATTCAGGAATAGGTTCAGGTTCTGTCTCTTTCAAAATGATTCTAGGCTTTCGAACGGCTCTCCTTTTTCGACGGGGTTGAAGAGATTCTTCTGGAAGAAGGATATCCTCAGTTTCTGGATCTTCAGTTTGAGACTCAGTGGTAGGCACCTCAGTAGTTGTATCACCTTCGGGAGGGGCTTCCAGAAGTGGAGATTCAGCAGTTGTTTCTTTGGACTTTCCAGACAAAAAATCTTTTAAATCTTTCACATCCGAGGATGTTGGCTTAATCAAAGACACTGCAGAAGTCAGAAAGTTATATGTCAGAATCTGCATCACTTCATATTTCAAATAATTGCACAACAAAATAATTCAGAACTTACATTTATGTTCATACAACCAGGCTTTCTTAGTAAGAAGCAGGTAATTCCATTCCTTTGACGGGAAGTTCTCGAACAGTTCAATCATTTCACTCACACATTCCTCTGGGATGTCACCGAAGTCGGCAGAAACTACGTCATCAGTGGCCCAGTTCGGCAGGGAGGCAATCTCTGGTCCCTTAATGAAGAACCACCCTTTGTGCCATCCTTTGTTGCTAGACTGGGTGGAGACCAACGAGCGTTTGTCAAATTTCTCTCCTACCTTCAGGATATTGTTTACCCAGAACCTTAAACCCCTTTTCTTGGGATTGGCTGACCTTGTAGACAGTGAAGAAGAAATCGAGAGTGGGCTCTACTCCAACTTCATGACAGAATGCGATGAAGGCCAGAATATGGATGTAGGAGTTCGGTACCAACTGGGCGAACCCAATGCCAACAAACCCTAGGAGGGTTATTATGAATACATGAAGAGGGAATCGATTCCCTTCTCAAGGATAGTCACAGGAACAGTCGTCCATCCTTCCCGCCGTTGATACATCTTCTCTTCGGCCCTTGGAACTCTTACCTGGTGGGTGTCAGGAATGGAGTATCTAGTTCGAATCTTCTTTAACCCAAGCTCTGTTATGTCAGAGGGAGTGTTTGCGTGAGATTAGCGTTCCTTATTTCTGAAAAACTCAGAAGGAGTAGGGATGGGTTTTGGAGGGGGAACCTTCTTACCAGGAGTTGCAGCTTTAGGGTTTGAACTTGAAACTTCTTTATTGGGGCTTGGATTCGATGGAATGATGGTACTCGAAGTCACAAGGAGGGGTGAACCGTTGTCAGAATCTTGTGAAGCCATTATTGAATGAGTTGCAGAGAAAGAGAAGAGTTTGAGAGAGGGGAAAAGAGTTCAAGCGTCCAAATTTCAAATTGGCAAGTAAAATTGTCAAATTTGGAAAAAATTATCTTTATATTAATTGACGGTTACATAATACACGAGGGCGACACATTAATTGACAGTCATAATCATGAATTTGGAGGGTAGCGTCCAAGAGAAGTTTTGATATTTATCCGGTTTGGGTCTTTCATTTGGGCTTTTCGGTTTTAGTTCATCTTCTTATTTTAATTCATTACCGAAGGACCTTGAGGGGTTTTATTTTGGGTCTCTTTCAATCATATCAGATTCTTCATATCATGAACCATTTATAGTTTTCTATTAAACACCCCGTTTAATAAAAAACTAGGGGGCAATGTTGGGTCATGATATTTCATATTGGGCCGAATGGGTTGGGCCTATTTATTTGGTTATTCTATTGGGTCATTTCAGTTGGACCTAATCAGATGGGCCATCCTTATTATATTGGTCCTAATTGTTGGACCGACCCACTAGATAATTAAATATCTATCTTTGACCGGTAATGAAGAAACAGAGGTAGTAGTTGACTGATCTCTGACATGCATTAATGTGGATGGGATTATAGTTACGGCGGCCGTGGTGGTGAGCGATGACGATATGTAGTGGGTGAAATTTGCATGCGATCGGATGAGGCCGATTAGAGTCGGTGGATAGGCGTCGACAATGGGTGAGAGAGGCACAGTTAGCAGAAAGAGAGTATAACATAGCAAGGAAGTCATCCAAGTAAAGGTAACTGATATTTTATCTCTCTCAAGACACTAGATATTTGATTCTCCATTGTCAAGCTTTTGGTGTTGATCGTGTTTATTATGCAGGATCAGGACGTCTTACGTGATTGGGACGTGGCAGAAGATCTTGGTGTTAACAAACGTGTTGGTTCAAAAGGCTTCCAAGGTCCAAGTGCACTCGTTGTTTCCTGAAAAGTCCATCACTAGCATACTTCGTCTGCTAGGTGTTTCTCGAACTCTTTCTCTCCTGTAGTGCACCCATATTGGATGGTGACCCTATGTAATTTCAGATAATTCAACCCTTAGAAAATAGTATTCCCCCATCTCATAACAAACGACCTAATTTAACTTTTATGATAAATTAACATTTTTTAAAATTAATAAATCTTTTAAAAAAATTTCAAGATATACTTAAATATTATGATCATAATAAACTACGAATAATGTACTAACAATAACAAGTTTTGTAATTTAAAATTTTTATATGAATATTTTTAATTATTTATTTTAAAACTGATCAATTTGATCACTAAAATCAAATTAAAACGTTTATTATAGGATAAATATAATTTTAAATTTTAAATTTTAAATTTCAAATTAATTTTAATGATATAGTTAATCTCCTCCTTCTGCTCTGTTTTATTTATTTGAAAAGGATTGTCAAACGGTGGAACCCATCCATTCATTTGACAATTAGCTATTTACTATCCTACCAGCTAAGCTAGGTGGCTACATCTTGCTAACACATGAAGTACTCTACTAGTCTACTTTGTGTAGGACAAGGGCATCCTTCAGTCTACTCTAACTTTGTGGCTGCGTCGGTCTTGTCCATTTTCCTCCTTTTTTTTACTCTATTTATCCTTCAGATTTCCAAAATTCAATCTTTCTCTCTATATTTTCAGCCATATGTTATCATCTTAGGATTAGGGCATGCACTGCACTCTTCAGTCTTGTCCGTTTTCCCTCCTTTTTGTATTCTATTTATCCTTTCAGACTTCCAAAATTCAAACTCTTTGTTTCAGTCTTGTCCTTGTGCTATATTTTTTCCTCCAGACTTCAAATACTTTTAGCAACCATACGCGAACACCAAGGGCCAAGTAAAGAAGTCACAGTTCACTTGCCTACATAGGGCTTTGGTTTCAGGAGGTGCAAATCGGAGGTCGGAATAAGATCGACCAAATCGGAGGTCGGACGCGCCCCTCTTCTCTCCCTGCGGTTAGGCCTCCCTGCTTATTCGGAGTCTTTATGCAAAGTCGTCTGATTCTTTCGTTGGTGATTTTACAGTTAAATGCAGTCGGGTGAGCCCCATTTTGGGGCGGGTTATCGAACTCCCTCGGGTTATATGGGTTCCGTGCGGTAATGAACTTTTTCTTCTGCTCTGGGCCTTTTTTTTCCGTGGCTTCTTTCTCGGTTTCTTCTGGGAGAAGCGTAAAACCCTCCCAATTTGTGGCTTTGCTCAATTCCGAGCTTGTTTTGATGGGAGTTGTTGAAATGGTAGAAAAAGGGGAGATTAGGAGACTGGTGGATGTTGAACTGGATTTCCCAACATGTTACTTTGTCGTGATGCGTGTAAGTACAATGTACCAATTACTTTTCAATGTATTACTTGAAATTAGTTAATAAAAAATGTGTATTTCTCAATTTTGTGGATTATTTCTCTGTTGATCTTTTTTATAAGCTATTTGTAAAAGAGTATATAACATTTTTTTTACCAAAGTTGTCTTGTGTGTCATGTATAATATTTGAATAGCTGCCTCAGAATGGATAATTTTAGGAGTCCTATCTATTATTATTGTATTAGCCATTTCAAACTTAGCTGCTTGCACTACTGGAAACAACTTAGTTAGAGGGGCAAGTTGTCTATTTAAGTGCAATGTTAGATGCCAACTTATTTTTGTGAAGGTCATTTACCCACTTCAGTGAAGGTTGCATTCCCCTTGATTTCCCTAACCCTTTTTCCGTCATTTTGGACATCTAAAATGTTTTATAACAAAATAGTACTTCTTCGTTCCTTGTGACAAATTGGTATATCCTAACAAAACATAAGATGCCGCCTCCAATTGCTTCATTCTAACATCTGATTTGTGATATATTATTTAATAAGGAGATGTTTTATGTTTTTGTTTTTTTATCGGCTGTAGTAGATGTTAAATGTGCTAGCTATGAAAGTGGAGTGAATTTAACAATTCCCTTTGATATCATATTTCATAATTTAGTTGGCTGGTACAAAACATAGGATTGAATTTAGTTTCTTTATTGTATACTGTCGAATTATGTGACTTTTCTTTATTCCGTGGAAATAAAAACTTTGGCTTGCTTATATGCATTGATTCTAGTGTTTTGCTTCATTTTCCATTGATTTTTTACATTTTTGATAATATATCTTCTAGCTTTAGTCTTCAGTTTTACTACTTTACTCGTCTCCCTTAACCACTCGTTGCACTTTGTCTCATACCCATTGATGTCTCCTTTTTACAGAGCATGAAAGTATGATTTTTATTTGTTGTTGTAACTTATCTTGAATATCTACTCCTTTCTATAATTTTATTTTCTTGAAGTCTTATTTTTGCTGCAAAGATTATCACAAGGCCAACAAATTTATCCCACCCATTTGGAGTTATATTTAACAGATTTTTTTTGTTTGTTTTAAAAAAATTGGATAGTTTGGTGAAACTGGAGATCTATGACGTGGGTAGTTTGTTTTTTGTGTGTTTTTGGTCAGCAAAATGCATAGGGGTTGGTATACAGTAGACTCGGGGTGTGGAGTAAAGTAGAACAGCTAGGGCCTGGGAGTTTTGTCTTTTGGGCTTAAATCTATTTAACTTTCTTAAACTTGGAATATCAGAGAAACAAGCAAACCCAATAAAATGTTGTTTGCAACAGATTCGGTGGGTTTCTAAAAAGCTGTTGAGCAGATTTTGAAGCTAGGTACATTTGCTCATTGTTGTTTATTGTTCTATTTCAACCTTAAGAATATAGATATGCAGTGCACGTGTGAGAAAAAGTAAATTTTTGGGTTGAATGATTTGCAGGTATTGTTTTGTTTTGAAGATTATTTTGGCCTGGCATGAAGTTGGGAAATTTTGTTCAAAGATAGGACATTCAACTTTATTAGGTTTTTACCGTATGCAGATTTTCATATTGTATGCTATAGTTATTGTTTAGGATTGAAACTCAATTTCAATGATGGACTATGCCTGCAACTTAGATTCTTCATGAATTGTGTCTACAAAAACTTAGGATTGGGTTTAGTTTCTTTATTGTGTACTCTCGAATTATATAACCTTTCTTTATTCAGTGGAAGTAAAAACTTGCGCTTGTTTATGTGCGTTGATTCTTGTAACAGAAGAACATTGAGGAGGACCCATTTGGATTTACATTTAGCCAATTTTTATTTTGTTTGTTTATAAAAATTTGGATTGTTTGGTGAAAATGAAGATCTATGAAGTGGGTATTTTTGTTTAGTGTTGTTTTTGTGTTTTTGGTCAGCAAAATGCATGGGGGTTGGTATACAGTGGTTTTTGGTTGTGGAGGTGGAGTAAAGTAGAACAACAAGGGTTTTGTTTTTTGGGATTAATAAAATGAACTTTATCAAATGCTGCTCTAAAAAATAACATTTTTTTTAAAAAAAAGTTTTATGCTGATATCAGGTGAGATGCATGATATGCCTCCTGGTTATAGTTTCAGGTTGCAATGGCAATGGCTGCCAAAGCAAAGCTTCTTCTTCGGGAGCTGAACACGGTCAAAGCAGATCTATCTTTTACAAAGGAGCGATGTGGTTAGCTTGAAGAAGAGAATATAATCTTTAGGGAGAGTAGTGGAAAAAGGAGACAATACCGAAGATGATGATTTGGTATGCATTTTTATTTCTGCTCTAGAATTTCTGTCTTTACTTTTGTGGTTTTGCTTATCATTTAACATTTAAATGCCTCAAGTACAAATAAGAAATTAAACAAAATATTTTAGAATATATCTGTGTATTTAAGAGTAAATGTTAGCATGTCATCATGGATGGTATTTGTATGATTTAAAATTATCCAACACTTTCAATTAATTCTCTTTTGCAACTGTATCAATTGTTTAGATTTATGTGTTCCTATTCAAGTTTGTATGCTTGAGATCGGCTCCATTTGGGGAACAAGCGTTTTGAGCTTCAAGCCAGTGGGCTGAATTACCTTTCAAGTCCCTTAACTCCTCTTTCTCTATATACGTTTATGCCTTTCTTTTTACGTTCCCAATAATTTCTAGAGCTTTAAAGCACAAAATGTTGCTCTCTCTCTCTCTCTCTCCCTTATATGTGTTTTTATTTTTATTTTTAAATATTATTTATTTATAATTTTAGTATGTAGCCTAACCCACACTTGTATCTGTCCACCTCAAGTATTACTGTATTAACTTTCTTATAATGGCTTTGTCATCACTCACGAGGGGTTGACCAGACTTTCCAGTCTGACTTTTCCTCATACTAGGTGATTTATGAGTAATTACTCGGTGATAAAAGTCTGATCTTTTCAAGATTTATTATTAATTATTGGTATATCTTTTTAAAAGTGCAAGAGGAAATATGCCTCTGCCTTGTTGGGAGTAAACTGGATTGAGCATGTGCTCGCTAAATTTGTTACACTACTAAATTATCACCCAATTTCAGTTTCTTTCCAAATATGTTTTATAATAGTAAGAAATCCCCTAAGTTTCAAAATTCATATTCTGCTCAGATTTGATGGATCTGAACTTTTCTGAAGTCAACCGCTAGGTTATATCTTAGTTGCTGGAGATGGTTTTGTTGTTTTGTTTGTCTTGATTGCCTGAATCTGTTTCACTAGTATCACTGATTTTTCACCCAGTTTTGGAATCCAAGTAGGCAGGATTGAGATTCCTATTTTTCACCCAGTCTTGGAATCTATTTCACTCGATCCAGTTGCTATCATTAACACCTTCAGTAAATGGAAATACAAACTTGTGATGCTCGAGTTCCTTCTCTCATTTTCTTCAATCAAATTGTAACTCCTCCTCCATTGGACATTATCTTCTTCATTTAGTATGGACTTTTAACTTCTCAACATGACTTAGTCTTCTCTATGACCAATGTGAACTAGCATCTTGCCCTTCCTTTTCATACATGACTCTTAGGTTTGACCCAATACTATTTCTATTTTGACCATTATTTCGATAATATCTATTCTGGATCAGTCTATAGAAGTTCTAAAGAAATTGCTGAAGTAAATCGAGATTATAAGAAGTAAAAGGTCTGGGACACCAAATTTTGAATCCCATAAAATTGAAGATAATGATTTACTGACGGCGTGATTGCTCGATATCTTCAAACTAGGGTTTCTTCTTAAGGTACTCATACGACTTGGTAAACTAAACCTTGTATACGAGTAGGATCACTAAGACAAATTTGAGAGGAAAGGTCTTTGATGCTTCTTCAAATGATATTTTTATTTACTCATTGTCATTTTGTTATATGCATTTATTTTCTCGGACAAGGTGTGTGTTGGCAAGATGGTTTAGATTTTGCTCGACTTGAAGAAATATGTGATCGTATTGCTTACTTTAGTGTATAATTAGATTGTCCCAATAGAATGTATGTCATATATAAGTTATATCATCCAAGTTATAAGTATGTATGTTAATCAACTGTCCTACGTCTCGCTTATTCAAACATTTTCTTTTATAAGCTATCTCGTGATGTGGATGGATGTTTCGGGATAAAAAGAGAACCAAACGATTCTTCTACAAAAGTATGGCTAGAGAAGATGAGAACTTTGTTTAGCTTCTGGGTTTTCCTCTCGTAGTATTATAACTAGTGATCCATATAAAGGGATGGGTGAAATTGGTTTGCCTTTTGAAGTAGCTCAGAGAATAACTTTTGAAGAGAAAGTGAGTTAGCACAATATGTTATATATGCAAAATTTAGTTGACAAAAATTGGCCTTAACATATATGGATGGGTCATCTACATACACATTAAGGGAAGGTTCAAAACCCACTACCCATAAGCGTTCCCTTCAAGCATTATTAGTATATGTTCATGACGGTATATCAATCCCCTGATCTGTGCGCCACTTAGTGCTGATTTTGATGGGGATGCGATTCTTTTATTCTATCCTTAGTCTCATCCAGCAAAAGTAGAGGTTTGAAAGGAGACGTGAAGTAAATAGGCTAAATCAAACGGCGACTCAACTAATCCGAAAAAAAGAGCATATTGGAGCCTTATTAAGAAGTACGTTATCAATAAAAATATCAATGATTTGTCATCCAAACCAATGAACTTTTTAAAGTTGCAAAAATGGATTAAAGAGGTGGTTTTGATTATAAATTTGGTAATCATCTTGGGGATGGAAAAGTGGCGACTTCAGTGATAAGGCGTATACTCACGGTGACGGAGGACAACGAAATATCTACTTTGGTAAGTGTCTTAGGCTCTTAACTTGTAAGGTATTAAATTTTTGTCTCTTTGGCTGAGGTATAATCTGCTATAAGCAGACTGGTGACCTGGTTCCGTTATTTATTATTCTGATGGAATAACCTGTCTATGTGAAGTACCGCATGCATGGTGATTTCTTTTGTTATTCCATTCTTTATTATACTCAGTTGGTTAAAGTTTTGACTTCTACACTCCATGAAATTAGTGGAATATTCTTGATATTTGCGCTTCATCCAGTATCTTTTCATGGAAATATTCTTCTGAGCATTCTTGAATTTTACTTTACAAAGAAGTATCATGTTGACAATTTGGACATTATTAGTTCCTGAATAAATTAATTCTTGAACTTATTTTATTGAATTTTTATATCATTCTCATCATCCTCATGTTTATATTATTTTTGAAAGTCATCTGTGGCCTGTAGTGCATAGATGGACTTAGTATGATTATGACCAGGGATTATTCGATGTAATCATGACCGTAATGTTACAAATAATGTGGTAAAAGTCCTCATTTGTCCGAAGTGCATTGATGGACAGTTGTTGGCATGATCATGACCATTGATGAATACACAAATATCCTTGGCCCGTAGTGCATGGATAATTTGTGGTTGTGAACCTAATGAATATCCTTGGCCGTAGTGCAGGGATGATGTGGATTATTTATTAAGCTGAGTCTCAGAGATAAAAGTGATGAAAAACATTTTCAAATCATAAAAAATAGTAGATTTTATCCTCTACTTGACTCTTTTAATGGATTGCATGTTCCGATGCAGTTAAACACTATGTCTATTGTATTTTATCAGTTTAACACTGTTGAGGACTAATGATAATTTATTCTGCATTATCTTAGTCATAATATTTCTTACTGGGCTAGTTGAGCTCACCCTTTCTTTCAACTTTATTCTCTTGAGAAATGAGAAACGTGGCAGGGGACTAGTCGGGGAACGAAGTGATGGTCCGAGATGGTGTCTTAGTAGTCCTCACTATTCCTTCGCTAGTATGGCCTACCTAAGTTTATTTGGTATTTAATTGGCGGGTCAGAGTATAGGGATAATATGTGATATGTTAATTACCCTTGTTTTGTGATAGTGTTTGAAAATGGCATCCGAGAATGTTGAGAACATCAATGGAGCACAGGAGACCCTTGAGTCTCCACAGATCAATAACCAGGACAATGTGCATTAGGAAGGCGATAATCCTCATGCAAGCAACAACAACCTTGACCAAATGATGAGCGATGGAATGTTAGAGGCTTCATGCAATTCATGCAACATCGGTGAGGCGGCTCTATCCAAAATACGGTGGAAACAACTGGCGACTCTCGGACGGTCACATGCTTGAAGCAGTTCGAGGCTGGGACCACCGGAGTTTTTTGAGAGCCAAAACCACTTAAAGCGAGGAGGCGTGGATAAAGCGAGATCAACAAGATATTTGATGTCTTGGATTAATCAGGAGCAAAAGGTTCCTTTGCCACTTTCGTATTCTTGAGGCGGTGATTCTTGGTGGGAATACGTAAAGCGTACTTTCGACTGCCGCATGCTGAAGATGTCTTGGGAGAAGTTCGAAGAAGCATTCAACGACAAGTACTTTCAAAGTATTACGTCACATGAAAGAGGTAGAGTTCATTAAAGCTGGAACAAAACAACATGGCCAGTGTCACGCGTCTGAAGCCAAGTTTGCTTGAAATTTTGTCTGGGTTCGTCCCATTGGTTGATAATGAGGAGAGAATGGCGAAATGTTTCTAAGAGGTTTGAAACGGATATATGTCGATATCTTATCTCTCATAAAAAAGCGTGTTTGTATTTAGATGTTGTTAATAGGGCTCGATTATTGGAAGCGCGATAATGAGTCAACCAACCAAAAGAAGCGGTAAACAAAATGATAATACTAGTGATAGCATTCATCGAGCGGTGACAATAAGCTTGGAGGAATCAACATGCTTGAAATGGTAACCACTTGATTGGTAATCATAGCCAAAACAATAAGAATGGACATTTCAAAGAAAGAAGATTCAACAATGATGGAAAGCGTCATTACTTTTTGTCGTTAAGGAAGGAGAGCGACCACATCATATCTTCAAATATGGAGGGAGGGACACATCGATCAAAATCGTGCGATTCCTCAAAGCATATTACAATTGTGGAAGAAGGACACACAGCCCAATTTTGTCGTGCACCAAAGACAAGTCCGGTGGGATGGAAGCGTAGTAGTGAACTTCGGGCGTGAAATTGAATTTTATCGACCTTGAACGGTACAAAACCTATTTCCAAAGCCCCATGTCGAATGGCTCTATTTAACCCGGGAGTTAAAGACCCAACTGAGGAATTGTTAAACATTGGCTTTATTAAGTCCTAGTACTTCTCCTTGGGGTGCTCTGTTACATTAATTGAAGAAGAAAGATGGGAGTATCGACTTTGTATTGATTATCGAGAGTTGAATCATGTCACCATAAAAATAGGTACCCATTGCCCGTATTGATGACTGTCGACCCGGTTGCAAGGTGCCAAATTCTTTTCAAAGATTGATCTTCATTCGAGATATCACCAATTGAAGATTAGAACCAATGACATTCAAAAGGCGGCTTTCGAACTCTTCTCATTCCTCACTCCAACCGAATTTTATATCTTTACGAGTCAAGCTGAGTTAATGGAGTAGCGATTCGAGAAAACCCTTACGAATCTCCGATAATAACCGATTAAGCGAAAAAGCTACGTCTTCGATCATTTGATTTAGGTTGCTCCCAACTTTGAATGGATTCAATCTTTCTTGGGTCAGCGGATATTCCATAACTTGATACCATGTGCCCAAGGAATGTTACTTCTCGAGCGAAACTCGCATTTCTTCACTTGGCATAAAGCTTATATTCTGCAAGCTTTTGGAGTGTCGATGTCAGTGTTGCTCATGATCTTCACGTTTTTGGAATAAATAAGGATGTCATCAATGAAAGCGACCACAAAGTGATTCAAATATTCCTTGAATACTCGGTTCATCATATCCACGAAGGCGGCGGGGAGCATTAGTCGATCAAAAGACATGACTAGGAATTCATAATGCCCATCTACTGGGGATTACGAAAGCCGTCTTTGGAATGTCATTGGTTCTAATCTTCAATTGGTGATATCTGGAATGAAGATCAATCTTTGAAAAGAATTTGGCACCTTACAAGCGGGTCGACGGTCATTAATACGTGGCAATGGGTACTATTTTTTTATGGTGACATGATTGAACTCTCGATAATCAATAAAAAGTCGCATACTCCCATCTTTCTTCTTCACGAATAGAACAGGAGCACCCCAAGGAGAAGTACTAGGACGAATAAAGCCAATGTTTAACAATTCCTGCAGTTGGGTCTTTAACTCCTGAAGTTCAATAGGAGCCATTCGATATGGGGCTTTGGAAATAGGTTTTGTACCGGGTTCAAGGTCGATACAAAATTCAATTTCACGCTCTGGAAGTTCACGGCCTTTGCTGCCTCCATCCCAGCTGGACTTGTCTTTGGTGCACGACAAAATCGGGCCAGGTGTCCTTCTCTTCCACAATTGTAATATGCTTTGGAGGGAATCGCACAGTTTGGACTGATGTGTCCCTCCCCTCCATATTTGAAGCATATGATAGGTGGTCGTTCTCCTTCCTTAACGACAGGTGCTAATGACGTCTTTCCATCATTGTTGAATCTTCTTTTCTTGAAATGTCCATTCTTATTGTTTTGGCCATGATTACCACCGAAGTGGTTACCATTTCTGGCATGTTGATTCCCTCCAAGCTTATTGTCACCGCCGAGCCGATGGCTTCTTTATCCTTTAACATTATCATTTTTTTCATTTGCTCTCTTTTGGTTGGGTTGACTTATTATCGCTCAATAATCGAGCCCCCTATTAACAACATCTAAATACAAACCACAGTTTATGAGAGATAAAGATATTGACATATCTACGGTTTCAAACCTCTTAGAAATATTAGCGTCATTCTCTCCTCATTATCAACCAAATGGGGCCTGGCCAAGTGCATTCGGCAAACTTGGCCCGTCTTGTGACACGGTCGTATTGTTTTGTTCGGTTTAATGAACTCTACCTCTTTCATGTAGCGAATACTTTCGGAAAGTACTTTATCGTTGAGCAGTTCTTGGAACTTCTCCCAAGACATCTTCGGTCAAAAGGGTTAGTCGCTTCTGATTTCCACGATGTCGGCCCTCTTGCATGCACATGAAAAAGTGGAAAAGGGAACCTTTTGCTCCTCGGAGCAATCGAAGACATCAAATATCTTGTTGATATGATTTATCCACGTCTCATATTAAGTGGTTTTGGCTCTCCAAAAAACTCCGGTGGTCAGCTCCTTTGAAGCATTTTGGCGGTGGCCGTCAAGAGAGTTGCCAGATGTTCCACATATTTTGGATAAGGCGCTCTCGCCCTAATGTTGCATGAATTGCATGAAGCCTCGGAACATTCCATCGTTCATCATTTGGTCGATGTTGTTGTTTGCATGAGGATTATCGCCTTCTAATGCACATTGTCACAATTATTGATCCATGGAGACTTCGAGGTCTCACATGCTCCATTGATGTTCTCAACATTCTCGGATGCCATTTTCAAACACTATCACAAAACAAGGGTAATTAACGTATCACATATTATCCACTATACTGGCCAAGCCAATTAAATACCAAATAAACTTAGGTAGGTCATCTTAGCGAAGGAATAGTGAGGACTACTAAGACACCATCTCGGACCATCACTTAGTTCCCAGTCTAGTCCGGCTCGTTCTCATTTCTGAAGAAAACGGTGAAAGAAAGGTGAGCTCAACTAGCCCGAAGAAATATTATGACTAAGATAATGCGAAATAAATTATCATTAGTCCTCAGCGATGTTAAAGCGATAAAATACAATAGACATAGTGTTTAATCTTGCATGGAACATGCAATCCATTAAAAGAGTCAAGTAGAGGATAAAATCTACTATTTTTATGATTTGAAAATGTTTTTCATCACTTTTATCTACGAGACTCGACAATAAAAATAATCCACATCATCCACCACTACACTACTGCCACGAGATATTCATTAGGTTCATGACCACAAATTATCCATGCACTACGGGCGAAGGATATTTATGTATTCATCAATGGTCATGATCATGCCAACAACTGTCCATCAATGCACTTCGGTCCAATGATGACTTTTACCACATTATTTGTAACATTACGGTCATGATTACATCGAATAATCCCCGGTCATAATCATACCAAGTCTATCTATGCACTACAGGCCACAGATGACTTTCAAAAATAATATAAAATGAGGATGATGAGAATGATATAAAAATTCAATAAAATAAGTTCAAGAATTAATTTATTCAAGAACTAATAACGTCCAAATTGTCAACATGATAATTCTTTGTAAAGTAAAATTCAAGAATGCTCAGAAGAATATTTCCATGAAAAGATACTGGATGAAGCGCAAATATCAAGAATATTCCACTAATTTCATGGAGTGTAGAAGTCATAACTTTAACCAACTGAGTATAATAAAGAATGGAATAACAAAAGAAATCACCGTGCATGCGATCTTTGCTTAGAAAGGTTATTCCATCGAGAATAATAAATAACGGAACGAGTCACCGATCTACTTTATAGCAGATTATACCTCGACCAAAGAGACAAAAATATAAGACCTTACAAGTTAAAAGCCTAAGACACTTACCAAAAGTAGATATTTAGTTGTCCTCCGTCATGCTTTGATCATGCCTTATCACTTGAAAAGTACAATACTTTTCCATCCCAGAAGATGATTACCAAATTTATAATCAAAACCACCCTCTTTTAATCCATTTTTTGCAACTTTAAAAAGTTCATTGGTTTTGGATGACAAATCATTGATATTTTATTGATAACATACTTAATAATAAGGCTCCAATATGCTCTTTTTTGGATTAGTTGAGTTCTTGTTTGATTTAGCCTATTTACTTCAAATCTCCTTTCAAACCTCTACTTTTCTTTGGATGAGACTAAGGATAGAATAAAAGAATCGCATCCCCATCAAAATCGGTACTAAGTGGCGAAACGGATCGGGGATTGATATCTGACCGTCATGAACATATCTTGATAATGCTTGAAGGAGCAACTTGTGGGTAGTGGGTTTTGAACCTTCCTACTGCGAATCGATTCGGCCGAAAATTTGCGCTTTTACCATGCGTACGGCTGCGTATTTGTATTAACTGGGTTGAAATAGAGTGACTGATAAACGATGAGCAAATGTACTGGCGCTTGAAAATGCACCTTTCAACTCGACTTTTTCCCCAAGAAACCCGCAGATAATCATTGCGAAAACTGACATTTTTATTGGGTTTTGTTTGTTCTCCGATATTCGAGTTTAAGAAAGAAGTTAAATAAATTTAAGCCATGAAAAATGAAAACCCCGGGGCCTGGTACATTACCCTTTTACTCGCACCCCGAGTCAACGTATCTCTGAAGCCCCAATGCATTTTCTTTGACCAAACACAACAAACAAACTAACGTCGCTTTAGATCTCAGTTTCACCAAGCATCGATTTTTATAATAGCAAAACAAAAAATATGTTAAATATAACTCAAATGAATTGGGATATATTTGTTGGCCTTATGATAATCTTCTTATTGAAATAAGACCGAGAAAATAAAATTATAGAAAGGGAGTGAATGTTGAGATGAAGATTCACAATGACGAGCGATAAAAAATCGTCTTTCGTCTTTCTGCGTAAAAAGAGGACATCGATGGGTATGAGACAAAGTCGCGGCGAGTGGTTAAGGGAGTAGTGAAAGTAGTAAAGCCCGAAGATTCAGGCTAGAGATATATTATCAAAAAAATGTAAAAAAATCGATGGAAAATGAAGCCAATACTAAGATAAATGCATTGTCAAACGAAGCGAAGTTTTATTTCCACCGAATAAAGAAAAGTCACATAATTGACGATTGTCTGATAAAGAAACTAGAGTTAATCCTATGTTTTGTACCCGACCCGGCTAAATTGTGAAATATGATGTCGAAAGTTATTAGAATTATCGCTTTCATGTTATACGTTTAACATCTCTTCTGTTAGGAGTAAAAAACAAGAAACATAAAACGTCTCCTTGATAGGCAATATATCACAAATGGGATGTTAAGATGGAAGCGATTGGAGGCGGCATCTTATGTTTCATTATGGGATATACCAATTTGTCTGAAGGAGCGAAGAAGTACTATTTTGTTATAAAACATTTAGATGTCGAAATAACGGGAAAAGGGTTAGGGAAATCGGGGGAATCTGACCTTCCTTTAGTGGGTAAATAACCAGCAGCATAAGTTAGCATCAACAATTGCACTTAAATAAGGCAAAACGCCCTCTAACTTCAAAGTTGTTTCGATGGTCTGCACGGTTAAGTTTGAAATAGCTAATACTGATAATGAATAGATAGGACTCCACAAAATTATCCGTTCTGAAGCATTTATTCAGATATTGCTCATGACCTGCAAAGGCAACTTTGGTAAAAAAAATGTATATATACTCTTTTACAAATAAAAACATAAAGATCATGAGAGAAATAATCCACCAAGATTAGAGAAATACACATTTTTATTAAGCAATTTCAAATGTTACGTTGAAAAATGGTGAATTGGTACATTGTCTTTACCGCGTCGCGACAATGTAACGTGGTAGGGAAATCAGTTCAACATCACCGGTCTCTAATCTCCCGCTTTTTACAATTTCAATGACTCCATTGAAAACAAGCTCGAATTGAGCCGAAAGCCGCGAATTAGGAGGTTTTTAAACTTCTCCCGGAAGAAAGCAAGAAAGAAAGCAGCGGAAAAAAAGTAGCGAGCAGTAGAAAAGTTCATTATGTACAGAACCCATATAACTTTGAGGAGTGCGATACTTAGCTTCAAGAATGGGGCTCACGACCCAAGTAATCCTGAGCGTAAAAATCACTGAAACGATATTTGTCACCTTGTTGTCTGGCTGACTCGAATAGCGAGGGAGGCTATGCATGAGCGGGGGAGAGAAGAAGCGGCGATCGGACCTCGATTTAATTGATCTTATTAAGAACTCCGTTGCGCCTCCACGAAACAGAAAGCCCTATTGTCTTAGGCGAGAGTGACTGTGACTTAACTTCGCCAGGCCCACTTGGTGTTGGCGTGTAGATCTTTATGAAAAGTATTTGAAGTCACGGAGAAAAATATAACCTGAATAGTAAGATAGCCGAAGCAGAGAGAGTTTGAATTTTGGAAGTCTGAAAGGAATAAATAGAATACAAAAAAGGAGGAGAAAGATGACAAAATGAAGAATGCGGTCGATCGTACCACAATCTGAATGATAACATATGGTGAAAGAAAATATAGAGAAAGAAGTTTGAATTTTGGAAATCTGAAGGATAAATAGAGTAAAAAAGGAGAAAATGGACAAAGGCAAAGTAGACGACCACAAAGTTAGAGTAGGCCAGAGGATACCTTGTCACGCACTGAAAGTAGGCCCAGTGATAGATTAACCATGTGTTATGTTAGATGTAGCCGCTTCATTAGCTTGGGCGGTAGGATAATAAATATTTAATTGGTGTCGAATGAATGGATGGTTCCGTGGTTTGACGATCACTTTTCGAAATAAATAAAGCGGAAGAGAAGGAGGAAGTGTAAGCTATCATTAAAATTAATTTGAAATTCAAAATTTAAAATTTAAATTATATATTTATCTATAATATAGCGTTTTAATTTGATTTTTATTGATCGAAATTGATGGGTTCAAATAAATATTAAAATATTCATATAAAATTTTAAATTACAAAACATCGTTATTAATTACATTATTAAGCGTGATTCATTATAGTCGTAATATTTAAAGTATATCTTGAAATTTTTTTAAGATTTATTAATTTTAAAAATGTTAATTTATACATCAAGTTCGGTCGTTCGTTTTTTGTAGAGTAAGAATCTTTTATTTTCAAGGTTCGAATTATCCCCGAAATTCGGCAAAATTCGCCTTAATATGATTTTCTGAGGAGAGAAAGAGTTGAGAAACACCTATGGTGGTATGCTAGTGATGGTTTCGAGGGAAGCAACGGAGTGCGGCTTGGACCTTGAAACCTTACAGACGACCGTTTGTTAACGAGATCTTACGCCGTCCGATCACGTGGGCGTCGATCGCCGCGTAATAAACGATCGGCGCAAAGCTTGACAATGGAGAATCAAATTCTAGTGTCTTGAGAGATAAAATATTTACCTTTCTTGGATGACTTAAAATGTTATCTCTTTCTTTAGTGCCTCCCATTGTCGGCGTATCTGACTCTAATTTCATAAATGCGTCTGACTCTATCATCACATTACTTGGTATAATCCATCCACGTTAATATGCGAGATCGGTCAATTTGTTTCTTCATTCTGGGTAAGATGAATTTAATTATCTGATGGTGAACAATTAGGACCAATATAATAAGGATGGAATTAGGTCAATGAAATGACCGATAGAATAACCAAATAAATACCCATTAAATGAAATATCATGACATTGTAGTTTTTATTAAGCAGGTGTTTAATAGAAAACTATAAATGGTTCATGATATGAAGAATCGATATGATTGAAAGACCGAATAAAACCCTCAAGGTCGATAATGAATTAAAATAAGAAGATGAAGCAAAAGCGAATGAAAGAGAGGATAAATATCAAAACTTCTCTTTATAAATTCATGATTATGTTTATTAATGTAGCTTGTATTTATTAGTTATATAAAGATAATTTTTTAAATTTGACAATTTACTTGCGATTTGAAATTTGAACTTATTTCTTTCTCAAACTCTTTCTTTATTCGTTCAAATTTACGACGGTTCACCTCCTTGTGACTCAAGTACCATTTCCATGAATCGAGCTGATAAAAAGTTTGATTGAACCTAAAAACTCAGGTAAAGGTTCCCCTCAAAACCCATTACTCATTGTTTTGAAATAAGAGCTAATCTTTAAACACTCCTCGACATTTGAGCTTGGGTTAAAGAAGATTGAACTAGATACTCCATTCGACACCATTTAAGAGTTAAGAAGAAGATGTATCAGAGGAAGGATGAAAATTTAACTATCCTTGAGAAGAATCGATTCCTCTTCATAATAACCCTCAAGGTTTGTTGGCATTAGAGTTAAATTGGTCGAACTCTAATAAACGTTACATTGAAGTTGGAGTAGAAAAATCTCGATTTCTTCTGTCTGGTCGGTGATAAAAATGGGTTTAAGGTTACGGGTAAACAATCTTAAGGTAGGGAGAAATTTAAACAAAATTTCGTTAATTTCGATCTAACAAAGGATGGCCTGAAAATTCTTCATTAAGGGACGGATTGCCTCCTGTAAGGATAAGTAGTTTACTTAAAGTGACATGAAATGTGAGTGAAATGATTGAGCATTAAAACTTCCGTCGAAGGAATGGAATTAATTAGCTGGTTGTATGAACATAAATGTAAGTTGAATTATTTTGTTGTGATTATTTGAAATATGAAGTGATATTATATGACTTGACCTGCGTGTCTTTGATTAAAACATCCTCGGATGTGAAAGATTTAAAGATTTTTTATGCAGAAAGTCGAAGAAATAAGAATCTAAAACCTCCGAAGGTGATCAACTTGAGGTGCCTAAAGTCTGTTAAGATCGAGCGAATATCCTTAAATCTTTTATTTCGAAATTTAAAATTTAGAATCATTAAAAAAACTATTCACGAATATGAGCCGTTAATGGAATTTTACTTGATCTTAAAGCGATCAAAAGCGATTTCGAGAAATTAGAACTAAGGTCACCTAATGAGCTCAGTGCCCAACCGTTCCCTGTAATCGGTTGAAAATCTGAATGATGAAGAGATCGAACCTATCACGAAGAAAACATTTGGATAGTCATTTAATCTGTTAACCTCGAGAACTATTTCGATCTTCTAAGCGTATATATGGACCCATTTGAACAAATGCCTTCTCTGAGCGTGAGTGCCTCTCGTTAGGCCTCCTCATGAATTTAGAATGAAATAGACCTTAAGTTTGATATGACTTACTCTTTAACTTCATAAGCAGTGATCAATTTATTCGATAAATTTGATGAAGAAATTAAGAAAATTTAAAATCTTATCTTATCATGGGTTAGATATCTTGAAATTGATTGATTAATCTTGAACATGTAAAATTTATTTTTTAAAATATCTAATGCGAAGAAATTTAAAAAGAAATGTTGTTTATTCTAAGAGGCATATGGGATAATGAGTTCAATTTAATGCCTTTGGAAGGACTTAGCTCGAAAAGAGGCGAAGACCTCTAGGAAGGAAGAATAAATATAAATCGATCTTGTTGAAAAAAATTTCTAAGGGCTAAAATGAAGAACTTTATTTAGCTTGGAAATTTAAAGTGGGCGATCTTGGTGAAGGCACAGGGAAGATAAAGAAATTGATTAGGCGTTGGAAGCTCTAGATAAAATTTGAAGGCCTTGAAAGTCTCCTTGAAAATTTAAAATCCAAGAAGAATCTGGGAGGTTCGATGAGTTGAATAAAGTGAAGGTATATTTTGAGGTTATGAAGTTTACGGTAAAAGCGAGAAAATTTAATTTGACTCAACTAGATCAAATTTGACTCAGAAGGCGAAGATAATGCACGAATCGATGTTCATTCTAAGTATTAGGACTTTTAAAAATTTCTATCTTTTATGTAAACATTTGAATATTAATAAAATATCAACTTTGTTCATCATGACTTTTAATTCGTTTCCGATAATTTTAATCGAAACTTGAAAAGCGTATAAGATTTAAACTTAATGAAAATTTAGATCGTATATGATTAAGTTAAAAAAAATCATAGGACATAATAAAACTCAACTTGAACAAAATAAATTAAATATCTTATTTAAAAGTGTAAAATCGTATATAAAATGAATTGGTGATCCTCCTTACCATAGATCTTGTTTAATTTAAATTAAAACAAATATAAGGACATTTGTTTACCACTTTAGAAAAATTTATAAGGACCATGGAATTTGTTTAAAGGGCAAAAAAAATTCATGGAACTAATAAAATTTACCATCGAATGGTTAAAGAACCTCCTTGGTTTGGTTTACATTTGTAAAAAAAAATAAAATATGGAATTTATTTATGAGGGTTAAAAATGAGACTTTCGATAAAGTACCATCGAATAGTCGGTTGAATTTAATGAAGTTTTCTACCGAAGGGCCTAAAAATTTATGAGATCGCCCCTTCAAAAAAGGCACCATCGAATGATTGCGCAGTTACCGATCCTCCGCACACCATTGTAATTTAGGACGATAGAGAAGATCGGTGTGAAAAAAGTAGATCTTTGTTGATGATGATCCGAGCATTTACGAACGCGGAGGCGGTCGAAAATCTGCGAAAACTGCCGAAGCACACCTTGACGTACGAAGTGTGTGATTTCGGATCATCAATGCCTTCAATGAATAGTCCCGGCTGGTGTAATTCACCCATGGGATCCTCGGGTTCAGCAATCGAGTTCAGGCGTAAATCTTGAGCTACAGAATTTAAAATCTCCAGCAATCTAAAATACCCCTTATTATAATGCTTGGCAGCTCTTTTAAATGGTACATGATCGATCAGAAAACGTCTCTCGACTTCTTCAATGAGGATTTATTGTTGATGCTGAACCGCCGTCGTTTAAAATTTAAATGGTTACCCAGATTTTGAAATTTAAATTTGGTAGGGTAGGGAATTTAAAACGTGAAGCCAGTCTGAAAGAGTAAATCCCCATTGTGAGGTCCTCGGTGTAGTCAGATAAGCCAGCACCTGTGGCTCCTGCAGCCATCACCATAGCCTCGTCCCGAATTGCAGTAATCCTAGAATGACCGGCCGTAAGTCTCAGCTGCAGATTCGGTGTGGATTAGCCAGTCTTCTGTCA
This sequence comes from Panax ginseng, assembly GCA_020205605.1. Taxonomy (NCBI): domain Eukaryota; kingdom Viridiplantae; phylum Streptophyta; class Magnoliopsida; order Apiales; family Araliaceae; genus Panax; species Panax ginseng. The sequence continues at coordinate 151,746,531 of CM035134.1, forward strand.
CAGACCCAGCTCAGCAGAAATCCTTGAGCACCAGTTTACGAAATGGTGGATTTAATAGATTAAAATTTACATAGGGTCAAATTTAAGCATTCTTGACTCATTAATTGAGCTGAGCCAGAGTTTAGGAGTTATCGACTGAATTTTAGGAGTTCTGACCAGTTTGGGTTCGTAGTTTAAAATTTACAAGTACTGAAAGTGACGACGCTGGCTTCAATGATGGACCAGTCTCTGCACCCAAGACAATGAAGGTTTAGGGATAAGATTTAGAGTGTAAACTCTTCGGTGGCTCGTGAGGACTCAGGACATTAATTGTGCTTCAACATATTACATACTCAAGTAACCATGAGATAGTGGGTGAAACCAAATGAGAGAGTACTTTAAATTGTAGCCATTATAACCCACAGAGAGCCCGCAGTAAAATTTAAAAGATTTGAAAATTAAAAATTTAAAAAAATTTAAAATTTAAAGGCATTTAAAATTAGCCAAAATTTAAAATTCGGTCAAATTCAAGGGAATTTAAAATTTAAAATTTAAAGATTTAAAATTTAAAAACCGTTAAAAATTCGCTAAAATTTAAAATTAAATTTAAAATTTAAATTCCTGAAAAAAGTAAAAATGGAAAATTTAAAATTTAAAATTTAAAATTAAAATTTAAAATTTAAAGAAGCGTAGAGAATTTAAAATTTAAAATTTAAAATTTAAAAAGTTTAAAATTTAAAAATTTAAAATTTAAATCATTCTAAAATTTAAAATTTAAAATTTGGGCAAAATTTAAAATTGTAAAATTTAAAATTCCAAATTTAAAACCAAATTAAAATTTAAAATTTAAAATTTGCAAAATTTAAAATTTAAAATTTAAAGAGGTTTAAAGATTTAAGGTTTAAAATTTAAAAGGTTAAAATTTAAAATTTAAAGGTTTAAAATTTAAAGGTTTCGAAAATTTATAGTTTAAAATTTAAAATTTAAAATTTAAAAAGTTAAAATTTAAAATTTAAAGTTTAAATTTAAAATTTAAGAATTTAAAATTTAAATTTAAAATTTAAAATTTAATTTAAAAATTTAAAATTTAAAATTTAAAATTTAAAATTTAAATTTAAAATTTAAAATTTAAAATTTAAAATTTAAATTTAAAATTTAAAATTTAAAATTTAAAATTTAAAATTTAAAATTTAAATTTAAAATTTAAAATTTAAAATTTAAAATTTAAAATTTAAAAGTTTAAAATTTAAAATTTAAAATTTAAAATTTAAAATTTAAAATTTAAATTTAAAATTTAAAATTTAAAATTTAAATTTAAAATTTAAAATTTAAAATTTAAAATTTAAAAAATTTAAAATTTAAATTAAAATTTAAAATTTAAAATTTAAAATTTAAAATTAAAATTTAAATTTAAAATTTAAAATTTAAAATTTAAAATTTAAAATTTAAAATTTAAAATTTAAATTAAAATTAAAATTTAAAATTAAAATTTAAAATTTAAAATTTAAAATTTAAAATTTAAATTTAAAAATTTAAAATTTAAAATTTAAAATTTAAAATTTAAAATTTAAAATTTAAAATTTAAAATTTAAATTTAAAATTTAAATTTAAAAATTTAAAATTTAAAATTTAAAATTTAAAATTTAAAATTTAAAATTTAAAATTTAAGGTTAAAATTTAAAATTTAAAATTTAAAATTTAAATTTAAAATTTAAAATTTAAAATTTAAAATTTAAAATTTAAAATTTAAATTTAAAATTTAAAATTTAAAATTAAAATTTAAAATTTAAAATTTAATTTAAAATTTAAAATTTAAAATTTAAAATTTAAAATTTAAAATTTAAAATTTAAATTTAAAATTTAAATTTAAAATTTAAATTTAAAATTTAAAATTTAAATTTAAAATTTAAAAGTTAAAATTTAAAATTTAAAATTGAAAATTTAAAATTTAAAATTTAAAATTTAAAATTAAAATTTAAAATTTAAATTTAAATTTAAAATTTAAAATTTAAAATTTAAATTTAAAATTTAAAATTTAAAATTTAAAATTTAAAGATTTAAAATTTCAGAGATTTAAAATTTAAAATTTAAAATTTAAAGTGATTGAAATTTAAAATTTAAAATTTCAAAATTTAAAATTTGAAATTTAAAATTTAAAATTTAAAATTTAAAATTTAAAATTTAAAGATTTAAAATTTGAAATTTAAAATTTAAAATTTAAATTTAAAATTTAAAATTTACAATTTGAAAATTTAAAATTTGAAATTTAAAATTTAAAATTTAAAATTAAAATTTAAAATTTAAAATTTAAATTTAAAATTTAAAATTTAAATTTAAAATTTAAAATTTAAAATTTAAAATTTAAAATTTAAATTTAAAATTTAAAATTTAAAATTTAAAATTTAAAATTTAAAATTTAAATTTAAATTTAAAATTTAAAATTTAAAAATTTAAAATTTAAAATTTAATTAAATTTAAATTTAAAATTTAAAATTTAAAATTTAAAATTTAAAGTTTAATTTAAAATTTAAAATTTAAAATTAAAATTAATTTAAAGTTTAAAATTTGAATTAAAATTTAAAATTTAAGTTTAAAATTTAAATTTAAAATTTAAAATTTAAAATTTAAAATTTAAAATTTAAAATTTAAAATTTAAAATTTAAAATTTAAAATTTAAATTTAAATTTAAAATTTAAAATTTAAAATTTAAAATTTAAATTTAAAATTTAAAATTTAAAATTTAAAATTTAAATTTAAATTTAAAATTTAAAATTTAAAATTTAAAAATTTAAATTTAAAATTTAAATTTAAAATTAAAATTTAAAATTTAAATTTAAAATTTAAAATTTAAAATTTAAAATTTAAATTTAAATTAAATTTAAAATTTAAAATTTAAAATTTAAAATTTAAAATTTAAATTTAAAATTTAAAATTTAAAATTTAAAATTTAAAATTTAAAATTTAAAATTTAAAATTAAAATTAAATTTGATTTGGTAAATTTAAATTTAAATTTAAAATTTAAAGATTTAAGAGTTTAAAATTTAAAGGTTTAAAATTTAAGGGATTTAAAATTTAAATTTAAATTTAAAATTTAAAATTTAAAATTTAAAATTTAAAGTTTAAGTTTAAAATTTAAAATTTAAAATTTAAAATTTTAAAATTTAAAATTTAAAATTTAAATTTAAAATTTAAAATTTAAAATTTAAAATTTAAAATTTAAAATTTAAAATTTAAAGTTTAAAATTTAAAATTTAAAATTTAAATTTAAAATTTAAATTGAAATTTAAAATTTAAAATTTAAAATTTAAAATTTAAAAAATTTAAAGATTTAAAATTTAAAATTTAAAATTTAAAATTTAAAATTTAAAATTTAAAATTTAAAATTTAAAATTTAAAATTTAAATTTAAAATTTAAAATTAAAAATTTAAAATTTAAAATTTAAAATTTAAAATTTAATTTAAAATTTAAATTTAAAATTTAAAATTTAAATTCAAAATTTAAAATTTAAAATTTAAAATTTAAAATTCAAAATTTAAAATTTAAAATTTAATTTGAAAATTAAAATTTAAATTTAAAGTTAAAATTTAAAATTTAAAATTTAAAATTTAAATTTAAAATTTAAAATTTAAAATTTAAAAATTTAAAATTTAAATTTAAAATTTAAATTTAAAATTTAAAATTTAAAATTTAAAATTTAAATTTAAAATTTAAAGTTAAATTTAAATTTAATTTAAGATTTAAATTTAATTTAAAATTTAAATTTAAAATTAAAATTTAAAATTTAAAAATTTAAAATTTAAAATTTAAAATTTAAAATTTAAAATTTAAATTTAAAATTTAAATTTAAAATTTAAATTTAAATTTAAATTTAAAATTTAAAATTTAAAATTTAAAATTTAAAATTTAAAATTTAAATTATTTTAAATTTAAAATTTAAATTTAAAATTTAAAATTTAAAATTTAAAATTTAAAATTTAAAATTTAAAATTTAAAGTTTAAAATTTAAAGTTTTAAAATTTAAAGTTTAAAATTTAAAATTTAAAATTTAAAATTTAAAATTAAATTTAAAATTCAAAATTTAAATTTGAAAAATTTAAATTTAAAATTTAAATTTAAAATTTAAAATTTAAAATTTAAATTTAAAATTTAAAATTTAAAATTTAAAATTTAAAATTTAAATTTAAATTTAAAATTTAAAATTTAAAATTTAAATTTTAAAATTTAAATTTAAATTTAATTTAAAATTTAAATTTAAATTTAAAATTTAAAAAATTTAAATTTAAAAAAATTTAAAATTTAAATTTAAAATTTAAAATTTAAAATTTAAAATTTAAAATTTAAAATTTAAAATTTAAATTCAATTTAAAATTTAAAATTTAAAATTTAAAATTTAAATTTAAAATTAAAGTTTAAAATTTAAAATTTAAAAGAGTTGAAAAATTTAAAATTTAAAATTTAAAATTTAAATTTAAAATTTAAAATTTAAATTTAAAATTTAAATTTAAAAATTTAAAATTTAAAATTTAAAATTTAAAATTTAAAATTTAAAATTTAAAATTTAAAATTTAAAATTTAAAATTTAAAATTTAAAATTTAAAATTAAATTTAAATTTAAAATTTAAAATTTAAAATTTAAAATTTAAATTTAAAATTTAAATTTAAAATTTAAATTAAAATTTAAAATTTAAAATTTAAAATTTAAAATTTAAATTTAAATTTAAAATTTAAAATTTAAAATTTAAAATTTAAAATTTAAAATTTAAAATTTAAAATTTAAAATTTAAATTTTAAAATTTTAAAATTTAAAGTTTAAAATTTAAAATTTAAATTTAAAATTTAAAATTTAATTAGATTAAATCAAATTTAAAATTTAAAATTCTAAGTTTAAAATTTAAAATTTAAAATTTAAAATTTAAAATTTAAATTTAAAATTTAAAATTTAAAATTTAAAATTTAAAATTTAAAATTTAAGATTTAAAATTTAAATTTAAAATTTAAAATTTAAAATTTAAATTTAAAATTTAAAATTTAAAATTTAAAATTTAAAATTTAAATTTAAATTTAAAATTTAAATTTAATTTAATTTAAAATTTAAAATTTAAAATTTAAAATTTAAAATTTAAAATTTAAAATTTAAATTGAAATTTAAAATTTAAAATTTAAAATTTAAAATTTAAATTTAAAATTTAAAAATTTAAAATTTAAAATTTAAAATTTAAAATTTAAAATTTAAAATTTAAAATTTAAAATTTAAATTTAAAATTTAAAATTTAAAATTTAAAATTTAAATTTAAAGTTTAAAATTTAAAATTTAAAATTTAAAATTTAAAATTTAAAGATTTAAATTTAAAGTTTAAAATTTAAAATTTAAAGTTTAAAATTTAAATTTAAAATTTAAAATTTAAAGTTTAAAATTTGAAATTTAAAAATTTAAAATTTAAAATTTAAAATTTAAATTTAAAATTTAAATTTAAAATTTAAAATTTAAAATTTAAAATTTAAAATTTAAATTTAAAATTTAAATTAAATTTAAATTTAAATTTAAAATTTAAAATTTAAAATTTAAAATTTAAAATTTAAAATTTAAAATTTAAAATTTAAATTTAAAATTTAAAATTTAAATTTAAATTTAAAATTTAAAATTTAAAATTAAATTAAAATTTAAATTTAATTTAAATTTAAAATTTAAAATTTAAAATTTAAAATTTAAATTTAAAATTTAAAATTTAAAATTTAAATTAAATTTAAAATTAAAATTTAAAATTTAAAGGTTCTAAGATTTAAGTTAAAATTTAAAATTTAAGTTAAAATTTAAAATTTAAAATTTAAAATTTAAAATTTAAAATTTAAAATTTAAATTTAAAAATTTAAAATTTAAAATTTAAAATTTAATTTAAAATTTAAAATTTAAAATTTAAAATTTAAAATTTAAATTTAAAATTTAAAATTTAAAATTTAAAGATTTAAAATTTAAAATTTAAAATTTAAAATTTAAATTTAAATTTAAAATTAAAATTTAAATTTAAAATTTAAAATTTAAAATTTAAAATTTAAATTTAAAATTAAAATTTACAAATTTAAATTTAAAATTTAAAATTTAAATTTAAAATTTAAATTTAAAATTTAAAATTTAAAATTTAAAAATTTAAAATTTAAAATTTAAAATTTAAAATTTAAAATTTAAAATTTAAAATTTAAAATTAAAATTTAAATTTAAATTTAAAATTTAAATTTAAAATTTAAAATTTAAATTTTAAAATTTAAAATTTAAAATTTAAAAATTTAAAATTTAAAATTTAAATTTAAAATTTAAAATTTAAAATTAAAATTTAAAATTTAAAATTTAAAATTTAAAATTTAAAATTTAAAGTTTAAAATTTAAAATTTAAAATTTAAAATTTAAATTTAAAATTTAAAGTTTAAGATTTAAAATTTAAATTTAAAATTTAAAATTTAAAATTAAAATTTAAAATTTAAATTTAAAATTTAAAATTTAAATTTAAAATTTAAAAGTTAAAATTTAAATTTAAAATTTAAAATTTAGTTAATTTAAAATTTAAAATTTAAATTTAAAATTTAAATTTAAAATTTAAAATTTAAAATTTAAAGATTTAAAATTTAAAATTTAAAATTTAAAGTTTAAAATTTAAATTTAAAATTTAAAATTTAAAATTTAAAATTTAAAATTTAAATTTAAAATTTAAAATTTAAAATTTAAAATTTAAAATTTAAAATTTAAAATTTAAAATTTAAAATTTAAAATTTAAATTTAAAATTCAAATTTAAAATTTAAAATTTAAATTTAAATTTAAAATTTAAAATTTAAAAATTTAAATTTAAATTAAAATTCAAATTTAAATTTAAAATTTAAAATTTAAAATTTAAAATTTAAATTAAATTTAAAATTTAAATTTAAAATTTAAAATTTAAAATTTAAAATTTAAATTTAAAATTTAAATTTAAAATTTAAAATTTAAAATTTAAAATTTAAAATTTAAAAGTTAAAATTTAAAGTTTAAAATTTATTTAAAATTTAAAATTTAAAATTTAAATTTAAATTTAAAATTTAAAATTTAAAATTTAAAATTTAAAATTTAAATTTAAAATTTAAATTTAAAATTTAAAATTTAAAATTTAAATTTAAAATTTAAAATTTAAAATTTAAAATTAAATTTAAAATTTAAAATTTAAAATTTAAAATTTAAAATTTAAATTTAAATTTTAAATTTAAAATTTTGGTTTAAATTTAAAATTTAAAATTTAAAATTTAAAATTTAAAATTTAAAATTTAAAATTTAAAATTTAAAATTTAAATTAAAATTTAAAATTTAAATTTAAAATTAAATTTAAAATTTAAAATTTAAATTTAAAATTTAAAATTTAAAATTTAAAATTTAAATTTAAATTTAAATTTAAAATTTAAATTTAATTAAAATTTAAAATTAAAAATTTAAAATTTAAAATTTAAAATTTAAAATTTAAAATTTAAAGTTTAAAATTTAAATTTAAAATTTAAAATTTAAAATTTAAAATTTAAAATTTAAAATTTAAAATTTAAAATTTAAATTTAAAATTTAAAATTTAAATTTAAATTTAAAATTTAAATTTAAAATTCAAATTTAAATTTAAATTTAAAGATTTAAAATTTAAAATTTAATTAAAATTTAAATTTAAAATTTAAATTTAAAATTTAATTTAAATTTAAATTTAAAATTTAAAAAATTTAAATTTAAAATTTAAAATTTAAATTTTAAAATTTAATTTAAAATTTAAAATTTAAAATTTAAAATTTAAAATTTAAAATTTAAAATTTAAAATTTAAATTTAAAATTTAAAATTTAAAATTTAAAATTTAAAATTTACAATTTAAAATTTAAAATTTAAAATTTAAATTTAAAATTTAAAATTTAAAAATTTAAAATTTAAAATTTAAAATTTAAAATTTAATTTAAAATTTAAAATTTAAAATTTAAAATTTAAAATTTAAATTTAAAATTTAAAATTTAAAATTAAAATTTAAAATTTAAAATTTAAAATTTAAATTTAAAATTTAAATTTAAAATTTAAAATTTAAATTTAAATTTTAAATTTAAAATTCAAAATTTAAAATTTAAAATTTAAAATTTAAAATTTAAAATTTAAAATTTTAATTTAATTTAAAATTTAAAAAAATTTAAAATTTAAAATTTAAAATTTAAAATTTAAAATTTAAATTTAAAATTTAAATTTAAATTTAAAATTTAAAATTTAAAATTTAAAATTTAAAATTAAAATTTAAAATTTAAAATTTAAATTTAAAATTTAAAATTTAAAATTTAAAATTTAAAATTTAAATTTTAAAATTAAATTTAAATTTTAAATTTAAAATTTAAATCATTAAATTTTAATTTAAAATTTAAAATTTAAAATTTAAAATTTAAATTTAAAATTAAAATTTAAATTTAAAATTTAAAATTAAAATTTAAAATTTAAAATTTGAAATTTAAAATTTAAAATTTAAAGATTTAAAATTTAAAATTTAAATTTTAAAATTTAAAATTTAAAATTTAAATTTAAAATTTAAAATTTAAAGATTTAAATTTTAAATTTAAAATTTAAATTTAAAATTTAAAAATTTAAAATTTAAAATTTAAAATTTAAATTTAAAATTTAAAAATTTAAAATTTAAATTTAAAATTTAATTTAAAATTTAAAATTTAAAATTAAAATTTAAAATTTAAAATTTAAAATTTAAAATTTAAAATTTAAATTTAAATTTAAAATTTAAAATTTAAATTTAAAATTTAAATTTAAATTTTAAAATTAAAATTTAAAATTTAAAATTTAAATTGGTTAAATTTAAATTCAAATTTAAAATTTAAATTGGTTTAATTCATTTAAATTTAAATTTAAAATTTAAGTTGAAGATTTAAGTTAAATTTAAATTTAAAATTTAAAATTTAAAATTTTAAGTTCAAAATTTAAATTTTAAAATTTAAATTTAAATTCTGAGATTTAGTTTAAAATTTAAAATTTAAAGTTTAAAATTTAAGTTTGAGTTTAAAATTCAAAGTTTTAAAATTTAAAGTTTTAAAATTTAAAATTTAAAATTTTAAATTTAAAATTTAAGTTTAAAATTTAAGGTTAAAATTTAAAATTTAAAATTTAAAATTTAAAGTTAAAGTTTAAAATTTAAATTTAAAATTTAAAGTTTAAAATTTAAAATTTAAAAATTTAAAATTTTAAAGATTTAAAATTAAGATTAAATTTAAATTTAAAATTAAGTTAAAATTTTAAATTTAAAATTTAAAATTTAAAATTTAAATTTAAATTTAAAATTTAAATTTAAGAATTTAAAGTTTAAAATTTAAAATTTGAAATTTAAAATTTAAAATTTAAGGTTTAAAATTTAAATTTAAAATTTAAAATTTAAAATTTAAAATTTAGGTTCTGATTTAAAATTTAAAATTTAAAATTTAAAATTTAAGAGAATTTAAAATTTAAATTTAAAATTTAAATTTAAAATTTAAAATTTAAAATTTAAAATTTAAAATTTAAATTTAAATTTAAAATTTAAAATTTAAAATTTAAAATTTAAAATTTAAAATTTAAAATTTAAAATTTAAAATTTAAAATTTAAAATTTAAATTTCATTAAAATTTAAAATTTAAAATTTAAAATTTAAAATTTAAAATTTGGGTAAATTCAAAATTAAAATTTAAGATTAAAGTTTAAAATTTAAAATTTAAAATTTAAATTTAAAATTTAAAATTTAAAATTTAAAATTTAAAATTTAAATTTAAAATTTAAATTCAAATTTAAAATTTAAAATTTAAATTTAATTTAATTTAAAATTTAAATTTAAATTTTAAAATTTAAAATTTAAAATTTAAAATTTAAAATTTAATTTAAATTTAAAATTTAAAATTTAAAATTTGAAATTTAAATTTAAAATTTAAAATTTAAAATTTAAAATTTAAAATTTAAAGTTTAAAATTTAAAATGTTCATTTAATTTGTTAAAATTTAAAGTTTAAATTTAATTTAAATTTAAAATTTAAAATTTAAAATTTAAAAATTTAAATTTAAATTTAAAATTTAAAATTCAATTAAATTCTAAATTTAAAATTTAAAATTTAAAATTTAAATTGATTTGAAATTTAAAATTTAAAATTTAAAATTTAAATTTAAATTAATTTAAAAATTTAAAATTTAAAATTTAAAATTTAAATTTTTTGAAATTTAAAATTGGTAAAATTTAGGTTTAAATTTAAAATTTAAAATTTAATTTAAAATTTAAAATTTAAATTTAAAATTTAAAATTTAAAAATTTAAAATTTAAAATTTAAAATTTAAAATTTAAATTAAATTTAAAATTTAAAATTTAAAATTTAAAATTTAATTTAAATTTAAAATTAAAATTTAAAATTTAAAATTAAAATTTAAAATTTTAAAATTTAAAATTTAAAATTTAAAATTTAAAATTAAATTTAAAATTTAAAATTAAAAATTTAAAATTAAAATTTAAAATTTAAAGGTTTAAAGGTTTAAAATTTAAATTTAAAATTTAAAATTTAAAATTTAAAATTTGGTAAATTTAAATTTGGTTGAAATTTAAAGATTTAATTTAAATTTAAAATTTAAAGTTTAAAATTTAAATTTAAATTTAATTTAAAATTTAAAATTTAAAATTTAAAATTTAAGTTTAAAAGTTTTAAAATTTAAAATTTAAAATTTAAAATTTAAAATTTAAAATTTAAAATTTAAAAATTTAAAATTTAAAATTTAAAATTTAAAGTTAATTTAAAATTTAAATTTAAAATTTAAAATTTAATTTTAAAATTTTAAAATTTAAAATTAATTAAAATTTAAATTTAATTTAAATTTAAATTTTAATTTAAATTTAAAATTTAAAATTTAAAATTTAAAATTTAAAATTTAAATTTAAAATTTAAAATTTAAAATTAAAATTTAAAATTTAAAATTTAAAATTTAAAATTTAAAATTTAAAATTTAATTTAAATTTAAATTTAAATTTAAAATTTAAAATTTAAAATTTAAAATTTAAAATTTAAATTTAAAATTTAAAATTTAAAATTTAAAATTTAAAATTTAAAATTTAAATTTAAAATTTCAAATTTAAAATTTAAAGTTTAAAATTTAAAATTTAAAATTTAAAATTTAAAATTTAAATTTGATTTAAAATTTAAAATTTAAAATTTAAATTTAAAATTTAAAATTTCAAAATTTAAAATTTACAAATTTAAAATTTTAAAATTTAAAATTTAAATTTAAAATTTAAATTTACAAATTTAAATTTAAAATTTAAATTTAAAATTTCGAAATTTAAAATTTAAATTTAAAATTTTTAAAATTTAAAATTTAAATTTAAATTTAAAAATTTAAAATTTAAAATTAAATTTAAAATTTAAAATTTAAATTTAAAATTTAAAATTTTAAATTTAAAATTTAAATTTAAATTAAAAATTTAAAATTTAAAATTTAAAATTTAAATTAAAATTTAAATTTAAAATTAAAAATTCTAAAATTAAATTTAAAATTTAAAATTTAAAATTTAAAATTTAAAATTGAAATAAATTTAAATTTAATTTAAAAATTCAAATTTAAATTTAAAATTTAAAATTTACAATTTAAAATTTAAATTTTAAAATTTAAAATTTAAAATTTAAAATTTAAAATTTAAAATTTAAATTAATTTAAAGTTTAATTTAAAATTTAAATTTAAAATTTAAAATTTAAATTTAAAATTTAAAAATTTAAAATTTAAAATTTAAAATTTAAATTTAAAATTTAAAATTTAAAATTTAAAATTTAAAATTTAAAATTTAAAATTAAATTTTAAAATTTAAATTTAAAATTTAAAATTTAAAAATTTTAAAATTTAAATTTTAAATTTAAAATTTAAAATTTAAATTTAAAATTTAAAATTTATAAATTTAAAATTTAAAATTTAAATTTTAAATTTAAAATTAAAAATTTAAATTTAAATTTAAATTTAAAATTTAAAATTTAAAATTTAAATTTAGTTTAAATTTAAAATTCAAGTTAAATTTAAAAATTTAAAATTTGAAATTTAAAATTTAAAAATTTAAAATTTAAAATTTAAATTTCAAAATTTAAAATTTAATTCAGTTTAAAATTTAATTAAAATTAAAATTTGAGATTTAAAATTTAAATTTAAATTTAAAATTTAAAATTTAAATTTAAAATTTAAAATTTAAAATTTAAAATTTAAAATTTAAAATTTAAAATTTAAAATTTAAAATTTAAAATTTAAAATTTAAAATTTAAAATTAAAATTTAAAATTTAAATTTAAAATTTAAAATTTAAATTAAATTTAAAATTTAAAATTTAAATTTAAAATTTAAAATTTAAAATTTAAAATTAAAATTTAAAATTTAAAATTTAAATTTAAAATTTAAATTTAAAATTAAATTTAAAAATTTAAATTTAAAATTTAAAATTTAATTTAAAATTTAAAATTTAAAATTTAAAAATTTAGAATTTAAAATTTAAAGTTTAAAATTTTGAAATTTAAAATTTAAAATTTAAAATTTAAAATTTAAAATTTAAAATTTAATTAAATTTAAAATTTAAAATTTAAAATTTAAAATTTACAAATTTAATTTAAATTTAAAATTTAAAATTTAAAATTTAAAATTTAAGTTTAAATTTTAAAATTTAAAATTTAAAATTTAAAATTTAAAATTTGAGTTAAATTGAAATTTAAAGATTTAAAATTTAAAATTTAAAATTTAAAATTTAAAATTTGAAATTAAAATTTAAAATTTAAAATTTAAGATTTAAATTTAAATTTAAAATTTAAAATTTAAATTTAAAATTTAAAATTTAAAATTTAAAATTTAAATTTAAAATTTAAAAAATTAAAATTTAAAATTTAAAATTTAAAAATTTAAAATTTAAAATTTGAAATTTAAATTTAAATTTAAATTTAAAATTTAAAATTTAAAATTTAAAATTTAAAATTTAAATTTCTAAGAGTTTAAAATTTAAAATTTAAAATTTAAAATTTAAAAGTTAAAATTTGGTTAAATTTAAAATTTAAAATTTAAATTTTAAAGATTTAAAATTTAAAATTTAAATTTAAAATTTAAAATTTAAAATTTAGAATTTAAAATTTAAAAGTTTAAAGATTTAAAATTTAAATTTAAAATTTAAATTAAAATTTAAAATTTAAAATTTAAAATTTAAAATTTAAAATTTTAAAGTTTTGAAATTTAAAATTTAAATTTGGTTTAAATTTAAAATTTAAAATTTATTCAATTTAAAAGATTTAAAATTTGAAATTTAAAATTTAAAATTTAAAATTTAAATTTAATTTAAAATTTAAAATTAAAATTTAAAATTTAAAATTTAAAATTTAAATTTAAATTTAAAATTTAAATTTAAAAATTTAAAATTTAAATTTAAAATTTAAATTTAAAATTTAAAATTTAAATTTTAAAATTTAAAATTTAAAATTTAAAATTTAAAATTTAAAATTTAAAATTTAAATTTGAAATTCCAAAATTAAAATTTAAAATTTAAATTCAATTAAAATTTAAATTTAAAATTTAAAATTTAAATTTAAAATTTAAAATTTAAAAATTTGAAATTTTAAAATTTAAATTTAAAATTTAAAATTTAAAATTTAAATTTAAATTTAAATTTAAAATTTAAATTTAAATTTAAATTTAAAATTTAAAATTTAAAATTTCGGGAAAATTTAATTTAAAATTAAAATTTAAAATTTAAAATTTAAAGTTTAAAGTTAAATTTTGATTTAAACATTTTAAAATTTAAATTTAAATTTAATTTAAAATTTAAATTTAAAATTAAATTAATTTAAAATTCAAATTTGAAAATTTAAATTTAAATTTAAATTTTAAAATTTAAAATTTAAAATTTAAATTTAAAATTTAAAATTTAAAATTTAAAATTTTTAAAGTTCATTTAATTTAAAATTTAAAATTTAAAATTTAAATTTAAAATTTAAATTTAAATTTAAATTTTAAATTTAAATTTTAAAATTTAAATTTAAAATTTAAAATTTAAAATTTAAAATTTAAAATTTTAAAATTTAAATTTAAAATTTAAAATTTAAAATTTACAAATTTAATTAAATTTAAAATTTAAAATTTAAAATTTAAAATTTAAAATTTAAAATTTAAATTTAAAAATTTAAAATTTAAAATTTAAAATTTAATTTAAAATTTAAAATTTAAAATTTAAAAATTTAAAATTTAAAATTTAATTTAAAATTTAAAATTTAATTTAAAATTAAAAATTTAAAATTAAAAAGTTTAAATTTAAAGTTTAAAATTTAAAATTTAAAATTTAAAATTTAAAGAAAATTTAAAATTTAAAATTTAAATTTAAAATTTAAATTTAAAATTTAAAATTTGAAATTTAAAATTTAAAATTTAAAATTTAAAATTTTAAAATTTAAAATTTAAAATTTAAATTTAAAATTTAAAATTTAAAATTTAAAAATTTAAAATTTAAATTTAAAATTTAAAATTTAAAATTTAAAATTTAAATTTAAATTTAATTTAAAATTTAAAATTTAAAATTTAATTTAAAATTTAAAATTTAAAATTTAAAATTTAAAATTTAAATTTAAAATTTAAAATTTAAAATTTAAAATTTAAAATTTAAAAATTTTAAATTTAAATTTCGTTAAAATTTAAAATTTAAAATTTAAAATTTAAAATTTAAATTTAAATTTTAAAATTTAAAATTTAAAATTTAAAATTTAAATTTAAAATTTAAAATTTAAAATTTAAAATTTAAATTAAATTTAAAATTTAAAATTTAAAAATTTAAAATTTAAATTTAAAATTTAAAATTAAAAATTTAAATTTAAATTTAAAATTTAAAATTTAAATTTTAAAATTTAAATTTAAAATTTAAATTTTAAAATTTAAATTTAAAATTTAAATTTAATTTAAAATTTTAAATTTTAAAATTTAAAATTTAAAATTTAAAATTTAAGAATTTAAATTTAAAATTTAAAATTTAAAATTTAAATTTAAAATTTAAAATTTAAAATTTAAAATTTAAAATTTAAAATTTAAAATTTAAAATTTAAAATTTAAAATTTAAAATTTAAAATTTAAAATTTAAATTTAAATTTAAAATTTAAAATTTAAAATTTAAATTTAAAATTTAAATTTAAAATTTAAATTTAAAATTTAAAATTTAATTTAAAATTTAAAATTTAAATTTAATTTAAAATTTAAAATTTAAAAATTTAAAATTTAAAATTTAAAATTTAAATTTAAAATTTAAAATTTAAAATTTAAAATTAAAATTTAAAAATTTAAAATTTAAAATTTAAAATTAAATTTAAAATTTAAAATTTAAAATTTAAAATTTAAAATTTAAAATTTAAAATTTAAAATTTAAAATTTAAATTTAAAATTTAAATTTAAAATTTAAAATTTACAAAAATTTAAAATTTAAATTTAAAATTTAAAATTTAAATTTAAATTTAAAATTTAAAATTTAAAATTTAAAATTTAAAATTTTAAAATTTGAAATTTAAAATTTAAAATTTAATTTAAAATTTAAATTTAAATTTAAATTTAAAAATTTTAAAATTTAAAATTTAAAATTTAAAATTTAAAATTTAAAATTTAAATTTAAAATTTAAAATTTAAAATTTAATTTAAAATTTAAATTGTAAATTAAAATTTAAAATTTAAAATTTAAAATTTAAATTTAAAATTTAAAATTTAAAATTTAAAATTTAAAATTTAAAATTAAAGTTTAAAATTTAATTTTAAAATTAAAATTTAAAATTTAAATTTATTAAATTTGGTTTCAAATTTAAAATTTAAAATTTCGAATTTAAAATTTAAAATTTAAATTTAAAATTTAAATTTAAAATTAAATTCGAATTTTAAAATTTAAAATTTAAAATTTAAATTTTAAAATTTAAAATTTAAAATTTAAAATTTAAGAATTTAATTTAAAATTTGAAATTTAAATTTAAAATTTAAGTTAGATTTAAAATTTCAAATTTAAATTTGAGATTTAAATTTAAAATTAAATTTAAAGTTTAAAGTTTGAATTTTAAAGTTCAAATTTAAAATTTAAAATTAAAGGATTTAAAATTTAAAATTCGAGTTTAAAATTTGAGTTTAAATTTAAATTTAAAATTAATTAAAATTTAATTTAATTTAAGATTTAAAATTCGAAAATTTAAATTTTAAGTTAAATTTTAGAAATTTAAATTTAAATTTCGTTAAAATTAAAATTCGAATTTAAAATTACGAAATTTAAATTTCGAAATTTCGTTAAAATTTCAAATTCAAAATTTAAATTTAAAATTTAAAATTTAAAATTTAAAATTTAAAAATTTAATTTAAATTTAAAGTTAATTCTGATTTAAAATTTAAAGTTTAAAAGTTTGAAAATTCAAAATTTAAATTTAAATTTTAAAATTTGAAATTTAAAATTTAAAATTTAAAATTTAAAATTTAAAATTTAAAATTTAAAATTTAAAATTAAAATTTAAATTTAAAGATTTAAAATTTAAATTTTTAAATTTAAAAATTTAAATTTTAAATTTAAAATTTGAAATTTAATTTAATTTAAAATTTAAAATTTAAAATTTAAAATTTAAAAATTTAAAATTTAAAATTTAAATTTAAAAATTTAAAGTTAAAATTTAAAATTTAAAATTTAAAATTTAAAATTTAATTTTAAAATTTAATTAAAATTTAAATTTAAAATTTAAAATTTAAAATTTAAAATTGAAAATTTAAAAAAATTTAAATTTAAAATTTAAATTTAAAATTTAAAATTTAAAATTTAAAATTTAAAATTTAAAATTTAAAATTTAAATTTAAAATTTAAAATTTAAAATTTAAAATTTAAAATTTAAAATTTAAATTTAAAATTTAAAATTTAAAATTTAAAATTTAAAATTTAAAATTTAATTTAAGTTTAAAATTTAAAATTTAAAAATTTAGTTTAAAATTTAAAATTTAAATTTAAATTTAAAATTTAAAATTAAAATTTGTAAAATTTAAAATTTAAAAGTTTAAAATTTAAAATTTAAAATTTAAAATTAAATTTAATTTAAATTTAAATTTAAAATTTTAAATTTAAAATTTAAAATTTAAAATTTAAAATTTAAAATTTAAATTAAATTAAAATTTAAAATTTAAAATTTAATTTAATTTAAAATTTAAAATTTAAATTTAAAATTTAAAATTTAAATTTAAAATTTAAATTTAAATTTAAAATTTAAAATTTAAAATTTAAAATTTAAAATTTAAAATTAAATTTAAATTTAAAATTTAAAATTTAAAATTTAAAATTTAAAATTTAAAATTTAAGTTTAAAGATTTAAAATTTAAGATTTAAAGGATTTAAAATTTAAATTTAAAATTTGAAATTTAAAGTTTAAAGTTTAAATTTAAATTTAAAGTTAAAATTTAAATTTAAAATTTAAAATTTAAAATTTAAAATTTAAAATTTAAATTTCAAATTTAAAATTTAAAATTTTAATTAATTTAAAATTTAAAATTTAAAATTTAAAATTTAAAATTTAAAATTTAAAATTTAAAATTTAAAGTTTAAAATTTAAAATTTAAATTTAAAATTTAAAGTTTAAAATTTAAAATTTAAAATTTAAAATTTAAAGATTTAAAATTTAAAATTTAAAATTTAATTAAATTTAAATTTAAAATTTAAAATTTAATTAAAATTAAAATTTAAAATTTAAATTTAAAATTTAAAATTTTAAAATTACGTTTTAAAGTTTAAAATTTAAAATTTAAAATTTAAGTTTTAAATTTAAAATTTAAAATTTTAAAGTTTAAAATTTAAAATTTAAAATTTAAAGTTTAAAATTTAAAATTTTTAAAATTTAAAATTTTTAAATTTAAAATTTAAAGTTTAAAATTTAAAATTTAAATTTAAAATTTAAAATTTAAATTTAAAAGTTTAAAGTTTAAATTTTAAAATTTAAAATTTAAATTTTAAAATCAGTTTAGGTTTAAAATTTGGTGTTTAAAATTTAATTTTAAAATTTAAAATTTAAAATTTAAAATTTAGGGATTTAAAATTTAAAATTTTAATTTAAAATTTGTTTAATTTAAAATTTAAATTTAAAATTTAAAATTTAAAATTTAAAATTTAAAATTTAAAATTTAAATTTAAAATTTAAAATTTAAAATTTAAAATTTAAAATTTAAAATTTAAAATTTAAAAGTTTAAAATTTAAAATTTAAAATTTGTTTAATTTGATTTAAAATTTAGGTTTAAGGTTTAAAATTTAAAATTTAAAATTTAAAATTTAAAATTTAAAATTTAAAATTAAATTTAAATTTAAAATTTAAATTTAAAATTTTAAAATTTAAAATTTAAATTTAAAATTTGAAATTTAAAATTTAAAATTTAAAATTTAAAATTTAAAATTTAAAGTTTAAAATTTAAAATTTAAAATTTAAAATTTAAAATTTAAAATTTAAAATTTAAAATTTAAAATTTAAAATTTAAAAAATTTAAAATTAAATTTAAAATTT
Organism: Panax ginseng; assembly: GCA_020205605.1. Classification (NCBI taxonomy): domain Eukaryota; kingdom Viridiplantae; phylum Streptophyta; class Magnoliopsida; order Apiales; family Araliaceae; genus Panax; species Panax ginseng. The sequence goes on from CM035134.1 coordinate 151,765,051, forward strand.
TTAAAATTTAAAATTTAAAGGATTTAAAATTTAAAATTTAAAATTTAAATTTAAATTTAAAATTTAAATTTAAAATTTAAAATTTAAAATTGAAAATTTAAAATTTAAATTTAAAATTTAAATTTAAATTTAAAGGTTTAAAATTTAAAATTTAAATTTAAAATTTAAAATTTAAATTTAAATTTAAAATTTAAAATTTGAAAAGTTTAAATTTAAAATTTAAAATTTAAAATTTAAAATTTAATTTTAAAATTTAAAATTTAAATTTAAATTTAAAATTTAAAATTTAAAATTTAAATTTTAAAATTTAAAATTTAAAATTTAAAATTTAAAATTTAAAATTTAAAATTTAAAATTTAAAATTTAAAATTTGAAATTTAAAATTTAAAATTAAAATTTAAAATTTAAAATTTAAAATTTAAATTTAAATTTAAAATTTAAAATTTAAATTTAAAATTAAAAATTTAAAATTTAAAATTTTTAATTTAAAATTTAAAATTTAAAATTAAATTTAAAATTTCAAATTCGTAAAATTTAAAATTTAAAATTTAAAATTTAAAATTTAAAGTTTAAAGTTAAATTTTAAAATTAAATTCATTCAATTTTAAAATTTAAATTTAAAATTTAAAAATTTAAGAAAATTAAATTTAAAATTTAAAATTTAAAATTTGATTTAAAAATTTAAATTTAAAATTTGAAAATTTAAGTTTAAAATTTAAAATTTAAAATTTAAAATTTAAATTTAAAATTTAAAATTTAAAATTTAAAATTTAAAATTTAAATTTAAATTAAAATTTAAAATTTAAATTTAAATTTAAAATTTAAAATTTAAATTTCAAAATTTAAAATTTAAAATTTAAAATTTAAATTAAAATTTAAAATTTAAAATTTAAATTTAAAATTAAATTTAAGTTAAAATTTAAAATTAAAATTTAAAATTTAAATTTAAATTTAAATTTAAAATTTAAAATTTAAAATTTAAAATTTAAAATTTAATTCATTTAAAATTTAAAATTTAAAATTTAAAATTTAAATTTAAAATTTAAAATTGGTGTTGAAATTTAAAAAGATTTAATTTAATTTAAAATTTAAAATTTAAAATTTAAAATTTAAAATTTAAAGTTTAAAATTTAAAATTTAAAATTCAAAAGTTAAAATTTAAAATTTAAAATTTAAAATTTAAAATTTAAAGATTTAAAATTTAAAATTTAAAATTTAAATTACAAATTCAAATTTAAAGATTTAAAATTTAAAATTTAAAATTTAAAATTAAAATTTAAAATTTAAAATTAAAATTTAAAATTTAA